>CM044307.1:80001960-81437793 GCA_024291935.2 Okapia johnstoni
TATGGGGAACAGCATTCCATTTTGCTGTCTGTTTAATTATCCATTCAGCCGGGCTTACACTAAAGCACTTCCTCATTTGTTCACAGCCAGATCCGCTCTAGAATCGACAAAGAGCTCCTTCCCCATTCCACACCCCCTGCAGCAGCTCCTACAAGCAGCTTCACTCGGAGAAAATGCCAACCTCCTACGAACCTGTCCCTTTGGAACAATGGATCTGAAAGGGGATGCAGGTAGTCTGGGTGACCTTGACACTTGACTTCACATCCCTGGGTCAAAGGCTCTTCCTTGCTCAGAGAAAGAATACTGCTTTGGAAAAGTCTTTTTAAAGCAGACTGCTGGACACCACAAGCTGTTGGAGAGATTTTAAAAATAAAGCTTGCCATGACTTGCCTTTTCAGATTCTGATTTAGAGGGCCTGGGTCTTCAAATTGGGGATTTTAAAAGCCTCCCAGGTGATTCTGATAAACTAACAGCCAGATTTAGAGGCTTTTGGACTGGAAAATCTCAGCCTGCCTTTGACCCTGAGATTCTACGATGTTCTGTCCCAGTGGAGGGGAGGGTGGGAGACTGGGCCTGCCTTCTGCTCTTCATACCAGCCTAAGTAGGAGCTCCACAGTCACTTAGCTGGCTGAGCTGGATGAAGCTCACACCTGGTGAAAAGTCATCATGGGGAAACAGCCAGGTAGACGGGGCTCCACAATCCTCAAGTAGCTAGAAATAAACTGAGTAGTGCCTATAAGCTGATGCAAGGGTTCTGTGAATGATCTTATCATGGAACACCTTCACTGGCCCAGCAGGCAACTGAAGGGCCTGGGAAAATGTATCCCTGTCCAACTTTCATTGGGAAAATGCCTCTGGATAGGTGGACTCCACACCCAAGGCTGACTTGGCTACAGATGCAGAGAGGAGTTTGAGGGGCAAAGAGCTGGAGGTGGGGGCCCACCCCCATTCCAAGTCCCCATCCTCCCACTCCCCTCCTCCTAGCAGTGCCAATTTGTCCCCAGGGAAGTCTCGGATTCAAACTTCCTCATCCATCCCGTCTAGAGTGGTCAGAGTGCAAACAACCTCAATGGCAGTCACACTCAAACTAAGGCGCAACCTCTCTATGGCATTTAATGTATAACACACTTGTCACCCATCATCTCCCTCCAGCCTCACAACACCTCTGTAAGGGCAGCACCATTTGACAGTCCAGGGGCTGGAAGGTCAAAGATAGGACTGAATGACTTAAAAAAGGTCAGAGGGCTGACAAGTGGAGGAGCCAGAATCTGTCTACCCTCAGACCTTCTAATTCGAATTCCAGAGCCCACAGGCCTCCTTAGTAGCATACACTTTCTTGGCTTTCATCTTTCTCGGGGTGCTTCCATACATGTGACTCTGTTTGACTAATTATAGTAAGCTTTGAAGGTTTTAGATCCTCAACTGACAACCGAGGAAACTGAAGGTCCAAGAAGTTAAAGGGACCACACAGCTGTACCCTTATAATCCAGGAGCTGTAAGAAGGAAAGGTGGGGGACTTAGCTGACAGTCCAGTGATTATGACTCCACGCTCTCAATGAAGAGGGTCCAGCTTTGATCCCTGATCAGGTAACTAGATCCCGCCTGCTGCAACTAAAGATCTGAGTGCCTAACTGAGACCCAGTGCAGCCAAATGAATTTTTAAAAAAAGAAGAAGGAAAGGTGTAAAGCTGGCTATGGGAGGTGGGTAGCAGAAGTAAGGTTTTGAATTGCACTGTAGCTCTTACAAGCTGTGACCCTGGGCAAGTTATTTACATTTTAAGTTTGTCATCAATGTTCAGGGATAATTCTTAAAACATAAAATAACCACTTTAATACAAATGTAAACATGGACAAATGTCAAAAAGATTTTATTTACCTAATTAATGAGGGAAGCAGTAAGGTGTTAAATACTGGTTCAAAGGAGAATTCAAAGACCTTACAAACCTAAGGCAATCTGAAATGAATTTATAAGCAGTTGCAAAACTGGTCAATATCCTCGGGGCAATAGTCATTTGCATTCCAACAGGCAAAAATTTATTTGCATCCCTGGACAAGAATTATTTGCATTATTATCAGTTTGCTACAACTTCTAAAGTTGTAAAAAAAAAAGCCCAAAGACAATAAAATGAACAGATCATCCAGAAAGGAACCTTGCAAGGCATCGAGCAATGTTTTTTGGCTCATTACAAAGACTTTCACAATTTTTTCCTAACCTTGTTAAATGCAGATGATCCATAGGGCCATTGGGAGGATTACAGGAGGTGGTGTGTTTCCTGCCTGATGCATGGTAGGTTTCCCTTCCCCGCCCATGGCAAGGGTCTTCCTTCTAGGGTGGCTTCCTGACTACCCAAGTCTAGGGGCTTTCTCGCTCTGCTAAGTCTGGTAGAGGAAAGGGACTGGGCCTTAAATGTCACCTAGACTCAGGATCTGGTCCTGGCCCTGCCACATTCTCGGGCAAGTCATTTCTTTGCTCCTTCCACCTCAGTTAACCAGCAGTAAGAGCAAGGAGCTGGACAAGATGACCTCAAAATTTAGCTCAATAAATCTTGGTTTCACACTGACTCATACAGCCTAGCCAGAACTGTAGATTTCCTGAGACCAATTCACAGGATAGTTGACAGACATAGACTTTGGAAGCACACAGATAGATGTTTGAATCTCAGTTCAGCTCCTACTATCTGTGTGACCTTGAGCAAGCAGCTTAACATCTCTGAGCCTACATTGCTCATCTGTCAGATGAGGTTATAACAAAGGCCCCAGAGTTTACTCTGAAGATGAAGATGGATAATATGTTACGTGCTCCCACATAGTTAATGCTAGATGTCAGTTTCCATTCTTCACTTCCCTATACCAAGTGGGCTCTGCTTTGGGTCACAGAGTCAGAGATCCCCTGTCTCTGCCCATGGTCACTCAGTAGGTCCGTGAACAAACCCTCACTGGGTTTGCCTCTAGGCAAGCATTGCAAGATCGATTACACTTGACTCCTATACTCAGGCACTTTTGTCTCGCCATGGATCTAGGCTGAGGACATGGCTAATGACAGAGGGAGAAAACTCAGTCCTTAAATGGGGTGGGCAATGGGCTGGGAGAGGTCCCAGGAGGTAGAGCTCACTTTGGCACTGGTGGGCTTCCAGGAGGAGGTGAACCTTGAGTGGGCACTGCAAGATTCAGACTCAAGAAGGAGCTTCAAGGCACAGGGGCCACTCAGACAAAGACTCTTTGGCCATCACCTCCCCAGTGACCTGCCTCTCCTGCTGCACCATGAACTGCATGAGAAGCACTATAAAGAATGCACTCTTTACCCACAGTGCCTGGCACAGGGGAGTTGCTTCACAGTATCTGAAAAATGAATGAAGGCAGTACCTAGAGCCCACATCCATGCATAGGTCAGTGGTTCTCAACAGGGTGATATTGCCACCCAGGGACACCAGGCAATATCTGGAGACATTTTTAGTTGTCACATCTGGGATGGAAGGCTAAGAAGGGGCTACTGGCATCCGAAAGCCAAGGATGCTGCTAAATAACCTCTGGTTCACAGGACAGCCCCCACACGAAGGTTTGTTCACCTGCAAATGTTAAGATCGTCAAGGTTGAGAAACCTTGGTACAAAAGAACAGTAAGTAGATAGGGTCACAGTACTTTCAGGGGATGTTTGGGGCCAGGGAGCACGAACAGTGTTTACTAAAGAAATCGAGACCCAAAGGGGATGAAGTGTCTTTCTCTGGGTCACACCACAAGTTAGCAATAGCCTGAAAATATGAGGGGAACCACTGACTGAAACTGCCCTCCCTGGCCAGACTCTACAGTAACCACCTGCATGAGTTATCTTACAACAGGAGCTCCTGGTAAGAAACGTAGAACTAACAAGTCATCACCAAACAGAAGAATTCAGGAAAAGTCAAAAGAAGAGAGGAGACTCCAGTCCGTATGTCCTACTAACCTTCCAGAATCCTCCTCACTGGAAGCCATCTTGGCTGAGCTATGCTTTCACCACCAGGAAGGACCCTGAGTCAGAGCGCTTGGCCAGAGACAACCTGGAAACTAATTCCATGACCATGAAACACAAGACTATGAGCCACGTGGCAAAGCACCTCTGCTGGGTTCCCTTACCCTACTGCTCTCCACCCAGGTGCCCCTTCCCAATAAATGTCTTTGCTTTGTCAGCATGTGTGTCTCCTCAGGTAATTCATTTCTGAGTGTTAGACAAGAGCCACTCTCGGGCCCTGGAAGGGGTCCCTCTTTCTGCAGCAAAAAGAGAGGCCAATCTTTGGACGCATCACCTAGGGCTCTTTCTGTCAGCACACCCCTCACAGCCTCTTCACCCCTGTTGTCATGTCTCAAAGTCATCTTTGCCCCACCTCCCCTACACAGCTTAATAAGACTGCTTCAGTAGCAGTGTCTTGAAATACACCAAATGGTTCAGGTCTTTGAGGCTCTGAACATGTCACTGACAGCACGACTCTGAATCCTTGTCCCAGGCCTGCATTCGTGGCATCATTCCCACACAAGAATTAACTTCAGAAAAATTTTAATGTTAATAAATGTTGAGTCATGTATGAATGTGCGAGTTGGACTATAAAGAAAGCTGAGCACCGAAGAATTGATGCTTCTGAACTGTGGTGTTGGAGAAGACTCTTGAGAGTCCCTTGGACTGCAAGGAGATCAAACTAGTCCATCCTAACGGAAATCAGTCCTGAATATTCACTGGAAGGACTGATGCTGAAGCTGAAACTCCAATACTTTGGCCACCTGATGCAAAGAACTGACTCATTGGAAAAGACCCTGATGCTGGGAAAGATCGAAGGCGGGAGGAGAAGGGGGCAACAGAGGATGAGATGGTTGGATGGCATCACTGACTCAGTGGACATGAGTTTGAGCAAGCTCCGGTAGTTGGTGATGGACAGGGAAGCCTGGCGTGCTGCAGTCCATGGGGTCACAAAGAGTTGGACACGACTGAGTGACTGAATTGAACTGAAATCGAGCCACAGTGAGCTAGTAATAAGATACCTTGGGATGTCCATCATGCTGGATTTCTAGACAGTTAAATCGGTTAACGTGTTTCCCTTTGGCCTGTGGGTCAATCTTGGTGACTATCGGGGACAGGGCGGCCACCTTGTTATACGTTACAGCTTAAATGCCTCACTGAATGCCACTGAGGTCCTGCTCTCCAGGTAAGAGCCTGATGCATAGACAGCGGAGTGAAGGAAACAGATGACTCTGTGCCCACTGTGCGAACTGCCTGGCAGGCCTCCTCTCCTTTTCACCCTCTCCCTCGCATGCAGAGCCATCCAAACAAGTAGTTACACACATGCAAGTGAAAGTAATTTACTTAGATATCTTCTACTGTTGTTGTTTAGTCGCTCAGTTGTGTCCAACTCTTTGCAACCCCATGGACTGTAGCCCTCGAGGCTCCTCTGTCCACGGTATTTCCCAGGCAAGAATACTGGAGTGGGTTGTCATTTCCTTCTCCAGTATCTCCTATTATTAATGCATATTAATGCATATTAATCCATTAATTCCCATAATCAATTATTTACTGTAATTTGTGGGCATGAGGAAAATCCTCGCCTCCTCTCTCCGTGGGGAGTTTCATTTGAGAAGCCACAAGTGGTTGGCCTGGCCCAAGGAGGGAGTGCTCAGAGTGGGAGAGTGGGATGGTCGCTGTGCAGAATGTGTGCAGCAGATATCTGAAGCAGGTGTTTCCCTCCCTCAGGAGCAGGGATAAGGTGCAGAGCTCATGAGAATCATGAAAACCCGGCCTGGGCAGCACCTCTGTGAAATGAGATCTAGCTCCCCTTTCAGTGTCCTTGTCTGTTCAGTGGGGCTAATTACTATCCTTTCACCCATCTCTTCCTTCCTGGTGCGTGCAGACTCCAGACAGGGCCTAGGGAATATCACTGCAGAAGAGGAATAAGAAGGATGGAGAAGGGACCAAGGACAGCAAGGCCCCAGAGAAAGGCTGTGAGCTGGCTGAGTCAGGTGGGAATATCATTCAACTGGGACAGAAGCCCAGGTCCAGGCCCCACTGGTGAATTCATGGCCTTCCTCTCTGGCCCTCAACACCCATGACTGGCCATCCCCTAACTCGGCAGTAACCGAGGCCAGACTTTCCCCTGAGGTCCCTGCCTCCTGGATGTCATGTCCTCCTGGATCTGAAGCATCCTTCACATCTCACACATTCCTCTACCATCTGCACGTTCCCTGCTTCCTCCTTATGGCTGTTCACGGAAAACGAAAAGATTTCCCACAATGCTGCAACTAAAGATCCTGCATGCCACAACTAAAACCCAGTGCAGCCAAGTACATAAAATAAATTTAAAGAAAAAGAAGTGAAAGCAGGAACTCAGATATTTATGCACCCACACTCATTGCACCATTACTCACATTAGCCAAAAGATGGAAATGAATGGATAAACAAAATGTAGTATATACATACAAGAGAATATTGTTCCACCTTGTATGTGCTACAACATGAATGAAACTTGAAGACATAAGTGAAATAAGACACAAAAAGGCAAATATTATATGGCTTCACTTATACGAGGTATATAGAATAGTCAAATACATAGAAACAAAAGTATAATGTAGGCTTCCCTGGTGGTCCAGTGGTTAAGAATCCACCTGCCAATACCGAGGACATGGGTTCAATCCCTGGTCTGGAAAGATCCCACGTGCAACTAAGTCTGTGTGCCACAACTGCTGAGTCCACTCACCTAGAGCCCATGCTCTGTAACAAGAGAAGCCACGCAATGAGAAGCCTGTGGGTGGCAACTAGGGAGCAGCCGCTACCCACTGCAACTAAAGAAACACCCTTCGCAGCAACAAAGACCAAAAGAAAAAAATATATATAAAGTAGGATACCAGGGGCTAGGAGACAGGGATGGGAGTTACTGTTTGGTGGGTGCAGAGCTTCAATCTGGGAAGATGAAAAGAATTCTGAAGACAAATGGTGGTTATGGTTGTGCAATGTGACTATATGTCACTGAACTGTATACTTAAAAGTGGTTAAGACAATAAATTTTATGTTAGGCATATTTTACCACAGTAAAAAAAAAAAAAAAAAACTGAAGGAAAAAAAACAAACTTAAGCTTTGAACTCCTTGTGGTCAGGGCCTGCATTTTTTACTTCTTTGGACTCTGTTCAGTTATAACAACAAAGGCCATGCCTGTGTGGAGAGAAGGGGAAGAGAAAGAGAAGGGCGTCTCTGGGTCAGTGGCCCACCAGGCTTGGAGACAGGAGTTGTGGGTCCATTCAGTTCCCTGCCCCCACAGCATGCATCTCCCACAGACCCTTTTTCCAGACCTGCAGCCCTGGCTCCACCCTCTCCTGGTCTGAAGCAGATACTGTAGCCACACACCTCATGCCTCCAGGTACCCTACCAGATCTTGCCTGCTCCATTCCTGCTGACCTGGAAGGCCACATCACTCACCATTCCCCTTTGTCCCCTTGTGCTCAAATCACATCCAAAAACATGGTTCCCATTAAATCGCATCCAAAAATATTGCTCCCAGTTGTCCCATATTCTCCCCATCTCCATGTGCCTCTGCAAGGACCCTAACATTTGTCTGGAAAGTTCTGTCTTACCTGCTACCTGATAAAGCCCACCTCATCCTTCATGTCTCAGTTCACACCCCACCTGCTCTCTGAGGCCCAGCACCATGCTCAGCATCTCAGTACCTAACATCCAGACCTATAATTGCCAACATCTCCCACTGGATGGTGGGATGATGGAGCAGTCAGTGCTGATTGGACCCATATTCCCCTTCCCCACCTCCCCGTTTTCTTTCTTGCTTAGAGCCCAACTTTTGTTCAGCTGCTCCTTTTCTGCAAGGCCACCTCGTGAGAGCAACTGGCATCACAGTGCAGCTCCAGGGAGATGAAGCCTGATTGGCTTACACCAATCACAGTATTCTATTCCTCTCTCTGGTATTGGCTGAGGAGGGGTCATGTGATCTAAATCTGGCCAATAAAATATGAGGGGAAGTTTGCATATTTCTCTCTGCTTAAAAACACACAGGACAGGGAAAAAAGGAAAAAGGTACTTTTCTGCCTCTGGGCCTGCTCATCAGTACTTTTCAACTGGCATTGCTTCAGCCACCCTGTCACCCTAAGGAGTAATATCACCTCCATATTGGGGGTGGGAGGGCAGAAAAATTTGTTATCAGGCAGGGTCCTGGCAGGAGGTGGGAATCATACCAGTTATGTTCGGGAGAATTTATGGTGAATAACTTTTCACTAGGTGTAGAAGATGTTAATCAGGTAACAGAAACGGTAAAAAGGAAGGTAGCCAGACACTACTTTTAGGGTTGAGAGAACAAAGGAAAGAAGCTGGAATCGGTAACACTTAGAGGAGGGGTGGGTGGAGCTGAAATGCCGACCTCTGAGAAGGGGCTACTGCATGGCTGGTGCAGGTGTCTCTGAGCTCAAAGGACAAGTCCACTGGGGCCTGGACCCAGCTTCTGCAGAGAAGATACAATGACGCTGGGTCTGTGAGAGTGGGAAGAACAGCAAATGCACTCAGCCTTCAGAGGAATGGCCTCTGAGTGGTGAAGAGACTGTGCCGGAGGGAAGCTGGCAGGAGCAGGAAGCCCTCGGAAAGGTATTAACAGCCCCAAGGGCTCCCTCCAGTGTCCCCTATTGACCAACACTGGCAGGGAGCAGCTGGCAAAGCAGAAATGGGGCTGGTGGCCTTCCAACTCGTGTCATAAAGCAGAAGGTGGGCTAGAAGCTGAGACAACAGCCTAAGAACTGATACAAACGGAGAGTGCCTGAATGCTGGACAACAGCGCTACAACACTGCCATGAAAAACCAGGGTGCTTCCCTTCCTCGGATTTCATGTGATGAGAGAAAATAACGTCCCCTCCAGGTCCTATAATGACCCGACATCTGTACAGCCACAGTCCTGTCTTAGCTGTGTTCCCCCACAGGGCCTAGTGTGGGGCCCCACTGTTTAGAGACTGATGAGGTTGACCTAAAGCACCCTCCTGCCCCTGGACCCTGTTTGGCCTCCATGAGATGGGTCAGGCTGCTGACTTCCAGAGTTGCTCTTCAGCAGTGTACTGATTTCCTAGGGTTGTTATAAGAAACAACCACAAACCTAGTGGCTTAAGACACCAGACACTTATTCTCTCACAGTTCTGGACGCCAGTCTGAGATCAAGGTGTCAGCAGGACCACAGTGCCTCTGAAGGTCCTAGGGGAGAACCTTCCTTGTCTCTTCCAGCCCTGGTGGCCCAGTCATTTCTCGGCTTGTGGCAGTATGCCTCCAGTCTCTGCTATGTCTTCTCCTGGCCTTTTCCTCTGTGTCTCTGTGTATCCGTTCTGTCTCTCATTGGATCTAGGGCCCACCTCCATCTCAATCCTCACCTTAATTACACTTCTGATGGTATTCTAGTAGCTAAGTCTTCCAACTCTTTGTGACCCCAGGGACTCTAGCCCCCCAGGCTCCTCTGTCCATGAGATTTCCCAGGCAAGGATACTGGAGTGGGTTGCCATTTCCTCCTCCAGGGGATCTTCCTGATCCAGGGATTGAATCCATGTCTCCTGCATGGTAGGTGGATTCTTTACCACTAAGTCACCTGGGAAGCCCAATTACACTTCTACAAAGATCCTATTTCTGAATAGGTCACATTCTGGGTCCCAGGTGGATATGAATTTGGGGAGGACACCATTTAACACTGTAGGTGGCAAGATCCAGATCCAGAGAGGAAAGCTGGAGTTGGAACAGCGGCTGCCTTGCCCGGCACGAGGGCTCCTTCAGGCACAAACTGTCACCTGTGGGGACACCTCAACACTTCAGCCCCTGGAACCCCCGAGGCCCTGGAGGTCAGCAGTCACTGACAGACCCTCTCAGGAGGTTACATGATGGCCCCTTGCATTCTACCTATGGGTTGCTGGTAAGGTCTGTCTGTCAAAGCACACACTGTAAATGAAGCCTTTTCCACTTGGGGACTGGTGGTAAAGCAAAGGGGAAAGGGAAAAAAAATTTAAACAAATGAAGGCAGAGTCTTCATCATCCACAAAACAATATGCAAAAACCAGGGCATTCCTCTGGACCATCGATAAATAATCCAGACCACAAAAATAATACATACTAGGTGGCTTGTGTAATGGTAGCTTGTGTAAAGACTGTGCAACTTTCTAAAATTAATTTTCTTCATTTTGGTTTATTAAAATTGCACTCATCTATCTCCCCTGTTAAATATTTTATTTTTTCATATTAATGGCTGCAATTTCAGCTTGTGCCTGTTTCTGTCATTAACACTGTACAAACTTAATATCATTAGTAGTTTTTCCCTTAATTATGTGACTAGAGAAGAAAAACATCAAAGTTTCCGTGAAATTGGAATAGTATATCTAAATTGCCTCATGTTTATTTTAACATTAACAGTAAATGAAGCTAATGGGCTTTTATATTATTAAAAGCACTCATTTGTGTCCTGCCTGTTCTAATATATAACAAAGCTTTAAAAGATGTTAAATAATTAGTTATTTAATAAGGACGGGTGGAATAGATCAAGCGAAAGGAAAAGTTGAGGGTAACCAATGCATACAGTTGAGAGGTCTGTCCCTTTTAGGTCTTTCAGATGGGATTCCCTCTCCACAGGTTCCCTGTCCCCGCTGTTAATGTGAGAGGTCTAATTTATATCAACCCTGGAGAGTTGAAGCAACAAAATCTATTGTTGCAGCCTTGCAGAGGACACATGTGTGGGGGCAATAATGTTCTCAATTACTTCTGGGCAACTTCCATTCATAATTCAATACCTGCAAAGGCCCATGTTAGGCTGGAGGTCCTCTGCAGGAGGGAGCCACGTACTGCTGCTGCAGGCCACCTCCTCCCTCACAGCCTCCTCATTGCCTCCTGGAAGCAGGGTCTCCTTGGCTTTAGAGGATGCTGATGGATGGAGGCACTGCTCTGCATCAAGAGCCCAGTGAGACCTGGCCTGTGGGTCTAAAAGAGGGGACAGACTGTTGTCACTCTTCTGCTCAAAAACCTGCAAGGACTCCCTGTGGCCTGCTCGGTCAAGGCCAAGCTCCTTGCTTGGCACTTGAGGCCCCACCTACCCGACCCAAGCTCCTGCTCTTTCCAATATCTATACTCTGTTCTGTCCGGCTTTTCCCCCGACCCCAGGCCCAGAACATGCCAAGTTGTCCCATTTCCTTGCCTTTGGTCATGCCATTTGCCCTTACCTGAACCCACATTTATCCTTTCACCTGTTTACCCAAATACTAATCATTCCTAAGGATTCAAATTCAGATCTGGGCTTTCCTGGTGGTCCAGTGATTGAGAATCCACCTTGCAATGTAGGGGACATCAGTTGGATCCCTGGTCCGGGAAGATCCCACATGCCTCAGGGGAACTAAACCTATGTGCCTAGAGCCCACGCTCTGCAATGAGAAACCACAGCCATGAGAAGCCCACCACAACTAGAGAGTAGGCCCCACCCACAACTAGAGACAGCCTGCAAGCAACCATGAAGACCCAGTACAGCCAATAAACAAATGAATGAATGAATAAAATTCAAATTCCAGATCCTCCATTAGTCCTCTCCTGGTCCCTCTGTCTCATGAACCCCTAGGGCAGGGGTTTTCAAACTTGAGCATGTATCAGAATAACCAAGGGGGCTTGTTACAACACAGATTGACAGATCACTGGGCCCCACCCCTAGGGTGTTTGATTCCACAGGTCTGAGTGGGGTCTGAGAATCTGAATTTCTAATAAGTTCCCAGGTGATGCTGACAGTCTGGGGACCACACTTTGAGAACTACTAGAGCATATGCGGCCATTCCAGACCGTGAGGCACTGTGCTTGTACTGGCTTGAAAGGTTCTCTGATAGTAGCATGTGGCCAAGACTTCCCTCCTCAAACAGACAGCAGGTTCTTTGAAGGCAGGGACTCTGAGCTACTCCCCTATATCCCTCGAGATATCACTAGCTCAAGGATGGGCTCATGGTGTGTGAGCCAATGACTCAGATGAACAGATTGACTAGCTGCCATGAGTTCCATTCAATCCTTGATAAAATCTCCATTGTATAGGTGAGAAAGCTGGGGCTTAGAGAGATGAATTAAGTCACTAAAGGTCATACAACTATTAAGTGACAGATAAGATTTGATCTCAGGTTCATTTCCAGAGTCCTGGCCAATGTTTCTTAGTCAAGTGATTTCAGACATAGGACCTGGGAGGATAAGGCACCTGTGTTAGAAGGAAATTGGCTGCTTTGGTCACTTCTATGCTAAGGATTGTAGGTTTTAGTGATCCTTTAGTCTAGGATGGAGTACACATGGCAAACAAACTGCTACTCTCCTCCAGCCAACTAATGTACTCAGTCACTCTGACATAAATGCAAGTCTCAGTATCCTTTACACTGCACCAACTCATTGGCATTTCTATGGCAGGATGAAATATATTTGTCATTCATAACCTAGTCCAATTTCTCCACCATGCTGGCGAG
Source organism: Okapia johnstoni (assembly GCA_024291935.2). Lineage (NCBI taxonomy): Eukaryota > Metazoa > Chordata > Mammalia > Artiodactyla > Giraffidae > Okapia > Okapia johnstoni. Next base: position 80,014,415 of record CM044307.1, read on the forward strand.
ACCCAGAAAGGAAGTGCAGCTTGGCTACCCTGCATATCAGTGATGTGTATTAGTTATCTCTTGCTGTGTAAGAAATTATCCTCAAACTCAACAGCAGACATTTATTGACTCGTAGTTTCCGTGTGACATGAATTTGAGACCAACTCAGCGGGTTAGTTCTGGCTCAGGGCCTCCCATGTGCTTGCAATCAGGATATTGGCAAAATACGAGGTTCAGAATGAAAAGATCTGTGCTTACTTCTGTCAGGTACCATAAAGGCATTACTGATCCAAGACAGCGAATTAAGTTCATGGCTATAGTTATTCTGACCATTCAGGTAACACAAACTTGGGCTGCAAATCTACTTTTCACTAATGGCTCTTTCCCCTCCTGCCCTGCCTAGAATCAAGGTAACTTTTCTTACTGTCCCTGAGTGTGCAAGCGATGAGGTAGTCTTCCTCTGGTTCATACTTACCCTGAGGGTTTCCCTTTGGAGTCCAACCTTTATGAGGAAGGACACCCTATTAGATTCACCACCTTTGCTGGCCCTGGGTTTTATGTTCTCTCCCCAAATACCCTTGGTCATGTCAAGACTGAAACTCAAGTTGCTCGTTGGGCAAATACCTACAGGGTACAAGGAGCTTCAGTGCTCTCAGAGTTCCCACTCTCATATAGTTTTTGGCCTTGTAGCTTCTTACCATCTTGTCAGCCTTTAATGCTGTTAAGAAAATATTTTGCATTTTATTCAACATTTCTAGTTGTTTCTACCATGAACATTGGTCTAACTAACCCAACCTGCCATATTACTAGCAATAGAAGTCTGCTATGTGCTTTTCCCACAACTCTAGATTAGTTTGTTTTCTCAATTAAAGTGACCAAAACAAGAAGTGGAATGGTTTAGTCCAGTGGGTGGTGAGGTGATGGGGTGGTGGCTGTTGTGCAAAAGATCCTCCTAAAGATGGTGAGGGTTCCTTACCCACTGAACATGAGTCCTGCCCACACCCCTGAGTAATCAGTCTGTGTTCTCCAGGTAGGATGATCTTGATTATCCGAACTTCCCAAGGTCCTTGGAAGCTTTCAAGCAGGATGATGACACAATCACACGTCACTCCAGGAAAGATGGCTGTGGCTATTCTTTGCTGACAAAGGTCCATATAGTGAAACCTATGATTTTTACAGTAGTCATGTACAGATGTGAGAGTTGGACCATAAAGAAGGCTGAGCGCTGAAGAATTGATACTTTCAAATTATGGTGCTAAAGAAGACTCTTGAGAGTCCCTTGGACAGCAAAGAGACCAAACCGGTAAATCATAAAGGAGATCGACCCTGAATATTCATTGGAAGGACTGATGCTGAAGTTGAAGCTCCAATACTTTGGCCACCTGATACAAAGAGCCAGCTCATTGGAAAAGCCCCTGATGCTAGGAAAGACAGAGGGCAGGAGGAGAAGGGGGCGACAGAGGATGAGATGGCTGGATGGCATCACCAGCTCAATGGACATGAGTCTAAGCAAACTCCAGTGAGATACTGAAGGACAGGGAAGACTGGCCTGCTGCAGTCCATGGAGTCACAAAGAGTCAGACTTGACTTGGTGACTAAACAACAACAATTGTTTGAAGAAGGGTTAGAGACAGAATCGCTTTGGATGGAGAGATCTGGAAGCTGTTATGGTGGTCAAGGTGAAATATAGTGACAGATTGGACTGGGGTCAAGAAGGGAGAAAGAAGTAAAAGATTGATTGATATCAGGAGGTACCATCAACAAGCATCACACTGTTGGCATGTGATCCTGGACTTGATATAATTGAAAATTGTAGGTTTAAGAGGCACAGCTCTTCTTAAGGCTCAGTTGACATAAATGGCAACTTGATTCCAATGAACCAGTCCTGTCACCACATTAAGAACTGTGGCCTGGGGACAGCTGATTGTGAGACTCCCTGGATAAAGGATCTGAAGTGTCTTCCTTAAGTGGCCATGCCAGATGGACAACCACAAAGGCAGTGGCAGGGTGGGGGTTGGGGGGTGCTGGTGCAAGGCATCCAACCATCTCTAAGTGTGGGTTGGACTCTTCTACCTCATGACTCCCCTACATCTATTCATCTTGCTTCCTGGTGTAAACACCTATCCTCAGGCAAAGAAGACTACAGAAAGGGAGTACGAGGAGGGGAAATGCAGAATAGAGTCACATAATAAAGGAAGGATAAGACAATCATAAAAGTTCAAAGTTGAGAATAAGATGACAAAAATTCTTAAAAACAAATATTAAAAGAAATTCGGGATCTGAAAATATTGAGTTTATGCATAATAAAATCAACTGGATTTAAAAAAAATAAAATATTAGAACCTCAGATATAAAATGCCAAAAATCTAAAAGTGAGAGTGATTCACTAGGAGCAACTGAAAGAGTAGCTCCAACTCAAAAAGTTAAAAGTGATAATAAATTAATTGTTTAAAGTGCAGGAGATGGGAGGATTGATAAATGGGATCCAAATGGGAATGTGGGATAAGGAAAAATTAGATAGACAGTAAAATAGAAAAATCCCGTTAATGTTGGGCCTTCGAGCTCCTGGGGAGAGTGAGTGTGCCTGGCCAGGAAGGTGCCTACTCCTCTACCCTCAAACCCTCCCAGTGCAGCAGGCAGAGGGGCACAGGGGGTCCTGTGAGGTGGTAGAGGGAGCCCCAGTCTGGGAGTCGAGGGACTGGGTCCCAGTGGGGTCTGATGGCATCCCTGCAGGGCCCGAGCTAATTTCCCTCTAGTCCTCAGTCTCCTCAGCTACAGGAGAATAGCACCAACTTGATACGCACAGTGTTCCTTCTGTTGTGCTGTCTGGGCTGGCAAATGGGTGCCAGCAGCAAGCAGGAGACTGGGGAGCTTGGTTTTCTGGCTTCTTAGGGGAAGCACTGAATCTGGAGGCTGAAGACCTGGGTTTGAGTCTCTAGGGTTCCAGAATGCAGCAGAAAGTGGAAAACAAGAGCTGGGGACTTCCCTGATGATCCAGTGGCTAAGACTCCGCACTCCCAGTGGAGGGTGCCAGGTTCAATCCCTGGTCAGGCAACTAGATCCCAAATGCCACAACTAAGAGTTTGTAGGTCACAATCAGAAGATTTCCCACAATGCTGCAACTAAAATCCCACATGGCGCAACTAAGACCCAGTAAGCCAAATAAATAAATAAATAACATATTTTAGAAGAAAGCAAGCAAGAGCTGTTCAACAGGGCAGCAGGGGGAGATGGCTGTTGCCACCTCCTGAGCCCCCAAACCACAACCATCCATCTAAGTCACCCCGCCCATGAGGAAACCCAGCCACACACTGTAGCCACGTGAGCAGGATCCCAGAGCAGGGCTTCTTCAGCTTTTCACCATCTCTCTAGTTCCCTGGCACTCAGCTGCTTGAAGGCAGGTGCTTGCATTTTGTAGGACTTTATCCCCGCCCCGACTCCGGGCCCCAGCATGAATTTTACTGAGACCCTGGTCACTGCATGTGTGAGGGATGAAGGAAATAAAAATGGGAATTCTACCTCTTGTCAGTGCTTGGTAGATGCCATTGTTTCATCTGCATGGGGTCATTTAATCCTCACAACAGCCCTCACGACAGCTCCAACAGGGTAAGGACTATTATTATCCCATTTTATAGGTGGGTAAACTAAGATTCAGAGGCTGAAATCACTTGCCCAATGTTGCCCAACCAGGAAAGAGCTGAGGTGGGATTTAGATTCAGCTATTCTGACTTCAAAATGGTGAGATTCATCAATCTGCTGTGAGGTGAATGAGAGGAAATGACCCTGGATCCCAAAGTCCACTGGTATAGGTTTGTTTCAGGTGGCTCAGTAGTTAAGAATCCACCTGCCAATGCAGGAGACTCAGGTTCGATCCCTGGGTCAGAAAGATCCCCTGGAGAAGGAAATGGCAACCCACTCCAGTATTCTTGCCTGGAGAATCCCTTGGACGGAGGAGCCTGGTGGACTACAGTCCCTGAGGTCACAAAGAGTCAGATATGACTAAGCGACTGAGCATGCCACATAGGTATGTTTGAGACCTCAGAATGAGACAGCCATGGTGTGGGGAGGGCACAGATGGGGTGCTCTTACCTTATTGTTGGGGTGGGGACCCAGCTATCCAACACTCTGGCTTATCCTTCTGGGTCTCCTCTGCTTTGGTGCTGGGACAAGTGGAATCTACAACAGAACAGAACAGCCTCTTCAGAATAAAATCCAAGGAAGAAACAGCCAAGGGACTAGTGTCCCCTGGCAAAGGGAGGTGGAAATTTCCCTGTGGGGAAGGAGCCCTGGGCCCGGAGGCCTGGATAGCCTCTTAGGAGGCCTTGTCCACTTGCAGTTCATTCTTGTCACCATCTTCTTCCCAGGGGCTGTGAGACATGGCTCTGATGCATCTGCCCCCAGCCCTTAGCTGACTCCCAGCATTTAGGACACACTTCTGCCGCCCCACTCCCCACTCCAGCCTCTCCCCTGGGCCTCCCACCAGACCCAGACCATGTCTGCATCTTTACGACTCCGAGGCTCAGTCTCAATCCTGGCTCGCGGAGTCAAGGGGCAGACCAAGTCCCCTCGGTGTTCAAGGGCAAACATCCAGCAGAGGCTGCTGCTCCTGCCTTGGAACCGTCCCCTCAGAGGCGGATGAGGCCACTTCAGCCTCCATCCCATAACATGTGGACCTGACCCCTCCTCCCCACAGGCTCCCAGAGACAGTCGAGTTCTCTGCTCTTCCGTGAACTTTCCTATCTGCCTCTGAAGGGTCACACCTTGCTCCCGCCACTCCTCACGGGCCCCCGGGGGGTGGGCTGTAACAGCCCCCTGAGAGGGCCCAGCAGTCCTCTCTCCCTTGAAGTGTTTCCAGTTTTCTCAGCTACAACCTCTGACCTGGAAGGGCCTCTGGGGTCAAGCCAGTTCTGCTTCTGGGGAGACACAGGAAGCCAGGCTGAGCCCCCAAGGGAAGCTGGAGAAAACTCTGGAATGGGGCCTGAGGGCCTGTGGAGGGCAAGTACCGGAAATGGTGCCCTGGTGCCCCACCACCCACCCATTTAAGCAATGAACAGTTACTGGGGGCTGCTCGGTGTCAGACGCCAGGTGGACTCTGGGAGGGAAGCAGGCAGATGTGGCTCTTCCCCTGTGGAGCATGTGGTATGGGGACAGCCAAAATGCTGAGCAGTCACAGGCTGTATGGTCAGGGCTGGGACCAAATCAGCTCTCCTTCCTCCACCCCAGGTCCTCATCTGTAAAATGGGCACACCACCATTCACTCCCAGGGTGGGTGGGATGGTTGAACGAGGCAACACATAGAAAATCTCCCCCATGGTAACGGGTGTGTGCAGCATTTTCCGCACTGCAGGTCGTGTTGTAAGTGTGGGCTGCAAAGAATTTACTGTCATGAACAATTTCTTTTACAAAGGAAATAGCATAAAAACATTACATGCATCCTCTGAATTAAGAGTATTATTTTGTGAAAATTCTACTTTAGTTATTAGTGTGTGTATATACTAGGTCATGTGGAAAATCATTTTTTTCAAAGAAGGTTGAAGGCCACTGACCTAGTGGTTCAGAGCAGGGCTTTGAGGTCACCCAGTTCCACCACTTATGACAGCATGTGACACAGCTGCATCTCTTCACCTCAAAGCCTCCTTGCAGTTGAGAAGAACGATGAGACAGCACATGTGAACACGCTGCTCAGAATAGGCACCCAGGAGATCACAGGGCCTCCAAACGTGGCTGCCTCTTCTGTATGTTAGCATTGTGTAGATTACATATCAAGACCCCCAAGTCAGGGGCTAATTATCTCTGACTAAAAACATGACAAGTAAAAAGGAAGCTGTGGTGGTGGTGGTTTAGTTGCTAAGTCATATCTTACTCTTGCAATCCCATGAACTGTAGCCCACCAGGCTCTTCTGTCCATGGAATTCTCCAGGCAAGAATACTGGAGTTGGTTGCCATGCCCTCCTCCAGGGGATCTTCCCACCCCAGGAATTCAACCCAGGTCTCCCGAATTGCCCGTAGATTCTTTACCATCTTAGCCACCAGGGAAGTTGGAGTGGTTTGCCATTTCCTTCTCCAGGGGATCTTCCTGACCCAGGGATCAAACCCAGGTCTCCTGCACTGCAGGCAGATTCTTTACAGACTGAGCTACTAGGGAAGCCCTAAAAAGGAAGCTAGTATTGTTACTGTTGTTTTTTCTATATCAATGACTAACATTTTCAGGCATTTGTGTGCCAGGCACCAACCTCATTTACAGCTGGGTGAGGTAAATTCCATTATTATTCCCATTTTACAGCTGACAAAACTGAGGTAATGGGAGGTTGAGACTTACAGAGCTTGTCTAGCCGACTCTCACTTCTGCCCCCACACCAGCAATGCTCCCTACCTTGATTCAGGGTCTCCTCTGCCCCCAAAGCCCCCAGTGGCTCCAGTTTTGAGCCTCCTGGGCCCTAGCTGCCCTGTCTGTAGGTGCCCTGCCTGACTGCTCTGGCCCAGTAATTTCACGCATTTACCCGACCTCATGCTACCACACTCCAGCTGTTTCTTATTTCAAAGCCCCACTCCTCAGCACCTTCTGCACTTGGTAGCACCCAGGCAGCTGGTTACAGGGATGGGGAGTGGGGAGCAGGAGGCAACCTGGTCTTCAGGGCCATCACCAGGCCTGGGGTCTATGATCTTCAGCTCTCAGCTCCAGTCCAGAGTGACCAGGAGAACAGGACTCCACCAAGGTCTGAGAAAGCACCTGAAAAGGAAGTCCTCCCCACTGGAGCCCCAGCTCAGGAGCTGAGCCCTGAGCCGGAAGTGGAGAACGAGCACCCAGCCCGAGGGTGGGCCCGAGGTGCCACTGTCGCTGAAGCAGGCAGCAGGGGCGGGTACCAGCATCGTGTCAGCTGCCAGCTCCTACCACATCGATCATCCAGTCCTTAAGACATATTAAAATGGATTTAAAAAGACATTTTGCATTTTCTCTCCTTAACACCCACATTATTGCCACACATCGGCTTTTGTTTTAATTAAAATCGGTTTTGAAATCCTCCATGAAACTTCAGTGGGATTGTTAAAGGCAGCAATTTCCTTATCGGCAGCGCATCCCCACAACATACTGTAATAGTTATTTTGCAACAAAGCACAAGTCTTATTAATTTAGCTCAATCAAATCAGCACCACGTTAATTTATGGGGCTGTAAAAATCTGGCAGTGCTGCTCTAGATCAAGGAACTTAGGGCAGGCAACACACCAAGTGGGATGTTTATTTTGTACAATGGTCCCTAACTGCATTTCTGTGATTTAAAAGCTTTCCGAGGCGTGCGATGATAATATTACATGCATATAGAATTGTGTGTTTGCTACGCCTCATTACTCCCCGCAGAGACCCAAAATCATTTGGTATTCAACTCCTACCTAAAATATTTCCTTTTACATACAAATATTTTTTCTGCTTTAAATGGCTTCTCTATGTTAAAAAAAATTTTTTCCGGGGCTGTGAAGCAAGATCGTTTCCTATGTGGGATTCTATTTTGGTCCAGTGCTGATCTTTAGTGGTGGTTAGTAAGTGGGTAGCTGGTTTTTCCTCCTTCGTCCCCTCTGGCCATACCCTCCAAATTCGAAGCAGGTAGAGGTCTCCCTGGGATTGATTTTGCATTTTCTGCCCCTCTGTCTTGTTTCCTGATTCCTGTTTCCTGGTTTACTTTTATTGATGTCTACTTCAGCAACTAAGAATGTTTCTTTCTAACTCACATCTTAACAGCAAAGCTGCACAGTAACAATTATAATTTACCAGGAGATGCAGTGTAGCAGCCAACGGGGGATTTGCAAGGCTGTGTGGGATGGGGAATTGCAGCAGGTGTGGGCTAGAAATGGGGCGATGGAGGCTCAGAGAGGTCAAGTGACCTGCCCAAAGTCACACAGCAAGTAAGGAAAAGCACTGGACTCTGGGACTCAACCCCAAACCTCTGAGTTTCAATTTTCCCATTAGAATAAAGACGTACAAATTGGAAGGAGGTCACTCACAGGGCCTGGGCACAGAGCGGGCCCTTAGCAATGTTAGGATACACCTGTATTGTCCTTCCTTCACAAGGGCTGGTCTTGTCTTTCAAGTGCCTGGCTCTGAATTGCAGAGCTGGGCAATGCTCAGATGCATGCTAAGGGCAACCGACATCTCACATACTTATGTCTACAGAGCTTCTCCTGTGTACAAAGATGCTTCCACCTGCTCCAGAGGAGCACACACCTGCTCTGAGAATACAGTTCAGTTCAGTTCAGTCGCTCAGTTGTGTCCGACTCTTTGCGACCCCATGAATCGCAGCACGCCAGGCCTCTCTGTCCATCACCAACACCCAGAGTTTACCCAAACCCATGTCCATCGAGTCAGTGATGCCATCCAGTCATCTCATCCTCTGTCGTCCCCTTCTCCTCCTGCCCCCAATCCTTCCCAGCATTAGGGTCTTTTCCAATGAGCCAACTCTTCGCATGAGGTGGCCGAAGTATTGGAGTTTCAGCTTCAACATCAGTCCTTCCAATGAACACCCAGGACTGATCTCCTTTAGGATGGAGTGATTGGATCTCCTTGCAGTCCAAGGGACTCTCAAGAGTCTTCTCCAACACCACAGTTCAAAAGCATCAATTCTTCGGCACTCAGCTTTCTTCACTGTCCAACTCTCACATCCATACATGACCACTGGAAAAACCATAGCCTTGACTAGATGGACCTTTGTTGGCAAAGTAATGTCTCTGCTTTTAAATATGCTATCTAGGTTGGCCATAACCTTCCTTCCAAGGAGTAAGCGTCTTTTAATTTCATGGCTGCAATCACCATCAGCAGTGATTTTGGAGCCCAAAAAAATAAAGTCTGACACTGTTTCCCCATCTATTTGCCATGAAGTGATGGGACCAGATGCCATGATCTTAGTTTTCTGAACGTTGAGGATACAGACTAGGTGCTAAAATACAATGTTAACTGATGGACTCAAGACAACCTGTCAAAAGACAGGCAGCTGTGAAACCCTATTTAATGGAGGAGAAAACCAAGACTGGCAGAGTTTGGATGACCACCCTCAGGTAAGACGACTGATGGCCAAGAAGAGAGCCCAGCCCAGGGCTGCCGACTCCAAGGTCAGTGCCCTTTCTTGCACACTGACTGCCTTGGGCTCCCTGGCTGGTCCATAGATGGCTGAGGCTTGGGCAGGAAACGTGCTTTCTGTCTGTGGTATAAACAGTTGCGGATGCGACAGCATTTGAAAGGCACCCCTGGTTCCCTTTCTGACTGTGGCCAAGGCTAAGAGAGAATCATCCTCTAGGTTAAGTCTTGCCTTTTCCCCACATATGTATTTATTTACTCTAACTATATGGGCCACATCATCCACCAAGTTTCCTTCTCTATCCCGTTAGAGAGAATGAGTTTCTGGTTAGTCTAGACAGCAGGGGAGCTCCTAGTACCTGGCAGGGGCCTTTGTGTTGGGGATGGAGACTTTGTCATGTGACTCCCAGATGCCATCGTATCTTTAGTGACAATGACATGGGGAACTCACTGCCTTCAGAGACAGTCCACACATTGACTGGACAAAGCTCTGGTTTGAAACTGACCTTTCCTGGTAGAACCCAAACCAACATTGTCAGTAAAGCATTAATGAAGTGAAAAAAGTGAATGTGTTAGTAGCTCAGTCGTATCTGATCCTATGCAACCTCATGGACTGTAGCCAGTCAGGCTCCTCTGTCCATGGAATTCTCCAGGCAAGAATACTGGAATGGGTTGCCACTGCCATCTCCAGGGGATCTTCCTGACTCAGGGAACGAACCCAGGTCTCCTGCATCACAGACATTCTTTACCATCTGAGCCACTGGGGAAGCCCCCACTTACAAGTGTCCAGGCATGCTCTCTGATCTACCCAATTCTAAGAGCTTCCAGGGTCACCTGGAGAGGGAGGATGTGATAGCCATGCCAAGTACCAACCTATTAATACGTAAGCTGGTGAAGGCCAAGAGAGCTATCTCTGTGGACCTGGCCAGGCAAGGCCCCATGTCCCAGAGCAGCAGAGGTGAAGTTACAGGACAGGAAAAATGGGGCAGGAGCTTCCAGGTCTAGGGCAGACGCATGTGCTGTGAGCGTGGTCCCAAGGCCTCTGGTGAGTAATGAAGCCAGAAAAGTCACAGCCAAGGGGTGGAGTTCTGGGCTAATCCAAACCCTTTGGTTAAGTTCCAGAAAAAGACCATTAAGAAGGCGAGATGTGAGCTGAGAGGGCCTGTGGGATGAAGCTTCAGAGCAGGCATCATGATTGGGCGGTGACGTCAAGACAGATAGCCTCACTGTCGGATTAACTCAGCAAGTACTTCGGAAAACCGGCTACGTGCCCAGCACCAGGCGGGCTCAGGAGAGCAGCAGCAGGTGTTCTCCATTCAGACCCTGTCCCACCGGGGCAGCCACTGGTTGAAAGTCTGTAGACTCCGGGGCCCGCTTCATCCTGCTGAGCGAGTCAGTTCCCGTTTCCTGCCCAGTTTGGTTTCTCTGTCTGTGCTGCTCTGTGGGGGGTGGGCCCTGGAGGAAACGGAAACGTTCATAGAGTAGGCTGGTCTGTGGACACCCTAGCTCAGCCTCTGCAAACAAATGCTAAGCAGGTCCTGTGCTTGAACCAGTCTGTGAGGCACGGCAGAAAAGAGGCAGCAACTTGGTTGCTTTCAAAATGGCTTCTCTTGGGACTTCCCTGGTGGCTCAGTGGTTAAGACTCTGCCCTTCCAATTCAGGGGGCAAGGGTTCAATCCCTGGTCAGGGAACTAAGATCCCACATGCTACCCAGCCGAAATAAATACATTTAAATTAAAAAGAAATGTTTAAAAAATGGCTTCTCTCAGATGAAGCACAGTGAGATCAGAGTGTCTTTGTGTGAATTTGAAGAAGGCACCCCCTTGGCATATATATGGCTCCATAGGTCCCCAGATTGGCACACGGACCACAGGAGGGACGTCCGCCTTTACAGCCTCATGGGCTGGGCACACTTGTGCAATAAACAACTTGAACAACTATAGTTAGTGGCTTTGCCCCAGACCCCAATCAAGTGGCCAAAACCCCCAGACCTTAGGACTTTACTGGTGGTCCAGTGATTAGGACTCTGTGCTTCCAAAGCAGGGGCCACAGATGTGATCCCTGGCTGGGGAACTAAGATCCCACATTCCGTTCGGCTTGGCCAAAAACTTTAGAAAAACAAAACCCGCAGATCTTTGCCATCATTATTGGTGAAAAGTTCCAGGTTTAGGCTCCCCCTAGACATATGAATCACCCCAGATCTAAGCCAGGACTCTCCCCAAAAGAGGGAGAAAGAAAACTGTGCTCTAGTACTCCTACCACCCAGACCAACTCGCTCAGAAACTCAGCGTCACTACACTACCTCTCCCGTCGTCCCTCCATTCCTTTCACAGAGGGACAGGGGGACCCGGCCGGGAGGAGAGGACAAGCCCCGGAAGCCCCTTTCTGTAGTCAGGGCCAAACCTTCGCCTCCTTCTTGCTGCTCTTTAAGAAGCTTCCTAAGGAAGAGGAACCTCCCGCGGTAGCAGATGGCGGATAAGTAGGAATGGTAAATAGTTTTAATTACTGCATAATGTAAGTGAGACAATAAAGGGGAGACAGTGGAAGCAAGCTGCTGCCGCCGAGGCCCTGAAACTGTTGTGGGGCCCAATTTGTCTGGCATGTGCTGTTCCTAGTCTTGGGAGGGCTTTAAAGAGAACGCTGAAAATATTAATTGCCCGCCTCACTGGCCCATCCATCTTCACAACCGAGTAACACGCTTTTTTAATTTCAGGGGAATCGTTTTCAAATGGGAATCATGCAAATGAGTATTTTAGCTATTCATTTGTTTTACTGCGAGCGCTTTGTGAGCAAATGGCCTACAGCTTGCAATGAATTAAAAGACATGGGCACTGGAGACCGATTTTTAATACAAAGTCTTGACTCGGAGACGACCCCGACCAGCAGCACAGAAAATGTTGGCATAGCAACTTTGGGCATTTTCATGCAAATTGGCTTCTATATAGATGATACGAATGCAATGTTTTCCTTCAACTAATCATCATAAAATTAGTTTCACTATATTTAAATGCCTCCACTTAATGCATTATATCCATATGCATGAAATTGCCTCCGCTAATGCAGTACATAAAATGCCAAAGATACAATGAATAGCCAAATTGCAAGCAGTTATGTTATCTCCCATAAAAACAACTCCCCCCCCTTTTTTTTTTTTTAGTGTGGGTGTTATTGAGTATGAGGGCGCCAAAGGCATCTATCACAAATTGCTATTAACCCACAGACTCACATCCACACACACACATCCCAAAGTCCTCTACAGTTAAGTAACGTTAAGGCTGTAACACAATTTAACAAAAGCCAGACAAGGTTGGGGCTGGGCAACCTCCCCTCATTCAGAGCTGGTCGTCAGATGAGATAGTGACGAGCACGTGCCCTATTTTGGCATTAGCTCCAATACGGGAGTCCCCACTTCCTCCCCATTTGTATTGAATTGGAGGCCTGAGAGGTATGTGTCTGAGCTAATCTGGAGAAGACCAGTTGGACCAAGAATTCAACTGGAAATAATCAAAGATGGAGCCCTTCTTGGTGAGAACAGTCCCAGAAGGCTGGCCCTGGTAGATCAGAGAGATGGAAACTCAGGAGGAACGTGATCAAAGTCAGTAACTGAGGAAAGACTGGTGAGGAAGGAAGGTGGGCAATGTCCGTGGAGCCCTTACGCTCTGGGCACTGTACCTGGCACTCAGCACCTGCCATGTCATGCCATCTTTACTACAGTGAGAAACTAAAGAAGTTGGTGTGCTCATCGCTGTTCTGTGCACTCTGAAATGGGTCTCAGTAAAACTGAGGAACACATCTGAGGTTATAGGACCAGTAAGCACCAGAAGAAGGATTCAAACTCAGGTTTCTCCCATTCCAAAGCCGCCTTCCTCTGTGTCAGGCTGCCCCAGCACGACACACTGAGTAATGGCAGGAATGGGCTCTCTTGTTTGCTTTTTTTTTCGCTCCAAGGGGAGCTATCCTCAGCAGCAGGGCAGGCACTGTGAGGGATGATGATAGTCTTGTGAGTCTTTCCTTCAACACTGAGGCTTGATTCTCCTTCTGTTTCTGATGAGACCTCAGCCTGGACCCCAAATTCCCCAGGGTCAAGAGGATTAGGCTTCACATGGACAGAGGGCATCACCCTCCAACTCACAAACAGGGCCCCTACCCCTTTCAATCCACTGAGAAAGTCAGGGTTCTTCTCCATTCCAGCCTTGGTGGATGTGAAATTTGGCTTAAGTATGTGGGTGCTAGGCAAGTCCAGGGTAGAGGTTACCAGGGAGAGAAGCAAGAGGTGAATTTGGGAAAAACACAAGCCCTTCCTTCCCACATGGTGATGAAATTCCACCTCAGGAATTCTCCAATTCCCATTTGTTGGGGGACTCTACGTTTGGCTTAAGTAGGGGTGGCATTTCCTCACAAAAAAGCATGATGGGTGGTAGAAACAGTATGATGGTTTCTCAAAAATTTGACAATAGAATTGCCACATGATCCAGCAATTTCACTTCTGGTTATATTAACATCTAAAAGAACTGAAAGCAGGGCCTCAAACAGATATTTGCACACCCATGTTCACAGCACATTGCTCACAATAGCCAAATGGTGGAAACAACCCAAGTGTCCATCAAGGGATGAATGGATAAACAAGATGAGGTATATCCATACAATGGAATATTATTCAGCCTCAAAAAGGGAGGAAATTCTGACACAAATTATAATATAAATGTGCCTTGGAGACATTGTGACTGTAAGTCAGTCACACAAAAACACACACAAAAACATTGTATGATTCCATTTATATGATGTACCTAGAACAGTCAAAATCATGGAGACATAAAGTAGAATGGTGGTCAACAGGGGCGGGGAAGAAGAGGGAATGGGGAGTTAGTATTTAATAGTTCTTGAAGTTCACTCTGGGAAGATGAGTAAAGTTCTGAAGTGATAATGGTGATAATGGTTACACACAATGTGAAGGTACTTAAAATTACAGACTATACCCTCAGAAATGGTTAAAGTAGTAAATTTTATGTCATATGTATTTTACTCACTTAAAAAAATTTTTTTTAATGTATGAAGTAGGAAGACATCTTCCCCCAAACCCTAAGCATGTCACACAATTCAGGGGCTAAACTCTTGAGTAGCTTGAGGAAGAAGTGAGCACAGCTCTTTCTGATCACTCAGGATTGCCCACATCTTGTGAGGCACTTCTGTGTTCAATACAGGCTTGTTGAATTAAATTCAGTGAAATTAAATTAAATGGTAAAGTGAGGGAGATCCTTAAGAGGAACAGGATTAACTGAGGTCTACGGCATACATCAGGAACTCTTCCGATCTCATTAAGTTGGTCCAGTTTCCTTTCCTTCTAATTCTCTCCCTCTTGTCTTCTGTCTTGTCTGGACAACCCCCTCCACCTATCCCGAACGCACATAAATACGCCTATTATGAGTCTTTCCATTGGTCTTTTCTGTTTCCCCTCCACAAGTGATTTCTCACCACCTGGAACTGTTCATAGCTACTGTGACTTTACAAACACTAAAACAAGTTGGCACGCTTGCTTGTAAATGGAAGCTTTTATCCTCTGCATTTATCCTTACCAAGCCTTACCCAAAACACTGGTCTTGTGATTCCAATAGCAGCCACCAGGTGGCATGTTTTGGAAAAACCCAACCTCTTATCAATAAGGCAAATACCGCCTCTGGTGGCTGTAGTGAGATTTGCAAGCAAGGTGGCTAGGTGACCATCAACCAGAATTTGAGGAGGCACATCTGTACTTAAAAGCCAGCTCCTTTCCGTGACTACAAAGGGAACTGCTCCTGAAGATGACCCCACATCTGGTTGCTATCACATTCCCTCTGGTACCGTTAGCTCCCAGGTAACGGGAGCTCCAGCTCAACAGGGCTGCATGAGGTCTTCTTGTGTGTAACCTGCACACAAGAGTTCTAACAGTCCTGGATGGGCGGGATTCCGAGCTGAGATCAAATGTTCCAGCTCATTCTGTTTCTACTATCTTTTCCCAGATTCGGTTTTTAAATCCTGCTCCCATGGAAAACCTCTTGTGGTTTTGTTCTTTGGAAACTTCCCCTTGATGTAGCTTCCTTTGCTAGTATCTTCCACGTCTTCATTTCCTCCTGCTGCCCGTGGGGGAAGCTGGGTTTCCAGCTGCAGTAGAATCCCATCATCCCTGATCTGCAAAGCTATGACTTCCCTTTGTAGAACTTCCTTTTACAACTGATAGTATTCCCCTAGTTTACAAGCAGTTAGAAAAAAAAGAAAAAAAAAGAATCAGCGAGCACTATAAATTAGTGGACGTTCACTAGGAAAAGCCCTGCCAAGCTCACCTGATTTCCCTTCTGATGGGATGCTTTACAAATAATGTATTTTGATTTCTGCGAAACATTTTCTAAGTCTCTCTTGTTAGCCTTTGAGCAAAATGGAGAGAGGGAGCAAGATGAAGATTTAGATATGCAGATTCACAGCTGGTTAATCAACCCCACACAAAGAATATGGAGCAACTGATTGGAAGGAGGTCTCTAGTGAAATCTTTATCTCTGTTCTATTCTGCATTTTACTGCCTTGAATGAAGACTCTTCAAAGCAGACTTTCCACATTTCCAAGGCATTGCAGAAGCGGTGACAAATATAGTTTGGAAAAAATATTTAATAGGCTATGAAAAATAGACTGGATGCATTATGGTGACATTTAACAGATAAAAATGTAAAGTTTTCCATTTAAGTTTAACCTGTCAGTTGGACAAGCATAAGATGGGAAATACTTAGTTTGACAACGGGGGCTTTCCTGGTGGCTCAGTCGGTAAAGAATCCGCCTGCAATGCGGGAGACTTGGGTTCAATCTCTGGGTTGGGAAGATGCCCTGGAGGAGGGCATGGCAACCCACTCCAGTATTCCTGCCTGGAGAATCCCATGGATAGAGGAGCCTGGCGGGCTACAGTCAACGGAGTCGCAAAGAGTGAGACACGACTGAGCACATAACATAATAACTAACAATATCTACTACTGCCTCCTTTGTAAGGTCATTGTGAGGATTTTAAAAAATAGCAAAAGTAAAAAAACCTGGCACATAATAAAGGCTGCCCCCAAACTGCAGAAGGAATGAATTTTCTCTGAACGCCTGTCAGGCACCCACTTGTTTCCATGGATGACGAACACCCCTCTGTCCATAAATTCTGTTCGTTCTTCACAGGCAGAGCCTCCCCTCCTCTTTGAGAAAACCTCCCTGACTACACCGGGACATCACTGTCCTCGCTTCTTCTGGTTCCCCAACTCACTGTTCCATACCCTGTTCCCTGACTCCCCTAGGAACTGGGGGGCACCTACAGGGACAGCCATCTGGTCTGACCCTCACTGATTGACAGCCTGGTGCTATGAGCTGGACTGGGCAGAGTGCGGTCGGGAACAGGATCCTGACTGGGGACTCGGGAGACCAGGACTCCAGCCCTGGCTGCTAGAGAACTGGGCGATTCCAGTCTCCTCTCCAGGGCTCATGGAAGGTTCTCCAGACTGTCCTTCACACATGGGGATTCTCTGTAATACTGTGACTCCATGGTGTTCTCAGTAACTAGAGGTTAAGACGGATCCTTGACAGAACAGGATGCCTATGTGGGTGCCATTTTACCTTGCAAGGAAGACTCAGGAGAGAGACTTGGAGACTTGGAGAGAGTGACATGCTGCCCTCTTCCACCATATTTGTGCATGGGCTTCCTTAATTAATGAAGAGATCCAGCTCTTTGCACCCCTTCAGGATGCACCGATGGTCTGTGTCAGAAGGACTTTCTCTGACACTCCTTGAATCTCCTGCTGGTTTTCTCAGAAGCACCAAAGCATTAAGTCTCTAATCTCTGGGGATCTTGGGAAGCTCCTTCCTCTCTCATTTTCTTCACCGGTAAAATGAAAGGCGCTCCAAGGCTCCGACCAAAAACAATGTCAGAACTACTCTTTCAGAGCGGGCCTACCCCCAGTAATTGAGGCAGAGATATCGAAACAGGAGCTGGGGGTTAGTAAACAAAGCTTATTAAATAGAACCCTCAAACAATTATTCTTCCAATCTCAATCAAGAGACCCAAATAATCTGGTGTCTCAATTTGCTCTAGCAATTTCCTTGAATTTCTGCCGTTGATTAGTTCAGGCAGCCAGTTAATGGGGTCTGGCACACCAAACCCATTCATTTTGTTTTCTTTGAGGCAGGCTCCATCTTGGAAATCTGAACCAGGAGGTAATGGCTTTTGATGTACTGTCAACAGGAAAGCCAGTTCTCACACAATGTCATCACTGCCTGGGACCCCACAAGCACAATGACATGGACAGTGAGGATGAAGAAGGACATGAGAGAGGGTGCCCAGCCACCACTGGGTATGGACGGGGTGGGTATCCCATGAGGCAGGTATGGCAGCTGCAGAGTCCAGGGGCAAGATGGTCGGGATCCTGGGTGTCCAGGGGTTGATAATAGGAATTCACACTGGGTTCTAAAAGGCTGAGCCCGAGAAGAAGCAGAAATCCCAACTCCAGAGACCAAGTTGACTTGCTTTCACAGAGAGCTGGTAAAAGGTCACAGCCTGACTGGCTCAGAGTAGGTCCATTCATTCAACAATGTTTTTAAAATATTTATTTATTTACTTTATTTATTTGGCTGCACCAGGTCTTAGTTGCCGCATATGGGGTCTAGTTCCCCGACCAGCGATCAAACCCCAGGCTCCCTGCATTGGGAGTGTGGTATCAGCCGCTGGATCACTGAAGAACCCCCCATTCAACAATACTGACTGAAGACCTACTATGTACCAATCACTGTTCTAGGCACTGGGGATAGTGCCATGACACAAGGCAGAAGAACCTGGCCTGCACAGAGCTAATTCCAATGGGGGAGGCAAAAACAAATAATTACATAAAATAATGTCAGGTAATGATTGATAAGAGCCATAAAAAATAGTGCAGGACAAAGGAAAAGAGAGTGATGGGAGATTGGGTGGTCAGGGAAGGCTTCTCTGAGGAGGTGACAGGAAGCAAGGACCTAAGTGAAGCAGGAAGTGAGCCACGTGGATATCAAATGAATTTCACCAAAAGCTTCTCTTGCCGCTGTGGGTGATGGAGCTGCATTCAGGAGTGAGCATCGGGTTTCCCTGGTGGCTCAGTGCTAAAGAATCTGCCTGCCAATGCAGAGGACATGAGTTCAATCCCTGGTCTGGGAAGATTCTCACATGCCATGGAGCAACTAAGCCTGTGGGCCACAACTATCGAGGCTATGCTCCAGAGCCTGGGAACTGAACCTGCTGAAGCCTGCATGCCCTGGAGCCCATCCTCTGCAACAACAGAAGTCACCACAATGAGAAGTCTGTGCCCTACAACTAGAGAGTAGCCCCCGCTCACCGCAATTAAACAAAAGCCCACGCAGCAACAAAGACCCAGCACAGCCAAAAATTAAAAAAAAAAAAAGAGTGAGCATCAGGAAGTCTAGCTAATCTTGGCTTGGGCAGAGGGCATTAATTTCAACTCATCAAAACAGGGATGTAGTAGGCAGCCTAGGACTAGAACAGAGGGTTAAAGTGGCCTAGGGACCCAGACTCCTCTTGTCTTTCTGCTTTGCCATCGTTAGCACGCGGCTCTTGTCCTCAAGGTCATGGGGCAGCTGCTCACCTCCAGACACAGAGGGCTAGTTCAAGACATGAAAGGGGAAGGGAAACAGGCAAAAAAATGGCCAAAGGGTCATCAGCTGGGTCTGTCCCCATTAGCCCCACCCAATGACTTCTGTGTCTTAATGGCCAGAACTGGGTCACATGGCCACCTCTGCTCTAGTCACTGGGGGAGGGAAGGGGTTGTGTGTGGGGTCTGGGTCAGCCAGTCAACACCGTCCACCCTGGGTAATGTTGTTAGGACCTCCCATTGTGAAGGATGGCTTTGCGATGGCTTTCACCCTGGATGATCCTTTTTTTTTTTTTTTTTTAAATGTGGACCATTTTCAAAGTCTTTATTCAATTTGTTACCATATTGGTTCTGTTTTACATTTTGACTTGTTGGCCATGAGGTATGTGGTATCTTAGCTCCCGGACCAGGAATCAAACCCATACCCCCCTGCATTGGAAGGCAAAGTCCTAACCCCTGGACTGCCAGGGAAGTCCCATCCTGGGTCATCTTAAAGGCTCTCCTCTCCTCTGATGAGTAGAAAAGCCCTGGAGGGAATCAGTAAACTGAGTTCCAGCTCTGCCACTAAGCTGCTGGGTGACCTCAGGCCAGTTGCTTCTGGTCTCTGGGTCTCACTGGAGCCATCATGAGGCTGCTCTTGGCTTTAATGGTCTAGGGTGCCAAGTGATACCCCTGTCTCAGCCACCTATAAAGTCTGCCACTTAGAGGTCCTAAGAACACAGCTGGGACCTAGAATGGCACACAGAATAGCCATTTTACCAAATAAAACACAAACTCTGAGAAACAACCCAGCTGGCAGGGCTGGGACTAGGGTCAGAAGACTGAGGCCCTAGCCTCTGGGAATACAATTTAAGGAGGCATCAAAAACCACAATAAACATGATATATAATATTTTAAGGTAACATTTTAAAAAATCAAAATCAATGCAAAAAAAGTCCATTAATGAACAAAATCTCAAACTTTTTTCTTTTTTTTTGCTGTCCCATGTGGCATGCGGGATCTTAGTTCCCCAGCAAGGGATCTAACACACTCCCACCCCCCCAGCCCGGAATG
The DNA here is from genome assembly GCA_024291935.2 of Okapia johnstoni. Classification (NCBI taxonomy): domain Eukaryota; kingdom Metazoa; phylum Chordata; class Mammalia; order Artiodactyla; family Giraffidae; genus Okapia; species Okapia johnstoni. The sequence goes on from CM044307.1 coordinate 80,034,140, forward strand.
GAAACATGGAATCTTAACCACTGACCTGCCAGGAAAGTCCCCCAAATCTCAAACTTTTAAAGAAAGACAACAGTATTACTGATTGTCTCCTTGGCTCCAGACTCTGAAATGGCTCAGGATGGCACGGCATTGATATTAACCCCATCTTTATTTAAACTGTGTAATTTCACTTATCTTTTTTTTTTTTTTTGCATTCTTTTTGATTATTTAAAAAATATACTGCATTAAAATGTTATTTCATGACTGAGTATTTGGATACTCATTTAAATGTTCTACTCAATGCAAAGGCCTCATCCACCCTACCCTGGTCCCAGCCCTGCCCCTGGAGGCCTTAAGCAAGACTTGCTGGACAACAGCCAACCTGTCCAGCCAGGCATTTACCACGTCTGGGGACTTGGGGGTCATACAGCACACATGTGTAATTTTTAGCCTTTTGCCATGAGGTGTTTGGATTAAAGGCCCTGGTATTTCTTTAATAAGAAAAAACGGCTATAGCCATTAAAAATTTAGTCCCACAAATTAGTAGCTCCTCTCTGAGGTGCTGTATTTATTTAATCATAGTAAATTTGGGCCAAATCCTCTCCTGGGGCTTCCAACACCTGCCTCCATACCCCTAAGGAGTTTGTCTCTAGGACCACGCTATTCGCACAAAATCCCCCTGCATTTTAGCTCCCCTGGCCCGCTGGCGCACAGGGAGATAAAATACCTTAGCCTCATTACTCAGATGGCTAATTGCAAACTGATTTAATTAAAGTATACAGATATTTCCCCAAGTTAGTTACATTTCATATCACTCCATTAGGAGTAATTGGCTGGAATGAGGAGCTGCAGAGATGGAGGCTGGCCAGGTGGGTGGGGAACCAGAACCCCCTTGGTTAGTGGGAGTCTTGCTGCTGCATCATTTCAATCACACACACTGAATTGCTCACAGCCAGGGTCAGGAACCTGAGATTCAAGCCCATTCCAACACTTAGGAATTCTGGGACCTGGAGCAGTCACCTCACTTAGCTGAGCCTCAGCTTCATCCTCTGTAAAATGGGAATAACAGAAATGTCCACCTCAGTGCCCGGTAGCAGACTTAATGGAACCAGCCTGGAAAGTCTTTAGCATAGTACCTTGCACATAGTTAATGCTTGATAAATAATAATAACCTTAGTATTCATGAACAGGTGTGGCTACAGAGAGAAGCAGTAGAGACAGTGGAAGAAGCATCTGTTGCCAAGTCAGAAACTTTGGGGTCTGGTTTCAGGCATGCCCCTAGCTTTCTGTGCAATACTGGGCAACTTCCTTCCATCCCTGGGTCTTAATTTACTCAGATGGCAAATAGAGGAAGGAGGCAAAGACTGAGGTTTACCACCTTAAATCCATTCACCCCTTCTTCCTGGCTAGCACAGTCATGATTGGAGCAGCAAAGTACTATATCCACCTTTTCCAACCTCCCTTATAGCTAGGGCTAGTCCATGACAAATTCTGGTTAATGAGATGAAAGCCAAAGTTGTTGCTCTCTTCTTGGATGGTGGTCTTCCTCTCTCAGGATATCTCCTTTAAAAAGGAGTTGACTCAGCTGGCAAGCACCTTTCCACCCCTCTCTTCCCCACCTAGAATGTGCCCTGGATGGCTGGAACTCCAGCAGCCATCTTGCAACCATGAGGTGACCTTAAGAGTAGAAGCCACTTGCAGAGCAGAAAGACAGAAGAGGCCATTGTGGAGTTGCTGCCCTGGCCCTAACCACCCTGGTGGTTCATAGCACATGAGAAAAAAAACAAGCCTTATCTTTTGTTTTGCTTTTATTTTTGCTAACCCTTAGCTTTGAGGGATCATGGTTACTTGCTGCCAAATTCTATTCCTCACCTAATACAGGGTTTCTATCTCTCTCAGAATATTAAAAGCTTGATCTCTGAGCAGGCGATCACCTCCCTCTCTGCTCACCCCCTTTCTGCACCAAGAGGGGTCCCTCAGACTGAAACAATGACTCCAGCCCCAGTCTGCTTACCCGGTTCAGGATCTCCACTACTTAGCCAAGAGCCCCATATTTCTAGCCTGTAAGTCTCAAAATCTGAGGAGATAAGTAATAACCCCTTCTTACAGAGAGATAGGCCCTGGTCTACACACTTCTCAAGCTCCTGTACAGCCAGTCCATTTGCTGATTGCCCACGGCAGGAGGAGGTAGACTGGGGAGGAGGTTTATTTATGACAGCTCTGGTGTAGTGGAGAATACAAGGATTTGCTGCCAAAATATCTGATATGAATCCCTGTTCTTGTCCCTCACTTGTTTGACTGTTATAGACTGAATCTTTGGGCCTCCCCAAAATTCATGTGTTGAAGCCTAATGGTCAATGTTTTGTATTAGGAGGTGGGGCCTTTGGGAGGTGTTTAGGTCATGAGGGCAGAGTTCTCATAAATGAGATTAGTGGCCTTAGGGAAGAGGCCTCCAGCCCCTTCTGCCATGTGAGGTTACAGTGAAAAGACAGCCTTCTGTGAGGAAGTGGGCTCTTATCAAACGCCTAATCTGCTAGCACCTTGATCTTAAATTTTCCATCCTCCAGAACTGTGAGATATGAATTTCTGTTGTTTATAAGCCACCCAGTCTATGGCATTTTGTTATGGCAGCCCAAATGGACCTTTGGAAAGTCTCTAAGTCTCTCTAGACCTTGGTTTTTTCATCTGTAAAGTGAGTATAACAATAATAATAATAATACTGTATCCATTCTATAGGGGGTGAGGGGAGGAAATGAGATGGATGTGAAATGCACTGTGAGGCAAAAGTGCAGTACAGTAAATCCCCTATATACGAATGAGTTCCATTCCAAGAATGCGTTCATAAGTCCAATTGTTCCTAAGTCCAAAAAGTTCGCCTAGATACCCAACACAAATGGCTATATAGTACTGTACTATAATAGGTTTGTAATACTTTGCACACAAATAATACATAGAAAACACAAAAAATATAGGAAACATTTTTAATTTTATAGTACAGTACCCTAAAAAGTATAGTAGTACAGTAATAACAGCTGGTGCTTCTTAGCAATACCAGCTATATCACTGCTGCTTTTATTCTTGTTTCTGGACATTCTGGGCTTGAAAAATAGATGCTGTACTCTATACAGTGCATGCATGCATGCTAAGTCGCTTCAGTCGTGTCTGATTCTTTGCGACCCCATGGACTGTAGCCCACCAGACTCCTCTATCCATGGGATTCTCCAGGCAAGAATACTGGAGTGGGTTGCCATGCCCAACTTCAGGGGATCTTCCCGACCCAGGGATCAAACCCAATTCTCTTGTGTCTCCTGCATTGGCAGGCAGGTTCTTTACCACTAGCACCACCTGGGAAGTATACTCTGTACAGTATTGTACAGTAAGGTACACAAAAGCACAAACACTTATTAAGGATGCACTCACAGGCCAAATGTATGCCAGACATGTGAACTAATTTACCTGATTGGACATGCAAATGCATATTTGCATATTTGAAAGTTTGCAACTTGAAGCTTTGTATGTAGGGGACTTACTATACACTTATCAGGAGTTGTGATTATTTTCAGAGACCACTTTTTTAGCCATCCTACAAGTCTTTCTTGAGCTCCTTCTCTGAGGCCAGCCCTAGTAGGCACACTGAGGGGAATATCAAAAAAGCACAAGCCAGTGCCCTCCATTTCACAGAGGAGGAAACAGAGGCTCAGAGAGGGTAAGTCACTTGCCTAAGGCCACACATCTAAACTGTGGAGGTGCTGGGAGTTGAGCCCAGCTGAGTCCAAAGACCGCCATGGCCTCACTACACAGAGGTCAAGACTGGCCAAATCCAGCCACCGCCTGACTTTATAAATAAAGTCTTATTGGACCACAGACACACCCGTTTGTTTATACCTTGTCTATGGCTGCTTTTGCATTATAGGGACAGAGTTGGGTAGTTGCAAAAGAGCTTGCATGACTTGCAAACCTTAAAATATTTACTACCTGGCCCTTTACAGAAAGTCTTCTGAAACCTGATTTTAGCATCCAGTCTATTTGCCCATCATCTCGTCATCACTGAACAACTCTTGCATGCCTGACACTGCTGGGTGCTGGTGATTCAGAGACAAATTAGTTGCTTCCCAGGTTAGCACTGAGGCTGGCCCCATTTCATAGATGAGAAGACTGAGGTCTAGAACCACTGAGCTTCCCCAGAGAGCCAGGTTTGAGGCTGAAACGGATCAAACTCCAGTCTGGCTCCTCGTGCTGACCCACTCCACCATGTGGGCACTCTGCAGGTTCCATGGGAAGGGCCCACACACCCACATTAGAACCCAACGAGAGGAAAGGGATGGGGAGTATGGGGAAAATTGATCTCGCTCTCCCTGTCTCTTTCAATCCCCTCCACCAATTCTCACTTGTTGGAAGGCTACAGTAGGTGACAGCACCTCGTTTGGGAAGGAAAATAATGATATTAATGACCACTAACTCATTGACAGTTACCAAGTGTACTGTGTGCTAAGCACAGCGGACATGTCTTTGTTTAATCTTACAGCGACACTGACAAGTGAGTGTTATAATCCCCCTGCCCAATTTTCTAGCTGGGGAAATGGAGACCACAGGGATCAAAGGACTCATCCAAGGTCACAGAGGTCACAGAACTAGGGAGAGGTAGGACCAGAATTAGAAGCCAGGTCTGTCTGCTTCTCATGTCCAGACAGGACGTCCTGCCTCTCCCCTCTTTATGTTCAGGGTTTAGGGTCGGGGGACAGAGAGAATGGCTTTGCTTACTTGGAAAATTTTTATGTAAGTGGAAAAGTTTGTTCCTGGGGCTCTCAGTCATGCTGTTTGGGGGCTTTGGCCCTCAACCGTGAGCTCTCCTGTCTCTTTCAGTCTCTCCTAGGTCACTTCTGTACCCTGGGAGGCAATGACCAAGAACAAGGCCCTCCTCCCAGGAACAACTGCTCTTTAAAGCAATTTAAACTACAAAGGTAGCTGGTTTCCAGGGTGGAAAATGAGGCCTCTGCTGGCCAGGCACAGAGGACAAAGCTTTCCTGGGTCCATGAAGAAACACCCTAGAGAATACACTCTCTGTGCCTTCTTACAAGACAGGGATCGGGCTTAAGGGCACAGGAAGGCAGCGGTGGTGTTGGGAGTGAGGCTGCTGGTTTCCCTCTGCCTCTAAGGCCTTGGCCAAGTCCTTCCAGTTCTCTGAAACAAGAGGAGGGACTTCCGTAGTGGTCCAGAGGTTAAGACTCTGTGCTTCCAATGCAGGGGGCACAGGTTCAACTCCTAGCCAGGGAACTAAGATCCCACATGCCCGCATGGAGTGGCCAAAAACTTAAAAAATAAAACAAGAGGATGTTGGGTTACTGAGTGCTTGCATCCCAGATTGTGTGGACTACCAGCAACCAGGGGTGGAGAGAGAAGTTGGGGTTCAAAGCTGTCACAGGTGGACGTGTTTGGAGGGGAGCAGACTCCCAGGAGATAACTTGGCCTCTGGGGACCTATCTTCACTCACCTGGGTCTTCATCACCCTTGCCAAGCATGCTCCCTCTCCTCCCTGAGTCCCCACACTTGGGCCGTCCTTCTCACTCTTGCATCAAGACAATCAAGGGGTAGCTCAGGATTTCCCTGGTGGTCCAGTGGTTAAGAATCTGCCTGGCAATGCAAGGGACGCAGGTTAGATCCCTGCTCAGAAAGATGCCACATGCCGCAGGGCAACTAAGCCCATACGCCACATCTACTGAGCCTGTGCCCTGGAGCCTGTGCTTGGCAGCAAGAGAAGCCACCGCCATGAGAAGCCCACAGACCATAACTAGAGAGTAGCCCTCGCTCTCCACAACTAGAGAAACCCTGCACACAGCAATGAAGACCCAGTGCAGCCAAAAATAAATAAATAAATAAAATATTTTTTTAAAAAACAGGTAGCCCAGGAGAATCCCTGGGAATTCTCATGATCCTGGTCCTCTGCCTCTCTCCTCCCTCTCCATCCACAGAAGTCACCTCCACTGGGAAGCCAGGCTGGGTGCCTGCCCTGGGTACCACACAGGGTACTTGAACCCACTGCCCCTGATCCCTCGAGTACCAGATGCTCCACCATGCTCACCGCCCAAACCCCCAAAGCCCTCCCCAGTCCTCTGCCTCCACCCACCCCGCTGGTGTGTTTACTTAAGGCTGAATTCTATATCTGGAAGTTCATTAATTTTTTTGTGGGTGCCAAAATGCGGATCATTTATGCTTATCCTCAACTAAATAAGTCAGGTCATAAGAGGTAATGCCATGGGTAGTGGAATGTAAACAAACACATTCTACCTCAATAAACATGCTAATTTCCAGCTATAATATTCACAAGTAAAAGATCCATCACGCCGACCCTATTTGGCAAAGGCAGCGGGCCTCATCCGTCAACGAGGGAGGCCCCCGCCAGTTCTCTGCAGGAGGGAAATAGTACAACTTAACTTGCTTGATGATGCCCTCGGGGAGAAACATGAGCCTCATAAATGAGCCTGGAAATGTGATAAAAGGATAATCTTGCATAAATGAGCCTATATCATCATTACCTGCACCGACCAAGGCCAGACGCGCGCTTTGAGGGATGGAGTCAGATGACACATAAATGAAGGCCAAGGAAGCTGTACACTGGGCCAGCAGGGACGCCCCATCCTCACCATGTCCCTCTGGCCACCCTCGCCCAAGGCTGCCACCCAGCACGCGGGCAGGGCTGAGCAGAGGCTGCAGTCCTGTCAGGCTCAGGGTGCAGTGGTGGGAAGGGCAAGGACAGCCCAGGCCTCTCGTCTGAACACGAGAGCATCCTTGGCCAAAGCTGCCATTGGAAGGGGTCCAGGCCCTTTCACCACCTCATAAAAACTCTAAGGCATCGACCTAGGTTATTTACTCAATAATATTTATTGGTCACCTATTATACGCCAAGGCACTGAGATAGACACTTGGAAAATCAAAATAAGATGAAGCCTTTGCTTCTAAGAATTCACATCAACTTCCCTGGTGGTCCAGTGGCTAAGAATCCACTTTGCAATGCAGGGGACTCCCTGGTCGGGGGAAATAAGATCCCACATGTGGGCAACTAAGCCCATATGGTACAACTACTGAGCTTGTGCGCCCTCTGGACCACGCGCCACAACTAGAGAGTCCATGGCGTGACGCAGCCTAAGACCTCACGCAGCCAACAGATAAATAATTTTTTTTAAAAGAATTTACAGTGGGCTCAGGGAGACAAAGCAAGTCCTCACAACCTGCTTGGTCTGTGGTCAAGTGCGGAGGGTACGCTGAGGATGGAAAGACCCCGTGGGCCTGGGTCTGCGGGAGAAGGCCAGGGCCACTGGTGCATAAAGGGCAGCGGGGCACAGGGCGAGGTGAGTGGTGATGAGCCAGGATCCACCCTCTCCCTGTTGCCCCTCTCAGGCCCCTCCCACGCCCAGAGCTCCCAGGGATGTTTGCCCTGCCCCCACCCATAGGTGTGCATCTCTGTCCTTGCCTCTGAGTCCTTTTAACAAATGACAAAGATGGGGGACGAATGCACAGAACTTGTACATCATTTTGGGAAAGCTCTGGTGGAGATCTTGATGCTCCCTCCTGATCCTTCCTCCCCCTTCCCCCACCCAGAACCCTGCGGGTGCCCCACCCAGTCCCCACTGCTAGGAGTGTTGGCAGCTACTGCTGACACCCACCCTCCTCCACAGAGAATTGCCTCTGGCCAAAGAGGAGCCACCTCGCCTGGGAGGTCACCCCTGCCTGCCCCTCTGACGTCAGAATACATGACTCAGGGGCCGAAAGACTGGCCCCCTTGACCAAAAGGGTGGAGGGTCACACTCCGAGGTGTAGTTCCCACTCCAGAGCTCCCTGTGGGCCAGGCTGAGGCTGGACTTCAGCTGAGCCCACACCCTTGCTGCCCCATCCTGCTTCCCTCACTCCCTTCTCCCATGAACACAACCCCCAGTTAGCTGAGTATGTCCAAACAACCCAATCAAAAAATGGACAGAAGATCTAACTAGACAATCCTCCAAAGAAGACATACAGTTGGCCAAAAAGCACATGAAGAGATGCTTAACATCACTAATTATCAGAGAAAAGCAAATCAAAACTACAATGAGGTACCACCTCACATGGGTCAGAATAGCCATCAGCAAAAAGTCTACACACAATAAATGCTGGCAAGGGTGTGGAAAGAAAGGAACCCCTCTACACTGTTGGTGGGAATGTATTTTGGTGCAGCCACTATGGAAAACAGTATGCAAGCAAAAAAACTAAAAACAGAGCTACCAGCAATCCCACTCCTGGGCATATATCTGAAGAAAACTCTTAATTCAAAAAGATACATGCAGCCCAGTGTTCATAGCAGCACTGTTTACAATAGCCAAGACATGGAAGTAACCTAAATGTCCATCAGCAGATGAATGCATAAGGAAGATGTGGTGTGTGTACACACACACACTCACACACACACACACATACAATGGAATATTCCTCAGCCATAAAAAGAACGAAATAATGCCATTTGCTGCAATATGGATAAGCCTACAGTTTATCATACTATGTGCAGTAAATCAGGGAAAGATAAATATATGATATCACTCATATGTAATCTAATTTTTGAATATTGATACAAATGAACTTATTTACAAAACAGAAACAGACTTAAACAGATATCAAAAACAAACATGACTACCAAAGGAGAAACATAGAGGGGAGTGATACATCAGGAAAATGTATACGAACATATACACACTACTATATATAAAATCAATAACCAACAAGGACTTACTGTGTAGCACAAGGAACTCTACTCAGTATTCTATGATAACCTATATAAGAAAAGGATCTAAAAAAGAATGAATATACATATGTGCTATGCTCAGTTACTCAGTCATGTCTGGCTCTTTGCAGCTGCCAGGCTTGTGTGCCCATATGTGTGTAACTAAATCACTTAGCTGTATACCTGAAACTAACATGACATTGTAAATGAACTATACTCCAATAAAATTAAAATTAATAAAAGATTTGAAATGATTGCCCTAAGTAGATAAAAATATCTGCATATTGTGGGCAATGCATTTTCCTACACCCACACAGATGTATACAACATATTTCCTACAATCACTTACCAACATTTTTTCTAGCTGTAAAAATAAAATGATGATAAATAATAAATGCTCTTTCTTAAGGATGTAAAAAAATACATAAGCTGTGTGTGTCCAAATCTCCATCTCAGGCTCTGCTTTTAGGGAGTCCACCCTCGGCACCCCATTTTCCCTTTCAGTACCTGGTGCTTGTGTGCTATCGTCTCAAAAGCAGACTCAGAAACAGGCCCTCAAAACACAGTGTGCAGGGAGCAATACCCTGTTATGACTAAAGTGCTGGGGGCGGGGGCTCAGAGAGACAGCAGACAAACATGTCTCAGGGAGTCAGGTAGGGCTTCTCAGGAAGGGGTGGGTGAGCTGGGAAGGGTGTTCTCGGCAGAGGTAACAGTACGCCCTTGGATTTCCAAAGCACTTTCAAGTATCACATCACAGCAAATAGAACCAGGCAGGTAGAGTGGGAAGAGCTTGCTTTAGAAGCCCCCAGAACCACCGTCAGGGTCAAGGGTAGCCAGCCCTCTTCCTATAGCAAACGCTTGTTGCAGGAATGGGTGAATATATGTAAACAAGTGAGCAAAATCATTGTGACTATTTTTCCTATACACAGCATTTTATCTACCTGCCATTTTCCAAGTGGTGCCAGCTCCCTCCCTAGACCAGAAACTTCTTTATAACAAGGCCGGGGCTTAGGTATCAGGGGTATCACCACAAGGCCTAGTTCTGCTCTTTGTACAGAACTGATGCTCAAGAAATACTTGTTCCATGGCTCTGAACTGTTGCCTTGAGAGAAGAAGGGGGTGTTTAGATGGATCAAGACTTTCATTCATTCACCAAACAACTTTATGATGAGATTGTAAAATCAGTGACCAAGAACAAGGAAGAGAGGAAACTGCTGTGTACCTACTGTGTGCAGGAATTATACTAGGTGCTTTTCTGTGCTGCCCTTTAAACCTCATGATAGGAACTTCCCTGATGGTCCAGTGGTTAAGAATCTGCCTTCCAATGCAGGGGACTTAGGTTCAATCCCTGATCTGGAAACTAAGATCCCACATGCCGAGGGGCACCTAAGCCTGTGCGTCCTACCTAGAGAGTCCACATGCCGCAATGAAGATCCAGCACAGCCAAAATAAATAAATTAAAAAAATAAATAAACCTCACAATAACCTGAGATGGGTATTAATACTGCCATTTTACAGATGATGAAACGCCAAAGGGAGGAAATGTGCAATTGACATGTAGGTGCGTCTAGGTCCAGACTCTGTGATCTTTCCTTCCTCTCTCCCTTCCTTCAACCCCAGGGGAGGATATTTTAAAATCAAAGTTACAGAGGCCTGGAATAGGTTAACCAGATCTCTCTGGAGGCAGAAGATCTGGAAGTCCTCCAGGGATCCCTTTCAGCAGAGAATTTCTGATTCATGCTGTCCAGGCCCAAGCAACCCTGGTGGGCAGGAGATTCCCCTCCCAGGCCAAGGCCAGCTCTCCTGAGGCCCATCCACAGCCACGCCTCCAACAGAGAGAGCCATGCTACCAGGGATTGTAGGATCCAGAACCTACTTTAGGGTTAACGTGCTGAAGGAGGGGGAAAAAAAGGTATAAATGCTGTTGAAAAACTGAGCTGACGAGCTCCTGGGAAACCCGAGCCGTTCAAGTCTTAGTCAAAAGCGCTGGCTGAGAAATTGTTGGCCCTTGCCAAGCCCAGCGAATGGAAGCTTGCACATTCCCAGGGCTGCATGTTTCAAATACTTTCCGTGGTTTCACCAGTGGAGGGCCAGGAGAGAAGAATCTGTCATTACCAACTTGAGTCTGCAAAACAGCTTGGCCGGCGGGGGAGCTGTGAAATCGCAGGAGGCGGGAAACCTGACTCAGAGCTTCAGGGATGCGAGAATGTGCAGCTGGGAGGGGGCAACCTGACCTCTGACCTCAGACTTGCAGTTGGGTGGGTGTGGGGAGGCGAGGGTGTCCTGCGGAGGCGGGGGTGGGGGGAGGGGGGAGGCGTGAAACGTGATCCTTGGGCTCACGATAGTCCTACTCATGATGGTTCTTGCCGGCTCACACAGTGACCACCCCTCCCTCTAGGGTAACAGCTTATGTGGTTTTCTACCTGTTCTTCCGCAGTCCAGACTGCTGTTGAGCCCCTACTAGGTGCCACGCATCTTGCTGAACATCTAATACAATGAGCCTAGGATGTCAGCATGCTGGCATCCCGTGACTGTTTTTCAAACTGGGAACTGAGAGTCATAAAGACATAAGCATCACACCGTTCTACACAAATGACCCAAACTTCAGCTCATCCTTTGTGTACAAAGGACCTGCCACGTGCAGAAGACAGAGAGAAGATCTTCTTCTGAGAGGGGCTTTTTCAGAGGGGGCTCCAAAGCTTCATAGATTTAAACCAATCGATGTTTTTCAAGGTACTGCTGTATCTGCCACCAAAGTTTTCTTATTAAGCCATGTGAAGGAGGAGGGGCAAGGATGAGTGACAGACCTGACCACAGGGAGGTGAGGGAGGGGAGAGATATGTGGCAGAAAGCACCCTCGGTCCAGCCTAACTCACAGTGGGATCCAGGAAGTCACTTCAGTCCCTTTAGGTCTTGGTTTCTGAAGAACACACTGTCCATGCGTGGACAACCTCCTTTAGAAGTGTTGTCTGCTATGCACCATGGCCATCATGTCAGTGGCTTCTTATTGCAGCCTCTGCCACTCTCTGCCTGAAGGCCTCCTCTGGCCACAGAAGGATGAAGCACCCACAGATGGGGCAGGACAGAAGTGCCAGGAGCGCAGACCCCCAGGAGCAGCCCTCTGCAAGAGACAGGAGTGGAGATAAAGAGCCCACTTCCTGTCCCCTTCACCAGGACAACTCTGCAGGTGTGCGTTACTGGAGCCCCGGTTACCCACAGGATCCTCTGCTCATCAAGCACCCTGTGTTCTCTCCTTTCCTTCCCCCTCTTACGACCCCACTGGTGCTTCCTGAGATCACCTCCCAAATAACCTGTGTGCATGTGTGTGCTCAGTCGTGCCCAACTCTGTGCGACCCATGGCCTGCAGCCTGCCAGGCTCCTCTGTCCACAGGATTCTCCAGGCACGGATACTGGAGTGGGTTGCCGTGCCCTCCTCCCCCATCTGCATTCAAATCCCATTTGGTGCTCTGCTTCTTGGGGGCAGCCAAACTTTTCCTTGTCTGAAAGGAGGAATCCAGGCCAGAAGGGGCTTCAACCGTTATTCGTGACAACCCCATTATTGCATAGAAGGAGGGATCGAGGCCCACAAAGGAGAGCCGCTGTCTCCCTAGCTATGACCTTCCCGCTTCGCCCCCGGGTCTCAGGAGAGCAGCCATGAATCCCACTGGCCCCGCCTCTAGCCGGGAACAAGGCCCAGGAGGTCAGGCCCAGGGTCCAGGGGCATCGGGCACCAACGTGGGGAGCCCCTGGGTTACGAGTCCCCTGTTGACCACGGCCCTAAATGGCCCCTTGGGAAGCCCTGAGCCCAGGGGTCCTGAAGAAATACAGAAGCGAGTGCGAGCGGCAGCCTGAGGGCCTCGGCCCTTCCCTCAGCACCTTGACCCAGGTCCCCTCTCCCCAGGCCCCTCTCCTCCACTCTGTGTCACACACGGAGGTGAAACCACACGAGAGGCCCTCAGTTCGCCTGCCTCGAGCCCCCACGCCTGCCTCTCCCTCTAGCGAAACGGAGCTTCCCTCCCTCCCCCGCAGCCAACTCCTCCTGCACCTTCAAAGAGCTTAGGCTTTTCCAGGCCTTCCTTGACATCCACCACTCTCTCCCACCAGGAGTCACCCCCCGCACAGGAGTCTGGAACACCCTCCAGTACTGCACCCCTCCAGCATGTTGTCGCTGGGGAACCAGTATGACAAGTCTGTACTATGTCTTCCCCATAGCTCTCTGAGGGCCAAACTTGGGCTTGCATACCTTTTTAAAAAATTTATTGGGCTGCCCTGGGTCTTAGTTGCAATATGCAGGCTAAGTTCCCTGACCAGGGATCGAACCCAGGCGCCCTACATTGGGAGCGTGGAGACTCAACTACTGGAACACCAGGGAAGTCCCCTCATGTACCTTTTTTTATCCTCAGATGCTGGCTTTTACAGCTGTAGAATGTTTGCTGAGTGACAAGTGTAGGAAAATCATTTGAAACAGGTAGAAACCCCAAAACCATTGTCCTTCCCCATCTTTGATGTCTCTTTTTCCTTGGTTGGTCATAGAAACATTGGAGCCAAAGAGCAGCTCTTTTAGAGCAGGGAGAAGGTTGCTGGGGGTCGTTGCAGGACTGGTGAGAGAGGCCAGTCAGGCTCGGTGGGAGGAGGAGGGAGCAGGAGGGGCTGGGCAGGCAGTGGGTCCTGGGCTTAACCTGCAGGAAACCTGATGGAGAGACCAAGACCAGGAATCTGGGGCCCCCCACCAGAACCTCAGAGAGCCAATTCTGCCATATTATGCAGCTCCATGGGCCTCTGTTCACTGTCAAGAGATGTTCAAGGGAGTGGTCCTGTGATAGGTGCCTTCCTGGGACAATTTTCTAGAAGTGCAGTGGTTTTAAAAGCTTTTCTAGCTGTGGAATCCAAACAAGATGTCCAACATGTAAATATTGTCCCGGTTGAAGTGGGAGACACATGGGTAGAGTTGCCAGTCCTCCCAACGACCCCTTATCCTGAGGCAAACCATTCTGAGAGTCCCCCAGGACTCCACAGAGTTGTTTTGAAACCACTGGCCAAGTTGCAGCAGCTGGATTATGTCTGAAGACCCAGGTTCTCATCCCACTCTGCTGTTTCAGGCTGTGTGACTCTGGACAAGTTACCTCACCTCTCTGGGCATAGGTTTCCTCATCCCCACAATGGAGAAGATAACACCTGCCTCACAGGGCTGCTGAGAGGCTCAAAGGGTGATAACCAAGGAAGTTTTACACCTTACTATGGTCACACATAAAATTTGTCGTCAGGAGGCTCAGGAGGACATGAGAAATTTTGTGTCATCTTGAAAGAGGAGCTCTTAGAGGGGCTAGGTCCTGGGCTGCAGAACAGACACATGGCTAGGAGACTTGCGGTTGCCTTTCTTTCTGGGGTTTCAGGCCCTAAGTGCTTACGAGGCATCCCTTCGCCCCAGACCTCATTACCCAGCCAGCTGGGGCTCTTGCACAGTCATTGTTTCTCTTCCCTGGGTGTGGAGCTGAGACACGTGGGCATGGAAAATTCTTCCCCTCACCACTCCACCAGTCAAACCCCAGCAAACCTCAGTCCCAGCCTGGGACTGTGGACCCCTAAAGGGAAATGGAGGCAGAGTGTTCTGGCTCCAGGAATCAGCTAATGGAACCTTGTTAATTACTATGTAAATTACGTTAATAGCCTGGATCCCCTTCAGACAATTCTTTGGGGGCTTAAGGCCCTAGACTGGGAAGACGGGGTCTCTGTTGAGGGAAGGAGCAGCCTTTCCTTGGCCCAAGACCCTCTTGTATGGTTTCCCACTGGGCAGGAACAGATGCACAGATGGGGAACTGGAGGAAAAGATGGGTTCACATCTGCCCCTGGAAGGTGGGATCCTGAACGTGACACTGAGATGAAGGAACTGATGCCATCCTTGAAGGCAGGAACTGAAAAGGACCTCAGATGGTTTCTAGTGTACCCTCACCCCCTTACTGCATCCAGGAGAAACAGAAGCCCAGAACAGGTGAGTGACTTGTCCAAAGTCACACAGCAAGGCAACTGGACAGGCAAAGACTAGTCTCCCATCTCCAGCTCATGCAAGCATGCTCAGTCACTCAGTCATGTCCGACTCTGTGACACTACAGACAGTACCCCGCCAGGCTCCTCTATCCATGGGATTTCCCAGCCAAGAATACTGGAGTGGGTTGCCATTTCCTCCTCCAGGGGATCTTCCTGACCCAGGGATCGAACCCACATCTTCTGCATCTCCTGAATTGGCAGATTCTTTACCACTGTGCCACCTGGGAAGTCCAGTATTTTATTTATTTGACTGCACCAGGTCTTAGTTGCAACACATGAGATCTAGTTCCCTGACCAAGGATTGAACCCCAGATCCCTGCATTGGAAGCACAGAGTCTTAGCTACTGGACCACCAGGGAAGTCCCCATCTACCCCAGTGGTTCTCAAACAGGCACCTGTGGGATGAGCTGGACCCAGGGGTCCTGTCTAAAACATCATATAGTGAGACTTTCTCAGTGTACAAGGAAAAAAATTAAAGGTAGGCATTTTCCTACTGCCATGTTTATAATAAATAGCTAACGAGAACCTGCTGTATGGCACAGGGAGCTCGGTCAGTACTCTGTGGCGACCTAGATGGGTGGGATGGGGTGGTGGGAAGGAAGTCCAAGACGGAGGAGTGTATGTATACATATGGTTGATTCACTTCAATATACAGCAGAAACTAACACAGCAGTGTAAGGCAACTATACTCTAATTAAAAAAGGGAGAAACAGTTTCTTGATTTTAAGTTCAATGTCTCTTTTAAAAAAGACATACTATCTTGCAGACATGATATATAGTTTTATTTTTTTCCACAAATGTGCTTTTGTATTATGGAGTTGAGTATGTCCAAATATTGTAGTGTTCTATGAAGGATACCATGACCTTTACGATTCTCTAAGCTGAGGGAAAACCTCAGTGCTGAAGCAATATTTTTATCTCAATTTTCCAGATGCGGGAAGAGACGCAGAGAGATGATAACAGACTTGCCTTAAGACTTCTGACTGGTCTCTGCTCTTTCCGCCACTCCACTTACTAGAAGTATGTGTAAACAAAGAGTGAACAGGGTCTGGGAAAGGAGTGGGGAATCTTGAGGATAATAACACCATGGGGCTGGAGCCAGGATGCTGAGCTCATAAAGAAGGAGTGTAAGTATTTAACAGGCTTCTCCTGGCTGCTGGGGGCACAGGCTCCTCTCTGCAGCACAGGCTGAGTTTCAGCAGGTCTGCCGGCAAGATGAGGGTGGGACTGGAGTGGTTTTACTATAACTTTGAAACTATGATTAATCTCTCCATCCAAAACTTTATTCTCTTTCTTTTCCTACCCCTTCAGGATAGACGAATAATCAAAGAGAAGAGGGGACTGAAACCTGAGTAGCACCCTTCAGGGCCCTCCTGGGTTCAAAAGCCCCCCTCCGTGTCCCATTTCATGTTTGTAGAATTAGACTTGAGTCTCCTAGGCTTCCCTGAGTTCCAAAGAGCAGACTCAAGGAGTTAACTATTCAGTTCAGTCGCTCAGTTGCATCCGACTCTCTTCAACCCCAAGAACCAGCACGCCAGGCCTCCCGGTCCATCACCAACTCCTGGAGCTTACTCAAACTCATATCCATCGAGTCGGTGATGCCATCCAACCATCTGATCATCCTCTGTCATCCCTTTCTCCTCCTACCTTCAATCTTTCCCAGTATCAGGATCTTTTCAAATAAGTCAGTTCTTCACATCAGGTGGCCAAAGTATCAGAGTTTCAGCTTCAGCATCAGTCCTTCTAATGAATATTCGGGACTGATTTCCTTTAGGATGGACTGGTTGGATCTCCTTGCAGTCCAAAGGACTCTCAAGAGTCTTCTCCAACACCACAATTCAAAAGCATCAATTCTTCAGCACTCAGCTTTCTTTATAGTCCAACTCACATCCATACATGACCACTGGAAAAACCATACCTTTGACTAGAGGCTACAGGTAACAGAATCCAACTAAAGCTACTTAATCAGGAAAGGGAATCTGCTGGAAGGCCATGAACACGGTTTAAGAGGGGCCCACGGAGCTGAAGCTGGCCTTAGGAAGGGTTGCAACCAGACACTGCTCCCCCACCGGGCTTCCCCTTCATCTCTCAGCCCTGCTTCCTTCTCCTCTCTCTGTAGGATTTTATAATGAAAGTTTATTCTCACCCCCCTAATGTAAGAGATCTACTATTTCCAAAGTGAGAAACTGACAGTCTGCTGTGCAGTTTTAAAGTAAGTGGTCAAGTGGATAGGAATCTGCCTGCCAATGCAGGGAACACAGGTTCGGTCCCTGGTCTGAGAAAATCCCACATGCCTTGGAGCAACTAGCCTGTGTGCCACAACTACTGAGCCTGTGGGCCTAGGGCCTGTTGCTCTGCAAAAAAAGAAGCCACTGCAATGAGAAGCCCATGCACTGCAACTAGAGAAAGCTCAAGCAAAGGAGGAATGAAGACACAGCATAGCCAAAAACAAATAAACAAATAATTTTTTAAAGTGATACTTTTAAACAGGTGGTCAAAAGCTGCTAAGATAACCACAGGTCCTCCCATTAAGTCCTTCCCCATGCAGAGGTTATAAAAGTGTAGGAGTCCTTACCATCATAATGAAAAATGCTAACAGTTGCCACTGATGGCGCACTTATCATGGGCCAGGCCACCATGCTTAACACTGTATGTGGATGATCCCCTTCGACCCTTGTAACAGATATCTGTGCATGCATGGGTGCTAAGTAGCTTCAGTTGTGTCCGACTCTTTGCAACCTCATGGACTGTAGCCCACCAGGCTCCCCTGTCCATGGGATTCTCCAGGAAAGAATACTGGAGTGGGTTACTATTTCCCGCTCCAGGGGATCTTTCCGACCCAGGGATCAAACTGAAGTACCTTATGTCTCCTACATTAGCAGGTAGGTTCTTTACCACTAGCACCACCTGGGAAGCCCCACCAGATATCTGAGAGACACTCTATTATTATCTCCATTGTACAGATGAGAAAACTGAGGCTTGGGAAGATTAATAACTCCCTGGTAAGTTTCAGGCTCTGAAGCCCTGAGATGTGCTGTGTCATGTCAGCCTGTGGGTGTGGCGTACAGTATTTCTATGTGCGTTATACACTTAGAATCAATCCACCTGCCAGTGTTGATAGGTGTGCACAAACATATGTGCCCTCAGAGGTGCTATGCACACACGCACATGTGTGGCCAGTGCACACCTGCAGTGGGAGACTTTGGAGGGAAGCACCCCCACTGGGTTTGGCTGGTTCACATCCCAAGGAGTGCTGGTGAAACTTCACTCACCTGCCTCTTCGGTGACCATTTTTCTTAATGAAAAATTCAGCAAACACGAATGATTGTCAAGCTCCAGGGAGGTCTGCATGCTTGGTGGTTTTAGCAGATGGAAGCCCCAGGGAGACAAGCAGGCCCAGGGCACTCACTGATCCCACCCTCCTCAGGGGGCTCCCGGAGGCCACCGTTCAGGGAAAATATGAGGCTTCGAAAGACACAGGAGACCTCAGCAGCTGTCTTCCCTCAGCCTTTCCCACCCACTAAGCAGGCTCCCCGACCCTTGTCTCCAGCCCCCCTCCTCCATGCTACCAGAACTACCTTCAGAAAATGCATTCATCCCCATCATGGGCCCACTCCACAAACCTCCATAGTTCCCCATCACCCTGAACATAAAACTCATCTGCAAACCCAGCTTTCCTCCACCACCTGGCCTCAACCAGCTTTTCCAGAAAACCCTTCCTGGTGGGTGCCATGGCCAGTACCAGGTTGAGGGGAGAGACGTTCAGAACACAAAATTTATGGAGGCCCTCACTCTTGCGGTCCAGCCCATCCCTCTCCCTGGCTATCCTCGGCCACTCCAGCACAGGAGCAGGCATACCTATGGGCCGCTCAGGCTGAACTAAAGGTATGACACAAGATTCAAGTCAGGCCCAACAAAGCCTTGCAGTGCCAGCTCAGTGCAGGGCTTCCCTGGGCATCCTGTCACCTGACCTCAGAGAAGCCCCACTGTGAAAGCCGGTACCTCCCTGCCCTGAGTCTGAGGTGATAAAGCCACAGGACCAGAGCGCAACAAACAATAAGCTTTAAGATTCCCTGGGTTGAGAACCCACCATGGGGAAGCTGCTGAAGGCCTGTCACCTTGTTAACACTGGTGATGATCCAGGGAAGGTGGTGCTGCCCTCCATCCTCTTTGTTCACAGATCACGGATTGGCCAATGCACCTGCTCAATGGAATGTACTTTATAGTGTGGAGAAAAGGGACCGCTCTTGCACTGTTGGTGGGAATGTAAATTGATACAGCTACTGTGGAAGATGGTATGGAGACTCCTTTAAAAATAAAAGCACCATATGACCCAGCAACCCCACTCCTAGGCATATACCCTGAGGAAACCAAAACTGAAAAGACACAAGTATCCCATTTTTCATTGCAGCACTATTTACAATAGCTAGAACATGGAAGCAGCCTAGATGTCCACCGACAGATGAATGGATAAAGAAGTGGTACATATACACAATGGAATATTATGCAGCCATAAAAAGGAACACATTTGAGTCAGTTCTAATGAGATGGATGAACCTAATACAGAGTGAAGTAAGTCAGAAAGAGAAAGATAAATATCATATACTAGTGCACATATATGGTACTGAAGAATTTATTTGCAGGGCAGCAGTGGAGAAACAGACATAGAGAATAGACTTTTGGACATGGGGAGAGGGGAGGAGAGGGTGAGATGTATGGAGAGAGTAACATGGAAACTTACATTACCATATGTAAAATAGACAGCCAACAGGAATTTGCTGTATGTCTCCAGAAACCCAAACAGGGGCTCTGTATCAACCTAGAGGGGTGGGATGGGGAGGGAGATGAGAGGGAGGTTCAAAAGGGAGGCGATATATGTATACCTATGGCTGATTCATGTTGAGGTTTGACAGAAAACAACAAAATTCTGTAAGCAATTATCCCTCAATTAAAAAATAAATAAATTAAAAAATAAAAATAAATAAATTTTTAAAAAATAAAAGAGGGGGAAAAAAAAAAGAAATGTACTTTAACTCCCATCAATGCTTGCCATGCCTTCTGGGTCTCTGGTGGACATTCGAAGAGTGGCCCCATGTGCAAATTCCCAGCTGAAGTCCAGCAAGCTGACTGATGCTCCACCTTCCTGTTTCAGCTCACACTGTTAACATGTCATTTCCGTGATCCATCTAGTGCAGGGTTCTTCACAATTTTGTGCTTTTTGTGAGTGATTTTGCTCTTTCTACTGCCGCTGCTGCTAAGTCACTTCAGTTGTGTCTGACTCTGTGCGACCCCATAGATGGAAGCCCACCAGGCTCCCCCGTCCCTGGGATTCTCCAGGCAAGAATACTGGAGTGGGTTGCCATTTCCTTCTCCAATGCATGAAAGTGAAAAGTGAAAGTGAAGTCACTCAGTCATGTCCAACGCTTTGCGACCCCATGGACTGCAGCCCACCAGGCTCCTCCGTCCATGGGATTCTCCAGGCAAGAGTACCGGAGTGGGGTGCCATTGCCGTCTTCATTTGCTCTTTCAAGTAGCCCCAAACATAGTGCTGAAGTGCTTTCTAACTGCAAGTGTTCCTAACTGTAAGAAAGCTGTGATGTGCATTACAGAGAAAACAGGTGTGTTAGAGCAGGTGTGTCCATTTTGAATCAACAATATATATTAAGTAATGTATCTGAGCAGAAATACACATAAAGCAAGGTTAAGTTTGATCAATTGAAAAAAATGTGATCAGAGGCTCACAAAAACCTAATCCTGTATTTTCCCTAGGAATAATGACTCAGTATTGCTAATTCAGGCTTCCCAGGTGACTCAATGGTAAAGAATCCATCTCCCAATGCAGGAGACGCAGCTTCAATCCCTGGGTCAGGAAGATCCCCTGGAGAAGGGAATGGCAACCTGTTCCAGTATTTTTGTCTGGAAAACCTCATGGACAGAGAAGCCCGGCAGTCTACAGCTCATAGGGTTGCAAAGAGTAAGATACAACTAAGCGACTGAGCGTGCGCGCGCACACACACACACACACACTGCACACATTTGTTAATTCAGTGTTCCAAGCTACTTTACAGAACATGACTACCACGAATAACAAGAATCAGGTGTGTTTGATGTTCTGAGGGGGCTGGCAACATTCTGTTTCCCAATCTGCATGCTGACTATAAAAGGTTTATTAAAACATTTAATGGTTTATACCACAGTAGCTTAAACCACCAACAAATTACTTATTCTACAGTTCTAGAGGTCAGAAGTCCATGATGGGTTGGTACGGCTCTGTCCCTTGAAGAACGCTAGAAAAGAATCTGCTTCCTTGTCCTTCCCACTTTCCAGAAGCTGCTTGCCCTCTTTGGCTTGCAGCCTGTTCCTCCATCTCCAAAGCCAACTGAAAAACCTCTCTCCTGTCTCCTCCTTTCCTCTATAAGGATCCTGTGGTTATGTTAGGTCCATTTGGATAAGGCAGGACCATCTTCCCATCTCAAGACCCCTAATCACATACCCAGAGTCCCTTTCTGCCAGGTAAATAAATGTACTCACAGGTTCTGCAATTGGGATGCGGACATCGTTGGGGGCCATTATTCTTCCTATCACACGTGGAAGCACGTTTAGGGAGGAGGGGTGTGCACGTGTGTGTGTGTGCAGAGTCTGTGGAGCTGGGCACTTGGTAACTAAGGCTCCTCCATGCACACAGCATTCCAGCACAGTCAAGTGTGCAGCTGCCATCTGCCACTGTCCCCTTAAAGCCTCCCTCTGCAGCCTAGCTGCAGCCAGCAAGGTCACCTTTCCCTCCCAGCTGAGACCAGGGAAGAGTGGAGGGTTGGGGAGCCCTGTGCTGGAGAGCTGGGCAGTGGTGGTCCCGGGTGGGAAGGTGGCCCCAGCCCACCCTCAGCAGTCACTCTGTTCAGTTGCTCCTTGATGGGTTCCTAGAGCAAACCCACGGCAGGCTCATTGTCTGAATTCACAGGGAATCATTTGGTCACAATTCTGGATACCACCAGTCTCCCCCATCCTAGTTTAGCTGGGTTTGGGGTTTTACAAACTGCTGATCCATCTGCCCTCCTGATCGCATCATATACTTTCAAAACTGGGATGCCCTGGGATTTCCCTGATGGTCCAGTGGTTAAGAACTGTGGAAAAGAAGTTGTTGACACCCTTCATGGCCTCTTTTCTCTATAGATTACAATATTCTTAATAAGAATATAGTTGGGTTTTTTTTTTTTCTGCAGAGGTACCTGATAAGCTTAGAGAAGATTCTGCTAAATGGAGGATATTTTCCATTCTAATTTATTTAGGTGGGAATGATTAACTATTTCAGCCCCAATATTTTCACAGATAGTGTATTTCCATTTAGAATACATTTAACAAATGTTATACAAAGATAAAGCTCTCATATAAGTTGACTTTACAATTCTTTTTAATATTTTGCCAGTTGTAAATGCTGCAAAATCATAAACTTCTGTCTTCTCTTCAATCCAAGTACAAAATATAAATTTTCTCAATTTAAGGTAGGAAATCCATCAAAATAGTCTTCCCACAAATGAAGGCATTCTAAAGAAAAATTTGAGAATCTCTAAATTAAATCTTGGCCACCATTCATGTTCTAGTCACTTAATTTGTTCAGCAACTCCCTTGCTTTTGAGAGATATGTGAAAATGTTTTCCAGTGTGAAATAACTGAAATTTGATGAAAGCTTTGCTTGTAGTACCTTAAATTTGATAAAAGTTAAAGTTTATTTTGGCAGGCTTGTTGAACGCTGACTAAAGGTTTTCAATTGCTTTTGAACAAAATTTAGAGGATTCATTTATAAAATGTTCGATTCCATTGTAAACGCTTAAAATGATTTACAAAGTAATTCTTCAAAGGCTCAAACAGTTCAAAAATTTGACTGATGACAGGCAGCAAATGAGAAAACATACTGCTATGCAAGGCTCTGCCAAGTAATGCTTGGAATCTGAGGCAGAAAGAAAATTTATAATACTGATCCTATCTTTAAAATTTGGATATTTTGTTTATCATGGTTTTTGCATTAATTTTTGTTTTTAAAATACATGTAGAAAAATGCTATTTGTCTTGATTATTGAGTTTTTTGCTACCCCTTAAACTTTGTGCTGTGCTTCAGTTGCTTCAGTCGTGTCCAACTCTTTGCAACCCTATGGACCATAACCCACCAGGGTCCTCTGTCCATGGAATTCTCCAGGTAAGAATACTGGAGTAGGTTGCCATGCCCTCCTCCAGGGGACCTTCCTGACCCAGGGATTGAAGCCACCTCTCTTATGTCTCTTATGCATTGGCAGGCAGGTTCTTTACCACTAGCGTCACCTGGGAAGCCCCCCTTAAACTTTGTACCTCTCCTTTCCTAGTCCTGGCCCTGTGATCATATTGAAATATGTCTTACATTAAACACCTATGCCAAAAAAATATTGTAGTGTAATTACTCTTTATGTATGCATATGTACATACAAATGACTACAGTTTCCATTTCAATTGATATTCCATCACAGCTTGTTTTATCCCAATTTTCAATTATATTTGCACCACACCGATTCCAAGTTCATTTCTGCTCCATGAATTTCCTAATTGGATATGAATATTGTTTTTACCATGCTGCTGTGTTTTACTAAAATTTATATTCATCCTTGCAAGCACAAAGAATTCTATCTTTGATGCTGAACTTTTTAAAATGAATGTGCAAGAATATTTACAATAATGTCAGATGTTTCACGTTCCCCAGAACGAACTCTCAAAAGCTCGACTTTGATTCCATTATTGAAATCTACTGAATTTCTACAGGAAGTGGTTGAGGACCTTGATTTAAAACAACTGAGGGCTGGTATGTTAGTTGCAAGCAGCAGAGGCCCTCCAGCTCTGAAGGAGAGGGTTGGTGGTGGGGATGACCATACCAGGAGCCAGGAGGGAAGTTCATAAAGATCTGAGTTGGAGTGCCCTGGTCCAAATTGCTGAGAGACCACAGGAATCCAGGACAAGACCTGGCCCCCAGTGCCCCAGTGTCTATGTCTTTGTTCTGCTCCCACCTGCAAGTTCTTTTCCATACAGGGAATCTGAACGGCTAGACAATTTTTTGAGCAAGACATGGATGGTTGACCCTCCTGTGAACTGGCTGCTCCTTGGTTAGGTGCCAAGCTTTAGTCCAATCAGCTGAGACCAAAGTGCAAAGGGTGGCACAAGGCAACCCAGGACAGAATGAGGTTCCCTGAGGCACAGGACATTTTCCTTAGGAGGGGCTGTGACGATGGACTTAGTGGGCACTGGCTGGTGGCCCTGGCCCAGCCAGCACTTACTGCTGCCAGGCCTCAGTGACTCCTCCTCCAGGCAGCTCTTTCTTCTCTCTCCTGATTGCCCATCTGACATTCATGCCCTCAGCTCTGTTACTGGAAGCTGCTCTCCATGTCCATTCAGCCAGATATCTTGGCAAGGAAAAAATGTCCTTCCTAGTGATCCCTCTTACCTACTCTGGGACAGACAACATTCCCAAAAGTACCCAAAGTAAGCTGCCAGCCTCTGCCTACATGGTCTTGGAACCCCCTCAGAACCATAACAGTGAAAATTAATGAAGTCCTTGTGGAGCATTCCCCAGCCTCCCTTGCACCCTTGCCATGGATACCCGTGTGACACAGTCAATGTCATGCGAGGGCAGATGTTGCACAAGACTTCCAGGAAAGTCCCTTAAAAGGGGGCAGTCTCAACACAGATCCTGCAAGTATTTTGTAAGATTTATACCTAATTATTTCATTTTGGGGGTACTGTTGTAAGTACAGTTTTTAAACGTCAGTTTCCAATTGTTCACTGCTGGTATGTAAAAATATGATTGATTTTTTTGTGGGTTGATCTTGTATCCTGCAGCGTTGCTAAAATCTCTTATAAGCACTAGATTTTTTTGTAGATTCCTTGGGATTTTCTGTATAGAAATGTCATCTGCCAATATAATAGTTTCATTTTTTCCTTTCCAACCTGTATGCCTTCTATTTGCTTGTTTTGACTTAATGTACTGACTAGGTGTTTCAGGACAAGGTTAAGAATGATGAGAATGAATATCCTTGTCTTGCTCCTGATGCTAGAGGGTAAGCATTCAGTCTTTACCACTGGGTATGATACAGGTTGTATTGTATATGCCCTTTATCATTTAAGGAAGTCCCCTGTTCCTAGTTTATGAGTTTTTGTGGATGTTATAAAAGTACTTTATGGATGCCCATGAATGGATGTTGAATTTAATTAAATGTTTTTTCTGAATGATAGGCTCATGTGTTTTTTCATCTTTGGACTGTTAATATAGTAAATTACATTGATTGATCTTCAATGCCTTGCATTCCTAAGACCCACTTATTTTTTACATATTGCTGGATTCAATTAGGAAACATTTTGTCGAGGATTTTTGTATCTATGTTCATGAGGGATATTGATCTGTAGTTTTCTTTTTCTTGTATTATCTTTGTCTGGTTTTGGCATCAAAATAAAGTTAGTCTCAAAAAATGAGTTGGGGGCTTCCCTGGTGGCTCAGTGGTGAAGAACCTGCCTTCCAGTGCAGGAAACATGGGTTCAATCCTTGGTCTGGGAAGATCCCACATGCCACGGGCAACTAAGTTCACACTGCACAACTACTGAGCCTGTGCTCTAGACCCCTGGAGCCGCAACTACTGAAGCCTGCGTGCTCTGGAACCTGTCTCTGCAACAAGAGAACCCACTGCAATAAGTAGCTTGTACACTGTAACTAGAGAGTAGCCCTTGCTCTTCGCAACTAGAGAAAAGGTTGTGCAGCAATGAAGATCTAGCACAGCCAAAAATTAGTTAATTAATAATAATAATAATAAAGAACATAGCATATTGGTTGTTTAAAAAATGAGTTGGGAAGTATTCCCCTTTCTTATGTTTTCTGGACGATAGCATATGTGAAAAGATCAGTTTAATGTCTTCATTAAACACTTGGTAGAATTTGCCAGTGAAATCTGGTTCTGGAGTTTATTTTTCAGATGGCATTCAACTATAAATTCAGATTCTTTAATAAATATAGGACTATTCATGTTACCTCTTTCTTCTTGGATGAGTTTTTCATAGTGTGTGACTATCAAGGATTTCATTCATTTCATCTAAGTTGTCTGTTCTGTAGAATTGTTTGTATTATTATTTCCTTATTACCATTTCAATGCATGTGAGGTCTATTGTGATCATTCATCTTTCATTCCTGACACTGGTAATATATGTTTTCTCTTTCCTAGTCAGTCTAACTAAAGTTTTATCAATTTTATTCATTTTTTTCAAAGAGCAAATTTTTGTTACACTGATCTTTCTCTATTGTTTTGTTTTCCATTTCACTAAATTCTGCTCATTATTTTCTCCCTTCTGCTTGCTTTAGGT
This sequence comes from Okapia johnstoni, assembly GCA_024291935.2. Taxonomy (NCBI): domain Eukaryota; kingdom Metazoa; phylum Chordata; class Mammalia; order Artiodactyla; family Giraffidae; genus Okapia; species Okapia johnstoni. The sequence continues at coordinate 80,060,274 of CM044307.1, forward strand.
TTATATTTCTCTTCTTAGTTTCTGAAGGTGAAAGCTTAGATATTTGAGATTTTTTAAAATATAATCATTTAATACTATCAATTTTCCTCTAAGCAATGCTTAAACTGCATTTCACAATTTTGGTATATTTTATTTTCATTCAGCTCAGAATATTTTCTAATTTCCCACGAGACTTTCTTTTTGACCCACGAGTTAGTTAACAGTTTGTTAAGTTCCAAGTTTTAGAGATTCTCCAGTTATTGTTCTGCTATAAATTTCTAGTTTAATTTCATTTTAATCAAATAACATACTTGGTATGATTTCAATATACATTTGTTAAGACTTGTTTTATAACCCAAGATACAGTCTTTCTTAGTAAAGATTCTTTGCACACTTGGAAAGACTTTATTTTCAGCTGGATTTTGATGGAATGTTCTATAAACCTCCATTAAATCCAGCTGATTTATGGCTCAGTTCTTCTATATCCTTGCCATTTTCTATTTATCTGCTCTATTAATTACTGAGAGAGCAAAGTTGAAGTCTCCAAATTTCCGTTTGGAGTTTCCATTTCTCCTTTCAGTTTGATCAATTTTTCCTTCATGCATTTTGGAGTCCTGTGCATACACAGGACTAAATGCATACACATTTAGGATTTCTGTGTCCTCCTGGTGAACTGGCCCCTTTACTGTCATGTAATGTGTCTCTTTATCCCTAGTAATTTTCTTTGCTTTGAAGTCCATTTTGATATTAATATAGCCACTCCAGCTTTCTTTTGATTGGTGTTTCCATGGTATATCTCAATATTTTCAAGAGCTTTATTGAAATATAATTCACATGTCATATAGTTACCCATTTAAAGAATATTGTTCAGTGGTTTATAGTACACATATTTCAATCTTTTAACCTATCTATATCATTATAATTATGTACAGCATATTGTTGTATCCTTTTAAATCCATTTTGATTTCACTGATCGGTGTGCTTAGTCCATTTTGATTTAATGTTGTTATGGATACGTTTGGAGCTAGTTCTGTTGTTTCCTTATTTTATTCTCTGTTTGCTCTGTTTTTGTCTTCCTCCGTCTCCCCTTTCCTCCTTTCCTGGGTTAAACATTTTTTTTGTATTTCATTTTAGTTTATTTCTTGTATTTTTACTGTATTCTTAGATAAACTTTTTGTGATTGCAATATACATACTTAGCTTTTTATTGTCTACTTAGAAGAAATACTTTATTTACCACCTTAAATCGAATGTAGAAATCTCACTACCATATAAGTCTCTTTACCCTCTTTCCTTTATAAGTCATCTAACAGATCTACATTGAAAACTTCCTCTACCAACGCCGTAGCTTTTGCTTTCAACTGTCAACCATGTTTCAGATAACTCAAGAGAAGGTGAACAGTCTATTTACCTGGATAGTTTTCATTTCTGTCATTCACCCTTCACTCCTGATGTTCCAAGTTTCCCTGTGGTATCACCTCCCCTCCACCTGAAGAACTTCCTTAAGTGTTTATTTTAGAACAGGTGTGATGGCAACAAAGACTCTTAATTTTTCTTCATTTCAGGATACTTTCATTTTATGTTCATTCCTAAAGGATATTTTCACTGGATAAGCTGGGTTAGTGGTTCATTTCTTTCAGCACTTCAAAAATGATGCAAATGAACTTATTTACAAAACTGAAATAGACTCACAGACATATAAAACAGACTTATGGTTACCAAAGGGGAGAGCAGGGGTAGGGGGAAAGAGATAAATTAGGAATCTGGGATCAACATATACACACTACAATATATAAAATAGGTAAGCAGCAAGGACCTACTGTATAGCACAGGGAACTCTACTTAATATCTTATAATAACCTATTACGGAAAAGGATCTGAAAAATAATACACACACACATACAACTGAATCGCTTTGCTACACACCTGAAACTACTGCACTGTAAATTAACTATGCCTCAATTTTTAAAAACGGTTGTTTTACTTCCTTTTTGTCCCTATGGTTTCTGATGAGATATCAACAGTCAAATAAATGTTCTGCTAAAGATAATGTGCTTTTCTCTCTAATTTCAAGGTCTTTTTCTTTGTTTTTAAAGAACTTTGATTCTCATATATCTAGGAGGTGATTTCTTTGAGTTTACCCTGTTTGATTTGTTGAGTTTCTTAAACCTAAAAATTTGCAAAATATTCAGCAATTATTTTTCAATTATTACTTCCTGAACTGCACTCTTTCTCCACTCTTTCTAGGACTGAGATGACATGAATGTTTGACTTTTTGGTATTGTCCCATAGGTTCTTGTGGTCCATGTGTTTTGGAAAAAACTCTTGCGAGTCCCTTGGACTGCAAGGAGATCAAACCAGTCAATCCTAAAGGAAATCAGTCTTGAATCTTCATTGGAAGGACTGTTGCTGAAGCTGAAGCTTCAATACCTTGGCCGCTTGATGGGCAGAACTGACTCATTGGGAAAGACCCTGATGCTGGGAAAGATTGAAGGCAGGAGGAGATGGGGACAGCAGAGGATGAGATGGTTGGATGGCATCACTGACTCAATGGACATGAGTTTGAGCAAGCTCTGGGAGTTGGTGATGGACAGGGAAGCCAGACATGCTGCAGTCCATGGGGTTACAAAGAGTCGTACATGACTGAGCGACTGGACTGAACTGAACATAGGTCCCTGAGACTCTGTTCAATTGTTTCAATCTTTTTCTCTTCATTGTTCAGATTGAACAATTTCTATTGATATATCTTCAAGACCACTGACTTTTCTGTCATCTCTGTTCTGCTATTGAGCCCATCTAGTTATTTTATTTTTTAAATTTTGTTGAAGTATAGTTGATTTATAATGTGTTAATTTCTGCTGTATAGCAAAGTGACCTAGTTATACATGTATTTTTTTCATATTCTTTTCCATTATGATTTATAACAGGATATTGAATATAGTTCCCAGTGCTATACAGCAAGACCTTGTTGCTTATCTATTCTATACGTAGTAGTTTGAATCTGCTAACCCCCAAATCCCATTCTTACCCTCTCCTTCCCCCCTCCCCCTCGGCAACTACAAGTCTGTAAGTCAGCTTCTGTTTTGTAGATATGTTCATTTGTGTCGTATTTTAGATTTCACGTATAAGTGATATCACAATGGTATTTCTCTTTCTGACTTATTTCACTTAGGATGATAATCTTGAGATCCATCCATCCAGTTATTTAAAATTTTTGGTCACTGAATTTTTCAGTCCTGTAGTTTCCACTTGGCTCCTCTTCGTATCTTCTATTTCTTTGTTGAGACTGTCTATCTTTTCATTCAAGAGTGTTCACCCTTCCTTCTTTGTCTTATTTTTGGCTGTGCCAGGTTTTCACTGCTGCGTGTGGGCTTTCTCTGTTTGTGGTGAGCAGGGGCCACTCCTTGTTGAGGAGCACAGGCTCTCGGTGCACGGGCTTCAGTTGTTGCAGCCCTTGGGCTCAGCAGTTGTTGTACACAGACCCGTTGCTCTACAGGCATGTGGACTCTTTCCAGACCAGGGATCGAACCTGCATCCCCTGCACTGGCAGGCAGATTCACATCCACTGTACCACCAGGGAAGTCCCCCTTACTTCTTATAGCTATAATAGATACTTTAAAGTCTTGGTGTGATAATTTCAACATCTGTGTTTTCTCAGGATTCACATTTATTGATTGCCTTTTAACTGAGAATTGAAATTTTTCTCATTCTTTATATCCTAAGTCATTTTAGATTGTATTCTGGACATTTTATATATCACGTTATGTGACTCTGGGTTTTGTTTATCAAGGAGAATGTTGGTACACACATATATATTTATGTATGTGTAGATTATATAAAATATATAATATTTATAATACATATAATATAAATATATATTGTAATATTATATACATATAATTGATCTAGACTAGATTCAGGCCATACATTTCAACCCACTTTCTGGGCTCTGGTTCCAATATCAGTTGCGTTTTCAAAGCCTTTTGCAGTGCTGCTCAGGTGTGTCGTACATGTGCAACATCAGTGACCGGTCTGGGACCTGGGTGGCAGTCTGCCCCATAGTTCAGTTCTCAAAACCTTGCACATTCTGTTTGGGATCATATCGACGCATCCACAGTTTGGAAGTGATCCCAGAAGTTCATACACAAAGTTACAGTATCACTTTCTTGTGCTCTCTTCTCTCCATAATCACCCAACACTTTCTAAATCCGTGGGGGCTTTCTTCCTCATCCTCCAGCCAGAAATCTGGGACTTTAGGTTCCCAGTTCTGCTATGTACTATGACAGCATCTGTGTCTGGGGTGAAGCAATGGGAGGACAGAGAGTAGGGGTGGGGGGAAGCAAAAACAGTTCGCCTGAGGTCTTCCCTGATAGCTCAGTTGGTAAAGAATCCACCTGCAATGCATGAGACCCTGATTCGATTCCTGGGTCAGGAAGATCCCCTGGAGAAGGGATAGGCTACCCATTCCAGCATTCTTGGGCTTCCCTGGTGGCTCAGCTGGTAAAGAATCTGCCTGCAATGCAGGAGACCTGGGTTCGATCCCTGGGTTGGGAAGATCCTCTGGAGAAGGGAAAGGCTACCCATTCCAGTATTCTGGCCTGGAGAATTCCATGGACTGTATAGTCCATGGGGTCGCAAAGAGTCAGACACGACTGAGCGACTTTCACTTTCACTCCTTTCACTTGTGTTCACAGGTCTCCTGGCAGAGAGAACGTTTTATTTCTCTTAGAATTTTAGGTACCCCTTGACTGATGGTGTTATCACCATTGCCACTACCACCCCTGCAAGACTGCCTGGAGGCTAGGATGGGAGGCCTTGGAAAAAATGAAAAAAACACACAGGAAAACTCTCCCTCTTATCCTTAGGAGGCCCTTTCCTACTCCTCAGACCAGAAAGAGAGCTCTATCTTGAAGCTCTTTCTGTCTGTACCTGGTACACCCTTCCAGGTTTCAGTCTGCCTCTGAGTCCAGGCCAGGCAACACTGGAGGGAAGAAAATGAGATACTCACCCCAGTTCACTTGTACTTCAAATTCTTGTTTCCTTCTCTCATCTATTGGATACCAATTACCTTGGGACTTCCCTGGTCGTCCAGTGGCTAAGACTCTGCACTCCCAATGCTTGAGGCCCAGGGTTTGATCCCTGGTCAGAAAACTAGATCCCACATGCTGCAACTAAGACCTGGTATGGCCCAATAAAATAAATATTTGGGGCTTTCCTGGTAGCTCAGATAGTAAAGAATCCGCCTACAATGCGGGAGACCTGAGTTTGATCTCTGGGTTGGGAAGATCCCCTGGAGAAGGAAATGGCAACCCATCTCAGTATTCTTGCCTGGAGAATCCCCAAGGACAGAGGAGTCTGGCGGGCTACAGTCCATGGGGTCGCAGAGTCAGACATGACTGGGCAACTTTCACTTTTTTCACTTACCTTTTAAGTCCTCAAATAGTTGGTCCATACATTCTACCCAGGGTTTATAACTGCATTCCACAGGAGACAGGTAGAGTATATTTACTCCATCTTTCCCAGAACTAATCTGCCATCCATTGGGTTTCTCTAAAAAACATATTTTATTCAGTTATAGTTGATTTATAATGTTGTGTTAGCCATTGGGTTTTAATTTCAACTATATTTGTCACTTCTAGAGTTTCTAGTTGGTTCTTTTTCAGTCATCTGATCACTTTTGATACTCCCATTTTTTTGTCATAGATTCAATCATCTCTAATTTCTTAAGCAAACTACACATAATTACTTCATATTTTATAACAGATGATTCTAATACCTTCAGTTGTTGGTGGTCTGATTCAGCAGTGTTGTTTCTGCTGACTCTCATTTCATGTAGTTTCTATTTAATGATTTTTTTTAGTATGACCTTCTGTTCCTCAGAAGTTTATCTGTGTGAATTCTTTGAAGCCTATATTAAAGTGTGTTTCTTCAGGGAGCATTTACAATTACTTCATCAGGCATCTGGGGAACACTTTAAAATGCATTTTTTTAGTTAGTTTCTTTGGAGGAGGGGAGCGCAGGGAGCGATATGGGCAGTGTGATGCTGGCACCATATACACTTGAAACTGGTCTTGTCCTGGAGATTCTCAGGGAAGACTCTTCTTTCCTTTGCTCCAACCCCAGTGAATACAGAGGCAGACAAATCTCTGTAGATATCATTTTTCCTAGTTTTATAGCCCTTGGGGATCCTAGGTTTATGCAGGAGCTTGCTTTCTCACTTTGGTTGGGTCCCAAGAATTATCTTCTCTTCCCTGAGCTGTGTAGCCTATTAAAGCCAGACTTTGGGTCACCAGAAATAAGCAGATATCTTTTGGGGCAATTATTGGCTCCAAAACCTCTGTGGATTCAAGATTTCCTGATGCTTCTGAACTTTGATATTTCCCTTATTTTCTGTCATCTGAGATATGGCCTTGAAAAGTATTTTTAAAGATTTATTCAGCATTTTAGGTGTTATATCCCAGGGAATTTCTCTATATATAGCTATTGGAAATGACATCTTTGACTTCTGATAGGGGAATTCATCCAGATCATAGCTATTGTAATAGTTAATGAAATTAGTTTTATTTCTCACACCTAGTTTCGTAGTTACTACTGATTACATTTTTCTCCCTCTCCCTGGCTTGGTCAAGTTTCTCTTTATTCATTATGTCAAATTGCTTTACCACCATCATCATTTGCTTATTCAGAACTTCTCTGCTTTTCAGTTTTACTGCTGGTTTGCCTGTTTACTTCTCCCCTATCCTTTTAAAAGCGTTCTTTTGTATATGGCTGCACTGGGTCTTCATTGCTAAGCACAGGCCTTTCTCTAGTTGCTGCTAGTGGGGGCTACCCTCTACTTGCAGTGTGTGGGCTTCTCATTCTCCTCGTGTCATGGAGCACAGGCTCTAGGCTCATGGGCTTCAGCAGTTATGGCACATGGGCTTAGTTGTCCTGTGACATGTGGAATTGTCCCAGAGCAGGGATCAAACCTGTGTCCCTTGCATTGGCAAGTGGATTCTTAACCACTGGACCACCAGGGAAGTCCTAGAAGATCTTTAGAACACTTTTATTCCCTACTCTCCAAAACATCCTCTCCTTTCCAAGGATTTGCTAATAGTTTAGACCGATGATATCCAAAAGAATTTTCTGCAGTATTGGAAATGTTCTGTACCCAAAGTCCAGTACAGCAGCCACTACCCATCTGTGGCCATGAAACACGTGAAAAGTGGCTAGTGCAACTGAAGAACTGTATATTCGGTTGTATTTAATTTTAATGAATTTAAATGTAAAAAGCCACCTATGACTAGTGGCTACTCCACTGGACACTGTAAACTTTATTTCATTTCTGACTTAATAAGTTTTCCCTTATAGAATGGCTTTGTTTCAAGAATTCCTACTTTAAAAATTACAAATTATTAATCACATCATCATTCATTTAGATTTAGCTACATGTAGTCATTTCTTCTTATATATCAAATATTCCCTATATATTTTTTCATCCTGTGTCTTGAAATCTCTCTTCTACCCCAGTTTCATTTGGTATGAGTATTTTGTTCAGTCTTTTTTTATCTCAGACTTTTTTTTTTGATGTGGGCCATTTTTAAAGTCTTTATTGAATTTGTTACAATATTGCTACTGGTTTTTTTGTTATTTTGGCCATGAAGCATGTGGGATCTGAACTCCCTGACCAGGGGTCGAACCCACACTCCCTTCATCAGAAGGCAAAGCCCTAACCACTGGACCAGCAGGGGAGCCCCTGTTCAGTCTTCATGCACCCCCAAAATTCCCTCACAGGATCAATGGTATCTTGACTGGGGCAAAGACATGAATCACAAATCTTTACCCTGGTAATCTGTGGAAGTTTTGTGGCCCAGTCTTACAGATGTAAAGACTAAAGTTAGTTTGATTATGTTTGAAAGCCACCTCTTCTCAACTGTACGAATCTGTATCATGTCCTTGGGTGGCAGGTACAAATCTCAGACTACAAACCAAGGTACAAGATAAACAGAACTTTCCTTATCTAACTGAATTGTATTTCTATTTTGAGCCCTCATGTCACCTGGATGGAGGACAGGTCATCTTAGTCAAGACTACATCTCAGTTCTTGAGTTGGGGTGGTGATTATGCGGTGCTGAGGCAGGGGAGGGGGAACACGAAGCAGATTCAGTTCTTGGGGATCTTCCTTGCTGTCCTCCCTCAAGAGGTTTGGACATCAGACACTGGTGTCCATGGACCATACATGGCCTCCCTCTGGGCTCCACCTCAGCCTCTCCGGGTCCTCCTGCCCTCTGGGCCTCACCTATACCACACTCCTGCACCTATCAGATGCATGCTGCTGAGTCCACACCTCTCCAGGCTGTGGAAAATATTCGTGGGCACACGGAAGCCTTCCGCTGCTCCTGGGAGCTCTGTGAGGACACATCAGGCCCACCTGCCTGGCTGCGCCCACCAGATGACTTCTGCTTCTACTCCAGCACCTGTCATGGCAGAAGGAGGTCCAGGCCCCTGCCACCTCCTCATCTGCCCCAGAGGCCAAGGCCTTTCCGTGCTTGGACTCCCCAGACCTAACTGGGATATCTGTCCTCTCTTCTCACTTCCCCATGAGTCTCCTCCATCCCCAGCTCATGGAATCTTTATTTAGTGTGGGGGGCCACAGAGGGATTGAGTGGCAAAGACTGGATTGATGTTCAGATGTCCAGACATCCAAGACAGGCTCCTCTCAAGCCTGCAGTGAGCCTTCACAAAGAAGGATGCAGCCTGACCTGCACAGGAGTGCCTGAGAACCCCTCAGGGACAGGACTTACCTGCCAGGAAGGAAGTATTCCATAAACACTGGACAAGGTTGAGGCCACCCAGGCAAGAGGTCTGCAGCACAGTATCACTCTTCCTGTATGGTTGAATTCTCACTGCGGGCCTGACACCATCACTGCTTGACTCATTAGCCAGGGAGCTGTGAGTACTGGAGCCAGGAAAGAGGAGAGGATAAGAGATGAGTGAGTGGTACATAGCACATTACCTTTTTTTTTTAACTTTTTATTTTGTATTGGGGTATAGCTGGTTAACAATGTTGTGACAGTTTCAGGTGAACAGTGAAAGGATTCAACCATACATATATATACATGTATCCATTCTCCCCCAAACCCCTCTCCCATCCGGGCTGCCACATAACACTGAGCAGAGTTCCATGGGTCCTTGTTGGCTATTCATTTTAAATATAGGAGTCTCACATTACCATTTGAAGAATCAAAGAGAGAGATTCTTCTTCATCCCCTTTTATAGATGGGAAAATTGAGGCTTCGAGAGATTGAGTAACTTGCCCAAGGTCACAGAGCAAGTAACTGGAGAAACTGGATTCAAGTCAGCTTGAACACTGAGCCCCAAGCCTCCATGCCACACAGTCTCTTCCCCACCAGCTCATGATGACACCCATTTGGCAGATGAGGGAACTGAGGCTAGAGAAGAGAAGCGACTTGCTCAAGATAGTAGAAGAGCTGGACCCAAACCCAAGACTACATCTGGGGCTGTTTAACCTCAGGGATCCCTGCCTACTTGGGGTCCCAAGCTAACAGGAAGACGGATCCCCATGTTCCTGTCCTGGGGCAGTGGCCATCAGGTAGGCATAGTGCCTTTCAAGTCCAGCTCCTGGCCTCGTGGAGCCACCGGCTGTGTCACACTGACACATTCAGCAAGAGAATGTGACCAACACCTTGCACTCCTGCACCTGCCCAGCCAGTGAGCTTGCCCCATGATGGGCACCTGCAGTTCAGAAAGCAGGCTCCAAGGCCCCGCTGAATAGACGGCATGGCAGGTGGCTCCACCCCTAGCCATAGCTGATTGGACCAGAAGAAGACGCCTGACCCGGGTTGGGCCAAGCAGCTTCTCTCCTGGGTTTCCAGTGGCCCCAAGTCTTCCCTCCAGCTGTGGCACCTGGGGCCATCCTCCAGGCCAGGCTGGGGACAGAAGGTTCTGGGAGGCCAGTACAGTGGCCATGAGAAGGAGCCTTTCAGATTTCTACCTGGGGAACATAACCGACCAATGGCTTCAGGAGCTGCACTCTGGGCCTTAAAGACCATTTTACACGTGGGAAAACTGAGGCTCAGAGAAGAGGATGATGTGGTCAAGGGGAGGGAGGACCACCTCAACAGTTGGACATGAGCACAGGGCTCTCAAACTTCAGTTTGATAGTCAGTAGTATTAAAGCTGAGAGAGGGACCCCTGCAGCCCAGCACACACAGCATTCCAGCACACCCAGTGGGCCAGCAGATGCCAGTGCTTGCCAAGCCCAGGACCTATTCCCTCTAAAACCCAGATGCAGGGAATTCACTTCTCCTGGGACCCAGGTATCACTACCCCTTCAGCCCCAGAGCCATGCCCCTGTTGGACAATCCCAGTTCTGGGGCTCTTCCCACACACAGAGGTGAACATGTGGGCCTGAGGCAGACTGGAAGACTAGTAGAGAGGGATAGATACACAGACATTCTGTCTGTGTTTTATTATCCAGGAATTCATCAGGCACCTACCATGTGCAAGACACAGTGACAGCAGAATATTCCAGGAACTGCCAGGATTTGGAGATACCTGGAAATCAGAGACTGAGCATTCATACTCAGAGCTCTGTGACCTTGAGCAAGTTACTTAGCCTCTCTGATCCTGTTTCCTCATCTACAAATGCATTATATGAGAATTTCACGTTAGAGAGCACAACAGGCTGACAAAAGCAGACTTCTACAATTGATCAGGAATATTAGTGCCAGGGGGCTTCCCTGATGGCTCAGTCAGTAAAGAATCTGCCTGCAATGTGGGAGACCCGGCTTCAATCCCTGGGTCGAGAAGATCCTCCAGAGAAGGGAATGGCTACCATTCCAGTATTCTTGCCTGGAGAATTCCATGGACAGAGAAGCCTAGTAGACTACAGTCCATAGTGTCACAAAGAATCAGACACGACTGAGGAATTAACACCTTGGGCTTCCCTGAGGGTTCAGACAATAAAGAATCTGCCTGCAATTGCTGCAGTCCTGCGTAGCTCGGTTGGTAAAGCATCAACCTGCAATGCAGGAGACCTGGGCTCAATTCTTGGGTTAGGAAGATCCCCTGGAGAAGGAAATGGCAACCCACTCCAGTATTCTTGCCTAGAGAATCCCATGGACAGAACTGGCAGGCTACAGTTCATGGGATAGCAAGAGTTGGACACGACTTAGCGCTATCTTTCTATGACTTCTGTCCTTGAAGGAAAGAGCCAGGCAATGACATGGATCTGATGCTTTATTCTGGGCACCTGGAGACCAGCCTCCCACACACAGCTCAGCAGCTAGAGCCTGTGCACTGGGCAGCCATCTGCCTTCTGAAGGGCAGGGTCCAACAGGAGTCTGGCCCAAGGCTCACATCTTTCTCCTCTACCACCAGACCTCCTTCCACAAGAGAAGCCTCTTCTGGCTAAAGCCAAGTGCTCAGAGGAGATGGAAGACAGGATGGGAGTCAGGGCTCTGAACCTTGTATGCCAATGGGGAGAATTCAGTGTTTAGAAGGACTCAGATATGGAGCAGACATGGAATCAGTCCTACAGGAGGGGCTACTCAACTGGACATCTTCAACCAGAGTTACCTAGATAAACACTAATTGTCTGTATACCAGGAGACAGATGTAGTTACTGGGGAGTTCAGTGGAAAGAGAGCTCAGACCCAAATGGAAAAATCCAGGAGGTCTTCCTAGAGGAGGTTGCATTTAGCCAAGTCTTGAAAGATGCTGTGGTGACTAAGGGAGAAGGTAGGACACTCTAGGGAAAAGAACCAGCATGAGCAGAGACTAGGAGATGGGAATGGGTCAGGTAGCTTGTCTGGAGTGAGACAGAAAAGAAGGACAAGAGTGGAAAATGGGGCCATAGGGGCCATCGGTAACAAGCAGGGATCAACTTCTGAAGGCCCTAGATGCTCTCGGTCAGGAGTTTGATATCTACCTTGTTCTGCAGAGGAACAACAAGGATGAGATTTTGAGCACAGGAGTAATGTTCTCAATGTGTATTAGTGAGATAGATGCCCCAAGGCATTCTGCAACCCTAGATGTCCCCAGCAGATGCCAGAAAGTTTTTGCCAGCTTTTGCATTTCCTTTAAATGGTCTCACCTCTCTCTCTGCATTTTCATCAGAGATCTAGTAAAGCTCTGAATTTCATGTATCATGAGCCTGTCACACATCCCCTGTGTATCATTCCAATACAAAGGCACACTTACACACTCACAAACAAACCCACTCAGAGGGCCATGTGGATTGCCAAGTCCATTTCTGGGCTGCATGGCCAATATTGGCCACCAGAGGGCACCTCCAGCATCCCAGTAAAGAAAGTGCCCAGACTGGGCAGAAGGGTTGTAGAAGCCAACAAGTTCACCTTCCTCATCTTACATGTAAGGAAATGGAGGCTTAGAGAGCTGGGTGATGTGGTCAAAGGGAGGGAGGAGGGAGTGGCTACCTCAGCAGCTGGTCGTGAGCAGATGGCTCATAAACTTCCATTTGAAAGTCAATAGGAAGACTTCCCTGATGGTCCAGTGGCTAAGACTCCTGTTCCCAATTCAGGGGGCCCAGGATGAATCCCTGATCATCCTGGAACTAGACCCCACATGCTGAAACTAAGAGTTTGCATGCCACAACTAAGGATCCTGTGTGGCGCAACTAAGACCCGGTACAGCCAAACAAATATTAGCAGGAAGGAAAGAAAGCAAGTAAGCAGGATTAAGACTGAGAAAGAGATATCCCCTGGGCCAGCACGCACCACCACTACTCCAGGAAGGAGTAAAACAGGGACAAGAATTGCAGCCAAACCAAGCACTTGGCTTCCTGGACTGAGAGTCTATGTCATTCTCCTAAGAGTCATTCATTGACTTGCTTTCTTCACTCGCTCACTCATCAGGTATCAGGCATGTCAGGGGAGACAGAGAGATACTCAGTTCCATTTCTGACTCCCACTGAGTGCAAACTGGGAGAGGCTGAGGGCCTGAGCAGACAGGACTCAGAAAGGGTGGTTACTGTGTGGCAGGAGAAAGGTCAGGAGGCAGAAAAGACAGCCCAGGAAAGGACTGGCTAGGATCAGCCCAAGGTTCTGGCTCGGGTGTCACAAGGCAGCGGACCCACTCAGGGCCACTCTGTTCACAACTGCTGCATCCCCAGCATCTGGTGGCTTGAGACTGATGAATGAATGAATGAACAAATAAACCAATGACCAAGTGAAGGAAATACCTGAACCTTAATTATAGACAAGGGATTGTTATTCAGTCCCTCTGTCGTGTCCAACTCTTTGTGACCCCACGGACTGCAGCACGCCAGGCTCTCCTGACTTTCACTATCTCCCGAGTTTGCTCAAACTCATGTCCATTGAGTCGATGATGCCATCCAACCATCTCATCCTCTGTTTCTCCCTTCTCCCGCCCTCAGTGTTTCCCAGCATCAGGGTCTTTTCAAGGGATTGTGTGTGTTAGTCGCTCAGTCATGTCCAACTCTTTGCGACCCCACGGACTGTAGCCCACCAGGCTTCTCTGTCCATGGAATTCAACAGGCAAGAATACCGGAGTGGACTGCCATTCCCTTCTCCAGAGGATCTTCCCAACCTAGGGATCAAACTCTGGTTTCCTGCATTGCAGGAAGATTCTTTCACATTTGAGTTACAGGGAAGTCCTATAATTAATTTATATTAATTTATAAATTTCAAGGTATTAATGTCTATTATTTATAAAGAGCCTCTAAAAGTAGAGAAGGAATAAACCAACAACCTCCTAGAAAAACGGGCAAAAAATATTGCCAGAGAGTTCACAGAAAAAGAAATGCAAATGGCCCTTAGTCATATGAAAAGATGATCAACCTCAATCAAGTAAAAGAAATGCAAATCAAAATGACTCAGAGATACCGTTTCCTACCTATCAGACTGGCAAAAATCTGAAAGTTTGTCAACACATTCTGCTGTGGAAACTATGGGGAAAGAAGCCCTGTGCAGCTGATGGGAACGCAAAATGGTACAATCCCTTTGCAGGGGAACTGGGCGAAAGCTAACAAAACCATCATTTATGTTCAAGCTGTGACTTGGGAATTCCACTGCTGGGAATACACTTCAACTGATACACCGAAAGATGGAAGTACAGGGCTTTTTATTACAACTCTATTTGTAACAGCAAAGGAATGAAAGAAGGAAAATGTCCATAAGTAGGGCACTGTGGTTATAAACACAAAGGAGGACTCTGATGATAAAGAACAGAGGAGCTCTCAACAGACCACTGTGGGAGATATTGCAGGGCAAGATGTAATGTGACTCAAACAAGGTAGGGGAGAGTGTGGCTGTGTATCATACTTAACTAACAAAAGAAGGGAGGGATGTGAATATATGTGCATATTGACGAATTTTATATACACATACACACATATGTGTGTACACATATAGAAATCAATGGAAGGATAAAGCTCAGATATGCAGATGACACCACACTTAGGCAGAAAGCTAAGAGGAACTAAAGAGCCTTTTGAAGAACTTGAAAGAGGAGATTGAAAAAGCTGGTTTAAAGTGCAACATCCAAAAAACGAAGATCGTGGTCTCCGGTCCCATCACTTCATGGCAAATAGATGGGGAAACAATGGAAATAGTGAGAGACTGTATTTTCTTGGGCTCTAAAATCACTGCAGATGGTGACTGCAGCCATGAAATTAAAAGACACTTGCTCCTTGGAAAACTATGACAAACCTAGACAGCATATTAAAAAGCAGAGACATTACTTTGTTGACAAAGGTCCGTCCAGTCAAAGCTATAGTTTTTCCAGTAGTCATGTATGAACGTGAGAGCTGGACCATAAAGAAAGCTGAGTGCTGAAGAATTGAACTGTGGTGTTGGAGAAGACTCTTGAGAATCCCTTGGACTGCAAGGAGATCAAACCAATCAATCATAAAGGAAATCAGTCCTGAATATTCATTAGAAGGACTGATGCTGAAGCTGAAGCTCCAATACTTTGGCCACCTGATGCAAAGAACTGACTCATTGGAAAAGACCCTGATGATGGGAAAGATTGAAGGCAGGAGGAGAAGGGGACGACAGAGGATGAGATGGTTGGATGGCATCACTGACTTGATGGACATAAATTTGAGCAAGCTCTGGGAGTTAGTGATGGACAGGAAAGCCTGGTATGCTGCAGTCCATGGGGTCACAGAGAGTCAGATATGACTGAGCAACTGAACTGAACCTAACTGAAGGATAAAGCATAATTTTTTTCAAATTAATAATTAGAGGAAGGGGGGATGGGATGAGGAGGGCACAAATGAAAGCTAGACCTTTGTAAATATATTCTGTATGATAGACTTTGTAACCATAAATAAAATTTTAAATAAATTCATAAAAGCTGAAAGTAAAATGAAGCAAATAAATCTATACATTGAATTAGTGACAGAACCACAAAGAGAAGAACTATCCCAAGTGACTTTCTAGCAAAGTAATTTAAAGACATGTGAGCCAGTCACAATGTCTGGACCTTATTTGCATCCTGATTCAAACACCCAAGTTGCAAAAAAAATTAAAAAATAAGTATGACATTCAGGAGCCAATCAGGAAAATGTGAGCCCTGACTGGACGTATATTAACTGGGATAATGGCATGTTTTAGACGTGATGACGGTACCATGGAAAGGTAATATTGAATATTTATGAATAAAATGACATGACATCTGGGATTTGCTTCAAAAATAATTAGGTCATGGGGGGGTGGTGAGGAAACATGATCTAAGGCTGAGGAGGAGGTAGTTGCCGAAGACTGCTGATGAGTAAGTGGAGGTTCAGTAAAGTACTGTTCTTTCTACTTTCTTAGATGTTGGAAATTTTCATAATGAAACATTAAAAAAAAACCTGGCACTTGTTAAGGATGTGGAACAATTGAAACTTACACATTACTAGTGGTAATGTAGTCTGGAAGCTTCTTATGACAAACTTAATCCATGCACGATCCAACAGTCCCACTTCTGGATATTTACCTAGAATAGTTCAGTTCAGTCGCTCAGTCATGTCCAATTCTTCGCGACCCCATGAAAACTTACATTTGCCCAAAAAAGAGATGCTTTCAGTTAGGAACAGAATTCCTGCTGGCATTTGTCAAGATGTTCAAGTTAGAGTTTAGACTTTAGAAGGTTATTATTATTTTGAAAATAGTACAGCCATTCCAGATAACAGTTTGATAGATTCCTAGAACGCTAAACATACACTTATGACTCAGTAATCCCACTTCAAGGTATCGTCCCCAGAAAAATGAAAATTCCTTTTTGAACAAAAACCTACACATGAACGTTGGCAGCAGCATTATTCATAATTGCCAAACACTGGACACAATCCAAATGTTCATTAACCGATGAATAGAGAAATAAATTGCCTGTGTGCTGTCACTTCAGTCGTGTCTGAATCTTTACGACCCGTGGACTGTAGCCCGCCAGGCTCCTCTGTCCATGGGATTTTCCAAGCAGGAATACTGGAGTGGGTTGTCATTTCCTTCTCCAAAGAATCTTCCCGATTCAGGAATCAAACCTGAATCTTCTGCATCTCTTGCATCTCAGGCCTATTCTTTACTGCCGAGCCACTGAGGAAGCCCAAATAAATTACCTATACAACTCTGAATCTACACAATTCATACGGAAATAAAACTCACTGGGCAATAAAAAAGGAACCAAGTACAAATGCACAGACGAACTCAAGTGACTCTCATAAGCTTTTATGCTGAGTAAAAGAAGCCAGATTCAAAAGGTTACCTGCTATATGATTCCATTTACATGGCATTCTGGAAAAGGCAACACTATAGGGACAAAAAATAGATCAGAGGCTGTCAGGGGCTGGGAGTAGGAGGAAGTGCTGATGACAAAGGAGCAGGAAGGAAATGCTGATGGAAACATTCAATAGCTTGATTATGGTGGTGTTTACACTACTGTTGAACATTTGTCAAACCTCACACAATAAAAAGGGATGAGTTTACAATATGTAAATTGTACCTCAGTAAATTCTGCCCCCAACAAACAAAAACCTGGCACTTGGTAGATGATCAATTAAATGTTGATTGAAAGTCGGATGGATGAGTGAACAAAGAGAACCCAGAAAGAGGAGTAGGTGAGAGCTGGAATGTGCCTGTTTGAGAAGGAGGTTGGGGGACCTGTGGGACCCTGAGTTGGGGTGACTAGGGACAGCAGGACATTCAGGGTGGAGTTCCCAAGACCACAGTTCCTTTGACATCAGCTGACCTCTACTCTCCCTCCCTCTCTTGACCCTGCCCCTCCTCATAGTGAATGCCCAGTCCCTGGCTACTGCCTCCAGGAACAGTAGCTTCAACCCAAACACGCTCACTCTTGGGAGGACTCGCTGAGGACTAAGTTCAAGTTCCTCTGGGTTCTGAGATAGGCGGGTGCACAGAGCGAACCCAAAGCTGCCTCCCCACCAGGTCTTTCCTGTCCTCCCTATGTTCTGCCTGAACCTCAGGAAACAGAGGCTCCATCCTTCTGCGTTAGACACGGGGTGCTACCCACAGGCTTGGTGGTGAGCAGAGCCCAGAGCCACCTCTCTCCACTCACCGTCATAGTCATTGCTCCACAGGGGCCTTGACCCAGGGCTTGGGGACTCTGGAGGAGACAACGTCCCTTCCCTGAAAGACTGTTAGTGTAATCCGATTGGAGAACACAGATCTCTCCCACAAACAGCTCTCAGGTTGACGGAAACCCAGATACACTTTTGTAATTCTCACACTTGACAGCCTCCCTAGTTTAAGCCTGTACAAATCCAGTTTCTTGAAGATGGAGTTACAAAAGGCAAAAGTGCTTTGATTATTGTTGAACACAGGGAGCAAGGAGGGACAAGGTGGGTCCAAACTTGTGAGGAGAAGGTCCAGATGTGGTAACCGTGGGAGGTGTTGATTTAAAGGGGAAAGAAAACTGTATAGTTTCGCAGGGTGAGTCAATGTTGTTGAAAGGCTGTAGAGGGAGCTAGAAGAACGTAAGCATCCATGGGCAGCTCTAGGGAGGAACTCAAGCTTTGGGGAACTTTCAGGAAGTTTCAAAACACAGTGTCCCTGGAGGCATGTGTGGCACTTCACCTATAAAAACCAATCATCATACCTTTCTCCCACAATTATTAGAAAGATCAAGTGTTACTACCCAGGTGAAACTAAGACAAAAGAATTGTTTGGGGAAGAAAACAAAAGGCTGCCAGAAGCCAGGACAACCAAACGGCACTGGGTTATGTGTTTTGAGCCAGTTTCTTTCAGTGTAGTGGACAGAGTGCAGGGAGTCAGAGAACTCTAGTCTCAGTCCTTTCTCCACCATAGTGGGGCTATGTGGCTTCAGGCAGGTCACTGCTCCTCTCTTGGCATCAGTTTCCACATCTGTAAAATGGGCATAATACCTCACTCAGTTGCTGTGAGGATTAAATGAGAGAAACATGTTGGTGTATCCAGTGTCCATGAAGTCCAGCCCTCGGCAGGGCTCAGGAGTGAAGGTGATTGGAATAGGAAGGTCGGTCAGCCTCCCAGTGTCACCGTGAGGAGGCTAGGAGGAGCACAGGCTTCAGGAGGTTCTGAGGTGGCAGAGTGGCTAGAATCTGGGTCGCACTGGTGAAGCTCGGCCTATTGAGGAGGGCTCTGCCTGGGGGTGGGACCTCAAAAACCATGGGGGCACCTGGGCAGCAACGCTGAGCATTTGGCCTTGGACTCAAGTCCTGGTTGTATTGCCTACAAACTAGGGGATCCTAGTCAAGTGTCTCTATTTCTCTGCACCTCACTTTCCTCTTCTGGAAAGTGGGGATACTGTGCCTGCATCACAGAGGTCAAAGTGTGGGTGGCTGGGTCCGAGGTTAGCACGTTCCCAGCCTGTCCCCAAGTCCACCTTTGCTCCTCAACTCCCCCCATCTGGGGGACTTAGGGGAAGCAGAATCTGAGAGGAGGGGAGAAGGTTCAGAAGCCCTGCATGACCAGACCCAGAGAGGGGAAGGAACTCCTGCAAAGTCTCCCAGCACATTAGAGGTAAGCCCGGGTGCTTCCTGGAGAGGGTGGCCTTCTGGGAGCAAAAAGCCTCCCTGAACTTTCAAGGGGTTTTGATGTCTGAATCTGTGTCCCTGTCTCTCACCCTGTGACTTCCCAGCGCTTCCCTCACATTCACCAGGGGTGTCCACCTTTCCTCAGTTTGCGGGGAGTGACCATCTGTGAGGGCCTCGGGAACCTCAGTTGCAGACACAGCACCACCCTGTTCTGAAGAGATCAGAAAGAGGAGAAGCTCCGGGCTGCTGTGAGGTCGGGGGAGAAGGCAGGAACTTCCAAAAGTGAGTCCATGCCAGTGTTCCCAGGCCCCAGCCCGACCATCACACTAGCAGTGCACACAGACGGGAGGGTGGGAGACAGGAGGCCTGAGGGGGAAAACACAAGAAGGCCTTAGAGAGACGGTCCTGTGACCAGGGAACTAACTGCTGAGCCATGGGTTTCATGAGGTCAGGGGCCTCCTCCCTCTTAATAGCTTGAGGTCTTGGGGCAAATGCCTGGTGGTTCCTGCTTCAAAATATACCCAGGCCTTATCTTTCAGTGATATATACTGACATATTTATGGATGAAATAACATGATATCTGGGATCTGTTTCAAAATAATCCAGTTGTCAAGAGGGGTGAAAGGTCTGTATGAAACAAAATTGGCTGTGAGCTGATGATGGTTAAAGTGGGTGATGGGGCCATGGGAGCTCCTTGCATTATCCTTGTTACTTCTGTATGTGTTTGACATTTTCCATAACAAAAAGTTCCTACGTCCAGAATCAGCCATTTCTCTCTAGCTCCAAAATCACTGCCCTGCAGCCAGCCATTGCATGGATGCAATCTCCTCACAGGCCAGCCTGCTTCGGTCAGGCCCCTCCAGCCTATTCTCAACACCACCACCAGAGGGAGCCTGTTACAATGTGAGGTCCCTGCTCAAACCCTCCCGTGGCCCCATCTCACTCAGAGAACCCCGGCCTCCAAGTCCACACTCCATCTCACCCCTGCTACCTCTCCAGCTCCTCTCCAGCCACAATGGCCTCTCTTCAGTCTCCCACAGTCTCCTTCATGACCCCGAGGGCCCTCTGTGCTGAGGGAGATTTGAGGGAAGGTCTGATTTAACCAGACTTCAGAGAGGATCCTAAGTGGCACAGTGGTAAAGAATCTGCCTGCCAATGCAGGAGATGCAAGTTTGATCCCTGGGTTGGGAAGATCCTCTGGAAGAGGAAATGGCAACCCACTCCATTATTCTTGCCTGGGAAATTCCATGGACAGAGAAGCCTGGTGGGCTACAGTCAGTCCATGGGGTCACAAAGAGTCAGGTACGACTGAGCACAGGGCCCAGTACATGCAGACATGCAGAGAGTATTCACCCATGACACTCAAACATTATAAAATGGCAGAGGATACAATTATACATATTAAAAAGTATCTGTTGTTATCTGAAATTCAAATCCAGCTGGGCATCCTGTATTATATCAGGCAACCCTATCTGTAACAGACGATGAGCTAGTCCTACCAAGAGAATCATGTTGTCATCTTAATGTCTCCAATGCTCAGCACACAAAGGTGTCCACTCCTAGCAGACAGTTGCAGAAAAGCACCCTCTGAGCTGATGCAGCTCATGCCCAGTTGCAAGGTTTCAGGTCCATTTACTTCAGTGGCAAGGTGTCCTTTTGCAGTGCACAACCTGCCCAACCATACATGGCAGCCCTGCAGAAAGACAGAGAAACAGGTGCTTCCAAAATGAAAGCAATTGAAACTGGCCTCCCAGCAATTTCTCTCCCCAAAATGGGTAGGGACCAGGAGGGGGTGACAATGCCAAGGCCTAGACTAGCAGTCCCCTCTGAGCGCTTTTGGATTCGAGCCCATCTGGGACAGATCTGAACTCTTGTCTTGCCCCATGGTGGTGGGTAGAGGAGGGCTCAATGCCAGACACCAGCTGCCCCCGTGGCTGGAGGGTGCCCACTTGGAACCATTCCAAGTAAACATTTGACCAGCTCAGCCCCAGCCATCATCCCACGCCAACACTTGGCCCTTGTTCCTGGACAGGCCACCCTGTGTCCTGTCCTTTGTGGCTGACATTTTCAGCTGGGCCCTGCAGGGGCTGGGGTGACCCGGTGCCCCATTCCCATTCTGCAGACAGGCTCCAGGGAGGTGGTCCCTGCGGCAGTGGGGACTTGGCGGAGGAGTCCCAGCAGACGGGCTGTCGCCAGGCCAGGCCAGCCACCCCCTTGAATACCCCACGTGGGCCCCAGGGCTGCACAGTCCATGGTCTAACAGTGGAGCCATGGGGCCGCCAGCTGACTCGGCTGCTTTGTTCCAGCCCTGGAGTGGTCTGAGGGTGACTGAGGACCGTGGCTCTTTCTCTGCTGAGAAGCCACAGATAACGCCGGCGACAGAGCCTGATAAAGCGTCTGTCAGAGGCTCCCTCCCAGACAGGCCCTGCTGTTCCCGCCAGCCCCAAGGGCTGTGCAGCCCAAGCCTGTCTCCAGAGGTCCACCCCTCCCTGAGATCTCAGCTTTTCTCTTCCAGAGGCTGAAGAACAGGCTAGCAGACCCCTCCCCACCCATATCTTCAGTCTGGCTCTCAGAAGTTCCTGAGGCCTCTGGGCCCAAGAGCAGAATAAACCAATCCTCTGATTTACTCTCATGAAAAGAATGTCAAGGCATGTGCCTCTCTCTGTGGAATTCCAGACTGTGACTCCCGGGGAGTTAGGGGGATGGTGGAGTGGAGGGCCTGGGATCTCTTCCTAGAGCCTCTCAAATGACATCCCAAGTCACCTCTTTCAATATCACAAAACCCTACTCTATGCTGGGGTCTAGGATGACACAGGAACAAATAAGACATGACCACAGAAGCTTCCAGGAAGAGGGTGCTGGAAGATCTACCCCAGCCAGACCTGACCCAGGCCAGCACCCCAGGTCTACAGAGGGGCCTGGCCTGCAGTAGGAGGTATGCGAGAGGTCCTAGCCAGCCCTGGGCTCCCTTGAGTGAGATTCAGTGCCCAAGGGCTAGAGAACTGAGACCATAAGTCTTGGATCTGGTGGAGGAGACAGAGGCCCTGCCCTGGGGATCAGAAGACACCTTAACCAAGGCCCTGAGAACAGGCTTCTCTGAAGTCAGCCCTCGCCTCGTCCTGAGGCTGGTGCCAGTGAGCAGGTACAGGCTGCAAGCTGGCAGAGAAGAGGCCCCCCCATAGCAGTGGCTCTGCTCCTGCATGGGGACACTGAGCTCCCAGTTTAACTGAAGAGAGTATGGGGTTCTGGGTGGGGCTACCTGCTCTGTGCTGACTGAGCTGAATAAGGCCCTTACATATGGTAGACAGTGGAAGCTGGAGACCCCAGGCTGGAAGCGAGTCTCTGCTCTGCTCCTCCTCTTTGAGTGACCCAGGGCAGGCCTTTGGCTCTCTCTAAGGGGTGGGCTACAGGTCCTCCAGGGCCTCCCAGGGAGAGGAGTCCCAAGGGAGAGTCCCTGTCCAAGGGCCAGCATGCCCAGAGGGAGAAGCCTGGGCTGCCTCTGCTCCCCCGGAGGAGGATTGCCTCTCCAGTTTTGCTTGCTCGGAGTGCAGCAGAGGGTGGGAATCCAGGTTTCCTGTATCACGGACCAAGGCGCTGCCTTTTCTGGATGCAGGGACCTCCCCTGCTCTGGCCCCAACAGCTTCACAGGGGCTTCTGGCTCATAAAGGAAGGACCTGAGTTTTGGGATGTTGGGATTGCAAGAGAGTCCTCCTGCCCTTCCCCATCTAGAGCAGCTCCCTCTGAAACCCCTGCAACCACACAGGCTTAGCCCAGGTGACCCTCCACACACACACACACACCCTCCCTGCATCACCCCCTCCCTATACATACAACACACACACACACATACCCTCCCTGCATCACCCCCTCCCTATACATACACACACACACACACACACACCCCTATGCACCGGAATGAATCCTTCCCTCCCTGGCATCGACATGCCTGCTGTGGCAGTCCTTCCTCATGCATTCATTTATTCTTCCCTCAAACATCTACTGTCTCACATGTGTGCCAGGCATCAGGGCTCAGCAGTAAACAAGACAGCCCTAGCTCCTGTCCTGGAGGAGCTCAGAGAGCTGAAGGGCTGGGGTTCACCCTCCACGGTACCTGGCAGAGAAGCCCCTGTCATGTCGGATATTTCCCTGGTTACAACTATGGCTGCCCTCCCTCTGCAGATCAAGAGGAACACAACCCCCAGCCATGCCCCCATGGGCACACGGGAAAAGCTTGGCTGGCAACCCCAGCCATGAGCCTCTCATTCTCCTATCCACCCACGGCCTTGACTGCTCTGCTGCAAACTTCCTGTGTGGCTTTGGAGATGTCACTTCCCTCTCTGGGTTTGGGACAGTGACTTTGGAACAGGGTTGAAGTGGTACAGTTGTCTCCAGCCGGTTGATCCCGGGGGCATTTTGGATGCAGGTCAATGAGAGGTCAAAGTGGGGCTCTGCTGCTCCATTGCAGGGTGAACCTGGGGTCCTCAAGGCTCTCTCTGAGGAATCTTGCCCATCTACAAATAGAAGGGTCACTCTCAATGCCATCTCATTGGTCCCCAGCCAGGAAAGCCGAGTGCTCCTCACTTCAGGGTCATTGTTGCACACCAGGCCGGGGATCTGAGCACCACAGTGAGTTACCACATTTAATGATAAAGCAAATCAATGAGAAAAGAAGATCCAGTCCCCTTTCATTCCTCATTTCTAACAGCATCATCTGATCCTAGCTAAGGCTTGGTCTATGGCAGGACATCAGGCTTCCCCAGTGGCTCAGCAGTAAAGAATCCACCTGCCAATGGAGAAGATGTGGGTTCACTCCCTAAGCCAGGAAGATCCCCTAGAGGAGGGCATAGCAACCCACTCCAGTGTTCTTGCTGGGAAAATCCCATGAACAGAGGAGCCTGGTTGGCTATGGTCCATAGGGTTGCAAAGAGCTGGACATAAGCATCTGACCACCACCATCATCATAGCAGGACATCAGTGCCGGAAGGCAGTCCTTGCCTTTCTCAGAGTGGTACTGGGAAGCAGGGAATGTTCCCAGGTGCCAGTTCTGAGACAGGCACAACTACATTCTCCATCTCCTTTACTCTTCACCAGCTTTCCAGGTAGTGTACTTTTTACCTTTTAATTGAAATATATGTAAGACAACACACACGAATCTCAAGTCATTCATGGAGCTCAAGTTCAATGAACTTTGACATGCATATAAACCCATATGATGGGACTTTTCTGGTAGTTCAGTGGTTAAGAATCTACCTGCCAATGCACAGGACACTGGTTAAATCCCTGGTCCGCAAAGATCCCACATGCCACAGGGCAACTAAGCCTGTACGCCACAACTACAGAAGCTGGGCTCCCAGAACCCATGCTCTGCCACAACAGAAGACACCATAGTGAGAACCAGAGAGTAGCACCACAACCAGAGAGTAGCCTCTGCTGGCTGCAACTAGAGAAAGCCCGCACGCAGTCATGGAGACCCAAGGCAGCCAAAAAAATAAAAACCTATGTGACAACCAGATCAAGACAAAAGAAGTTCCAACATGCCAGAGGTGCCTCTCAAGCCCCCGTTCAGTCCACAACCCCAAAGGATAACCACTATCACAGCCTCTCTCATCATAGATTAGCTTTACCTGTCCTTGAACGTCTTACGGATGGAGTAACATAGACTTACTCTTTACACCTGGCTTTTTTCACTCATTAGCGTGTCAGTATCATTCACACTGCTGCATCTGTCTGTCCATGGTTTCCTTATGCTGTCCTTATGCTGTCCTTCCTTCTACTGATGGATGCCAGAGTTGATTCCATTTCAGGGCTACTGTAACCAACTCCCAGGGTCACCCTGCCCTGTGCCTTTAGGGCATGCACATTCACCTCTCTTGGTGACACAGTACCTAGGAACACACCCACTGGGTCAGGGGGTGGGTGGACACTTAGCTTTCATAGCTATTTAGGCAGTATGTATGTTTAGGACCATTTTATAGACATAGAAGCCAAGGTTCAGAGAGTCTAAATCACTCACCAGGCTCACACAATCATTAAGTCATGGAGCCTGCTCTGGAATCCAGAGATTTCAGACTCCAAACTCCTTTTAATCTTGCTTTGTAGAACAGGTGAAGGGGGTGCAAGGGTGGAGAGAGCCAAAAGAGAGGGGAAGCAAAGGGGTAGCTCAGACAGCCTGCTCTGTAATCAGCTCCTGGGATGTCCGGGCCGCCTTGGGAGGGCACAGCTGCAATTCCAGGCAGATGCAGAAGAAATGCGGCAACTCAGAGCCAAAAAGAATGCAGTTCAGTCCCTCACCCTTCCCCAACCCCACTCATTTCAGCCACACTGCCTCCCTTGCTATGCCCTGAAAATGCCAGCCAGGTTCCTGCCTCACTGGCCTTCCCGCCTTCAGCTCCCACCTTCAGAACTGTTCCTGTCTCAGACAGCCACGTGGCACCTCCCCGACATCTTTGGGGCCTCTGCTTCATTTCCCAATCAAAAAGAGCACCCCATCACTCGCTGACCCCTCACCTTTCACCTCCATCTGACCTAATATTTTTATGCATGTTTGTGTACTGCCTGTCCCCTACCCTAGAATGTGACCTCCAGAGGTCCAAGCCACACAATCTCGTTTGCTGTTCTACCTTGACTATGCGGAGCAGTGTCCGGCACCTGATAGGCCCTGAGCGAATGAATGAAGGAATGAAAACCAACCACCTGGAGCAGCTGGTGGCAAAACTGCAGGCCAGGAGGGGCTTTTGTTGTCAGACCCAGCTGCCGTGTTTACGTTCTGAGATAAAGCTCCCATAGGCCAGGACAGCAGTCTAGAGTCACTGGGCAGGGTGAGGTGATGCCCACGCTGACCACGGTGGCCTCCAGGCACTGCAGGACTCGACCATCACAGCTGGCTCTCGGTGGAGCCAGAGGGACAAGGGTACCAATGTGTACCTGGGTACCTGCTGGACTGACCCTTCAGGATGGGGAATTTAATATTCCTGAGTAAGAGGAAGCAATGGCCACAGATCTCCCCAAATGACTTTTCCCTTAGGGAGTCTGAAAGATTATCTTCAAAACAGATGGGCCTGGGAATGATGTGATGGGTCCAGGAAAATTCCCACATCCTTCCACCCCTGCCTGGAATACATTCTTCATTCCTCACTGCCACTTGCCGGTCTGGGAAGTCTCTGCTGATTCATATTACCACCCTGGGCCTCAGTTTCTTCCTTCTGTAAAAGGGGTGAAATTTGTCCATGATGTACAGTGAAGAAAACAACTCTGGATCAAACGTCTGCTGGTATGAGTTCTCTTACCTCATGACTGCTGTTTATTCTCTAGCTAGGTCTTGCCCCCTCTGGGCTTCAGATTCCCACATGTCAAATGAGGGAATGTGGCAGAACGATCTCCAAAGACTGAAATCCTCCCTCGGGTATGACTGAGCTTCTGTTCTTCCCAAAGGAGGGACAAGTTTATCCAGGGATACAGGGAGAGAGAGCCACGGAAAGAGGGTGATGACATCAAATACAAACTTTGCCAATGAAATAGCTTTGCTCTGACCTAGACTTGTTGGAGGTTTCCCCTCTGAACCCCCCTGAATGCCTGGGTAGGCTTTGGATAATATGGGTGGGGGAGCTGTGGTTGGCTTCTCTCTCTGCAAACAAGGCTCTGAGTCTCAGAAGGTGACCAACACCAGACCACAGCTAGGCACTGTCCCCAAGAGTTTGCCCACACTGCTCACAATTCTACCACATCTCCCCATTACCACCAAGACCAGGAAAAGACTAGCCCAAGTCAGAGAAAGACCCAATTTTCAGATGAGGAAAACTGAGGTTTTTCTAGGGATCCCACAGATCATTCATTCAAGCACATGGGTACGCCCAAGTCTGGGCTTGCCACATGTCAGTGTTACCTCACTGACCCCGCACACAAGCCTGTAAAGAACACACCATTTTTCTCCTCATTTGACAGATGGAAGAACTACCACTCAGAGAGTTTAAGTGACTTATGTAAAGTCACACAGCTGTGAGTAGTGGGGCCAGCATTTAAAACTAGGTCTGTCCGACTCCAGATCTATTGTTTATGCTTCCTGCCTGCAGACTGAGGGACAAAGGGAGTGATTTTGTGCTTCAGAAACCCAGGAACCTGAGAGGTGGATTATTCCAACAAGGGGTGAGTAGGAGAGTTGGGGCCTTTGCACCTGCTGTTTGCTTTATCCAAAAAGCCTTCCCCCTAGATAAGTGCCTCACTCTTCACTCAGATCTCAGCTCAAAGGGCACTGCACACGAAGACATTCATTCTAGGACCACTGAGCCTAAACAGAATCATTCTTCTCACTCTCTAGCCATTACAGTAACACCTGTCACCACCTGAAGGATTATCTTATCTGATGTGAATATCCATCTATTGTTTACTTGTTGTTTGTCTCCTCTGAGAATGTAAGATTTTGTCCTTCTTACTCATCACTATAACCCCAAAGCCTAAGACAAACTTGGCACAGAGTAGGAGTTCAATTCCTATTGGCTGAGGAAAGGCTCTGAGAGACCTAGTGCCTTTTCCCCTAATAATGGAAAGAAGGCGGAGCAGCTCTTATCTGCTAGGCGGAGAGAAGAGGGTGGAACCGCGCACCTCGCAGCCATCCCTAGTTGTTAACCCATTTCACAGATGGGGGAACTGAGGCTCCCTCCAGCATCAAGGGCCCATAGATGGCACATGGCAAATGAAGCAGTCCATCAGGGTGGGAATGCACGACCCCATGAGTCTGGCCATGAGCCTAATGCTCCTTGTAAGAGTGGGGGTTAGCGACCAGAAAGGGAAGGGGTGGCAACACCCTGCCCCCACACACAAGTGCTCGCAGCGCACACTCTGGGCTGTGCTGTGAGCCACGGGGCCCTGGCCTCGTGCCGGGGCCGCACCCAGGGCCTAGCCGCCCGAATTCCTCCCCTCCCGCCCCCGCGCCGGCGCCTCCCGCCACCCCCTGCCGCCCCTGGGGCCCGAGCACGGCCCTCGCGATCCCCCATCCTTCCCCTTCCTGGGGCCGGCCGGGTGGCGGACGGTGAGGACGGGCCAGCCCAGCCGAGATGCTCGCTCGTGCCCCCCAGGCTCCCCCTGCCTGCCCGCCCCGGGCCCCCAGACTCCGGGCGCCCGCAGGCCCCGCGGGTCAGCGGGAACCGGCAATTTCCCGGCCGCCCGCCCCGCCGCCCGCTCTGTACTTAGGCTGATGACGGGTTCCCGCGGCCCTGGTGGCGGGGCGGGCGGCGGGTTCAGGGCGGGCGAAGCCGGCCCAGCCGGTCCCGTGCTCGGCTCTCAGGCGGCCGCCGGGCCTGTGTCATCCACCAGGAATTTCTGTTTTCCCCTCCGCGGGGCTGGAAGAAAAAACAATAATTAGGTCACTGGGCAGGCGGCAGAGAGGGTGTGGGACAGGCCAGTGGCGCCCTGTTGGGCAGGGAAAGGGTCTGGGAGGACGATGGGGCGGAGAGGCCCCCGCAGCGCTCCCTGCCCCCTTCCTGCCCTCCCCAGGATGCTGGCGGATGCAGGCAAAGCAATCCCTCGCCACGGCCACAGTTCCCTCATGGGCCAGTTCATTCCATGAGCGCGTAGTGGGCACCGCTTGTCCGCCAAATTCTGTGCTAGGCGCCGGGGACCTAGCATTAAACAGAAGAGAAGGAAGAACTTGGTAGAAAAGACCCACAAGCCGTCATGCAGAAATGTACAACCATCGCAACCGTGGTGGGGCTGGGGGCGTGGGTTCCAGAATCCCCGCTGTTACCGAAATCCGGAGGTGCTTAAGTGCCTTATAAACGGTAGGATAGTATTTACATATAACAAACCGGCATCTTCCTGTATTGTTGTTTAGTCATTAAGTCGTGTCTAACTCTTTTGCCACCCCATGGACTGTAGCCAGGCAGGCTCCTCTGTCCATGGGATTTCCCAGGCAAGAATACTGGGGCGGGTTGCCATTTCCTCTTCCATACTCCTGTATACTTTAAGTCATCTCTAGATTACTTACAGTACCTAATACAATGCCGAGTAAATGACATGTAAATAGTTGTAAATATAATGTAAATGCTATGTAAATAGTTACCCAGCCAGCAAGTTTTGCTTTTTAAAACTTTCTGGATTTTCTTCCCAAATACTTTCCATCCAGGGTTGATTGAATTGCAGATGGAGATGCCACAGATAGGAGGAGGGCTGACTGTATAGTGGGAGCCATGCTGCACAAAACAGAGGAGTTTCAGGGTGCTCTGCTTGCCCATAAAAGAGGAGGGAGCTAGGGAAGGCTTCTCTGAGGAAGTGGCACTTGCACGGAGGTTTGAAAGAGGAATGAGGATTGGCCAGGCCAAGTGGAGCTGGTGACAGGAAGGGTAAGGTGGTGGAAGGAACAGCATGTGCAAAGGCTTGGAGGTAAGAGGCAGTGCATATTAAGAACTGGGAGTACAGAAGAAGAGTATCAATGAATGTTTAATTCTGAATGTGAAACTAATGAAAGACACATATTTTAGGTCTCATGAGACCTGTAAACATAAGCCAGCTATGTTATCTGATGCTCAACTGAAGATATAGCCACCTTCTCCTACACTGGAGGAAACCTGTTTCGGGCTTTTCTCACTGAGAAATTCTAGGTCTGGATACTGTACCTATGGGCATTTAAGGAATTTTCAAGGGTCATTTGGACTTAGCACATCTCTCATCTTTCACTCTGACCTTAGGACAAGTCCCTGGAAAAGACGGGATGCCAGAGCAACTCGGTCTGGCTGTAGAGTTCACAATATGTGTGATGAGACTAGAGAGGTGGTCAGGATTAGATCGTAAAGGGTCTTAGGGGCCATGATAGAGAGGTTAGATGTTACCTTAAGGGAAGCTGGGAGCAATGGTTTGGGAGGGGAGCAAAGAAGGGTGGGAAGAGACTTCCCTGGTGGACCAGTGGCTAAGACTCCGTGTTCCCAAAGCAGGGGGCCGGGGACCAATCCCTGGTCAGGGAACTGTTAGGGGAAGCACACTGATTGAAACTGCCCACCCTGGCCAGCCACCATAGTAACCGTTCGCATGGGTTGTTTTATGACAGGAGATCCTGTTAAGGAATACGGAACTAATAAGCCATCACCAACCAGAAGAGTTCGGGAAAGGTCGAAAGGAGACACCGTCCACTTCCCAGAATCCCTCTCGCTAGCATCCATCTTGGCTGAGCGATGTGTGCGCCACCAGGAAAGACTCTGAATTAGAATGATTGGCCAAAGACCACCCAGAAATTAATCCCATCACCATAAAACCCGAGACTGTGAGCCACACGGCAGAAGTGTTCTCCTGGGTTCCCTTACCCTACTGCGCTCCACCCGGGTGTCCTTTCCCAATAAAATCTCTTGCTTTGTCAGCACATGTGTCTCCTCAGACAATTTATTTCCAAGTGTTAGACAAGAGCCCAGTTTGGGGCTCTGGAAGGGGTCCCCCTTCCTGCAACAGAACTAGACCCTACATGCTGCAACTAAGAGTTCACATGCCGCAATTGAAGATCCCATGTGCTGCAACTAAGACTGGGCACAGCCAAAGAAAGAAGTAAAAATTAATATTTTTTAAAAACAGGGAGGGGGGGATGATCTGATTTCTGAACACTTACAGCTAATAATATCCACCATTTATTTATCTCCTATTAGGTGTACAGGACTAAGTGTTTCAAGCACATCATCTCACTAAGCTTGATGAGAATCTTATGAGAATGTTTTTTAGCCATTTTGTAAAAGAGGAAGGAGGCCAGGGAAGTCGTCTGCCCTGGGTCACCTGCTACGAAGGGGCAAAACCAAAGCTGAAATGTGCTAGGCCCTGTTCTGGGAGATGTGGGACAACAGAGGGAATCTCTGGCCCTACTCTTAAGGAGCCTGTAGTCTGCTGGGGAACATGTGTGTGTGATGGATGAGAGCCAGGGCAGAATACGGTTTACTTCTCTCTCCTATGATGACCTAGGGGTAGACTGTCTAGGACTGGAATGGTGATGCTAGTCCATGAGCTTGCCAAGGCACCCAGGCCCCTTCCACCTTGTTGCTCTGACGTGTTGATGTGTCCAACTTGGCTCCCCCCCAACTTGGGTGGAGTGGGAGGTGGGAGGGAGCATGTCCTTTCCCCTTAGGGAACATCACTGCTACATCTTCATCTGTATCTATATCTGCAGCTGTATCTATATTTGAATCCACATCCACATATCAATCTATATCTATAGAAACAGGTCCACCAATTACCTAATATCCAAGGCATCGGCTTTCAAGATAGACATTCTAGGGACTTCCCTGGTGGTCCAGTGGCTAAGACTCTGCACTCTCAATGGACGGGACCCAGGTTTGATCCCTGATCAGGGATAGATAGATCCCTGATCCCACAAACCACAGCTAAGAGTTTACATACAACTAAAGATCCCACATACAACAACAAAGATCTGGTGCAGCCAAATAAATAAGTATTTTAAAATCGAAGATAGATAGATAGATAGAAAATTTAGTGCCCCAAAGGTAAAAAATACAATAATGGATAAAATCAGCCCCCAGTGGCAAACATGGAAATACAAAACATTACAGCTGAAAGAATGATCTCACTTCCTATTGACATCCTATTGGTAGTTTCCTAAACACAACTATTCCTGCATATAATACTTAAATCACCTGAACAAAATAAAATACTTTAGGTATGGTTTTGATAAAAAGAATTTAGTTTTTTCCAAAAATGTTACCTTATAAAATCCTGGAATGTCGTATGCATCTATGGGTGTTACGGGTCAGAAATAGCTGCAAAGATGAACAAGAGAGCGCACGGCCCTCTGTGGTTCTTTCAACACACACCCCACTCCCTCAGAAGAAATGGTGCCCAGATAGGCACTCGGGATGTGGCAAACTGCCCTTGGTCTATGCTTATGGGGACCCATCAGGAGAGTGATGTGGGAGACAGACTAGAGCACCAGTTCTCAAACTGTGGTCCTCCACCAGCCATATCAGCACCACTTGAAACTTGTCAGAAATTCACATTCTCAGCCCCAACCAGGCCTACAGAACCAGAAACTCTGAGAGTAGGGTCCAGCTGTCTGGGTTTTCACAAGCCCTCCAGATGATTCTGATGCAAACTAAAGTTTGAGAACCACGGGCCTAGGGCCCTGCACACAGGGCTGCGAGTTGGAAAACCTTGGTTCTACTCCTGGACCTGGCAGTCCCAAGGCTCTGTGACCTTGGGCAAGCCAGTTTCTGTGGGTCAGGAGCTTGGGCCAAGTCTAGCTGGCCCTCTGCCTCCTGGTTACTCACAGGCTGCAGTCAAGCTGTCAGCCAGGCCTGCAGTCATCTGAGCTCACCTGGGGAATGCGTCTGCAACCAAGCTCACTGATGGGCTTGTTGGCAGGAGTTGGTGCCTCATGGGTAGCTGGACTGCAGACCTCAATTCCTTGCTGGCCTTGCTGGTCCCGCTGGCTGTTGACCAGAGCCCTGCTGCATGGGCCTCTCTGTTGGGCAGCTCACAACATGGCAACCGGCTTCCCACAGAGAGAGCAAAAGTGTGTCTCAGATGAAAGGTGTGATCCAAACTTTTGTAACCTCATATCAGAAGTGATGTTCCATCACTTTGCTGTCTTTGGTTTGTCAGAAGCCTTCATTGTGGCTAGCCCACATGAAAGGAGAGGGGATTATACAGGGGCATTAGTGCCAGGAGGCAGGGCTCATCTTAGAAGCCCCTACCACATCTAAGAGTCTCTTGGACAGCAAGGAGACCAAACCAGTCAGTCCAAGGAAATCAACCCTGAATATTCATTGCAAAGACCGATGCTGAAGCTCCAATACTTTGGCCACCTGATGCGAAGAGCTGACTCCCTAGAAAAGACCCTGATGCTGGTAAAGATTGAGGGCAGGAGTAGAAGGGTATGACAGAGGTTGAGATGGCTGGATGGCATCATCAGCTTGATGGACATGAGTTTGAGCAAACTCCGGGAGATAGTGAAAGGAAGGTGTGCTGCTGTCTATGGGATCTCAAAGAGTTGGACACGACTGAGTGACTGAACAACAACACATCTGCAAAGACTTGTTCCAAGCAAGCCCCAAGATGGAGGGAACCCTAACCCTGGGAGAAGCCTGAGAATTGTTCCTGGTGGTGGTGGGGTGGTGTCTTAAGACAGCATCCCTGTGCCTGCTGACCCTGATTTTTATCTTCACTGTGGGGCCTATCTGATGGTGGGGGGTATTTGCAGCCAGCAGGAGCTGCATTCCAGGGCTGGGTACTTAACATTCCAGAGGCGCTCTCAGCTAATTATTGCCTTGCCCAGCCTAGGCCTGGACCACCCGGCTCCCCTGAGCTCCCAATGCTTGGCCAGAGGACTCGGGTGGCTTTGTTCTTAGGTCACACTGAGAGGCCCAGAGATGGGCCCGACTAAACCAGGGTTACACAGCACTGAGTCAGCAGTCACAGTGGGGCTGGAGCCCAGGTCCTTTCACCTGCAGCTTGCGGGCCAGGGGCAGAGGCAGCAGGAGTCTCGGGGCTGAGCCTCCTGTGGGGGGGAAGGTAAACTAAAGCAGAACACCCAAATGACTGCTCTGAGCCTCCTCCATTTCCTCACTATAAAGGGGGAATTTTCCCAAGATCTTATAACATGTGACAAAGACTCTCTCCCTGATCAAACCTCAGACAGGATCCTCTTTTCAACTAGGTCTTGTCTTTGGGCCTTGTCTTTGGCTTGCCTCGCCCAGTTTTAGTGAGAATTCTGCTAAATCGGTTTAGTGAGAATCCCTCACCCTCGATATCTGACCACCTTTCCTGCTTTCCGCGAGAGTCCAATTAAGTTGGTTTAGTAAGAATCACCCCTACCCTTGATGTCTCCTCTTAGTCATTTTCCGTCCACTGACCCCTCGTCCGCTTGTTGGCTCTACGCCTCGCTGTCTTTGCTGTATCTAGAGTTGAGCCTGATCTCTCCCTGCTATTGTGAAGTCTTAACATCTCTCGCAATAGTCCTAAATGAAGCCTTCCTTCCTTATTGTTTTAACCGTTTTAACAAATGGTAGAATAACTTTCTTTTAACCATGTGCTTGCACACTAAGTCACTTCAGTCATATCCGACTCTTAGCAACGCCATGGACTGTAGCCCACCCGGATCCTCTGTCCATGGAAGTCTCCAGGCAAGGATACTGGAGTGGGTAGCCATTTTCTTCTCCAGGGGATCTTCCAAACCCAGAGACGGAACCGGTGTCTCCTGCAGCTCCTGCATTGCAGGTGGATTCTTAACCACTGAACCACCAAGGAAGCCCATTCCTTTAACCATGCATCCTGTGATATCCAAGTTCCGATCCCTTCCCTGTGCAAAGGGGGTCCCAGGAGGCATGATATTCTCACTACTCCTCAGGTAATGAAAGGGGAACGTGGGCTTGGGGTGGGAAGTCCTTTGCCCAACACAGGAACAAGCAAAGGGCTTGGGCAGCAGGTGGCCTTGAGCCTGAGAAAGGCCAGTGGGGCCAGAATTCTCTAAATGCCCTTCCCTCCTTCTCCTGCTCTCATACTTGGGCCCACTTAGCCCTGAGGCCTTTGGAGCAAACACTGAGGGCCTTGGTGAGCAAGATGGCAAGCCGGAGGCCTCTGATAAGGGGGTAAGGAGATCACTGGCACAGAGACAGGAACTGGGTGGGGCCCTGAAGGCTGAGTAAGACTCTGCATGTGAAAAATGGAGGCGGGGTATTTCTGTGGAAGTGGGTGGCATGAGACACTGCAGGGCCCAGAGGATGGGACTTGAATATGTGAGAGATGCCTGTGGCGCTGAGGCTTCTGGGAGGCTACTGCCCCTCTCTGCTGCCATGCGGCTCACAGTCTGGGTCCTCTAGCAAGAGCCACAGGCAAGAGACCAGACGCCTCCTCCACCCAGGGGCAATGCTCACCTGCTTCTCCTCTTTTTCCTCAGCATCCAACTCCTAGGATTTCCTGTCTCCCTCAGAGAGAGTGTCCTCTACTATAAATCTAAATCATGTAATTTGTTACACCTAGGTAGGCACTTTCACTTTTCACTTTCATGCATTGGAGAAGGAAATGGCAACCCACTCCAGTGTTCTTGCCTGCAGAATCCCAGGGACAGGGGACCCTGGTAGGCTGCCGTCTATGGGGTCGCACAGAGTCGGACACGACTGAAGCAACTTAGCAGCAGCAGCAGCAGCAGCAGGTTCACATATGCAAGGCACAAACTCAAGAACTCTCACTCCCTCCCTGTCCTCCCAGCCCCCACTTCCCCTCTTCCCAAGGCAATCTTTGCTACTACAAGTATGCACGCTTTTATTCTTACACGAATAAGAAGTAGCTCACTGTATTCACTTACTGTTACATCTGGGATTATTCCATACCAATCCAAGTCATTCTTTTGATACCAGCATAAGTATTCTATTACTTGAACATACCAATGTGTATTTTTAACTAGTCTCCAAAGGGGGCTTCCATGGTCATCCAGTGACTAAGATTCCACACTCCCAATGCAGAGGGCCCAGGTTTGGTCCTTGACCAGGGAACTAGATCCCACAAGCTGCAATTAAGAGTTCACATGTCACAACCAAGATCAAAGTTCCCACATGCCGCAACTAAAAAATATCCTGTATGCCACAACTAAAGATCCCATGTGCTCTAAGACCCCATGCAGCCAAAAAAAAAATATATATATATATATATATATGTCTCCAAAGCAGCAGATTCATAGATTCATACTGGCACCTAATCCTTGGGCAATAAACATATGGCGATTGTCTACTATGGCTCAGGATATGTTACAGACACAGGTAATCGCAACCTGTTCTCTGTGAATTGGAGCTCCTAGGCTCATGGAGGTGACCAACCGACCTTAGCATCACAGAGTGGGATAACAGCCCAAGAGCCTTTCCAGGAAAGCATGCTTCTTCCTTGGGCTGGAAGAGAGGTAGGCCTTAGAGCACATATATGGGCTTTCTTTAAAGAATAAGTCAGATTTTACTGACAGGAAAGAGAAGGATGGCTTTCTAAGCCAAGAGAACTATGCAAGCAAATTGGAGGAGGAAGATAACCCATGTGTGTCTGTAATAAGGAGGGTCCAGGGCGAGTGGGCAGAGGTAGAATGAGGCTGTTAGGAGCATAAGTCTGGAGAAGCATTGAATCTCAGGGAGATGGCTGTTTCCTGACTCCTGTTATTCTCCCAGAGCCTCCCCTATGGGGAGGGGGTAGAAGGGCAAGGGGCATCTCGGGGAAAAAGGGCAGAAGCAACCCTAGGCAAGATGGAGTAGTGGCTTGTCAGGACTGAGATCCACCCTGTGCTGAGCATTGTATTTAATTCAGTTTTGCTACACGGACTTTATCTCTGAACCATTGGAGAGTTAGTCGCAGACAGCATGGTATATTCATCATGGTATTCTTCCCCTAAGTATTTCAGCAAATATCTCTTTAGAATAAGGATATTTCCCTGTAACATCCTTATACAGTGATGACACTCAGGAAATTTAACATTGTTATACGATCATCTAATGTCCTCTCTATATGCAAATTTGTTCAACAGTCTCAATAATGCCCTTCGTAGCTTCCCCATCCTACTCACAATCCAATCAAGGATCACCTTTCTCATCCCCTTTAATCTAGAATAGTTTTCCAGACTTTTTCTTTCTTCCCTTCTTTCATCCTATTGGCATGTTTTGAAAATCCAGTTCAGGTGCCTTGCTGCATGTCACGCAATTTGATGTGTCTGACGTTTCCTCAATACTGGATCCAGGAACCTCGGTGCTGTGTGCTTCTGAGGTGAGTTTGCCCCATTATTGGTGGTATTAAATTTTATCACTGCTGGGGTCCACCAGGTTTTTCCATTGTAATAAGTCAGGTGCTTAATGTTCACTTCCACTTCATCGTGTAGATGAATAGCCTAAAGCTCAAGAAGTCAAGTGACCTGCCTCACTCTCTCTCTCTCTCTCACACACACACACACACACACACACACACACGGCTAAAAATGAGCGAGGGCTAGGAGGCGAGCCCTATTTGAGTCTTAAACACTGCACTCTGCTGCCTCTCCACAAGTAATACATAATGATGATAGAAAAATTAGAAACCACAGAAAACTAAAAGTCAAAAGAAGAAATCCATGAGGATTCTGTTATCTCGAGATCACTTTTGTTAACTTTCTGGGTGTTTCTCTTTCTAGATTTGCCCTCACATGAATACACACATATCAATACAGACTTATTTTCCCCAAAAGGGAATCATCTTGTTGTCTAAGCTGCTGTTTTTATTCAACACCATACAACCTGAGTAGGGAAGGCATGTGGCCATGTTTATCATCTGTTCTGCCTGTCACCACCCCCCTCAAGGCTGCCCCAGAAGTGACAGAAACTCAACATGGCTTGAAGGACCTGGAGAGAGAGAGGACTCGGGGGACTGGGCTTGCCCAGAGGGTGGCTCTCAGGATGCTTGGCTACAAGGACCCTAAGAGGACAGCGGGTGGAGGGTCAGGAACACAGATGCCAGCCTTGCAGCTCCATGCACTAGGCAGCCTGGGTGTCTTCCCTCAGCTGGGTCTCCTTCCAGTTACTCAAGGTCAGAGCACAACCCTGTTTATGCTCCCAGCACCTCCTGGATGTCATGAGGGCAAACCTCAGGCCAAGCTGTCACCTGGTGAGGTGGGCAAGGCCCTGCACAGGGGGAGTAGAGACCCGGGCTCTGGTCTCGGCTCTGTTACTGACCTCAGAGTGACTTTTGGACCAGTCACGTTCCTCTGCTTTCCTCATTCATTCACTCCACAACCTGTTCTGCATGCCTGGCCAGGTGCAGGCTGGGTGCTGGGGACTCGAGGTGACTAAAATCCAGGGGGAAAGAGCTGAGCTGGAGTCAGGAGGGTTCAGGTGTGAGGGCCTGAGGCTTCTACAGCTCAAGGGGTTTGAAGAACAAGAATACCAAATTAGGAATATAGTATTGGTTACAGAGGGCTTTCCCAATGGCTCTGTGGTAAAGAATCTGCCTGTAATGCATGAGACACAGGAGGCATGTGTTCGATCCCTGGTGGGGAAGGATCCCCTGGAGAAGGAAATGGCTCCAGTATTCCACTCCAGTATTCTTGCCTGGAAAATCCCATGGACAGAGGAGCCTGGCGGGCTATAGTCCCTGGTGTCACAAAAGAGTCGGACATGACTGAGTGACTTGAGCGTTGGTTACAGAGTCTTGGAAGGGCTGCTGTGAGTGAGGGGCTCTGAGGCTGAAACTGCTTTAGCTCTGGGGTAAATTCACCTCTGGCAAAGGGACTCCAGACAGAGGAAAGCCCAGAGGCCATAGGCACCAGTTCCTCCACCACTGCCCTTGAGCCCCACTCTCCTCCACTCTACCTGGACAAACATGGAAAACAGTCACGGGCTGGACCATGAGCCTTTTCTGCTCTGGACTTAAGTGAGGATGCATTTCATTTTACTTAGAATTCTTATATCTAGGGACTTCCCTGGTGGTCCAGTGATTGTTCATTTGGAAGGATATCCATTACCTACGGATAGATAGATATAGATAGATGGATATAAAACACATCATATCATCTCACTTAACTTTGAAAACTATAAATACATAAAATTCAAATGAGCAAATTTTCAAGATTTTTTAAGGGTGGGGACAGCTGGTCTCTGTCTCTCTCTCCACCTGTCTGCACCCAGCCAGGCCAATCCCTGAAAGTGCTCCCTGAGTCTCTTGAAGGAGCTGCCAGGTGCTGCTATTTCTTCCAGAATTTAGTGGGTTCTCACAGCCCAGGCAGTGCTGGGTCTTCTCTCTCTGTCTCCAAGGACAAGCACCGCCCCCTAACCCCACCTGGGGTGAGGGCAGGGGCCGAGCTTATCCCAGGTGTCAGCTTTGTCCTGCATGAGTCTTCAGCAGGAGAACCCAGCCAAGGGTTGTGGCCATGGCAAAATGAGTGTCAGGGAGAACAGAAGAAAAAAGATTAGAGCCACCTGAAAAGGCCTCCTAGAGGGGGTGACTGAGGTCTGGGGGAGGACCATCTGCCCGAGGCTAGTCAGCCCATGACTCATAGGTGGGGCTCAAAGCTGTGGCAGGACATGATGGCAGCATCCTCATCCAGCCTAGACTGGGGGCTCAGCCAGGCCCTGGCTGAGTTCCCCAAGGAGGCCACCTCTAGCTCAGGACTGAAAACTTAAAGCCCAACCAGCTTGACTCTTTTTCAAGATGTACAAACCTACTTAGTGGAACAGAAAATCACAGGCTCTGTACGAGGCTCAACAGAACCCCCAAGCCAGTGACTTTTGAATGCAACCCCTTCTAGCAGGGAAGGTAAGTGCACAGGAAGACTCCTACTCAGCCTCTAGAATCAGCCAGCCCAGATTCATTCCTGTCAGCTGTGTGACCCT
Organism: Okapia johnstoni; assembly: GCA_024291935.2. Taxonomy (NCBI): domain Eukaryota; kingdom Metazoa; phylum Chordata; class Mammalia; order Artiodactyla; family Giraffidae; genus Okapia; species Okapia johnstoni. The sequence goes on from CM044307.1 coordinate 80,099,558, forward strand.
GGACACATTGCTGAGCCTCTCTAGGCCTCAATTTTCTTATCTGCCAAATGGAAATAATAACATTACCTACCATATAAAGTCATCATAAGGATACAATGAAACAACACAGCTGGCTCAGTAAGTGGCAGTCATAGAAAAATAGGTCTTATTGTGCTTTTCTTCATATCAGTTGGGATTATTTTAGTAGCAGCACAAACTTGCCTAAACTAGCTACAGCAAGGACTTCCCTGGTGGATCCAGTGGTTAGAATCCACCTGCCAATGGAGAGGACATGGGTTCAATCCCTGGTCTGGGAAGATTCCACATACTACAGGGCAACTAAGCCCGTGAGCCGCAACTACTGAGCCCGCACACTTTAGAACCCATGCTCTGCAACAAGAGAGGCCCCCACAATGAGAAGCAACTAGAGAGTAGTCCCCACTCGCTCCAACCAGAAAAAGGCCCGCACGCAGCAACAAAGACCCAGAGCAGCCAAAATTAAAATAAATATTAAAGAAATAAAACTAGCTACAACAAGAAAAGGAAGGTATTGGGGGAGGGGCATGGAAGTTACAGAAAGGTGCCTGGGGTACCTTCTGGAATCCTAGACCAGGACCCAGCTGGTCTCAGGAAAGGGTGCAGTCAGGGCGAAAAGCCCTGTGGATGCCCAGCACGGCTCCCCTCCTCTTACCTTGCTGCCCTCTTCTGTCTCTTCATCTTCCTTGCAGCCGCTGGCTCTGTCCACCACTCTAACCAATAGTAGAAAGCATGGCAGTCAACAGCTCCTGGCCTGTAGATGCAAAGACAGCCAGACTCAGCTGAAGTCTTTTGGTTCTGATTCCCAATTCTCTGCACAAACCAGAGATTGGCTCAGCGTGGGTCAGGTGATCCCCACCTGGGGAGAATCAATATGGCAAATCCTGTAGGAAGCCTGTGGCCGATGATGATGGGGAACAGCTCCCACAAGGGGACAACACTGGACAAAGAAAACAACAGTCATCTCTTGCCTGTTCTGGGTACCGTCCCCCTGGTCAGACCCAGGACTCTCACCTCACCTCCATCACAGAAGCAAAGCAGATGGGCACTGCTCTCTTCCACGCTGGGCTGATTTTATCGGTTTGTTAAAAATAAATAAATAAAAGCCTCCCTACCCCCTAATACATTACAGAGCAGACACTGGTGACTGGGAATCCAGATCACAAAGTCTCCAATCTTCAGTCCCACCTTTCAGTGCTCGTTCTTTGAGTAGGGGGCTGTATAAAAACACTTCCTTTGAGCTGGTTAGGCACACGCTCCCCAGTATGAAAGAGGCTGCATGCTACCTCCTGAGCCACTGTCCATGCAGGTTGCCTACCTAGTCCCTGTGGGTGTGTGAGTGGTGAGTCCTCGCTGGGTGAGTATTTCCTCTAGTACTATGGTGTTCTAGCCACCAGGTCCCCTCTGCCTGAGTCTCCAGGCTCATGGAATATGGCCTGGTAGTGGGGCCTGGGCTGCAGCTCAAGTTTACTTTCCAAACTTTGACCCAAGGCTTTCTGGAGCCAGAGGCTATGAAAGGCTGGGAGGTGAGGGCACGGGTGCAGAGGTGGTCCAAGGCAGCTGCCTGAGAAGCTAAGGCTCCAGCTGGGTCCTGGAGACCAGGAAATCCTGCTTTGTTGGAAGCCTATGCCTGTGGGAGGGCATTCTTTCAGAAATCTCCATGGTAACAGGCACTGTGCACAGCACCTGAGCTCTCACACAGGTTCTTCCCATCCATCATCTGGAACCCTCAGCATGCCCTTGAGAAGCAGCCAGCCAGCCACTTTACAGATGGGAAAACGGAGGCCTCCAGTCACCCAGAATGTCTAAGGCAGAAGTGGAGTTCCACACCAAGGCCTGTGCCAGGTGCATCTCCTACTCTTTGCCTCCAGGCCCAGAGGGGGCTCAGGGTGGGGCCCGTGCTTCCCTTTGCCCATTCCCAGATCCCATCCTCTGTGGTGTCCAGTCTTCTCCACAGCACGGACCCCATGGCCCCAGTCCACCACGACCAGCACTTCTGTGAGACATGACCGGGGGGTCCACAGGCTCTCCTCCCCCAAGCATCCAGCCCATCAGGCCTCAGGCCCCCAGGACCAGCAGGGACAGTTCTCCTCAATGGTCCCCTAAGTGCCTTAAGAGCCACCTCCTGGCCTTGGTTTATAGCATTCCCTGGCCTAGGGCCCCTCTCAGCTACCCGCCCCAGCTGTCTGGGCTTAGGTCAGAAGCCCGAGGAGAGCCCAGGTCCTTCTCCCTGAGGCCCCTCCACTCACAACTCTGTCTCTTTAGTGACCACAAGCTCCTCTGGGCAGCGCAGTTTCTCCCATGGAGGCACTGGGTAGGAGGGAGCCTCCAGAGCAACAGAAGAGCTGGGAGTGAGATGTGTCTGCCTGGCGAGAAGCTGGTCTAAAGGCAAGTCCATGGAAGCAGCCAGGTTGAAGCAGTGAAAGTCTCAGGAGAGAAGGAGGAAGATCCTGGAAGATCTTATGGAGGCAGAATCAGTCATGTATTTCATGTACACAGACCTCTGCATATGCTGTTCCTTCTAGTGGGAGTCCTTTCCTATCACCTGTGCTCTATGTGGCAAACTTGGCTAGTTATGACCTCCAGTGTCTATTCCCCAAGTCCTCCTTAGCAATGGAACCCCCAAGTGTTAGCTAGCTGGGCATATGCCACCCAAAATAAAGAATATGTTTCTCAGCCTCCCTTGCGGTTAGATGGGCCATGGGATTGAGCCTTGACAATGGCTTCTAAGTGCAGTGTACAACTTCCAGGAGTGTCCTTAAAAACACGGCTGCTGGAGCTCCGGCAGCCACCTTGTACCAGGAGGAGAGTGAAGGCTCAAGGTCAAGCATGTGTAACAAGAAGATAGGAAGAACCTGGGTGCCTGTCACCATGGATCAACTTATGAGCCCTGGGCCTCCCACCACCAGATTTCAACTTGAGTCAGACACAAGCTTCTATCAGGTTTAAGTCACTGTAATTTTTGTGTTTGTTTTCATTCAGGGCCAAGTGTAAACCTAATTGATACAGCCAGAAAACCCCTTTAAAACTTTTTAAAACCCAGCTCAATTGTCACCTCCCTCAGGAAGACTTCCTAAATCCCAGGTAAAATAAATCCCTCCCAGATATGACCATATTCCTATTTTTATTTTTATCCTTCTGTATTATAACTTTGCTGTTTAGGTGTCAGCTGTACATCTCCAGAACACTGAAATATCCAGCTCAGAAGCCCTGGAACCTAGTAATACTAATAGTACTGAAACAATAGATGATATTTATTGAGGGCTTACAATGAGTCAAGCACTATTTTAAGAGTATATGTATATTATCTCATTTAATCCTCACAGGAACTCTACGAGATAGGCACGAGTATTAACCTCACTATAAAATGAAGATGAAAAAGCCAAGGCACAGAGAGGATAAGCAAATTTCCCGAGGTCACACAGCTAGAAATTGGTAGAGATTGAACTTAAATCCCAGGAGTCTGACTGCCGAGTTCAAGTTCTTAGCTTGTCATTCTTGTCATAGGATCTCTGTTAGCTTGTGATAGGCATGCCTTCAAATGAGATGTAGGGGAACCATACAACTCCCCTCACCTTCATTAAAATGAGTAAAACAGGAGGAGCCCTCACCATCTGCCTGGGAACCATGGCAACCAGGGCTCAGGACTCTGGAGGGGGTTAGAGGTCCCAGGGACTGATGGAAGCCAAGCATCCACAAGGCCACCTGTTTCAGTTATCTTTGCAGTATAACAAACCACCCCATAGCCTAGTGGTTTGAAATAACTGATTTACGAGTTCTAACAGTCCGTAGGTCAGTTGGGTGTATCCCCTGCTTCCTGTGGCATCAGCATGGCGATTTCCAGCTGCGAGCTCATCTGGGCTGAAATGTCCACGAGGCCTCCCTCTCAGGCCTGTGCTGGGGCACCTCAGCTCCCCTCCATGTGGCCTCTCTTCCCAAATGGCTCCTGACACTCTTGTCTGCTCAGGTTGCTGTGCAAGGCCACTGGACTCCAAAAAACAGAGAGGGACTTCCCTGGCTGTTCAGTGGTTAAGACTCCACCTTCCAATGCAGGGGGTACAGATTTGATCTCTGGTGGGAGGCTAAGATCCCACATGCTTCACAGCCAAAAAACCAAAACAGAAAACAGAAGCAATATTGTTAAAAAAAAATTCAATAAAGACTTTTAAAAAATGGTCCATAACAAAATATTCTTTAAAAAAATTTTTTAAAAAGAGAAAGAGAAAGCAGAAGGCCTAGGCCATTGAAGGCTAGAGCTGGAACTGGAGAATTACTTCTGCCATGTTCTCTTTTCAAAGAAAGTCACAGGGCCAGTCGAGGGGAGGGAAAACAGGCCCTCCTCCTTCTGGGAGAAGCACAGTATGTATTCAGTAGGGAGAAATCCTTCGCAACTGCCTTTGGAGAGAAGGTACCATCCTACCTCACAGAATTTCAGGAAGGAGTCCCAGAAGGATGTGGCACTTGGACAGAAAGACTGGGTCCCATGCTGCCTGGCCCAACCATCTTTCTGTGTGACCCTGGGAAGGTCACTACCTTTCTCTGAGCCTCTAAGGCTCAGGGATACCAGCATCCCAAGGTGCAGTGAGAATTCAAGGCAGTGAGGGCTAGGAAAGCTCTGAGAGGGGACGGGGCTCCCCAAGGTCATGCCCTCAGTACAGGTGACACAGTTTGGCACGCAGGTAGTCTCAGACTCCAGAGGTCATGGCCTCCCCAGCTGCAAAGGCCTGTCCTAGAGGAGCCTCAGAAATGAGTCCCTTGACTTTAATGGTAGGAAAGGCTCTGGGGAGATGCGAATTCTAATTATCCTTTCTCTAAGGAGGGACTGTTGGGGGTCGGTCCAGGGTTCCATGTAGAGAATGAGCAAGAGCCCCACTTGAGAAGGTCAGGATCAGGGCAGGGAGGTGGGAGACACAAAGGATGGACCAAAAAAGGAGGACCTGGCAATAGAGGGGCAGAACAGGTGTCAAGCTCCCTGAGTTTGAGTTGCTGTAACAAAGTATCATAGACGGCCCGCCTTCAAAACAACAGAGATATACTACGTCTCACGGTTCTGGAGGGTGGAAGATCAGGGTGCCGGCGAGACTGAGTTCCAGTGACAGCTTTCTTCAGGGCTACAGATGGCCAGCTTCCTGTCGTGTCCCCACATGGCAGAAAGAAAGCGAGAGAATTCTCTGGGGTCTCTTTTATAAGGCACCAGTCTCATTCGTGAGGGCTCACCCCATCTGACCTAATCACCTCCCAATGCTCCACCTCCTAAGACGATCACATTGAAGGGGTGAGGATTTCAATGTATGAATTTTAGGGGGCGCTGCCTCAGGTCTTAGTTGCAGTATGCAGTATCTCCATTGTGTCATGCAGCGTCTTTCACTGAGATGCACAAACTCTAGTTGTGATGCATGCGCTCAGTAGTTGCAGCGACAGGGCTTAATTACCCTACGGCATGTGGGATCTTAGTTCCCCAACCAGGGGTCGAACTGGCATCCCCTGCATTGCAAGGCAGATTCTTAACCCACTGGACCACCATGGAAGTCCCTCAACATGTGAATTTTGAGGGGACACAAACATTCAATCCGCTGTACTCCCTCAGTTTGTCAACCTTCCATGGCTGCCTGTTGCCCAATTAGAGACCATGGCACTCAGGGTTTGCCACCACTGGGCTCCTTGATGGAGCAGTCCAGGCTCACTTCCCACATTGCCCAACATGGATTGGCCACACTGGGTGGCTGACTTGCCCTTCCCCAAACACGCCTTATAATTGTACACCTTGTGCCTATGCCTGCTTTATCTGCCTATGATACCTTCTCACTTCTTGGAGATTCACTCACTCTTCTATGACTCATGCCCTGACCTCTAGGCTCAGAATGAACTATTCTTCTCCTGCTTTGTGCAGACTCCTGTAGAGCCCTTAGCACCAGCATCTACAGCCAAACTGGCTGCATACACATCTACATCTGTCACTGACTGCCACAGTAATGCCACATAACAAACAACCCGGAACCTCAGTGGCAAACATTCTCTTACCTCATGAGTTGGTTCATTCAGTTAGATCAGCTGATTCTGGCTGGGGTCAGCTGCTGACCTATCATGGCCTTGGCTGTGATGATAGGCCACATGCCTTAGTCACTCAGCAAGCTAGCTGGCATGTTCTCATGACCACAGCAGAAGAGGAAACTGCGAGTGTTTTGTCAAGCCTCTGCACCAAGTGGGCTAACATCCTATCAGCCAAAGCAAGTTACAGAACTGAGCCCAGCATCAAAGACTGGGCAGAACATTCTATCCCGGGGTGGAGGGCATTGCAGACTTACTGGGTAAAAGAGGTGGATACAGGGAGGGGTGAAGAACTCTGGGACCATGAATACAATTGATCTTCCACAATGTCTGTCTCTACAACTAGATCACATGTTCATTCCTTGAGGGATGATTTCTCTTCACTGGGCTAAAAATTCTGTCCTAGGTTGATTGGACATTGGTAGGAGAAGGACCGGAGAACTCAGCCATTCCTATCTGTCACCTTGAGAAAAACTTTTTACTCAGGCCAAAGTCTCAGTCTCCTCAATTGCAGAAAAAGGAAGAAGGAAGCCTGCCCTCCCAGGGCACAGAATTAGAGGAACGATTGAGATCTTGGCTCTGCTCACTTTCCTCTCCTGTAAATGGAGGTAATGATGGCTCCCACCCCAGAGGGATGTGGCAAGGATCCCGTGAGTCAATGTCAAGGGCTTAGGGCCCTGCCAGGCATGAAGCAAGTCCTGGCCTTCAGGGGGAGTTGGTCTTTGCTGCAAACTTGGCAATAGCCCATCTCTTCCTTCCTGGCTCCTGGTAAGTGTTGTAACTTTGTACTGATGCATCCAGCTATTTGGTCTTTTTTTAAGGTTTTTATTGATGTGAACCACTTTTAAAAGTCTTCATTGAATTTGTTAAAATATTGCTTCTGTTTTATATTTTTTGGCTTTGTGGCCACAAGGCATGTGGGATCTTAACTCCCCAACCAGGGATCGAACCTGTACCCACTGCCTTGGAAGGCGAAGTCTTAATGACTGGACCGCCAGGGAAACCCCCCAGCTATCTGTTTAAGGTCTTTTCCCCAAGTATAGTGGGAGCTCCATGAGGGCCAGCACCACACTCTGTGCTGTATCCCAGTGCAGGACACAGAGAGAGTGCCCAAAATGTGTTTGTGGGATAAGGAGCTGCATGAATGAAAAGATGGATGAGAACAGGATGAGGAAGGGCACGGTTCAGCAAGGGTAGAAACATCTGCTAATGCAATAATTTGGGCCTAGGTGGCCTATTTCAAAGTCCATTACCAAGTCCAATCTCTTTCCTTCCACAAATCTTAGATTTACTGAGAACCTGCCCCACCCACTTCCAGACTCCATGCCAGGGGTTGTACCTTCTCCTAGGAGTTGACCCCTGAGGAGAGCTGAATGCTCTGTATTCCTGCTCCTTGGTGCCCTGAAGCCTGAGGTCTCTCCACCCAACCAGACCCACTGACCGCTCTCCCTATCCTTCACAACACCCTGCCAGGGAACTGATGTGCCTGCTGCTCCCATTTCATAGAGGAGGAAACTGAGGCTGCTAAGTGATCTAGCAGATCAGTTCTGCACCACACAGAAAAAGCCAAGTAACCAGACTAAAGCACCCCAGGTGAGTAGACCCTGAGCAGAACCAAAGCTGGTGGACCCAGGGCCCTGCCTGAGCTTCCACCCCTGGAGAGAAAGAACTTCAGGAAGGGCCAGCAGAGATGGCCTCAGCCCTGGTTTCTGCCCATAAGGGTCATGACTGCTGAGCATCAGCAGCATTCAAAGTGCCCGCCCTTGACCGTCACTCCAGCTGGGAGGTGCTACACTCAAGCTGGCTGACTAGATGCCTCAGCCTGACCACTACCACCCCCAAGGGGTGTCTCAGTTATTTTTGTTGACCGCATTGCTGATGGACAGTTATGATGATCTTGGATTATTAGATATGGGATATGAGGATTTAATCTATGTCATCTGAGGGTAACACCAACCGCCTCTGTGAGCCTCTGCTAGGACCTTTCATGCATATTTAAGAGCCTCCCACCCCCACCCCAAGGTAAGGCTTAGTATTTCTACTGGGCAAATGAGAATCTGAGGCTGGAGATACTAAATTATTAGCCCAAGGACTTCCCTGGTGGTCCAGTGATTAAGACTCTATGCTTCTACTGCAAGGGGCACAGGTTCCATCTCTGGTTGGGGAACTAAGATCCTATATGCCTTGAGGCTAAAAAGAGAAAAAAGGAAAAAAGAAAACAAAATTATTGGTCCAAAGCTACCCAACTAGGCAGTGGCAGAAGCTGGAATATCTTAACTGGCAGTGACTTTGAAATCATCTCTCACTAATTCGTGCCCTGGGGGAGGGGAAGGGGAAGTCATTCCCTTTCAGTGGAATTTTTCTCTCCTCAATGATTTGTGTGGCAAACACAAAGCTTTCAAAACATGCAATCCACTGGGGCGGGGGAGATAGAATGGTTCCTTGGTGGACGTCCAGCTCTCATTCGGGGCTCAAGTCTCCGCTGTAAGGGGCCCTGGCCTTTGCTCCATCCTCTGGTTTCAGGCAGCCCACCACTCTGAGGTCACACCAGGATCTGACCCAAGGGCACTGGATTTCACCTCCCTGGGGTCCCAGACACCGTCCTAAGTGTCCTCTGGAGCTAGCAACCTCCAACTCGTGTCTCATGTTCTGAGGCCGGTTGCCTCTCTTCTCCCAGGGAGATCATGTGTGCTCACGTAATGGAGCTGTGGTTTCCACTCCAGACTCCGATGCCAAACTCCACGGGGTTTCAAATATCCCCAAGGCCTTGGAGGAGGAAGGCCGCCGAGCGTGGCCGAGGAAAGGGCTGCATCTGGTCTGCGTTACCCAGTAGCCGCCACTGCCTCGAACCCTGTCGGGGAGCTGGGCCGGATGGAGTGGGGGCCAGCGAGAGAGGGCTCAGCTCCCTGCCAGCCTCCCTCCAGATGCCCCAGCCCTTCCCTTGAGACCACAGAGCTAAGAAGGCCCCTCCAGACATTTAGGCCAGATGTTCCATCCCGGAGGGTGGGGGCTGAGGTCCGAGGTGGTAAGGGTAGTTTCGTGGCAGTACTGTGAGACATGGGTTTGATCCCTCGTCCCGGAGGATTCCACATGCCACAGGGCAACTAAGCCCGGGCACCACAACTACTGAGCCAAAAATAAATTAAATAGTAAGTAAATAAATTAAAAAAAAAAAAAAAAAAGATGGCATAGACAGGCAGCTACCAGTGGCCAGGCCAGGGGGAAGCAGAAAGGGATGCTAGGGGTTCATGTGACTTCAACACAAGATGAGGAGAACACCGGTGCTGCAAGAAGTGATCCACAGGGGTGTGAGATCCCTAAGCCAAGAACAGAATGAAGGGTTCTCAAAATGCATGCCTTTTGACTTGAAAAAACTCCCCCCACCCAGGCTGTCTTCTTCACAGACTGCGTTCAGCCCACACTGCCCAAGCTCCTGGCCCAGCCTGGTCCTCTCTCCCACTGGGCCCCTGCGTCCTCCCACTGGCTTCTCACAACAGCCCCATCTCGTGGAGGCGGGGACTGGGGCCTCCCCTCTCTGAGCACAGACTCTCTGCTGGGCTGGAGTGGGGGGAGCCTGGCTACTCAGTCCAGCGGCTTCTCTCCTCTTCTGAGCCTAAGCAGGGCAGCGGGGCCTCCCTCCTGGGGTGGGCTGGCTCTGCTGCCGGGAGCCCCCCAGAGCTTTGTCCTGGGGCTCCGCCCAGGATCCAGCTGGGCGAGGGGCAGAGAACAGAATGGTTATGACCTGATCTTGTTTGTGTGCTTGTTCTTGGGCCCTTGAGAAGACTTCAGCACAAAGTTTCATGTAAATAAGAAAGAAAGGAGGTGGATTTTTGGAACTGAGTTTCCTCCTATCTCCCTATCCACATGCCAATGACCTAATGACTTAACCTTTTCTAAGTAGGAAAAATGTAAGTCGTGCTAGAAAAATGTCAACACTGCTTATTCTTTATCCTCACTTTCTGGCAAAAAAAAAAGAGGAAGGAAGGAAGAAAAAGAGAAAGGAAGAAGCAGGGAAGGGAGGGAGGGAAGGAGGAAAAAACAAATAAAAATTCCCCAAATTCATGACAGTACAGATTAGAGAACAGGAGATCAGGAAATCTTGATATTACACGGTTCAGATCGCATCTCAGGAACACAGAGTGATGTGGGTTTCCTGCTCCACCACAGAATCTTTAAGAAAATGAAGTCCTCCAGGCATATAGCCTAGCCTAAAGTTAATTCTCTAAACCTTTGGTTATATATTTTTAAAAATTTCCACCATTATGCTTCTGAAACAAAATTAAAAATATTGAGAAAACTGGAAGTCAATGGCCAATATTCATACTATCCTAGGGCAATTAAACACACTGCTGCTGCTGCTGCTGCTAAGTCGCTTCAGTTGTGTCTGACTCTCTGCGACCCCATAGACGGCAGCCCACCAGGCTCCTCCGTCCCTGGGATTCTCCAGGCAAGAACACTGGAGTGGGTTGCCATTTCCTTCTCCAATGCAGGAAACTGAAAAGTGAAAGTGAAGTCGCTCAGTCGTGTCCGACTCTTCGTGATCCCATGGACTGCAGCCTACCAGGCTCCTCCGTCCATGGGATTTTCCAGGCAAGAGTAGTGGAGTGGGGTGCCATCGCCTTCTCCAATTAAATGCACACACATACTCAGTGCTCCCATACACAATCATACATGGGTAATTCTATGTATACCTTTTTTCACTTTGCCGAAGACTCACATTTAAATCCCAGCGCTGAACACATCTCTTTAGCCCTCTGTGCTTCACTTTCCTCATCTGTAAAAGAAGACTGGCAATCCCACGAAGAGCACAGGAGACAATGTGTATGGAACATCTGGCAGCTCATTGATGATCACTGTTAATATTGCTGATGTCTGCAGGCCCCCTCAGGAGTTCTGGGGTACCCGGAGAGCTCCCACGCCCTTATTTATCCCACAGCCACTTAGAGGGTATGTGTGTTAGGCCGGGCCCTATACTGGGTGACAAGGGCCCAGAAACAGACATGACCAGGGCTTGCCCTCAGTCCAGAGCTCAGCCCAGGAGAATGGGCAGATACATAAGCTGACACGGGAAAACTTGGGCGATGAGAGCAGTGCTCATCATCATCACACAGACAGGTGCTGTGGGACTCAGCACAGAAGGTACTAGAGCCGCCGGTTCAGGGGAGAAGAGGGAGTGTGTAAAACCGGCACATAGGAGGGCACCTACAGCAGAGGAAACAGCAAATACAAAGACTCCAAGGCCCCAGAGAACATGGCCCATCCTGGGGTTAGCCAGTCTTCAACACTGGCTAGAACAGCAGATGCTGACAAGAAACGGGATACCAGGAGTCTGAGTCTTGAATGACATTTGAGGAGATTTGGGGTTCATCCTTCCACCAACAAAAATGCTTTCAGCTATAAGGAGCAGAAGACAGTGATGCAACTGGGCTAGCAAATAGGAGATGTGAGCTCCCCTGTGTCAAGAAAATGAGAGGAAGCCCATCTTGGGTTAGTAAGTTCAGCAGCTCATCCACATCTTCAAGGTCTCCATTAATTCCTGCCTTTGCTCTGCCATCTTGTGTGTCAGAATTGTCTCCTCATGGACCTAAAGTGGTTGCCATCATCCCAACATCACATGCAGACACCACAATGTGCAGAAGTGGAAGAGGGGCCATTGTATGTTCCATGGGTCTCTCTCTCTCTTCTGTCTTTCTCTCTCTCTCATTCTCTCCTTTTTACAATCAAGGAACTCCTTCCAGAATTCCCCAAACTTCCCTCCATCTCTAACAGACCAGAAGACATCTTATGTGTATCCCTGAAACAATTCTTGCAGGAGGGGTGGGCTATCATGGGTGGCTTCCCTGAAGCTGCAGTGGTGGGACAGGTGGACAGGGGAACAGGGCAGCTACTGAGACAGCAAGGGAGAAATGCCACGGTGGCTGTGGATGAGGCAGTGAGCGGTATCTGCTAAAGTCCCGAAAGCACTGAGGACTCATTAATAACCACTCTGTGCCTCAGTTCCTCAACTCAAAAATGGAGATAATAGTTTCTAACTCACAGGTTTACTTGCGAAGATAAAATTGCATATACCCTGTAAAGCCCGTACAGCAGTGCCTGACACACATTCATCAGTCAGTAAGAATCAGTCCCTTATCATTTCTAAATTATCCTTCTTTCTAATCAAAACTCTCATTCTCCAAGTTCAGAGAGGTCCAAGGATGGAAGTAAATCTAGTAGTGTGACAACTGGGAGGTTTCCTGGGCCTCAGTTTCCTCATCTCTATGTCAAGATGACTGGGCCAAATGACCTCTGCACCTTGACCATCTCTGAGGTCCACGATCCATTCCAGCCTGCTCACCATGCCTCAAACACACTGCTTTAGCCACCCTCCAAGTCTCGCTCAGGCTGTGTTCTCAGCTTGGAATGGAACCCCATCTTTGGGACATTTCCAAATGCTCCATCTGGGGAACTCTTCCCACCCTGTGTCCCTGAATTCAGCTGAGCTGAGTCAGCCTTACATTGTACCCTCCACCAGCCAGGAGCCAGCGCACCTGCTCCCTGAGGGGGTGTGGAATGAATTAGGAGATTGGGACTGATAGATATACACAACTATGTATAAAAAGACAACTAAGAAGAACCTATTGTATAGCACAGGGAACTCTACTCAGTGCTCTCAGTTCAGTCAGTTCAGTTGCTCAGTCATGTCTGACTCTTTGTGACCCCGTGGGCTGCAGCATGTCAGGCTTCCCTGTCCACCAGAAACTCCCAGAGCTTGCTCAAACTCATGTCCATCAAGTCGGTGATACCATCCAACCATCTCGTCCTCTGTCATCCCCTTCTCCTCCTGCCTTCAATCTTGCCCAGCATCAGGGTATCTTCCAGTGAGTCAGTTCTTTGCATCAAGTGGCCAAATTATTGGAGCTTCAGCTTCAGCATCAGTCATTCCAATGAATATTCAGGACTGATTTCCTTTAGGATTGACTAGTTTGATATCCTTGCAGTCCAAGGGACTCTCAAGAGTCTTCTCCAACACCACAGTTCAAAAGCATCAATTCTTCTGTGCTCAGCTTTCTTTATGGTCCAACTCTCATATCCATACCTGACTACTGGAAAAACCATAGCTTTGACTAGATGGACCTTTGTCGGTAAAATAATGTCTCTGATTTTAATATGCTGTCTAGGTTGGTCATAGTGTTTCTTCCAAGAGGTAAGCATCTTTTAATTTCATAGCTGCAGTCACCATCTGCAGTGATTTTGGAGCCCCCCAAAAATAAAGTCTGTCACTGTTTCCATTGTTTCCCCATCTATCTGCCATGAAGTGATGGGACTGGACGCCATGATCTTTGTTTTTTGAATGATGAGTTTTAAGCCAGCTTTTTCACTCTCTTTCACTTTCATCAAGAGGCTCTTTAGTTCTTCTTCACTTTCTGCCATAAGGGTGGTGTCATTTGAGTATCTGAGGCCGTTGATATTTCTCCCAGCAATCTTGATTCCAGCTTGTGCTTCATTCAGTCTGGCATTTTGCATGATGTACTCTGCATATAAGCTACATAAGCAGGGTGACAATATACAGCCTTGAAGTACTCCTTTTCCAATTTAGAACCAGTCTGTTGTTCCATGTCCAGTTCTAACTGTTGCTTCTTGACCTGCATACAGATTTCTCAGGAGGCAGGTCAGGTGGTCTGGTATTCCCATCTCTTTAAGAATTTTCCACAGTTTGTTGTGATCCACACAGTCTACTGAAAGATGAACTCCCCAGGTTGGTAGGTGCCCAATATGCTACTGGAGATCAGTGGAGAAATAACTCCAGAAAGAATGAAGAGACGGAGCCAAAATGAAAACAACACCCAGTTGTGGATGTGACTGGTGATGGAAGCAAAGTCCGATGCTGTAAAGAACAATACTGCATAGGAACCTGGAAAGTTAGGTCCATGAATCAAGGTAAATTGAAGTGGTCAAACAGGCGATGGCAAGAGTGAACATTGACATTTTAGGAATCAGTGAACTAAAATGGACTGGAAGGGGTGAATTTAATTCAGATGACCATTATATCTACTACTGTGGGCAAGAATTCCTTAGAAGAAATGGAGTAGCCCTCATAGTAAAGAGTCCAAAATGCAGTATTTGAATGCAGTCTCAAAAACAACAGAATGATCTCTGTTTGTTTCCAAGGCAAACCATTCAAGAACACAGTAATCCAAGTCTATGCCCCAACCAGTAATGCTGAGGAAGCTGAAGTTGAATGATTCTATGAAGACCTACAAGACCTTCTAGAACTAACACCCAAAAAAGATACCCTTTTCATCACAGGGGACTGGAATGCAAAAGTAGGAAGTCAAGAGATACCTGGAGTAACAGGCAAATTTGGCCTTGGAGTACAGAATGAAGCAGAGCAAAGGCTAACAGAGTTTGCCAAGAGAATGCACTGGTCATAGCAAACACCCTCTTCCAACAACACAAGAGAAGACTCTACACATGGACATCACCAGACGGTCAATACTGAAATCAGATTGATTATATTCTTTGCAGCCAAAGATGGAGAAGCTCTATACAGTCAGCAAAAACAAGACCGGGAGCTGACTGTGGCTCAGATCATGAACTCCTTATTGAAAATTCAGACTTATATTGAGGAAAGTAGGGAAAACCACTAGACCATTCAGGTATGACCTAAATCCCTAACGATTATACAGTGGAAGTAACGAATATATTCAAAGGATTAGATCTGATAGACCGAGTGCCTGAAGAACTATGGACAGAGGTTTGTGACATTGTACAGGGGCAGTGATCTAGACCATCCCCAAGAAAAAGAAATATAAAAAGGCAAAATGGTTGTCTGAGGAGGCCTTACAAATAACTGAGAAAGGCGGAGAAGCTAAAGGCAAAAGAGAAAAGGAAAGATATTCCCGCTTGAATACAGAGCTCCAAATCAAGGAGAGATAAGAAAGCCTTTCTCAGTGATCAATGCAAAAAAATAGAAGGAAATAATAGAATGAGAAAGATTAGCAATCTCCTCAAGAAAATTAGAGATACCAAGGGAACATTTCATGCAAAGATGGGCACAATAAACGACAGAAATGGTAGGGACCTAACTGAAGCAGAAGACGTTAAGAAGAGGTGGCAAGAATACACAGAAGAACTGTACAAAAAGATCTTCATGACCCAGATAATCACGATGGTGTGATCACTCACCTAGAGCCAGACATCCTGGAATGTGAAGTCATATGGGCCTTGGGAAGCATCACTATGAACAATGCTAGTGGAGGTAATGGAATCCCAGTTGAGCTATTTCAAATCCTAAAAGATGATGCTGTGAAAGTGCTGCACTCGGTATGTCAGCAAATTTGGAAAACTCAGCAGTTGCCACAGGACTGGAAAAGGTCAGTTTTCATCCCAATCCCAGAGAAAGGCAATGCTTAAGAATGTTCAAACTCAATGCACTATGGTGACCTAAATAGGAAGGAAATCGAAAAAAAAGTGGATTCATGTACACATATGACTGATTCACTTTGCTATACAGCAAGAAACTGACACAACATCGTAAAGCAACTATACTCCAGTGAAAATTAATAAAAATAAAGTGGGCTTCTTATAGACAACAGATAGTTGAGTCCCATTTAGTTATGCCTCTGATAGTCTCTGTTTTGTATTGGTATATTTATACCATTCATATTTAAGGTAATTACTAATGTAACTGGATTAATATTTACCATGTTTATAATTGTTTTCTATTTGTTGCACTTGTTTCTTTTTTTAATCTTCCTCTTCTTCTCTTGCCTCATCTGGTTTTATATGATTCCATTTCTCCCTGCTCTTAGCACATCAATTAAAATTTATTTTAAAAAACCCTTTTAGTTGTTGCCCTAGAGTTTACAATATACCTTTACAACTAATCTATGTCCACTTTCAATAACTACATTGCTTCATGGTCCCTTATGGTAGGGTATTTCCAATTTTTCTTCCTATCCCTTACAACATGGCTGGTATTTATTTCACTTATCCATATACAATAATCACCCAGTACTTATATTGCTCGGTTTTTGCTATTATTTTTCCTATTTTTACTTTGAACAGTTGTCTATTAGATCAATTGAGAATAAGAAAATAAAAGATTTTTATCTTCATTATTCCTTCGCTGATAGTCTTCCTTTGCTTATGCAGATCTGAGTTTCTTACCTACATAATTTTCCTCCCCTCTGAAGAACTTCTTTTAACACACCTTGGAGGGCAGGCTGCTGGTGACAAATGCCCTCAGTTTTTGCTTCTTTGAGAAATTTTACTTTTCTCTTTTGAAGTATAATTTTGCTGAACCGAATTCCAGGTTGATGCATTTTTTTTTCTCTTTCAATAGTTTAAAATCTCCACTCCATTCCCTTCTTGTTTGCACGGTTTCCTGATGTAATTCTTACCTTTACCCACCTGTGGATAAAGTATATTTTTCCTCTAGTTTCTTTTGGGATTTTATCTTTGTCTTTGGTTTTCTGCAGTTTGAACAAGATTTGCTTAGGTATGCTGCTGCTGCTAAGTCGCTTCAGTCGTGTCCGACTCTGTGCGACCCCATAGATGGAAGCCCACCAGGCTCCCCGTCCCTGGGATTCTCCAGGCAAGAGCACTGGAGTGGGTTGCCATTTCCTTCTCCAATGCATGAAGGTGAAAAGTGAAAGTGAAGTCGCTCAGTCATGTCCGACTCTTAGCGATCCCATGGATGGAAAATCCTCCGTCCATGGGATTTTCCAGGCAAGAGTACTGGAGTGGGGTGCCATTGCCTTCTCCATTGCTTAGGTATAGATACTTTTATATTTTGCTTACTCGGTATTTCCCAAGCTTCCTAGATCTATGATTTGGTGTCTGTCATTAATTTTGGAAAATTCCCAACCATTACTACTTCAAAAATTTCTCTTCTTTTCTTTCTTCTCCTTCTGGTATTCCCTTTCTGCATATATTACACCTTTTGTAATTCTTTTGTAGTTCTTTTTTTTTTTTCATTCTTTTTTCTGTTTGCATTTCAGTTTGGGAAGTTTATAAGGACATATCTTCATGTTCAGTGATTCTTGCCTTGGCCATGTCCAGTCTACTGATGAGCCCATTAAAGACATTCTTCATTTTGGTACAATGTTTTTGATTTCTCACATTTCCTTTGGATATTTTCTTAGAATTTCCACCTCTTTGTTTACATTCTCCATGTAGTCTTGCATGTTATTTACTTTTTTCCATTGGAATACTAATCAAAGTTATCAATATTTTAAAACCTCTGTTTAATTCCATAAATCTTTGTGATATCTGAGTCTGGTTCTAACACTTGCCTGGTGTCTTCATACTGTTTTCTCTTGTCTTCTAGCATGCCATTTAATTTTTTGTTGAAAGCTAGACATGATATATCAAGTTATAGGAACTTAGGTAATGAGGCTTTTAGTGTGGGGCTTTTGGTTAGGAGCTGACCTGTGTGTAAGGCTTGCTATCTGTATAGGTGACAAGGCTTCAGTTCCCTAGAATTTCCTTGCTTGTTTTTTCCTCCCCTGTTAACTTTGAGATTCCCTAAGAACCACTTCTTAAAAAGAGGCTGTGTCTTGCAGCTCTTTCAGTTGTAATCAGTTATAATACTGATGATCTGTTATATTAGCAGTAAGATGTTGGGAAGGGAAAACAGTCTATATTCTTATCACTAAATCTCTGATTTTCAGTTGATCTGAGTCCCTGGGCTGTGACCTCTTTAAGTATATCTTAGCCTTTATTTCTTTTCCTCTTAAATGAGACAGTAAGGCTAAAGAGGTCTGCAGTTATTTAACTGCCTTTCCTCTAGGTCAGACAAGGTTCTGGTAAGGTATGTTTCTCCTGAGGGGCAGGCCTTTGTTATGGCATATTTTAAAGTGTTTATTTCTCCTGCTTAAAAGAGGGTATTTTCCTCTGATCTTTACCATGTGAACCTGGAAGGGTGTGGGGTAGGACAAACTGGGAAACTGAGATTGGCACTGCACGCATACACTACTGTGTGTAAAACACATAAATAGTGAGAGCCTGCTGGTTAGCACAGGGAACTCTGCCCAGTGCTCTGTGCTGACCTAAATGGGAAGGAAATCTAAAACAGAGTGGAGATAAGTATATTATAACTGATTCACTTTGCTGTATAGCAGAAACTAATACAACATTGTAAACCAACTCTATTCCAATAAAAATTAATTTAAAAAAAGGAAAGAAATATGGGCAGATGACCTAAATAGACATTTCTCCAAAGAAGATGTATAGATGGTCAAACAATCATGAAAAGATACTCAACGTTGCTAATTATTAGAGAAATGCAAATGAAAACTGCAGTAAGATGTCTCTTCACACAGGTCAGAAAGGCCATCATTAAAAAGCCTACAAATGGAGAAAAAGGGAACCCTCCTACAGTGTTGGTGGGAATGTAAGTTGGTGCAGCCACTATGGAAAACAGTATGGAGGTTCCTCAGAAACTAAAAAAAGAATCACCATATGACCCAGCAATCCCACACCTGGGCATATATCCAGACAAATCTATAATTCAGAAAGATATATGCACCCCAATGCTCAAAGCAGCACTATCCACAATAGCCAAGATATGGAAACAACCTAAAATGCCCATCAACCAATGAAGGGATAAAGAAGATGTGGTACATACACACAAATGGAATACTATTCAGCCACAAAAAAGAATGAAATAATGCCATTTACAGCAACATGGATGAATCCAAAGATTATCATACTAAATGAAGTAAGTTAGAGAAAGACAAATGCCATATAATATCACTTAAGGCAGAATATAAAATACATACAAATGAATTTATCTACAAAGAAACAGACTCACAAACAGGAAACAATGTATGGTTGCCGGGGGGAGGGGCTTGGGGAGGGGTGGAGTGGAAGGTTGGAGTTGGCAGATGCAAACTACTCTACACAGAATGGATAAAAACAAGGTCCTACTGTATAGCACAGGGAACTACAATATATTCAATATCCTGTGATAAACCATTAAAGAAAAGGGTATTAAAAAGAATATACATATGTATATGTATGTATAACTGAATCACTTTGCTATACAGCAGAACTTAAACTTGTAAATCAGCTATATTTCAATAAAATTTTAAAAATAAAAAAATCTTTAAAAAGGAATATGAAAAACAATGTATATACATATATATGTATATATGTAACTGAATCACTTTGCTATATACTACCAACTAATACAACATTGTAAATCAACTATACTTCAATTTAAATTTTTTTTAATTAAAAAAAAATTACCATTCAAGTGTTCATAATAGTTACTGGCTTTGGTGGCTTCTGCTTAGGTAAGCTGATCTTAGCTGTGATCCTCTATATTCATCTATATCTCCAGATTTCAGAGTCACAGTCTGCCCTGGGACCTTAATTCTCTGATGGATCTAAAAGTTGTTGACTTTCAGTTTGTTCAGCTTTTTCCTGCTGTGAGGATGAGAGGGACATCTTCCAATTCCTTTTATACATGGGTGTTGAAACCAGAAGTCCCCTCATTGGGGTCTTAACACATCTGCCAAAAGCCTGCCTTCCAGTCAAGGCACACGGGGACAGGCAACTGTGTTGGGATGGGGTGCAAAGCCAGGAGCAGCTAATCTCAGTACAGCTCCACCCAGAAGACTCACTCTGGGACTTCCCTGGTGGTCTAGTGTTTAAGAATCCACCTGCCAATGTAGGGGACACAGGTTCCATCCCTGGACTGAGAAGATTCCACATGCCACGGGGCAATCGGGCCCATGTGCCACAACTACCGAGCCTGCTCTCTAGAGCCTGTGCTCGGCAACAAGAGAAGCCATTGCAATGGGAAGCCTGCGCACTGCAGGTAGAAAGTAGCCTTGGCTTGCCACAACTAGAGAAAGCTGGCATACAGCAACGAAGTCCCAGGGTAGTCAAAAATTAATTAATTTAAGAAAAAAAAAAAAGAAGACTCTCCCTGCTCCTTGCAAGAGTGAGGTACCACCAGGGGAACTGAGGTGAGGATCCCTCTAAGGGGACGTGTCTGTGTGCCTCACCCTGCTTCTCCAACCTGAATGTGCACACAAACCAGAAGGATCTTATGAAAATGCAGATTTGGATTCAGCAGGTCTGGGGCAAGGCCCTAGAGTTTGAATTTCTAACAGTCTCCTGGGTAATGTTGATCCCTGCTGGCCCAGGGACCACATTTGGAGAAACAAGACACTACAGGACCCTGCATCACAGGCTCCACCTGCCTGATCCCTCCCAGTTCTGGAATGAGAGCTCTCCCCACCACCACCTCTCAGGAGGCAGCACAGTCTCTGAAGAGCATTTAAGAAAAGTTACACAGGGAAAGGTCAGCCTCGTAAACCCACTGCAGTATTCTTGCCTGGAAAATCCCATGGACAGAGGAGCCTGGGGGGCTACAGTCCGTGGGGTCACAAAGAGTTGGATAGGACTCTGTAAACCAGTTAATCAACATGGGCCAAATCTGAGTTGAGCCCAGCATCTCCCATCACCTACAAGGTCCCAGAACATTGGCTTCTGGCTAAAAAGCAGTGCTTATGGCACCTGTAAGATGGAGAAATAATCACAGAAGATGATGTCACGGGATTGACGTGGGGAGTGAATGAGCAAGCATGCGTCAAGTGGTTAGCCTGGGGTCTGGCACACAGGAGGCGCTCCTTAAGCATTACCTCTTAATTTGGTCAATAAATAACCAGCAGATGTGGGTTTGAAGCTGACTTGGAGAAAATGTAGTGCAGCGGTCCTCAAACCTGAGCGCACATCGGAGTCACCTGGGAGGGCTTGTTAAACCTCAGCTCTCTGGCCTCCACCCCCAGCGTTTCTGATCTAGCAGGGCTGGGGTGGGGGACTGAGACTCTGCATTTCTGACCAGTTCCCAGGTGATGCAGATGCCATTGATTCAGGGACTAATTTGGAAACCCTCTGACCTAGGGGAACTCCTGTCCCTATCCCAAAAGGAGGAGTCTAGAGGCCAGACCAGAGCTGGCAGTTCCAGGGCAGTCACACCAGGAGGGGGTACCTTTCCAGCAGCCTGGGCTCCAAGGACACCAGAGAGGGGCTCGTCAGGGGCCTGAGGCCCCTCCGCAGGCCTCTCCTCCAGGCCGGTTCCCTCCTGCCTGGCTCAGCGCCCTGGCCCTCAGAAGGCCCCTCCACCCAGCTTTGTTTGCATTCCTGGAGCCTGCGTCAGCTTGGGCAGTGGGCATGTCTATGCGGGCAGGCCTGGCGCAGTCCTGACGGCTGGCCCTGCTCCCCAGGCCTCCTGGGCAGGCGCTGCAGTGGCCACGCAGGGCTCACTTAGCAGGCCTGGTGACTCACGCTTCCTCCTGGATTCCGGGAAATGCTTTCCTCCTGTTGCTGCTGCTGCTTTTTTTCTTGTTTAATGAGAAGTTCTCTGCAGACTTCCATGGCAACCTCAGGATGGAGAGGCAGGGGGAGAAGGTGGACAAATCCATTCCCAAGAGGGGCCCCAAGAATTCCCATCACACACACACAGACACCCTTGCCAGCCCTGGCTGGAGCCCCCAACCCACCATGGAGCTCTGGGCCAGGAAGGCTAGCCCCAGAAATGCTTGCTTTTATTAAAAAGGAATAGCCTCACAAAGGCACGACTGTAGGAAAGGTTGTAATTTGCCCAAATAAAACTTAATTTGATCCATGAAATAGCTGTGGTTTATTGTGTAATAGATGTGCTATGTGTTTCAGTTTAATAGAAGCCAATATAATAGGGGGCCAGCTGGGGCCTCCAGAGGCCAGCCTCTTTCCCACCACACACAGTAGGGCCACACAGCCTGCCCTGATGGCGAGACCCTCCACAGGGAGCCAATGGAGAAGGGCTGGCCACAGACTCCTGGCCCAGACCATAGAGGCCCGTGGGAGAGACAGCCCAGGGACACTTGAAGGAAAAGAAAAAAAAAGAAGAAGAAATGAAAACCACCCTTTTTCCAAAGCAAGACTGTAAGCGTGAGTCTGAGGAGGGGTCTGTAGGGACTGAGTCACTTTCCTGTCCCCTGCTGGAGTGGGAGGGCCCCTACCAGGGGCTGTGGGAGAAAGAAGGATTGGCCTGTAAGCTGGCACATGTAGGGAAGGGAGCCTCTAGGAGGGCCCCTGGGAAGTGGGTAGCTAGTCCGGCCTCCAGAGCCTTCGTGTGCAGGGTCAGGGCGGAGGAGGTACAGACTGGTGGAGAGAGAGCCAGTGTGGGGGCACTGCGTGGCTCACCTGGGTATGGTGGGCCCCCCAGAGATGGTCCGGGCAGCATTCCCGGCCAATCCTGAAAGCCCAGACTGAGGGTCAGAGAGAGTAAATAAGCTGGGTGGTGGGTGCTCAGTCGCTCAGTCGTGTCTGACTCTTTGCAACCCCATGGACTTCAGCCCACAAGGCTCCTCTGTCCATGGAACTTTCCAGACAAGAATACTGGAGTGGGTTGCCATTTCCTCCTCCAGGGGATCTTCCCGACCCAGGGATCAAACCCACCTCTCCTGCGTCTCCTGCATTGGCAAGCAGATTCTTTACCTCTGAGCTACCTGGGGAGCAGTAAATAAGCCATACAAGCTCAAATAGCCAGGGAGCAGCTCAGCTGGGTCTCCGTCCATAAACCCTGATGACACACTGGTGTGGGTCTGGGTCAGGGATGGTATGCCAAAGTGGTCTTCCAGATACCAGAAATATTGGCCAGCTGACAGAGACCAATAGAGAAGGGGAAGTGACCTCGGTAGAGAGAGCGGGGTCTCACATTTGTCTGCCATTCTCTGTGAGCTTGGCATTGCTCTAAGCAAGTCATGTGCATTATCTCACTTAATCCTCTTGACAGCCCTATATAGTAGGGAATATGTGTGCTCAGTCGCTCAGTCATGTCTGACTCTTTGTGACCCCAAGGACTGTAGCCCACCAGACTCCTCTGTCCATGAGATTCTCCAGGCAAGAATATGGAGTGGGTTGCCAGGCTCTCCTCCAGGAAATCTTCCTGACCCAAGGATCGAACTCACATCTCTTGAGTCTCCTGTGTTAGCAGGCAAGTCCTTTACTAATAGCGCCATCTGGGAAGCCCAGATACAGTAGATATCGGTGGTTCCATTTTTCAGATGAAGAAATTGAGGCCAGGGTGGCTTGTCCCATGGGTCCAGATTGTTCCTGATCATTCTCCCCAGGAGTGCTTCCCTAAAAAAAGCCTTTATTTGGCTCAGTTTGACCTTGGACAAATCTCTGAGCCTCAGTTTTCTCATTTATAAAATGGTAATAATTACACATACCCCATAAAGGCTGTTATGGAGATTAAATGAGATATCATGTAAAAAGCACCTGAGCCATGATTTGGCCTTCAGAAGATATTCCTTAAATCCATCTATTTCAAACAACTCCCACTGAGAAACTACATGCCAGGCAAGTTCTGGACATTAGTTTAGGGGGAAGAAACACCTAGATTTGAATTCCAACTCTGCCATTTACTTGCTGAGTATCTGGAGGTTACTTTACCTCCCTCAGTTTCACCATCTGTAAATTGGACATAGCATTACCTATTTCACAGGGATGATGGATAATTAAATGAGATTACAGATGGCACATAATAGATAGTGCTCAATAAATAATAGTTACTTCCTCCTCATCATCCACATTATTATTCTCTTTCTAGACTCTCTTTTATGTCATGGCCTCTAGCGTGTAGCAACAACATGTCTAATGCAATGTTGCCCCACAATCCTGCTTGAGCTGTGTCCCCTCTCCCTCAAAGGTTTATCAGTCTATCTGTGAACTAGAGTCTCGGTGCGAGGCTCACAGAACCGTCTATACCCTGAACACCCCAGAAACCCATCACACATGAACCTAATGACTTAAAGACTGGAAAGCAGTTACCCTGGAAGCATCTGCAGGACATGGTCTTCTGTTCTTCCAAGGAAATGTCCTTTCTTTGCCAAACCCACTGTTGAGCTGAGAAGGGCGGGTCTGTGCGGCGTCGAGAGGGACAGCAGCCTCATTGATCAGGGTGGTGTCTTCCAGGAAGAGCAGCCAAAAAGTCTTCTCTGAAAGCCAAGGGAGAGAGGAAATGTGCCCCATCACCTCTCTGGGAACTTTGGGCATGCGCCTCTCTTCCCCTCCTACCCTGCCAACTCCCACCTGTACCTGACAGATGGCAGCAAGGCCAGGAAGCCCAGTGAGAAAGCCATGCTGTGGCCCAGTCACCTAAAGCCACAGTGTGGGGCTTATACGAGATTGGAGCCATCAAGACTGTGGTTCAGCTGTGTGTGTGTGTGTGTGTGTGTGTGTGTGTGTGTGCGCGCGCGCGCACACACTTTTCCCATTGTGTCTTTTGAAGTTTTCCCAGGACCTTGCAGAGGTGCTATAGAGGTCAAGGGAGATAGTTGAGAGCTGGAAGTACACTATACAAATGTAAGGTTCAGACTTCCCTGGCAGTCCAGTGGTTAAGACTCTGCCCTTCCAATGCAGGGAGCGTAGGTTCCAGCCCTGGTCTGGGAACTAAGATCCCACATGCCATGGGGCACCTCCGAAAAAAGGGGGAAAAAAATGTAAGTTTCATTTATTGTCATTTAACACAGGCAAACTTCAACTAAGGAGAATACTGGCAGATAGAAATGAGGTAGGATAAATAGTTCAGAAAAATAGAAAATTGGAAAGAAAAAACTCCCCCAACTCACTTTGATCTTCCCTCCCATTTTCTCAGGCACAATTGCCATCAACAATGAAACATAAACAAAAAATTAAACATGATTTTTAAAGTCTGCATAAAATTTTATCACATAGATGTGCCATCATTTCTGTAATTCCTTATATTGGACAGTTAGATTGTTTTAAAATTTTGCTGACATACAAAATGAATATTTCTCAGGAAAAATCCCCAGAGGCAGAACTGCTGGCACAGAAGGCATAACATTTTTAAGGCTTTTGATCCATATTGAGAAACTGATTTCCTGAAAACTGCCTCCCCCACCCCAGTTTGTTGGCCCATCAGCACAGAAGTACATTCATCTTATTTACCTTCCTCCTTCTCAGCCCCATTGAGTGCTATTATTTTTATAGTCTGGCCAAGGTGGTAAGCGAAAAATAACATCTTGCAGTTTTAACTGAGGTTTTGTTTTGTAAAGAAGTTAAATATATTTTTAGACACTTACTTTCAAATATAAACATAAACTTGGTCACATTTTTTCCCCTTCATTAATTTTCTTTTCATGTCCATAGTGCATTTTTCTTTTCTATTGAGGTTCTTAAATTTTTTTCTTCTTGATTTGCCAGGGCTCTTTACATATGTGTTGTTATTTTAATTCTATTTATGGGATGTTTTGATATACAGAAGTTTCTGATCTCAGGCACACAAACATATACATACATCTTTTTTCTTTATAATTCTTTATAATTTCTTACATTATTGCTGGTGCTTAGAGACCCTTCCCATCCAGAGATCAAAATCATGAACATTTTATTCTAGTTATTTCATGGTTTCATTGTTTTCACATTTTGCAGTCTCAGCCATCTGGAATTTATTCTGCTCTATAATGTGAGGTGAAGAGGGAGCTGTTCTCTCTCCTGCCCACTACACTCCATCTCCTTGGTTTCCTAGGCACCACTCATAAAGCAAAACTTCCTTTCCAGAAGTGAAAGTGTGAGTCGCTCAGTCATGTCTGACTCTGTGATCCTATGGACTGTAGCCCACCAGGTTCTTCTGTCCATGGAATTCTCCAGGCAAGAACATTGGAGTAGCCTTTTCCTTCTCCAGGGGATCTTCCTGACCCAAGGATCAAACCCATGTCTCCTGCATTGCAGGCAGATTGTTCACTGTCTGAGTCACCAGGGAAGTCACCAGGGAAGTCCTTTCTAGGGGATTCCGCAAAGTGTAGCAGCCCCAGATACTGTGCCGTCACCACCTGAAGATGCCCCCAGTCCTCCGGTAATACCCTCTATACACAAAGGCACTCAGCAAATAGGTGACCCAAGGGGGCTTGGGTGGGAGAAGGCAATCCTCACTATGCCATTTATAACACATGTGCTTGTCTCCTAATGCATTAAATACTCATAAGATATTCCAAACTTTAAAGGAAAGGAGTTTGACAATGAAGCACCAGAGTGGGTGAAAGGCATCTACAAGAGGGAACAGCATAAGCAGGGGCTTGGAGGGGCCTACCTGGTGATCCAGTGGCTCCACGCTCCCAATGCAGGGGGCTGGGGGGTTCGAGGTCTGGTCAGGGAACTAGATCCCACATGCCGTAACTAAAGATCCTGTGTACCACAACTGAGACCCAGTGCAGCCAAATAAATAAATAATAAATATTTTTTTTAAATGAGCAAAGGTTTGGAGTCACAAATCAGTTTGGCCTATTTAGGGAACATGGTTGGTTCAGACTTGGGAGGGTGAGGGGACCAAGAAGGGCCTGATACATCCCATAAGGGGCTTGGACTTTGATGGGGAGCCAAAGGATAGCTTTTTGCAGAGGAATGACTTACTGAGCTGCATTTTAGGAAGATCCATCTGGCCGCAGCATAGAGAGAGGAACAAAGGGAGTTCCTAGAGGCCTGTGGAGGGATACACTATGAGGGGGCGATGGCACTGTCACAGAAAGCTCATGTGACACAGCCAAGGCGGTCTGGGGCTGCCCCTTCCAAGCCTGAAAGTCTGTCCTTGAACAAGCGAGCACCTGGTCTTCAGTCACTATGAGATACCACCCACGAGGGAGGGTTCCGAGCCCCTTTGCCCTGGTCCCAGTCTCAGTGTGCTTGGCTTCTCTGGGGGTGAAAGTCTAGGATATAAAAACCTTGGCGCCCAAAGGCCACCATATTTTGAAGCAGGAGTGATCTCAGTCAAACCCTAGCTCTATCCCTTATCTCCTGTGAGACCTCAGGCAAAGTACTGAGCTCTTGCTAGCCTCATTCTTCCATATCTATAAAATGGGACAGCCATATCTGCAGAAAGTGGTAGCATGAGAGGCCAGTGTGAGTATTCCATTAGTGGGAGGGGGACTCAGTTTATGTCAGTACCATACCACTGCCCTAAAGGAGAGTCTAGAAAAGGCCCTGCTTAACCCAAAGGAGTGGCCAGGTTTAAGGGCCAGGAAGCCAGGTGGCATCATAGCGGATAAACAACAGTTTATAAAAGAACACTGGGCCAGTATGTGTGTCTGACTAGCCCTTTCTACTCTGCTTTCTTTCCATCCCAGCCCTCCGTTGCTGCTGCTGCTGCTGTTTAGTCCTTTCAGTCAAGTCTGACTCTGTGCGACCCCATGAACTGTAGCCCACCAGGCTCCTCCGTCCACGGAATTCTCCAGGCAAGAACACTGAAGTGGGTAACCATTTCCTCCTCCAGGAGATCTTCCTGATCTAGGGATTGAATCCATGTCTCCTGCATTGCAGGAAAATTCTTTACCACTGAGCCACCAGGGAAGCCCTCCCAGCCCTCTACCAAGCCCTTATTCTCTTCTAGGTCATGTCTCAGACCACATCAGTGCTTCCATCAGTTCCCATCTTGTTTTCCAAAGCATTTTCCTGCTTCCAAGTTCATTTATTCCTTGCAACCACTCTGTCAAAACAAGTATTAGACCCATTTCATCGATAAAGAAACTGAGACCACTCGTGGGGAGAAGGTGGTAGGAAGCCCTTTGGCTGCTTTATGCTTCCCCAGCCTTCTCAGCCTCCCAGCCATGGTGTTCAGAGTCAGGATACTGGCTGAGAGGCATGAAATTCTATAAGCCAGGGTCTTCGAGGCACATGAAAGAATCCCAGCACCTTAGGTGAGGGAAAGCTAATGAGCACTGGAACAAGAGTCAGACAGACCCAGCTACAACCCAGCACCACCAGTTGGCTGTGTGACCTTTAGGCAATCACCTGACCTCTCAGAGTTTTTGCTTCTCATCTATAAAATAGGCATCATCCCACAGATGCTAAAGCATTGCTGGGAGCGTGAAACAAGAGAACTGATGGTATATCAGTTATTTACTGCTGTGTAACAAACTACACTGTTTTCAGAAAGACAATCTCCCCAAACTAGTCAGTCCAACCTGTCTTATTTGTCAACACCATCAGTTTCACCAGATGCCTGAGTGATTGGAGCTGGGTGAGGCAGACATTCCAAGGTGCTGACAGGTGTTCTGCATGGGAGGTACAGGAATAGGGGATATCTCATGCTATTTCCCATAACTTCTTGGTTAGGGAAGGTTAAGAGAAATAGTGATCAAATCATGGTCAGTGCTATTTGGTGGTGGATGGCTAATCCAGCAGTACACTTAAGGTACGTGCACCAATGTGGCAGGCTACACGGGGTGCTGCCCATTGTGAAGAAGGTCCTGATATGAAAGGTGTTCCCTTCCGAGGTGCTGGGTTGCTGCTTTTCCTCCACCGTCACAAAAGCTATGTGTTCTCTCCCAGTATCTACAATTTCATCTTTTCTGCACTCATCTTCTACTTGTACCCAAACCTTTCACCCAGAAGGGCCAGGTACACTGAGTGGCAAGGCACTTTTATAAAAAATGACGAGAATTCCATTTGAATCCCCTTTTGGCCAGACTACCAAGCATAGGTTGCATTAACTAGGCTGGCCATTCAAGGGAACTAAGAAGTAGTTGGCCCAGGAATGGTTAGGGCAGAATCTCCATAAATCCACTCCCCAACCCTTTTCATCCTGGTTGTTACCCAGGAGGTGACCCAGAGTTGGGTGATCCCTTTCTGGGGACAGTCACAATCAATGACTAAGCTGCCTTATTCAGGTGTGTGGACCAAGAAGAGGGGAGGGAGAGAAAGTTGGGAATGTTGACCCAACCAAGACCATCCTGTGAATGGCAGGGAGCAGGGACAGTCATGAACACTTTGACCATCAACCCATTGTCAAGTGCCTTCTGCAGTAAGTTTGCACCGTTGTTAAACTGTAAATGGCCCTGAACGCGAAAACATGACCCAGATCAGCTTCAGGGCCACAATGTTGTGGTTGGAATTGGCTGATCTTACTGCCAGTGACAACATAACCTAAAACTGTGTCAACAGCATGGAAGCATACACCCACAGCCCCAAGATGGGGTCAAAGGTCTGAAGCAGTCAATCTCCCATAAGCAGTCAAGGTTCATGCTTACAGGTCAACTTTGGGCAGCAGTCTCAGACCTGGTGGACTGTGTAGAAACATGCCATCTTTTCCTTGCTCAGGGCTCTGAGGGTAGTCATGTCTGGTAGGGGATAGGTTCAGGCAGCCACAGGGGGCAGGCTGGCTAAGGCAGGCATGCCAGTCAGTCTCATCAGAGAACAGACCATTTCCAACAGGCGTCTGCAGGATGACCCACAAAGTTCAATCAGCAGCCTCAGTTAGTGGCAACAGTTTGTGACCCTATAGAGAGGTGTCTTTAATTTGCCAGTTTGTAGTTCTCCAAGTGACAAATGAAACAGCCAGGTCATCAGTTAGATTCAAGAGACAGCAAAACTATAACAAGCTCTATCAAGAGGAGTGTTGAGAACAGTCTTGAGTTCTGCCCACTGAGCAGAGTGGCTGTGCCCATTCACAGAGCTGGCACACTGAGGCGGAGTAGCTGCTGCCGCCCAGTGGATACCACTGGGGCAAACCCAACCTGCAGTAGTAAGAGCCCTGATACCAGTCCATTATCCACCTATGGTTTCCTCCTGGAGTTTGTCTCAGGGAAATTTCCCCAAGAAAGTCCAAATTACCTTAGAGCAGCCAGGACCCACTTATAGACTTCTGACTGTCCTCTCTGCGTGGATCTAAAGTTGGTAGGACACACTGCATGAGCAGTTGAGTCATCATTCTTCCCTAAGGAGCATGACCTGTCCCACCCTCTTGTCTCAAGTGAATCAGCTGAAGTTCTAAGGATCCCTCTGGTTCCTGTCCATGTCAGTGGTGAATTTCTCTCCTTTCTCAGTGTAAGTACCCATCTCCATAACCGCTATCTAAAAGGCAAGAGCAACTTCAACCCCCCAGGAGAAACCCTAGTGGTGGCTCTTTGTGATGGGGGAAACTGAGATTGGGCATTACCTTGACAAGGAAGTCCCACTACCTGGAGGAGAGTTATCCACGGTCAGGGAAACATTCTGCCAGCTGTCTTTGAACCTCCTTCTTAATACTCAGCCTGAATCCACCTCCCCAGTCCTCCTCAATAAAAGGCAATGAAATATAGGGACATCTATTGCCCAATTGGCCATACATCTTGATCAATATATTTGCTACTGAGTTCCATGGACTTCCTCAAAATTCCATTAACTGGCTTGTAAGACCCTCCTCTTTCCTCATCCAGAAAGCCATGTCTCTCTCAACATCCCTTCTGCATCACTGTCAAAGTCTATGAAGGATCTGAGATTTGACCCAATTTGTAAGACAATAAGTTAGCTTGCCCTGTTTCCTGGATGCTGACGGAAGACACGAGACTCCTGGTTCAAAGACGACAGATTTCTAGTACTCAGGGCATTGGTGGCAGCATGTCTGCATTGGTTTTCTTGTGGTGCAAAGAGGGACAAGTGACAACGTCACACCCAGTAGGGTGCTTTATAGGAGCAGAATCCCAAGCTCAGGGAACCCAAATCTTTGATAATGGGTAGTAAAATGCCTGTCCTTTGCACCAGAGGGAGACACTATCTCTAAGGCTCTTGGTTATCGTATGTCCTGGAAGAAAGAGTTTGGAATACAGGCAGTCTGTGCCTTTGCTGCCAAGATTCTTAGAGAGTCCCATGGAGAATTAGCTCCCCACACTACAAAGCTTTCTCATTTGGTCCCTACGTGATAGAGGATATCATTCTCATTTTATGTATGAGAAAACCACAGCCCAGAGGAAACACATGAAAAGTTCAGAGAGAGTGGAAAATGGTGGAGCCAGGATTCAAACATCAAAGCTTTCCACTTCTCTCCAAAACTGGCCCAAATTCCTCAGCAACTGAAGTTCAGACACAAGGCTTGACAGAGAAGGTGGCAAAATCTCTCATTCAGAGATGGTTTTCAGTGGCTCTGTGCCTCTTCTCACCCCAACCATGACAAATTCCAGAACAGACTCACCTCAAAGGGCTTTGGCTTATTCTGGTCACTTGGGAGCCCACCCCTGAGGCTTAGAAACCGTCCCAGGGGATGTTTGATGACATCACCTGCTTAGGCTAGGGCCAGGCCGGCCAGAGCCCTCCCTGAGTGGAAGACCCCTGGGAGTCTCCAGCCTCAGACTCGATAGAATGGGATCCCAAATATGCAGACTAATTCCTCAGTTTAAAAATCCTTGTGGGGCTCAAGCTGGTTCTTCTTCCTTGCAAGTCGTGGCAGGGACACCCCTCAGCACAGCCAGAGCCTGGCAGAGACCCTGGCTGTGCGCCCAGATGGGGCCAAGTGGCCCAAGGGTCAGACCTCAGCCCCGGAGCCCCAGAGTGAAGAGAGCTTGGGAGCCAGCCGAGGCCTGTCACCAAGGCGCCACTCGGCTTTCTGGGGATCTGATGTGGTTTTTGACGTGTATTGACATTATATGTTGGGCAGCACAAAGCTGGGGATTCTTAAAGAGTCAAAAGAGCTGTCATGAGGGCCAGAAACGGCAACCATCGTTGCTCCACGGGTGGACGAGGAGAGGGAAGAGGGAACGGGGTGGGGTGGGGTCGCCACTTCCAAAGGATCTGCTTCCAGTACACACACTCAGAAAGCACCAAAATGCTGCCCGTTTTAGACAAGTTAAGGAGCTTTGCCAACATTCTATGGCCAATGGAGATTTTTTTCCTCCTTCTCTACAAAAACTCATGAATAGATGTGTTTCGTTTGCAATGTTAAGGAAAGCACATCTTGGACTGCATGCATGTATGCAGTGTTGTTTATATGTGTTTTTCTAGGCATTCCTAAAGCTCCATTTTGTTCATTGCTCAAAGATGAGAACTAGAAAGTGAAACTATGATAAATAAACATTCCCAATTAATGTGCTGGTTCAAGCAAAACTGACCCCCAAAAGCTGGCAATAAACATAGTATTTTAAAAATTCAACAAATGCTAAATGGGACTATAAGCAGGTCCTATTCTAACTGCTTCACAAATAGAAACCCATTTAATTTCATCTTCCTAACCATCCTAGGAGGTGTCCATTCTAACAAATGAGGAAACTGAGGCACAGAGTCCTTAAATAACTTATCCGAAGTCACTTAGCTGGAGGCAGCGCTGGGCCTGGAGCCCCGGGAGTTGCCTCCAACGCTGTGTGCTCAGTCAAGTTCAGAAGTGCCGCCATTCATTCACAGGATGGGGGGATTGGGGGTGGGTAGGTAGGAACACCAGCTCTGGAACCAGAGATCTTGGTGGGAATCTTCCATCTGACACTTACTAGCTGTGTGACCTTGGGCAACTTGCTTAACTTTCTTGAACCTCATCTATAAATCAGGGATAAGGATTAAATGAGATAATACAAAGTGCCTAGTATATAACACTCAGATGTAAAGAATCTGCCTGCAATGCAGAGACCCGGGTTTGACCCCTGGGTGGGGAAGATGCCCCGAAGAAGGGAATGGCAACGCACTCCAGTTTTCTTGCCTGGAGAATTCCATGGACAGAGGAGCCTGGAGGGCTATAGTCCATGGGATCACAAAGAGTCAGATATGACTGAGTGACTAACACTTTAGTATATATTAATAACAAGTCCCTTAATAAATGAAAACGGTTATGGTTATTGCTAAACAAAGTAAAGTTTCTGTTACTAGCAAGTGTCCCAGCTCCTCTCAGCAGATCCAATATGAAAGTCCACCCTAGGGCTTCCCTGGTTGGCTCAGTGGTGAAGAATCCACCTGCCAATGCGGGAGACACAGGTTCGATCCCCAGTCCAGGAAGACCCCACATGCCTTGGAGCAACCGAGCCTGTATATTACAACTACTGATCCTGTGCTCTAGAGCCTGTGCTCTACAAGAAGAGAAGCCACTGCAATAAGAAGCCGGCACACCGCAAAGAAGAATAGCCCCTGCTCACTGCAGCTAGAGAAAAGCTGGCACAGCAAAAAAGTCCCAGCACAACCAAAGATAAATAAATATATAAAAATTTTAAAAAAGAAAGTCCACCTTAGATTTTGGGCTGAGCAGCAAGGGATCTCTAGAACTCCTGGGCTCCTCCAGAAGGCATCATCAAGACATCTGGTTTAGATCTTTCATTTTCGAAGGGAAATTAAAGCCCAGGGAGGGGCCTTTCCTAGCACCATTCAGCCAGGTCTCCCACAGTGCCCCCAGGGAGTCAAGGAGGTCACATTAAAAACCATCTGTATCCTCTGCTCAGCCCATGAGCTCCTGGTCTCACACTCAGAAATTCTAGGCATTTCATCTACACTCCACTAGCCTTGCTATGACCTGCATTGAAAACAGCAAGGCTGCGAGGCTGTTTCAACTCATATTCCTGGTGACAGCCTACACTGGACACCCCTTTTCCCAGTGTCCTCCACCAAGCCCCCAACCAGGCCAAGGTGACACACAGCTTCCTCTGGGTTATCCAGGCTGCCAGAAGTCAGCAAAACCCTCAATCTCAGGGTGAAGAATTGTAAAACTTTGTCTTCATTTGCCTTTTATTAAAAAGCATAGGGAACGTAACAAGGAGAATGTTCTTAATGCCACAGAACCACACACTGAAAAATGGTTAAAATTGCAAAGTTTCTGTTATGTGTATTTTACCACAATAATAACACTAACCACAAAAACATAGAGAAGATGAAAAAGTTCTAGGGAGGTTTGGTGGTGATGATTGTGCAACAGTGCAAATGTACTTAATGCCACTGCATTGTACACTTCAAAATGGTTCAACTGGTCAATTTCATACTATATATGTTCTTTTTTTTAACCACAATTAAAAACAAACACAACCAAAAAATGATCTCTATCATTTTGCCTCTCCTCTGCTTTGGTCAGACTAATCCAGGTTTCACAGAAGCCTTTACAAGCATCTCTGAGAGGTCAGCGCTGAAAGGAGCCCCAGGTCAAGAGTTTGGCCTCCACTGGCCATTGCCTTGCTGTGTGACCCTGGTTAGCAGCCTGACCTCTCTGAGCGTCAGTTCTACGACAGTAATGGAACTAGATGCCCTCTAAGGGCCCTCCCACTCTGGACATTTTCCAAGTCTGTGTTCTAAATCATTAAAGGGATGTCTCCCCTTCCCAAATCAGGAATTCTTGCTCTCACAGCCCCAAGAGGGTAAAAATAAGACAATAGGACTGGGGCTTGAGGCTAGTGGAGGGCATGAAGGTTCTTAGAGGCCTAGAAGGAGAAGTCAGCTAGGGTTGTCATGGAGACTCATGGTACAATAAACACACCCCCCTCTGGATGCCTGCTCATTCCTGTAGAGTTTATAAAACACGCCCACATCTAGTACTCCCATGACCCTTTCACTCCACAAACATCCAGAAAGCCCATCCCGTGTCCGGCACTGGGCTAGACCAGGGACATAAGACATCTCTGGCTTCCAGGAGACTCCCAGGGAGGAGAAAGGGGACGGCAGCATGGTCAGATCTTGCATTGGGCAGGCCAGGGCATTGTCAGGAGTAGGGGACAGTTTGGGCAAAGGCCTAGCGGTGGGGAGAGAGGTCTGGAGTGTGGCATTTGAAGGTACTTGGCCAAGAAGACTCAGGGCAGGGCTAGGTCCTTCTCAGAGGCAGTCCTATATCCTGAAAACACAGGCAGTCATTGGAGAGGTCACCGTCATGTGGAGGAGGTTCACTGTCAGATTTGGGTGCAGGGGCTTCCCTGGTGGCTCAGTGGTAAAGAATCTGCCTGCCAATGCAGGAGACATGGGTTCGACCCCTGATCGGGGAAAACCCACATGCCACGAAACAACCAAGCCCATGCACCACAGCTATTGAGCCTGTGCTCTAGCGCCCGGGAGCCACAACCACGGAAGCCCACATGCCCTAGAGCCCACGCTCTGCTACAAGAGAAGCTACTAAAACGAAACGCCTGTGCACTGCTCCCCGCAACTAGAGAAAAGCCCGAGCCGCAATGAAGACCCAGCACAGCCAAAAATCAATAAATTAATTAGATTATTTTTTAAAAAAAGATTTGGGTGCAGACCATGACTCTGGGTGAGGAGTGGATTGAAGGGGTGGGAGAGGGAAGGAGGCCTATTCAAGAGGCCACAGCAGCTGTTGGTGGAGGCCCTGGCATCCTGGACTATGGATGTTCAAGTGGGTCACTGACTATTCCTGCTGCGGAAAGTGAGGTTCTCCCAGGTCAGCTGACTGCCCCAAGCCAAGAGTGAGTTAGGAGATCTGAATTGGAGACCTCATACATGTTGAGACCCTAACCCCAGCTTTCCTCACCAACCTGAGCTACTTTCTAGGCCTCAAGGCACTTGCTGAGAGCTTAATACATGCCAGTTGTGAGTGCCTAACAGGCATTAATTCATGTAATCCTCCTGACAACCCTAGGATGGAAATACTCTTGTAATTCTGATGAGGAAACTCAGGCACAGAGAGGTTAAGTAACATGCCTCAGATCACTTTATGCGGTAAGTGGCAGAGTTTGGATTAGAACAAGGCAGTAACAGCCAATGACAGCCAGAACAATGAAGCCCCCTGAAATGTGTGGGGTGGAAGCTTTCGGAACAGGTAGTGGGAAGGGATGGGGGGAGTTCCCAGAGGTGAACAGAGGTGTGTGCACACCCTCTGGAGTAATGAGGCAATCTGTGTCCAGACATTGAGGAAGCAGCCAGATCAGGAGTTCTGAGACCTGGGGTTCAGGCTGTTCTGCCCTGAACTTGCTGTGTGACCTTGGGCTCCTCATAGCCCTCTCTGAGCCTTGCGTTTTCTCACCTAAAGCCTGAACAGAAGATCTCCAGGACCCCTCCCCCTCCCAGCTGTGCTTCTCTGGCTCATAGATCCATCCTTCCACACCCAGACACTTTCAGAGACTAAGGCAGGGAAGGGGCAGGACATGGGGGTGGGCTGTGAGGCAGAGAAAGAGGGGCAAAGGAGGGATAACCCCTCTCCGCAAATCTAGCCAATAGCAAGAAATCCATTCCTCTTCTGTCCCCATCCTAGGCCTGGGCTTGGGGGCAGTAAGCCCCACCCAGCGCACTTCCCAGAGCCTGCAGGACCCAGCTCCCACCGCGCTCTCCAGAGACAGGGCCTTGTTTAGAAAGTGTCTTCTAGAGCCTGAGTCACCAATCCTTGGGTGGTCTGGGGGAAACCACAAAGTTTCTGCCGGCACCACGATCAGGAAAGGGGGAGGATGGAGGTCCTGCTGCCACTTGTGACCTCAGCAACTCAGCACTGTCCTGTCTGGGACTCGGTTTCCCTCTGTGAACTGAGGGACCAGAACTGGAGCCTCAGACCCTCGCGAAGAAAGGCAGCCATGAGGCCTCTCCCCAACACTTGAGGCCATCCAAGGACCTCAGGGAGGTTCTCAGCCTTGGCAGAGGGCAGGCCTGGGAGCAAGACTGCTGCAAGGTTGAGGTCCCTGGGTCCCCAGAGTTCAGCCCTCCAGACTCAAGGACAGTCCCCAGGGGGCAGGCCCACTCCAGCAAAGCCAATCACAACCAGCACAAGAGAGGACATGGGACAGGACGCCCAGCCCACATCTGAGGCAGACTTGTCCTGTCCCCCAGGGAGCTTGGGCAAAGGACAGTATTCCCATAAGCATCCATTTCTCCATCTGGAAAGAGGAACTAGCCGAGAACACCCTCGAAGAGGTTCTCACTTTGCGCATAGTAAGGACTCACAAACAGTTCGTGTCAGTAATCACTGACTTGAAAAGGAGACAGATACAGTGACTGAGCCCATTCTCACAACACAGCACAGCTCTGCTCACTGCGCCCCAGGAGGACCAAGACCTGGACAGCAGGGACAGCAGAGGAAGGGGGGACTCCTGGGAAGCTCGGGTCTGAGGTGGCAGTGGAGTGAAAGGGACTGGGCTGGCTGACCTGGGTCTGAGGACAGAATTAGAGGGGTGGGAAAGGAGTCCACTGGCATAGAACTTTGGGAAACGAAGTAAAAATAGGGTAGTTCTTGGAGGATGTGGTGGCCATGATTCCCACCTCCGGGCATTCACACTTATGTAGCAACCCCACCTCCGCCGCCACCTGCCACCAACACACACACACTGTAGCAAGAGTGGTTTGTGTGACCAATAGAACATGGCAAAAGTGATGGAATGGCACTTCCGAGATAAGGTTAGGAGAGACAGCAGCCTCACACTTGGCCTCTTTTTTGGATCAGTTGCTCTCGGGCGAGCCACGTCATGAGTAGCCCAACGGAGAGGCCTACGTGGTGAGGAACTGAGGCCTCCAGCCAACAGCCACGTGAGCAAGCTTGGAAGTGGGTCCTCCAGGCCCAGTTAAGCCTCAGATGACTACAGCCCTGGCCGACAGCTTGATTGCAGCCTCAAGAGACCCTGAATCAGAACCACCCAGCTAAGCTGGCTCCTGCATTCCTGAGCACAGAAACTGTGTGATAATAAATGGTAGTTGTTTCAAGCTGCCAAGTTTTAGGATAATTTATTACGCAGCAATAGATAATACACAGGACTTCTCAGAGCATTTAATAGGCTAATGTAAATCTCCAAGAAAGAAGATATACAATGTAACATTCCCCTTAGTTATTTGGCCAAGAAGGCCTTCTTTTTTTGAGTTTTCTCAAGAGAGGAAACTGATTTAATATGGCTCTGGTCCTACAATTAGATGTAACTTCTAACCTTGGTCTGTTTCATGAGCTAGTCATTTACCCTCCAGAACCTTTAACTTTTTCCCTTTTACAGAGTAGAAAGAAACCACCTGCCCTTGCATCAATCATGACTACAGCCCCAGACGAGCAGGTTCTGACCTACTTGGTGAGGGATTGGAGGGTAGCTTATTTAGATCCTAAAAGGGAGTTTCACCCTGGGGCTCAGGAGGCTTCTACAAGGCTGTTAAGTGGGTCCAACCCCCACCATCTCAGTCTTTCTTCCACAGGTCATTTCCCCAAAGTGGTGAGAATTAGTCTTCTAGTTTGCAGACAGCTCAGAGATGGGAGG
Source organism: Okapia johnstoni (assembly GCA_024291935.2). NCBI lineage: Eukaryota > Metazoa > Chordata > Mammalia > Artiodactyla > Giraffidae > Okapia > Okapia johnstoni. Next base: position 80,137,504 of record CM044307.1, read on the forward strand.
TATGGGCCCACGTCTTCCCTATCAGACTGAGAGCTGGCGTAGGCCAGAGCATGAGCCTCCCCATCAGATCGGAAGAGCTTACCCAGGATGGATGGGTCACAAACTCCCCCCCACCCCCCTGAATCCTGTGGACACCCCACAGCCATGGGAGGGAAGGAACAACAGAAAGAACAAACATAGGTCCTCCCTTCCTTTTCAATGCAATTCCCTCTCCTCTTTAACCGCTAAAAGATTGAAATCAAGTTGCAAGATGCCTGACTGGTCAGAAACCCACGGAAACCCTGCACATCCCTCTTTGTTAAAAAGAAGACAGTTTAAAAAAAAAAAAAAAACTATAATGCGAATACTTTATTATCAATGAGTGACTGGTATTAGCTTTTTGTCTGGGTATTAATATTTCAAAAACCATACACCAAACCCAGGCTTTTCCACCTAGCTCTGCTGTATCATTTTCCTTAAAAAAAAACAAAAAACATAAAGAGAAAGGAGGAAGAGAAAGAAAATATATCTGTATTATAAGCCAAAGTGCGTCTTTCTTGTTTTGTCCATATACACACATTGCACCATACATAAATAATTACATTGTAAAAATGACTCCATAATTACAAGTATAATATATATTTCCATATAATATATAAAACTTTATATTAAATCTAGGTAGATGATATCTGGGGGGGGGGGGTTCGTCCGTGGGGGCTATGTCTCTGGGCACGGGGCCCCCCCGGCGGCAGGGCAGGTGGTGGGGGCGCTATCTGTGGTTGTTGAGAAGGATCTCGAGCCAGCAGGGGCAGGAGGTGATGAACTGCCGGGAGTAGCAGGGCCCCCAGCCTTTGGCGAAGCTGATGCGGACGCTGTTGGGGTCGTAGGGGCCGTCGGCGGCGTCGGGCTCGGCGCCGTGCTGGAGCAGGCCGGAGCGCTCGAAGTCGAACACCTTGATGGAGTAGCCGGGAGGCACCTTGCGGACCACCAGGGCGCGGCCGCCAGGCGCGTCCAGCGTCGGGGAGTTGACGAAGATGGGGTGCTCGCCGCGGTTGTAGGCCCACACGCCGTCGGGCTCCTTGCTGAGCAGGATGCCGAAGCCGATCTTGCTGCGCGTGCGCCGCACCGACTCGCTGCGCTGCTCCAGGTTGAGCTGGCCCAGGCAGAAGCCGCTGCCCTGAGGTAGGTCGTAGAAGATGCTGACGGCCTGGTCGTACACCGCGTAGAGGCGGCCCACCCGCGTCCGGTGCTCCCAGTAGGCCACGCTGCACCAGTGGCTCGGCTTGGTGGCGTCCGGAGACATGCTGGCGTCTGCGGGGCAAGCACAGGGCACGCAGGTGTTATTCCTGGGCAGCAGAGGTGGTATGGCTGCCTGGCGCGGGGAGAAGGGGGAGGTGGGTGGAGTTTCTAGCACCCCACAGATGGGGAGCATTTACTGCGGGCCAGGCTGTCCTCAAATTTAACCCGCAGGACCCCTCGCCCAGCCCCACCCACAAACACACACAAAGGCAGGGCACCTACTGTGTCAGGTGCTATGGGCACCCAAACACGAGCCGCACCCAGCTCCTGCCCATAGAGTTTTACAAGCCAGCGGAAGAGGGACACACACCCACATACCCGCGGGAGAGGCTGAACGGTGAGCACCTACATTGTTCTGGGTGCTGTGCTCTGCACTCCTCACTCCGCACGTGCCTCTCCGGGTCCTCCCGAAACTGCGAAGAGGCCACCTTCTCATTTTACAGATGAGGATCTGAGACTTGACAGCCCAAGGCCACCCAGCTCGCGGGTGACACCACCAGGACTGGAACCCAGTCAGTCCAAGCCTCAACTTGAACGAAGGGGGTGAGGGGCAAGTTAGTCGCTCTTTGTGACCCCATGGACTGTGGCCCGCCAGGCTTCTCTGTCCATGTGACGCTCCAGGCAAGAATACTGGAGGAGGTTGCTATTCCCTTCTCCAAGGGATCTTCCTGACCCAGGACTCGAACCCAGGTCTCCTGCATTGTAGGTGGATTCTTTACTGTGTGAGCTACCTGGGTGAGGCAACGGAGGGGTGTAAATCACCCCTTGGAGGGGACTCAGGCATCAGAAGGCAGGGCGGGGTGGGGTGGGGGACGTGGCCCCCAGTATCTCTTCCAGCTGGGAATCCCGGCTGCTCAGTACTGCCGGCCCCCAGCCTCAGCCTCCGCGTGATGCAGAGTCTCCCGGCAACCCCCGCCCCTGCCCTCAGGTTGGCTCTCTTGGCAGGAAATGCAGGTTTTCACCAGAACTGCAGTCGCTTCCGTGAGACAGAGAAACGCAGGGTCTCTTAAGTGGGAAAGGCGATCACTCCTCAAGGGCTCCAGTTTCCCAGCTGCTCCTCTCCAGACCCCACTTTCCCCAGTGACAGCAAAGATGTGGCCTGGACGATGACTGTAATCCCTTTTCACTGCAGCTGGGAGCACCTCTATGCATCTGCGTGAATTTAACAATTTCCTGAAACCAAGTATAGGCAAGGGCCCCATCTTGAAGGGCAGCCCCCTCCTCACTGCTCTCAGGCGTGGCCGGCCTGCGATTCTGAAGCATTTTGACGCCTGGGCTCTCCTTTGAGCTCACGGCTCTGAGAAGCAGACTGCCCGGTGGGGTGATGTGTTCCCACTCAGGCCCCTGGCTGGGGCTTTGGCAGAGGGAGAAGGTCTGCTGCAGGCCTGATGAGAACACAGTGAGGCCCTTTATGGCTCAGCTTCTCCCAGAGAAACAGATCAAAGTCCAGTCAAACCTGAGGGAGAAAGCACTGCCAACAACTTCATTCAGGAGCCTGGGTGAGGTCAGCTCTGTCTGCCTTCCGTCCAGTCCCGCCTAGAAGCCCCAGAGCAGCAGAGTGACAGAGCTCCTGACATTCCCTCATGCTCTGGGAGGCCCAACTAGCAGGAAACTGTGCACCTGAGGGGCTTCCTGTTAGGCTGCTTGCTCTGCTGTGGCCTGGGGCTGGGCACAGTCTCAAAGGACGTGCCCCTTGCTCTCTGCGTGGCATTAAGGTCCCAGCCACAGGGCCCCAGGCTAGCCCCTGAGGATGTATATTTTGTCTCATGGTCCCTATGCAGGCTCCTCATGGTTCTAGCTATGGTCAGAGTGGGGAAAATAGGCCCTGCTCCCTGCTCTCAGCTGACCTGCCCCTCAGCCAGTGGGCACTAGGCCAGTCCCAGCAGGTGGGCAGCTAGGAGTACCCCACGCCCTGTCCCTTTCTCCATCCATCCATCTGTCACTGGTCTGCAAGTTCTCAAGATGCAGGGGAGAAGCACCATCCCAGCCGGGCTGTGCAACTCCAAAACCAACCTTCTCATTAAACGAGAACTCCGTTAGTGCACTAGGCAGAGAGGTGTGGAGGCAAAGAAGCTGTGCCTGGAAAATGACACACAGGCAACCTGGAGGGTGACAACACAGGCAACAGGCATCTCTGAGTGCCCTCCATAAGCTAGGTGACTTCCTCACAACAGCCTTGGTGCACCTGTTACCAGCCTTGTTCACAGGTGTGGAAACTGAGGCCCCGGGAGGTGCCATAACCAGCCAAGGGCACACACTCAAGAGTGCTGGGGCTGGCATCACTGCCATGCCACACTCTCGAGGGGAGCTCTTCTCCATACTCCAGACAGATGCCCCAACTTCTCAGAGCCTCAGTTTCCCTATCTGTAACCATGACAGCTCTCGTGGTCTGTGAGTCCTAGAAGTGCTCACCCACAAGCTGGTGAGTCACTCCCCTCCCACCCCACAAACAAAAGGTCTTCATCCCCTGAAGACTCACACAGTCCTACTGAGGGAGGGAGCACTGCTGTCCCGCCTCTACAGATAAGCACAGAGGGGCCACCCTAGTCATAAAGGGGCAGCTCTGCCCGGGGGTGTAGCCACTCAGTTGTAAAAGGTTAGGAAGCAGTTTAACAAAGAGTAGAGTAATGGGACCCTGGGGGTGGGGCACTTCCTCCCTCCCAGCTCCTAAAAGGCTTTTAATTCAAGGCCAAGTGGGCCTTCCTGTCCCCCTCCTCTCAGCACCTCCAACCCCTGCCAAGCCAAACCAACTGTGCCCTCATCACCATCTAACCACCCCCCAACCCCGATCAACACCTGTGTCCCTGGTCTTGTCCCAGTCAGTGCTCCGCACGGGGGATGGAACCCTATGCATGAGGATAAACCACCCACCCCCGAGTTGCCCTGGGGCCCAGCCTGCCCCAGCTGTGGTGCTCAGGGACACCGCCTAGTCCAGGCCTCACCTCCTGCAGCCTCTGGATGAGCAGTAACACCTCATCAAGCCTGGGCTCTGGGCCAGGTCATCCAAATTCCAAGGGATGGACTGCCACCTCTGAGAAGCCCTCTCTGACCTCTCCCTCCTGTGTGCCTAGAGCCTCAAATGCAGCCTCGCTCTTGGCCTGAGCAGGTGTCTATGCTGTTGGTCAGTGTCCCTGGCTGGCCTCGACTCTCAAGGAGGAATGGGTGGGTCTTAGTCCTCTCTGCATCTGTCCCAAGTCTGCATGTATCCCCAGGGTGCTCTTGGAACACCCTGCAAGGGAAGGAGGAAGGAAATAGAATATATGCCAAGTGTTGGCACACTGCCCTCACCCTACCCCTTATTGGAATCCTTCCCAGTAGGTGGGGCTGACGGCCTCAGGCCTGAAGGGGGCTGGGCAAGGTCTAGGGTCTCAGGTCTGATCCTGAGACAGCAGCCCAGCAGGTGAGACCGTCACCATGCCTGAGGCCTCCTCGTCCCCATCTAGCTCTTAGGGTCTCTGGGCTCCGGAGCTTGAGGGTCCCCCAGCACCATTTCATCCAGGGAGCCCCAATACTCTGGAATTTCACAAACCAATACACTGTTTAATGGGGGTGGGGTGAGGTGGGAATATCACAAGGTTACTACAATTTTATTTTGTCACATACAGACTTATTAAAAACCCCAAGGCCATCTACTGTCACTAGCACAAAAGAAAGTATAATTTGATTCTCAAAAAACAGAGTATTTTAAAAATCAAATCAGAAAATTGAAAAATACATTTACATTGTAAGAAATTTTCTCGTTTCTTTCACCACAGACCAGTGAAAACTCAGTCCTGAGACTGGCCTGTGGGAACCATCAGTTGAGTCCAGTGTCCTTGTGCCCCAAAGATGGTGCCCCGGGGGTACCAGGTGACTTGCCCAGGGACATAGAGCAGTGGGTGGCAGAAGTGGGACCAGAACTAGAGACCCCAGAATTCTAACCTGATGCTTGTCCCATGATCCAAAAGGTTTCCAAGTGAGACAGATCTAGTTCTCACCACTGACTAGATATATGGCCATGAACAAGTCACTGAATGTCCCCAAGCCTCAATCTCCCCATCTGTAAAATGGACCTGTTCGTAATTGAGTACCTCAATTACACAGTCCCTCTTTGAACTTTCTGGCAACTCCAGCAGCTGATCAATTTGGAGCAGAAAGAAGCAGCTGTTTATCCGCCCCCATGCTGGCCTAACCCTTCCAAGGCCAGGGCTCCTTACGGGTGTTGGGGGTCATGACCCAGGATCACCACCGTGGGAGGTTACAGTAGGACAATGGACAGCAATGGCCTTTGCAAATTGTAAAGCACTTTACCAATGTTAAGGTTTAGCTCCCAGCCTGGTACCTGAAGTGAAAAGAGGTGCTCATTAAGTGAAGAAATCAAAGTGAAGCGATGAATAACTGAACATGAGGGACAAAGAAAGTGCTCCTGCGGCTCTGTCGACACACACACGTGTATTCAGATCTAATGCTGTGTGTTCACAAGCTGACAACGCTCTATGTGAGTGAGCAGGCAGGCACCCCCAAACCCAGGGTCCCCTCTCCACTCCCCACAGACACAGAGCCCCACTCCACCCACCATGCCTCTCATCTGCAGCCTGGGCTGCCTTTCAGGATGCGAGGGGACAGCCTCTTGCAGAAGATCTTTTTCTTCTCATGGCTCCAAGGCTGTGGTCCCGCCATCAGCCTAATTAGGAACCAGCTCCTTAATTGCAAATAAATACCAGGGAGTCAGACCCGAGTGAACAACATCAAAGATGACCGCTCTCTGACCGAAACTCCTGCTCGCTACCCCCTGCTCAGGGCCTGGCCTAGTTCCCAGCCAGACTCTGGGTCCCAGCTGGAAGGGTTCCAGGGGGAGAGGGAGAGGAGAGTCGTGGTCTGGCATGATGTCTGGGGCAGATTTGGAGGAGCAGCACCAGACCAGGGCGGTCAGGAGTCCTGCAGCCAGGTGTCCTGTCTCCTGGCCCTGATCCGCAGGCTGTCTCTCTTCTCCCGGCCTCAGTCTTCCCCTCTGAACAGTGAGCTCTACGCTTCTGACTTCATGAATGTTCACAGCAGCTCTACCCGTAATCACCCAAACTTGGAAAGCAGCTCAGATGTCCATCAGCAGGAGGATGGATGATAATGGACTAAATGCTTGTGTGTGTCCCTCCCCAAGTTGAGGTTGAAAATGCTAATCCCCGACATGATAGTATTAGAAAGTAGGGTCCTTGGGAAGTGATGAGCTTATGAACAGATCAGTGCCCTTTAAAAGAGACCCCAGAGAGCGCCCTCACTCCACCGTGTGAGACTATAGCAAGAATACAGCAATTTATGCACCAGGAAATGGCTCTCACTAGACACCAGATCTACCAGCATCTTGACCCTGGACTTCTAAGACTCCAGAACTGTGAGAAGTAAATACGTATTATTTAGGCCACCCAATTTAGGGTATCATTGTGATTGGAGACCAAACAGACTATGATAACGGATAAACAAAAATAAGGCACATCCATTCAGTTACAAGAGGGCTTCCCAGGTGGTGCAGTGGTAAAGAACCCACCTGCCAATGCAGGAGACGCAAGAGACTCAGGTTGGATCCGTGGGTTGGGAAGATCTCCGAGAGGAGGAAATAGCAACCCACCCCAGTATTCTCGCTGAGAAAATCCTGTGGACAGAGGAGCCTGGCGGGCTACAATCCGTAGGGTCTCAAAGAGTCAGACACAACTGAGCATGCATGCAATATAGTGCAACACGATTCACCAGCAAAAAACACAGTGAAACACACCCCAACGTGGGTGAATCTCAGATGCATCTGGCATCTGAAAGAAGCCAGACCCAAAAGATGTGCTGTTCCCACTGATGCAGTTCTTAAGTAGATAAAACGAAGCTACAGTGACAGAAATCAGAACAGGGATTACCTCTGGAGAGTGTGGATGAGGAAACTTTCTGGGGTGCTGGAAACGTTTGCTATCTTGAACGGCCAGAACTCGGGTATACACACTATCAAAAATCATTACCTATGAACTAAAGAGCTATGCAATTCATTGTAGGTATGATGTCTTGAAAGAATGACAACAAAGATAGTAGAAATGTGCTGCAAGGCCCGCCCTCTGTGGCTTGTCCTAAAAGTGGTCTCAGCAGGGCTCCCAGGGAGGCCCACAGGACAAGACCTGTGTTTCCAGGCCGGACAAGGGTGGCCTGGCCTCTGGGTGGCGCCCACATTCCTGCCACCAGAGGGTGGTGGATGCCTGTAGTGGGCAGGAGGAGACTGGCCCAGCAGTAGGTCCTCTCCCCTGCACTGCAGCCAGCCCCTCCGATGGCTGGCATTCCTTCTTCTTGGTCTCTTGACCAAGTAAGGGTCCTGCAAGCCCAACGTGTAATTTTGTGGGGGTGCTGGGGCACCTAGGGGGCCAACTGTAGTCTGGGGAAGGCGGGGAAAGCTGAAATCCCAAGGAAAGCCTTTAGCTTCTTTGAATCAGCAGCTTTCTGTCAAAACAAAGGGCAGGAACGTTCCTGTGTGCTCCCCCGTGGGCCGCACACTCCAAAAGCCTGAACACACGCAATGTAGCCCGTTTCCCTCGTGACTCCCCCTTTCCACTGCACCAGACTGCCTTGGACTCGTCCACCCTGGAAGGCGAACCAGAGAAGTCCCCAGATGAAAGTCTCCAACCCCTTAGACTCCAAGGAAGGGAGAAATGAAGGCTCAGGGCATTCACAGGAAGCTGGCCCTGAGTCCCCCAGTCTGCAGGACCTAGCTAGGCTGCCCAGGCTCCTCCACGTTCAAAGCTTGGGCTGCTGCTTCACACCCCCTTGGGCCACAGCAGCCTCACTGCCTTTCCGGGGGCTGGCCCAGCCACACCTTACATGAACAATGAAACAAGGGCAGACCCCACCGAGATCTGGGAAGGGAGGCTCAGAGAAGCTAAGTGACTTGCCCAGGGTCACCCAGCAAGTTGGTGGCAGAGCCAAGGAGGAGCCTAGGGCTGGCTTTTCCAATCCCCTTTGCACAGAGCCCCGCTGGGGCCGCCTGCCCTCCTGGAAAACTCCTTTCTTCTGTCCCATGTCATGCCCGCGGCTTTTAAGTTCCCATCCAACCAGGAGCTTTTTCATCTGAGGCTCCCAGGCCTGGGAGTAATTACGTGGCCCTGCATCTGGTTAACCTAACACCCCTTTAAAAGCCTTGTTTGCCCATTAGATAAGTAGTTTTTGTTATCAAACTAAAGAGGGAAAAAGAAGTTTCCACTTAACCTTCCTTTGTCATTTTAAGCTGTCCAGCATGTCTAAAGATGCAGCATTCGCGGCTTTTAAGTTCCCATAAAAAGCAACACAGGAGCTTTTTAGATCATCTGAGGCTCCCAGGCCTGGGAGTAATTACGTGCTCCCTGCATCTGGTTAACCTACACACGGTCATTACATCACGGGCGGTCTGGCCACCACCGCCGCCTTCACGGGGTCCACCTCAGGGGCTCATTCAGCTGCCGGTCTCTGGGGCCAAGGACTGTTTGGCCACCACTTTCCAGACAGTTGACTAGCCGCTCTGCTGGGGGCAGGAGAACGGGGGGGGGGGGGGGGTTTACCCCCTAGACAGCAGTGAAGCAGGCAAAGGGAAAATGACAGCAGGAGGAGGGAGTCCAGGAAATTCGTGGTCCATGTGGCCAAAATTCAGGATTCTACAGATGCAAAACTGAGGCCCCATGAGGGAAAGGAACTGGCCAGGGTTGCAGGAGAAATTCACAATAGACTGGCAGCTAGGACCATTCACGTGTCTCCTGCACAGGGTCCAGGAGCAAAGCTGCCTGTGTGTGTGAAATCTCAGCCCTGCCACTCACCAGCAGTGAGATCTTGGGTAAGTGATTTCACTCCCTGGGCCTCACTCTCCTAATCTGTAAAATGGGGATGCAATCAGCGCTTACTGCCTCCGGCTGCTGGGATTAATTTCAAGTGCATCAAATAATGCCTGGTTCAAAATAAGCACTCCATAAGTAGCAGCTATTCTTTTTCACTGGTATTATTATCACTGTATATTTTATCTCTATATTGTATAAATTATTTAATAGATTGACTCAGTCTGTATAGTTCATAAGGGTATTCATATTAGGTTAGGTAACGTGCCAGTGGAATTGAGAATCAAGGGGAAATGCTAAGAAGAGGAGCACTAGTAGTAATAACAATAAAATAAACCAGCCAGTAGTAATAGTAGTAATAATGATGATGATATACCAGCCAACATCGAATGAACTTTTACCAAATGCTAAGCAGAGTATGAAGCACTTTAAATGCACTGTCTCATCTTACTGTTCATTCTCTTAGTAATTCCCATTTTTAGATGCAGCTGAGGCCTGAAAGTCAGGTAGTGAGTCCAGAGTCCTCAGCTAGGAAGCTGCAAATCTGGGATCCAAGCTCACATCTATCTGGAGACTGGGGACTTTGCATTACTCTCTCATGGTTGCAACCTATGAGCTACAAAACCCTAGAGGCCTGCAGGGTAATGGCACAGAGTCTGTGTTGTAACAGCCCATCCATATCCACTCCAAGCCGGCACTTGGCGGCTCTATAAAGACTGGATGTTAAAAGTGGCATAGACCCCTATGCAGCCCTGCAAACATATATTTTTTTGGTGTTTCAGTACAGTTTCTCCCATGCATTCCCATCTCCCCTCCTCGACACAAGGAGCATGTTCTACATGTACTGCAGTAATGGAGGGTGACCTCAGCAAAGGGCTGCTGACCCTGGCTGAGTAACTGGAGGGTGTAGGGGGTGCCGGGTGCTCTCTGCTCTGCACCCAGTTCAGGAGGCAGGATCACCCCCATTCTCTGAGGACAGACCCCAAGTCACAGAGGCCACAGAGCAAGGCCACATGGGAATCCTGACCGGATGGCCTGACTCCGAGCCCGGCTTCTCTCTGCTGGGCCCTGCATGCTGCCTCTGCTCTTCTGGGAGGTCCATGGAGCCACCGCCCTGAGGGGTTTAGAGGGAGTATGAGCACTGTCAGTGGTCAGCCTGCTGAGTCGTCGCTGGTCTTCTCTAACAACAGTTCTGCTGGGCCCAGCGGGATTCTTTCACCCTTGGCACCCTGACCCCTGCCTGCTCAGCCCCATGTCTCCAGCAGAACCGAGTGGCGGCCTAGGCTGCGACGGGTAAGGTTTCTGTTCTTTAGTCTCCTGCAGTATTTGAATGGATCCTGAAAAGATGAGCTCCTCTTGCAACCCTGACATAAAACAAGCTCTCATCTGGGCCCTACTACACAGGCCTGCTCAGTCTCCTCCACACGTAGTATCCCCGGAGCCTACCAGGACCTACCACTTCCATCAGCATCCTTCTCGCCCTGCTGCCCCTGTAAGGTTTTCTCAGGTTCGCTGGGCCCGGGGGCTGTGGCTTTTCTCCCCAGGCCTTGGTGCTTTGTGGTCCAAGCTTCCTTCTTAAAAACATTCTGCAAGCAGGCCCAGCTCTGAGAGCCACACTGAGGCTACCATCAGATCACTCTCCATCAGAGCTGAGCATCAGACTGTACCTGAGAAACACCGGCAGGCCTACCTGGCCTGGCCCAACAGTCCTAAAGGAAGCCCCAACACCCTAAGCCAGGAAAGACAAGACCCCAAAGAGGCAGCAAGGAGATCAAACCAGTCAACCCTAAAGGAAATCAACCCTGAATATTCACTGGAAGGACTGATGCTGAAGCTGAAGCTCCAATACTCTGACCACCTGATACAAAGAGCCGACTCATTGGAAAAGACCCTGATGCTGGGAAAGATTGAGGGCAAGGGGAGAAGGGGGCAACAGAGGATGAGACGGTTGGATGGCATCACTGACTAAATGGACGTGAATTTGAGTAAACTCCAGGAGACAGTGAAGGACAGGGAAGTCTGGTGGGCTGCAGTCCACGGGGTGGCAAAGAGTTGGGTATGACTTAGTGACTGAACAGGGAGGCTGGGTGGGAGAACCTCTCAGACTTCAGGTAGTCCGAGTCTAGGTGGGAGAATTCTGGTTCCCTGAATCCTGGAAGGAAGGACGGGTGAAAAGCGTCAGTCTGCAAGGGGAGGGTAGGGGAGAGCCAGCGATAAGCAGCTTATAAAATCAGCCCCACGTTTTCCAGAAGGAACCAGTTTCTGCAACAAAAGCCTCTGAACTTTGCTCCCATTCCAGGTCCTCTTTTTTTTTATCACAAAGTCAGGACTCTGAGTAAGTTTGTTTGTTTCCTTAGCCAGAGACCCCCTGGGGTGGGAAAGCCTGGCTCTTCATATTAACCCTGGAAAGATTCTAAAAAAGCACTGTGTGTGCACAATAACGAAGCTGGGTACCTGGGTCCCCCGGAGAGGGGCAGCAGTTGTGAGAAGGGAAGGGGCCCCCATCCTCCCTGCCTGCGAATTCTCGCAGGAGCCAGGTCCCTGGCTGCTCTTCAGGGTTCCACTCTTGATGGAGAGTGGGTTTTCACCTGAGACTTCAGGTGCCAAAGTTCACTGACTCAACCCCACCTTGACTTCCCTGTTGAATCCAAGAATACAGAGAACAAAGTCGGCCCTTTGGGGGTTCAGATGGGGACAGCCTGCACAGGCATCAGAAGTGGGGGGAAGTGGTCTCTGGTAACTGGCGATGTGCTTCAGGGAAGCCCATCTGGGGACACGCTCCTGCCCTGCAGGGGGAATTCAGGGTACCTCCATTTCTCTTTTATTTCCCAAATACAATTTGAGTTTTATTGGCAAACCTCCTGCCTCAGACTTCTACCTGGACCTAATGTAAAGCCATAAAAGCAAAGTACCTTAAAATTGCCCTCAATCAACTTGTCTCTGAGGCAGGAACTTACACTGCTGCAGAAACATCCCAGGGGGTAATCGGGTAGGCCCCGACAACCCGGGCCCCTCAAACCCCTGGCTCCACCGTCCCCTTTGAGGTGGATCCTTTAGCTCCCTGTGCCTTGAACACCTCCCCACCGCCTCCCCCCTGCACCCTGTATACTTTGTCCATCCTACTCTCTCTTGATCTGGAAAATTCCGTGAGACCACAGGCAGCAGAGAGGCGAGCTAGTGCAGATCCTAACAACTGGGTTACTGTGAGCAGGTGACTACACCTGAGTGTTGAGACCAGCTACAGAACTGGGGGGTCCAGTTCAACATGAAAAGGCAGGGTTCCGTGTTCAAAATGTATTCAGAATTTCAGTAGTGAAAGCAGAGCCTTAAACTGAGCAGAGGCCCCTTCTCTGCACAAGGCCCTGAGTGGGGCACACATCACTGAACACCCATGAAGCCAGTGTAACTCACTCCAAGGGGTCAAGGCTGGGGGGCAGGTTCATGACAGCCCTAACGATAATAACTGGCACTTGATGAACATGAGATTCTTCCTCCATTCCCCAAAGTACATCAGACTCTTACTCAACTACCAAGGCCCCAATGTCACCTCCTTTGAAAAGCCTTCCTCAGTCCCTGGGTCTGAACCACTCAGCCCCTCCTCCATGATGCTGTTTGATGCATCAGGAGGGTGTGTGTCTCCACCTCACCCACCTGCAAGCAGGCTGGCCGGGGATGCGGCTTCACTTGCCTCTGCCCTTCCCACCCTGGGACCAGGCACCCTGCCTCCTGACCAAGAAACTCTGAATAACAGGAGATGACTGGAATTTCGCATCTGAGGTCTGGGAGGGCACTTGGGAAATCATCAGATCTCCCCCAGGTTGGAAAAAATGCAGCAGCCATGCCATTCCCATTGAACAGATGATATCACGGAGGACCAGAAGCCAGGGCATGGAGCCGGGGAGGGAGAAGCAACACCCCTATTTGCTGATCTTCACCATGCAACCCAGCCAATGGAACGCCAGATGAGCTCGCTATGTGCCACGCTTGTTTCAATAAAATAAAATCACCTAAAGCCTACAGTCATCTTGTTTGGCAATGGGGGTGGACTTAATTTCTCAGGCTTGCTAGGTCTGCGAGGGTGAACGGAACAGGGAGCATGGCTCTCCATGGAAATGCCAAAGAACAGGATGGGAGCTGATTTTCTTATCTGCAAAGCTCTCAAAGATATGCCTCATCTAACACCAGCTTGTTGTTATTTACCAATGAGCCAGTATCATGTGACCTTTGCAAGTTAAATATGCCTTATTTACATTAAAGATGTGCTTTGGGATGCGTTTTGGGTGGCTCTGATAGTAAAGAATCTGCCTGCAATGCAGGAGACCCAGGTTAGATTCCTGGGTTAGAAAGATCTCCTGGAGAAGGGAATGGCTACCCACTCCAGTATTCTTGCCTGGAGAATTCCATGGACAGAGAAGCCTGGCAGGCTACAGTCATGGGGTTGAAATAAGTCGGACATGACTTAGCAACTAACACTTTGGGATAAACACCCCCAAATTAAAGTCCCAGGGGCAGAGGCATTCAATTTACAAATAATCCTTGCATTGAAACCTTCTTTTTAAACATAAAGGTACCTAATCCACACCTCTTTAGTGAATGCAGGGTCCTACATACTGGATTTTCTTAAAGTGAGGCTTGCTTGGATCATTCTTACACATTTCTGGAGCAAACAAGGATGCTTTATAATAAGCAAAAAGCTAATATTGACTGGAGAGATCATTAAGCCACAATTAAATATTAATATTTGCTGTAAAGAACACAGTAACATGAGATTTAAAGGTTCCTTACAAAAATGTTGCAAAATGACCTAGGACTTGGCAGAATCTCATCCCCGCTAGTCGGTCTCCTGTTTGCAGTCGCGCTACTGTGCGCAGCTGGAGCTGCTGGGTGCCATCCCTGCCCAAGCTCCAAGCTGCCTGGAAAGGGATGGCTTGTTTGATATGGGGCTAGAGGTGTGGAGGAGGAGCAAGTCAGGCAACCGTCCATCACAGCAGGCCTGCAGGTGGACACAGACTCACAGACTTGTGCCCCATGCCTCAACCCCAAGTCCAGGGTCAGTTTCCAAAGCAGGAGGCAGCCAAGCTTGGTTCTCAAAGCCCCTATAGACCAAGTCAAGAAGGTGGTTCTCCCTCCATCAGTGGTGATGGTGGGATGCTGTTTCTAACTGTGGAGGGTTTTCCAATTCTCCAAGTCCATTCATAAATGATCCCTTTTTAGGTTATGGCATATAAAGTTCAGAGAGGCTGGGTGACTGCCCACGGAGTTAATGAGGAAGGAGGGTCAGGGTTCACCCCTATCTCTGGAGGCCAAAGGTGCTCCTCCCACTGTCCGTTCCGCTGTCAGCCAAGCATCTTGGGAAAGTGAGCCATCGGCTCAGTAAGTCCCTCAAAGTAATTCTTTAGTCTGTGTCCAGATACATATGGGCACACAAGCTGCACGACTCAAGCCAATGCAGCAAAATGTGGGAGCAATGTCACAACTGTCAACTGTGCTTCTGTTTGGTCTCCTATTCCAAAGGCTAACTTTTTCAGTAGAGAGGGGTACAAGGCTTGTTTGCCATGATTCAATTCCTAATTCTTTTTAAAATACTTACCTTTACTTATTTGCCTATGCCTGGTCTTAGTTGCAGCACACAGGATCTTCAATATTTGTTGGCATGTGGATCTTTAGTTGCAGTATGTGAACTCTTGGTTTCGGGATGTGGGATCTAGTTCCCTGACCAGGGATCGACCCTGGGTCGCAGCACTGGGAGCCTGGAGTCTTAGCCACTGAACCACCAGGGAAGTCTCCAGTTCATAATTCTTAACGTCTTCTATGGAAGACAAAGAGCCCAGGTAGATACCTGGGCTGAACTCAACAGATGGCAACACCCAAGTGCCTTCTAGAACTACTTCCCCCTCCTCCATAGGGCTGTTTGCAAACACAGGGACCTGCCCGACAAGGGGAGGAAGGAGTGCCTTTCCTGAATCACAGGGAAGTCTGAAGCAACTCTAGTAGGGGAAGGAGGTTGGATAATCCTGTCTACTTTAACAAGTGGCACACATCTGACATGCATGGGCCCAGCAAACATTAGCAGAACTTTGCTAAGTAATGATCCTGCCATTGCTGGGTCAATACTGAGGCCTCCATTCATCCCATGGGAATTCAGGGGCTCTTAGCCACTGTCCCCACAGCCCATCTCATTTAACCCTGAGAAAAACCCTAGGAGGTCAGCAGAATCTTACAGTGGAGGAAATGGAGGGTCACTGAAGTTAAGCCCCGGGCTCAAGGTCACAAAGCCAATCAGCCAGAATTTGAACCCAGGAGACCCAGACTCCATACCCACTTTTCCTCCCATCCTTCTTGCAGAGGGTGACCTGATGGGCACTCAGCTTCTAGCCTACACAACTTCCAACAGGCGGTTAGCCAGCCTCTCTCCTGGTCCTCTCCTAGGGGTCTGACCCACGCCTCCTCCACCGAGGCTGGCGCCTGCCCCCCACTCCTCCCACCTCCCTTCCCTGTGGGCACAACTGGCTCTGCATTCCTGGAGTGCAGGCCCAAGTTGGGCCCACGAAGGAGGAACCAAAGTAATTCAGCTCATAAATCATGGCCATTGTGAATTTCCCTTTTAGCCACAGGCAAAGTCAAACTTTTCCTTCCCCCACCGCAGTTAACCACTCTTGGTTCACTGTATCTCTCCTGGTTCCTCCTGGCCAGGGGCCAGCGCTCAATTATTAATTAATCTGGGAGGTGCAGGTTGCATTCTTGGCCACCTAACCACTTCCTCCCTGGTCAGGAACTCACAGGCCAAGCCCTTTCAGTTACATCAAGAGTCTCACAACATCCCAGCCCTATCTTGTGGCCATAACTGCAAGAAAGGATGCTTCACACCAGAGTTAAAAATAACAGCAGAAAACCCAAACATCCAGAAGTCTCCTTTTCCAACTCCATCCCAGAGTGTCTACCCTACCTGTGTGCAAAAGCACAGCGTGCCTCAGTTTCCCATCTGTAAAACGGGGCTACATCCCCCTCAGTGTGTGTGTAAAACGGGGCTACATCCCCCTCAGTGTGTGTGTGTGTGTGGTGTGTACATGTGTGTGTGTGTGTGTGTGTGTGTGTGTGTGTGTGTGTGTGTGTGTGTGTGTGTGGTAGGTAGGTAGGTTGGTAGGTAAGGGGAAGGTGCTGCTTGTAACTTCACCTGTTCACTTTAGTCTCAGGAAAAGGTTACATGATGAGGAAAAATGATGGGAGCTGGTAAGCAGAGGGCAGGAGAGGCTACAGCTGTGTTCAGGTTTATTCAAGTAGTTCACGTGAGTTCACGCGTGAGGAAGAGGATAGAAGTGTGAGCCCCTCTTTGGGTCAAGTCTTTGGGAGGTCTTTGTACAAACACCCCAAGAAACGTGGGGATCAACAGAACAAGGTGACCAACCTCGTGTGAAATGCAGTTCCCTGTAACAGTGAGGTTCAATTGTGAAATCAGAGCAAAGCTCTCCTGAGATCAGTGCCAAAGCCTTGGGCTAAGTGGCACCATTAATTCCTGATTAGAAGTCACGCTGAAGGGTTGATGCCAATGCTAGTGGGTGAATGTCAAAGGTAAGCTGTAAGACCAGTGAAGGACAAAAATGATACCGAGTACATATCAGGTTAGCCATGAAATTAAAACATGCTTTCTCCTTGGAAGGAAAGCTATGACCAACCTAGACAGCGTATTAAAAAAGCAAGGACATCACTTTGCCGACAAAGGTCCGTCTAGTCAAAGCTATGGTTTTTCCAGTAGCCATGTATGGACGTGCAAGTTGGACCATAAAGAAAGCTGAGCACCAAAGAATTGATGCTTTTGAACTGTGGTGTTGGAGAAGACTCTTGAGAGTCCCTTGGACTGCAAGGAGATCCAACCAGTCCATCGTAAAGGCAATCAGTCCTGAATATTCATTGCAAGGACTGATGCTGAAGCTGAAGCTCCAATACTTTGGTCACCTGATGCGAAGAGCTAACTCATTGGAAACAACCCTGATGCTGGGAAAGATTGAAGGCAAAAGGAAAAGAGTGTGCCAGAGTATGAGATGCTAGATAGAATCACTGACTCCATAGACGTGAGTCTGAGCAAACCCCAGGAGACAGTGAAGGACAGGGAAGCCTGGTGTGCGGCAGTCCACTGGGTCACAAAGAGTTGGACGTGACAGCAACTGAACAATGACAACATATCAGGTCATAGATAAAGGAGAAATATCTGTTGTTGCTGGAAACTGCTGTCAAGTATCCTTTGGTCACCTCCTCTCCTCCATCCTCCACTGGCCGCATACACATCCCACAGTACGTCAACCTCACCCACAGTGTCCCAGTAAAGCTCTGGGAACTCAAGCCCTCAGAGTTTAGTCTAGGAAGGCACTTTGAAATCTCATGCTTTATCTACTCCATGATTTTGATCAGATAAGACAAACATTTGTCTCCCAAGCCTTCCTATAGCATCGACACTCTGGGGAGGAAGGGACACTTTTGGCTTCCCTTACCCTATGCTCTGAGGCTCTTGGATAAAACACGCATGCTGCCAAGATAAATTATCATACACATACATAAAGTATCACTAATCAGGACCCATAAATCCAGAGTTTGTAATAATTCCGAAAGCAGCTGGGTTGAAGTTTAAAAAAAAGTTTTGATAAACAAATGCAAAATATAAATAAGGTTCAGGAGAACTGTTTATTCTACTAGCACTGTATAAACAACGGGCATACCAATTACAAATCACTCTTATCTGTGCACTAAAGCACATCTCCAAATGACCTCTAACGGGAAACATTATCTGGTTAGCATCACCAACTGTGGTACTTGAACATCACAAAATTCGGTTTCCAGATGCTAACCTTTCCAATCACCCACCACCCGATCACCTGAATTGGTGAGCCCCTGGGTTGTCAGTGCTCCCTTTCTGTGCCTCTGGAAAGGAAGCCACTTGGGGGGCTATACCTCTAGCACCCCCAGGTCCCTCAGCAGCCGCCCAGGAAGGAGAGGGAGCCCTTGGCTCCCGCAAGCCAATGTGCCACCCCATTATCTCCGTGCCCATCTGAAAGCAGCAGCTTTTCCTAGGGCATGTGGCCAGGGGACACAGCCAACTGGGGCGTTTCCACGTGAGAGTGGGTGGGCAGGGGCCCCACCCCACGTGGAAACCCCTCGGGCATCAACTGAAGCAGGGGAACCCGGGATGTTTATGGCTTCCTCGGTGATTTCTAAATGAGCCAGGCCCCGCATTTCTCCCTGGGAGGAAGTGCATTTCACCTCCGGGGAGTGGGGGTAGAGGGTGGTCACTGATGGTTGCTGAGAGGCAGGCTAGATGAGGGGACCGAATATTCGGCTCAGGGAGTCGGGGGTGGCAGGAAGAGGCCCGGGCACGGCTGGGAAGCCGGCAAGCTGAGAGGGTGTGTTGGTCCTGGCCCGGGAGGACAGACTGCGAGGCCCCAGCGAGGCGGGCAGAGGGCCAAGCTGGAAATACCGAGGGCTGCTCCAGCGCGAGGAGATGGCCCTGCCAAGTCAGGGAGGTGGCACTGACGGGGGAATGGCAGGTTCCAGCCGGGTGGGTCCCCAAGGCCACCGAGTCAGGAGCAACTGCCTGTGTCCCTGGGCACGTGGGGGCTGGAGCCGTGCCAGGGAGACCTGGAGCCGCCAGGCTCCCCAGGGCGCCCTGTCCTGGCGCTACCCTGCAGCCTGCCCACCTAGGGACTCCAGAGGAAGGCAGAGCCTCCCCCCAGCTCGCCCCCCAAGGGGCACTGACCTCAGGCTCAGCTTTGAGGCTGAAAGAGTGTTCTCTCTCCATCCCCCATCTCCTAGTTCCAGAGTTGCCCCGCAGAGCCCCCGCCCCCCATCCTGAGACCACCCCCCCCGCAGCTCCAGTCCTCTGTGCATTCCTGACATCTTCTGGCTCACCAAGACTCTGGAGCACCCACTGGGTGATGAAACCAGCCTCAGAGGTGCCCCTTAGGCTAGCAGGGGCCTCTCGGCTGTGTCCCATGGGAAAGATGCATCCTGTGTCTTGCAGGGTGAGGAAGCCAGGTGCGCTGGGGGATGCTTTTTCTCCCTCTCCCTACCAATCCCTTTGCACTCCTGCACCCCTTCCTTGGGCTTCACATATTGCTATCAGGTAAGACCAACAAAAAAATGAAGGCTGGGGTTTGCCATATGCTTGCCTCTGCTCCTAGATGGACATCCTGCCATGGTCACCATGGGTTCTGTAGTTGACCCACAGTTTGGCCAGAAGGATCTTCACCCATATGTTTGGAATCTAGGCATCCACTAGGTTTGACCCTCTCCCTCCTCATGGCCTTTACCATCAAACAGGCAGACCGACTCACTTACAAAGACTCACCAAGAACCGCATCCTAGCAGGTCACTCATGCCAGAGTCCGACCATCTCTACCTTCCCAAGGCACCCCCCTCCTGACTGCTCCCACCCAGCCACGAGAGCTGCCCTGCCCAGGCCTGGAATATGTAGGGCCCCACCCTGAAACCCTGAAAGCAATTCCCTGAGGGGAAAGAGTGGGAAGGATGTTTTCAAGAACCACTCATTGTGGGTTTGGGGTCCAGCCAACAGAAGTGCCACGGAGAGGCAAGAACAGCATTTGCCCAGGAGGTGGGGCTCCTCTCTCATGCTCACTTCATGCCTACTGTGTGCAAGGGTACACCAACCTAGACTCCCTGGAAGCAGGAATAATCAATCCTGTGGCAAGGAGTGTGTGTCAAAGGAAATCAGAGAGGCTCTCGTTTCTGTAAACATCAGTCCTTCTGGTCAGTTCCAAGTTATTTAGTGGGCTACACACACACATTTTTTTCCCCTCAAACCAAGAGTCCTCCTTAAGAATTCCAGTCTGAGGGGAATAAAAGAAACTGCATAAACATTCTCTGCAGCTGGCCCATAGGAAGTGAGTTCTGGACCGGGCGTGTAACTAACTGCAAGCCCGCAGAAAGTCTGCTCCCTTTGAGTTCCAAGCAGCATTTCCCTGCTCCCAGTTCAAAATGGAACCTGTCACTCGGGAAATCCACCCACCACCCCAATGGGTCACATGAATGTCTCAGAGTTGAGGGTGAGGAGGGGCATGCCTGTCTTGGATTGGTGGAAACTCGGAAAATTATAGGGTACTCCAGAACATATTGTCTAACAGCAAAAGCATGCTGATTTCAAAGAGAAACTTGGAGGAAGTAGAGGAATCAAAAGGATACTTGGGGAGCTATTCACTGTTAGCGTCAGAACTTATCCAGCCCAACCTCCTCCCTTTACAGAAGAGGAAACTGAGGCTCAGAGAGCAGAAACCACTTGCCAGAGGTTAGGCAGCAGAGTTGGGCCTCGTGGCTAGGGAGCCTGTCTCTAAGGAACGACTTGCTCCTCAGTATCACTGGGCTCAAGGAACAAATGCTCCTGATGAGTCTGGCCAACAGGAATTATTTTTGCAAAAGGGTCTGTTTGTTTATTCTTGTGGGTAGCAGGCAAAGAGGTCTTCCTCGCATGGCTGTCAGAACGACTCCCCGCCTCTGCCTGAGAAGTGACCCGCCCCGGCTGGCCGGCACCACCACAGACTCTCAGGCAAAGGATGTGCGTTGCAAAAATGGGGCAAAGTTTCCTATTCTGAAGATAACATTGTAAGACACAGGAAGTCTCCAAGCAGAGCCTGAGTTTCCAGAAGGTCTCTGCACACCCATTCGCAACCACTTCCATTGTGCAGGGTTCCTAGAGGTCCGAGGCTAAGGGATGGGGCTGGGGCCAGGGGAGGGGAAGGCTGTGGAGGGCACCAGCGCTAGGATGGGGCAGCAGCTGTGGCCCAGGTAAGGGTCCAGAGAAGGCTTTTCAGGCTCCCAGGCTCTCTGAGCCTCCCTGCAATGCAGACTCCTCTCTTCAACGAAAAATAAAAGGGTTAAAAGAACTAGTGTTTCCCTTGCTTTGGGCCCTTCTGTCCAGATTCCCAGGCCCCGCCCCTGGAGATTCTGATTCATGGGTCCTGGGTGGAGCCCAGGAATCTATGTTTTTCACAAGATTTAAGAGGCCCCTTTCTGGCTGATATGTCACGATCCCATGAGAGGGTTCAGCAGCCTGGCATAGTAGTGACAGAGCTGGCTTCCCCAGGGAACGGATGACAGGGGCAGGAAGGAGACCAAACCAAATCGACTTCCTAGCATTAGACGGACGTGGCGGTCCCAGCGCCAGGCCCAGAGACTGGCCGGGAAGGCGACACTCTGGAGCCACCGCGGATGGCCCTGACTCAGTGTGTCTGGGCGTGTTTGAGGACAGGCCCTGGGGACAGCTTGCACCTCCTCGTGGGATCCGGCATCAGGGGCCTTAGCTCGAAACCCAGTTCTGCCACTTACTAGCTGTGTGTCAGGGATGAGTGGCCTTAGCCTCTCTGGGCCTTGGGCTCCCTATCTGTGAAATGGGATCAAGAGTATCCAGGACAAAGAATCATGGGATAGGGAACGACTGAGCCAGGAGCTGACGTGTCCTGCTAGCTCATCCCATGGCAGGCATCTAGTTCCCACAACAGCTCTGGGTGGGCAGGGAGTGGGGTAGGGGGGAATATTATTAATTGCCCGTTTGCTGGACAAGGAGGGAATTGAGGCCTCCTGACTCAACCAAGGTCACCCATTGGCGAAGGGGTGGTGTTGGGATTCACAAACATGCAATTTAACCTCTGCTCCCAGGGGGCGTGCAAGAGGCAGGGAGGCTCTCTCTCCATGGATGCCCCTTTCCATATCCAGTCATTACCCAGAGCCCCCACAGGGCACAAGGCTGGTCTCCCGGGGGTCAGGGGACCAAGTGCACCTCTGCCCTCAGAACTCCAACCCTGGGGAAGAGAGGACATGACCACCAAGAACACAAGTGAGGGGCAGCGAAGCAAAGAAGGCTGGGGCACCAAATTCACCCAGGGGAAGAGGATGCTGAGGGGGACCACGGAGGGGTGGAAGAGGTGGGGAGTGGCACTTCAGGGCTGAAGGCTGGGCTGGGCAAAGGCACATGGGCAGAAGTCAAGGCAAAAGCAGCCTGCTGAGGCCAGATCACAGCATACAGAAGGGCTCCTGGAGAAAAGAGGGTCTGTAGGTGTCGGCGAGGGCTGTGCCCTTGGGGTGTTGTGGGCATGAGGGGCCACAGGAAGGTGGTGGGCAAGGAGAGTCAGGGCACACATCCCTCTATCCCACTGACTATTAGCTCATTTAGGGCGGGGACCCTGCCTACAATTGGGTGTGTTTAACACTGGGAGACAGGTGGATTTTGTAGGTGGGGCTTACACAACTGTACGAAGCACATAATGCTGAAGAGGCAGAGCTTTTTTTCACCTTATCTTGATCCATCAAGTCCATTTAGAGACAAGACGGACCACTCTAAAAAACCTGAAGGGTGAACAGGGATCTGGCATAGGACAATGGGACACGCACCAGTAAATATACAAACATACATAGTGCAGTATGTTTGCAGTGGTCTTCAATTTATCTCTTTCTCTCTTGTCTACTGGATCTGCCAACTTCGGAAACTACAAACTCCCATTATAAACTACAAACTCCCATTCTTCTGGAGGCTTGTCAAATTCCCTTTTTATTTCTATCTATCTTTTGTGTTGCTGTTCTTGTTAAGTCGCTAGGTCATGTCCAACTCTTTGTGACCCCATGGACTGTAGCCCCCCAGGCTCCTCTGTCCATGGGATTCTCCAGGCAAGATTACTGGAGTGGGTTGCCATTTCCTTCTCCAAGAGAGCCTCCCGACCCAGAGATCGAACCCTCATCTTCTGCTTGGCAGGCTGATTCTTTACCACTGAGCCATCAGGGAAGCTCTATCCATCTTCTGATTTATTAGAGATTTCAAAACTATGTTGCTAAGTGTATAAAGATTCTTGATTATTATATCTTTCTGGCCATTTTAGCTTTGACCTATGTCAAGGGTCAGCAAACGCCAACTGTGGCCCGCCACTTGTTTGGGGTACTGAAGTTTTACTGGAACATAATCACAAGCATTGTGGGGTATGTGTGTGTGTGTGTGTGTGCCACAACAACTGGAACATAATCACAAGCATTGTGGGGTGTGTGTGTGCGCGTGCCACAACAGCAGAGCTCGGCAGTGGGACAGAGACAGAACAGCCTGCAAAGCCGACAATGTTTATCTAGCCCTTTACAGCAAAGTCTGCCAACCCTTGATCTTTGTAAAATTTGCCTCTTTGTTCCTTCTAATGCTCTTTTGCCTGGAATTATATTACCTTGTGTTAATACTACTGCACTTGCTTTCTCTCTGTTTAGCATTGATTTAGATTATCCTCCCTATGCCACCCGCCTCTGCCAATTTTCTTCAGTTTCAACCTCCCTATATGATTTTGTTTAGCTATGTCTCTCCTGGAAATTCAGCATGTAGCTGGATTTATGAAAACAGTCTGAGAGCTTTCGTGATGTTTTCTTTATTGTCACTAGTGTCCAGATTTGCCGTGTTGTTACCTTTTAATCTACCTTGTTTCATTGCTGTTTTCATCCTGCTGCGCTTAACCCCCAGAAGGAAAGTCACAGGGGAAGAGAGGGAGACTTCTGCTTTGCCAGTATATTTTCAGTATTATAAAAAGAGGCTATAACTACATCGCTTGTGTGATGACATGCTACTTTATATTTAGTAATAAAAGGGAGAGTGTTAAGGAACCAAGGGTCATGAATATACAAGGATCCATGTGATGAATTCTTCAGGCAACAAAAGTTCCAGTCACCCTTCCCTTCCCACCACCTCCACCCGCAGACATACACAAAGACAACAACCACTTTATATAAATGGAGTTTGTATAATGGGGACTTGGCTTCAAGGAGGGTCCCTGGTCCTCTCCGTCAGCCTCACCAGAAACCAGCCCCTTGAGGCCACGGGAAACTGCTCCCTGAGGTCACCGAGCCTGCCAAGGAGGCCATCCTTCCATCCCTGGCCCTAGCCCGGCCATCTCCACGTCTGCAGCGGGCCCGATCCCCAGTGCCCGGGCCCACCGCGTTCCGCCCACCCGCAGCTCTGTTGTCCTGCCAGCACTTCCTTCGCAGCTCAGTGGACATTCCAGCATCTAGGGCGTGTGTGCGGAATGCGGCGATCGGGGCAGGCCCAGCCAGGCGCCTTCCAGCACTGAACCGCTGCCCCCACGCTCCCAGCTGGCCCCACCTCCAGAATCTCCTTTAGCCTACTCCAGAAGGCTGGAGCCAGGCGAGCCCTCCACGAGACTGGGGCGAGGCCCTGAAAGGGGCCAGGGTCAAGATGTACCAGCCCCCAACCTGGGGACTCAGAGAGAGACCCATCCTCAGGGCCTGACCCCACGACCCCGTCACCACAGGAGCCAGCAAGAGTGATGCCCTGGGTTTGAGCTCTGCCCCTGGCAAGTCCCCTGCCAATCTGGGCCTCTGCCCCTACTCAGAGAAATAATCTGCCCACTCTCTCCTGACACCACGGGAGTCCTTGTCATTCTGGGTGAGTCCTCATTAAAGAAAGGGTGGCTGAGGGGGGTGGCGGGTTCCCACACTGAAGAGAAGGGGCGTGTCCTGCTATATCTGACCCAGATCCTGGTACCCAGAGACCCCAGGTTCACTCGCATGTCACATCTCTCTTCCTGTGTCCTCCCGTGGGGACCCAAGTTGGCAGTGTGTGAGGATGTTATAAAAGCATTCCCTGAACACCTGCTGGGCTTCGGGCCAGAGCTTCTCACACTGGCCTCCTCCATTAGATCCTGACAGAGGAGACAAGGACTCTCACCTATGTTGTACACATGGGGAAACTGAGGCTTAGGGAGAGGAAATAATTTACCCAGGTCACAGAAGATAGCCAAGCAGCAGAAGCCCTTCCCCACAGCTCCAAGTCTCAGAACCCTCGGGGTATTTCTCCACTAGCCATAGCCGCCTCAGGTAAACATGAAGCAGAACTTCCCTTGGCACATGAGAGTCAAGCCCAAACCACCCCTGCCCCAGTGAGGGGTGGGGGGTGGGTGGGCACGGATCTCTTCCTAGAGAGAAGAACCAGCCAAAATAGCCACAAGGCAAAAACACCCTGACCCCTCACTCTCACCTTCGTCCAGAGGACCCAGCTCATGTCTCAAGCCACCATGCTCCTAACTTGCGGTGTGACTTTAGGCAAGTCACTTCCCCACTCTGAGCATCCATTCCCTCAAAACATGGGGGTTGGACTGTAAGAAACTCTGGTGTCCCTTCAGCCCAATTCCACCCATGACTGAAACCGACTGAGTCTCCTCAGGAAGAATTTGCTGTGTATGGGACCCCTCCCCTCTGTGGGCATGTGGGATGGACGGGAGGGCAGACAGCGCAATGGAAAACAAATATTTTCAAGAGCTGGGAGTAAACACCATGGTTGGCAGGGCAGAGCCAGTGGAGTTGCTGAACTAAAATCCTGAAACCGTTAAAAATAGGAAAAGAAACGGTACAGTTCACATATTTTGCAAAGCTAAGTTAAATCAACATCTGCAAAAAATATCCCCGTTAAACGGAATAGCAGGATTTCATTAAGTAAATTGCAAGTTGGCAAAAATTCTGAAAGAAAGGGGAAAAGCCACGGGCTGGCCTGTAATTTAAACCTTATTTTAACTGTGACAGCATGACTGCAAAGGGCTCCATTTCCAAACGAAAGGAAAAAAATAAAATAAAGCCTAAAAAAAAAAAAATTTTTTTTTTTTTTTTAAGGGCCTCCTGCACTCCCAGGCATGGGGCCCCTCCCCCTAGCTTCCACGGGCCCACAATATTTTCAGTAATTATAACGTTACCTAGTTTTCCCATGGATATAACAAATGAGGGACAGAGAGAAGGGGGAGGTGTGGGGAAGAGGGAGGAAAAAGTGAGCACACAGACAAAGTCACCATTGTCACCTCTAATTAGGTTTTTTTTAACCAAAATGGCTTGAAGCACAGAACTCTGGGAATCTTTTCCTTCCTCCAGGAGGCCTTTCTGTTTAACCCCACTGTGGGTTCCGCTGGCTGGAAGCCCCATGCAGAGGTGGGGGCCAAACCCAGCCTGGCCCAAGGAGCGGGACATCACCAGCCTGTTCCTCATCCCTAAAAGATCATGAGGGGTGAACAGCACCCTCGTCAGCCAGGAGATCAGTGGTGAGCACCCTGTCAGCCACACAGTACCCACAAAGTCCAGGGACATGCTGTGGGTTCTTCCACCTGGACCCCAGGTAGGGCCATTTCTGCAGATAAGCAGAAGGCTCCAGTGGCGATCACAGGGCCCTGGGGTCATCCAAGGATGACCTTAGCATAATAATATTCTCATCACAATGGACTTGAGACAGAAAGTATCATCTACTCGGTTCTTAACGCTTGTTTTCTTCTTTAGCAATGGAACATTCACTGACCTTTGTCTCCCATATAGAATCTTACTGTTAATCTCAGGATCTAAAACAGGTAAAAGGACAGCTACTCCTTCCCTTATGCTTTAGAGCAGCACCTGAAAAAGTCTGAAAAGCACAGATCCAAATTGTCTCCTCTCCTGGTACAAAAGGGGGAAACTGAGGACCAGTAACAGTCATGGACCATGGTTTGTTAATTTCAGGGCAGGCGGGGACTCTGGGAAGTGTGGTCCTGCATGCACGCTGAAGGGGCCTGGGAATCCATGCGGGCATGTTTGGGACTGTCCTATGAGCAAACAGGAATTTTCTGACAGCTTCCCAGCCTGGTGGTGACTACTCAACATGAAAGTCACCCTGAGAGCTGGGCCATGACCCCCACAGTCCTAAGGAGTTTTTGAAAAGTAAGGACAACACTAGAACCAACATGTTTGATTAGCTGCCCGTTTCCAGAAAATTCAAAAATAGAGTGAATGAGCGATCAGTCCTTATAGACTCAGAGAGGGAAAGACACTTGCCTAAGGTCACACAGCAAGCAAACAGCAGAGGAGGGCCTAGGGACAAGGACAAAGCAGCCTATCCCTAGCTCCAACTGAAGTCATCCCTTTGGCGAGGTGAGACACACGGCACCCCCAAACCACAGGGCTCCCCCTTCCCTCCTCCAGCTCCTTACTGCTGCCTCTGAAGGCAGTCATAAGGCCCATCCTGTCCTTTGTGCCCTCTTGTCTTAAATGGATTTTTTTTATTTTATGAGATCATCTTTTTAACACGAGTTCTTTTAAATTGAAGTACAGTTGATTTACAATGTTTTAGGCATACAGCAAAGTAATTCATACACACACAATTTTTCAGATCATTTTCCATTATAGGTTATTACAAGATCCCTGTGCTATACATTAGATCCTTGTTTTTGTCTATTTTACATATAGTAGTATGTATCTGTTTATCCCAATTCTTAATTTATCCTCCCCCCTCTTTCTCCTTTGGTAACCATAAGTTTGCTTTGTATGTCTGTGAGACTATTGCTATTTTGTAAATAAGTGCATCTGTATCATTAAATGGACTTTTAACCCCTGCACTGTCGCCTTAAGTGGACATGTGCCTTTTCTCTGAGCCTTAGTGAACCCACCTGTTAAATGGGGATTAAGAACTATACTGCTCCTACTCCCAGTGGTTACAAGAATCATGGGAAACACTTTATTAAAAATGCCCAACTCCGTGCTGAACAGCTAGTAGGCACTTACTCTGCTCAATCCTCTAATGCTTAGCACAGAGTACCTACCTGGTAACATCACCACCAAGGGACAGAAAATAAAATGGGCACATGCATTTATTGAGCTCCTACCAAGTACCACGAGTTATACTTTCATGAGGATTTGTGTGAACTGTGTGTGTGTGTTCCTGTGCCAGGGGAGGACAGCCAGGGAAGAAGTGGGTGTGAACCCCTTCATACTGCAAACTGCAGCCAACTCTTAGAGCAGTGCAATGAGGCAACGCCCCAGGCAGGGTCACCTGGAGCCTGGCAAACTCCGACCTTTTTGCAAGTATGACTCTGAACTTGGCCCCTGCCTTGATTTAAAGACAGCACAAGCAAGAGGCCACTCGGTAAGAGTGAGCGAGTTCAGAGAACACAAGAGTCAGATGGAGACAGAGGAGGGATGAGAAGTGGCTCCCTTGTCTCCGAGGACCAGATAACAATATGACCCATTCATGGAGCTCTTCCTACATGCCTGTTATTAAATCAGGCCCCTGAGGTAGGGCTCCCATTATCCCCATTCTTATAGAGGAGGACAAATGAGCCCGTGACCACCCACTGTGACTGTGACATTTGACCCCAGAGCTTGAATCCCCAAGCACCCCGCATGCTGCCTTTCGGGCCCTCTGATGGTGAAGGCAGGCAGTGCCAGGAAGCATCACCTGGCTGGGGCTTTTTCCCTCAGCAACACCCTGTCCCCACAAATCTCCAAAAGACCAACGAAGCCCTTGCAGCAAGAGGAGGAAAAAGTTCTAAGTTTCCTTCTCAAGTTCACGAGGCTGTTTAGGGTGAGGCACCAGAGTCATAAAAGATGGGCAGTGTGTACTGAATCCCATGAGCCATCCTACCATGGCAGTGGGCTGCAGAGTCCCCAACAGTCACTCCTGGCCAGGCCTCGCCAGGAGCTCTGGCCCAGCCCCTAATGCAGTGTGACTTTGAGCAAGTCACTTCACTTCTGAGAGCCGCGGCTACCCCATCTGTGCAAAGAAATCTTGAGCTGAGTGACCCTGATGTTTCACGCCCATAAGGCAGGACCCTTTAAAAAAAGGCCACCCAGAGAGGTGAGAGGGGGGCAGGCACGCAGAGGCAACATGCTCACCCCTGGTGTATGCTGGAGGCCTCTCGAGGGAGCCAAGGCAGGAGGACAGCAGAGGTGGAGAGAAGGCACCCAAGGGGCAGTGCTGAAGGGTCTGGGGGCAGGGAGGAGCCCTGGGGGCTCCTTGTAGATGGATGCCTGACTCACAGAAGGTTCAATTCTGCCCAGATCCCACAGCTGGAATGACATACGGGCAGGCTGGAGAGCAAGGCTGCTGGCACTGAGGTGGACTGGATTGCCACTCCCTGTCTGGGCACACCATCTGAACCTCATCACCTTCTGCAGACCTCAGATCCTGAAAGTGCTGAGAAAGTCTGATTGGGGCCTCAGGGCCTTTGTGGCAGTGGTGTGGGAGGCTTCAGAGAGGTAGAAAGAAGACAAAGGGGCTTTACAACCTGCTTCATGTGGCCCCCAACTAGCTACCCACCCTCTCTGGGGCTCCATGACCTCATCTGCCAAATGGCAATAATTAAGCAACCTTCCCAGGGCGGTGTGTTGTAAGAATTCAACAAGACAATACATGAAACCACAGTGCACGTGGTACACCTTTGGCAAAGGCTACTGCCATCCCCCTGTAGTTCTCCCTCACTATCCCCAGCCAGGGCTAAAGGTCACCTCCTCCATGAAGCCCTCCCACACTCGCCTAGGCAACCCCCATTGAGATCCCAGAGCAATCTATTCAGATCTTTATAATAAAGAGTTCTGTATGTGGTTTTTAAATTACAAGCCTGCTACCATCAAACTGTGAGTACTGAGGGTGATGTGACCACCTAGCCAAGGGTAAAGAATTCCAAGCACAGAGGTGAGGGGACTCCCTATAGTGACACAGCAAGCCAGGCCAAAGGTGGACTTGAACCCCTTCTGGACACCAGCCCGGGGTTCCCTCCCAAAATCCCTCCACCCCAAAATGTCTACGGTCTGTCAGAAAGAGGGGAGGGCACCTCCCAGCCAAGACTTCCAACACTGACCCACTAAAATCCGTGTATGGCTGAAAGATCACCGCCCTGGGGGACTCAAGGCCCTGGCAGGCTTCCTGAGCCTCAGTTATTACAGCTTGAAAACAGGTGATGCCTGTTTGTCCCTCAATGGGTTTCCTAAGAAGCAAGTGAAAAGCTGTGTTGTAAACTGCTTTTTTTTTAAAGGCACCATTAAATGTAAAGGATTTCTATTATGTTTATAAGCAACTATAATAAAACGGACTTTACACAGCAGCTTCCTACGGAAGGCGTAGGAAGAAAGCACGCCAGCCATCCGGGGCCTGGCTGCAGTTCTGGTCGTCAGTAAGTCACTGTGTCTCAGGGAAGTCACTGGTGTCTCTGGGACCGTTTCCTCTTCCCAACAAAACAAAGGTTTGGTTGGCTGACCGCCAAAGCCCCTCTGGCACTAAAAACCTGCTCCATGCCCAGCACGGTCAAGGCACTGAGAAGGTAGCGTGCACAGATCAGGACCTCAAGTCTCAGGCAGCCTAAATGTTGGGTTGACCAAAAAGTTCATTTGGGGTTTTCCATATGATGTTACAAAAAACCCAAATGAACTTTTTGGCCAATGCAATATGTTGATGCCAGGACCTGCCTGAGACAGGTGAGTGCCGCGGCCAGAGCACATGGCCAGCCCATCTCCTCCCCGCTCCCAGGTTGGCTTTGTGGTTTGCTTTGACCTCGACGCACACCTGTCACGTCAGGAAAACAGTGTGACCCTGGGGGCTCAGGAGACCCAGGTTCAGTCTTAAGTTCTTACGAGTCTCAGTTTCCTATTGCGAAAGAGGCAGTAACAGAACCTTTCCCACTGGCCACGGTACAGCACGCTGGAAGGGCTGCAGGAAGGCACAAGCTCTCAGTCTGTGCGGGATGGGAGTGGGAGTAGCCTTTTCTTGAGCATCTTTATCCTGGGCAACAGGCTGAGCACTGTACTGGCTCCCATTTCAGGCTCATGGTAAGTGGGCAAGGTGGGTTCAGTAGCTTCCCCAAGGCCATAAAGTACCGACTGGCCCTGTCTTCTGATTTTGGAGTAAGGTGGTCTGAGCCCTCTATGCAGAGCTATGATCACCTAATCACCTGATCCACCATCATCCTCCAACCCCTGCTCCCCCAGCCTCCCACCCTCCCCTGCAGAATAGAACTCAACAATGTGCAAAGCACTTTCACCCAGAGAACCTCAAACCCAGGGCCTGTCTCAGTGTTGGCCCTGCAAAGGGTAGGGGCTTGTCAGGCTCTCCTTTGCTGAGAACAAACTTGGCCAAGGGCGGGGTCCCAGGGCCACCAGGGGCCTGATACATGGAGGCTGCCCACGAACCCTGCTGGTGTTCTGTCCATGTCCCTCTCAGCCTGCACCAGTTCAGTGCACAGCTCAACTAAATGCCAGGACCTGCTCTTGTCTCAGGACATTCCTGAGAGGTTGCTGTGGGCTTCCTCTCCTTGAGAGCTGGAAGTAGGAGGAATGAACACCCCAGGAGTGATGGACTGGTACCCCTCCTCAGTTGGGATAACTCTGAGGTGAACTACATGTTGTTTCCGAAAGTGCCCAGGAGGATTCCGCTCCGAGTGTCCACAGAGGTAACTGGCTTCATATAATGCTCCCTGCCCTGGCCTCTCCCACCCCATCCCTTCCTCACTCTCCACTGCTATTTCCTGGGTCAACCCCCTGCTCCAATAAACCATGTATTCAAATTCCTATCTCACAGTCTGCTTTTGGGACCCCTCAAAACAAGAAAACCTTGCCTTAGCACCAAACAAATCACAGCTACAGTAGCTGTTCCCAGGCCCAAGTTCCTAGGGAGACAAGAAGTGCTGTGGGAACCAGGGCTGGGTCTTCTCTGTTTTGTGTCCCAGCATCAGGCACAGGCTGGGTTGCAGGGAGGTGCCCGTAAATGGACCAGAATGAACACGAGAGATGGCTCGTTCACTGGGTGATGGTCACACGGAACACTCATCCTTGTCCTGACAAGGCCCCAGTCTAGGTGGGAGATAAGGTATAAAACAGTCTGTGAAGATGCTCACACAAAAACAAGTATTTGGTACTGGGGGGTTTCCTAGGTGTCAAGATAAAGGTCACAAGTCTTATTGCGCACTGACTTGCCTAAGGTCACATGGCTCTTCTGTCTTAGCGTAAAAAGATTACAAGCTCACCAAGGGCAAGGTTGAGCAAAGGCACCCTCCCCCTACCCTGTGTCCTGCACAGCAACTCAGAGCATGGTCTGGACACGGCAAGCAATCAGTAAAGAGCCTCTGGTGAATCTTTAAGGAGAGCCTGGGAGCCCCGGCCACGCTGAACGTTTGAGGCAGTGATCGCCAGTGTGTACGGTGTGTACACCCTGAAACCTTGAATGACAGCCCCCAGCCAGGTCTGAAAACTGTGCTGCAGACCCAGGGTCTCCCCTCGCTCTCCCGGATGCCAAACCCATTCTGTCAGCAGGCCCTGGTCGGCTCCGCTGACCTGGCACCTCGCAACCACTGTCCACGCACACAGACTTGACTCCAGGACATCACCTGGGTCCAGGCCTCCCAGTATCAGCCCAGCCCACCCCGAAATTCAAACCACAAAGTCTCTAGACCTGAGGATCCAGGGAGGCTGCGTGCAGCAGGCCTGGCCCCAAGAGGAGCCCTGCTGTCACTGCGTCCCTGCCCTCAGGTTTCCTACACCTGGAAGGGCCCTCGGGTGCACCTACTCCAGGAAATCTTAATCAGGAAGGCACAACGTGAGCAGCTGGGGAAGCTGCTGAATCAGACTGGGCACCAGGCACAGTACTGGTGTACCATGTACCATGTGTACCACGACAACGCCCTCGAATCAGAGGCTCGGATGCAAGCCCCTCATTAAACAGAGGGGGAAACGGCCTCTGGGGAGGGAGGGGCAGTGACTGACAGGGCTCCAAAGCTAAGACCTTGTTCTTGTTGTTTCAGTTGCTAAGTCGTGTCGGACTCTTTGTGACCCCATGGACTGTGGCCCACAAGGCTCTTCTGTCCACAGGATATTCCAAGCAAGAATACTGAAGTGGTTTGCCGTGCCGTCCTCCAGGGGATCTTCCAGACCCAGGGATTGAACCCTCATCTCCTGTATTGCAGGCAGATTCTATATCATGGAGCCATCTGGGAAGCCCAAAGCTAAGACCAAGTCCTCACAAACAAAGCTTTTGAAAAAGTACATCCCACACACAGGCCTCTCTCTATAGCTTTACGAGGAAACTCCCATCCAGTCGCCTTTTCCTGATGATCTCGGGGAAAAAGCGAGCTAGGGCGCAGCAGGGAAGGCAAAAACCTGTGAAGGGGCGGGAGCACGACCCCTCCCCCAGGAGCCTTGCCATCTAATGAAGCGAAGAGAAAGATTCAGGTGGCAGTTCAAACGCTGGTGTTTTAAAGATGAAAGTATGCGATTCAATTAAATGTTTAAGTAGTGTTTTCTCATACTAAATCACTGAATCGTTGGTGCATTCCTTGAATTTCTCAGGGCACTGTTCATTTTTATTTATTGTTGTAACCCAATGCCCTTAGCTGCGTGAATGGTGCTATTCGAAGGAAACTTGTTTTGCAACGGGAAAAGTTGTCCCAGGTCTCTTAAAAGGTTCATTATGTGCCTGGTAACTCCGTTCTATTAATAATTCTGGACTATATAGGCAGGGTTTACTTTCCATTTAGCATTATATTTTCCAAAATTCTGTAAACAGCTCCTCTACACAAACCCTTTTGATATTCAATTCCTCCCTGTTTTCTTTTTTTTCTTAACCACTCTTTTTCTCTGGGCCTACTCCTTATGAAAAAAGAAAAAAAAAAAGATGGAAAGAAAGAAATCACCAAGCGCACATATTTTTTCAATTAAGCCATGCTTGGTGCCAAAATATATGGATCGCACTAATAGCCATAAGTAATCTTAAGGTCTTTCCCCCAAATATTTTGATTATTTTACAAATCCCCCAAGGAATGTACTCTTAGGGTGATTTATGTAGCTCAGGCAGGATTTGAGGAGGGGGCTGGCTGCAGTGGGGCAACTTAGGAGACGGGGGCAGCTGTGTGATACAGAACCCAAAGGACTCTCAGGGGAAACTCTAGGCCATCTCTGCAGGGGTGAGAAGGGTGAGTTAGTGATTCCTACACAGAACAGGTGGTTGCACTCAGCCCCCTGAGGAAAAGGTGGCTGGAGCCTCCACAGATAACCCCGATGTCTGATGATCCCTAAGCCACCTGCATTCACCTTGCATCCTAAGGTAGGGTGTTTCATTTGATCTCTATCAAATTTACCTTGCTCACTTTTCAACTTTTACTAAGTATATATGACTAGGGGGGAACCCCAGTGCCAAGGGAAAGTAATCTGGACTTCACCATCTATGAATAATCTTCAGGTGAAGAAGCAATGTGGGCAGAGGAGGAGGTATTGTTGGCCCAGTGGGCTCTGTCAACAGCATCTCCAGCCCCAACCACAAAACTCTTCTACTCCCAAGGAACAGCCAAGAAGATGGGGACAGGGTTCCTCAAAGACCAGCTGGCATGGGCAGGCTGGCTTCCCCACAGGGGAGCTGAGGCATCTGGCCAGAACCTTCCACTGACCAAAGGGACCCTAATCAAGGATGAGCTGGCTTACAGGGGCAGAAGAAGCTCTCAAGTGAAGGGCAGGTGTGGCAGCAAGGGCCAGCCTTGGCAGCCAGAGGCCCAGGGCCCATCCACATCCCACTGGCTGGCTACATGCCCTCAGCAAACTGTGTGACTCCTGCCAAGCCTCAGTATCCCTACCTGCCAAGTGGAGCTAAGAATTTCTGTCTTCCTGGCTGGATTTTCTCATGGAAGATCAACTGGATCAACTGGGTTGTTCTTTGTAAATTGAAAATCAGGCCAGAAGGAATTTTGTATTAGTACTGTTGTACAAATAACTGACGTAATAAATGCCCAATTGCATAGCGTTCATTGAAAGTGACTTAAAGATGCCTTTCCCTTCCTTATGTGTTAAAACAAAACTAAACCTATAGAACCAAGGTCTCTGCATTTTGACACCATCCTCCCAACTCTGGAGAACCCAGATCTTCACAATGAACTCTGACTCAAATGAAGCCACACTGAGGGGACATACTGGGTTTGCTAGTGGGTCATCGTAACCGTTCACATCCAGAAATGGGTCCTCTCCACAATGCCACCATTGGCTACTGTCAAACTGAACCTAGTCCTTGAGAGTCCACCCGAGCACTTTAATTACCATGCCCATCGAGGGCACGGAATCAGCCACAGCCACAAGTTGCCAAGCCTCAGTTTGACGAACTCAAAAGACACAAAAGCCTGGCAGTTGCTGTCTCAGCCTCCCACACAGCAAGAGGGTGTCCCCAAATGAGATTTTCCCTGAATGAGAGGATGCCTTTTCATAAGCAGGTATGCACAGTTCCCAACCCCCAGGCCCCCACAGCTAACACCAGGAACCCCCCACCCCAGCCCAAGTCCAGAGAGGAACTTGGAGCCTCTGTGTCAGCAGCAGGAACAATAGGCTGAAGTCAGGGTCCTTGAGGATGTGGAACAAAGAGCTGGCTCGCCGGGAAGGGAGACCTTTAACTTCCAGAAACCACACACGTCCCATCCCACACACTGTCCCACGACCAGGAGAGAGCCTCAGGGTCACGTGGCCGTTTGAAGCTCCCAGGTTTGTTGGGGCCAGAAAATCCCAGGCTTGCAAACACAAAATAGGACAAGAGTCACCACAGTGGCACAGCTGCTGGGGTCCCTTTCTGTCTGCCTGTGCCCTGAAACCTCTCACCTGTATGAGGCCCCAGAGGGTGCGGGCAGAGACTGGCAAGACCGGTGCCAGCCTGCCCTATCTCCCCCCACCTCCAGCACCTCCAGCTGATTCATGGGGAGCCTCGGCCTCTTATCAGAGCCCGCCAGTCAGGCACCAGCACACATCCCCACTGGCCGCACCTTCCGCCCAGAGTATGCTTTTGTCTCTGGCTCCAAACTGGCTACGGGAAGTGGGGCACAAGGGAGGGGTCGGGGTGCCACAGGCTCTGGAGGCACTCTAAGGGGCCTCCCCACCTGATGTCACGTGATTCTCACTTAGAGAAGGAGGGGTGGAAAGGAACTCAAGAGCGCATCCACTCACACTGTGTATGAGCAAGCTGAGGCCCAGAGAGGGAATGAGACTTGTCCAAGGTCACACAGGAAGCTGGAGGCAGAGGCCACATTGGAGTCCCAGCTTTTCCAACCTGATTCTCTGTCCTGCGCTAGGCTGCTGATGGGCCATGTGCCCTGAGCAAAGGGCTTTGCTTTTCTTAAGTCCTCACCAACAAAATGATTTTGTACTCAGACCTTGAAGATACAAATCTAAGATGGGAAAGTCTTTTGCTAAAATAACAGTCCCTCCTAGAGTAGGAAGCCCTTCTTTTAGCCTGAGCAAAGGGGAAGTTTAGGGCAAGGAGTGGAACAGAACAGAGAGGAGGGAAGAGAGCCCCCAAAAGCTGTTTTACTGTGGGCTCTAGGCAGGGAGATGAGAGGTGGGGAGGGGATGGGGGAGTCAAGCTGAGGGGCAGAAGGCATGCCAGTCAAGTGGGTGCTGCAAAATTGCTGCAAAAGCAGGGCCTCTTTGGGTGGGAGGGTGGGGCTGTATGGCCTAGGGCTGGAGCTCCGGACTTTAAAAGCAGGATGTTTGGCTGGGGCCTCTCTTCTCTCAAATAAACAAACAATCCACAACCTTATTCAAAACAGTGGGGCGTGCTGGGGAAGGGCCTGATCATCTCATTTCCATATTCCCTCCCCAGGAGAGTGCCAGCAGCTACCTCAAGGGCCCTGAGGACCAGTGGGTAGGAAGCAGTGGCAGGGACTAGGCTGTGACAGTAGGTACCCTCCATCCTGAGGTAACCGGAGGACCCCCATCTGGCTGGATATGTGGGGCCAGAGTCTTGCCGACTGACAGCCTCTTCTCCCACATCCTGACCACAGAAGTGGGCCCCTGAGAACAAAGCCTAGTCCCTTAAGAAACAGGCTAAGGAACTTCCCTGGTGGTCCAGTGGTTAAGACTCCGAGCTTCCACTGCAGGGGGCATAGGTTCAATACCCGGTTAGGGAACTAAGATCCCACATGCCACTAAGTGCTGGTGCTGGTGGGTGCGGGTACTGAGGCTCAGTCAGTGGGGCAACTGCCCCTGCTCACACAGGAGGGGGTCATGAAACTGGCATCCAGACTCCCTGTTCAGCCCTTTCCAGCACCTATGAGGGGGGCAGGGTATGTATGGGCCGCACAATGGGTCATCGGTTTCCTTGTGGAAATCTGGACCATTCCTCTGCCACGTTCTTGGATGCATTTGTCTCCTGGAGCCTTCCTTCACCCAGCCAGTGTTTACGGAGAAGGGACAAGGTTCTAGGCTCAGGGCGTAGCCAGCGGTGAACAAGACTCAAACCCTACTTCAAAGAGCTCACACCAGCTTCCGCTGGTAACAAGCTGCTTTTTGTTATTCAACAAACATTCACTACAGGTCTGGTCCATGTGCCTGAATCAGACACCAGGGTCGGCCAAGGCACATGTCCTGCACTCATGCTCCTGTGGCCTTTCAGGTGGTCATCCTCCTCCCCATCCAGGGGGATGAGAAGCCACCTGAGACACGGACAGGTCTCAGCTCTTTTCTCTCCTCCCAAGGCAGGCCGCAGAGCATCCACTCAAACACTGGGAGTGGACTATTTACCAAGTGCCTCCCTTCCTCTGGCAGGAAGTCGCTCCCAGCACGGTGGTTTTTTTTTTCCCCCTCAACTCTTTCTGGGCTCGTGGTTTGGAAACAGCAAAGGGTTGTGAGTTACAAGATCCGGGCCCTCTCCTTCACGGCTGCTGGGAGAGAAAATGGGTACAGCCTTTCCGGAGAGCACTCTGACCTTAAAAGTGCATGGCCTTTGACCTAGCAATCCCACTTCTAGGAATTTATCCTAAGGAAATAGCCAGTGATGTGCACATGTGCACGAGAGCGCTTACTAGGAGGCCATGTTTCTGAGTTTAAAAAAAGAAAAAAAAAAAAAATCACTGCAACAACCAGGCCTGGGAGACTGGTAAGGAAATATGGCACATCCATGACACGAAATGCTAAGTAGACATTAAAAAGCCTACAGAATATCTGTTGAATTAAGCAAATGTTCTCAATATTGCTAAGAGCAAAACAGAGCACTACAAATGGCTATATATACTTTTAATTCAGCTCAGTTCAGTCACTAATAACTCCCTTCTTTTCATTTGGCAGTATGTACATATACCTATATAGCAGATTTCTATAATACTTCCCATTTTTTGCTAAGAAAGAGGATGACAAGAAAAATACTCTTGCAAGCTAGTTAAATAATAATTTCCTTTCAGGGTGGTAGAGCTAAGAGTAATGTATTTCTCCTCTGTGCTTCTCTTGTTTTTTAATGCTCTGTATTCATCATATATTACTTTAAAAAAGGAAGAAAGAGGAAATGCTACTGGGGCGGGCGGGGCTTGGGCCGGCTCCTTCACTAACAAGCCATCTAATGTCTGTAGGCGCCTTCGGCTAAGGAGGACGTCAGTGACACTGATAGCTAGAAGGACAATACCTGCTCAGGCACTGTACATCACTCCCTTGCCACCCAAAGCCCTTCCAGGTAGACACCCACTTTGAAGATACAGAAACTGACTCCATGCTAGACCCTCTGCTCACCATCTAAGCCCCACCACCAGCCACCCCAAGAGAACACAGCCCATGTGAACCCTGCAGCACTGGTTGGGAGTGGCGGGTAGGGTGGGAAGCTGGGAGAAACCTGCCCCACTGCAGAGCCACCAACCCTTCTAAGAAAGGGCACTCTCAGCTGCTACATTCTCACTGCAGGGGACTCTCAGAATCCCATGGGAGTAGGCCCTGCAGGGTCTCTGGCTGGTGGATGTGTCCACCCATTCGCTCAGCCTTCCCTGGGGAGCTGCCACAGCCAGGGTGACTCATGGAAGAGCAAAGTATGGTTACGTCCCGAGGTGGAAACTGAGGCCCACAGAGGGAAAAGTCACGCTGCCAGGGCATGGCCTCCCGCGTGCTGACCGTGGAGGGACAGCAGCTCTGGAACGCAGGATCTCCAGGTGGAGGGCTCCAAGAAAACGAATCTCAGGGCTGAGGATTCAGGCAAAAACTCAGTAAATGCACCCTCACCCCAAGGCCAGAAGCAGAGGCAGGTCTCAGGACAGAGGGCTGAATGGGCAGCCTGGAGGAAAGGCCATGGCCAACGACCCACTGGGCTTCGCTAAGTAAGGCCGGGGCTCCAGAGGGGGCACCGACTATGGACAGGGTCAGAAATTCCAGGCATGACCTGAGACCCACCAGCTACATCGCGGGGATGGAAGGGGGTGCCACAGAGTCTTCCCCTAGGGAAGGGGCAACCAGTAAAAGCATCGTGGCTGAGTCCCATTCTTGGGACTGAAGTTCCTGCCCAGGGGGCTGGCTAGACACGCTGTAGGCCCCTGAGACTCCAGACATTGGGGCTACAAAGGACCCTTTCCTGTCTTGACTGCCCCACACAGAGTTCACAGGGCAAAGGCATCTAGCATCTCCCCATCTGGACCCAAAAGAACCAGAAGGCCAGAGGAGATGGAGATCCTTCTTTTTATTATTGTTATTTTTTAAATACGAATTATTTCCAGCCGGAAGGCAGAGGGGTGAGGGCCATCAGAGGCCTCCGGCCACCGGCACCCAGCCAGCCTCATAAATGTCTGGCAGCTGGAGGGAGACTCAGCTCATTGCTATCGAAATGAGCTCGTTACTGCTAATTTCCCCGGCTCACCAACTGATGCATCCAGTGTGTTCCTGAACCTCCAAAGCCGTTTCCGAAGCCACCCTCATGGGATCCGCCAGGGGACACCGAGTGTAGGCGGAACTTCAGGGTGGCCTCAGTTTCCCCAACCAGAGTGTGGGCAGGAGAAAAGGGAACAGAGGTAGTTCATTCAACTGTGGCTGAGTCAACCACAGACGAGGTCAACCATTCCACCAGGGCTGCTCATTCCTGTGGGTAAATGGGGAGACAGCAGGACAGTACAATTTCTCAGGGTCACTCAGAACAACCCCTCCACTGCCCAAACACCCAGCAGGCCCCCAGATGATACTAGGCACCCGGCACACATTCTCTCTCTTCATTTACACCGCAACCAGGCAAACAGGACCTTATTAACCACTCTCGTTTACAAAGACACCGAGACTCAGAAACGTGCAGGAACCCGCCCCAAAGGACACAGCTACGGAATACTAAGGTCCTCCCCTAAAGTCAGTAAGAAAAGTGGCTAAACGTGGCAGGGTCTATGCCCACTCTGGAAACACACACAATCTAGGCAGGGTGTGCAGAGGCTCCTCCTTCCTGAGAGTTGACAGAGGAGGGCAAGCACCCATTGGCCACCCCAAGGTGGGGTTACCTGAGAAAGCTTCCAATAAGGTGACCTGAGACAGGCACGCCATCCGTGTCTGGGGCTGCCCAAGCGCAAAGGAGGGAGTGGTTAGCACCACCCACTCGGGGTGACCACCTCCCTGGGCCAGGCCCAGTTAGGGAACAATGCAGCCCAGAGGAGCAGTAGAGGAAGAAGAACCACTGCCTGCCCTGTGGGCAGAGCCCTCCGCACACCTGGGTTCATCTTCCCACCTGAGAGGTCAGGTGTCTTGCTGAGGAGTGAGTGAATCAGCCTGGGGAGATCCGTAGGCTGGAATAGAAGCATCCATCAAAAACAATGTTTACGAAAA
The DNA here is from genome assembly GCA_024291935.2 of Okapia johnstoni. Lineage (NCBI taxonomy): Eukaryota > Metazoa > Chordata > Mammalia > Artiodactyla > Giraffidae > Okapia > Okapia johnstoni. The sequence goes on from CM044307.1 coordinate 80,177,919, forward strand.
CGTTAAGGACACAAGGAAATATTTACCTAATGCTGAGGGGAGGAAAAAGGCAGGACACAAAGTTGCATTTTTTAACAGAAAAACAATTTAAACAGAATAAGCCAAAACCTTTTCCAGTAGTTATCCCAGGGAGTGGGAGGATTACCTCTTTGAGCTTTTCTATGCTTTCCACATTTTCCATTAATGAGCTATATGCTTCTTTGAAAAACAAAAGCAAATGGGTGTGTTTTAAGTGAACCCAAATGATGCCACTGCCGACCCCTAACCCCCGACCCTCATCCCTCTGTGCAGAGGATGAAGGAGCTGCACTGGGAGACAGACAGCCTGGCTGAGGCCCTCTTCTCCTGGAGGCCCTAGGAGTGCCAATCCAAAGCCCCAGAAAGATGGACACATAAAGCCACACATTTCTCGGCCATCTCTAGTGTCCTGGAAGGCTGCCGGGCTGAGCAATCCACACCGGGGTACTGTGTGCAGCTAGGGAGGGGCCGTAGCTCCCCACAGGTGATACAGGACCACGAGAGGGGTGCCTGAGAGTGCAATGCAAGGGCTCAAAGATGCTGCATGAATAGTCCTAGCATCCACCATCCATCAGCTTACTCAAAAAAAAGAAGGTGCCCCACAAGCTGCCAAAGCACCTGGGCTACTCCTTCTACAGTTCAGCCCCTCCATTCAAGCTTGTCCTCTGGCCCCAAATGGAGCAGCACCCCACTCCCACCCCACCCCTCGGAGGGGGAACAGTAGAACTGCTCCCTGGAGAAAGCAGGGTTATTCATAAACATTCCAAAGCCTGGGGTGGGAGAAGGTGCAACGTTGGAAAAGTGGTTCTAAGATGACAGTCAGTGAGGAGGGCAGAAAATGTTCTCTTCTTTGCCACTGCACTGCAACAGTATGAAAATACACCCATGAGACAAGCTACTGAAGCCCAGGGGGAAACCATGGCATGGCAATTGTGGGTAAGAGTCATTTTTTTTTCCTATTTCTGAGCTTCCCGGGTTATCATGACACTCGTTTCATGCACTACCACCCATGCGTTCACGGGAAGACCTGAACAGGTGTACTCAAGAGCGGCCCATGTGCACCACCACCCAGCGTCCTGTGCAGAGTCCAAGACCAGCAAGGTCCGCCCCACCACACACGTCCAGTCGTGCCCTCACCACTCGTCTGTGCCCACTCCCCTTGGCTCCTCGGTCCTAGCTGTCCCACAGGAAAGAGAGCTCCCAAAGTGCCAGTAGCTGTTTTATTTACGTCCCCAGTCGGTGATGTGAAAACAGCATCTAGGTGTGTATTTTCAACAAAATGTAACACAAGGCTTTAAAACAGCCTTTGGTGAGACAGTTTATGGATGGGTGGAGGTGCATAGCCTAACAATGCGAATGTATTTGATACCACTGAAGAAGACACTTAAAAATGGTTAAAATGGTAAATTGTACATTCTGTGTGTTTTGCAACAATTGTTTTAAAAGCCATTCTTCTCATGCTCAAAGAGCAAGTGCCTCAGGGCTCCCTCCTCCAAGTGGGGTCCTGGCTCCCCATCCTCCTCCCCAGCTCCTCCGCCCCCTTCCGGGCCACAGCCCATCTCAAAAGCGGGGAGGCCGTGCTCCTCATTTGTGTGTTTATCCAGAGTGCAGTTCTGGGAAGCGGAGGCTCAGCCCAGGCTGGCTGGGGCCTGGCTACAAGGCTCCAGGTTTGCCATCGGGGCCTTTTTCCACCTATCCAGGTCCAGCGCTGGCACTACACAACTTCCTGGCTCACTTGCATTTTTTTTTTTTTACCCCCCTCAAGTCATTTAAACCTATTTACCTTTAGGCTACAAGGGGCCTAGGCTCCAGGCTCATGAACTTAGGTACCAGCCAAGACGAGGAGGGTCAGGAAGGGGGACCTTCCTGAGGACAATGGGATGGGGAGGAAAGATGGAACCCCACTCCCTCATCAAAATCCATCCTTCTGCCTTCAATTCAATACCCACTTACCAAGTTCCTCCCCATGCCAGGCACGACCTTCAGACATGGAGAAGTACCAAGCAAGCAGTGGAGGGACTAGGAGACCCCTCGCTCATTCCTGCTAAGATGTGAACTGCTATCACTGAGTCTGCGCCATGAGTCAATGAAGGATAGGGTGACCAGCTCTGCCATGAGGGCCAGGGCAAGTGCCAGAGAGGAAGTGACATGAGTTGGACCTTTGGAAGGAATAGGAGGAGCTGGCCAGATGGACAAAAACAGCCTGGCAATGCAGTCCAAGTGAAGGGCGCAGCAAAGGCTTGGGGGCTGTGAAAGAGCCTAGCATGCTGGCAGTCTGGGACAGGGCCCATGTGCCAGGCTGAACTTCCGCCTGCTGGTGGCAGGGAGCCGTGGGAGGATGCTGAACTGGGGAGGTGATGAATGGGGGCCCAGACTCCCTGCCTCACCCCAGCACATTCCTGGGCCCAAGCCAGGGCAGGGACCCTGGGTACTTTCCAGGTACGAGACCAAGGTTCCCTCTCGGTCTTGTGTATTCCTTTCCACATTCATGAATAATGAAAGCAGCCCAGGCATCATCAAGATTATTCAAAGCTGCCCAGATTGATTCTAACTGGGCTGTGCTGTTGGACAAGACCTTTCTTTTTTAAAAATCTCTTGGCCATGCCTCATGGCCATTTGGAATCTTAGTTCCCCAACCCGGGATGGAACCCAAGCCCCCTGCATTGGCAGCAGAGAGTCGGAACCACTGGACCACCAGGGAGGTCCCAGCGGAGACCTTTGTGATGCCCTAGCAAAAACCTTTGGTTAGTGCTGTACCCATCCAGGTTGAAACACATAAGCTTTGGTGTCCGTCCCCTATAAGTATGAATCTTAGTTCCACCACTTACAAGATAATGTGCTCTAGGTAGGGTTGTCAGGTAAAATACAAGATGTTTGCTTAAAATTTGAATTACAAATAACTTTTAGTGTAAGTATGTCCCAAGTCAACTTCTGCAAGTGCATCAGGGAAATAACCCAGGTGAAAGCAGGCAGTGATATGCTTGGCATAAAGCCAGTCCTCACTGGGTCAAAGTTACCCTTTTCTTCCTTTCTTCTCAGAACCTTGTCCCAGAAGAGATTTTTTTTAACTTTCATTATGAAACATTTTAAGCCTACAGCAAAAGCAGCAAGAATAGTAACAATAAACTCCTCTATACCCATGGAGTGGATGCTGTTACACGCCCCGCCCAGATTCTCTTTGTTCCCAGCTATTGGGAGGTTTGGGCTGCTAATGGTTCACAGATGCCCCTTACTGGAAGAACTGTCCTGGTCAGGCGATTATAGTCCCTCCCAGTGTGTGTGCACGTGCGTCTGTGTGCACACCTACCCGCAGCCAATGACTGACTGAGATGGGAACAGAAAGCTGACCCCTTGTCTCAAGGTGTGCCCAACTCTGAGGTGCAGTGCCCGTTCCAGAGCTCCCCGGGGAACAGGCTGAGGCTGGACTCCAGTTGAGCCCATACCCTTGCTGCCCCATCCCACTTCCCTCACTCGCTTCTCCCAAGAACACGACCCCTAGTAAACTGAGCGTGTCCAAATCCCCATGTCAGGCTCTGCTTCTCAGGAGCCAACCTAAGCTAACTCTCACTCGTGCAACAATGATGAAGATTGCTTCATTTAGCCCCTTTCATGTATTCGCTTGTTTGTTTTGGCTAAAGTACCTCCCATCATTTCCCCCTGCATCCTTCATTATGTGTGTCTAAAAAAAATGTGAGCCTCTAAGGTTTTGACTTCCTTCCCTAATTTTCCTCCCAAAGGGGAAGGCTCTTGTGGGGGAAAGAGTCATAACTTTTAGCAGTGCCAAGGGACAGAGATTAGAGGCCAACCAGGCAGGCACCAGGCCATCTATTCCGGCTCCAGCCCAGCCCTGGACTATGGCGTGGCTTTGGTGGCCGGCAGGCCACGGTCACCCAGGTCCCACCTCTTTTGTGTGGATCAAGAGCTCTGGGACAGTGTCCCAGCATCTTCTTGGGGATGCCGCCAGGGTTTAAGTGTCTCTCTATTCTTGAAGAAGGGGACAGCATGGAAAGGCCAGCCCAGTCATGGCGAGCCACTGGCCAAAGCCCCCACCTGCCCTCCTGCCTGGACCCTGGGCAGTCCTACCAGCCAGAAGGCACAGCAGCAAAGGTCCACACTCTCTAACACGCCAAGGAGTCTGCTATGCGGGAGGCAGCATGGATGGGGGAAAGATCACAAATACACACAATAAACGTTAACCATTATAACCATTTTTAAACATACAATTCAGGGCCATTAAGAACATTCACAAGGTTATGCAGCCATCATCACTATCTAGTTCCAGGACTTCTTCGTCACCCCAGCAGAAACCTTGTGCCCATTAGCGGCCCCTCCCCTCATGCCAGCTTCTGAGTTCAGAGAAAACTTGGGTTTGAGTCACAACTTCTTTACTCTCTCTGTGACCCTGGCAGGTAAGTGAAACCTCTCTGAGCCTCAGTTTCCTCATCTGTACAATGGGATGAGAACTCAGACAGGTGCCATGAAAATCAAAGCTGCTGAGGATAAAGTGCTGAACTGCTCCTGGGGCTGTTAGATTCAGGCCAGGCAGGGGCCTCTGTGGCAGAGGATGCCCATTCCCTCCACTGCCCACCCCTCCCCGCTGGTACCCTTTAGGGTCTAGGGCTGCCTGCAGTGATGAAGGCTAGAGGAGGCTGCTTCCGTCTCCCACAGGCAGAGCAACTGGAACGAGCACTCACGGGTTCCAGCGTTTTCCCTTTTCCGTGCCCAGATCCAGTTCCAAACCAAAGAGTTACAAAGGCCTTTAAACTCCACACTCGAGGCGAGGTCAGCCAAAACCCGCATTTCCAAGCATGGCGCTTTTATCCTTTGAAAACAGCCAAACGTGAACTGGCTACTTCTGAGGGTCATAGCTCCTGGCGGCCTCTTGGCTGCTGGCACCGAGGGCCGCCTCGCCAGCCTCTCCCTCCCTCCCCATTACTGGGCTGTCTTTCCCCATCCAAGTCGGGGAGAGGCCTGGGTCTGAGAAGAGGAGATTTGTCTTCTCATCAACTACTGTGCAACCCCAGGCAAGTCCCCTACCCTCTCTGTTCTGTGAAATCAGGGGAGGAGTCCCTGAAGCAAGGACTCAGTTCTCTTCCAAATCTCCCACCCTGTGGTTTCTGCGAGCAGCAGGCTCAGAGCTGCAAGGGATCTCTCCAGGTCATCTGATTCAGTTCTCTCCACTGCCTTCCATTTTATAGACAGAAAGCTGACACCCAAAGTTTGAGGCAACTCGCCCAAAGTGTCACATGTGTCTTGGTAGCATAAATTCACACTCGACTATCTCAGGGAAAATCACGGGGCATAGGTGATGCTCCGGAGAGTCCAGGAGAAAAAAATTCTCCACTTTGCAACTGTACCTCTGAAACGTGGCACCAAGCACCAAAGCCATTAAAATCCTCTGCATACCAGGTCAATGCATTAAAATTAATTGTTGTTTCTAATACTAGTAATAAAGAATACGAAAATGCTTTACAATTTATAATAGTAATAAGAAATGTGAACAAAGTTGGAATAAATTTAATAATAAAGTGTATGATCCATATTTTGAAAGCTACAAAACACCAATGAGACAAATCAAAGACCTAAATATATGGAGAGATATACCCTACTCATTGACTGGAAGACTCAATAATATCAAGCTGTCAATTCTGCCCAAACTGATGTATAGATTCGATGTAATTCCAACCAAAATCCCAGCAGGATTTTGTAGAAAATCAACAACTGATTCTACAATTAGTATAGAAATGCAAATACTTGTAATAGCCAAAACAACACCAAAAAAGAACAAAGTTGGAGGACTCATGCTACCCAATTTCAAAACTTACTATGGGGCTTCCTTGGTGGCTCAGTGGTAAAGAATCTGCCTGCCAATGCAGGAGACATGGGTTCTAGCACTGATCCAGGAAGATCCCACGTGCCACGGGGCAGCTAAGCCCGTGTGCCACAACTACTGAGCTTGTGCTCTGGAGCCAGGGAGCTGCAGCTGCTGAAGCCCGCGTGCCCTAGAGCCCATGCTTCACAAGAAAAGCCACTGCAACAAGAGGCCCGGGCATTGCAATGAAGAGTAAGCCCCTGCTCTCTGCAACTAGAGAAAGCCCATGTGCGGCAACAAAGATCCAGCACAGCCAAAAATAAATACACAAAAATTTTTAAAAACTCACTATGAAGCTACAATAATCCAGGCAGTGTGGCATTGATAAAAGGATAGACACATAGACAATGAAACAAAATAGAGTCCAGAAAGAGACACACATAAATGATCAACTGATTTTTAACAAAAAGGCCAACATAATTCAAGAGAGAGAGGGTAGTCTTTTCAACAAATGGTAGTAGAATAATCGCACCTCCACAGGCAAAAAAGAAAAAAGAAACTATACCCTTATCTCACACTTTGTACAAAAGTTAACCCAACATTGATTACAAACCTAAATGTAAAACCGAAAAGTAAAAAACTTTTGAAGAATACATAGGAGAAAATCTTTGTGACCTTAGGTCTGGCAGAGTTCTTCATACAGCACAAAAACATGAAAAGAAACAATTAATCAACTGGACTTCAGCAAAAATTAAAAACTTCTGTTCTTTAAAAGACTCCATTATGAAAAGGAAATGATAAGCCACAGACTGGGAGAAAACATTTACAAAATACTCATCTTTTAAAGGACTGATAACCAATATATAAAAGAACTCTCAAAATTCAATAAAAAAGTGATCAACCCAATATAAAAAAAATGTGCAAAGATCTGAACAGACACTATACCACAGACATAGATGGCAAATAAGCACATGAAAACAAGTTCAACATCACTCATCAATAGGAAAAATGTGAATTAAAACCACAATGAGATACCAGTATGTATCTATTAGAATAACTCAAAAATAAACTGCCCATACTAAGGGCTGGTGAGGAAGAAGAGTAACTGAAACTCTCTTATGCTGCCTGTGAGATGGTAAAATGGTACAAACTTTGGAAAACAATTTGGCAATTCTTTATAAAGTTAAACATACCTTTAGCCATACACCCAATAATCTTACTCTTAGTTTACCCAAGTGAAAACTTATGTTCATACAAAAACCTGAGTACAAAATGTTTATAGTCAAAAACATTGGAAATAATCCAAATATCCATACATGCAACACCACAAATGAATCTCAAAGCATTATTCTGAGTTAAAGAAAAAGTTACAAAAGGCCACTTGCAATGTGATTCCATCTGTAGGATGTTCTGGAAAAGGCAAAACTAGAAAGACAGAAGACATATGAGTTGTTGCCAGCAGCTGGGGAGAGGAGTAAGAGTTGACCACAAGAAATAACCAAGTAACTTCTGGGGGTGATGGAAATGTTCTGTCTCTTGATTATGATAATGTTACATGACTGTCAAATTTCACAGGACAGTACACTTTCAAACAGTTTTACTACATGTAGATTGTATCTTAATAAATCAAACCAAACAAACCCTATTCAGCCTCATGAGGGCTTGTCTTGTTTCTGCAACCGGTTCAATAATGTGGGGGTTATTTTGACCCAGAGAGGTAAAGTAACTTGCCCAAGAACACAAGCTCTGAAGTCAGGTGGACCTGTGTTCAAACCTCAGCGCTGCCACTTATTAGCTTGTTTGCCACCCCTGGGCAAATTGCTTCTCCCATCTGAGCCTCAGTTTTCTCATTTGAAAAATGAGGGCAAAGTAATAACAGAAGCTACCTTATTGGGACCGAATGAGTGAGCTTAAAGAATAACAAACATGTTTTGCTATACTCAAATTTTAGCCATTATTATTACTTTTCATACTGCTATTGTCATTATTACTGCCAAAGGGCTAGAACTGGGTTGCAGGAAATGACTTCGATCCATATCTTCCTGCACGAGGTGGGCAATGACAAGCACCAGCACCACCAGTTTCCCTTGAGAGGCAGGCCTAGGCCCTACCCAGAAGGCATTCACAGTGTGGCTGGAAACAGCAGACAAAATCAGTGCAAAATCAACCCACAGCAACGGAGTGGTGTAGGGATGAAAGCTACAGGAAGTTCAGAAAAGAAAGAAGCCACTCAGAACTACACAATCCCGGAAGTCTTCCTGGAAAAGGCAGGCCTTCCCTGAGCCACAAAGGACAAATCAGATGCAGTTAAACCAAAGGAGAGGCACCATCGGGAAGGGGGAGAATGAGAAAAATCTCTCTACCCCTCTCACCCTTTCTCCTGGTAAAAGGCAGCAGGAAGCCCACAGCCTCAGCATTTCCTACCAAGGACCAGCCCTGGGCCAACAGGAGGTGCAGGCATGACAGCAGTCAGTCCAGGTACCATGCGTCACCTGGGCACTCACTTGTGTCCCCACATCTGAGCAGGAGGGTCCCATGGAGGGTTGCCCAGGGATGCTAGGCTTTCACTCCAGCCCCCTCTTTTTTTCCAGGGACTTGAATTTGGGTTTGTCTGGGGAGTATTTGCTTAAGTCCAAGTGTTTTTCCCGCAGCCCAGGCCAGCCCCTTCCCTGCCCCTCCTGGCCCTTGTCTGGAGCTCCCAGCCAGGGAGGGCTGCCTGGCGGGGCCGCGGGCGCCTTTGATGCGCACGCCCCTCTCCAGACTTCAATGTCGCTGTGTGCACCTCCCCTTTAATAAGTTATTTCCGTGGAAAACCCTGGTAACTCGGTCGTGAATCAAGCCTATAAACACCTCCAACCCATCAAAGCACCCAAGCAAGAGAGGGGGCGGGCAGGCGAGGAAAATCTCTTACGGTAACTCTCACACTGCTCCCTCAGAAGGGCCCAGCTGCCCGGCCCGTGGGGGCCAAGCCAGCCCAATGAAAAAGTGACATGTCCCCCCACCGAGCCCAGGGATCCAAAGTCCCCAAAGACACTGTCCATCTGTGTCCCCGGACAAGGCGAGAGTCCCAGCCCAGCGCCTGCAAAATTTACAGCCCGGAGAGGCAGAGCCGACCAGCTGCTCCCGGGGTACAGGAATGTAATGTTTTGGCTACCGGTGAAAGGCCCAGTTTATTGGAAACACACTTCTTTTCCAATGTTTGGTTTCCTTTCACTCTTTTCTCCTTTTTGTTTTTCCCAGAGTGCACTGCCCAGGGCCTTCAGGAAGGATATGGAGCCAGAATCCTGCCTGGGGGAAAGCAGGGAGGTGGGGAAGGGGACCTGAAGTCAGATTATCTGAGTGGTGGGCAGAGGCGGCACAGAGTGGGGAGACCCCAGGTCCAGACCGGGCTCTGTCACCTGGGGGCTGTGGGGCCCAGGACGGGCACTGGCCCTCTCTGGTCTCATCTGTAAAGTGGATGGGACGAATCAAAACCCCCTTAGAAGTGTTTGACTGAGTGTCCTGGTCTTGGACGCTAGTCGGGCAGAGTGTGGACTAAAGCTGACAGTGTTTGATGGCGAGTTCAGCAAGGCCACTCCCAGGTATATACCCAAGAGAAGCATGTCCTTATGTTCCCAGAAAGGCCTGTCCAAGAATATTTATTCGTAACATCACAGGTAAGAGCCAGAAACTGAAAACTGCCGTAGTGCCCATCAGGAGTAAAATGGATACATGAGCCTGGGAGAACCATGGTTGTGTCCACAGAGTATTTATTACCCAGCAACGAATGAGTGACCACTGATGTTCCCAACAGTATGGGTGAGCCTCATAAACATTCCATTTTTGGAAAGAAGAAAAGCCCACAGGTCTGGAGGCTACCAAAGGCGTGGGTGGTGGAGAGTGGATAAAGGAGGTCAAAAGGTCCAAACTCACAGCTATATGATAGATAAGTCCTGGAGATGTAATGTACTGCATGGTGACTATAGTTAATAATACAGTATTGTATATTTGAAAGTTACTAAGAGTAATCTTAAAAGTTCTCATCATGAGAAAAAGTAAAAAACATTTGTCACTATGAGGTGATGGATGTTAACTGAATTTATGTGGTAATCATTTCATAATATATGCATATATATAGCAAATCACTACCTTGTACACCTAAAACTAATACAATGTTTCGTTGTGTTTGGCCCTGCCATGCAGCATGCAGGATCTTAGTTTCCTGACCAGGGATTGAGCCCATGCCCCCATGCAGTGGAAGCCTGGAGTTTTAACCACTGGACCACCAGGGAAGTTTCACAATGTTATAGGCCAATTATATCCCGATTAAAAAAGAAAAAGGAAGATCCCTTAGTGTTTGCTTCTGTTTGCAACAATTTCAAAAATAGGAAAACTAGTCAATGATGTTCCAAGTCAAGACAGGGCCATACAAACATTTCCTCTAAAGCAACGGGCAATCCACCTGTCAATCAAAAGTATTTCTGGAGTTGGCAACCATGGCCCACCACAGAGACAATTGTGGACTTCCCTGATTGGCATTCAAGGCCCTCCCCGTGGGCCTCACTTCTTACTGCCCCTCCAGGACTGCTCCCCTTCCCAGAACAAGCATCTTCACATGGCCGTGCCTTTGTGCAGCATGCCCGAGCCCGGGCTGCCCCTCCCCACCCCCAGCCTGGCGACACACCCCCAGCAGCCACCCTGGGCAGCGGCTGTCTCTCAGCTCACACTGTGCGCTTAGGAAAAAGCATTTTCCCCACCTCTCTAGGAAGTGATCTTTCCCCCAATCTTCCCAATTAGATTCTAAGTTTCTTGGGAAGGTCCTACCTTGGGTATGTGCTTCATATAGTCCTATCCCTCATGCTAATATGTGGTTACCAATTCATTTAGTTACCATTTACAGAAAGTTAAATGTGCTCCAGCTGCCTCACTACCTATGGTATAGGTAGGGTCTCTGTGGCATCCATGAGGGGCTGCAAAGTCTACTTGTCAAGTGGAGTAAAGTGAGCCTGTAAAAGGGAGGCTAAGTGATTTAAATTGCAGGTCTGTTCTGGCTCCAAGGCCTGGGCTTTTCACCTCTGCCCTCTTGGGTCTACAAGCATCCTGTCATTCATCCCCCACTCCACATCCCTACTCCAAGGTCTAGAAGCAGGACAGGGCAGGACTAAATGGCTTATTTTATTTTATAGTAAAGCTGTTCAGACCCAAGGGAGGAATCAGGGCAACAAGGAGAGGGACTCAGGGCTCAGGTGGGGCTGCCTCCAGCTTTCCTGAGCAACCACATAGAGCCCACTTTCCCGCAGAAGATGCAACAGGCAACCTCCTCATGGAGGTGCTGCTCAGACACTCGCCATTAGCTGAGTGTCTTTAAGCATTGAATTAACCATCTCCCAGACTCGTTTATCTCCCCTGAAAACTGGAGGTCACAATGCCCACTTCAACAGGCTGTGTGGAGATTCCAACGTGCAGGCATCCTGGTGACTTTCAGAGGGAGGGTCAGACGTGACGCACTGGTGCTCTCCCACCGCCAGCCCCCAGATCACATGTGGCAGCTGATGGGACGAGAGCCGAGCAGCCAGCGAATGGATCCAGCTGCTCTAAGCTGCCAGGCACGCCCATCCCAGAAGTGATCAAGTGATCAAGGCTCCTGACTTGAGGGGAAGATGGCCCAGGCACTCCAGATCCCTTCTAGGTCTGTCGAGCTCTGGGATCTTAGCCCTGGTTGCATATTACAATCACCTGAGGAATTTTTAAAACCCTGTTGTGTAGTCCCTCCCCAATCATTTCTAGAGTGAGCTCTGAGCTTTTCAAAAACTCTTCAGGAGACTCTAAAGTGCAAAAGAGGGTTGAGAGCCAATGTGGGAGACCAACTGACCCATCTTACAGGTAAAGAAGTCAAGTAGAAGCAGGTTGAGACCACCAGGAGATGTTGCACAGAGTCAGTACTGGGACCTGGATCTCCTGGCCCTCAGGTGAAATGTGACACTAACTTTTGACTCAAAGGAAGCCCTGGGGGCTCTGCCTGACCTTTACTCTGCAAGGAAGAGGGCAAGGAGCTAAGACAGCTGGGGAGCCAGGTCAGAGGAGACAGGTCTGTCTCCGCAAGTACCTGGCCCTTCTCTACTCTCCTTGGCCCCTCTCCCAGGTCAAACAGCAGCAGAAGTCCCAGAAACAAGGCTCCCCTCAAACCAAATAGGGTCTTCTTGAACCTGAGACAGACAACATGAGCTGAGGGTCCCAGGACGTGAAGCCAGAGCCTCTCTGTGGAATCTGTTCCATCTCAGGGGACAGGGGGGTGGGGGGAGGGAACGCTCCTGTGAATCACAAAACAATCCCAATACCTTTTGCATGCCAGGCCCTGAGCTGGGTGCTAGGTGGGGTTGACCCAGGTGCGGCCCTCACAGCCAAGCCCCCTAAACCCCAGTCCCAACCTCTGTCCTCTGAGAGCAGCCTTGTTTTGCAAACACTGTCCCCTCTTTTCCTGTGACCCTGCAGGTGGCCCTGGGAGGGACCCTGCACGCCCCTCAGCTCAGCAGGGCAGAACCTGAGGCCCAGAGCAGACAAGCAGTTTGTGGAAGACCACACAGCGGCTGAGTGGAAAGAAGGCTGGGATCTAACACAGGGTTGGGGAGCCTGTTCCCTCAGTGCCAGACAGAAGGTGGTAGACAGAGGGCTAGGGAAGGTGGGCAGAGTTGGGTGGAGGGGGAAGACCTCGCCCAGGACTTGTCGGGTGCCCCATTTCACCCCCAAGAGGTTGCAGTCTGGAGCTGGAGCCAGACCAGCCACACTCTGCCCCCATCGCTCTGCCATCACACCCAGTCACCATGCCTGCCCCCAGCAAAGACTCCTCCCCACTCAGCTGCTTTCCAGGGCTGCACTTCTGGCTCGGCCCCACCTACCCACCCCTTCTCCTCTGGATTTCACGCTGTGTGACTGTACAACAGAGTCCCCTCTCCACCGCACCGTCTCCCACAACCTGGCCCAGAAGGCCAGGCGGCCCAGCCCCTCCCTGCTCTGTCCAGAGCTGGCACTACCCTGGACGACTCAGAGATGAAAATGGCTTCCAGGCTCCTATCTCTGAGCCTACCCCTCGCCTTTTAAAGATCAATTAAAGCCTTGGCGATGATTCACCTTGCAGTCTGGGACAGTGCCTTTGATGTCTGCTCCAGACTTGAGACCTCTGTTTTTCCAGAGACTTCTACCACGGGGTGAAGGTAGCGTCCCTCCCTCGGGCCAGGGCGGCCACAGCTTTGCAAAGGTGCCAGCCCCCTGGGCTTTACCTTCTCAAGCTGGGGGTGCCAGGCCCTGACTGGGGGGTGGGGGGAAGGCACAGGGAAAGGGCCCGTGAACACCAGGAATTCTTTCCACAAAGGACAACTGGAAAGCGATGCATCTCTGCTTCCCTTGGTGGCCAAGGGCCATGGACGGAGAATGTTTAATATAAAAACATCTGACAAAGTACCTTCAGGATATATTTTCTGCATCAAAGAAGAAGCTCTTGGCAACAGGCGCTCTACCCTGACAAGGAAACTTTCAAGCGTGGCTCCCGATTGTTACAGACACTGGAGGAAAGCGTGCCAGCGGGGACAGGAGGGCGAGCCGTGCAACCCGGAAGACAGATGGCTGTGATTAGGCTGGATGCAACCAAGTGCATTTTCTGGAATTTCAGGTCTCCTCAGAAAACCTGCCGGTTCCCCCGGTGATGCAGGCCACCCGAGGCAGAGTGAGGGGCAGGGGCCATCTGCCTCCAGCTCAGAGGCACACAGCCCTGGATGGACGGGCACAGGGCTCCCCCTCCGCCCATCAGCCTCCACTCACAAGCTCAACTCCTCGCCATCTCACTGATGTACTCATTTACTCATCCAGCAACCACTGATGAGCAGAGGCTCTCTAAAACCCGATGACAGCTGTTCACATTGCATCTCGGAGACTCAGGAACACAGAAGCCCCAGAAGAGCAAGAACTGGAGGAGTCCTGTATCTTTCAAGGGGCAGAGAGGGCACCATGCCAGACTCCAAGGAACCCAAAACGGGCCAGACTGCCTGTGTCTGATCCCAGTTCCACTGCTTTCTACCTGGGTAACCTTAGGAAGTTACTTAACCTCTCTGAGCCACAGTTACTTGTCCTTTAATTTGGATCATACGTAGCTACTTCACAGACCTGTTGGGGGGATTCATAAATGTGATTATTAAATGTGTTATGATCTGTCTTTATTTTTATGTGTTCTCTCTCTTTTCTAGATCTCTCTGTCCCAGGCAAAAGTCCATTCATTCATTCATTCATTCATGACATGATGATCTCCAGCTATTGGCTAGGACCTGTGCTAGATGTTAGGCAAGGTCCAGGGCCCCTTCAGTTCCAAGTATACGCCAGAGGTCCCCTGGCCCCAGTAACTACTACCCCTCTGTTCCAGCCATTCTTCCAGGTTCAGGACATCTCTGGATTCAACTTACCCTATTCCCCATCTCTCATGTATTAATCTTCCGCCACGAATAAACTCAGAACACACAATGCTATTTGCATCTCTCTCTGCTTCTGCACAAGCTATTCATTCCTTCTGACAGACTGTCTCTATTCTATTGTCCTCCTGGTGAACACCTAGTCATCCTACAAAGCCCAACTCAGAATCACTTTCTCCTTGAAGCTTTCCCTGAACACCTCATTCCCATCCCAAGAGAGTCCCCTGCTCTTGTTTCTGTGCTGGTACTAAGGCTTGTCCACATCTCCACAGCACTTAGCACAATCACTCACCATTCTCTGCTTGCTATCTGCCTCTCCTTCTAGACCACCAGCTCCTAAGGGAAAAGTCCTGGCTTTCTTCACTTTGAGCACCTGCACCGGCATGCAGCAGGCTCTTAATATGTGTTCAATACACTGACTCGTCATCCCAAAGCCTACAGTCAGGAAACACGCCAGCCCTGGGGTCCTTTGTCAGGGATTCTGGAGGGTGTAAAAGCTGTGTGATTTCTGGTGAATCAGTCACCTTAGCCCAGGAACTGATCCACCCAGTGCAATGGGCCCAATGTATAGAGAGCAAACTGAGACTAGGGAGTGAGGAGCTTACCAGAGCTCACACCACAGGGTAAAGGGTAAAGGGCAAAGGGCAAGGCCAAGCCTGTAACCCACATAAGTGCACTGCTCACCACCCCCACATACTTCTTGGCAAACTATCTTGGCCAGGCCTCCTCACACTGCCTGGTCCTCCCAGGACTGCTGGCATCGCCTCTGTTGCTCCAGCCCTCGATCCCCTCACCGCTTCTCTTCTAACCCCAAACAACCAGCCCAGGAAGAATGGGTTCCTCTGTGAGATACCTGGGAGGTTTTAGGGAGGAAACAAGGCCTTTTTTTTTTTCCTTTTGTAGATCAAAGCTATAACAGAAACAAAACACACGGCAGACAGACTTCCCTGGTGGTCCAGTGGTTAAGAGTCCACCTTCCAGTGCAGGGGACACAGGTTTGATCCCTGGTCCAGGAAGATGCCATGTGCTGTGGGGCACATAAGCCCGTGCACCACAACTACTGAAGCCTGTGTACCCTAGAGCCTGTGCTCCACAACAAAAGAAGCCACTGCAACGAGAAGCCTGCTCACCGCAACTAGGGAATAGCCCCCTTTCGTCACAACCAGAGAAAGCCTCAGCACAGCCATAAATAAAAGTTTTTAGAACCTTTCAAAAAAAATAAAATTATAAAAACAAACAAAAGAACCCATGGCAGAGATATGATGTTAAAATCCAAATGCTGCTCATTTTGGAACCACAGGGGAGTGCATCTTTTCCCCCACCCCCACCCCAAGAGGAGGCAAGGAGTCTGGGGCCATTTCGGAACTGGAAACGGCAAGCTGGTCCTGGCCCAGGAGCTCAGCGCCAGTCCCCATCCACAAATGTCCAAGCTGGTGCCTGACCTGGGGGGTAGGCAGAGCAGGAGTGGGCCACACCCAAGGGCACCTCCGATCTAGGTTCAAGAAGAACTAGTCAGGTCACCATCTACCCCAAACTCTAGTAACACATCCTTCCTGCTCTCCAAAGCTAAATGAAACCCTCTTTTCGACTAAAAGTCGATCCTCTTGCCCTCCTACTCTCTCTTCTAAACCACTCACTCAACACGTGGCCCCCCAGACCCACAGGCCCTGAGCACTGTCACATGTCAAGGCTGAGCACAGTCATGTGCAACAATGTTATCCAGGCCCTGCCTGTCACCCAGGTGCCATTGGTTGGTAAAAATTCACCAAGTTGGACACTGATTTGTATACTCGGTATATTATAGATGAAAAGTCTTTAAAATATATATATATATTACCCAGGCCCTGACCTCCTCGAGGCTCATCTCCCACTAACATCAGGTACTTTGCTTTCCAACCCCTCTACCCTCCCTTGGTTTCTCAATATCAGACTATTTTCACACCTCCAGGCCCTTGCACTTGATATTCCTTCTACTTGGACTGTATCCCTCAATCCTAAACCTTGTTTCTTTGGTAAACTCCTATTTATCCTGCAAAACCCAACTTAGATATCACTCCTCCAGAGTCTTCCTGGGCCACTTCCCACATCAAGAGTTAGTCACTAAGCCCTTCTTCCTCTTGACTGCCTCTTATACCACTTTTCATGACTACTATTTGTGCCTTTACCTGTTTGTGAGCACTTGAGGCAGAGATGATGTAATTTTTATGTCTGAGTCTCCAGCCCAAGCACAGTGCCTGGCATATTGTAACAGCCATACCTACCACATGTATGCCAAGCCTTGGCTGACTCACCTAGCAGCACCTCATTTCACCCTCACTATAGATGATATGTTGTCATTTCCATCCTGATTTTATAGGTGAGAAAATTGAGGGTCAGAGTGGTTAAATGGCTGCCCCAAGTCCTACAGCTAGGAAATGGCAGAGCTGGGACTTGAACCCAGGGCCTGCTGGTGTGCAGCTCACGCTCTTCAGCCCACCTTGCTGTAGAGGCTCAGCACACACTGACGGAGCGGAGCTGAGTTGAGGACCTTGGAGAACGAGGATGTCTACGGTCTGTGCTGGACCAGGGTCTCCGAGGCGAGCATGCCTGAGCCCAGAAACAGCAGCAGGACATAATACTGCATTAACTCACTCCCCTCCTGACTTCTGTAGGCACTGACACATATCAGACAGCACCAGCTCCAAAGGGGAACCTCCTCAGGGACCAACGATAGGAAAGGAGGCAGGTGGGTGGGCAGCATGGACCTGTCTAAGTTGTGACCTGGCTCCTCCACCTGCTATATGCTTGCTGTGTGGCCCTCAGCCACTCTCCTGGCCTTTCTGAGCCTTTGTTTCCAGAACAGGCAGCCTCTGTTCTGCCAATCTGCAGAACGCACAAATCCTAGAGAACGATTTATGCCCTTGAGGAGCTTACAGTCTGACCAGTGGAGGAAAGACATCCACATCCAGCTAAACCTCCAGCTCTCCACATTGTCCTACATAGCTCTCTCCCTTCCCGGGCCTTCTCTTCAAAATGAGAGGCTCATCCTTCACTGATGCAGCTCTAAAGAAACCAGCATGCTCCAAGGAATCAGATACTGGTACACAGAGTCAGGTACCAGACAAAGGACTGCCTGGTGCCCATGACAGGCAGCTTACACCGTGACTCGCGTATAATGAGTGCTTAATAGAGCACCTGAACAGTTATCCAATAGGCACTAGAATGGGATATTCTATTCTAGAGGGGAGTCACTGGTTTCTGCAGAACCAGTGCTCCATACCCCAGCCCCCAAGCACTGGAGTCAGGCAGGCCTGGCTTCTAAAGCAGCGCATCACCTCAAGCCTTGGTCAACGCCCAGAGCTCACTCAGTACCCAACATCAAGTCTGGCCTGGCTGCCCCTCCTCATCCAGGGCAAAAAGCTCCTTATGTCTTGCTCCTTCTGTTCTTCTAATCTAGAGCCCAGAGAACCTAGCCCTCAGAATGGTCATTCCCGTGCAGCCCTTCATCCTGCAATTTCTTTGAATTATTGCATATCTTGCCTTTAAGTTGCCAGAACGAGTTGCCTACCAGTCACTCACACTTTAGTATGAATTTTAACTAGAGCTAATCTTGCTTTCCTCCTCAAACTAAATCAAAATCAAAGGAATGCGAGAGGGGTGGAGATATTGTAGAAAAGAAGAGGATGACCCTGAGGGGGCTTCAGGCAGTCAAGGGGCAGCAGTCAGGGAAGGAAATCATAGTGTCAAGGACCTGAAGACACACCAGAAGGGACTTCTAGGCTTTCAGGTTTTCCTAAATCCCACTGAAGACTCCAGGTGTAAGGGTCCTTTATTCAGTGGCAGCTCCATGTTCTGGCCCCTTATTGGGTGATCTTGGTGAAGTCACCTGCCCCCCTGAGCTTCAGTTGTCAATGGTGTGGATCACGTATCAACATCGGGAGGTGACGTACAGATCATATGAGAGGTGTCAAGCATTCAGCAAAAGGCTGAACCAAGACAGATGTGTGTCCTGCTGCCCCCACAACACCCACCGCTGTGTCCTCAACTGCCCCAGCTATGACTGAGCCTCAAAACCCCCACTCTGTTCCCCCTAATCGGCCTCAACAACAGGACAGGAAAATGAAGCAGAGAGACCTTGGAGCTGGATAAAAATAGCCAGCCTCAAGCCGGGTGCTGGCATTGTCATTGTGCAAGACAAACAAGGGTAGTCCCCAGCTTGGGTTGCAGACACCCTGCTCCAGCGACACTGGTCCCAGGATGCTGAGAGAGGCCAGGTTCTCAGGGACAGCGGCGCCCCCTGGGATGCAGAGAGACAGAGGGGACTGGGATGGTGGCTGAGCTGGTCTCTGGGTGGTTGGCAAGGTTCACCCAGTAGGGAGGTGTCTCTTGCCAGGTCCCAGCCCTGTCCCTGCTGCTTCAATCAGGACAGGCTGACCCCAGGTGGCTCACTCTACCTAGCCAGGTATGGCTGGGGGAGGAGGATGGGGATCGCTGCTGTGGGAAGCTGGGTGGGCCCTACACGATGGGTGAGCTGGGCAGTCACATTGCTCAGGTTCCCATCCCAAGCCTGCCACCTCTGGTTTGGGAATCTGGGGCAGTGGCCTGGCAATGAGCCTCAATGTCATCACCTGTGAAACAGGGGGAATCACATCTGTGTCACTGGGTTGTGGTAATGAGTCAACAAGATGGAGAACAACCAGCAGTTAGCGAAGTGCTAACTGTGAACGTCAAATGTTAAATAAATACATGTCAGCATCAGCATCCTTATCATCTGTCCTTGAGCATCACGTGCCTGGCCCAAGACATTCTACCCACTTGGAGCCCTCATCTTTCTCACCTCACCTCCTGCCCTGCCCTCATGCACCATCCATCTTTATAGGATGAGTCTTGTTTTACCATCCACTGAGACCTCTCTGGACCTTCTCATTCTGCAGGGCCTCCCTCCCGGAGCCTGTCCTCCAGGGTGACAGCGACCCACAGCCCCAACTCTGCACGCTCCCAAGATGCAGGGGCAGTGCCGGCCCCATTGGTCCTGGGATCCCCACGGCATGAATAAGCTGGAAAAGCTGAACCATGAGTCCCCCAAGTAGGAGGAGACCTGTGCCATCCCTGAGGCGGGCTTGGATGATCACACTGGAGGTGACACTCTACTCGCCTGAGACCACCCGCAACTCAGACCAATCACCCCCCAACAGGAGATCCCAAACGTCCTCCCCAGTTCCTTCAGCCCCTAAGAATCCCAAGGCGGTGGGTGCCAGATTTGCTCATGAGAGCCACGTGATCCTCATCCACAGTAAAGAGCATCAGTGCTATCCCACCAGTCAGAACCAAAGACAGCTCTGGGATAACTGGGTGGGAATCCCAAACACAGGCCCACTGGGCCCCAAGGCAGCGAGATCTAACGGCCTCAGGGTCTCCAGAGACCTCCCAGCCTCTAGAGGGTGCTCCCTCCGGGGAACCGGATAAAGGAGGGGCCTCCAGCAGGTTCTCTGGGCTCTGCTCCTTTCAGCCTGAGCCGCACACCAGGCCAGCTCTGGGATGACAGCGATCAAGAGAGACGACGTCTGCGAACATGGCATGAACCCGTAAGGCACCTCCACACACAGCAGTTCCACCATTAACAAGGGAAAGGGATGCTGAAAAACTATCCATCCGACCATGCAACTGAGGCCAGTGCAATCCATCCAAATTAAATACCTCTGATGGTTGGCACGGACATGGAATCATGCATTCAGGAATACTTTTAAGCTTCTTGCTTCAAAATATATGTGGCTTCCATCCACATAGGCACAGAAGAAAAACAAAGGATTAAAACAACTTCTTGCGGTGCTCTAGTTAGGTTTTTCAGGGCAAGGACATTTTAAGAATTAGGGTCAAAAGGCAGGGTTGAAAACAAAGTGGCCCAATCAGAGGGGCCACCAGAGACCAGAAGGCAAGTGGGACCCAGACCTGGACCGCAGTACCAGCTGTGTCATGAGCTCCACTGTGCCCACAGGCAAGTTACTTCCTGCTCTGGCTTCTAGTTTCCCTATCTCCCAAAAAGACACACTCTTGTGCTCTCCCATGGTTGTGACAGAAAACATGGAATGGATGGCGAAGGGCTCTGGACATAGGAACTGAGCAGGCAGCCCTGAGCAGCCAACATCAAGACACCCTTAAGTCCGTGTGAAACACGGAGAGAGTACATGAGTCTTTACAGAGAAGTGGGGGACACTGGAAGCATCTCTAGCCCAGTAGGCTGTCACTCAATGCAGCAGAGCCAGGCCATGAGCCCCAGCTGCCCTCAAAGTGCCCCCTAGACACCCTGCTCCCAAAGGGCCCCACGGACCTCGACACTTGAATCCCTCCTGGCCCTTGAAACCCCCGGATCACCACCAACCTGTCATTTCTCAAGGAAAGCTTGATCTACATCTTCCCCAGAATGAGGACGTCCCTATGGCCAACACTTAAATGCTGGGGGTGGGAGGAGGCTCTACACCAGAGTTCTCTCTGCTTCCTAGCCCAGCATCCAGGGCCCCGAGAGACACGGAAACCACAACCTCTGGAAAACTCCTCACTGGTCAGACTTCATAAACGTTCTACCCACTCCATTTCCCCCTCTTCTGACCCTTCACATCAGTCCTTCCCCAGAGGCAGGGATAAGAGAAACCTACATAGACAATGAAAACAAACACATCCATTTTGCTGCCTCTCAGCAGCTGGGGGAAAGGATCCCTTCAAAATCAGGATGGAGAGTTGGATTGGGTTCTTATCACTTCCACAAGAGACAACTGGTTAAAGTGTGGATTGCCAGGCGCTGGACAGGTTCTCACCCGTAGGCCCCATTCATACAGACTGTTCTTCACCCCAAGAACACCAGTGATGAAGACATTGGCAGTCTTCTCCTCGAGGGGTAGGAGGCCCAGGGAAAAGAAAAGGAGGAGGGACAACAACAAGACCTCCATCAGGCCCCTGCCACCGGACCCCCTCCTGTAAATTCAACACAACAGTAACATGCAAGGAAAAAAGAAATGCCAACCTGAGAATTCACCTGGAGCTGTGATGAGGGAGTTGGTGGCCTCTGTTTCAGTGTAAGACAATGTGGAATCAGATAGATCTGCAGGAGGGAAGAGAAAGAGAACTTAGTTGGCTGTGGGGTGTTCCTCTCTTATTTCTCAAGCATGCATGTGTGTGTGTGTGTGTGTGTGTGTGTGTGTGTGTGTGTGTGTGTGTGTGTGTGTGTACGCACGTGCACATGTAGGCATGCAGGTGCTTGCAAAGGGCAGCCTGTGCCTCACAACTTTCTGCTGCCACTCCCTGTCCCACGATCGCACGAGACCAGGCCAGCCAACCCTGGAACTCTTCTGGAAAATGCTGACTGCTGCAGCCCTGGCACCTGAAAAAGTTTCAATTGCTCTGACCACAGAAATAACCCAAGTTCAAGGGACCGAGCAAGTAGTAACTTGGAGCCTCCTTGGATAAGGTTAAATTAAGCCCCTAAACAATTCATAGCTGCTGTACTTAATTACAACCATTAAAATTCTTGAAGCTGTTCCTTCTTGCTTGCTTCCTTCCTTCCTTCCTTCCTTCCTTCCTCCTGCTGGAGCTGGGGAAACTCTGTTTTAACAAGTTACCAGCCATCCTCACTCTATCCTGCTTACACCCCTCTAATTAAGGGCTCAAGTGCTGGCTCCCAGATTAACTGTTTTCTCTCTCCCCCACTCTCTCATATCCAAACCTGCTCCCAGAGGAACTTGCAACGTCTGGACTGTTTTTTTCTTTTTTCAAGGCATTCATTTGTTGTTTAAGTAGTTTTAAGTACCTCACACGGCACGCACTATTTCTTTTCCCCTGTCTGCAGTGTAACTTAGATGGGAGATGGGAAATTCTTTTGCACGTTTTCTCCTGAACACTGAGCTGCTAGTGGGACAAGCCGGTGCCTTTTGGGACAGGCTGACTTGGAAAGTTTTTCCTGGGCCTGTGCCTCTGCCACCAGCAACGGGGTGTTGTCCCCATTAAGGGACAGGTCTGTCCAGGAGTCAGAAGGCATGTTCTTCCTGGAAGGCCTGTAGCATCTTCCATCTTCTCACCCAGCACAGTGTGGCTCAGCTGGTCCCACTGGCTCAGGAGAACCACTTCAAGCTGGGGAAACCCTGAGACAAAAACCGTTAGCCTAGGCCCTCGCGAGCTAGAATTCCATTCGATCCTGTAGGAATTTTTTTCCTTTTACCACATGGCTTGGGGAGCGGGAAGATGAAACATTAACCAATTTGGCCTTTCTCTATTTTTTTTTTTCCTTTTTCTTTTCCCACTTGCCAGATGCTGACTGGGTGTTCTGGGTTTTATTTTGTTTTTTTGGTTTCATGTGATCACAGTGGCTTAGAAGTGAACTGACTTTTTGTTTATGAAAAACTAACAATGCAAGGAAAAGAAAATAATACAAAAAATAACTCAGACTATTTACCAGGGCCTGAAAAAGTTATCTGCTGGTCAAACAGGTTTGGAGGAAAATAGGGACATATGGAAAATCTCTTTTAAAAAAAGATAATAATAACCTTAATGCCTAAGTAGGAACCTCGTAAAAGAATTTTGCTTTTCATACCTAATCTTCCCCAAGTTTTGTTGCCACTTCTTGTCTGAAGCAGTAACATCCTAGGCTGAACCCTGTTTCTTAGTGAAGCGCTGTGGAGCCAACACAGCCAGCTTTGTGAACTTTCCAGGGGTTGGGTGATGGGTGTTTTCCATCCCTTGCAGCTATAAGTCCTTGCCATGCACTCTCCAACCCCTCACATCTGGTGCTTCTAGTGAGGCCCTCTTATGCTGTTGTAGGAAAAGTACACTCCCTACCTCGGTCACTGCTCAAGTCCCAGGGAGGAACCCCATTTGGAAGCTAGAGCTCAGGGTTCAAGTCCCACCTCCACTCTTAGTAAAATCAGGGGTCACCAGCTTTGCCTGCCAGGGGCCCAAAGTGAGTATTTTCAGCTTTGTGAGCCATACAGTCTCCACTGAAACTCTCCACCTCTGCTGTGGTCCTGTGGCACTGGCCACAGACAACACAACCAGCTTCCAGCAGAACACTGTTATGGATGCTGAAATGTGAATTTCGTATAGCTTTCACACATCACAAGAGTCTTCTGCTTTGGGTGGGGTTTTTTTTGTATTTTTTTAAACCATTTTAAAAAGTAAAAACCATTCTCAGCTCATGAACCACACACAAAAACAAATGGTGGGGTGTCGTCTTCTGACTCCTGAGCACCAGCAAATGTCACTTCCTCTTTCTCCATCTCAGTTGTCCCATTTGTAAAATAACAGGGACACCTGTTCATCTTCAAATGGTCACTCTACCTCACTGGACGGGGTCCTGATTTTTTGTGGCTTTAACACCAGCTGACCCACAATTCCTCAGGGCAATGATCCTCGACACTCAAACTCAGGTGCTACATTTACTAAGAACATTTGAGGGTTTTGGTTTTTCTTTTCCCCCGTCTTTTGAATTAGGGATCTTCTAAGCAACTAGTATAATTATGTTAACTTAGAAAATGCTGAGACAGGCCTGGAAGGGAAGGGTGGGGTACTGCTGAGCTGAACAGGGGCTAATGTGGGTTTCTGCCTCAGCCCCACTGCTTATCAGCTGGGCAGCCTGATTACCTATTTGTCAAGTGACAGGGTACCCCAAGACCACCTTTCCAGTTCCTCAGAGAACTAAATCAAGCTCCTCCATCCACGAGATGACCATACTTCAGGAAAAGCAATGAAGAAGTTGCCACCATTAAGGCACTGACTCATACACCATCATGGGACAGCCTCTGTCGTCCTAGACGGAGGAGGACAAACTCCCAAAGGGAACCAGTGGGCACTTCTGTCTCCACAGTGGGGGGGCTGGAAGGAAAACTGGACTGGATGCCTGCAAGTTTATGACACTTAGAAGTGACCTCCCAGATGGTGCTGACACACGCTACCGGGAAGAGGTCTTTACCAAAAACAAAACAAAACCCACTTTTTGTGGTCACTGGTGGAATGTGTTAGCATCACTGCCACGCCATCTGACTTTTAAAGCTCAGGTCCCATGGGAGCTGCCTGGGTCACCAAGTCGCTCTCCCGGTGCTACTAAGGCCATACTCACTCACCCCACCACGGGGATTCTCCACTGGAGGAACCAGGAGGGCCAGAAAACAAGCCATCTCTACTTTTAAAACCATATGCATCTACCCCAGCATACAGGCTAAGCATTCAGCCCCAAGGCTTTACAGAAAACACATCCTACCTCTGAATGGGACCTGCCAACAATGACATTACCACTGAGGGGTACCCTCCATGCTTGAGTGTACCAAGACATGTGCTTCTAAACGTTTCAACTGTTCTTTCTGCCCAGGTGAATTTCTTGGCTTAATCAAGGTGGGGGGTGGGGGTGGGGAACGACACATACAGCTCTTCTCAACAGTGACTTCACGCTCAGCCTATCTGTCATGGTGCTAATTAATACACATCAAAGGAGAACCACCTAAGGCTGGGAGGGAAGGAGAGGAAAAGAGACAGAAACACTAACCCACCTCCAATGAGATGCTGAAGTCAAAACCCATTCATCTCCCACAGGCTCATGTTTAAAGGTCACAGAGAGGTTAATGATGAGCGAGGAATTTCTAGATGTAAATAGCCCGCTGCAGAGGCTGGGTCGGCTCTGGCCCAACTGGGAGTGTATTTGTAAAACTTCACCCACCCCATTTCAAAGGCAACCAGGCTGGGGATCCCTTCCTCCCCTTGCTCTCCTGGGCTTTTCAGCACTAAGGCGGGGCCCTGGGGGAGCCTGGGATGGACACACCTCCCCAGGGGTCGGAAGGAGGACACACTTACCCAGTGGCTTGTACTCGTCGCGAGGAGACAGCCGAGAGTAGGGGGGTGGCGGTGATTCTGGAAGACAGGAGTCAATGTGTCACTGCTGGGATGAGAAAGTTCAGACAGAGGGGTTCTACATGTTTTTGATGATTGATTTCCTCAAATAATAAACCCAGCTCCCAGGAAATCAGCACCTCTGCTGCCCAAATCCCCTGGAACAGCACAGGGAAAGCCACAATCTTAGGCCATAAACCTGGGCTCAATCCCCGCTCTATCACCTTTGGCTGTGTGACAGCTGGCAACCTACCTTACCTCTCTGAGCCTGTTTCCTCAGCTCTAAAATGGGGAAAATAATCAGAGAGACTCCCTAGGTTTGCCAGGAGGACAAAAGCAAATGAAGTATGTAAAATGCTCAAGACAGTTCTTGGAACTGCAGAAAAACATCTAGACAAACAGCAGCTATTATTATAATGAGAAAAACATGGGTACAGGTAAAGTCAGAGATAGGATGCTCAGTTAAATTTGAATTTTGGATACACATGGCATACACTTTTAGTATAAGTATGTCCCTTGCAATATCTGGGACATACTTATGCTAAAATATTACGTGTTGTTTACCTGAAATTCAAATTTAACTGGGTATTCTGTATTTTTCTTTGCTAAGCGTGGTAACTCTAGCCAAAACTGAGTGAGTGCAGAGGCCCACAGAGACACAGAAGCTCACTTCCAAACAAGCTACATTAGAGCAAACGTCCTTCAGGGCGAGACGGGCATGACTGGTTAGCCCAAAAAGCCAAACCCAGCTCCCCAGATGGGAGAACTTACACCAGTCACCGCTAGTTCTCGGCCTCAGTCTCCCCCTCGATAAAGAGAAGGGGCAGAACACAACCTCCAAGGCCGCCCACCTCAGACCCTCTATGATTCCTTATTGTCTATGGCATTTTTTTTTTGGGTTTCCTTTCATTTGCCTAAAATACTTGTCCTTAAAAACATATACTTTGTCTTCAGAAGAATTCCTTAGCCTCTTGCTTTCTGGGAAGTAACAATTTGCTAAACTAAGTAACAATTTGCATGAATGAAATGACCCTTCATTTTCTGTAAATGAAACTAAACACCATCAAATCGCAAACTAAAACAAACTCTCAGTGGTAGTAAAGCAGTAATAACTATTATTAGGCAGGTATCAGGAATGACACAAGGGGTAATAAGTGTTTTTCGCAATTATAATAAGGCACAATTAGTTGTAGGAGCAGGCAGCTTCACCTCTTCCCCAACCCGGCTTTTCCAGCTAGAAATGACTTCAACAAAGTCTAGAAACAGGGAATCTTTTGTGGACCGGATTGGGGAGAAGGAAAATGAATCATGGATTAGCCACTGGGAGCGAAGCAAACATTTGCTGAATGCCTACCCTGTGTCTCTCTCTGTGCTGGGACCTTTCCATTTCATTCACTGTATTTTATTCCTTTGGACCTTAGGTGCAGAGTGGTTAATCATGCTCATTGGGTGCCTACTTTCATTTGATCCTTTCTCAAAAATAAAGATGACCATTATCATCCCCATTTCACAGATGAGAAAACTGACTTTTCCAGTGCCCCCACCCCCAACCAATCATGGTGGAGCCGGGATCGGAGCCCA
This sequence comes from Okapia johnstoni, assembly GCA_024291935.2. Taxonomy (NCBI): domain Eukaryota; kingdom Metazoa; phylum Chordata; class Mammalia; order Artiodactyla; family Giraffidae; genus Okapia; species Okapia johnstoni. Next base: position 80,204,609 of record CM044307.1, read on the forward strand.
GGCCTGCCTCTACTCTACACCCCAATGAGACAGGCAATCAAGAAGCACCCTGTTGGAACTTCCTTGGCAGTCCAGTAGTTAAGACCTCGCTTCTGATGCAGGGGCGTGTAGGGTCAGTTCTTGGCTGGGGAGCTAAGATCCCACATGCCTAGTGGCCAAAAAACCAAAACATAAAAGAAACAATAGTGTAAAAAATTCATAAAAGATTTAAAATGGTCCACATTAAAAAAAAAAAAGCAGCACTCAGTCTTCCACTCCTTCATCCCAGCTGGGTCTGGTACATCCCATGCACAGAAAGCATTCAGTATATATATGTGAACAAAGACAACAGTGATAAGGTTAATGGAAAAGCTGGAGGCATCAGACAAAGGTATGGAGAAAGAGGACCTATGGGGCCAAAAGGGTCACCCAAGGGAGACCTCAAACAAGACTCAAGGAGGGGGAACTGCTTCCTTCAGTAGGAGCCCCCTTATCCACCAACCTTGGAAGAGCTAAAGACCAGACTCAAGTGAGGACTGGACTCTCAGGACAAGACGCAAAACACAGGAAGGGCTAGAGACCCATGGGGAAAGAGAATCGAAGCCAGTGCTCCACTGTACAGAGGAGAGGACTGAGGCCTGAATAGTAGAGGTGACTCCCTCAGAGTCTGACAGGGAGCTGGTGCAGAGGCAGAACCAGAGGCCAGGTTTCCTGACCCCCAGCCTCACGCCCTTCCCACTATTCCCCACTAACTTATCAGAAGGCCTCCGACTCCTGTGTCAGGGTTCCTCTTGCAAACACCTGATTGGCTGAGGCCCAGGCTACACGTGGTCAGGAAGTCTGGACATCTGCCCCCAAAAGTGAAATCTGGCAGCAATGGGCTGTGTTGGCTGGAGTCAAGCCACTGTAATCAACCGCAGCATCTCTTCCAGTGGCTGTAACCTGGGACCCGGAAAGGGGAAGAGGGGCTCAAGAAGATCCCCTCACAGGAGCCACTTGGGCCTCGTACGAGACTCACCACCCACAGACACCCCTGGGCTGGGGCGTCTAACACAGGAGTGAGGCAGAAAGCAAGTCTACAGACCTGGGAAGTGCAAAGCTTTCAGCAGGGACTTAACCAGCACCCCCATCCTCCTCCGTTCTTGCAAAACCATCTGCACAGAGACTGAAAGCACATCACTAACTTCCATCCTAGCCAAGTTAAAAAGAGACTCCAGCCCCAAGACATCGGGATTTAGAATATCAGAGGTTCCCCCCAACTCATCTTCTTTTAACTGATGGGGCAAGTGGGGTGGAGGCAGGTAAAGGGCCCACCCAAGGCCACACAGGAAGGCCGATGTCATTCTACTTCAACTAAACAAAGGGGGAGGCCAGTTCAGGACCAACACCAAGTTACTTAACAAAACAAAACAGTTATCATTCACATACCCTAAGATCCACTCTTTTAAAATATACAATTCAGTGGTTCTTAGTACATTCAGAGTTGTGAGACCAACACCAACACCTAATTACAGAACATTTTCATCACCCCAAAAGGAACCCTGCCCCATTTGCAGTCATTCATTCCTCCCAATCCCTAAACCTCAGGCAACCACAAACCTACGTTTTATTCTCATGGGTTTGCCTGTTTGGGATATTTCACACCAATGGCTTCCTATGACATGAGGACTTTTGTACCTGGCTTCCTTCACTTAGCATACCGGTTTCCAGGCTCAACCATGCTGTCCTTCTTTCATACTTCATCCTTACTTATGGCTGAATACTATTCCACTGGACGGCTATACCACGATCTGTTTATCCATCTGTGAGCCAATGGACATTCAGTCGTTTCCAGTTTTTGGCTTAGGGAATAAATGCTGCTAGACACAAAACTGCCGCTAGACACAAACCTTTCACTGGCACTTCCACCTCACTCCAACACATCCACCCTCCCCGCATGGATCTGGGAGGATGGAGCCCCAGGTCAAGAACTCAAGTGGGACAGAAGGTCCAAAGAGGAAGCGTAAGGTGCCTCCAGGCCCTCTGTCCACACTCCTCTCTTAGAAGCTACCTTAGTACTTAGAAACCTTGTGCTGATTTCCAAATAATAACTTTTGTGCTCTGAACTTCGAGGGGAGCACTCTTAGGGCTCTACAGGCCCCTTGGAAAGAAATGATCATGGGCAGGAGGGAGGAAGGGAGAGAGGAAGTGGGGGAGGGGGGAGAGAGAAAGAGATCAGAAACTCCAGCCTCTGCAGACAGCCAGCCTCAGACATAAACTTCAGGAATCTCCTCCAACTTCCTTCAGAAGTAAGAGCAGTCAGCCAGGGGCCGAGTGTATCAGAAGGCTAACGCTCAGCCCAGTTCAGGTCAGCTCAGCTCAGCCTAGACAAGCCTCTGGTTAGCCCCAAGGGGGTACTGAGCCGTTGAGATCTAGACCCTAATTGCAAAGCCAGAAGAGTTCACAGCCTCTCCCACTGCCTGGTAAGGTTTCAACTGGAGACATTACCTTCCACCCCATCTGTGCAGCCTAGCATCTTCTTAGGAAAGGTTCATGTGCCTCCCTGGGCCTCCCAGTTTTCACCCTCCGGAGGAGTGGCCTCCTGGGTGCCTGTCCCCTCCACCCCCAGAACCTGAGGGATCAACCCCAAGCCCTGGGGTGGGAGATGCCGAAGAGAAGCTCTTGGCGCTTTAAGGCCGGCAGAGCCTAATTGCCCAGATTCCCCCGGCAGCCAGATAAACAGCGCGGCCGGCTGGCGCCAGCAAGAGGCAAACTGCACATTATCACCCCTTCCTCACCTCCAAGGAGGAGCTCCGCTGAGGGGCCGCCAGAGGGGCAGGGCGGGGGCTTGGAAGCCCAACTTGAAATTGATCTCATTTCAAAGGGATAATGCCAGGCCAAATAAAAGGAAAACTTTCTAGCCCATTCTAATTCCTATAGTCCTGGCCTGGGAACCCTGTGTTTTCCTAGGCGGCCTCCTCCAGTTGTTTAGAAGTTCTCTCCCTAGCTCTGTCTCTTTCCCTGGCGCAATTTGGATAATAGTAATTTACTGAATATAATTACAGAAAAAAAAAAAGTGGTGAAGCAAAGAGCAGGAGATTTATTCCAAAGTTAATGGATACTTTCGGGAGAAAGGAGCTCTATAAACACAGGTTAGAACTGTGATTAAAGTATTTCTCCACATTTCCGTCCACATAGGCACCAAGCTAAGCGAACTGGCTTTTCCTGGGACAGAAAGATACACCAGAGGGAGGGAAAGCCAGGGCCTGAGTCCCACGGGAGCAGGAAGCCCAGGGCAGAGCTAGGTATGGGGGAACCCCACTTTCTGAGACAGGCATGGGGGAGAGGGCAGGCCTAAGTAACCTGGAATCTGCCCATCGGACCTTAGGGATGCTGTTCGCCCCCTCCCTTTACAGATGAGAAAAGAGGCCCAAAGAAAACTGGCCCCAATGTCCCAAAGCAAGCTGAAGGATGGAGCAATGCTTGCTCTGAGCAGCAGGGAGCCACACTGCCCAGAAAGGGGCCGCCTGTCGCTAGGTATCCCTCTGCTAGGGGGCACTGGGGTGCAGGTGGGTGTCTCTCATTGGCCTGCTGAGTACTTCAGCCTACTCTCTGTCTGCTGTGTGTGTGGATCTGTCATTCTGTCTGCCTGCCCCGGTGCCCCAGCCCTCTCCCCCAGAGCCCTGGAAGGAGCAGTCTCCTTATCAGGACGCGCACGGCTGAGCTCCAGCTATGCACCCGCCCAGCTCAGAGAGTCAGGCTGGCAGCCAGGAGGCGGGGGGGGGGGGGGGGGGGGGGGGCAGCAAAGAGCTTCACATCCGCCCCCCCCGCCCCGAGACCCCAGTTCTCAGTCCTGGTGGCCTAAGCCATCAGGCAGAGGATGAAGCAAAAGGGTCAATCTGGCGCCTATAGAACACTCCTCCCAGACCACCAGTCCTCCCAGATGCCTCTGGGGTGGCTTGGATGGGGGGGTGGGGAGGGCGGGGCGCAGCAGGGCTGAGCTAGTGAAGAAGCAGGAGAACAGGCACAGCCCCAGCAATATCGCCTCCTTCTGGGACAAGGAGAGGAGTCAAGTGCCAATGCTGAGTCTGGAACTTGATGTCAGAATTTTCTGGAGCCAACCCCACTGACCCACAGGGAGACAGAGAGGGGAGATTACTCCCCATCCAAGGTCAAGTTGTCATACTGGCAGGACAGAGCCTAGGACCAGGTCTATGGGTCAGAACCATTCCACTGCAGTTTGCCCATTAACTTAAAAGTTCACCAAATTCAAACCAAGACCCAAGTTGACTTATCCAAAAAGTATGGGCAGGGTGGGTCCTGCCTGTCTTCAATCTTTTCATCCCATCTCTTCCCACCCACACACTTGAACTTGCCTGGCACCTTAACTCTCAGCAGGCCCCCTCCTCCTCCCCTTCAATACTCATCTCCCTTTACCATCCATCCTGCAAGGCTCCTAGGGGAGCTCCTGTTACATGCGCACCCCAGACGCCCTGGCCCGGCCCTACTTCCCCCATCTCTGTCCCATCTTTCCTCCGACCCCTACCCAAAGATTCTGTTTCTTGAGGGCATGGATCCTACTCATATTTCTGCTCTCCCCACCACATCACCCAGCATGGTCCCTGGCACAGAGTAAGTGCTCAACAAATATCCCCTAGCAGACTGATGTGGTGAGAAAGAAAATGCCCAGCAGGGCCTTCTGAAAGAACTGAGGGAACTCCACCAATTCTCTTCCACTGAAAAAAAAAAGGGACCAGGAACAGGGCAACCACAATTAGGTCCTACTCCTCAGAGGCAGGGAGAAGTCTGAGAGGAAGAGTGGGAAAATCCACTTCCAGGGGAAGCTGTCAGAGAGGAACAAGGAACACAAAAGGCCCGCAGTGGGACACAGATAAGGGATGGCCCAAGTCCCTGAGAATCCGGCCTGGAATGACCATACATACGAGCAGCAGGCAGTCAGATCAACGCTGCCTCTCCCCAGCCCTCTTCAGTGCTCTCTCTTCAGGAACCACCACTGAAGCACCGTCCTTCCCCTCCAGCCACCACCCCAGACATAAACAAGACACCTGGGACACATCCGTGCTTCTAGCCCCACCCTTCCCTTCCACACTGGGAGTCAGGAGACCTGTATGATTTGACCCTCTTAAATGCCCCCAGGCTGGGTGTTGTCTCTCCCTAGAAGGGCCAGACTGGAAGAACTCAGGGCCTGCCCAGACCCGACACCCCTGCAGAACATCCCTCTCCCCCCGCCCCCCCCGAACCCCTGCCATGCCACCTAAGATGCATACACCCAGAAGATGCTACAGGCTAAAATGTGTGATCCCTGTAGTGCAAGGGGAAGGGGGTGAGGATGCAGGAGTCTCCATCTGTCCTCACCTCTGTTCCAGCATCCAGAGCCTGCTCAGGTAAGCAGGACTGGGTAGATCATGTGTGCAGAAAATCCCAGGAACAGAACAAAGAAGGGGAGCGGTTCTCAAAGGTACTTCCTTCCCTACCTACACACCTCCAGGACTCTTGATTCTCTAGAAAAGCTGGACACAGTATTGAGAATGATGATGACAGAAGGCCCTGGCATTTGACACCCAAGAGATGCTGGCAACAATCAGAACAAGACCGTTGTCTTCACTCTGAGAAAGGTTACCCTGCAAAAGCTTTGCTCCAAAGTATAGACGGAACAAGTGGGACAATTTACAAACACCTTTGACTCCAGCCAGAATTTACAACTTGCATCTACTTGGATCCGACAAAGTATACCACAGGTATAGGCATTTGCACACAAATGCCTCAGGCCGTGGCTCCGACTAGGGGTAAATGAATTGGGGGGTGGGGGGATGTCTTTGGCCTCTCCTAGACCTGCTCTTCTCTCTCACCGTCTACAAAGTTGGGGTTTGCCTTACATCCCTGAAGCCGCACAGAGAAAAGTGCAACGTGCACCTTTCTGAGTTTGTTCAGTCGCCAAGTCTTGTCCGACTCTTCGAGACCCCATGGACGGCAGCGCGCCAGTCTGAGTCTGCTGAAGCCTTAAGATGAAGTTGCCATTTGACGTGTGCGCCCACATACCCACTACCCGGTTTTCCTGCCAGGGTGAGGCGCCTCCACTGGGAACTCCCACGCTCCGGGGCACCCGGGGGAACACCCGCAGCTTCGCCCTCCCGCCCGAGTGTCAAGGGGAGAGAGAAGGCCACGGAAGGTGGCTGGAGGGGAACCGCGAGGACCCGCCGGGGGCGGCGCGCTCACCTGGCCCGCAGAGCCGGCTGAAGTGGTAGGGGTTGCAGCACACGGTGGGGCCGTCAGCGGCGGCGGCGAAGCTGTGGCAGCCGCACAGGGGCTTGAGCTCCACGGCGTGCTGCAGGTCAGGCCAGCGGAAGAGGCGGCCGAGCAGCAGCTGCGGCGGAGCGGGCTGGCCGCCCAGGCGGAGGTCGGCGCGCGGCACCAGCACGCAGCCGCCCGGCACGCCGCCGCGGGACTCCACCGCCTCCAGCAGCGTGTCCAGCGAGCGCTCCTTGAGCCGCTTCAGCAGCGAGTACGTGACCGTCTTGAGTTCCTGCTCCAGCAGCAGCAGCAGCCGCGAGCGGGCTTCGCGACTCCGCCCGCCGCCCTCCGGCTCCTGGGCCGCCCCGACCAGGGGTTCGCCGGCTTCTCGGGGAGCTCCGGCGGCGTCCCGCTCCGAGAAGAGACAGCAGGTCACCGTCTCGCAGTCACTTTCGGGCAGCCAGCCCTGGCCTCCCGGCTCCCCCACGTCCAGCGAGGAGCCCCCAGAGCCGGCCCCCGGCTCGGACATGGGCCTCAGGGGGCCCCCTGAGCGCCGGCGTCTCCCAGCGCCCTGGGCGCCTCGCTGTCCCACTGCGTCCCGGGGCCGCCGCAGGGCTACCGGGCGGACTTCGGGGCGGCTGCAGCCTCCGCCTTCTCGTGCCCGCGCGGCCGGCTCAGCTCGGCTGCCCAAGCCTCCATCCTCGTCGCCGCCGCCGCCGCCGCCGCCGCCGCTGCCGCCGCCTTCCTCCTGGTCGGGGACCACACGACTTCGCCAAAGTCGCCGCACCAGCCCCGAGCGTTTGGACCTGAACATACGATATCCTTTGGCGCCGGGGGAGGGGGGGGAGGCGGTCTCCGGTTACCGGGGGTCCGTTTCCTCAGCGAGGCGCCGGCTGCGCGGGCCGCAGCCCCACATGAAGCTCTGCCGCCGGGCGCCGTGCAAACCGCGCACAGCCTGTCGTCGAAGGGGCACCGCAGGGCTGCAACATGAGGGAGCTCGCCGGGGCTGGACGGCGGGGAACGCGCGCACGCCGATCCGCAGTCCGCTCCCGGCCCGCGGCTACATGGACCCCGGCGGCCGGGAGGCTCAGCAACTCCAGCCCCGGCGCTTTAGAGGGACTGCAGGCGGCGCGCCTCCAGAAAGACCCCGCATGGGTCGGCGAGCCTTCAAAAGTTGAGCGGCTGGTCCATGAGCACAAAGCGCTCGAGCTGAACTCCCCAAATGTGTCTGGAAAGCCCTGCCTTTAAAACCCAAGCGCTTCACTACATGGGTTTTTTCTGCAGGATCCGAAAGGCAGGCTTGTTGGTGATACCCTCGGCTTCCTTCTTACTCCCTGCAAAAAGAAAAAAAAAGGAAAGAAAGAAAAAGAACCCCAAACAAAACCAAAATCCCTGGAATTGCATGCACGAAAGGCCAACTCAGTCTCAGGCGCTAGATGCACTTGGAGCGAATTTCTCCTGAACGCGGTGTCAACACATGAGTGGAAACTGTAAAAATCCCAAAGAGTTGCTGGGAATCCTTAATTAAAATGCAATCCACCGAGGCAGAGGTCATAGCCCGCCCCACGCTGCACTCGGACGCCCAGGACGCTGCGGCTGCAGAGGTCGCCCCCCTCCCCCTCCACAAAAAGTGCCTCCCGGTGGCCCCGCGGTCCCGGCGAGGTCTGGCGAGGCAGCGCCCGGCGGCTCTTTCTCTCGGCTCGACTCCCTCGCTCGCTCCCCCACTCGGCTCTCTCTCTCTCTTTTTTGTTCTCCTCAAACGCACACTGAGGGCCCCCGGAGGAGCGCCGCGGAGTCATTGGCTGCCTCCCATCATATGCCAGTCTAGACACTTTGGCGGCTCCGCGGCGCTGATTGTTGCGCAAACAAGGTTTCAAGTTTCTTAACTCTTAAAGGAGAACACGTCCCATTGCAGGGCCCGAGGCTCCAAGGGGCCGGCTCCCGGGGCGGGCCGAGTCCCGGCCCCCGCCCCACGCTTGCCCCAGCACCACCCCCCCTCCCCCGCCCAGGGCCTGACAGCGCCCACGGCCGGCTCTCGGGCTCGCGTGCGCCGCGGGCACGGATGCGAGCGCGCGCGCACACACACACTCACACACACGGTTACACAAACCACCGGCAGGCTGGCTGCGCGAGAGCTTGGTGGACCCACTGAGACTCGGACGCAAACGGGGCGCTTTGCCTCTCCTTGGCTTGTGCACAAACTTCAAACACACGTTGCACTTTAGAATTGGTACAAACCCCCATCCTAGGGAAGGCTAATAAAAATGGGTGTGCGTGTGTACTTTTTATTCTCTGCACCACAAAGAGGGATGTGGGTAAAGCTCGTGATTTCCCCAGCGCGACGGGAACCAAGGGAATGGGGGTGGGTTGGGGGCCCAGATCCCTTCTGATCCGGGCGCTGGTGGGGGCACGGTGGCAGCAGCGGACCGCCTGGCGCTGGAAGGCACCGCCGCTCTTGCCCCTGGAGCCGCGCGGCGGGGTACCCCCTCGTGGCTCCCTCGCCCCTTCCCAAAAGTTCAAGAGCCCGGCCCCCGCACTGAATGAAATAAATTCCGCTACTCTCATTGGCCCGGGGCTGGGCGCCATTCCCCCGCAGGGGCGAAGAGGGCGCCGGCGCGCGGGTCTCGCTCAGGGCTTCCCACGTGTGGGGCTGGCCTTGTGAGGCAGCCGCAGTGCGAGTCCCCCGGGCCGACTCGACTTAAGTGTGCGCTGGGGGAAGGGCAGTGTTTGCTGGATGGGCTCAAGCCTTTGCTGAGCTTTACCTGGACCAGGTACTGTTCACTCTGCGCCCTCTGGGAGAGACGGTTACTCTGGCGAATGGAGGGCCGGACTTAGAAGCTTCCTCACCCGCATCCCCTTCTGCGTTAGCCAAGTTAGAATAGCTGTCTTGGCCTCAGTTTCTTGTTTGAAAAACGGAGATGATGATGCCTGTCCTGCGTTTTTCACAGGACCATGAAGACCCTATGAGATAAGTGCATGTAAAGTGTACAAACCGCAAGCAAACAGGGTGAATTTTCACAAGTGAACAAAACACCAGTGTAAGCAACACTGAGAGGACAACGGACCTTGAGGCCTCTTTTCAGTCACTTCTGGCCCCTGGGGAAATGAGTGCGTCTTAAAATAGGAGGGGAAATTTAATGTAAAGTGTTTTATCAGGGTATCCGCTGGTTTGGTGGTGGATTACAATAATAGCTTGCGCTTACTGTGGGCAAGGCCATGTTTCAAGCATTACAGAGATTTTAGTCATTCTCACAACAGCCCTGATAGACACTATTACCTCCATTTCACAGGTGAGGAAACTGAGGAACAGGAATTAATCATTGAAATGAAGACAGTCTTCAAAGTGATAAAATGCTAACACTACAGAGGCATCAACCGGTATGTGCGCTCACCCTAACAGCAAGGAAATGATGTGGGTCTGTGTTGCCAGAGCATATCCTCGAAGACAGTGCTTTTCAAACTGTGGTCCATTGGGCCTGCTGAATCAAAGCATTGTGGGGTAAGGCCCCAGACTCCACTTAACATTTTGCGGGTAGGCATGGTTATTAACCATTAACGTATAGTTAAGGACACTGAGGCACAAAGACTGAAAGTAACTTGTACAAGCTCATATTTAGTGGCAGAGGCTGGATTTCAACCCAGCCAGTTTGGGGGAAGAGGTGTTTGTGATAGCAAGCAAAAGGGAAAGGACAGCAAGCAGACAGATTACCCCCTCAGGGCTTCCACAAATGCTCAACACCTACCCCTGGAGTCAAACCATGTCTCCCTCCCTCTCCATTCCCCAATTCCTCCCTGAGGTACCAGGACATCCCTTTCTGAAGGGTTCCTGGGGGAGCACCCTGAGGGATGTCAGCTCTGTGTTTGGGGCCTCAGAGCAAGGGAAGACTGAAATAGTAACCTCCCTGGGGAGGGCTGCCTTCTTCCCTGAGCAGTAATTTGGACAGAGTTTGCCTTCTGCTCACCCAGAGATGAGGCATTGGGGGTGGGGTGCCTTTAAGTGCCAGCTAGATGACACCTGAAGAGCACGGAAACCAGAGTGTGGTAGGCCTGAGTTCAGTACTGATCCTGCTTAACCTCCCTCGGCTCTATAAGCCTTGGAGTTCTCAACTATAAGACTAGGAATTGTGCAACAGATGGTAACCAAAGTTCAATGACGTGAGGTCCCAGAGTCATCCCTCATTCCAGGAAGACCACGTCTCAATAGCGATAGTATCAGGAAGGGAAGGATGGCGACAGTCCGTCCCCTTGTCCTTGGATTTCCAGGGCCCATCCAGCCTGGTGCCTGCCTGCATTGTGACCACTAGAGGGTGCGTGTGGCAGTGCCCAGAGGGCAGGGCCTCAGAGCTTCAGCCTTAGGTGGTGGTTGTTCAGTTGCTAAGTCGTGTCCAACTCTGCAACCCCTTGGACTGTTGCAGCACACCAGGCTCCTCTGTCCTCCACTTGTCTCCAGAATTTGCTCATATTCATGTCCATTGAGTTGGTGAAGCTATCTAACCATCTCATCCTGTCACCCCCTTCTCCTTTTGCCTTCAAGCTTTCCTAGCATCAGGGTCTTTTCCAATGAGCCGGCTCTCCCCATCAGGTGGCCAAAGTATTGGAGCTTCAGCATCAGTCCTTCCAGTGAATCTTCAGGGTTGATTTTCTTTAGGATTGACTAGTTTAATCTCCTTGCTCTCTCAAGAGTCTTCTCCAGCAGCCTAAGGACACCCTCCTAAACCGCCCCTCTGGAGAACAAGCCCCAATTTCCTGGGGGTATGGGAGAGGAGAAATGTAGAGTCCTAGCTGCTGTTCCTCAGGTTTCCACAGTCAGGTTACTCACAAAGTAACTCACAAAGAAGTAACTCTGACCCCTCAGATTCAAACCTGCTTCTTCTCTGTTGTTCTAATATTCCCCCAAAGTACCCTGTGTTTTCTCACAGTTAATAAACCCATACAACCTGATGACAATTCTCCTCTGTCTCTGGAATGTAAGTGCCGCGTGGTTAGAGATGGGGAAACTGTCAGGCACAGGCCACCCACAGCCCCATTGAGTGAGTCAGAAATAGGCCATTTGATGCCCTTCTGTCTGTACCATCGTAACTTCCCTGGTGGCTCAGACGGTAAAGCATCTGCCTGCAATGTGGGAGACCCGGGTTCGATTGCTGAGTCGGGAAGATCCCCTGGAGAAGGAAATGGCAACCCACTCTAGTACTCTTGCTTGGAAAATTCCATGGATGGAGGAGCCTGGTAGGCTACAGTCCATGGGGTCACAGAGTTGGACACGACTGAGCGACTTCACACTCACTCTCACTCTGTATGTACCATCAGAGAAGCTAATTCACACAAGACAGCACTTACCCCATTTATTCTCCCCAGTCCTTAGTGTAACACCTGTCACATAGTGGGCATTTTATATCTGTGACATGCTTGGTTTAAAACCCCTGCTTCACCAAGCTCCATGCTCATGATCATCTGGACCAAACACTTGTATGCACTATCTCATCAAATCACCCCCCGATTTTGTTCCTGTTCTTACAAAATCATTTTTAAAGCAAACAAAGAGGTTAAGTAATCTGTCTTTAGTCACACAACCGACAAGTGACAGAGATGGGACTTGAACCCAGGGCTGCTTGAGTGTTCTTCTTCTTAGTATCTGGCCCTAAAAAAGGAAACACGGTCTTTTGCCTTTGGGATGTTTCCATGCCTGTGCATGCTAAGTCGCTTCTGTTGTGTCTGATTCTTTGCAACCCTATAGACCATAGCCCACCAGACTCCTCTGTCCAAGGGATTCTCCAGGCAAGAATACTGGAGTGAGTTGCCATGCCCTCCTCCAGGGGATCTTCCCAAGCCAGGGATCGAACCTGCATTGGCAAACGGGTTCTTTACCACTAGCGCCACCTGGGAAGCCCGGATGTTTCCACATTAGCTAGGAATTCACAAGGCATGAAACAGCAAAAAGAATACAAGGCAGAACTTGGTGGTGGGAACAGCCAGGCTCTAGGGGCTACTGCTTACGAACAGAGGCATCAGAGACAGAGTCTGGCCACCTCTTGCTATGGTGAGATGGACTGGCAGGGAGACTGAGTCATCCTAGCCCACTTCACAGAAAACTAATGGATAAATCAAGGCTTCCCTTATTAATTCTCAGGAAAACAACTATAGGCCCAACTGGCTAAGTGGTATCATCTGCCCCTTTAGAAGGTTAAATCTCATTGGGCAACATGGTCCCAAATGGGGGAGCATGGGTAACCTTTGGGGATGGATAACACTTCTGAGACTTTGATGAATGCTGCAGACCCTTTCTGTCTTGAAGAATGCACACAGGCATGTATTCACCCACATGACACATACTCATCTAGTTCCTATTGGGTGCCAGGCCATGTTCCAGGTGCTGGGGATACTGCAGTAAGCAAAACACAAAAATTCCTGAGCTCAAGGAGTCCAGTGGGAGGACAGACAGACCATAAACAAAATAATCGTATCCAGCATCTTGGAAGATAAACGTGCCAATGTTAAGAAGAGACAAATGCCAGGAGAGAGTGGATGTGGTTCAGAGAAAGTGGTCAGGGGATACTTCTCTGGGAAGGTAACAGTTGAGCAAGGTCTTGATGGTGACACTGTCTGACACTATCTGGGAGATGAATGTTGCTCCGAGAACAGCAAGTGCAAAGGTCCTGAGGTGGCAGCATGCCTTGCATATCCCAGGACCATCAAAGAGGTCATGAGATGAGACAAATACTGGGGGTGGGGGGGAGGCATGCAGATTATAGGGTACCCAGGCCATTGGTGGGTCTTCAGCTTGTCCTCTGAGCTGGCAGCCCCTGGAGGTTCTGAGAGGAGGGCCATGATCTGCCTTCTGTTTGACTGGCTCCCCCTAGTTGCCACATGGAGAATAGACAGCAGGGCAGAGATTGCGGCCTGGTGGGAGACCCTTGCAGTGACCCAGGAGAGACCATGCTGGCATGGGGAGAAGAGGTCAGATCCTGGACATATCTGAAGACAGAACCAGTGCGACTTGCTGTTACCCAGACTTTGAGAGTGCGAGAGAACGTCTGAACAGTGTAGACACCTTATTGATGCTTTTTTACGTAATTTTAAAAATCAGTTCACCACTATTATTTAGACTTGTCACAAGCAGTAATAGCCACAGAGTCACAAATGTGCTAGTTAAATTTATGATTTTAAAATAAATATATAAAGGGACTTCCCTGGTGGTTCAGTGGCTAAGATAACACACTCCCAATGCAGAGGGCCTGGATTTGATCCCTGGTCAGGGAACTAGGTCCCACAACCCACAACTGAGAGTTCACAAGCCACAACTAAAAACTGGGTCAGCCAAATTTAAATATATATATATATATATATATATATACACACACACACACACACACATATATATATATATATATATATATATATATAATGATAGGGGCTTCCCTGGTGGCTCAGTAGTAAAGAATCCACCTGCCAATGCAAGAGACAGGTTCGATTTCTGGTCCGGGAAGATTCCACATGCCACAGAGCAACTAAGTCCATATCCTACAACTACTCAGCCTGTGCTCCAGAGCCTGGCAGGTGCAAGTACTGAGCCCACATGCCACAACTACTGAAGCCCATGTATCCTAGAGCCTGTGGTTCACAGTAACAGAAGCCACTGCAAGTCCATGCACCACAACTAGAGAAAAGCATGCACAGCCACAAAGAGCACAGCAAAAATAAATAATACATTTCTAAAATAATAATAATGAAATAAATACATAAAGTCAGGAATTCCTGGCAGTCCAGTGGTAAGGGCTCCATGCTCTCATTGCCGAGGGCCCAGGTTCATTCCCTGGTTGGGGAACTAAGATCCCACAAGCTGCACAGTGTGACCAAAAAAATTTTAAAAATAAAGCATTTCTTACAAAATAAATACATATATACATAGTACATTAAAAAATAGGTAGTTTATCTGTGTATCATCTGAATTATCCTAATGACCATCTGAATACATGCAATGTTGGGAACACCGGTTTAACGAATTCCTAATTTGACCTACTTTTAGGCTTTTTTGTTTGTTCACATCTTACTTTCTCTCAGAAGGACTTTTCCCGGTCCTGTCTACAATTATGGAACCTATTATTACCACAGCCTCTGTGAATCAGATGCCGACTTTACCATTACCACTCCAGGCAGCCTGTGCTTGGGCAGCACAGGGTAATGGTTCTTAACCATCATTTTGTTGAACCAAACAGACCTAGGTTCAAATCCTGTTCAGTTACCTCTCAGTTGTGTGACCATAAGCAACCTCCTTAACTTCCTGAAACAAACCCCAGTTGGGTGCTATTATTATTCCCAGATTAGAGACTACAGACGGGGAGCCTGACACTTAACTGGTAATAATAATATTGGGAAGTTGTTTTGAAGATTCAAAGGCTTAGTCCATCGTCTGGCACCTAATAGCTGCTCAGCACATGGGAGATGTTGGCTTCCCTGGTGGCGCAGTGGTAAAGAATCCGCCTGCCAATGCAGAAGACACAAGAGATGCAGGTTTGATCCTTGTGTTGGAAATATCCCGTGGAGAAGAAAACAGCAACCCACTCCAGTATTCTTGCCTGGGAAATCCCATGGACAGAGCCTGGCAGGCTGCAGTCCATGGGGTCGCAAAGAGTCAGACATAATCGGGCGACTGAGCACGCACATTAGCTAAATAAGCAAGGAGTTAGTTGTTTTATTTAACCTCTGGGAGACTCAATTTCCTCATCGATAAAATGGGCCTGCTTGACTGTGGCAGGAATAAGGTCTTGGCACCCTGTGGGACTCAGCAGCTCCTGGGAATCTAGAGAAACTGCCCTTCCCAATGCAGTTGGTCACACCCCTTGCGCTGCACTTAACCCTCCACTATCTAAATAGTCTAAACAGCTCACAACAGGACAGGGAGGGGAGCCAGAGGAGATTCTAGAACCAGAAAAAGAGAGTGATTTGTCCAAGATCACAGGGCTGCTTGGAGGGAGCCAGAGGCTGACCTGAGGTTTTCTAGCTCCCAGGGCTCTTGGCCCCTTATCCTGGTGCCTAAGGCTTCTCACCCTAACTGTGCAGTGTATACAGAACAGGAGATAAAAGGGCAGCCTTGGGGTCAGACTGCCTGGTTTTAATCTTGGTACTTACAGGGTAGCCTTGGTCACTTTACCTATCCTCTCCAAGTTTCAGTTTCCTCATCTATAATATGGATTTAATAATAATAGTACCTACCCTGTAGGGTCATTGTATTGATTGATATCATATATGCAAAGCACTAGAGCTGCTACTGTTACTTTGCTCTTTTTGAGTGTCATAGGAGAGGGCAATGCCCTGAATATTATCAGGCTTCAGAAATACCAGGTGAATGAATGAACAGAGGCATGAATAAGTGAAGTGCAGCAAGTCTCCTGGTTGTTAAGAGGGCCAGAGGTAGTTACACAGAGACCTGGGTGAGGACTGTAGCTTCGCTGCAGTGAAACTGGATTGCCTTCATCCATCCTTCTCAAACTAGGTGAATCCCTTGAAGTCAAAGGATTTTTCTGGAGGGCTAATTTGACTCAAAGAGGTTGGAGAAATTTACTTTTATTTTATATTTGCAATATATCCCATTTTACTATTAAATCTAACCTAGACATATCAGGGAATAGTATGCAAAATGGAGGGGCTTTTTTTTCTTTGAACAGAGATGAGAGACTTCTAAAGAATGTCACAATCACTGTGAGCAGCGCCGGACTGTGACCCCAGAACTGACCCCCGGCCTGAGCCCAGGCCTCCTGGTGGAGGAAGCTCACTACCCTTAGCCTTCAGCCAAACACAGGAGCCCTCATCTCAGAGACAATGCCTGGGAACATGGCTCATTTGAGTTCTTGACTATAATTCAGCTGCTTGTTTCTATAAGGTACTTGCTATGGGTCAAAGGCCTTTAGTACAAGGAGCCTGCCCCTCAGGGACTGGGAGATGACTGGATAGTCCTTGTTATTCAATCATTCCTCCACACCACAGCCAGAAAAAGGTTGTTAGCATTTCTCTCTCATCATGAGGCTTCCAGGCTGAGAACCCGTCAAGCCCCATGACCCGACAGGGCAAAGAGTCACTTCCCAGCCCGGTTAGGTGTAGGTCCCATCTCATCTCCCCTCCCACCACTTGGACCCTGAACAAGAGAAGGCCTGCGCCCCAGAACACCCCCAAAGTTCCCCTGTTTCCTGCCAACTGACACCCAGCCTTTGCACAGGATGGTTCACCTACCTGCAATGCTCTTCCTTCTTTTCCGCCAGTTTTTTCCTCTCTCTCCTAAGAGACAGGCCTGTGGCTGCCTTCCTTTCACTATCCTGGCATCTGTACAGCCCTCCTTCCCAGGAATGCAAGTGATTGTCCCAATCTGAGAGGCCCCCAAGAGCAAAGCGTGAATGTTCCTCCCCTCTGAACCCCTAGCCCAGCACCCAGGAGGTGCTCCAAAATTGGGGAGGAGGAATTTAATGTAGATAAATATGGCCACTTTCGCTTCGCCATGGAAGTTGTCCCAACTTCCCCTCCCTCACGGGCTTCCCTGGTGGCTCAGTGGTAAAGCATCTGCCTGCCAGTGCAGGAGACACAGGTTTGATCCCTGGGTTGGGTCGATCCCCTGGAGAAGGAAATGGCAACCCACTCCAGTATTCTTGCCTGGAAAATCCCACGGACAGAGGAGCCTGGTGGGCTACAGTCCATGGGGTTGCAATGAGTTGAGAACAACTTAGCAACTAAACAGCAACCCCTCCCTCACAGTGCCTGAACCTCTTGATGCTGTGATTCCACTTTATATACAGACACACACATGTGCATGCACATAGTGAAATAATGTATATATACAGTTATTTAATGCACAATTGGAAGAGTGGGAGTTATGCTCCATAAGCTGGCTTTATAACAAAGAGATTGGAAACAAGGTTATCAATAAAGGATCTAGTTAAATCAATTACTGTATATCATCCAGCTATTGAAAAAGAATGAGGCAGCCCTCAGTATGAAAAGATCAAGATATTAAGTAACTAAAAACAAACAACTCAATGAAAAAGTGGTCAGAAGACCTAAATATACATTTCACTGAAGAAATCATCCAGATGGCCAACCGGCACAGGAAAAAATGCTCAACATTGCAAATTATTAGAGAAATGCAAATCAAAACCACAAAGCCTATATCAAAAAACCAATATCAATCAAATAGTTTTCATCAAAAAAATCTATAAATAATAAATGTTGGAGAGACTGTGGAGAAAAGGAAGTCCTACACTGCTGCTGGGAATGTAAGTGGGTACAGACACTGTAGAAAACAATACGGAGGTTCCTTAAAAAACTAAAAGTAGAACTGCTATATAATCCAGCAATCCCATTCCTGGGCATATATTTGGAAAAGATGAAAACTCTAATTCGAAAAAATACATGCACCCCAGTGTTCATAGCAGTACTATTTACAATAGCCAAGACATGGAAACAATCCAACTAGAGAGTAGCCTCTGCCATAACTAGAGAAAAGCCTCCGCAGCAACAAAGACCCAAATAAATAACGTTAAAAAAAAAATAAGAGATAGAAGTAAGAACTGACCACAGTGGGAGAGGGCATCCTGTCCTGTCCTGCTCTTGGCTTCCTGTCTGCACATCGTCTCTTCCCAGCCAGACCAGGACACACTTGTTGCTTTTGTTTACTTCCCAGAGCTTGGCGTACAGAGGGTGTGTAATAAACATTTCTTGCCTCAGTCCCCACTAGCACTCGCTGTGCTCTGGGAAGGACTGGGGGACACAACGGTCAGCAGCTTCCAGGACCCAGGACTCTGCACAGGGCTGCATTGTGACTTCCACGGTCCCTAGACACTTTTGTCTTCGTGGGTACCTTCTTCCATAAAAAAAAATTATTTATTTTACAAGTGTTTTGGCATAAAGACAAATGTAATCCAGGCTGGGTTCATCATTGTATGTTTATCATTATTATTTCTTTTCTTCTGATTTCAAACAAAATGAAAATTAAAACATTTTCTAGTCCCCTTAAAATTACCATGGGCCCTAGGCACCATGTCTGCTGTGCCTAATGGGTAAGTGGGCCCCAGGCCTGTGCCCTGGGCATGGTTGGTATTCAGTAAACAGGCAGTGCTTCCAGGAGCAGCCTGGCCAGGGAAATGCACGTGGCCTTTAGAACCCTAAAGGCCTGGGTGTGATCCCAGCCCCAGTCCCTACCCACTGAGGCTCCGAAGGCAATCACTAAGGTTTCCCGAGTTCAGTTTCCTTCCTGCTGAAATGCAATGTTGCCATGAGGATTAGAAATATAACAGAAGATGCTTCATAAATGCCCAATATTATTAGTTGATTTGTCTCCAGGAGGGAGTGAGTGCTCTGAAGGTAGCCCAGGAACATGCTTGGCTTAGATGACAACAACCAGAGTCAGAAGTCCTGGCCCCTTCAGGAGAGGCAGAAGGGAGGTGGTGAGAGGACATGCCTTTACCTGGTTTTAATTATACTCTTAGTATATAAACTCATATATGGATATAATCTTTTATATAAGTATATACATAGACTTTTAGACATATAAGAGATTATATATAACAGTATATATACTGAGTATAGATATATAAGACTATAAATATACATACTAAGTATATATACGTTATATACTTATATACAGTATATATGAAGCTATATACTCAGTATGTATCTGGAGCAGATAAAGATTAAAACTCAGAGCCAGGCCTCTGCTCAGGGGTTCTCGGCCTTGACTGTACATTAGAATCACCTGGGAGCTTAAAAAATACTAAAGCTCAACCCCTACCCCAGACCAATCAAATCAGAATATCTAATGGGGGGCTGGGTATGTGGGGGTTTTTTTAAACTCCCCCAGGTGATTCTAATCTGAAGCAAGGCTGAGCATCCCCGTGGCCATTCCTGCAGATGGAGGGAGTAAGCTGTCTCATCCAGCAGACAACTTCTCACCCCTACAACATCTAAGACCATGAACTCTTAAGTGGCTGCCAGAAGTAGATTGAAAGTGTGGTAAAAGTAACTTGTAGGAGGCCCTTCCAAGGCCCTGCACCCATCAGAGTATTCTTTTTCTCTGGGCCAGCCTCCCAAATTGCATAGTTTCAGGCAGCACCCAGCCGAGATCCACCCCTGTGGATGCCTCTTTCAGCCCAGAACCTTGCTGGGTCCTAAAACAAAGGGCCACAGCATGCCCCTATCTGACAGGGCGGGTAACAAAGAAGACAGGGGACCTACCCCTGCAAGCACTAAGTAGGTTTCCCCAGGGTGGGCTGCAGACCTTCTCCACTTGAGGCTGTTGCTGCTTAGTCAGTTCAGTCCTGTCCGACTCTGTGCAACCCCATGGACTGTAGCCCACAAGGCTCCTCTGTCCATTGAATTCTCCAGGCAAGAATACTGGATGGGTTAGCCATGCCCTTCTCCAGGGGATCTTCCCAACCCAGGGATTGAACCCGGGTCTCCTGCGTTGCAGGCAGATTCTTTGCCACTGAGCCACCAGGGAAGTCCCCTCTACTTGAGGACCTGAGTGGTATTCATCTGCACTCCTGAGCCACTCAAGATCTACTGAACTGACATCTCTGGATTAGGCCAGAGGCTGCATCTGTCACTCTCCTGAGGGAATTCTCACGCACAGGTACATTTCTGAGTCAAGAGAGGACCCATAGTCCATGTCTTGATTCAGGAGGAGGCTACACAGTGTACACATAGGTAAAAAAAAAAACCTCCAAGGTTTACATTTAATATGTGTACTTTATGTGCTCAACCTAAAAGCAAAAACAAAAGAGAACTAACCAACCATGTGCCTGGAGCTTTAGGAAGGAGAATCAGGGGAGGCTGTCTGGAAGAGGAGCTCTTTGACCTAGGTCTAGAACAGGGAAAAGAACAGGGAACAGAGCAGAGGGAGTTGGGAGGTTCACTGGGGAAGAGACTCTTGCAGCCATAGCAGTGGGGGGGGGCAGGTAGGAACAGGAAAATGGTTGTTTTTGAGGCTTTTTCAGGTAGCTGCCTCATCCCCACCCAGCAACAGGGTGTCCTCAGAGGCCCACAGGCTGCTGTGGTCAGCATAGGTAGCCCATGTAAACTCCCAACTTGCTTCCAAGAGCATCCAGGTCATTCTCCAACAAGATGGCATTGTTTGGGGTTCCAATGCAGGGCAAGAAAAACAGAGAGCTCAATTGTCCCTGTCATAATGGGTATATAATTTATAATAATGTCAGCTATTAAAGGATTTTTAGTAATTAACTGACAGTGGTGTGCTATTTCACTGCATTTTTGCCTGCCATAATGATCTTGAACTTTACAAGACAGTTTTGAACTTGCTCAAAATAAGTCCCGTATACAAAGAAGGGCAGGGTCATCACAAATAAGGGGTAAAAGATGTTGGACAAAATGGGGCTGTTCTCCTCCCAAAAAGAAGATGAGCTGTGCAAAACCAGGAGGATCACAGGCCCACTGTCTTCCCAGGGAGCTATACATCCAGTCAAACCCTGGCCAGAGCGCCGACTAAAACAAATCAGCTGTTTCAGAACAGTGTATTAAGTTGCATTCTTTTTAATACACTTTGTTTGCATGATACACAGCTAAGAATATTTTTCGCAGGACTTCCCTGGTGGTCCAGTGGTTAAGACTCCACAGTCCCAATGCAAGGGGCCCATATTCAATCCTTGGTCAGGAAACTAAAATACTGCATACTGCAGCCAATAAAAAATGTTTTTAATATTTTTTAAAAAAATTTTTTTAAAGAATATTTTTCTCTTCCCTGGAGAAACATGCTTCTACTCTCATGATTCTCTTGGTATATTTTTTGCTCTTTCTGATTTTTAAAATAATAAAGGAAATATTTCTTTCTCCTCTTAATTCTGCTAAGAAAAAAAGCCAAAACAGCCAACACAAGCCCAGTGATAAATAGTTAATGGACAGCGTGCTGGAGAGGCATCAGGGAGTGGTGGGGTCTGTGGGAAACTGATGCATTCAGGCCCAGTGTGAATGAGGATCTACTATTCCACTCCAGACAATCAGGACTGCAGGCTCCTGGCAGAGACTAAGTGCCAATGGCAACCCCAGTTCTTCCTCTTTCTTTTTAATAGCATAAAGATGATTTATTTTCAGCTGGGAAAATTTCGTCCTGGGGGAAAAGGACTACTTTGGCTTGAGCACAGTCACATGACCATCTGTATCCTCCCTTGCCCTTGGTATAGCCTTGCAACTATCTAGACAATAAGTTGTAAGTAGATGTGTTGTGCAGGAATTCTGGGAAGGCTGCATAAACAGAGTTGGCTCATCTGGAGGCCCCCTTCTTGACTTCAACTTTTTCTTCTCTGGCCTAGAATGTGAATGTGATGGCTGGAACCCTGGAAGCCATCATGGACTATGAAGCAACCTTTGCAAATGGGACCTGTACACTGAAGACAACAGAAGAGAAGCCTAAGCCCCTGATGGCTTTTTGAATCTACCTACCCAGGCCTGAGCTGCCTATTTCTCTCCTGGTTCCTTTTATATGAGAAAGAAACATGTATCTTACTTAAACTACTGTTATTTTGACATTTTCTGTTATAATCTGCCCAACCTAATTATAACTAATACACATGGGCTCACTATCACAATAGTTCAACTTTTCAAATTTACCCAGATCATATGAACTTGTATATGACATAGTTTGATGTCATATATGTTGGAAACTTTATATAATTATCTAAAATACTGAACATGCCAAACAGATTGTCTGAACTGCATTCAACCCAAGCCCCACTCTGGACTATACCATTGATGATAGGTATTAAGACTTGATAAATAGTCATTTCTCTCTTTTCTGGGAAGATGGTAGGATTGTGCTTCTCCACCCAGTTGAACTCAAACATGTCCATGTGACTTGCTTTGGCCAATAAAATATGAGCGGAAGTGATGTGCAATACTTTTAGGCAGGTGATTTAAGAGCCAGTGTGTGATTTGCCATATTCTCTTTTCCCTGCTGCTGTCATTATGGAAACATATCAACATGGAACTTCCTACAGCTGGACGGTTGAGTGACTTTGAAGAACAGAGTGTCCTGATAACTCATCAGGGAGTACCTAAACATGGTTACAGTAACGCCACTGGGATTGGGGGGATGTTTGTTACCACAGCATCATCTAGCTTATCCTGACTCATCTGCCCTGCGATGACACTGGGCCCACACTGATAATCCAGGGTAATTCCCCATCTCAAGGTCATCTGATTAGCAACCTTAATTCTACCAGCAACCTGAATTCCCCTCTGCCATGTGACCTAACACAGTGACAGGTTCCAGTGATTAGAATACACAGTTGAGGGTTCCAGAGATTAGGACACAGACATCTTTGGTGGGGGGAGCATTATTCTGTCTCCCACCCCCTCTCCTACCCCAGGAGCAGTAATGTCAGCAGTATTTATTGAGCACTTACCACATACCTGCCCGTGTGCCCAGGGCTTCTATTCCTGAACAATCTCATCCATTCTTCACAACCCTAGGAGGATGGTTCTCCTCGTGTTCTCATTTTACAAAGAAGTTAATCAATTCCCCAAGTCGACCCAGAGAGTAAGGGCTGTATGTTGGAATTTGAACTCAAGGTTGTGCAACTCAAGCCAGGGTCCCAACCACATGCTGCATCCTGTGAAGCCACCAGATCTGTTCAACTAGATGTCACCCCTCCTCTGTGCCTCCATAGCTGAGTGGCGGGCCTCTCTTGTTTAAATGATACTCTTCTGAAGTTTCAGTTTTAGGCAGGCCACCTCCCTACATCAGCTGTCAAAGTAATAAGAGTAGTTATTTAATGAAAATCTACCCTGGCCCAGACCCTTCACATACAACAACTCTGACACCCTGGTCAGAGTTAAGGCTGCTAAGGCTGGTCTTGTTTCCACTTTCCAGAGAAGGAAACTGAGATTCAGAGAGGCGAGGGTCAGCCTCCGAGGTCATTCGTGTCAAATGCTGGAAGTTGAACACAGGCCTAACTCCAAAGCCAGTTCCTGCCTCTGTGGTTGTAAACACTTGCTGCCTTTGTAAGCATGGGAGAGATATAACATCTTATGGAAAAACCTGAATGAACTGGTCGACCAACCCAATAAATATCATTAACTGAATTTAAGCTGGCAGTGTAGCCCAGTGGTTATATTGGGAATGCTGGAGTCATACTGCTGGGGTTCAAATCCCAGCCCGCTCACTTTCTTCCTGTGTGACTTATGCCTTGATTTCCTCAACTGTAAAATGTATAATGATAGCATCTATCTCACAAGGGCTGTTGTGAAGATTAAATGAATTAATGCATCTCAAGTACTTTTGACAGTCATTGCCTCACAGCAAGCAGTATGTAAGCATAGCTTTAAGTTTGGGGTGGCGTGGTCAGCTGAGCATCATGCAGGACCCCTGCCCCAATGTCCGGTCACGTCACCAGTCCTCTGCTCCAGTCTTGTTAGAGAGAAAGGCATCTTTTTCTGTGAAACGTTATGACCCCAACTAATTAAATAGAAGGTTCTCTGGAAGACCAAAAAAAGATAAATGTTGAGAAAATATTTTATAAACTGTAGAGAGAAGTGCCCGTGTTGGGTATCACTGACCTTAATGAAGTGCTTAACAATCAGCCTGGGAAACCACAGACCCACCAGAAGACCCAGTGTCGCCCTTCTCAACGTGGGGCCCCAGGGAACAGAGAGAGAGCAGGCAGCTGTCAGATTTCCTCCTCCCCTCCCATCTCCGCACCCCAGCCCGCCCCTATCCATCCTGGGGCTGCAGGAATGCGATGGTATCTCAGCAAACAGACAGTCTGTTCCCACAGGAGATGGGGCCGCCCCCAGGAGGCCCCACTCTCCCAGCCACTGTAAACACAAGGGTCTGTCCTCTTTATCAGCTTGGCTCAGCAGCAGTGGAGACAGTCTGCCCGCTGGAGAGTCCCCACGCAGCGATAAGCTGCTGGGCCCCTTGTTGGCGGCCCTCCTGGGGCTGTAGCTGGGCTGCCCCAGAATAGGAATCTTGGGGCTGGCCTGGCTTGGGGCCTAAACACCTCATCCAGGGGCTGGGAAGCTGGATGCCTGAGCTCTGATGATGTTAGCCACTCAGATGAAGGAAGCAAAGGGCCAGAGTTGTCAAGGGGCCAGGCCACAGAGTCTGCAAAGCCCCCAGGAGCTGGCCAAGACTTCTGAACCTACTAATTATATGGCTTTAAAAGATATCTTTATCCTCCTTCTCCCTCATCATCATCATATTTACAGACCATACATATTGATGATCATTTTACCCACAATATTTTCCCATCCACACTCCATTCAGTGAATTAATACACAGCAAATGCTCAACACTGGGCTTGGTAAGGACTCAGAGAAATTCACCCTGCAAAGACACAATGTAGTAGTGTTCCTGTAATAATTCTTGTGGTGCAGACAACCCCCAGTCCCTTAGGATAATAACAGCTAGCTTTTATCTGGTCATACCTATTAGGTCCTCGGTTTCTCCACTGACTGGACGTGGGGAATACTAGAGTGAACAGCATTCTCATCTGACCGAGGCAGGAACTGAATGGCCCAGAGAGGTGCGGTGATTTGCCTAAGCTGCACAGCCAGCACGCGGCACAGCTGGGACCAGCCCCAAGCCCTCAGACTCAAAGTCCAACAAATTCCTTTTCATCGTGGCCATTGCCTGTGCTGTCCTGCTGTTCTCAGTTGCTTAGTCATGTCCAACTCTGTGGGACCCCATGGACTGTAGCCCGTCAGGCTCCTCTGTCCATGGGGATTCTCCAGGCAAGAATACTGGAGTGGGTTGCCACACCCTCCTCCAGGGGATCTTCCGACGAGGAATCGAACCTGAACCTGAGTCTGCTGCATTGCAGGCGGATTCTTTACCTTCTGAGCCACCAGGGCCCACAGCCAACCACAGAAGAGCCTGCACTGGGTCTTGGGTCCCTGTCCTGGATCCTTTCTGGGGTCAGGCAGAGGCAGATCAAGATCCTGGGGGTGGGGACAGACTGACAGCTCCTCTGCAGCACTCAAAGCACTAGCGAGCAGCCGTGAATGGACTCCAAAACAACCAGTGAGGCTGTGAACCCAAAGGATGGGCACCTGGGTAGGAGCGCAACAGCCCTGGTTTCCAGTCCCAACTCTGCTGTTCTCAGGGCGCTGACCTGGGTGGGGCTGGGCACTTCCCCTCTCTGGGCTTGGTCCCCAGATCTTTACTTCCTTATCTATAATATGTCACCTCCTCTGCCCTGGCTACCTCCTCCAAGAGTTGCTGGGTGGACTAAATGAAACAGTATGCATTAAAACCTCTGGTTTGGAGCTCCTGATTAAAATGCTTTCTCTTCCTGATCAGATGAATTTCAAACCTCTGACCATCCTTTAGTGCCCAGTTCAGATGCCTCCTGTTCTAGAATCCCTCTCTCTGGTTTCCCAGTTGGGCACAACCATCCCTCCTTGGAGCTGTCACTTCTCTGCTGGGGTATTCTCTCCCTTGCATGGGGTCAAAGTTTGGGACTGATTTCTCGTGGGAGCCCCAAATCCTAGTATGGAGTCCAGCACACATTAAGTGCCTGATATAGTGAGTGAGTCAATGAATGGACTACCAAAGTGAAATGGACACTCTGTCCCCCTCTCTGTCTATGAGGCTCAAGGAGCATGTCTCCTCCTCCCCTTTGGACAGCTCACAGTGGTAAAGACCCCTGAGAGGCAAATCTTCTTGAAAATTGCTTGCTTCTTTTGCCACCTCCTACTCTCAGCTCCAGATCCTCGTGTGTTCCTGGGGCTCCCAGAATTCTATCCTGACTCCTTCGCCTGGCTTTGAGGCCCTCCCAACCTGGCCTCAGTCCCCGCTCAAGCTCTTGTCTAGCTCATGGTCCCAGGAGTGCCCTCTGCCTGGACCTTGCTCTCTGTTACCAACACTCACAGAAACATCTCCACTTTCACTGAGTCTACAATGCAACCACCACCATCACCATCTCAGGAGCTTCTGTTGCCTTCTCTCTTCTAAATGCACCTCCCCCCATGTCCCCACAGGTACCTTCTCCTAGCCAAGGGACCTCCAGGTTGCCTTTGATTCTCATGAATGGGTCCACCATCACCTCCCCCACAAACCAGCTGGGCCCTCGAATCTCCCCTCCCCCATAACATAGGCTGTGATTCTCAGGGTGGCAGAGGGAAGAGATGGACACTGAGCTGGAATTTGGGGCATACAGAATGGCTCTCAAAATGTCTAAAGTTTTCTCCAGGCCATGTCTTCCCCCTTTCCGCACTGGAGTGTCCTACCCCGACCATCCACAGGGCCCCCAGATCCCACATCACGAGGCACCCCTTTAGTCCACAGAGGCTATGGCCTCTCTGCCACCCACCCCTGAACACCTGCCCTGTTACCGCCCTTACTCATGAATGCTCACTGAGTGTCTTCTCTGCACCAGTCATACCATTCCAGGCCCTGGCGGGGGAGGGGGGAACACAGCAGCGAACAAAATAGATAGAGTCCCTTCCCTCATGGAGCTTTCATTCTAATGAAGGAAAGGATGGAAACAGACAATTAAACAAAACAAATGCGTAAAGTATAAGACTATTTTAAGTGAGTTTTATTATAGATAAATTCACTATCATTGAAAGTAAGGGCCTAGGTTTAGAAAAAAAATGCCAGGATGGATTTGGGGAGTGTAGGGTGGAGTTGCTATTAAGTGGGATAATCATGTAGACCTCCCTGGGAAGGTGACATCTGCTCAAAGAGTCAAAGGAGTCAAGGCGGTGGACCTTAAGGATTCTGAGGAAGAACATTTCAAGCAGAAGGAACAGCCAGGGCAAAGGCCCCTGTTTGATTCCAAGTTGCCTTTTCTGTGCACCCACATTTTCATCTCTTTATTTGGCCCTGAGCAGAATTCAGGAGGGGCTTCCCTGGTGGCTCAGTGGTAAAGATTCCACCTGCCAATACGGGAGATGCGGGTTCGACCCCCGGGTCAGGAAGGTCCCCTGGAGTAGGAAATGGAAACCCACTCTAGTATTCTTGCCTGAAAAATCCCATGGGCAGAGGAGCCTGGCGGACTACAGTCCTTGGGGTCGCAAAGAGCTGGGCACGACTTAAGAGACTAACCAACAGCGACAGAGTCCAGGTGGGTTAGAGGAAGTTGCCCGCTTGGTCACCTGTCCTGCTGCACCAGGGCTCCCTGGGGCAGAAACCCTGCAATGGTCAAGTTTATAGTCGCCTCAGACCCCACCCTGACATGTCCAGACACACACACCCAGACCCACACCCTCATGCCCAGACACACACACCCAAACTTGTATATAGAGATCCACACACTATGGTCAATAGAGAGGCCTCAGTGATTGTCTATTGAGATGAACTGAGTGCAGAGTAAATAATAATTACATGCACCCAGCCCCATCTAGTTTACAAAGGTCTCCCTTGTGTCTGTTCTTTGAGCTTGAGAACTGGGTGGTTATTAAAGTGAGGCTCAGAGAGACTGAGGTGAACAGGCTGGTCACTGGTATTTGCAATACTGGAACCCAGCTCTTCTGATTACCATCCAATATGTTTTCATACAAAAAAAAAAGATCAGATGTGAACATAGAACAAAATGTCTATAGAGGTAAGTGTCCCTCTTCTCCCCACCCTCCCCACCCTCCTGCTAGGCACTCAGCTTCCTCCCTAGAGGCAGAGTGCACTTCTCAGTTTACTTTCAATGGATACTCAGGTTCTCCTCTCTCTGTGAAGAGAATCTGCATTGCAGATACACCTGATGTTATGAAAAAAGTCCAGGAGTCCCCACTCTGGAAGCAACCTCTTTGCTCTTAGGTTGTCTGGAGCCAGACTTGGCATCCACTTGGTTTCCCCAAACCTACAAGTCTCTTGGATCCATGGCATGGTCACTAAATGTCTCACACCTTCAGCCTTAGGGATGATCCACTCATCATGAGGAACTCAAAGAGAGGAAATGGGGAACCAAGGAGAAGATGGAAGGAGTAGGGGAAACCAGGCACTGCAGAAAATCACACTGTGCTGGAGTTTCTTTAAAATGAGGCCCCCATTTAATGACCTCTGGATTCTTCCCCAAGGCTTTCAAAGCTGAAGGACTGTGAGTTCCCAGGGAAAAGCATGGGGCTAGAGTCACTGGATGACCATCCATACTTCGCCTTAGCAAGTTGCCCCAAACACAGTCAACTACAACTGCAGAGTCCAGTGTATGCCTCTCCTTTGCCAGGAGCAGATGAAAATGAGTCAGTCATGGACCTGCCGCAGGGACCCTACCGTCGAGGGGAGACACACACATGCATCCCAGTCGGACAGTGCTCGGGGAGTCTTGAGGAATCAAAGGATGCTGCTCCTCCTGGAGGGGAGGAAGGGAAGAGACGAAGGAGTACACAGAACCTCCCAGCAGAGGAGCTGACATATGCAAAGAGCAGGGACACTTAAGAAATGCTAACGGGGGCTTCCCTGGTGGCCCAGTGATTAAGAATCTGCCTTGCAATGCAAGGGACACCAGTTGTATCCCTGGTCTGGGAAGATCCCACATGCCTCAGAGCAACTAAGCCTGTAAGCTACAACTACTGAGCCTGTGGCCCTCAACTACTGAAGCTCATGTGCCTAGTGCCTGTGCTCTGCAACAAGAAAAGCCACCACAATGAGAAGCCAGCACACTGCATCGAAGAGGAGTCCCTGTGTGCCGCAACTAGAGTAAGCCCATGTATGAATGAAGACCCAGCACAGCCAAAAAATAAAAGAAATAAATCTCTTTTTAAAAAAGAAAAGAAATGCCAAGGGGAATTTTGACTTTGGGCGGCAGAGATCAAACAGGAAGGGTCAGTGGGGGTCAGAAGCGAAGGGCCTGGATGTCAAGGGGATGTGTTTGATTTTATCTTACTAAGTGGAGGTCTTCAAGAGGGTTATGGCAGGATCTGACTGTGTATTATCCGGATCTCTCACAGACCATGAGCAGCATAGAGGGTGGAGTGGAGGACTCTAGTTGAGCAGAGAGAATGTATTTATGATGCTTTATTTCTTAAATAGGGTAATGGGGACACTGTTTC
Organism: Okapia johnstoni; assembly: GCA_024291935.2. Taxonomy (NCBI): domain Eukaryota; kingdom Metazoa; phylum Chordata; class Mammalia; order Artiodactyla; family Giraffidae; genus Okapia; species Okapia johnstoni. The sequence continues at coordinate 80,233,799 of CM044307.1, forward strand.
TACTCTTTTTTTTTAATATGTCTCAAATAATTCCTAATGAAAAGGAAATTTTAAATAAAAAAGATAAAGTCATGGACTTCTCTTGTGGTCCAGTGGTTAATAATCCGCCTGCCAATGCAAGGGACACAGGTTTGATAACTGGTCTGGGAAGATTCCACATGACATGGGGCAACTAAGCTCCTGTGCCACGACCACTGAGCCTGTGCTCTAGAGCCTGGGAGCCAGGCTGACTACTGAAAGCCTGCATGTCTTGAGCCTGTGCTTTGGAACAAAAGAAGCCACTGGAATGAGAGGCCTGAGCATCAAAACCAAGAGTAGCCTCTGCTCACCACAGCTAGAGAAGGCCCCGGCACAGCCAAAAATAAAGTTAATTAATTAATTGTTTTCAATATCCTGAATTCTAAAAAAATAAGAGGAAGTCAGTGCATATAAGCTCCAAGAAGGTACAGATAACAATAGCTAATAATGAAGCTTGTTATGCACTTAATAAGAAAGCTTAATAGGCACTATTTCTAGAACTTTATAAGTATGCAGTCATATAATCGTCACAACCCTATGAGGTGGGTGTTTTACTCCCATACTATAGATCAGGATAAGAAGTATAGAGAAGCTGAGTCTCCTCTGCAAAGTCACCTGGTCAGTAGGATAGAAAGCAGGGCTTCAGGGATCACATTTCACCAAGGTTTGTACTGTCACATGGCTCCTGTTCACTACCACGTGCCCAGCACCTGGCACAGACCAGGTCTATAGTAAATTTTCATTGAATGAATGCACCCCAGAGAGGTTCAGCAAGTTCCCATAGGCAACACCGCCCAGCCCTTCAAGATTATGCCCCCGTGGCGAGCCCGGTGGACCTGCTGCCACCTGTCCACACGCCTTCCTCCCTCTCCTGCTCATTCTGTCTCCAGGTCCAGCCGTCCTGGGTTAGTATGCCTACAGTAGCCTGAGCCTAACTCAGACCAGCGGAGACAGGCTGCCACACTCGCCAGATCGGGTGCAGAGAGGGATGCAAGGCCGGCAAGGGGCGAGGTAAGATGGAGCAGGACCTGGGTGGGCGGGGCCAACGCCAGGTGGGATACCTCCAGGAAAGCGCGGAGCTCCTGCTCTGTCTGCTGGGCCTGCTGTCACGCCCTCGCTTGCTCGGAGAGATCCCCCTTTTCGGGGGGCCAGTTTTCAAACCCAAAATGGCTGCGCAAAGTTCTAGGCCGGATGGACCAAGAGGAGGTACCCAAGAAACCTTTCTGTGCAGATTGCCGGGTGGCCTGGCAACGGACGCCCAAGTCGGGAGCCATGGTAGGCTTTTGAGCAGTAAAGGGGTCAACAAACCTGAACCTGGACGATGAAAGGCCATGGACGTGCAGCAGGAAGCTGCCTCGACTGACCCATACTCCCCGCCCCCACCACCTTCCTAACTCCGCCCCTTGCCACACTTCCCTTGTTTACTCCTGACCTACTTGCTCTTCTTGAAACATTACATGCCCTTTCCCACCTCACAGCTTTTACCCTTGTTGTTCCCTTTGCGGGAAAAGTAGGAGGAGAAGCAGCAAACGCTTGCAGCCCTTACTAAGGTGCCAGGCACTGTCTAAGCACTTCACATGTATTAACTCATTCAATCCTCTCCACAACCCTATAGATATTAATAGTTTGTTTTTTTTTTTTTTTTTTTTTTTTTGCTGTTCTGGGTCTTCCTCGCAGGGTTCCAGCTTCTCTGGTTGTGGCACACTGGCTCAGTAATTGTGGTTTAGTTGCCCCATAGCATGTGGGATCTTACTTCCCCCTCCAGGGATTGAACTGGAGCCCCCTGCATTGGAAGGCGGATTCTTGGCCACTGGACCACCAGGGAAGCCCCAATAAATACTATTCTTATCCCAAGTGTCTCTTCCCACTGGATTGTTCACTACCTAAAGACATCAACTATGTCATGGTCATTTAACAAAAATAATACTAATAATAACTCACATTTTTTGGAGCATTTATTAGGTGTCAGGCACTGTTCTAAGCACTTTACCTGTGTGAACTTATTTAATCCAACAATCTTTTTTTTTTTTCTTCTCTTTTCTTAATCCAACAATCTTCTAACGCATGTACCACCCTCCCCATTTTACACAGAAGGAAACTAAGGCAGCAAAAGGTTAAGTGTCTGTCTTGTCCACAGTCATGCACTTTGTAAAAGGCAAATTCAGAATTTGGATTCAGGTCCTTCAGACTCCAAAGCAAGTGCTCTTTTCCACGTGCAGCAGCTGGCAGGCCTGTTCCCCACTGGGGCCCTGAGTAGAACTCTGGCCTCCCCGTGGGCTGACTGGAATCTCTTCCCAATTACCCACAGGCCTGCAGGGCCTCAGAGTCAGCACACAGAGCACTGGTGGTCTTGAAGTCTGGCATATGGAGCCTGTACCTCTGGATCTGCTGGGGTTTCCAGTACAGGGGCGAGAGCTGGCAGGGCAGGAGTTTCCTGTTGCTGCCATCACAAATTGCTGCAAACTTAGTGGCTTTAAATGATGCAAATTTTTATGTTACAGTTCTGCAGGTTGGAAGTCTGACATGGCTCTCTAAAACCAAGGTGTCATCAAGGCTGTGTTCTTCCTTAGCATGCTGGGGAAGAATTCACTTCCTCACCTTTGCTAGTTCCTAGAGGCCTCCTGTATTCCTTGGCTGGTGGCCTCACCTTCAAAGACAGCCACAGCAGATCCTGACCTTCTGGTGTCGCTCCACTCTGACTCGGCTTCCTTCATTGTTTCTCTTCCTCTGACTCTCTTCTGCCTCCCTCCTCCCCTTGTAAGGACTCTTGTGGCTACACTGGGCCCATCCAAATAATTGAGAATAATCTTCCCATGCTAGAGTCAGCTGCTAGTAACCATAATTCCATCTGCAACCTTAATTCCCCGTTTCCTTGAACCTAACACATGCACGGGTTCTGAGGTCAGAATGTGGACACTGTCAGGGTGGGGGATTAGTCTGCCTACCTCACAGGGGTTTCTCAGATTGCTCCTCAAAACTCCTTATCCCTAAGTACCCGTAAAATTATTGGAGCAGCCCTCAAAGCATGCGCAGTGGAACAGCCTGCCCCCCACCCCAGAGAAGTCCCTCACAGCCCACAAAGAGAACACGTGGGGGTCGGCTGAGGACTTGCAGTCCACTGCTTGACAAGAGAGTAGCCCCTCAGAGAATTTCCACCTGTTATCAATAGCTCACTAATCCCCAGTGGGAGGCCATGAAGCGATTCACATCCGCACTTTAAAGTGTAGGAAAGTGAGGTCGGCGGCCCACCATCTCACGTGCAACATCCACACTCGTTCTCTGAACCTGTGCTCATTCTCCAGGAACCTTGCTTCTCACAGTTGGGTATTGGCGTCATCCTGGTGACCAGGCTTCTGGCAATCACATAAATAAGACCTTTCTTCCCCCTTGCGATGCTTTGTTGAGCATAAATTACCTAGCATATGCCTTCTTTATTAAAATAGCACAAATATTATTAGGCAAAATCATAAATAAAACTAAGCCAAAAAACCATTTGAATTTTTTTTAAAAAGACAGACCGAAGAGAAACTGTGGGGTTTATACAGGCCATGTCTGTGAAATCTTGGTGTCTGTGAAATCTTTTCTGCTCCTCTATCTCAAGGGGTGTTTCAGAGAAGCAAGGTGCCAGATGTGCCAACGCAACACGGTTTGCATATATATGTGCGTGCATATGCACACACACGCATACATTGCCACCCTCCCCAGAGACCAGGAAAAGCCTGTCGCCCTGCAGTCAGCTGGATTCTTCCTTTCTAATATGGATGCTTTTTACTTATTTTTCTTTCCTGACAACACTAGCTAGAACCTCTAGGACGATACTGAATAGAAATGGTGAGAGCAGACAAACTCATCCTGTTTTAGGGATCTTAGCGAGAAAGCATCCCATCTTTCACTATTAAGATGTTAGCTATATTTTTCATAGATGCCCTTTATCAGGACAAGAAGTTCCCATCTATTCCTAATTTATTTAGAGTTTTTATCAGGATGTCAGATTTAGTTAAATTATTTTTCTGCACTTACTAAAATGACCATGTGATATTTCACTTTTAGTCTGTTAATGTGACGAATTACATTGATTTTTTAAGAGTACACTAACCTTGCATTCCTGGGATAAACCACCCCCCTTGACATAATGTATTATCCTTTTCATATACTGCTACATTCAATTGCTAAAATTTTGCTATTAATTTTTACATTTATGTTAATGAGGAATATTTGTCTGTAATTTTCTTGTAATGTCTTTGACTGGTTTTTGTAAGAGTAGTAATACTAGCCTAATAGAATGGGGTAGGAAGTAAGCCCTCCTCTTCAGTTTTCTAGAATTTGTGTATAATTAAATGCTTTCTTCCTTAAATGTCTGGTAGAATTCTTTAGTGAAACCATCTGGGCCTAGAATTTTCTTTGTAAGAAGGTTTTTTCACTACAAATTGTGTCTTTAATAGATCCTGGGTTATTAAGGTTGTCTGTTTCTTTTTGAGTGAGTTTTGGAAGTTTGTGTCTTTCAAAAAAATTGTCCACTTCGTCTAAGTTGTCAAGTGTATTGTCACATATTGTACATATTAATAACATTCCCTATTATCCCTGTAATATCTGTAGAATTTGTGATACTTATTTTTAATATTGGTAGTTTTTAATCTATTGCTTTTCTGTTTTTATTTCATTGGTTTCTGTTCTAATCATTATTTTCCTTCTTCTACTTACTTTGAGTTTCATTTGCTCTTCTCTTCCGATTCTTTAAGGTAAACACTGAAATAATAGGTGGTGGGCATTTTCGTCCTAATAGAGGCATTTTTGTGCTATAAAATTTCCTCTACATACTGCCTTAGATAGAGCCCACAAATTTGGATACACTGTGTTTTCATTTACATTCAGTTCAAAATACTTTTTAATTTACCTTTGCTTTCTTCTTTGACCCATGGTTCATTTAGATGTTACGTAGCTTCCAATACTTGGGGATTTTCCAGAGATCTTTCTTTGTTGATTTCTAATTACAGTTAACCCTTGAACAATGCAAGGGTTAGGGAGTAACAATCCTCTATGTAGTCAAAAATCTACATATTACTTTATAGTCAGCCTCTGTATCCACAATTCTGCATCCACAGATTCAACCAACCACAGACTGTGTAGTACTTTAGCACTGACCATTGAAAAAAATCCACTTATAAGTGGACCCGCACAATTTAAACCCCTGTCTTTCAAGGGTCAACTGTACTTCCACTGTACTTCAGAGAACATACTTGGTATGATGAGTCATTTTAAATTCATTGAGACTTGTTTAAATGAGTAGTGTGCTGGATAAATGTCCTGTATATACTTCAAAAGAATGTATATTCTGCAGCTGCTGGATATATTGTTTTAAAAATTTCAATTAGGTCAAGTTAGTTGGTGTGTGTGTGCTCAGTGGCTAAGTCATGTAGGAATCTTTTTGCCCACAATGGGCTGTAGCTGCCAGGCTCCTCTATCCATGGGATTTCCAGGCAGAAACACTGGAGTGGATTGCCATTTCCTTCTCCAGGGGATCTCCCCAACCCAGGGATTGAACCTGTGTCTCCTGCATCTCCTGCATTGGTAGGCAGGTTCTTTACCACTGAGCCACCTAGGAAGCCCATTCAAGTTATTTGGTAGTGCTGTTAAAAACTTCTATATCATTCTATATCACTGATTTTGTCAATTTGTTCTATGAATTATTGAAAGAGAAGTGTTGACATCTGCCTATAATTGTGGATTGTCTATATCTTCTTGCAGTTCTGCTATTTGCTTCGTGTATTTTGAAATGTTGTTATCAGATAGATAAACATTTAAGACTGTTACATTACTGTGCTGAATTTTCCTCTTTATCATTATGAAGTGAACTTCTTTATCCCTGGTATTTGTTTTGGGGGTTTTTTGTATGTAATTTTTAAAAATGTATTTATTTTTAATTGAAGGATAATTGCTTTAAAAAATTTTGTTGTTTTCCATCAAACCTCAACATGAATCAGCCATAGGTACCTGGTATTTGTTTTGCTCTGATTTCTACTTTATTTGATATTAACATAGCCACTTCAATATTCTTTTGATTAGTATTAGTATGGGGGGTGTATATATATGTTATTTCTTATTTTGGGGGGGCCACATGACATGTAGGATCTTAGTTCCCTGACCAGGGATCAAATCCATGTCGCCTGCAGTGGAAGCTCAGAGTCTTAACCTCTGGACCACCAGGGAAGTCCCAGTATATATTTTTATATCCTTTTACTTTTAAGCTATTTTTTTCTTCATATTTCTTATAGGCAGCAGATGGTTGGGTCTCTCTTCTGTTTTTTTAAACAGTGATATTTTATGTTAAAGTAAAATAGTAAGAGTAACTTAGATAACATACATAGGTTGGGGGGTTCTCTTTTATCCAATCTGACATTCTGGGTTTATTTGGGGTGTTCACATTTAATCACATTTAATGTGACTCTTGATAGGGTTGGGTTTAAATTTATCATTTGGTACTTGCTTTCTAATTGTTCCAACTCTCGTTTGTTCCCCCTTTCCCCCCTTTTCTGTGTTTTTGTTATTAAATAGCTTTTTATGATTCCATCTTATTGCCTTTGCTAGCTTATTAACTCTTTGTGTGATGTTTTAGTGGTTTCTTTGGTGTATAACTCTTTAATTTATCCACAGTCTACCTTCAAATAATACTGTACCACTTTAGAGTATACAAATCTTATAACAGTATAATTACCTCTGTCTCCTCTAAGTCTTTGTGCTATTGTTGCCAGATATTTTTTATTTAAATTTGCTACAAATTCAACAATACATTATAATTATTTTTCCTCTTAATATTCAATTATGTTTTAAATATATTAAGTAGTAATAATTGTAGTTACCATTTCCAGTGTTATTTATCCTTTATGTAGATCTAGGCTTCCATCAGGCATCATTTTCCTTCTCTTGAAAGACTTGCTTTAAGAATTCTTGTAGGACAGATATACTGGTGATGAATTCTTTTTATTTTTATATATCTTTAAAAGTACTCATAAAGACTTTTGTGAAAAGTCTTTTTACCACTATTTTTGAAAGATGTTTTTGCTAGGTAGAGGTTTTATTCTGTTGATACTTTGAAGATATTTACTGTTTTCTATCTTGCATTGTTTATAATTAAATATTTGTTGTTATCCTTAGCTTTGTTTCTCTGTATGTAATGTGTCTTTTTCTCCTCTGGCTGCTTATAAGTTTTTCCCTTAATCACTAGTTTTAAGCAGTTTGATTCTGATGTGCTTTGGTTTAGTTTTCTTTATGTTTCGATCGCTGGACTTTCTGGAACTTCTTGGATCTGTGGGTTTATGGTTTTCATCATATTTGGAAATTCTTCAGGTATTATTTTTAAAAATCTTTTGTCAGTCTCATTCTCTCTTTTCCTTCAGAAATTTCAGTTGTACATACATTTGGCTTCTTGAAATTGCGCCCACAGTTCACTGATGTTCCATTTATTGTTCTTAATTGTTTTTCTTGATGTGTTTCAGTTTGGATAGTTTCCTTAACTATGTCTTCGAACTCACTATTCTTTTCCTCTATAACCTCCAGTCTCTCCTTAATCTTACCCAGTACTTATCTCATTTCACACTTTGTGATTTTCATCTTTAGAAAGTTGATATATCTTTAGAAAGTTTATATATCTCTAATTAACACGTTCAATCCTTAGCTTCTTGAACTTATGGTATACGGGTGTAGTACCTGTTTTTATACCCTTTCTACATTATGCATTAATGACCCTCTCTTCACTGAGTGTTTGATTTTCCTTCTTTGTATGCCTGGTAATTTTGATGAAATGTTAAGGATTGTGACTTTTACCTTTTGGGGTAAAATCCTTTTGTATTCCTAAAATTATTCTTGAAATTAGTTCTGGAACATGGTTAAGTTACTTGGAAAGAGTTTGATCCTCCTAGGTCTTGATTATAAGCTTCATTAGGTAGGACAAAAGGAGCATTTAGTCCAGGGTTAAGTGTCCCCACTACTGAGATAAGAACTTTCATAGCACTCTAGCAGGTGCCCAATTTTGGATATCTTATGATCTTTTACGCTGTGGCTTTTGGAAACAAGCATTATCCTGAGCCCTGTGGAGCTCAGTTACTGCTCTCTAACCCTTGGGGGTTCTTTGATGGCCTTGGGTAGCTTTCTCACACTGAATACTGGAGGAAACTGTGACTTTCTCTCCCTATGTAGCTCTCTCCTCTCTAATATTTTTCCCTGTGAATTCTAGCTACCTTGGCTTCTCTGGACTCGCAGTTCATCTTCTCAAGATGACTGCTGGGCTCTGCATAAATCACTCTCCCTTTGCCGTGAATGGAACTGGTCTCCAGAAGTAAGCTGGGGCAATCATAGCTCACCTCATTTTGTTTCCATCACTGTCCTCTACTGCCTTATAGCCAACATCTTGAGAATCACTGTTTTTGATATTTTGTCTGGTTCTTTGGTTGTTTTAGATGGCGGGGTAAATTAAGTTCCTGGATTTTTTTTTTCAAGTGAGTGTCAATAATTGGAATTAGAAGTTGAGGACAAAAATATTACTATGTAAAATAGCATTTAAGGGAATTCCCTGGCGATCCAGTGGTTGGGACTCAGCACTCTCATTGCTGAGGGCCAGGTTCAATCTTTGGTTGGGGAACTAAAATCCCACAGGCTGCACAGAGCAGCCAATAAATTAATAAAATGGGGTTTAAACAGTCTCTGACATAAATCATACCAATGTTTTCTTAGGTTTGTGTCCCACAGCAATAGAAATAAAAACAAAAATAAACAAATGAGACCCAATCAAACTTACAAGCTTTTGCACAGCAAAGAAAACCAGAAACAAAACAAAAAGACAACCTACAAAATGGGAGAAAATATTTGCAAATGATGCAACAGAAAAGCACTTGATCTCCAAAATATACAAACAGGTCATACAACTTAACAACAGAAAACCAAACAGCTCAACTGAAAAATGGGCACAAGACCTTAATAGACATTTCTCCAAAGGAGACATACAGATGGCAATAGGCACATGAAAAGATGCTCAACATCACTAATTATTAGAGAAATGCAAATCAAAACTATGAGGTATCACCTCATACTAGGCAGAATGGCCATCATTAAAAAATCTACAAATAACAAATGCTGGAGAAGATGTGGAGAAAAGGGAATCCTCCTACACTGTGGGAAGGTAAGCTATGACAAACCTAGACAGTGCATTAAAAAGCAGAGATATTACTATGCTGACAAACATCTGTATAGTCAAAACTACTGGGTTTTCCAGTAGCCATGTACAGATGTGAGAGTTGGACCATAAAAAAGGCTGAGCACTGAAGAACTGATGCTTTTGAACTGTGGTGCTAGAGAAGACTCTTGAGAGTCCCTTGGACTGCAAGGAGATCCAACCAGTCAATCCTAAAGGAAATCAACCCTGAATATTCACTGGAAGGACTGATGCTAAAGCTGAAGCTCCAATCCTTTGGCCACCTGATGCAAAGAGCCAACTTATTGGAAAAGACCCTGATGCTGGGAAAGACTGAGGGCAGGAGGAGAAGGGGGCAACAGAGGATGAGATGGTTGGATGGCATCACTGACTCAAAGGACATGAGTTTGAGCAAGCTCTGGGAGATGGTGAAGGACAGGGAAGCCTGGCATGCTGCAGTTCACGGGGTCGCAAAGAGTCAGACACAACCTAACAACTGAACAACAAGTTGGTGCAGGCACTTTGGAAAACAGTATGGAGGTTGCTCAGAAAATTAAAAATAGAATTACCATATAATCCAGCAATTCTACTCCTTGGCACATATCCAGACAAAACTCTAATTCAAAAAGATACATGCACCCCTACGTTCATGCTAAGTCACTTCAGTTGTGCCCAACCCTTTGCGACCACATGGACTGTAGCCCACCAGATTCCTCTGTCCATAGGACTCTCCAGGCAAGAATACTGGAGTGGGTTGCCATTTCCTTCTCCAGGGGATCTTCCCAACCCAGAGATTGAACACAGGTCTCTTAAGTCTCTGGCATTGGTAGGCGAGTTCTCTACCACTAGCACCACATGGGTACCCGTAACCCAGTTCATAGCAGCACTATTCACAATAGCCAAAACATGGAAACAACCTAAATGTCCATCAACAGATGAATGGATAAAGAAGATGTGGTACCTATATACAGTGGAATACTACTCAGCTATAAAAAAAGAACAAAATAATGCCATTTGCTGCAACATGGATACAACTAGAGATTATCATACTAAGTGAAGTCAGAAAGACAAAGACAAATACCATATGATATCACTTAAATGTGGAATCTAAAATATGGCACAAATGAACCCATCTACAAAGCAGAAACTGACACAGAGAACAGACTGGCAGTTGCCAAGGGGCAGGGGGGTTGAGGGAGGGAAGGACTGGGAGTTTGGGATTAGCAGATGTAAACTATTATAAATAGGATGGATAAACAAGGTCCTACTGTATAGCACAGGGAACTATATTTAATATCCTATGATAAACAATAATGGAAATAATATTTTAAAAATTATGTCTATATGTGTATAACTGAGTCAATATGCTGTACGGCAGAGATTGGAACAATATTATAAATCAATTATTTCAATAAAAATTTTTAACTAAATATGAAATAGCATTTTAAAATATGAAAAATATATAACTGACAAAAGCTGTGCAAGATCTGTACAGTGAAAAGTACAAAACATTGCTAAGAGGAAATTAAATAGAGTCCAGAAATATACCTACACATAAACAACTGATTTTTGACAATTGTTTCAAGGCAATTCAATGGGGAAACAAGAGTCTTTTCAACAAGTGTTACTCGAGTAATTAGATGGTGGTGGTTTAATCACTATGTTGTGTCCGACTCTTGCCACCCATAGCTGTACCCCTCCAGGCTCTTCTGTCCATGGGATTTCTCAGGCAAGAATACTGGAGTGGGTTGCCATTTCCTTCTCCAGGGGATCTTCCTGACCTAGGGATTGAACCTGCGTCTCCTGAACTGCAGATGTATTCTTTACCACTGAGCCACCGGGTAAGCCTGAATAATTGGTTATCTATATGTAAAAACAAAAACAGAACTTTAATCCATACCTTGCATCATATATAAAAATAAACTCACGATGGACCTAAATGAAAAACTTAATACTATAAAACTTAAGAAGAAAACACAGGAGAAAATCTTTGTGACCTTAGATTAGGCAAAGATTTCTTAATACTCATCAAAAACACAATTGATACAAGAAGAAATGGTAAGTTGAACTTCATCAACATAAGAACTCCTGCTCTTTGAACTTCTGGAAAAGGCACTGGTAAGAGAATGAAAAGATAAGCCACAGCCTGGGAGAAAATACTTGCAAATCAGATATTTGATAAAAGACTTACACCCAGAACATATATAGAATTCTCAAAAGTCAGTAATAAGAGCATAAACAACCTAATTTAAAAACAGGCAAATGTAGACTTCCCTGGTGGTACAGTAGTTTAGAATCCACCTGCCAATGCAGGGGACATGGGTTCAACCCCTGGTCTGGGAAGATTCCACATACTGAGGAGCAGCTAAAGAGCTCTCGAGCCACAACTACTGAGCCTGTGTGCTGCAACTACTGAAGACCTCATGCCCTGCAGCTTAGGCTCCAAAACTAGAGAAGCCACAGCAATGAGAAGCCCATGCACTGCAATGAAGATCCCATGCAACCAAAAATAAATTTTTTAAGAGGAAAAATAAATAAAACTAGGCAAATGATTTGAACTGACACTTCACCGAAGAAGACCTACAGATAGCAAATAAGCAAATGAAAAGATACTCACTATATTAGTCACTAGAGAAATATTAATTATAACCACAGTGAGATATCACTACACAGCTATTAGAAAGGCTAAAACAAAAAAGACCAATCATACCAAGTGTTGGCAAGGATATGGATTCTCCTACAATTGGGATTCTCCTACACTGCTGGTTGCAGTGAAAATAGTACAACCTCAGTGGAAAACAGTTTAGCAGTTACTTTAAAAAGTTAAACGTACATCTACTATATGACTTAGCCTTCCATTCCTTGGGTATTTACCCAAGAGTAATGAAAGCTTATGTTCATACAAAGACTTGAACACAAATGTTCATAGCAGTTTTCTTTATAAAATTGAAAACCTAGAAACATTCCAAATGCTCATCAGCAGACAGATTAACAAATCGTGGGATATCCATTCAATGGACACTCAACGATAAAAGGACTGAATAACTGATACATGCACAATATAGACGTGCTCCGTCACTCAGTCATGTACCACTCTGCGACCCTATAGACTGTAGTTCACCAGACTCCTCAGTCCATGGGATTCTCCAGGCAAGAATACTGGAGTGGGTTGCCATTTCCTCCTCCACAATATAGATGAGTCTCAAAATAATTGTGCTGAGTGAACGAAGCCTTACACACAAGAATACATACTGTCTGACTCCATTTATATAAAATTCTTGAAAATGCAAACTGATGTATAGTGACCTGAAGCAGGTCAGTGGTTGCCTGGGGACTGAGGTGGGGGGTAGGGAGAGAGGGAAGGATTACAAAGTGGCTGGAGAAAACTTTTGGCAGTGACAGACATGTTCATTTTCTTGATTATGATGATGTTTCATGACTGTAAACATATGTCAAAACATATCACGTTGTACACTGTAAGTAGGTGCAATTTCATGTACGTCAACCACATCTCAACAGAGCTGTTTTTAAAACATGAAAGAAAGAAACAGAGATAAGTGTGACCTGGCCTCTGCTTCCAGCACCCTGATGGGGAGGGGAAGGAGGGCTGTGCAGTGTAACCTAATCAAAGCCTGAGGCTGGAGGGTGAAACTGGAAGGGCGGGGTTTAAGCGCAGAGGACAGGAATCTGAGCTGGAGGCGGGGAGCCTTCTGAGTTCCTAAAGTCACCCTCCCACGTGAGAGACTGGCTCTGCCTTATCTCTAATGCCTTCTCCCTCCAACATTCTTTCATCCTAAGATGTTTCCAGCCAAAAAAGACTTCCTGAAATTGGGCAGGGAAGCCTAAGGAGGCAAGAACAATAGCAGAGCCCCAACTATGGGGCCAGGCTCTTGCTGCACACTTTATCATGCTTAACCCTGCCATGGCCCCAGTATGAGCTAGTTATCAGGGCCCATTTTACTAGTAAGAAACGGGGGCAGGGTGGGGATGGGGGATGGAGGCTGAGAAAGGTGAAAAGACTACTGCTCCAAGGATAAGAGCTGACAGCACCCCCTCCCCCTCCCCCTGGAGTGTGTGTGTCACACACACACACACACACACACACACACACACACACACACACACACGGAGGGGTTGGAGGACCAGTGGTTGCAGGACACTTGAAAGCTTTTTCTCAACACCAGGCTCTCTTATTATGGAGATCACACCCTACTCCATATAAGGCATTTAAACTAACGGATTCTATAGTGATTTTGATTTTTACTCTGATTATTCACCTTATTTGTAGTGTTTTTGTTGTGTCTGAAAGCCAAGACATGTTCTTTTTCCCAGTTTCTAACATTTTCTTAAGCTCTCAGTTTTAAGGGCAAAGTGGCCCTATTTATTGGTGGCAGGGGTTGGGGGAATCTTTTCAGGGTGTGTGATAGCTTTGAGGGTGGTATCAGGTTGGGAGGAAACCTTTTCAGGGGGTGGTAGCTTTGGGGAGATGAAGACCCAGGAAGGGGCCCTGGGCTCTAATACAGCCGTGCCTGGTTCCTGGGGATAGGGGCGGGCAGCGGTGCCTGGAAGCCTGGTTTTGCATGCAAGCTCCAGAGTCAGAGTTCTCTGCTGTACATCCTGACTCCACTGCCACTGTGTGACCTGGGGGATGTCATCTTACCTCTCTGAGCCTCACCTTCTTCTGTGAAGCCAGGATCTTAATACCTACCCAACAGGGTCGATGACTATAACATATCTTGTTGGATGGTGTTCAAGGACCTCTACTGTGTGGAGACACATGAGGACTTAACAACAAATGTCTGAACAGGAGCCAGAAATCCTGTTCTGTGGGCCATTTCGGCACCCCTGGACTCCAGCTATTTTCCTCTGGAGTCATCTTACCTTATCAAGTCACAAGTCCCTGAGTCACCCCCAGCTCTGTGGCCAGCTCCCCGACATACTTCCTGTGGCCCTCCTCCACCCGCCCCATATTGTTCCATAGCCACCACATTCAGGGACGTTTTGTCTCCCTGGGCCTGGCGACTGTGAGCCGCTGGGAACAGGAACTGCTTAGAGGCCCCTGGTCATTCCCAGGAAGTTCACGTGGAATGCAAGTGGACGTGTCCAGCGGCAGGCCTGTCTACCCAGCCCAGCCTCCAGCATCCAAGCCCCTGCCTCCCCTTCCCCAACCCATGCCCGAGGGTGGTAACAAGATCAGAACAAGGGACCCCGGCCAGGCCTTGGGCCTCCCTCTGTGCCTTTAGAGTCACATTGTCACCCACTATTCTTGCAGAGTCCTGGATGTGCCCTTAAGGTTTCTGGATCTGGGGAGGTCCAGGCCCTGAGGGAGAGGCCAGGCAACCTGAGCACGAGAGGGAAGGGGACCATAAGTATTTGCAACACATATACAAGGGCATCAATATTTTAACCACTGGAATGGCCATGCCCACACATACTTGCTGAAGGTCAGCCCTGAGGATTCAGCCCCCTCTGTCTACTCAGGTGCCACCTCTTACAGGAAGCCCTCTCTGACCCCTTCAGCCAGGATTAGGTGTCCTTTCCAGTGGCTGTGCTTAACCCTGTTATAGCACTTGTCACCTCATTATCCCCAACACCTATTCCCTTATCTGTCTGACCCTCGAGATATTCTGGGGATACTCTCAGCTTCACCTCAGTGAGAAGGGCTGCACTTTTATGTTAAATGCATAAAAGGCATCATGTATGTCCACAGTCCATCACGGTCGGGTTCACATCCCTGCTGTCCCCTCATAGTTAAGTGCTCTGTGGTGTTTGTAAACCACCTTGTGGCTCAGTTTCCTCCCCTGACAAATGTGGTGAACAGTGGCCGCCTAAAGCATCAGTTGGAACCATCTGGCCAAAGTGTCTGTCTTTCTCTTTTCACTAACTCTTAGATGAAGCCTGAGTGACCACCTGTCATTGGCCCAGACAGAGGGGTAGCTTTAACTTTCTGGTTGGTGGTCTCCTGAGAGACCTCAGTTGAATTTGGCTGCTGCACAACCCCTTTTCCCTCTGCTAAATGCAAGACTCATCCCCCCTGTAAACTCCCAGACCTTGAATTGTGCATGATGTATGTGCTGCCCTGTCATCAACAGGGGAACAGCTTATAAAGAGCCTTGGAAGTCACAAATCTGATCTTTCATCTCCACAAGTATTGGTAACATCAATCACAGAAGCCTTCCATTGAACAGATGAGAAAACCAAGGCTCCCAGAATCCCACAGTGTGAACTATGTGTAGATGACTAAGGATACTCCAAGATCCTGCTTGCACTCATTAGCATTTTGACCTAAAAGTGTTGTTAGTCACTCATGTCTGACTCTTCTGTGACCCCATGGGCTGTAGCCTGCCAGACTCCTCTGTCCATGGGATTCCCCAGGCAAGAATACTGGAGTGGGTAGCCATTCCCTTCTCCAGGGGATCTTCCTGACCCAGGGATCAAACCTGGGTCTCCTGCATTGCAGACAGATTCTTTACTGTCTGAGCCAATAGGGAAGTCCAAGGTATTTTGACCGGAAGGAAAGCCCAAAGTATTGGGTTGGCCGAAAATTTCATTCGGGTTTTTCCATAAGACGTTACAGAAAAACCCAAACAAAATTTTTGGCTAACCCAATAAACAGAATGATTCGTTAATGGTGTGATTTGAGGCCAAGAAGGTGGGAGAGGAAACTAAGGGATAGCAAGGGGGCTTTTCCAGGCTTTTGAAACCCGATCCCACAGGTGATCACCCCCTCTACCTACAGTTAGACCTGGAAAAGCAAACACACATCTCGCCCTTGCTGCCTCCCTGGCCCTGGGAGGATGCAGGGAGAAACTTGGCTCTGGGTCTGTACCAAGCCGGCGCTCCACCCTTCGTTTTTATAAGTTCAGGCAGCAGAAGAGGCTGGGAGAAAAATCTGCTACTAATAAGGAAATCAATTAGTTGGTGTGCATGTCACGAAAAACTTCAATAAAGATCTGCCTTTCGGGGATTTTTTTCCTTCCCCTTTTTTTCCCCCCAAAGAGACCTGGCTGAGGCCAGAATGTGTTTCCAGCACCCTCCCATCAGAGGGCGGTGACGCTGCTGCGTCTGGAGTTGATTACAGGAGGGATATACTCGCTGCCCAGCTGGCATTGTGGGCGCCTATGGGGTCCCCTCCTGTGCCTGGCTGAACCACACCCATGGGCGGCCAGGGAGGAGGGGTCATGCCCACCCTGTCTGCTGATCAACCAGGCTGAGAAGAGGCTTCATGGCCCTCCAACACACACAATGACACACATACACACAGTCCACATAAACACATAATCTCTCACAGTAACATAGAGACAGCTCAGATTGCACACAGACCCACATATCACAACCCACATACATGCACACATACAATTACACACATCCACTCACCCCCAAGCACATATCTACACCCTTCTCCATATACGCTAGTGGTAAAGAACCCACCTGCCCATGCAGGAGACATAAGAGATGCAGGTTCGATCCCTGGATTGGAAATATCCCCCAGAGAAGGAAATGGCAACCCCCTCCAGTATTCTTGTCTGGAAAATTTCATGGACAGAGAATCCCGGCAGGATATAGTCCATAGGATCACAAAGAGTCAGACATGATTGAAGCAACTTAGATGATGATACACACATATAATCATACACACACACTCTGATCATCAACACCCACATATACAACCATCCACACATAATCCATCTACTTTCACATGTGCAGTTATTCCCAAATACTCACCATCCCCCACATCCAATCATACACTAACCACACACAGTCATTCATGTAATTACACACACACACCTAATTGCCTACAATCATGCACACAATCACACACATATGCTTGATGTGAGAATCCAAGAATATCTGAGCTAGGACTGAACTTGCAAGTTCTCATTTCCAACCTCCTCTCACATTACTAGTGGAGAAACTGAGGCCCAGAGAGAAAGCATGAATTGCATAAGTGGTGCTTCTCTATCCTTCCCCACCTGGTGAAAGATGTCTTGGGATGAGAAATGCTGAGTAGGGATCCAAGGCTGAGAGAAGGCAGTTGAGAAATTCATCAGGAGCCCAGCCCCCAAAGAAGATGAGTCAAATCTTCTAATAAGGGAAGGTAAAAATAACAATCAGGAAGCACTCTACATCATTCCCCCAATCCCCGCCCAGCCACGAGAAGAACACCATCTAAGCACAAAGACTGTGGGCTCACTGGGGAGACGGGTCAGGGTGCCAGAAACTTGGCTCTGCCATTCATTTGCTGAGTGACCTAGAGTAAGGTAATTCACCTCTCTGAGCCTCAGTTTTCTCGAGTATAAGATGGAAATAAAACTGACCTCACAGAGTTGGAGGGAGGGATAATGTTCATGTCTCCAGAGCATCTAGCACTGTGTCTCACAGGTAGCAGGCACAATCCATCCTACCTCCTCTTCCTTCAGTCCCTCACTCAGACCGCAGTTTTGCCATGTGAGCTGGTGAGTCCCTTCCCTTTTTAGGCTCCAGCTTCTCCATTTAATGCTTCCCTGGTGGCTCAGAAGGTAAAGAATATGCCTGCAATGTGGGAGACCTAGTTTTGATCCCTGGGTCAGGAAGATCCCCTGGAGAAGGGAATGGCTACCCACTCCAGTGTTCTTTTCCTAGGGAATCCCATGGACAGAAGAGCCTGGTAGGTTACAGTCCATGAGGTTGCAAAGAGTCAGACACAACTGAGTGCCTTTCACTTTCACACTTTTTCCCCATCTAAAGGGATCTCTAAGGCCAAACAGTAATGAGTTCCTCTGCTAAACAGAGTGGACCTAGGTGGTAACCAAGGGAGTGGTCTGGAACTTGCCCCTGAAACCCCAGGCCTTCAGGTTAGACAGGAGCAGGGTTATTGCCCCTCAGAGCAAAGGCTCTGAGAGGAACTCAGCCTTTGTCAGACCCTGCCTGGTGAGGCTGGTATTTGAAATATTCTTCTGAACAGTTGAGAGACACTGGGAGGTCTCAGGGCAAGCGGGGAGGAGGGATCTGGTTGCCTAGGAAACCATGTGTTTTCACTTTTCTAAGAGAGGGGGCGCCTGAAGAGGAAGGCCTGGGGTGCACCAAGTGGAGGAGAATGGGGGTGAGCTGAGGGGGAAGGGAGGAAGCCATTGAGAGGCTTGAGGGAAACAGTTACAATAGGCCCCAAATGCCTGTGGGCAAATGGCAGACCCAGAACCACCAAAATGCTCACCAAAAATACAGAGTCCTAGGCCCTGCCCAGGACTCACTAAGCGGGAAGGCAGAAAGTTGGACAAGGAGATGAAAGTCTGCCTTATTCACCAGCTCCTGGCCTGGGAAATTAGGGAGAGTCAAATCAGGAAGAAGGACATTGAGGCTAAGCCTGGCCCTCTAGGACTTTGGTGCTCTTATTCCTAAAAATAGGGTGAGAGGAGGGAGGGACATGTAGAAGCCAAGGCCTCCCCACAACTCCTACTCTGGAGGCTCCGGCAGGAAGGCAGCAGCCTGGGCTTCTATGACAGGATGATCTAGGCTCAAATTCCAGATCTCCCAGTTACTGATGTGGTCGTGGCCCAGTCATTTACCCGAGCTGCAGTTTGCTTGACTATAAGATGAGTATAAACCTATTATTATTATTATCTTTTTTTTTTAGTGTGGTAAACTAAGAGTCATGTAATATGAAACCTGCTCTTCTGTTCTTGCCTCGGGGTGTAAGAACCTTCTCAATCTGGCCCCGGCTCATCCTTTCATCACCACCTCCCCCAGTGCCCCTCCATCCTTCCATGGCTGGGCCTCCAGGCTTTGCCTGTGCTGGGCCCTCAGCCTTCCTCCTCTTTTCTTCCTTTTATCCGCCCCAGACCAGTTCAAACATCCCCTCCTGAGTGATCCCTGGCTTCACTCCTCCCCCAGAACTCCACAATGCCTGCTCTATCCCTGCCGGAGTTCCTCATCACAGCTCTTCATGCCCCACGGCATTGGCAGTGGGCGGGGGGGGGGGGGGGGGGTCTGTGGTTGGCTGCACATAATCTGTACTCAGACTCACCCTCAGCTGTCCTCTGCAGGACTGACCTCCCTTACAACCGCAGAGAGCAGGTTAGATCACTTGCCCCCATCCCAAACGTCTTTACCTGTGACCTCCTGGGTTGCTTCAGAGGCCCGCAGCAGGGAGGGGGCAGAGAGGTGCCTCCTTGTCCTCCTTTCGCGTATAAGATTCCAGTCCCACCACTACCTAGGGGGCAAAGGTGGTTTTGGGTGGCACTTTAGAGAGAGAGAGGAGGATTCCTGTAATCGAAGATGAAGAGGGCATTCTAAGCAGGGGGAGCGACCAGAGCAAGGGGGCAGGCATGCTGAGAACAGGGACCTGCTCGGAGGGGACCCAGCTGCACAGACCACACTGGAGGTTGGCACCCTGAGGGGCTCAGCAGGCCCCGCCCCTTTGCCAAGGGCACCCAGCCACTGAGAAAGGAATGCCTCTCTAGACCCCGGATAGGGAAGGGTCTGACAGGGGTCGGGGAGTGGCTCTGGCCAGTGGTGTTCTTCTCTGGGCCCCAAGTATCTCTTCTATAAAATGGGGATGGGGCAATCTCCCAAAAAAACGCCCTTGCGGCAGTTCCAAGTTGGCCAGCTCCTCCCACATCAGCAGCCAAGGCGGGTGGGGGGCGGTTTGGGGCTCCCTGCCCTCTCAGAGGCCCCTCCACCCACCAGCAGCCCCATCTCCCACACCCTCCCCAGGCCCCAGGGAGATACGCAGGGAGGGGTTGGTGGGGGTGTAGAGAAGTGCAGCTCTGATCTGTGGGACACCCCCACCCCAGCTTTGCCCTCAGGGAGCCCAGAGGGACCAGCCCGCCAGTGTGGAGCCAGGAGCCGAGCCGGTTAGGGGGGAAGGCTGGCCAGCCCGGGGCTGGCGGCAGGAGACAGCGTGGAGACAGGGCGCGATAAGGCGGCGGCTCAGCAGGTGGCCCCTCCCCAGCCCCACCGGGTCAAGAAAACCGAACTCCAGCATCCGGTGGCGGGCAGGCGCGGGGAGGGCCGGCAGGGCGGGAGGCTGGGGCTCGAATGGTGAGCGTGGGACTCCTTCCCTGGGCTTACCCTATTAGGACCCTGCCTCTGCCTCCCAGAGGCTGGGGATCCACCCTACCCAGTGGGGGTCCATCCCACTGGGACAGGCCTAGGACAGGGGTCTCAATCTTGGGGGCTCCGTGGTCCAGGAACTAGGGCAGGCAGGGGTTGCTAGGAACTTTGAATGGAGGGGCCTGAAGACAGGAGGCCCTAGCACCCCACTGTCAGCTGGCTGTCCTCAACTGGGGGAAAGAGGTGCTGGGCTCCAAAGAACAGTTGCATTGGGGTGGTGGTCAGGAATAGAGGCTTCCTGCCCTGAGGGACTCCTCATCCTGAAAGGATGCTCTGTGGGACCTTGCTGCATGCAGTCCAGTAGGGGTGCACTTTAAGACTCCGGAGGTTGGCAAAGATCTGCTTACCAGCACTGACTGGCCACACACTGTGCCCAACAATTATTACTATTATTCTTTGAAATAGACTGAGAGGCAGGCTTGAGGAAGGCCTCTGTTCCCTCCAAGGATCACACTCTGTCCTTCTACAACTTCTTGCTCAATAGGCCACCCTTGCTCCGTATACTTCTTTTCATCCTATTGTATGTGTTTTTCTTCACTAATACACATTCATGCAAATTTACTAGGCACTTACTCCATGCCAGGCATCGTGCCTGGCGTTGCAGTTTCTGGAGGACACAGCAGAACTGGCCCCGGACCCCCACAGTATTTCACATTCAAAAGAGAAAGACAGATAACAAACACAATTAAAAACGTATTTGCAGCTCTGAGGAGTGTTTTGCAGCGGGGTACAATGCATATGAAACAAGAGAACTCCCTATTTTGGACTGGGGTGCAGGGTTCAAGGACACTTCCTTTAGAAGGTAGTTTATATATATTTATTTGTTTATCTGGCTGGGTTTGGTCTTAGTTTCAGCACATGGGATCCTCGTTTTGTCATGAAGGATCTTTTATTACAGTACACTTGTTGCGGGGACACAGACTCTCTAGTTGTGGCTTGTGGGTTTAGTTGCTCCATGGCACGTGGAATCTTGGTTCCCCAACCAGGGATCAGACCTGTGTTCCCTGCATTGCAAGGCAGATTCTTAACCACTGGATCACCAGGGAAGTCCCCGTTAGAAGGCAGTTTGCCCAGAGATCCAAAGGCTGGGCAGACTAAGGAGAAAAGAACGAGGTATGGGCCATGAGGATCTCCCGTGTGAAGATGCTGAAGCTGGGATAGGGCACCCCCACAGGTCAGAGAAGCTTGAAACAGGCCCCCTTTTCAGAACAGGGGCCCCGAACAAGAATGGGCAGTAGGTAGAGGCCAAAAGGCATCAAAGACTGGTGGTCTATGGTAGGGATGGTGATGAGATGGCAGAGAACATTAGAAATCTGGGAGCGCCGTGACCTGGGTGTATTTAAGAGTCCTTTGGCCACTGTGTGGTGAATGGACTCGAAGGGGTTGGGACAGAGTGGGGGCCAGACAGGAGGCTGTGGCAGGTGCCCATGAAAGAGATGCCAGGGCCTCAGTTGGTCCATTTGGCTTCTGCCTCATCTCTCCATTGGACTGGTTTTGACAGGTTCATAGGTGACCTCCATGTGGCCAAACCCCACATGACCCTCTCTGCTGGCCTTTCCCTTCCTGAATGCCCACTCTGTGCCCAGCATCATGCTGGCTTCAGGCTCACTTCCCTGCCTGCCCCCACCTCCGCACACACACACACACACACTTTGTCCAGACAGCTTCACCCATGGTCACAGACTCAACCACCCCCGTACACAAATGACTCTCAAATATTTTCACCCTCAGTCCAAATACCTTTGTCTGCTGCACAGTGGACATCCCACCTGACTTTCTTGGTCTCCCTGAAGGCATCCTGCCCCCGGAGGACCTGTTTAGATCCTGCACCCTCCACCCCCAGTCAGAAACTAGAGTCTTCCTTGACCCCTCCTGCTCTCTCTCACAATCACCTGACTCTACCCATCCCCCTCCCATCTCAAACTCAGCAGCTCTTCTCCCTTCCCATACCAACTGCTTCTCTAAAACACAGATCTGTCTTCTGCACTCCTCTCCGTGCTGGTTCTCTGGTTCCTGATCAGACTCAGAACAAGCCCAGGTTTCCTGGCACAGCTTCCATGCCTTCTGAGGTCCAGGACTTACAATCTAATCTCCCACTAGCCCTCCCCAGCCCTCACACTGCTATTCTCTAGACACATGTTTGTACAGGCTCTTTCTTCTGCCTAGTGATCACCAGTCTCTGCTCAGAGACCTCCTCTGGGAAGCCTCCCTTGACTCCCGGCTCTGCTTGCTCTCTGTATTTCTCCACTTGGTGTTGGTGATGGATGGGAAAGACAGAAATTTGCCTTTCCTATATAGTCAGGACTACAGTTCATGGGGTCACAAAGAGTCAGACACAACTGAAGCGACTTCACACTCACACAGGCACCATGCCGAAGAGGGAGTCATGGCCACAGGAAGATGGGACATCAGGGACAGGCGGAGAGTAATAGCACAGCCCTAGGCTAGACCAGCAGGGTGACTGCAGTGGGAGCCTGCTTAAAGATGGAGACATCGCCACTGGCCAGACCCCTTCATGCCAGCCGGGCTGGCTGACACAGAGGGGCTGCGGGAGACCGCAGGAAGACATCTTGCGGTGCCTGTCCCTCATTCTGAAAATCCCCTTAGATCTCCTCTCCCTTCTGATAAGCATTGTCCTCTTATCTTTCCTGATCAACTGCAAATCCTCCAAGAAGGGATACAAACATGAAACAGCCCTTTGCGCTAGATCCCCCTTAGAGATCAACCCCTGAGACACAGCATCCAAGTCTGATAAGCTGGTGAGCGGTCTAAGGCTGCTCCGCAGGAGGGTATTGATGTTTCATCCTCTGTGTACACAAAGCAGAACCCTGATGAACTGTGCGTTCACAGACTCACGTTGGAGGGATTACCCAGTGGGCTATTTCCCAGAATGCGTGGCCTGGAAGATAGCTTGGCGGGTAAAGTTATTGGAGACTGGGAAAACTCAAGGTGCCCGACTCTCTGTGGTTGACAGAACACTTCTCTAACAGGACTGTGAGGGCATGTCGGGTCCTCAGAGCTCATCTGGCACAACCTGTCTTTGACTGATGGAGAAACTGAGGCCCAGAGCTGGATAAGGGCTTGCTTAGGAGCAGGGTAATAGGCCAGACCTCAGGATCCTGGGTTCCCAGGCCAGCGTTTTCCCTAGAGCCTCAGCATCTGGGTGTGGAAACTTTCAGAATTAAGTGTGTTTTCAAAAGGCACCAGTGACTTTACAGTTGGTTACGTTGTAGGGAGGAAAGACTGAAGGCTCTAATAACTTTTGAAAGGGAGCTGCTGCTTAAAAAATGATATGGTGGGCTTGGGGGGGAGGGGTGTACAGAGATGCCCAAGACACTGAGAACTGCAGAAATTTCCTGATACTAGTTTAGAATCACTGAAATACACACATATATACAACTAATGTTCTCATTTAGCTGATTACTATACAAGGATTTTATAGTCACTGAAGACAAATTAGAAAATAGAAATCAGCAAGAATCAAGTGATGTAATTCAGCCACAAGTCCACCTTGAGCAACAAGAGGCCACATTGCCAAGCGGTCAGGGGTACAAGCACACGCATCCGCCTAGATCTGAATTCAGTCCTGGTTGTGCGGCTTAGTGGCTCTGCGACCTGCAGCAGGTTGCTTAACTTCTCTGAGCCCCACTGTCCTCACTTACAAAATGGGCTCTGTTCTAGAAGTGGGGCACTTAGCCTCATGCCTGACATGTAACAACCACTAAAGGCAGTTATGGTGATACTCAACTGGTGTGTGGTTTTCCAGACCATCCCCATTTTTTAAGACAAATGTTGAGAAAAAGAATTCATAGAATTGGACCCAGTAACCTTTGAGATCCTGTGCCACTCGGCTTCTATGATTCCAGCAGGTGGATGGGTTCTGGGGTAGAGGCCTTCTTGACTGTATGCCTCAGTTTCCCTGTCCGTATTCTAAGCTCAGGGCTGAAGCAGTTGCTCTCAGAGTCATCTCTGTCGGCCGGCAAGGCTTGATGGCTTCCAGCATCAGCCGGGCGATCTCTGTGCCTGCTGCCCTTCCCCCCACCGCACCCCAAGATGTGCTTGATGGCCAGGAGGTCAGCTGGGCTTGCTGGTTACCCAGGCAGTTGAGTGCAGTCAGAATCTCTAGACTGGGTCCAGCCTTTCCCATCCCACTTCCTCAGGCACCCATGAGCTTTTCTAGACTAAGGCAGCATTGTGCGCCACGGCAGGCCAGCCAAGCCAAATAAACGGGTGCACCCAGCCCTCCCAACTGAGCCACATCAAATACCAGCTGTAGGCCAATGACACCAAGATGCTGAGACACAAGCAATGGGCAAGGCTCCAGACCACAGATCCTTAAGGGGTTGAGGAAGGAGGTACATACACATCCATCAAAGCCTACCCCCAATGCCCCCTCCTCTCTTAGCTGGACAAGTTTGCCACCATACCTAGCCTGCACACAGGCTTTGTACTTCCTTCAATCCAGGCTATACATTGCCCTGCCATTTGCCCTGTTTGTTGAGAGCTGGAACCAGGCTCATTGCCACCTTGCACCCTGGTCTAAGGTGTACCTTTGTGACCTCAGGCCAAGGTCAAGTGGATGAATGCATGGACAAATGAGTGAGTTCTCAGTGTCAAAACTTGAGAGATCCCACTGTTTATTCTCAGCAGTTTCTGAGAAAATGAGCATAACCTGATTCCTGACGTTACTGTAAAGCCCGTGCTGGCCAGGACCAGCGAGAGAAGAGAGGACGAGACTGAGCAGAGGCACAAACTAACTCAGCAGCAGTGCTTTTGACAGGGCCAGAGACCCACCACCAGCCAGAGGAAAGCCAGGCTGGGAGCTGGTTCTCTGCTCTAAGGTCCAGGTTCTCTCTCTCCTCATTCCTCACCCAAGTCTGCCAAAACCTGATGCTGTTATCTGAGGAGGCAGGGACCCACTCAGAACACCGAAATCCAGTAGACCCAGCTCATGATGTACCAGGCCGATTTTCTATGTTATCTGACTTAGTCTCCTCAGGCCCTCTGAGGTGGGCTGGGCTATATCGTTCCTCCTTTATTGATGAAGAAACTGAAACCTAGGCGGTTAAGTAACAAGTCCCTGCTCCTAACAGCTGAGCCTCTGCAAGGCCCTTAGGGAGCCAGCTGTCCCCTTGGCCATGGCTCCAAGGCGCTGGGGTGGGGGTGGAAAGCCTCCTAGACCCCTGCCCCTGAGCTTTGCAGCCTTCTCTAAGGGCTCAAAGAGGAAGGGCTGAGAGATGGAGAAAAATAGCTAGCTGCTGTTTTTTTCTGAAGTCAATAACCAGAAAAGATATTCTAAAACCTGCCAACAAAAGGAGAAAAGGGGTGAAGCCTGGCTCAGGTCTGGTCCTTCCTCAGGGAGCCAATGGGATGCATGACACCTGGGTGGACAGGCAATCTGCCCGTTACATTCAGCCGCTCCATCCACACGGCAGGGCAATGCAGCCCAAGGGTGGGGGAGAAGAGGCACAGAGAGAATCTGGCTGGAGGCCCTGGGCAGGAATAGACGCCATCCTGAGACTCCAGCTCGGACGGCTGGGTTTAGTCTGAGGTTTCAGCCTAGGGTAACGCTGACCACCGCTCACACACTGACCGCAACCCCTGGGGACTTTCCTCAAGGACTCTGGCCTCTCTCAGCCACACCCCAAAGTCAGAAATAAGGTGCCAAGATGAGTGAAACAAGGGAAGGAGGAGAGTCAGCCAAAGGGGCATCAGCAAGCTAGTCAAACTGAGGGCAACTGGGCTCCACCCTGCCGGGACTTTCAGAAGGCAGAAGGCAGCTCAGGTTGGAAGGGGAATATTATCCACTTATTCTCATCACCTGGGGTCAAAGATAAGCGCTAAGCCAGCTGCGAGGCAAGAGGCCATGACTTTACAGCTGTGCAGAGCTGGTTGCCCTGGCAGGAGCTGGAATACGGAGGTAAGACAAGGGGATGTGAGGTGGGACTCCAGAGGTGCCTGATGCCATGTCCCCCGAGGCACCCCCTGTCTCACTCAGTGGTCCCTGGGCCAAGGGGCTACAAGGACGCCTGCCCTCTAGGAACTCACAGCTCCTCACCTACACTCTCCCACCAGGAGGTGATGACAACCAGACCCACCATTCACACAGTCTCTCCCATGCGCTGGGAGCCATCAGCAGCCCTACAAAACAGACATCATCTCCATTTGACGAAGATGCACACCACTGAGGCTGGGGAGGTTACAAACCTCCCCACAGTCTCACTTCAAGCCTGAAGCCTTCCTGATGTTGCTGGTGGGAGTGGGGGCGGGGGAGTACTGGAGAGCCTTAGAGAAGGATGTCTGCCTGGAGGAGGTGGTGCTGGGTCTGTTTCTTGGAGACTGTGCACACCCCACCCCGACAGCTCTCTGTGCCATGTGTCTTCCCACAATCATGCCACGTGGAGTCCCTAGGAGCATGGGGTGGACCCCTAAAATATCCCAGCTCATCAGGCTGGGAGGCCCACAGGGGCTGGCTGGCTCGAGTCCTCAGCCATCTTCCTGTGACAAAGCTGAGGTCCAGAGAGAACATGGTGTGCCCAACCTCACACAGCAGACGGTGGAAAGCCAGTGTGGGAACCCAGGACTCCTGACTCCCGGTTCAGCGCTCCCTTCCATACAGGTAGCATAGGCCATGTTCCCCAGGGCCCTGTCTCCACTCTCAGGAGCTCCTCAGCGCACCTCACATCCATACCCTTTTCCCTCGTTCTGTGGCTGAATCTGCTTCCCTGGGAGGTGCTGGGCTCAAAGCAGAACGTTGCAGGGAACCCAGAGACACTCGGCCTGGGCTGGGGTACAGGAGGGGCCACGGGTGAGAAGAGGGCACTGGGGCATGAAAAAATGACCTTGCTTGTTACAGCCGGGGAACAAGTGACAGGCTCCTCCCTCCTCCCTGGCACTCCAGTGCCCCCAGCCAGGGCATCGGGCAGAGGACCCCTCACTCCCCTGGACCCTGGGGTACTGAAAATGGGGTTGGTGACCTAAAGTGCCAGAGACAGGGGCTGAGGGAGAATCCAAAACACAAAACAAACACACAACCGCCCCCAAAGGAAAAGTCCAGAGTCTGAATTTTAAACAGGAAGAACTAGGCGTCAGACTTAGAGGAAGATAACAGGGCCTGGCTGAGCAAAGAAACAACAGAAAAGGGCTGAGGAAAGATGGGGGCGCACATCCCGGCCCCAAGCTGGGCCTTCCCAGCTCTCCCTTGGCCCCAGGGTGCAGGGGGCCGGGGCCCCCTTCCTCCCAGTGACAGGGCCCAGGCCCACCCGGGGTGCCGTGGGAGGCCTTCGTGGAGAAGCACTAGGGTGTGCAGTAAAGAATGTGGAGTGGCGACAGGCAGACCAAGGCAGGACTCCTTGGACAGGTGACTTTCTGAGCTTCCGTTTCTCCTTTTGAGAAACAGGACTAAGAATACCTACCTTGAAGATCTAGACTGGCGAAGACAGAAATGGCCAGCGCTATTTTTTATCACCCCAGAGATCCCAGGCCCACGGCCCAACAACGAAGTACTCTCTCCTCTTTTGGAAGCATCGGGGCTCCTGGTCCTCACCTTCTACAGGTCCTGACAACCTGGTATATCAAAGACAGTACTTTCGGGGCTAGACAGACAACCTCTAACCCATTCATTTGCTGGAACTACCATAATAAACAACCACAGACAGGGTGGTTTAAAAAGCAGAAATTTGTTTAAGCCTCTCACACTTCTGGAGGCTAGAAGTCCAAGATCAAGATGTCAGCGGGGTTGGTTTCTTCTTCCGAGACCTCCCTCCCTGCCCTGCAGATGGCTGCCTCCTTCCTCTGTCTTCTTGTGTCCTTCTATGCGTGTCTGTCCTACAGAATCTCTTCTCATAAGGACACCAGTCATATCACGTTAGGGCCGACCCTAATGGCCTTATTTTAGCCTAATTACTTTTTGAAAAAATATTTCTTCTTTTTTAATTTGGCCGTGGTGGGTCTTAGTTGTAGCACTTGGGATGTTTATTTAACGGCATGTGGGATCTGCTTCCCTGACCAGGGATCGAACCCGGGCACCTGCATTGGCAGCAGTCAGCTACTGGACCACCAGGGAAGTCCCCCTAATTACCTGTTTAGAGGCCCTGTCTCCAGATGCAGTCATATTATGAGGCACTAGGGGTTAGGACTTCAATATATGAATGGGGGTGGGGAGGGCACAGTTCAGCCCATAACGCCCACAACATACCATCTGCCAAGCCACCCCGTTCCAGGCTGCATCTCAGACCCTCCACCTGGCCCTGGAAGGAGCTGTCACTGTCCTGAAGTCCAGCTGTTTCTCCAGAGAGGGTAAATGGTTCTCCCAGGTGACACAGCGAAGAAAAGCATCCATGATACACAGGCTCCTGCAGGACACACCCAGGGAGAAGGCAACGGAAAGAGGCCCATCTCCAGTCCCTCAGCCGAGGGCACCCACTGGCAATGGCGTCACACTGTTGCGTTCTGCCAGCTCAGAAAATTAGGGGAAGCAAGGCTTTGGTGAGGGCAGGGAGGGGGCATACGTTGGCCAACATCTTCTCCGGGGAACCGGAAAGCAAACAGCTTGTGTTGATGTGCACTTCCTGTGTGTGTGTACTGCTCAAAGCGCTTCACATGGGTTGACCGGTTTAAGCCTCACAGCAGTCCTATAGAGTATGTGACAACTCTTACAAGCATTTGTAGGAAACTGTGGCCCAGAGAAGTTAAGCAACTGGTCTACAGTCACACACCCAACAGTGAGTGTGCCCATGGAATCGATCCCAGGCAGTCTGCCCGCAGGGACTGTGATGTCGGCAGCAAGCCTCTACCGCGGAGGAGATGGCGTGAAATGACCCCAGCTGGTCATCTGGCCTGGCACTTCCATCACTTGCCAGGGGGCTTGGGCCTCACTGTCACCAGCTATCATAGGACAGGTAAGATCGGATGCCTTGAGTAGAGTTTGGATACCTCCCATAATAACTTTGTTGGAGAAGGAAATGGCAAACCACTCTAGTATTCTTGCCTGGAGAATCCCATGGACCGAGGAGCCTGGCAGGCTAGAGTCCATGGGTCGAAAAGAGCTGGACACGACTGAGCGACTATCACTCACTCAATGATTGTAACTAGCCTCCACCCTCTGGTTTTGTTTTGCTTTGCATAGTTCTCTTCATGAATCTCACACATGCCCTTCGCTTTGTAATTTTCAAAGAAAAGTCACATCCACTATGTCAGTCCTCAGGGGCCAGTGATGACCACTAATGCATTGTGAAGATGAGGAAACTGAGGCCCAGGAAGGGCTGTGATTTGGCCCAAAGTCACCCTGCAAATGGGAGGCAGAGTGGGCTTCACCACCTGCTTTTAGACCCCTCTTGTCTGGGGGTGCCCTCAGGGACGTGGGGTGCCTGGACTAGAGCTTT
The DNA here is from genome assembly GCA_024291935.2 of Okapia johnstoni. Taxonomy (NCBI): domain Eukaryota; kingdom Metazoa; phylum Chordata; class Mammalia; order Artiodactyla; family Giraffidae; genus Okapia; species Okapia johnstoni. The sequence goes on from CM044307.1 coordinate 80,263,475, forward strand.
GGACACCAGAGGGCTGAGAGCAGAAGGCACTGGTGTGGGCTCCTCTGGACCCAGTCAATCACTCGCTTGCTCTGAAGCTCTCTGCCTCAGTCTCCCTACCTGCAGAAGCACAGGCCTGGCTTCTCCCTCTCCACCCCTCATCCTAAGGTGGATAGAGGGCCCCCTCCTGGTGTATAGTCCAGGCCTGAGCCACATTCTAGTCTCTGTCCTTTGTTTCAGGCCTGGCTTTAGAGCCATTCTCCCTGCGCCTCTTCTGGTGTCCACTCACTCCCCCAGGGCCCAGCTCCTTTGTGGGTGTGCTCAGACGGCGCATGACTGGACAGAAAGGTGGGGTGAGGAGTGACCCAGCACTGCCCTGGGCTCCAGGAGCCTTGGGTTGTGGCTTCCCTGTCCTGGCTCATGGTGTGACCCAGAGCTGCTAACCAGTCCCCTTCTCTGGGCCCCAGTTGCCTCCTCTGTAACACAGAGGGTGAGAGACACACCTCCACAATCCTGGAGAGTGAGCACTAGCTGAGCACAGAGCTGCATTAACAGAGACTCAAGCCAAGTTCAGGCAGCAGCAAGGCTGCACCATGGACACAGAGTCGAGTCTGGGCAGATCACCACCCGGGGCCTGGAAAAGAGTTCTTACTCTGCACTTGGAGGCTTGTTCCACCCAGCAGCAGGTGACGGGACCACTCCACTTCTCTGGGCCTCGGGTTTCCTCTATGTGAAATGGGAAGTCAGTGAGAGGGCCCTAAATGGCCAGTTTTTATTAAAAAAACCACCATAAGAACAACAGTTTCTCTAGCTCTGCTTCTGGCCTGGGGGATGGAAAGCTTAGCCAAGAATAACAGTGGGCTTACATGGGCTCGAATCGCTGCTCCCCTAAACCTTGCTACAGGCTGGGTGCTTTTGGTGAACAAGATCCACAGAGAGGGAGGGAGAGGCAGGGCCATGTGGGAGCCTAGAGCACCTGGCCCCAGGCCAGTTTGGCCCCCAGGGACCCGGGGCTACCCGCTGGCTCCACCGACTGAGCAATGTGGCCATAGAATAATAAGGGTGGCATTAATAACAACCACCACTTATGAATCACTCACCTTGTGCCAGGAATGTTAAGTGCTTTATTTGAATTAACTCATTTAAACTTCAGGCAGCCCTGTAAGGGAGGTTCTATTATTATCCCCTGGTTTGCCAATGAGGAAACCAAGGCACAGGGAGGTCAAGGCACACACCCAAGGTGAGGCAGACAGTAAGGACAGAGCTGGGATTTGAACCCAGGTGACCTGGTGCCAGCATTAACTCTTTAACCACTGTGCTGTGCTGGCTCCCAGGAGAATGGTCCAGAATACTGGGACCCTTGATCCCTGTCCCAGCTGATAAGCCTTCCTGCTGTTCCTCTCCCTGTGTGTATGAAGCACTCCCAGCCCCTGACTGGGACACAGCAAAGTGGGGGATACATTAATAATACAAGGTCAGGGACTTCCCCTGCGGTCCAGCTGTTAGGACTCTGCACTTTCACTGCCATGGCCTGAGTTCAATCCCTGGTTAGGGAACTAAGAAGATCTCAGAAGCTGTGTGGCATGCCCCTTCCCACCCACCCCCCCCAAAAAAAACCAAACAGAACACAAGTTCAGCATCTCAGTGTTAACCCCCACAAGAGGCCCCACAGTGTGGTGGTACCATCTGTCTCCTCTCTACCTCTCTATGTGAAAGTGAAAAGTAAAAGTGAGAGTCGCTCAGTCGTGTCCGACTCTTTGCGACCCCATGGACTATACAGTCCATGGAATTCTCCAGGCAAGAATACTGGAGTGGGTCGACTTTCCCTTCTCCAGGGAATCTTCCCAACCCAGGGATTGAACCCAGGTTTCCCACACTGCAGGCGGATTCTTTACCAGCTGAACCATAAGGGAAGCCCAAGAATACTGGAATGGGTATCCTATCCCTTCTCCAGTGGATCTGCCCGACCCAGGAGTCGAACTGGGGTCTCCTGCTTTCCAGGCAGATTCTTTACCAACCGAGCTATCAGGGGCTGCTGAATTAGGCAGTTGCCATGACACATGATGCAAAGAGCATACATCACGTGACCCTGCTTATGTGAAATCTAATAAATGCACACTTAGAACAGGAAGGATGCTCCCAGAGGATGGCCACCTTGGCCTCCTCTGGGTGGTAGATTTTGTAGTTTTCTCCTTGCTGCTGCTAAGTCGCGTCAGTCGTGTCCGACTCTTCGCAACCCCGTGGGCTGCAGCCTACCAGGCTCCTCTGTCCATGGGGTTTCCCAGGCAAGAGTACTGGAGTGGGGTGCCATTGCTTTCTCTTATTACAATCCTTTGTACTATTTCTCCAAAAGGAGTTAAAAACTTTTTATAAAGCATCTTAGAGCCAAAGCCGGGTTGGAATCCAGGTCTGCGGGGCTCCAAATCTTTACTCTTTTGCCCTTTTCAGTCACATCTCACAGACATGCTGCTGGGAGGGAGGGGCTGAGTAGGGCACACCTTCAGGCTGAGGCTGGTGTGCTCCCAGGGAAGCGGCAGCTTCCGACATCACCAAGGCAAAGGTCAGCCGCCCTCCAGACTGCCTTCCTTTGGGGGAAGATTATTTAGGCCATCAGCCCCTCTCTGATGCCTTAAATCCCACCACTAACACTTACTAGTAATAAATAATAACAATAATAATTGATGAAGGGACTACTGGTGGCTTCTTCTCCTTATCTCTATATACTAATATTTTGACCATGATCATATATTGCTTTATAGAAAGAAACTAGTTTTCAAAATTATAAAATTAACAGAATTCCAAGCTTTCATTCTTACCCTGGGACATAAAGAGTTTCTTTCTTTACACCTCCCATGTAAAGGCTCTATGCTAAATGCCCTTCACACTATCTATGTGTGTATTAGTTGCTCAGTCATGTCCGACTCTTTGCAATCCCATGGACTGTAGCCCGCCAGGCTCCTCTGTCTGTGGAATTCTCCAGGCCAGATTATTGGAGTGGGTTGCCATTCCCTTCTCCAGGGGATCTTCCTGACCCAGGGATGGAACCCAAGTCTCCCACATTGCAGGCAGATTCTTTACCATCTGAGCCACCAGGGAAGCCCACACACTCTAGTCTTCATGATACCCTTGCAAGAAAGAGGATGTCTCTATTGTGGAGTTGAGGAGCTAAGACTCTGAGAGGCGATAAGGCTAAGTGATTCGCCCAAGGTTACACAGCCGGGAGGTCGCCAGTTTCGATTCAAACTCAGGCCTGTCTGCCTCCCAAAGCAGGGGCTCTGTTCCTCTTCGCTTTCATATCGCATCACCCCTCACTGCTTTTTGAGAAGAGCTTGCCCCTCCTCCCTGACTTCCCTTCCAAACTGTGAATCCATCTCCCCCAGCCCCCAGCTCCAACCAATCACCATGAGAGGAACTGGTTAGCAACCTTTTACTAGGATCCTGCAAAATATTTGGGTCTAGCTACCCACATTCATGCTGTAATTAGAAACACAGTTCCATGGCTCAATGATGTCTGCATCGGACCTAGGGCTAGCATCACATTCCCCAATGCCTGCCAGGAATGCCCACCATCTAATTCCTATCCTGTTGATGGAAGTTGTTCTTTGTCCTTCCCAAACCACACAAAAACCCCTTCCAAGGGGGAAAGGGTCCAGAGTCCAAGGCCAGCCTCCTGCAAATGGGAGGGATATGTCTATGGAAAAGAGGCAGGGCTGGTGGCCCAGGACTGGGCTCAGAACCTGGAGCAGAGTACATGGGAGCAGAGCTGGCACCCACACCTTTCCTCAGCTGGAAGCGAAGAGGGCAAGGGAGGCCAAGTCCACACAGCCTTCAAGACCAGGTGGGGGCCCAGCTCTCCTGACCCCAGGACAGGCCCTCTGTCCCAACCTGCCTTACGGGAAGGACTGGTGAGGATGGAGTCTTGGAGCCAGCTCTGCCACTCCCCTGCCCTGGGATCAAGAAAAAACCTTCACCAGCTGGGCCTCGATTTGCTCATCTGATAAATGAGCACAAAGTGCCCACCTCCCCATGGGTCAGTGAGGACTGACTGAGAGTGTGTACTGCACAGATCCAGTCCAGACCTGGTACCTAACACATCCATTTCCAGAGAAAGGGAGCTTATATTTCATACGCTGAAGAACTGTGTGATTCTTTTACAAAGAGAATTCAGTTTGGGAGATTGTTGTTGTTCAGTCGCCAAGTGCTGTCTGACTCTTTGCAGTCCCATGGACTGCAACACACCAGGCTTCCCTGTCCTCCACTATCTTCTGGAGTTTGCTCAAATTCATGTCCATTGAGTCGATGATGCCATCCAACGATCTTATTCTCTGCCTCTTCTCTCACCCTCAATATTTGTATAATTTTAAAATACTAAAAGTTAATCCTTTAATACCCCAGAGTGAGTCTGCAGCAGACCAACTCCTGGACCCCAGGCCTGGCTCGCTACACTCCCCTAGACCTCCCACCACAGGCTGACCCCTGGGAAAATGCCTCCTCTGGTCCCCCACCCTGGGCCAGTGCTGTCCCTGGCAAAGGGCTGGGGGCCACTTTTCCAGCAATGAGCCCAGCTCCACCGGGTGGGACATAGTGGCAACAGCTGATAAGCTGGCCTCTTTGGTTCTGTTTATGGCTGGCCTGGGGGAAGGCCCAGGAGGCAGACATTAGGCTGCGCCCTCTTCCCCTTCCTGGGCCGGCTTGGTGCCCCTGGGACTGGGACAGCCCTTGTCAGAGGGTCCTGCAGTCACTGTCTGCAGGCCCCTAGCTGGAATGAGCTGGGCGTGGGGGACGGGTAAGCACAGGCATGTGTGGTTGTTGGTTTAGATTATTTTATCTTTTGGTGTAGGTATTACATTCTCACAGTTCAAAATCTCCATAGGATTTCTAACCCTTTTCTCCAGCGCCCCTTCCCCCAGTGCTCTCCCTAAAGGACAACCGTTGTATATAAGCAAAATATGCATGTACATCTCTGCCACACTGCCCCTCACATCCTCCCCAAGCACCCACCTGGGGGCCACATTCTCACTGCCTTCCAGCTCTGCCCACATGTGTTTGTCTGCTTGGCGCACTCCTCCACTCCCTTCTCCCGCACCCCTCCTTCACTCAGCTCATCCTCTCTCATCCTCCAGGTCTCAGCTTAAATGTCCTCCTCCTTCTGGAAGCCCTCCCTGATCCCAAGCTTCACTCATCCCCAACTCAGTGCTTCCGTGACTCCCAAACTTCTCTGCCGGACAACCTGGGATGGCCTCTTAATTATCTGCATCCCTACTAGATAGTAGGGTGCCCTGCCAGTCCAGCTCTCCACTGACTTTCCCTGTTTAGGCACTGATAAGCCCACATCCCAGGAAAGGGCTCCAGCGAAACGGACAGCTGGTTGCCCTAATACATGCTGGGTTCCGTGAGGGCCTGGAAAAGCTCTGCCTTATTCATCCCCATCTCCCCAGCACCCAGAGGCTCCATAAGTATTTGTGGCATTATAAAAACAATAGCCCACTATGTAGCAACTACTCTGTGCCAGGCACTGTTCTGAGAGCCTTACACATATAAACTCATTTACTCTCATAACAACCCAAGGAAGCCAACAAAGGTTCCAGGAGGTTAAGACACTTGCCCCAGGTTACAGGGCAAGTGAGGGGCGGAGCCAGGGATTCGAGGGTCTTTACCCAGGCCACTCTGGGTGCACCGCTATTCTTGGGTCTCAGAGCCTGACATGTACAGGCCCCTGCAGAGGGGGAGCTATGCAGGAAGAAAGCTCCCCAGTCCTGTGGTGGGCAGCACTGCCAGGGACACAACTAGTGGGATCTGAGGAGAGGCACCACTTTAGGCTTGCACTGTGGGAGCAGGGTCCCCCTGGGACCAACACACCTGGTACCTCAGAGCTTTGCTACAAAGTTGAGAATTCTCTCTGCTGCAGAAGAGGGGAAGGCTTGGAAAGGGAAAATTAGGGGAGCAATGATCATTGTTCCCATTTTGCAGGGGAGCTTACAGAGGGTTCATAACCTGGCTTCTGAAGGTCTAGACGCTCTGCACAGCTGCCTCTTCAACAAAGGACCCCCTTTTGCTTGAAAAAAAAAAAATGCCTTTCCTACACACACAGCCTTTTCTCCAACCTGGAGTCCTGGGGCCTCAGCCTGGCTCAGTACCCTCCTCACACTAGCTGTGTGTCTTTGGGCAGGTTCCTATGCCTCTCTGAGGCTCTTTCCTTATCTGTGAAGTGAGACTAATAGTAGTACCTACCTCAGGGAACTGTTCGTGGATTAAATGAATTAATACATACAGAGTACTTAGGATCGTCATATGAAGTGAAAGTCGCTCAGTTGTGTCGGACTCTTTGTGACCCCATGGACTCTACAGTCCATGGAATTCTCCAGGCCAGAATACTGGAGTGGGTAGCCTTTCCTTTCTCCAGGGGATCTTTCCAACCTAGGGATCGAACTCAGGTCCCCCATATTGCAGGCAGATTCTTTACTAACTGAGCCACAAGGGAAGCTCAAGAATAGTCACAGGGACAGAGTGGCACTAGTGGTAAAGAACTAGCCTGCAAATGCAAAAGACATAATAGACATGGGTTTGATCCCTGGGCCAGGAAGATCTCCTGGAGGAGGAAATGGCAACCCACTCCAGTAGGTGGGAGAATCCCATGCCTGGAGAATCCCATGGACAGAGTAACCTGGTAAGCTACAGTCCATAGGGTTACAAAGAGTCAGACACAACTGAAGCAACTTAGCATGCATGCACAGAGTATATACAGAGTAAATGCTGGGTAGATGTTGATTGATGGTACTATTTCAAGCTTATGGTGTCCTATCTTCCTAGAATGCCCTTCTCCACAACTTGGTGAAACACTCTTCAAGGCTTTCCTGCACCTGTGGCTTCACACCTGCCCTTATGTGTCTGAGATCATGGGGCACTCTGCACCTTAGAAGCTGTAGCCTCATCTATCATTTGTAGTGAAAGGACAAGGAGAACACAATCCACCCTTAACTTAATCAATTACAATAAAATGGCCATTGGGAACACAATGACTATGATTGTGGAGATCTGGCCAAGTGGCTTCTTTCAGGAGGTTGGGGTGGGGGGCACCTGAGCAGAGTCCAGAACAGTGTGTGGTGATGAGAAGCATGGGATCAAGGGTTTGACTCGGTTTGGATCCCAGCTCCTGTGTAAACTTCCTGGGTGACTCTGGGCTCAAAGTCACCTGTTCCTCATCTGGAAAATGGGGGAACAAGCACCATCCTCAGAATGCTGTTAGGAAGACACATTTCATGATTCAAACAAAGGCCTGTGAAACAACAGCTGTGAAAGCTCATGCAGGGTACCAGCCAGCTAAGCGTCACTGTCCTCATCTACAGATATGCAGATAAAGAAATGGACTCAATAAACCTAGCTCATATCATGCTTTAGAGCAAAGTACCTCGCCTGAAGCCTGGACAATGGTAGGGGTTACAGCATGGTACTTCCCTCTTCCCTGAGGAGAGCAACAAAAGTCAGTAAATCTGGGCCTTGTGTCACTCCTTAGTTGCTTTGGGCAACTCACTCAATTTAACTGGGCTAGAAAAAGGAAGGAAGAGAAAGGAAAGAAATAACTGAGGAACAGGAAAGAAGGGAGGGAGGGAAGGGAGACAGAAAGAAAAGAAGGAAATGAAAGATGAAAAAAAGCAACATTACCTCCCCTAGCCAACCAGTGTGGGGTAGTGCCGGCTGAGCAGACCAAGAGAGATAGTGGCAGATGGCTGGGTAGGTAAACAGTTAGTGGTCATCTGTTCTGTCTATGCTTACCAGAGCTTCCCAGGTGAGAATCCAATTCCATGTCCTCCCCTGGATCTTCCCAGCCTGCTAAACAGGGATAACAGTTCAAAATTTACTGGATGGAAATTTGCCACGTTAAAATAAAGGGGGAAAGAAAAACAAAGTTGGAGGCCTCATACATCTTGCTTTCAAAACATATCACAAAGCTACAGCAACCAAAATGATATGGTAACAGCATACAGACAGATGTTTACACCAATAGAATAGAATAGAGAGCCCAGAAATAAACCCTTGCGTATGGTCAAATGATCTTCAACAAAGATGTCAAGACTATGTAATAGTCTTTGCAACAGTTGGTATTGGGGAAACTGGGTATCTACATGCAAAAGAATGAATTTAGATTCCTATCTTACACTACATACAAAAATCAACTCAAGATGGGTCAAATACCTAAATATTAGAACTGAAACTATAAAACTACTCTTAGAAAACAGGGAAGGGACTTTAAAACACTGGAGTTGACAATAATTTCTCAGATATGACGCCAAAAGCACAGGCAAGCTAAGCAAAAAATAGACACATGGGAAGACACCAAACTTTAAAATTTTCACACAGAGTGAAACAGAGTGAAAAGAATCAACAGAGTGAAAAGGCAACATACAGAATGGCAGAAAGTATTTGCAAATCATATATCTAATAAGGGGTTAACATCCATAACAAATCAATAGCAAATAAATACATAAATAACCCAATTAAAAAATGGACAAAGGACTTGAATAGACTTTACTCCAAAGAAGATATATAGATGGTCAACGAGCATATGAAAAGATGCTCAACATCACTAACCATCAGAGAAATGCAAATCAAGACATAACGAAATGTCATCTCAGATCCATTAGGATGGTCACTGTCAAAAAACAAACAGAAAATAACAAGTGCTGATAAAGATGTGGAGAAATTGGAACTGTTGGTGGGAATGTAAAATGATATAACTGCTGTGAAAAATAGTATGATATTTCCTCAAAAAAATTAAAAATAGAATTAGCATGTGCATGCGTGCATATTCAGTCTCTTCAGTCATGTCCAACTCTTTGTGTCCCTATGAACTGTAGCCTGCCAGGCTCCTCTGTCCATGGGATTCTCCAGGCAAGAATACTGGAGTGGATGATCCAGCAATTCTACTTCTTGGTATATGCCTTAGTCTACTTGGGCTGCTATAACAAAATATCATAGATTGGGTGGCTCATAAACCACAGAAAATTATTCCTCGTAGTGCTGGAGGCTGGGGATCAGAGATCAAGCTATCAGCATGGTCAGGTTCTGGTGAGAGCCCTCTTCTGGGTTGCAGAGTGCTGATTACTCACTGTGTCCTCACACAGCAGAGAGCAGCTAGCTAGGGAGCTCTCTGGCCTCTTCTTATAAGGATAAGGGCACTAATCCTATTCGTGAAGGCTCCACCCTCATGGCCTAATTACCACCCAAAGGCTCCATCTCCAAACATCATGACATTAGGATTAGAATTTCAACATAGGAATTTGGAAGTATAGGAACATTCAGCCCATAGCTGTATATATCAAAAGAATTGAAAACAGGATCTTGAAGAGATATTTGCATATCTGTGTTGATTGTAGCATTATTCACCATACTGAAGAGGTGAAAGCAGCTTAAATTTCCTTTGAAGAACTAAGCAAAATGTAGCATATATACACAAAGGAATGTTATATAGCCTTTAAAAAAAGAAAGAAATCTTGCCATAAGTTACAACATGGACAAACCCCAAGGATATTATGCTAAGTGAAGTAAGTCAGCCACGAAAAGACAAATATTACATGATTCCACTTATGTGAGGTTTCTAAAGTAGTCAAATTCATAGAGAAAGAAAGTATTGATAGAATGTGGTTTTCACAGGCTGAGGGGAGAGGGAGACAGGAATATGTTCAGTTGGTATAGAGCCTCTGTTTTGCAAGATGAAAAAGTTCTGGAGATCTGTTATATGATAGTTAACACTACTGCACTGTACACTTAAAAATGGTTAAGATGGTAATTTTATGTTATGTGTTACTTACCACAATAAAAAATAAAATAAAATAAAAGGCACAAATCTAAAAAAAAAAAAAAAATAGTAGTGGGATTGGGTCCCATCATCCAAACCCAAATTCTGGTGTTTGTCCACATTTTCTCCTTGCAATCGCAGTACAAAAATATGGCAGTATACTTCAGAAGCAAAGATACTCCATTGTTTTATCCTTGAAAAAGCAATAATGCACAGTGTAAAAAAATGCAAACAAGAGACGTGCAAAAATAAAACCCCTTTCAGCACACCCCACTTCAACAGTCAGCCAGGTCCTCCCGGCCCTTCTTCTACACACTCACAAACACAGGCTGTTCCTTCTCACAAAAACTCAACCAGGGATCATTTTGCTTTGCAAACTCTCTTGTTTTGTTGTGTGTGATCAAACCTGTTTGTCATTTTCCCAAACTCCAACAACACATGCTGCTGCAGCAGGCCAGAGGTCAGAGAGAGATGGGGACTTGAGAACACTCCCTCTCTCCTCCCACTACCAAGAAACCCAGAACAGGCTGGCAGGAACCTTTCCACAGGCTCACATGCAGGGAAGGAAGGGTTCGTAAATCTCACATTCAGAATTTCTACAAATGAAACAGAAAATGTCAAACTACACAAATGGGCAAACAGATCAGTGGTTCCCAGAGGCAGAGGGTGGGAGAAATGGGTGAAGGTGGTCAAATGTATAAACTTCTAGTTATGAGCTCTGGGAATATACAGCATGGTGACTATAGTTAACAAAGCTATTTGGAAATATTCAAGGAGTAGGTCTTAAAAGTTCTCATCATGAGAAAAAAAAAATGTTAGGTGATGGATGTTAACTAAATGTATTATGGTGATCATATATATACGTATATGTGTGTGTATGTACATATATATGTAAAATATTATTGTTGTTGTTTCGCTAAGTTGTGTCTGACTCTTTGCGGTCCCATGGACTGTAGCTCGCCAGGCTCCTCTGTCTATGGGGTTTCCCAGGCAAAAATACTGGAGTGGGTGGCCATTTCCTACTCTAGGGGATCTTTCGGACCCAGGGATTAAAACCATATCTCTTGCATCTCCTGCATTGGCAGGCAGATCCTTTACCATTAGTGCCACCTGGGCTTCCCTGGTAGCTCAGCTGGTAAAGAATCTGCCTGCAATGCAGAAGACCCTGGTTGGATCCCTGGGTTGGGAAGATCCTCTGGAGAAGGGATACGCTACCCACTCCAGTATTCTTGGGCTTCCCTGGTGGCTCAGCTGGTAAAGAATCTGCCTGCAATGTGGGAGACTTGGGTTCAATCCCTGGGTTGGGAAGATCCCCTGAAGAAGGGAAAGGCTATCCACTCCAGTATTCTGGCCTGGAGAACTCCATGGATTGCATAGTCCATGGGGTCACAAAGAGTCGGACACAACTGACAGACTTTCACTTTCATTCATTATATTGTACCCCTTGAACGTGTATAATATTATATCTCGATAAAACTGAAGAAAAGAAAACTGGACAAAACCTTTTGTCCCTTTCAGTATATATACCCACTTTTCTTTAGGTTCAAGCAAACATAAACAACATTTATCCTAGTGAAGGCTTGGAGGCTTCCTCTCTCTCTCTCTCATACACACCACACACACACTTTCTTTAAACACAAAATGGGATCATATTTTACACACTACTACATAATTGCCTTTTTATACCTAATCAAACAGACAACCCTGTAAGTCACTGCACACAGATTCAACAAGCTCCTTCTTAGAAGTCTACTGTATCCATTGGCATGGATGTAACCAAATTCACCCACCCATGCCCTAAGAGGTAGACACTGGGATTGTCATTATGAAGAACACTACAGTAAAAAAAAAAAAAAAAAAAAAAAACACAACTGTTTTTTATGGATAGTTCTGAAAGTGGGATTGGTGGGACAAAGGGCATGCCCATTTCTATTTTAATAGTTAGTGCCTGGTGAAAAATGGTATTTTGTTTATGGTTTTATTTGCATTTCCCCAACAAATGGGGAGGAGGTCTGCCTTTCTCGTGATTGCATTTCCTCTTCTGTGAAGTGATTTCATCTATTTTTCTATTGTTTGACTTTTCCCAATTAGTTTGTAGGAATTCTGCATGAGGGGTCTTGAGGGGTATGAAGAAAATGAAGCTTTTCTCTATCTGTATGTAACAAATACTTCTCATCTACGATTGTCTCTAGACTTGTTTGCAGAGCCTCTGACCAAGGAGACATTTAAATACCTGATATGTTCTAATCTGTCTTTTCCTTTATGGTCCTGGTTTCCTGGCTTTCTTGAGAACATCCTCCTTACTCTCAATATTGTATAAAACTTTCCCTAAACTTATATTTTTACTTCTAATTTTTCATATTTTGGTCACTTATCCAGATAGAGGCAAGTCTTTTTTTTTACTTATCATGTGCATCATTCCTCATCAGTTTATATTGATTATCTCACTCTTTTTAAATGCTGCATCATATTCCACAAAAGATATAATGACACTTAACTTGGAGTGTTTGGGGGTATTGAAGTTAGTTCTAAATACTACTTAATAATAATAATAGCCACCCGTTACTGAGTGCTTATTATATGCCAGGCACAAACCTAAACACATTCCACATACTACCTCTTTAACCCTCACAACAGTTACAGGGTAAATTCTATAATCATTTTTTAATAAATGAGGAAATACATCTTGTCAAGATTACACAGCTAGGAAGTAAGTGGTGCTAGGATTCTAGCCCAATCCAAGTCTGAAGGACTCAAAAATCCCAAGTTCTTAACGCACCCCACACACTTTCTCCAATATTTACAAATGTGACTTGAAATGCTCCATGTTTTCATTTCTGTAAGGATGGAGCAAGGAGGGAAATAAACGCTTCTTCCGTTCTCCCTCTGTCCTCAAACCCTGTACTAGATGCTGCCTCCTGGAATTCCTACACAAGTCCTCTGAGTGGTGAGGTTATCCACTTCCCAGGAACAAAAAGGTAACTTCAGCGAGGTTAAGACACTTAGTTGAGGTTTGTTGATGGGTTCACGGTGGGACCACGGTGAGTACGAACCCAGTTCCATGCAACTTGTGTACTCCAACTTTTCACTCAGAAAGATACGTTCACTAGCTTTACAAATAACACATGGATGGACCCACAGTTTTCTGCTTTTGTCTTTTTCTTTCACTGCTGTTGAACTATTTCCTTGGGATACATTCCCAGAGTGAGATTACTGAGTCAAAGTGTATGAATACTTTTACGGCTTTCTGTCTATACTGCCAAACTGCTATTACAAAGGGCTGCACCCATGTTTTCTGCCACCCCCACTACGGGAAGCTTTATGGCCTACAGATTCCAGTACTTAGGTGGGAAAACTTTGCTTCCAAGGGGTGTCACACTTAACACAGTAAGCCCTGAGCAGAAGTGGTTTAGAGCGATCTGATGAATAAGCACTCTATCCCTCCCCGCCCCTGCCCAGCCCTGATGTATAGTGGGTTTAGGGATTGACTGCTTTTGTTTTGTTTTGCATAACTTTGCCTCTCTTATGAAATCCTTTAAAACGTGACTAAAATGGGATTAACCATAGTTAGGCTTGTCTTTTAAGAAAAGGATAAATCTGACAAACACCCTTTTCTGATGCAGTGCGCCTTGGGGAAAGCACTCCCGCAGCTTGGCCCCGGAACGGGCAGCTCTGAGAGGGACATCGGAGAGGGGGCCACCCTGGGAGCGGGCATCTGGGTGGGTGGTTGGCTATCCGGGAGGGGAGGGGGCCGCCCGGGGAGCGGCAGGGGCGGGGGTCAGACTCGGGCCCCAGCTCGCTGGCGGGGGCAGCCGATGATAAGGAAGGAGCAGCCCGTCGCCACGGCGGCGGCCCGGCCTGGCGGGAAGGCGGGAAGGGGCCCGGCCGGGCGAGAGCAGATAACGCCCGGCGCTCGGGCCGCCGAGACTCGGAGACGCCGTGGCCGCGGGAGATAGAGGCGCCCAAACTCGGGCGCGGCTCCCGGCTCCCAGTTCCCAGCTCCCGGCAGCCCCACACCATTCTCCCCCCACACAAACACACACACCAGCAGGGGCAGATCCGGGGGCGGTGGGCGCGCCCACGGTCCTGAGGGTCTCGGGACGCACAAGGTCCGGGACCGCCCTGCGACCTCAGCGTCCTCATGGCACCAGGCCGCCACCCGGTCCCCATCAGCTCTGGGGCCCTGGCCCCTGTCCAGGTCGGCCCCAGTGACCCCCAGACAAAAAGTCTCCCCATTCCCTCCTCTGTGGATTCCCTCCTCTGTTAAACGAGGGCCCTGAGGAATCGTCATTAATGTCTCAACACAGGGCGTGTGACAGGCTCTTCACAGTGTCCAAGGACTTCTGTCTGTTACCCAGCTTGGCTCTCCAAGAGCTCCAGAGGAGAGTGCTTGTTTATGGTGACACTGCCTGCTTCTCACAGATGGGGGTCAAGGAACTGGCCCTGGCCACCTGGCCCCTGAGCATCCCCACAGGGTTGGGGACCCAGAGAGCCACTCTTCCTTAACCCACAAGGAGGGGCCTTTACCCTCTGGAGGCTGACAAGGAAATCTCCAACAGTGGCATTTGCATTCTGCCTTTTCAAATTCCTCAGATTCCCCACATAAAACTCCGTTGGCTGCCAGACAGCCAGGGAGGAGGAGGGCTGGGAGAGGCTGCATAGGGGCAGCCAGGAGCCATAAATTGGCCCCGCTCTCCAGCAGAGAAATAACCCTGGGGGTGGGTGGAAATTCACACACACAGGGAACCTCCCTTTAATCACCCCACTGCCAAAATTAAACATCTCCTGACAGCAGCAAGCCGGTCCGGACTTCTCTACCTGACATTCAAGGCCCTGCCCATTCTGGCACTGACCCTCCTGTACCTGCTAGGCCTACACAGCACCCTGTCCACTGTATACAGTTTGCCTGTCACAATGTCTCACACTTTGGCTCCTTGGCAATCCTAAAGCCTTCCACTTTCTTCCCCACTCACCCGAATAAGTATTTACCTCTTCTTGGTGACTTCCTAAAGGATTTTCAAGGGTTTGGTCTTTATTTTTTGTTTTGTTTCATTCTTTGCATTGTTGTTGTTGTTCAGTGGCTCAGTCATAGCAGACTCTTGGCGACCCCCTGGACTGCAGCATACCGGGCTTCCCTTGTCCTTCACCATCTTCCAGTCTTGGCATTAAATGACCTTAAGAACCATGCTCTGAAGTAAGATTGGACTCCTCTGTATTACAGCCACCACTGGTTGCATGCCAACTATATGCCAGACCATTTCGTATAGTACCAAATCCTGTCAACAACTCCAGTGGATAAGAGATAGTCTCCCATTTTACAGATGAGTAAAACTGAGCTTGGCAAGGTCCAGGATCACAGAGCCAGGAATACTGGTTCGGCCTAACTTCAGATTCAGGCAGAACGTGAGTAAAAGGCAACTGACCAGGAGACCTTGGTTCTTCTAGGCATTTTGTTACTAACTCAGCTCTTGAGCAAGTCCCTCTCTTTCTCTGGGCCTCTGTCTACTGGATTACAATGGAGATGACAGCTCCTGCTTCCCCCAGGGCAGTTGAGGGGCTATGCAGAGTCAGGCATGAGGCTGGGTCTGCAGGAACCCTTCCTCTGGGGGAAACTGCAGGTTACCGTACCCTGCTTTTCTCCCCTAGGAGAAAACACTGACTTATGGAAATTGAGTATCCGCACCCCCCCAACTCAGATAGGCCTCTCCTGAAAGTCAGTGGTCCATTTCGTTCTGGCGCATGGGCAGTACTGTCAGTCCCTGGAGCCCTCAGCTTCCATTCTTTGTTGCCTACCCCCAACTTCTGCCTAGTTCCTCCTCACCCCACTCCCAGGCTCTCAGGACCCCTCTCCCCTCCCCCATTCAAACTTGCTGAAGAAAAAGCCACTCCATCAGTCTGTTACAGTTGTGTATGAATGAGGTCAAGTTAGTAGCATGTTCTTCCCAAAATATGCCTGTTATCAGCCTGGGATTCTGGCAGTTACTAATTTGGGGTAATACGTCCCTCCGTCTCTCCAGGCAGGAAGGCTGGTCCTGCCCAGTGCATCTGGAGTTCCATATTTTTATATTTTTATTGGTTTTTCCCCCTGCCCTCCACATCCTGAGCTGGGGGAGAGGGTTTATAGAAGCCCACTAATTAACCAAGAACAGAAGCCTTGTTTCATAAATAAAAGCGTAGATACACTGTAGGAATAGAAATCCAGCAAGTTCCCTGTAGAGCGTTCAAAGCTCAAAAAAAAATCCACTCCCCCTCCCAGGGTCTGGGCAGGTGAGCCCCCAGGGGCTTTCCATGGAAGACCTTGGTGGGGGCAGGAGAAGGGAGGTTCCTGGGGTTCTAAACTGAGCTCTTTTGCAGCCCAGCCTTCAGCTCATGGGGGCCCACTCTGTGCCCATTCCTGCCTCAGCTGTACCAGCCCTTCCCAACTCTGGGTCTCTCTGCTGGGTCTCTGGGCAGAGGGGAGAGAAGAGTTAATGCAAGCTGTCCTCTGACCCAGGGTTAGTGGGTGTGGTCTCCAGTGTGGTCAGATGGGGTGGTAAGACCGTGGGCAAGTCCACTGTTGCTCTCTGGACTTTCCTCTGTCTGAGGAATGGAAGGTACAGGTGAAATGAGCCCTGAGGCCTCCCACTCTCAAGTCCTGCACTACAGTTTATAAAGGAAGCTGTTCTGGAAGCTGAAGGAAGATCCCAGAGCTCACTTGTAGGTGGCTGCAGGCTTAACCCTCAGATCTCTTCATGTGGGCAGCTCTTCATCCTCATGATGACACACAACAACCTCTACTATTCTACCAATTTCAGATGTGGGAATGGAGGCTCGGTGTTTGACCTGCCATCCAGACCCTGTGAAGAAAGCCAGGCAGAAGGGACTTGCCCCTTTCTGCAAATGTGGAAACTGAGCTCTAGAGAAATCCAGCAACTGTTGCAGTCCAGGGCCATGCTCAACAAGGTAACAACCCTGTGAAGCAGAGAGTGCAGGCCAAGTGACCGTGGAGACTTGCTCCCTTCCTGTTTCTCTGCAACCCAAAGCCAAAGGGAAGGCAGTGTGGCTGCTCTCACTCCCAAGGGGAGTAGTCACATTAAAACCGCCCCTGGACGAACACCTACCTCCTCTTCCCTGAGAGCGCAGTGGCCTCTGTGGAGCCATCTGGTGGCCAGACCTCATCACTGCAGAAGCTACAGAGCCTGGGAGGCTAAGGGCCTTCTGGTCAGATTTCCCAGTTTCCAGAGACAATCTGCAAGAGAGATTTGTTTAAGCCTGGATCATAAGGCGACCTGAAGGATTCAGAGAAGCTGGTTTGACTGCTGGAGCAGCTTCCACTCCACAGGAAGTGTTTCTTCCAAGAAACTGGAGAACTGGGCTGCGTGCAGAAGCATCTTGCATTCCCTCCCCACCCAGCATCCCAGAGATACCAGTGCCCATATCACAAGGGGAAACAGAGGCCTAGGAACCCAACCCTTGATCACAATCATGCAGCAAATAAGGATGAGGACAGGCCCCAGGATTAGTTCAGGGCTTACTATATACATCAAAGCCTAGCCTGCTGTGTGACCTTGGACAAATTATATACCGTTTCTGAGCCTCTTTCGTCTGTGCAGGTCAAATGACATAATGTATGCAAGTTGCTTTGCACAAAATAATGAGCTGTGCCTATCTTTACTGTTCTGATAGATATTTCCACTGTTATTTCTCCTCACCCTCTCCTTGGTAAGGGGTCCTTGTAGCCCCGCTTCACAGAGGACATAAGACCTGAACATCTTGCCCTAGAATACATTAGTCAGTGGTTGATCAGAATTCCAAACAATAGCTGTTTCAGGAAATGCACAGTGAAGGCATACGGGGCACAGAGGTGTGATGCTAGAAGCCTATTTTTACCATTTTTATATAATTTTTAAAGGTTATGCTCCATTTAAAAAATGCTGGCTATATTTGCCATGTTGTACAATCTTACATTGTAAGAGCCTATCTTACATACAATATAGTTTGTACCTCCTATTCCCCCACCCCTATATTGTGCCCCCAGCCACTGATAACTGTTGGTTTGTTCTCCATATCTGTGAGTCTGCTTTTTTGTTATATTCATTCATTGTATTTTTTAGATTTCACATATCATATCATACAGTATTTGTCTTTCTCTGTCTGACTTATTTCACTTAGCATATTACCTTCTAGGTCCATCCATGTTGCTGCAAGTATAAACCTTTCATTCTTTTTATGGCTGAGTAGTATTTCATTGTATATATGTACCACATCTTTTTTATTTTCACATCTGGTTTTTTTTCACATTACTCTGTTGATGGACACTCAGGTTGCTTCCATACCTTGGCTGTTGTAAATAATGCTGCTACGAACATTGGCCTTGTGGATAAGGGCACGGCAACCCACTCCAGGATTCTTGCTTGCAGAATCCCATGGACTAAGGAGCCTACCGGGCTACCAGGCTACGGTCCATAGGGTCGCAAAGAGCTGGACACGACTGAAGAGACTTAGAATGAACAAAAAAAATGAATATTGAAGTACATGTATCTTTTCAAATGAGTGCTTTTGTTTTCATCAGCTATATATCCAAGAGTGAAATTGCTGGGTCATATAGTAGTTCTATTTTTAGTTTCTTTGAGAAACCTTATACTGTTTTCCATAATTGGAAGCCTATTTTTAGATGGTTCCAGAAAAGAAAATATAGGAGAAAAAGAATGATGAAGCAAAATGGGACAGAATGTAAACAATTGATGAATCTGGCTACAAGTTATACAGGTTTTTTTGCAACTTTTTCATGAATTTGAAATTATATCCCCCAAAAGGTTTTAAAGGCCAGTTATTTCAAAATTCCACCTAGTCTCATCTACCACCCTCCTGGGAAGCAGATGAAAATTCCAGCCTCTCAGCGTTCCTTGCTTCTGACCGGTGGCCCCATGCCCGAGGCCTCGGCGGGGATATGACTGCTGGTAACACCCCTGCAATCCCTCCATAGGAAGTCAGAGGTGCCCCTGCCTAGTGGCCAGCATCACCCCAGTATCCCAAGCCTTCTCAGGGCCTCTCCTCGGCCTCCCTGTTTCCCAGCCCCCACCACCTCACTCCCGCCCAGGTCCCAGCCAGGCTGTGGTGCGAGGTCGAGGTGGGGTTTATTTATAAGTTCCCGCTGATTATGAATCACTGGAGGAACTGCCTGCAGACTGGAGACAAAAGTCTGGGGCCGCCTGGCCAGGAGGAAACACTCTTTACATTTGACTTTCCCCTTGGCACAGGCCACTCCGCGCCTGGCCTGGCCAGGATCTGCCAGCCCCTTCTGTTCTCAGAGGCAGAAGCGCATTTGCCGCCAAGTCTTGTCGGCCTGTCCGCCTTGCTGTGTAAACAGGACCTGGGGCTGGCGGCCCGGCCCCGCACTGGAAATGAGCCTGCCTTCCGCAGCCTGGCCACTTCCTCCTCACATCCAGAGACGCCTCAGAGTTCAGATGAGGGCTGGTGGGCAGGAGTGAGGAGAAGTTAGTGTTCTGCTCTGCTGGGGTCTTCATCAGCCTTGATGGAGGATCAGTGGACAAACAGAGGAGAAGAGGACTCTTAGGCTGCCGTCAAAGCCCAATATAAATGACCCCTCCTCTGGGAAATCACCTCACTCAGGGTCTGCGCCCCCCCATCATAGTTTATAGTTTTGTTACCTTCAATTAACACATATTCAGCACCTACTGTGGGGCTTCCCAGGTGCCTCAGTGGGTAAAGAATCCGCTAGCAATGCAGGAGATGCAAGAGATACAGGTTCTATCCCTGGGTTGGGAAAGCATGGCAACTTATTCCAGTGCTCTTGCCTGGAGAATCCAATGGACAGAGGATCCCGGTGGACTATAGTCCATAGGATTGCAAAGAGTCAGACACAGCTGAAGTGACTGAGCATGCACTCACATGTACCAGGTTCTGTACAAGGTGCCTATTAGGGTTACATGGAAATATCCTATTCATATCATCATTACTTCTTTTGATTCTTAAGGGCAGACAGAGTTAATGTCTGCTTCATGATCCCCCTCATCCTACAAAGTGCCTTGCATGGTTCCTGAGCACAGTAGAAGCTCAAAATTTTTCATTGCATTGACCTAGATTAAACTGAGGCAGGCAAACTAGAAGGAAACCAAGTTCCAACCCACTCCTCTTTTGGGTCCTCTGTCCCCATCCTGCCTTAGCATTCTTGCCCTGGGAGCCATACTCCTTGGAGAAACTGGTTTCTCTTTATGAATATCTGAACCAGGTTTTATATCTGAGTAACTTATAATGTAAAGGATTTGATTTCAGAAAGTGCTAGAAACCCTCCTCCAAACCTCGCTCAGAAACATCTTCCCCACTCCTGAGATGTCACCAACTTTGAGGCATTCTTCTCAGTTAAGCATACCTTCTCCACCTCCAGGTGAAAGAAGGGAGTTCCCTCTGGATGGTTGACCTTATATCCCCATTTTACAGATGAGCAAACTGCAGCTCAGAGAAGCAATGTACTTGATCAGGGCTGGTACAAAGGAGAGACAGGTTTTGATTGTTTGTTTTGTTTGGCCAGGCTGCTTGTGGGACCTTAGTTCCCCAACCAGGCATCAAACACGTGCCCCCTCCACAGGAAGCATGGAGTCTTAACCACTGGACCACCAGGGAATTCCCTAGAGATGGGTTTTAAGCTCAGCTAAGGGCAGCTAATGCCTAGGATTCTTCACAAGGAATCGAACTGCCTCCCCTTTATCTGATGCCATCTTTCAGCAGAAGAAAAAGGGAAGGAATAAGTCCCCAGAGAGAGGGAAGAATGGAAGTCAACTTTAGAAGCTTGCTGTGCCAGCCATTCCAGGTTGTGCCCACTGCAATCTTCCAGTTACAACATTCATTAATAAACCTGTTCAACAGATGGCAAAACTGAGGCTTGGAGAGGTGTGATGGGCTCAAGGTCATCAAGCTAGTGGTGGCAGCCAAGACCCTCGTCAGGACCCCAGCACCTGTAGAGAGCCCCAGGTTGGTGAGTTCCATGGAAAAGCCAGGTTATCAGCCCAAGCGAGGCTGTGAGAACTGCAGCCAGAGGTTTTTAGGGTTTTAGGGTAGATGGGATGAAGGCCTTTCTGGAGGGTGCAGGATAGGGACAAACATCTGCAGGATTTTTTATTCTGGTGGCTTCTATTTCACCTGCCTCAAGACTTTTGCAAGAGTTCTACACAGCTATTAAAAGCAAGACTTTCTGCTTTTCTCTGTTGAGGACCTTCCCCCTCTCTTGCCTGGCTCTGGATGTCTCCACAGAGGAGTCAGGGTTACTAGCAGAGACTAAAATCCCACTTGCCTACTAACTCAGGGGCCTCAAGTAAACCTGCCCAAGTGGCAGTTTCCTCATTTGCTCATCGCAAAATGGGGATAATATCAGCTATTCAGAGCCTCTGTGAAATGACTGAAGACCTGAGATATCTTCATAAGGTGGAATGGGAGCACAAAAGGTCATTATGGTGGCTTGTACTGGTCTAATTATTTCATACAGAACGGTCCTTCCTCACCCCCCAAGATCCTCAAATTCCTGAGGGAGGAGAGGGAGGGGACAGAGCCACAGTGTCCTGTTCATCTGTACCTTCTCTCATTCCTATCTGTCCCTGCCCATACATCGAGCAAACTGGGATGTACTCTGTCAATTCTGGCTGATGACTCAGAGAGATTAGACCTGGAGGCAGAGGAAGGGGTTGGGAGTTTTCCAAGTCCTCTGTGGCCAGAGAATTCTGGGAGGTGAAACCCCTGAATGATGAGGTCTCCTAAAGCCACTTGCCTCAGCCAGTGAACAAGTTTTTTTTTGCTTTTGTTTTTTTTTTTACATCCACTGTCCCAATTAAACTTCACAGCCATCCTACGAATTAATCCCCCTCAGCCCCACTTGACAAATGAGAAAACCGAGGCTCGGAGAGCCTAAGCAACTTGCCTGAAGCCACTAGGCTAATGGGTGGTTTCCAACTGAGGGTCCAAACTGAGATCAGGGGTTCAGGGGTACTAGTTTCAGAATCTGAGGGCTTGGTGCCCAGGAAAGAACCCGATCTGAATCCTGGCTGAAACCATCATGAACTGTGTGACCTGAAGCAAGGTCACTCACCTGAGGCTATATCTCTGTAAATGAGGATGATGGCCTATTCAGTGTTGGGCAAGTAAATGAGATAATAGATGCAGACCCCGCCTCCAGGCAGTGCTCAGCTACCACTGGGGCCAAATCAATGTTCACGGGTCAACTTCCTGCTGCCCCCAAGGTTGACACACTCTCCAGGATCTTACTCATCAATGATGACCTCAGAGTCCCAATCCAAAGAGCATGCAAGGAGATTGGTGCCCACTCCAGGTACAGGGGGCCCAGCTGGAAAATGTGAGCCCACTGTCCTGGCTCCCAAGTCTCTGCATGCTGGTGTCTGGCACAGTGCCTGCCCAGAGTGGGTGCTTGGTAAACACTGATGAATGAATGGACGTTGTTTGGATGCCGAGAGGTCGGCGCTGCCGCCCGTTTGCTGTTCCAGGGGACAATGGGACAGCCTCTTTGGACTGGGGGTGCTGTCCCAGAATGTCTGAGGGGTGAGGTCACTAGGCTCGTGTGCACTGCTTACAGGAAGCATGCTAGCTCAAGCACGCCTGATGCCAGCCAGCAGACATTTCCTGGCTGGCAACAGTCCCCTCCCTCCTCCTCTTCCTCCTCCTGCCCACCTCAGGCCTGCGTGCCTGCAACCTGGACTTCTCTCCTTGCCTTGGGTCCCACCCTGGGATGGTCCACTGGGGTTCTCACTGCCGTCCTCACCTCCTAAGGACCTGGGACCACCTTGTCCAGAGCAGTCAGAGAAGCCAGATGATGCACAAATGCTTTAGAAGAAAAACACTCCCAGCAGTCCCTCTGTGTGATTGGCACAGGGGAAACTGAGGCCCAGAGAGGTTATTGCAGTCTCCCAGGGTTGCACAGCAGTCCAGACTAGGGACTCCCACCAAGAGCTGGGGTCAATTCCTGGTTCTCCAGTCTTTGGGCAAAACCCTCCTCTAGGGCTCTTTTTTCCTCCTCTGAAAAATGAGTAACCTTCTGCCCCTTCCAGGCTCTTGACTAGAAGTATATCCCTTCTGTGTGACCTGCCAAAGCCCTTTATCCATTCTCTCCTGAGCTTTTCTTCAGTGACAGAGACTGAGGTTTTAACTCAGGAATGTTAATAATCCCTCACTTGCATAAACAGTACAGTTTTAAAAATCACTTTTCACACACAGTACTTCAATTTTCCCTACATCCTATTTTACAGATGATGGAATTGAGGCCCAGAGGGGCTTGTCCCTGGAGCTGGCCAGTGGCAGAGCTGGGGTTCAAACCTGTGCCTGAGACAGGCTATATCTGATGCATCCTCCTTGCTCCCTTGGCCAGCCTCAGGGCCAGGCATGAATCAGATGCCCAGGAAACCTGTTTGTGGGGCCTGACGTACTCATTTAAATGGGGCAGGGGGTGTCTCCTGAAGACCAGGCCACTCTTAAGGAATGGGCTGGACCTTCAGATCTACAGCAAATCAGGAGGCACTCCTGTCCACCCAGGCACCTTGGTGGTCACCAGAGCTGGGGTGTAATCCCCTCGGTTTCCCCATCTATAAAATAGATACCCATATCTTAGGGGAGGTGTGAGGACCCCCTGGTGCCAAGTTGCCTCCCTCCACTGGCCCCAAGCAGGGTTCTGCCAGGCTCTGGGGAAAAGACTAGGAGCTGGCCCTGAGTCACTGAGGCAGGCTGGGATACCTGCGCCCCCATTTCCCAGCTTCAGCCCAGCTCACATCAAAGCCAAGCCACTCACCCTGCCCGCCAACCCAAACCTGGCAGGCCAGGGCAGCAGCAGCCGAGAAAAAGGCCAGGCCTGACAGGAGCTGTTTGCTCTCCGGCACTCTGTGATTGTGGTATAGTGACCGCAGTGGACGACAGAGTCAAAGGGGACACTGTTCTCTGAAGCCAGCACTCCCCCAGAGTGGGAGGAGGTGGCTACCCACAGCCTGAACTCAGGCTGGCTCCAGGCCTGGCACAGGCCTCCACGCTTCACACGTGTGACCTCATTTAATCCTTACAACAACCCTGCCAAAGTGGCTTGAC
Source organism: Okapia johnstoni (assembly GCA_024291935.2). Classification (NCBI taxonomy): domain Eukaryota; kingdom Metazoa; phylum Chordata; class Mammalia; order Artiodactyla; family Giraffidae; genus Okapia; species Okapia johnstoni. Next base: position 80,287,326 of record CM044307.1, read on the forward strand.
TGTCTGCACTGATGAACAAGCAAACCGAAGTGCAGGGAGATGAAATGACTCATCTAAGTTCCTACAATAGTGAGGGGCAAACCAGGTCCATCTGACTCCACGAAGGGTAACGAATGACTCATCACCAAGATCCGGCCATTATCTGTTTCATAGTAAGCCCCCACTGAGGGCTGGACTGGATTGACTTGAGCACCTACTATGTGCCAGGCCAACTGCTTTTGGAGTGTCATTTGACTTAAAACTGAATAACTCAGAGAAGAAGGCATCACTAGCCCCGTTGTACAGATGAGGAAACTGAGGCTTACCCAAGATTCACTTTAAATACCCATAGGCCCAGGGTACTCTTCAGTAGTTGAGTGGGGTCCCTTCACTCCCTTCTTCTGTGTTGGAAAGAGAGCAAAAGCTGGAAATTCCCTAGTGGTCCAGTGGTTAGGGCTCCATAGTTTCACTGCCAAGGGCCAGGGTTCAGTCCCTAGTCAGGGAACTAAGATCCCACAGGTCAAGTGGCATGACAAAAAGAAAAAAAAAAAGCAAAAGAGAAGGGCATGGGGTGATTTGGGGCAAGGAATTAAGAGGTACAAACTATTACGTATAAAATAAGCAACAAGGATATATTGTAAAGCGTGGGGAATATAGCCAACATTTTATAATAACTCAATGGACTATAACCTTTAGAAATTATAAATCACTTTATTATACACCTATAACTTACATAAGTCACTGTGGATGGTGACTGTAGCCATGAAATTAAAAGATGATTACTTCTTGGCAAGAAAGCTATGACAAACCTAGACAGTGTGTTAAAAAGCAAAGACATCACTTTGTCAACAAAGGTCCATATAGTAAAGGCTATGGTCTTTCCAGTAGTCACGTACCATCATGAGAGCTGGACCATAAAGAAGGCAGAGTACCTAAGAACTGATGCTTTTGAACTGTGATGCTGGAGGACTCTTGAGAGTCCCTTGGACCACAAGGAGATCAAACCAGTCAATCTTAAAGGAAATCAATCTTGAATACTCATTGGAAGGACTGATGCTGAAGCTAAAGCTCTAATACTTTGGCCACCAGATGCAAAGAGCCAACTCATTGAAAAAGAACCTGATGCTGAGAAAAATTGAAGGCAAAAGGAGAAGGTGGTGACAGAGGTTGAGATCATTGGGTGGCATCACCAATGCAATGGACATGAACTTGAGTAAACTCCAGGAGATGGTGAGGGACAGGGAAGCCTGGGATGCTGCAGTCCATGAGGTCACAAAGAGTCAGACACGACTTGGTGACTGAACAGTTACTTATATAATGTTGTACATCAACAATACTTCAAAAATGAAGTGAATGAGAAAGAAAAGAAAGAGAGCAAAAGCACCCAACGGCATTATCCTCTCAACTCCCAAATAATTATGCCCTATGTGTGCTGCCCATACTGCGAAGGACGGCTGCATCAGGGCTCCTGATTCTTTTTGGGCTTTAGGATGACCTACTCCTGCCCTGTCCTTTCTCCTTGTAATGTCATAAAGGCAAGATCATAAGTGTATAGTTCAATGAATTATCAAAATGCAAATACAACAATATAACCTCCAAAACCCTGCTTTTGAAAATAAGTATATTCACATAATCAGTGCAGAAGCACTTGGGGAAGCCAAAGGGAATCGGTATGAGACTCTGCATTGCTAAGCAGCTTCCCAGGGATGCTGGTGCTGCCCGCCTCACCAGAGCATTGGCATCACCTGGAGCTCAGTGGAAATGCAGAATCTCAGGGAAACCCCAGGCATACAGAGCATTGGTCAGCTGGGAACATTAAAAGCTATCAAAATCCCACCTCGAGGAGTTCCAATTTAATTTTCCTGGGGCAGGGTGGGGCTGGGCATCCATGTTTTTGACTGCTCCTAGGTGCCACTGAGGCACAGTGAAGGTTGGAGCTCTACAAGTGAAGGCCATGGAGTCCTTGGCGCTGGAAAGGACCTTACTCATTACCCTGTCCTGCTGCCTTTTATGGAGGACCAGAAATAGATCCCAAGTGGGACAGCAACCTGTCTGAGGTCAAATCATGTATGAACAGATCATCAAATATTAAAGCAGGAAGTGATTTTTTTTTTTTTTTGGCCATGCCAGGGATTAAACCTGGGCCCTCGGCAGTCAAAGCACAGAGTCCTAACCACTGGACCACCAGGGAATTCCCAACAGGAAGTGACCTTGGAGTCCAACTGATTTAACCCTCCTTGTTTTGCATCTAGGAAAACTGAGGCTGAGGGAGGACAGGACAGCTAGAAGGAGCACTAAGGTCTAGGATGGCTCTCCAACACAGCAAGCTGTCTCTCGGCTACTTTATCTCCCTCCAAATGTCAGACCTAGCAAAGGACAAGCCCTCACTTTTCAACTGCAAATGGAAAAACTCTTTCTCCCCTCAATCTCAAAATGTGGATTCAGGATCTTCTCAGACACTGGGATTATAGTATTAAACATGCAGCTTGGCAAGACACCAGGACTCCATGAAAGGGATAATGACACCTGTTACTATATAGATGTTGGACCTAAACCAATAAAACATAAACAAATTAAGGAAAAAATATTTGCCAGTAATTATAACATGTCAAAGTTTCTTTTGATGATATTGTTCATATGTAAAGCATTTTTACAATCAATAAGAAACAGACAACTTAAAAGTGGGCAATGGATATCAGGGAAAGTATAAAATGCCCATAAATATTAGAGGATATGTCCAAATTCACTTACAGTTGAAAAAAAAGCAAATTTTAAACACTGGGATACAACTCTCAACAATCAGATAAATAAAGATTGGAAAGAGGTCCTGCCAATATTGTGGGGAAATAAGCAATTACACACACATTACATTTGTGAACAAGTAAATGTACAGAAATTTCACTTTGTATATTCTTTACTCAGTAAATTCCACTTCTAGAAAGGTACCTTGCAGATAAATTCATACACCTGCACAAAGATTAGGTACAAAGTGTCATATCAGCACTGTTTGCAATAATGGAAAACTGGAAAGGGCCCAAATGTCCATTAATGTGGTCATGCAAACAATGACAAAGTCTCACATGCTCCTGCTTGGAAGGGTCTACGTATTGCAGAACAGTACATAGATTATGGTTTTACTTGTACAAAAAAATTCTACAAATGTTCATGTGCATAGTTGACATATGCACAGAAATGTCCAGAATGATACTCTAAGCTGCTAGTATTAGACAGTAAGAGGGAAGAGGACAGATTTCACTTAAAAGAAAAAATCTCCCATAATTCTGTGATGTTCACATAAAAGCACATACTACTTTGGTTATAAGTACTTTTCAATGAAATTGGATTGCGCTTCCTATGAATTCAGGGGTTGCTAAAGGCAGTGCAGTTCTGGGGCTGGGGGGGACAACACATTGGAACTTCTCACAAGGACACAAGGAATCTCATTTTAATAGTCCACTGGCCACCAGTACAACAAAATACATGCTCTGTTGCTGATGAAATTCATTGTTTAAATTAGACAATAAAACACTAATTATATTCCTAGACATGTCTGTTTTTTTGGGGTTTTGCCACACCCACATATGGCACCCACATATGGTGATACATGGCATCTTAATTCCCTGGTCAGGGGATCAAACCCAGTCCCCTTGCAGTGGAAGGGCTGAGTCTTATCCATTGAATCACCAAGAAAGTCTGCCTAGATATGTCTTTGTATCAGGCTATAACTAAAAGTAACCATTAGCTCACTCCCAGAAGAAATTCAGGGGAGAAGACAAAGGAGAAGTAGCAGCAGATGTAGTGTTTAGTGGCTTATGATAGCATGGAGCTATATAAAAGCTCCATGGTGTCTACCCACTGTCTTCCCAGGGTCCAGGGGCTGTGAAGGGCTCAAGGGGTGGAGGAGGGTCCCAGCCAGAGACAGATTCAGAGCTTCAAGCAGGGCAGCAGGGAGTCTTGACTTTTATCTACAAACTGAGAAAGGAGTGCCTGTAGCTCCTCCTTTTGCTGAGCAGGGGAAGCGTCCTGCAGCAGGAAGGGCTGGGGACAGGAACGGGAACACGTGCTCCTGTGGGTGGCAGCAGAAAGTTGCCCATGGGCCCCAGCTGCCGAGCCCTAGATCTGATTTCACCACAGGATGAGTACCCTCTTGTCACTACCCCAGGGGAGAGCAGCCCCTTGAGGTCCTTCTGCCCTCTATCAAATCCTGCCTTCAAGACACAGCAGGTTGTTTTCTGCCAATGCACAGGGCATCAGAGCCAGACAGAGCCTGGAGACCACCTGGGCCAATCCCTTCATTCTGTAGAGAGGAAAATGGGTCGATAGAGGAGAAGGGGTTTGCTCAGGGTCACCCAGAAAGTGGGTGGCAGAGCTGAAACTGGGTCTTTGAGTGAGAAAAGTTACACACAGCCTCTACCCACACTTTTCTGGATCATGCCTGGCTGTCCCCTCCCCGTGGCCCCATCTGTCATTCAACAAATACTTACTGAATACTTGCTATTTGCCAGATAATGTTCGAGACCCTGAGGAGACAGCAGTGGACAAAACAAACCAAACTCCTACTCGGGTGGAGCTGACATTCTCGCTTAATCCCAATACCTACCTGTTTCATTTGAGGAGCAGACACATGCCGTCCTGCTGCAACCCAGAAGGCCTGGTTAGGAAAAATCGTTCTTCCCATGTCCATGCTGTACAGGCCAGAGGGCCTTGTCCCTGGAGGAAAAGAAGCATCAGTTGAGAATGGCCCAAAAGTTTCCCCAGTGCCAGCCCTGCAGGGGTAATAGCCCCCAACCCATGAGAATCCTCTCCTTTGATTCTCGGAACCACCTTACCAAGCAGATACTCATATCCCCATTCTACAAGTGAGGAAACTGAGGCCAAAGAAGGTGAAGATGCCGGGCAAGTAAGCATCTGGACTGGACTTTCTCCTTCCTCCAGATCAGGGTCTGGATACCCCATGGGCCAGGGCAGGCTGGGCGAAGCAACAGGAACAGGGTGCATCTTATGCAAGCTTCCACTTTAGGGAAGGAGAGTGGGGGGTTCCATTGGCTTTTTCTCAAGGTGCTCAGAGAAATTCACATTGCCTGCCCTGTCTAGAGGATGCCAGAGGGACCAGCCCTGGTTCAGGAGTTAGCACCCTGTCCTGGGACTCTGGTGCCCAGAGCAGAGTTTCTAACTATGAGGGGGTACCAGCCTTTTTTGTGATACTTAATAGAAACCTTGAACCCTCTAAGAATATATATATCAGTCAGTTCAGTCGCTCAGTCGTGTCTGACTCTTTGCGATGCCATGAACCGCAGCACGCCAGGCCTCCCTGTCCATCACCAACTCCCAGAGTCCACCCAAACCTATGTCCATTGAGTTGGTGATGCCATCCAACCATCTCATCCTCTGTCGTTCCCTTCTCCTCCTGCCCTCAATCTTTCCCAGAATCAGGGTCTATATATATATATATATCCCCTACACATGAACCCTCAAGTTGCAAACTTTCAAAGATGCAAACATGTATGCCATCCCCCGTATGTCAGCTGTTGTACTGTACTACTGTATTTTTCAAGGTACTGTACTGTCATATTAAAACTTTTATTTTTTATGTTTGTTTTTTAAGTACATATTATTTGTGTAAAAAATATTATAAACCTATTACAATACTATACAATAATATATATCCGATTGTGCTAGTTGGATACCTAGGCTAATTTTGCTGGACTTACAAATTGGACTTATGAACACGCTCTCAGAATAGAAGTTGTTCTATGCAGGGGACTTACTGTATTCTCTTTATCCCCTCATATCATTTTGCACACAGATTCCTTAAGCCCATCCTTCACCACGCCTGGCAGTGGTAGACCCTCCCAAGGAGCCTCCCTTAATGGGGTGAGGAATCACATTTTGGAGCTGAATTCAGTGGCCCCCAAGGATTCTCCTACTCCTTAGGAGAATCACTACTTGAGGGGCCTGCAGACCAGCCCAGGCGGTGCATGAGTGCCCCCTGGGGGCAATTCATCCAAGCGTCCCAGGAAATACTGAGCCATCACTTCCCCTAGCATTTAATTAAGATTTAGTAGAGAAGAGTTGTTGTTTAAAAACCTGTTTTAAATTCAAATTGTCAAGGATGGGAATTACAATGCTCTAAAATGGCTGTTACTCTGCTCCTAAATAAAATCTTTCAAGCTATTTCAGTTTCCTGACAATAGGATCTTATTTGCCGTGATTTCAGGGGGGTGACCATGTAATAGTGTTGACCCCATTCTGCCAGGTTTTCTCAGCTATAAAATGGTTATCCTTGAGTTCAATCCCTGGGCTGGGAGGATTCCACACGCCACAGAGCAACTAGGCCCATGCATCTAGAGCCTGTGCTCCTCAACAAGAGAAGCCACCGTAATGAGAAGCCTGCACACCAAAAAAGAGGAGCCCCCGCTCACCACAACTAGAGAAAGTCTGCACACGGTCAAAACACAGATGTTCAGAACACCACTTCCTGCCCCACAGGACTATTGTTCGGGTTAAATACACCAGAAGCACTCAGAACAGAGCCCGGAAGAGTCAGCACCCAACAGATGAAATCCTTCCTTACTATTACTACTGTCATTGCTATTATCATTGAAAGCCTTAGCTGTTCAAGTCTGAGAACCTCTGCGGTGCCCAGCAACCACACTAAACAAAATGTTTAGTTGTTTAGCAACCCCACTAAACAAAGTGACTCGGATTCAAGCCCCTCACCCATCAGGAACCCAGGCTCTACACATACCCTCAAGTCCCCCAGCCACTCCCCAGCTGACTCTGGGACACCAGGACCCACATAGTGCCTCCAGCAGTTCAGAGGTGAGCCACAGCTGATCACTACCCCCTCCATGTTTGTGGGGTCCCACCAATTCTGAGGGGCCAAGTGCTACTAGTTCAGGAAGCTGAGGGGTGCTGGGTAAGGGGGGCCGGGAGGAAGAGACACTCCACATGAAGAGCACTTAGTAATATGAGGGACCCTAAGAAGGGGCAAGACACCCTGGAGAGGAGCCAGGAGACCAGGCATCTAATGCCTGCTGGGTGATCATCACTTGTTGTGTTCCCTTGGACAATCTGCACTCCGTCTCTGGGCCTCGGTTTGCTTCAGGCAGTGAGGCGGGTTGGACTCATGGGTTGAGTCAGAAAGGATAGGCCCTGTTGATCATAAGCCCCTAGGACCACCTTCCTTGGAAGCCAGGCGTGGCAGGCTCCAAGCATGGGGGCAGGAGGTACCAAAAACAAACTTTACTCTTTTACTCGGGGTAGGGAGGACTGGAGCTGGCCTCACCCAGCAGTCTTATCCCCCCAAATCAACTCCAAGTCCTGTCTGCCTGGCACCCTGTCCCAAGCATAGAGCACAGAAATGAAGGGCCCTTTCACCCTGTCCGCCTTACCCCAAACCTCCTGCCAGTAATACCAGGCTGAGGGAAGGAAAGGGAGAGAGAGGGAAGGAGTGAGAGCGGAGGGGAAAAGGGTGACAGCTCATCTCGGTTTACCCAGGACTGTCCCTGTTCTAGAACCGAGAGTCCTTCATCCCAGTGACCGCCCCCTCCAGTCTGGGCAAACGAGGACTACCCTTCCCTTTCGGAGCAGCCAGCCGGCCCTTCTTTCTGATCAGGACTTCCAGAGCAGAGCTGGGCCACAAACCCCCATGGCCCGGGGGATGCAGTTAACTAGTGACATCAGAGCAGTGTGTGACCTGTTTCATAAGAAAGAGAATAAAGGCCACACCGACCCTCAAGGAGCCTCAGAACATGCTGCCTTACCTTGTCAATGGAGCAGCACTGGTGGTCAGCTCCCAGGAGTCCAGAGGACAACCTCCCTCGCTGCCCACCCAGGCCCCAGCCACAGGGCCACAGGGAAGAAAAACAATGGAAACAAATGATGAGATCCAAGATGTCCTGGGAAGCTGCTAAGCATCCGGGCACTAAGGGGAACCCCTCCAGCAGGGGGATTTCTAGGGGAGCATGTTAGACAGACAGAGCTGTGAGCACCTCACAGAAATTTCCAGGCCCCAGCAAACGCTCAGAATCAGCAGAATGTTTCTCTAGCCCCAACAGAGGCACTCAAGTCAGGAGACTGCTGCTTGATGGACTTGAGACTATCCCTTGGGGAGAAAGGGAAGAACTCAAACCACCTGAGAACCAGTTTTTACCACTCCCCTCCCTTACATCCACTCCCCACGGAGGGCTTCCAATGGAGAGTAAGTAGAATCAGAGAAAAACACATTTCTATCTCTGATGTTCACTGAATCACTAGCCTGAGACTTACTGCAGCCACATTGCCCAACTCACACCCTGAAATCCTCCCCTCTAGTCCCCAAACTCCATCAAACAAAGCCCCGAAGGAAGGATAGAAAAACTGAGAAGGTATATTTGCATCACTGTCCAGGGATTGGAATACCCACTTGGGCACTGATCAGCCAAGAGCCTGTGTCAGGCTCAGCAAGCTTCTGAGTTACAAACGTGCTAATTCCCATAGACTGACCCTCATCCAAACCCATTTCCTCCTTCCACCAGGCCCTCATACCTGAGCAGGCTGCACCCTGAGCAGCTGGTCACCCAGGTGCCCTCTTGCTCTATGGTCTTTCTGTATCCCCACAGGGCTCATGAAACAGTGACCTCTGATAGAACACAATCCCCGCTTTCAGGGGGCCCCACTCAGCCCTGATTAAATCCTGCTGAAAGCTCTGGCTGGCCCTGGCCAGGCCCCGCACCCCACATACACCTGTCAGGAATGAATGACCCTTTATACCAGACCCGTCCTGGAGATCCCAGCCGTCGACCCTGCACCGCAGACAGATCCCAGTGCCACCCTCAGTCTCAGAGTCCCCCTTCACACACTCACACACATTTTGAGTGACTCTGAGTGGAAGGGGCTGGTGTTTGAAGCCGCAGAGAGGTAGGCATGGACAGGCGGGGATGCACTCAGGTGAGGCCAGGCCTCCAGGTGGAGGAAATCTAGCATCTGCCAGCACTACTTGAGGGATATCCTCCAGAGCCAACCAGAGCCTGGGTATTCAAGGAGAAACAAGCTTCTTCTTCACTTTTTTTTTTAACTTTTAATTTTATATTGGAATACAGGTAATTATGATCATTGTGATAGTTTCAGGTGGACAGCAAGGGGACTCAGCCATACATATGCATGTATCCATTCTCCCCCAAACTCCTCTCCCATCCAGGATGCCACATAACATTGAGCAGAGTTCTCTGTGCTATACAGTAGGGCTTTGTTGGTTATCCGTTTTAAATATAGCAGTGTGTACATGTTGATCCCAGAAACAGGCTTTTTCAGTGGGGCGCTCACCTTTACTCTGGAGCCAGGACAGGGAGGGGACATGAGAGAAAAAATTGGAAAGAGGTGCTGACAGGAGCAGGAAAGAGCTCACACACTCTTCTAGAACCATTCCCTGCTGTCCATCACAGGAAGTTGCTGCCCTCAGCCGGGACTCCACAGGGAGGCAGAGCTTGGTTCAAAGCTGGGTTCTGCCAAGAGCCCACAGCCCTGTTCTCCTGGGTCATGAATGGCCCACAGAAACTCCCTCCCTTAGTGACCACTTGGTTCTCTTCTGGGGACCCACGTCATAGCTTATCCTTTTTGACCTTCTCACACACAGTGCTGACCATCCCCCACTTGCTGTATGAGTTTTTGTTGTTCCTCCCAGGGTGCAGCACTCAGATGCACATGGAGCTTCCAACAAGCATGACTCCCCTTGGCAAAGGTGACACTTCCCTCTTCTCTGAGAAATCAATGCAAAAAAGAAGAAGCTCCCTAAGTTTAACCTCCAATAGGGCCTTCTATTACCCTTACCTTGTAGTTATGTATGCAGTTTTTTGGGTTAAGAATCAGGAGTCAGGGTTAAGTTAGGCCTCAGCTGTACAACATAGGGGCCACCTGCCATGTACGGCTATTGAGAACGTAAAATATGGCCAGTCCGAACTGAGAGGTGCTGTTAGTGTAAAATGCACATGAGATCCCAAAGATGTGGTAGAGGAAAAAGAATATAAAATATCTCATTAATGGGTTAAAGAAAACACATTTTTAAAGTTAATTCTACCTGCTTCATTTTACTTTTATAATTTGGCTATAAAGCAGTTAAAATGATACTTGTGGCTTAAACTATATATTTTTATTGGACAGGAGTTGGCTCAAGTATTCCTCTCCTACTAGGCTGTGAATGCTCTGAGGGCATCGAGGGCAGTTTGAGTGGGAATAAAGTCTGAGACAGATCATGGAATGTCTTGAACTCCAGGCAGAGGGGCAGCACTGAGACTGGAAGCAATTGTTGTTAGATCAGGTCCGTACACTTGTCCCCCAGGACAATGTGCTCCCAGACCAACCCTGGCCCCAAGAGGGAGAGGAGGAGGTGGTATCTGAAAGGAGAGTATTGTTCAGGTGGGACAAGGGGAACAGGACCTCCAGGTGGAGGGAGCTGGCTGAGCAGACTCAGGAGCAGCCGAGTCAGGCCTTGTTTGGGAGGGGACCAGGAGAAGGTCAAGAGAAGAGAGGTAGAAAAAAGGGTTAAGAAAAGGAGACCAGCCAAAAAACAGAGAACAGTGAGAAAAGTAACGTTCAAAAGAAGTTTCTTTAGAGGCAGGAGTCTTGCTCCTTTGAGCCCCACTTCCCCACTCTGAGGTGAGCTTTTGGAGAAAACCTCCTGACCTTCTTCCTCCCAGAAGAAGGAAGGCCCCCAGTGACACTGCCGGCCGCCCCCACAGCAGCCCAGTCTCCCCTGCCTTTCCCCAAATCCACAGGCCCTGACACCACCTAGCTGGCCCCGTCTGCACGGCCCTAGAGGCAGGCTTGGAACTGGTGGAGAACAGACAAAAGAGGGTCAGCCTTGGCGGTCAAACTGTGCCCCTGATTCCTACCCCAAGACAGATCCTGGACTTGGCAGGGTCAGACCCTTGAGAAGGTGTGTTTTTCATTTAAAAAGGAGCTGGGTCTTCAAAAGGCTGGACTTGTCAGGGAACAGGACCCAGATCCTGTTTGTTCCACCTCTATTCTGGAGACAAGCAGGCAGGCAGTGAGGGAGAGTTCTTAGCATCATGGCCACTGGCCTCCAGGAGGCAAGACTCAGACCAAAGAAGGCACGGGTCCAAGGGGGCCTTTTTTTGTTATCAGAGGATTTAGAGGAGTGGGGTCCGGGGAGTATCAGTAAACTAAAACTTAAGACTCACACCGCCTGTTTGTACAGCCCATGAGCTAAGAATGATTTACATTTTTAAATGGTTGGAGAAAAGAAATCAAAAGATGAATAATTTTATGATGTGAAAATTCTATCAAATTCAAATGTCAGTGTCCCTAAATAAAGTTTTATTGGGGCATAACCGTGCTCATTCATTTATGGATTGTCTGTGGCTGCTTTTACAACAGAGTTAAGAAGTTAAGGCAGATGCTCTGTGGCCCACAAAGCCTAAAATATTATTTATGGAAAATATTTGCTAACCCAAAAGTTACTGATTTTTAAATATTTATTTATCTATTTGTGTCTGATCTTAGTTGCAGCACACGGGCTTAGCTGCCCCAAGACATGTGGGATCTTCTTTCTCCAACCAGGGATAGAATACACATCTTGACTAGATGGACCTTTGTTGACAAAGTAATGTCTCTGCTTTTTAATATGCTATCTAGGTTGGTCATAACTTTCCTTCCAAGGAGTAAGCATCTTTTAATTTCATGGCTGCAATCACCATCAGCAGTGATTTTGGAGCCCAGAAAAAATAAAGTCAGCCACTGTTTCCACTGTTTCCCCATCTATTTGCCATGAAGTGATGGGACCAGATGCCATGATCTTAGTTTTCTGAATGTTGAGCTTTAAGCCAACTTTTTCACTTTCCTCTTTAACTTTCATCAAGAGGCTCTTTAATTCTTTACTTTCTGCCATAAGGGTGGTATCATCTGCCTATCTGAGGTTATTGATATTTCTCCTGGCAATCTTGATTTCAGCTTGTGCTTCCTCCAGCCCAGCGTTTCTCATGATGTACTCTACATATAAGTTAAATAAGCAGGGTGACACTATACAGCCTTGACATACTCCTTTTCCTATTTGGAACCAGTCTGTTGTTCCATGTCCAGTTCTAACTGTTGCTTCCTGACCTGCATACAGGATAATGCCTGTACATGCTTGAAAAATGTTAGCATTTATCCCTACTACAATTATTATATCTTGTAAGTGGAAGAGCCTGGAGACCCACAGATCTCTATCATCAGCCCAGGTATTGAGCTCCATCAGATATGCCAATTCTTCACCTAACCAAAACTAACCTCATGCTCTGTACTCCTAAACCTGCTCTTCCTCTTGAGCCTCCCATCTTGGCTGGTTATGTCAGGGAGATGTGGGTACAGCTGGCAAGTGCTGCTCACTGTGTCTCCCAATTACCAGCAAGTCTGGGGTGGCAGCTCACAAGTGTAAGCAGGTGAACCAGGCAGGACTGAGCAGCTGGACAGTGATATGTGAGCATTACCTTTGTGCCAGGCAACCCTGATGATCCTTAGGCAGCCAGTGGTGTTATCGCCATTTCACAGAAGAGGAAAAGAAGGCTCGGAGAAGCCAAGTAACTTGCCTAAAGTCCAATAGCTGCAAAATGGGGACTGGGATAAATATAATACATTCCACATACTCAAATTCCAAATGTAAAAAAGAGTGCAATTAAAAGTCAGCTTCCCAGCCCTGGCTCCCAGCCACCTAGTTCTCTGTCCTGGAAGCGTCTGGCCTTGTGTGTGCATATTCAAAGATCTTCTGGGCATATTCAAGCAAATATGAAAAAATACATATACACACATTTAGATAGATACAGGTAGCTATGCTTCCCTGTCTGTTTTTGTTCTTTACCCAAATGGTAGTCAACTATATACATTGATCTGCGTCTTGTTTTTATCACTTACAATATAGTTTAGAGATCTTACCATATTAATACATAAGAGAGTAAATTCATTCTTTCCCACATAGTATTCCATTGCATCAATATATCATGATTTATTTACCCAAGCCTATATTGATGGACATGTAAGCCCTCAAATTGGGTCCATTCCAGTCTTTTACCATTACAAAAATAATACTGCAGGACTTCCCTGTGGTACAGTGGTTGGGAGTCTGCCTACCAGTTCAGGGGACATGGGTTTGATCCCTGGTCTGGAAGAATCCCACATGCCTCAGAGCAACTAGGCCTGTGTGCCACAACTACTGAAGCCAGCACTCCTAGAGCCCATGCTCCAGAACAAGAGAAGCCACTGCAATGAGATGCCTGCGCACCGCAACGAAGAGTAGCCCCACTCACCACAGTTAGGAAAGCCCGCATGCAGCAATGAAGACCCAGCACAGACATAAATAAATTACTTTTAAAAATAATAATGCTGCAATGAATAGCTGCATATATTTGTTGCTTCACACATGTGCAAGTATATCTGTAGGATAAGTTCCTACAAATAGAATTACTGTGTTTGTAGTTTTGAAAGATAGTGCCAAACAGTCTATGATAGAGATTGATCTAATTTACAGTTCAACCTGGAACACTTGATCACAGAGTCAGGATTTGAACTCAAGACCATCTGGCTCCAATGCCAGGGCTTGTTCTGCTGCACCATGACCATCACTGCCACCTTAGAAGTTCTTCCTAATAACTTAGGCCGCCTCCAAGCCAGGTCCTTCTGCTTACTCACCTGGAAGGCCTGCCTCCTTCTCTATGAGAGCTCAGTCCTACCTCACCTTCCCCACGCACGAAGGTGAATTCTGCTTTGCCTAAAATCCTGCCTATTCATTGTTGGTTCTACCTTGTTTCCAAGCACCAGCTTGGAAGCATCAGTTTCCAAGTTAACAGCTCTCTCCTTGTTTCCTGGGGCTACCCTTTCCCAGTCTGCCTTGTAGCCAGGTGGGACCACAGCACTGAAATCTGGCTTCACAGGTGTAAGCACTTGTGATGGGCATGGCTTTCATCTGCCCTTAACAGGGAAAGGTACATCTTCTACCCTTCCCACTGCTGAGGCATGATGAACAGTCAACTTCAGCTTCAAGATGGAGGCTGGCCCTTGAGAACGGCAGAACCACAAACTAAAAGGAGCCTCAGGTGGCCTCTGCAAAAAGCAGGGCACCCGGCAAGTACACTAGAAAGAGAAGCCCTAACAGCACTGCCTACTCTGCCCTAATACCTGAGAGCCAGCCAGCCAGTGAGTAGAAATACGGCAGGAAGTGAGACCCAGTGTCTTTGAATTTAAAAGTTTCTTGGGAGTTGACTTGGAGCTCAGCTACTGAAATGTCATTCTCCTGGGTTCCTACAACTACACACACACAATCCACCCCCCTACCCCCCAATCCCACCCCCACCACACACAGACACACGTGTGCTCACTCCTGGCAGCTCTCTGCTAGGAAAAAATGCAGTATTTTCCCTTCCATCCATAATCATGCACTTTTCAGACAGGCTGCATTCCTCCTCCCTGAAGTCAGCAGCTTCTTGCTCTGGCCAGTCACAGAGAACCTATGCATACTCAATGATCCATTCTACCGGGTCAGTTCTCTACTATCTGCTGCTGCTGCCGCTAAGTCGCTTCAGTCGTGTCTGACTCTGTGCGACCCCATAGATGGCAGCCCACCAGGCTCCGCCGTCCCTGGGATTCTCCAGGCAAGAACATTGGAGTGGGTTGCCATTTCCTTCTCCAATGCATGAAACTGAAAAGTGAAAGTGAAGTCGCTCAGTCGTGTCCGACTCTTCGAGACCCCACGGACTGCAGCCCACCCAGCTCCTTCATCCATGGGATTTTCCAGGCAAGAGTACTGGAGTGGGGTGCCATTGCCTTCTCCTACTATCTAGGCTGAAGGAAAAGCAACAGAGAAATGGTCCTCCAAAAAATGATCAGCACACACACAAAGTACACATGTATTAATACATATTTCCCCTTTATCTATAACCACAAATATGCACTATGGACTTAGCATTTAGCTGGGTCTTACAGGACCCACAAACAGGAAGACGCAGCAGCCCCTGCTCTCATGACAGGAGGCCAGCATTGGTGACATCATGTCATTCAGAGTTCAGATCTGTGTATCACTCACCCATGTTTCCCCATCCAAGATCCCCACCTGCCAAGGCCACCTGTCCAATCCCTCGGCAAGTTCTCCTGTGTCTTAGGTTCCCAAAGCTATTTCATATGATCTGACAGGAAAGAAAAGCTAATAAACATCAGTTTTATACCCTCTCTTTTCTTTCCTACTTAGCTATATAATAAGTTTTGAAAACAGGTAGTACAAATCTTCCAACTTTGTCCTTTTTCAAAATTGTTTTTGCTTTTCTAGTTCTTTTTTTCTGTATAAATTTTAGAATCAACTTGTTCATTTCTATGGAAAATGTCCTGCTGGATTGTAGTTTTCAGCCTATATGTCTGGCAACCAGTATTTCATGGTTTTTTGTGCTGTTGTAGAGAGTGCTTTTTAAAAATTTACTTCAATTTCCAAATGTTATTGCTGCTGCTGCTGCTAAGTCACTTCAGTCGTGTCCAACTCTCTGCGACCCCATAGACAGCAGCCCACCAGGCTCCATCGTCCCTGGGATTCTCCAGGTAAGAATACTGGAGTGGGTTGCCATTTCCTTCTCCATGTTATTGCTAGTATACAGTATTAGGATAATTTTTTTTGGTACAGTGATCCTATATCCTGTGATCTTACATATTAATACTAGTAGCTTTTCTGTAGATTTGGTGGGAATTTTCTATAAAGACAATCTTATCATATGTGAATATTGCTATTTTTCCCTTTCTAATTCAGGGCCAGTAGTCATTTATGGATGTGAGAGTTGAACTATTAAGAAAGCTGAGCGCCGAAGAATTGATGCTTTTGAACTGTGGTGTTGGAGAAGACTCTTGAGAGTCCCTTGGACTGCAAGGAGATCCAACCAGTCCATCCTAAGGGAAATCAGTCCTGAATATTCATTGGAAGCCCTGATGTTGAAGCTCAAACTCCAATACTTTGGCCACCTGATGCGAAGAATTGACTCATTATAGAAGACCCTGATGCTGGGCAAGATTGAAGGCAGGAGGATTAGGGGACGACAGAGGATAAGATGGCTGGATGGTCTCACCAACTCTATGAACATGAGTTTGAGCAAGCTCTGGGAGTTGGTGATGGACAGGGAAGCTTGGCATGCTGCAGTCCATGGAGTCGCAGAGTCAGACATGACTGAGTGACTAAACTGAATCCATGGGCCTTTGTTTATCTTATCTTGCCTTATTGTGTTGCCTGAAACCACCATTATAATATTGAAGAGAACAATAAGAATGGACATTGTTGCTTTAGGTCTTCCCTTTGTGCTTCATCTCAGAATGTCTTTCCTCCAGCAATTTATAGTTGACATTGGTTTTTCATTGCTTGCTAGCTTGGTGATGAGGGGTGGAGGTGCTCACGTTTCTTGTTCTCAGTGATCCTGTCCCTCCCAGTGCAGTAAGAAATCTGTAATGATCTGGACCCACTCCTTTTTCTGTCTTTTCTCCATGGATACAGGAGTCTTTCTATTTCCTTCCCCCCAGCTGTACTAGACCTTCCTCTGTGTCCTGAACCCTGCCTTTTTTTCCCTAAGCAGCTTATGTTTGGTAGCAGAGAAAGAGGTGAAGCATCTGGGGCAGGGCTTTGCTCCTTTCCTAAAGTGGTTACTAGACGTCTACCAGAGGACTTCCCTAGCAGTCCAGGGGTTAGGACTATGTCTTCTAAATCAGGGGTGCAGGGAGCTAAGATCCTATATGCCTCTTAGCCAAAAAAATCAGAACATAAAACAGAAGCAGTGTGGTAACAAATTCAGTAAAGACATTAAAAAGAGTGGTCCACACAAAAACTAAAAGTTTTCTGCCTTTTTAAGAGGGTACCCTTCTTCCATGGCCTCCACTGGCCAGAATTAAGAAGCCCTCTGAACAAGTGACAACCTAAGGAATTTCATGGTGCCCAAGTGACCCCTCCCCTCTGAGAGTCAAACTTTGTCCTGGACTATGTCCCTCAGTCCAACTCCTGTCCAGGAGCCTTCTCTAACTCTTATGCAAGCAGGCCCCAGGGCCCCCTCCACAGCTCTGCATCCCACCGGGTCTGCTCTCTGAGAAGCACCAGCTCATTCTAAGGCCTGCACAACCAAGAACGTAAACTTCCCTATTTTATCCATGTGGAAATAGGCTCAGGGGAACTTAGTGATGGCCCCACAGTCACGTAGTCAGGCAGTGCCATAGCCAGGATTCAAGCTGGCCCTCTCCGCACATTGCTCATCAGCCACCTTTATTCAATCAGACATCTGGGAGGTGGAAGGAAGGCAGGATTTTTTTAGGACTGAGGAAATGAAGAAGGTCTTTGAGTTTGGGTGACAGCATGCAGTGGAATAGGACTGGGATTGAAGATTTAAAAGAGAGGGATCCAAGGGGAGGGAGGTAGATGTGGAATAGGAGCTGTTTAAATTGGATCAGCAGAGGGGAAAGGGAAGATCTTGGAGCTTCCCTGGTGGCTCAGACTGTAAAGAATCTGCCTGCAAAGGAGACCTGGGTTCGATCCCTGGGTCTGGAAGATCCCCTGGAGAAGGGAATGGCAACCCACTCCAGTATTATTGCCTGGAGAATTTAATGGACAGAGGAGCCTGGTGGGCTGCAGTTCATGGGGTCACAAAGAGTCAGACACAACTGAGTGACTTTCACTCAGAAGGGAAGAGATTAGGGCCTTGGAACTACAACTCCAAAGCAGAAGCCTCTATCCTGACCTCCAGTTTTCTCCAGTGCTGGGAGTGGGGGCAAGGTTGGAAATTGTAGGGCTCCATTCAGTGGTCCTAAATAAAGCAACAGACTTTATTTTCTTGGGCTCCAAAATCACTGCAGATGGTGACTACAGCCATAAAATTAAAAGACACTTGCTCCTTGGAAGAAAAACAATGACAAACCTAGACACCATATTAAAAAGCAGAGATATTACTTTGCCAGCAAAGGTCCATCTAGTCAAAGCTATGGTTTTCCAGTAGTCATGTATGGATATGAAAGTTGGACCATAAAGAAGGCTGAAAGCTGAAGAACTGATGCTTTCAATCTGTGGTGTTGGAGAAGACCGTTGAGAGTCCCTGGGACAGCAAGGAGATCAAACCAATCAATCCTAAAGGAAATCAGTCCTGAATATTCATTGGAAGGACTGATGCTGAAGCTGAAACTCCAATACTTTGGGCACCTTGATGCAAAGAACTGACTCATTGGAAAAGACCCTGATGCTGGGAAAGTTTGAATGCAGGAGGAGAAGGGGACGACAGAGGATGAGATGGTTGGATGGCATCACTGACTCAATGGACATGAGTTTGAGCAAGCTCCGGAAGATGGTGAAGGACAGGGAAGCCTGGCTTGCTACAGTCCATGGGTTCACAAAGAATCTGACAGGACTGAGTAACTGAACAATAGCAAATTCAGTGGTCTCCCTAGGCAACTTTCCCTAGCAGCCCTCCCAGCCAGGGAACAGGAAGGGAGATAAGATATGGACAGCCAGTGGGGTGGGGCAGAGGGATAAAGTGCTGCCAGAGAGAAACAGGTCAGACTGTGGTTGCCCAGAGGGACAATGCCCCGCTGCAGACAGTCTGGGAAGACTGCCTGGAGAAAGTGGACCCAGTAAAAGTCAGTCAATACGTATTTTTCTTAATTGTTTTAAATGTCCCAGGAAACATCTGTGGAAGAATTCTGTGAATCCCTAGCTAGAATTGATGGTAGAGACACTGCTTCTGCTGTCACTTTGCATGCCTGAGTTCAGGGGAGGCAACTGTGTCCTCCTGGTGGCAGGGAGATGTCTGCTCCTGGGCCTAGGGGAAGGCACAGGAGGCTATCTGTGTCAGGTGGTAGGAGGAAGAGAGAAGGTGAGGGCATGGAGACCAGGGGAGACAAATGGCCTCGCCATGAAGGCCTTAAACGTCATTGTAAAGCCAGGGACTCTGTGACGCCTGCCTGAGCACAGGCAGGGATGTCAGAGGTGCTTCTGGGGCCCTTCATGCACATGCCATCTTTGGCTGTCATTAGGTGCTCAACAAATACCTGTTAAGTATGTGAAAATATGTAATCCTCTAATACCTTTATATCTACTGAGAAAACTAGGATTAAAAGGCATTCAGACTCAGCCCTTGTGGAAAGCAGAGTTCTAAGAATGACCCCCAATGACTCTGACCTTGTAGGATTCCTCTTCCCTTTGAGTGTCGGTGTTATCTGTGAATACGATGAAATATCATTCCCATGATTATGTTACATTATATGACAAAAGGGAGATCACTGGGTGGGCCTAATTTTACCATTCAAGCCCTTTCAAAGCAGTTTTCTTCAGCTGGTGGCAGAAGGGGAAATCAGACAGATTTGAAGAAGCAGAATAATTCAATGGACTGTCACTGGCTTTAAAGATGGAAGGTCACATATAAGAACCACTGAGTGGTCCTAGGTGCTGAGATCCTAGGTCCTCCTAGGAGCCAAGAGCACCCCAGATGACAGACAGCAAGGCAATGGGATCTTAGTCCTATAATCACAAGGAACTGAAAACTGCCAACAACCTGAATAAGCCTGGAAGTGGATTCTTCCCTGGGACAGCCAGATAAGGGCCCAGTCACACCTTCATTTCATGCCAAAGAATTGACGCTTTTGAATTATGGTGTTGGAGGAGATTCTTGGGAGTCCCTTGGACTGCAAGGAGATCCAACTAGTCAATCTTAAAGGAAATCAGTCCTGAATATTCATTGGAAGGATTGATGCTGACGCTGAAACTCCAATACTTTGGCCACCTGATGTAAAGAACTGACTCATTGGAAAAGACCCTGATGCTGAGAAAGACTAAAGGCGGGAGGAGAAGGGGATGACAGAAGATGAGATGGTTGAATGGCATCACCGACACAATGGACATGAGTTTGAGCAAGCTCTGGGAGTTGGTGATGGACAGGGAAGCCTGGCATGCTGCAGTCCATGGGGTTGCAAACAGTCAGACACGACTGAGTGAGTGAACTGAACTGAGCACCTTCATTTGGCCTTACAGGAACCTAAACAGAGAATTCAACCATCCCCACGTGGATTCTTGACCTACAGAACTGTGAGCTAATCAATACATGTGGATTCAGCTGCTAAGTCTGTGATCATTTACTACATAGCCACGGAAAACTAATTCAGCCCTTGTCCACAACACACAGAGCCCACAAGGACCAGCCTCCAAGTGCCATATCACCCATGGAGCATACGAGGTTTACACTCCATGCATGCCACAACCACCCAGTCCACTGTGGGTCCGTTCCACCCACAGGTGCCTCAAAGCACCCTCATCACTCACGGTGGAAAGTGTTCTGAGAAGCCTGTTGGGGATGGAAGGCATTTCCTGCTGCCAGGCCCTCTCCCAGCTAGGCCAAAGGTGGCCACCTTCAACCAAACACTCATGCTCCCCCTCTTCAGGGCACCCCTGGGAAGTGGCTGCCTCACCCCAACTTCATTTCCCAGCTCTCCTTGCATCTAGTCTGGCCCTATGATTGGTTCTTGCCAGTGGAATGTGAGCAGAAGTGGTGTGCCACTTCCTGGCCAAAGCTGTTAAGAGGAGGGTGTGTCCCTCTCTTTCCCCATCCATCCACTGAATACAGGGAACAATAAGGCACTTAGAAGCTCCTGGAGACACAAGCTAGAAGGAGCCTTGGTGACCATGGAGAAGAACCGCCA
Source organism: Okapia johnstoni (assembly GCA_024291935.2). NCBI lineage: Eukaryota > Metazoa > Chordata > Mammalia > Artiodactyla > Giraffidae > Okapia > Okapia johnstoni. The sequence goes on from CM044307.1 coordinate 80,307,969, forward strand.
GCCAACCAGAACACCTGCGTTTTCCCATTATGAGAAAGTCATTGTTATTGGGTCAGTTCACTTAGGGCTTCCCTCAGCTCAGCTGGTAAAGAATCCGCCTGCGTTGCTGGAGACCCTGGTTGGACTCCTGGTCAGGAAGATCCACAGAAGAAGGGATAGCCTACCCACTCCAGTATTCTTGGGCTTCCCCTGTGGCTCAGCTGGTAAAGAATCCACCTGCAATGCCGGAGACCTGGGTTCGATCCCTGAGTTGGGAAGATCCCCTGGAGAAGGGAAAAGCTACCCACTCCAGTATTCTGGCCTGGAGAATTCCACGGGGTTGCAAAGAGTCAGACACAACTGAGTGACTTTTTCTTTCACTTAATTCACTTAAATGGGGGGTGGGGTGTTGGGGGGTGTTCTGTGTTACATTAGTTAGTGTTGTTACCTCGATATACCAGCCCTTGTTCTCCTGGCCCCTCCCCTCAGGCCAACCACAGAGAGACACTGGGGGAACTTCAGGTCTGATGGATCCCCTGGAAAAGATAAGCTTCCCTCCTCCCCTGACTGGGGAAGACCAAGGAGGTCCCCGTAGCTGTCCACATCTGCCCAGTGGCATCCTCCACGTGCTCAGTTCTGGGCTGGGGCTGGGCTTGGGACCGTCTCTGACCCTCCCTTTCCTCGCACCCCCACACCCATCATCTCCCATGTGCATCTGGGCAGATCTCAGAGTATCTCACTTGGAAGTCAGCAAGAGCCTCACACCTCTCCCTCTCTACAGCCTTCAGTGGCTCCCCATTGCCTTCCAAATAAAGCCCATGTTCCCACTCAGTCCAGGCTTCCATCAGAGCCCCTGGGGGCCTCAGTGGTGCCCTATGCCTCACCATTTCCCCACAGACCTCCCCACACAGGTGAAAGGTGTAAATAAAACACCTATCACAAAGGCACATTATTATCATTGATGATGATCGTGATCAGCTGAAACAATCTTCTCTTCCTCCTCTTCTAACTCCTGGCTGTCCTTCTAGACAACCCATTTCCCACCTCCTCTGGGGGCCTGTGACGGTTAACTTTATGTTTCAAAGTGATACGGCTAAAGGATGCCCAGATTGCTCAGGAAATATTATTTCAAGGTGTTTCCAGAAGAGGTTAGCTTTGGAATTGGAGACTGAGTGGAGAACACGCCTCACCAATTCAGTGAGCATCATCTAACCCATTAAGGGGCAAAAATAGGAAAACAAACAAACAAAAAAAAATGCGGAGGAAGGTAAATTTTCTATTTAAGCTGGGACATCCATCTCCTCCTGCCCTTGGACATAGGTGCTCCTGGTTCTAAGACTTCAGGGTCTGGACTGGAACGTCACTACTGGATTTCCTGGGCCTCTGACTTGCAGGTGGCAGATTGTGGGACCTCTCAGCCTCCATAGTTGTATCAGCCAATCCCTTGTAATAAATCTTTCTATATATCTATCTGTATATTCTATTGGTTCTACTTCTCTGGAGAACCCTGACTAATATAGACCCTCCCATATGCTCACAGCAGGCATGAGCCCTCCACCCCTTTCCTCTGCTCACCTTCTAGGACTTGGGTCACACAATTCATCAACACTGCTCATTACCAGGTGTCACAACTTGGGTTCTTGGAGAAGACTCTAAGATGGAGTTTGAGGTGTTTATTAAGGAGGGCCCTGGGATCAACACCTGTGGAAGGGAGAGGAAGAAGCAAGAGTGGGTAGAAGGAGAAGTTGAGCTGTGGTGCAGGTCCAACACCATGGGCGCTCTGGAGCACATGTGCCCTTGAGAGGGGTCCTGAGTAGGGCTGAGGTGGCCAGGCTTTTATATTCCTGCTTCAGTAAGTCAGGCGATGCGGGAAGGAGTATAACCTTAGTGAAGCATCTCTTGGCAGCTGGAGCCATCCCAGAAGACCTGACAGCATTCCCAACAGCTGGGGCAACAAGTCCTTCAGAAGGAGGATCTGAGTGCTGCGTTGCTCTGCCCCCCACAATTTGACACATGGCTCTCACCTCCCCCACCTGCTCCAGGCACAGTCCCTGGAGAGAAGGAAACCTAGAGACTGAGTCAACCCTGTATCCTTGGCTTCCCTTCTTCCACCCTCAACAACCTCCAAGTACCACCTTCAGCACAGACCCCAGGGCTAGCTGAATCCAGAGGGTGTCTATAAACTGGATGCAGGTATTTTAGCTGGAAGCCAGGGGTCTGGGTTCCCTGAATGACCTCCTGATGCTGGCCCTCAGGGAGCAGATACTGCTTCCAGGACAGGTTTTATAGAGTTGTAGGTATGCATTTTGGTTGCCACACTGAAGGGGTGTGGGGCACTGTTAGTGGGGCCAGGGGATGGTCCTCAAACAGCAAATTGTCCCAGGTCCCCAACCTGCAGAAAACCTATCTCTAAATCTCCAAGTTGGAATCTGACTCTGTTTTACATATAAACACACAGTGTTTTGTTGTATGGCTTTAAAAGCACACACTGAGTTTTCTAGGAATACACAACTACTACATAAATCAAGGGAACATGCATACTTTGTCTCGTTTGGAATTTTATCAAGAAATATTCCTCTTTCAGAAAACTGTGTCAGGTATTTGACTCACCAGAACAACACCCCTGTATCTGCCCGTATTTTACCTGTCACGTTCTTAATGCTTCTATTTATAGCTAAAACCGGGGTAATTAAACATGCCAAGGTCTTCCTAGTGTGGTGATGTTTAAACACTACAGCCTGAAATATATTTTATTTTATTCTCAGTTCAGTTCAGTCGCCCAGTCGTGTCCGACTCTTTGTGACCCCATGAATTGCAGCACGCCAGGCCTCTCTGTCCATCACCAACTCCCAGAGTCCACACAAACCCATGTCCATCGAGTCGGCGATGCCATCCAACCATCTCATCCTCTGTTGTCCCCTTCTCCTCCCGCCCCCAATCCTACCCAGCATTAGGGTCTTTTCCAATGAGTCAACTCTTCGCATGAGGTGGCCAAAGTATTGGAGCTTCAGCTTCAACATCAGTCCTTCCAATGAACACCCAGGATTGATCTCCTTTAGGATGGATTGATTGGATCTCCTTGCAGTCCAAGGGACTCTCAAGAGTCTTCTCCAACACCACAGTTCAAAAGCATCAATTCTGTGGCACTCAGCTTTCTTCACCGTCCAACTCTCACATCCATACATGACCACTGGAAAAACCATAGCCTTGACTAGACGGACTTTTGTTGGCAAAGTAATGTCTCTGCTTTTCAATATGCTATCTAGGTTGGCCATAACCTTCCTTCCAAGGAGTAAGCGTCTTTTAATTTCATGGCTGCAATCACCATCAGCAGTGATTTTGGAGCCCCAAAAAATAAAGTCTGACACTGTTTCCACTGTTTCTGCATCTGTTTCCCATGAAGTGATGGGACCAGATGCCATGATCTTAGTTTTCTGAATGTTGAGCTTTAAGCCAACTTTTTCACTCTCTTCTTTCACTTTCATCAAGAGGCTCTTTAGTTCTTCTTCACTTTCTGCCATAAGGGTGGTGTCATCTGCCTATCTGAGGTTATTGATATTTCTCCTGGCAATCTTGATTCCAGCTTGTGTTTCTTCCAGCCCAGCGTTTCTCATGATGTACTCTGCATATAAGTTAAATAAGCAGGGTGACAATATACAGCCTTGACGTACTCCTTTTCCTATTTGGAACCAATCTGTTGTTCCATGTCCAGTTCTAACTGTTGCTTCCTGACCTGCATACATTTTATTCTCAATAGCTTTTAATTTCTCTCTTATTTTACAATTAGAGCAGTATATATATATATATATATATATATATATTATTATGTGTCTGAATTGGTTGTAATATCTGTGAATTTCTTTTCAGAATGATAAAAGGGGCATCCACAGTATTTTATATCAGGAGAGTGATGGGTCTGACAAGTTAAGAACCTCAAACCTGGGTGGGTGCCCTCCTCTTGGGCCTGACCTATCTCCCAAACTCACCCCATCACCTACCACCACCACCAGCATGGAGAGGTGGGCATCAGGCCCCGTGGGGGTAGGTCGCCCTCTGCAGGCTGTCAGCTGGGCGGAAAGAAGCCCTGGATTTGATGATTGAGTCTGGGACAGAGGATTCTTATCTTGCCATGTCTGTTTCCAAAACACCCTCCAGATTCACCACCTTTGATCCTGAGCCCTCTTACCATACTAGGGACCTGGGTGGAGGCACAGGAGGGGGTGGGGGAGGGGGGAGGGGGAGCTGGCCCCATCCCCCTTCATGGGAACTTAATGGACTTTGGAGCCCAAAGGTAGGCCACTCCCAGCCTGGCCTCCTTGATGAGGGACAACTTCCAGGGTTCATTCTCACTCCTCAAGGCCATTTCAAGGCCATTATCTCTTGCAAGTCCTCCCTGGATACTTTGGCCAGTGATGCTGGGCCCAGGCTAAGCAGGCATCTCCCCAGGCAGAGGCAGACAGGTCAGCCCCCCACTTAACTGAGCTTACAGCATCAGTGTGTGTCTAGGGGGGGCGTGAATCTGAACAACCAGGAAGGTGCCCCACTAGAGTGGGGCTACCAGTAAAATACAGAGTGCCCAGTTCATCTCTATTTCAGATAAACAGCAAATAATATTTTTAGAATAAATATGTCCTATGTAATCCTTGGAACTTACTTACACTAAAAAAGTATAAGTTGCTTGTATGAAATTGTATGAAATTGAAATATACCTGGGTGTTCTGTGTTTTTATTTGCTAATTCTGGTAACCCTCCTTAGAACACAAGTCTGTGTGTTTATGTGTGACACAACATTGTTAGCGCAACTGAGTGAATATGGGGACACTGAGTGTGTGTCCAGGGGCCGTGCTCAAACTCCAAAGTCACCAGGAGAAGGCACACTTGGAAAATGATACTACAGTGAAGGCCAGGCCTTAGGCGTGTGCCTGTCTGTGAAAGGGGATGGGTCAGGAATAGCCCACGTGGATCCAACCTCGAATTCTGGGCCCTAGTGGGGCTCCAGAGTCCTCTAGGGTTGAGATTTCCAGAACTACCCTTCTGCACACACACACCCACACCCACCCCCAGTTGCTGGCTCCTTCAGCTGAGGATGGAACCTAGCTCCTGTTTCTCACACATCCTCCACGACTGAAGGGCAGTGCCAGTTTTGTCATCAGAGCAAGTTAAGGCCTGGATATTGGCCTAGAGGAGCAGGAAACAGGCAGGGGATTTGCTCAAAGATGAGCGGTGGGCTCAGACCCCCAGTGATTATACTGGCTGGGGCCTGGCTTACCTTCTGAAGTTGGTAGTCCAGCCTCCTGGACAAAAGTCATGCTCTGCCCTCCCAGGGGCTCCTGCCTCCCTGTGGAGGGGATGATGCTAGTATGTATGAATGACTCTGTTCTGATGAAGAATCTGAGGTCACAAGCCAGGGCCAGGATGGGAATCCAGCATACCTGAGTCCAAGCTGATGGAAGGACCAGGCTTCAGCCTGATGCCCAGCCGTTCCAGCCTGGGTCTCCTCATCTGCCTTCCCCCTGCCCCCCAAGCTGACCAGGTCTGATGTCAAGCAACCTGCTGTGCTGTCCCTTCTCAGCCCTTGAGTTCCATATCCCTGACCACCCCCTCTTGTCCCCCTCCCCTCGACGCTGGGTAATGTTATGCATACTGGCCGTCCCTGCTCTGACCTGACAGTACCATGTCAGGATCACTGTCCACAGCTCCTACTTCAGCTGAGGGCTTTAAGGGTCCAGACTCAGCACCCTTCACTGCTGGGTCTCTTGGCACAGTGTTCTGAGAGTGTTTGAGGAATGAATGGAGGGAACCGGAACCAGTCTCATCAAATGGCCACCAGAACTGACTTCTCCAACTGTTCTCAGGTGCCTGAATATCATGAAGCACAGTAGCTGTGCATATCACCTTCCAAGAACTTAGGACTATCAGCTATAGAATGCAAATACCTTCTGATTAGAAACAAGCTGAAACAATCACGTATCAGTAAGCACTTACATGGGCACACAGAACAAGGCATTGTGCTACGCAAACAACTGTGTAGACAACCTCGAACTCCCATTTATCCAATGATTTCACTGTTGGTCATTCGAAAGTCCTCAGCGTTCAATAGAATGGATATTTGAATATCTTAGGATCACATAGAATTCAGAGGCCTTAGGGTTTAGTGAAAACTTCTATTTATACAGAAAGTACCCTACATACAAACTTTCAAGGTGTGAACTTTCAAAGACGTGAACTACCCAGACATCACTGGATCATTTTTTTTCTGGACGGTGGATAGAGTAGAATCCAGCAAGAAATAAGGACCTGTGCCTTCAACATCAGGCATGAGTGAGACAGCAGCTCGCCCTCTGTCTCCTGTTGCTGACGATCCTTCAGCTCTACCATCTCCCACCTCCTCTCCCTTCTACAGTCAGTAACTCTTCTTGCCTGTCCATTTGATACCAGCCCCTATATGCCAGCTCTTGTACTGTACTACTGTACATTTCAACTTACTATCAGTTCAGTTCAGTCGCTCAATCGTGTCCGACTCTTTGCCTCCCTGTCCATCACCAACTCCCAGAGTCCACCCAAACCCATGTCCATTGAGTCGGTGATGCCATCCAACCATCTCATCCTCTGTCGTCCCCTTCTCCTCCTGCCCTCAATCTTTCCCAGCATCATGGTCTTTTCAAATGAGTCAGGTCTTCGCATCAGGTGGCCAAAGTATTGGAGCTTCAGCTTCAACATCAGTCCTTCCAATGAACACCCAGGACTGATCTCCTTTAGGATGGACTGGTTGGATCTCCTTGCAGTCCAAGGGACTCTCAAGAGTCTTCTCCAACACCACAGTTCAAAAGCATCGATTCTTTGGCACTCAGCTTTCTTTAGAGTCCAACTCTCACATCCACACATGACCACTGGAAGAACCATAGCCTTGACTAGACGGACCTTTGTTGATAAAGTAATGTCTCTGCTTTTCAATATGCTGTCAAGGTTGGTCATAACTTTCCTTCCAAGGAGTAAGCATCTTTTAATTTCATGGCTGCAATCACCATCTGCAGTGATTTTGGAGCCCAGAAAAATAAAGTCAGCCACTGTTTCCGCTGTTCCCCCATCTACTTGCCATGAAGTGATGGGATCGGATGCCATGATCTTAGTTTTCTGAATGTTGAGCTTTAAGCCAACTTTTTCACTCTCTTCTTTCACTTTCATCAAGAGGCTCTTTATTTCTTCTTCACTTTCTGCCATAAGGGTGGTGTCATCTGCATATCTGAGGTTATTGATATTTCTCCCGGCAATCTTGATTCCAGCTTGTGCTTCTTCCAGCCCAGCATTTCTCATGATGTACTCTGAATATAAGTTAAATAAGCAGGGTGACAATATACAGCCTTGACGTATTCCTTTTCCTATTTGGAACCAATCTGTTGTTCCATGTCCAGTTCTAACTGTTGCTTCCTGATCTGCATACAGGTTTCTCAAGAGACAGGTCTGGTATTCCCATCTCTTTCAGAATTTTCCACAGTTTACTGTGATCCACATAGTCAAATTACTATACTGTCAGATTAAAAATATTTTTTTTTACTTTTTGGGTTTGTTTTTTATGTATTATTTATGTGAAAAGGGGGCTTCCCAGGTGGTGCTAATGGTAGAGAAACCACCTGCCAATGCAGGAGATGCAAGAGACATAGCTTCGATTCCTGGGTAGGGAAAATCCCCCAGAGAAGAAAATGGCAACCCACTCCAGTATTCTTGCCTGAAAAATCCCATGGACAGAGGAGCCTGGCAGGCTTCAGTCCATGAAATCTCAAAGAGTTGGACTCACCTGAGTGTACACATTATAAACCTATAACAGTGCAGTACTATACAGCTGATTGTGTTAGTTGTGTGCCTAGGCTAACTGTGTTGGAGTTACGAACAAATTAGACTTATGAATGTGCTCTTGGAATGGAACTTGTTTGTATGCAGGGGACTTACTGTATAATGTTATTAGTTTCCTAATGCTGCTGTAACAAATTATCACAAACTTAGTGGCTTAAAATTATACTGATTTATTATCTTGCAGTCCTAGGTAACAGAATTCCCCAGTGGGTCTCACAGGGCTAAAATCAAGGTGTTGCAGAGCTGCATTTCTGCTGAAGGCTCTAGGGGAGACTCTGCTTCCATACCTCCTCCAGCTTCTAGACACCACTCTCATTTCTTGGCTCATGGCTTCCTGCCACCCAGCAATCACATCACTCTGCTTCTGTTATCCCCCACTCTATCTCTGACTTTCCTGCCTCCCTCTTTCTCTTATAAGGATCTATGATTACACTGGACCCATCTGGATAATGCAAACGAATTTGCCATCTCAAGATCCTTGACTCAATCGTGTCTGCCAAGTCCCTTTTGTCACGTAAGTTACATATTCACAGATTCTGGAGATTAGGATATGGACATCTTTGGCAGGGGGTGGTATTATTGTGCCCACCACAGCCAGTTTAAGAATCAAAATGCGATCAGGTTATCAGCCTGAGAGGGGTGCTGCACCAGAAGAACTAGGAGGTATGTGAGAAATTTGGCACCAAGGATTGGGTGCCTTGACCACAACACTGATATTCTTATAGTAAGAAGTAACCTGGGGACTTCCCTGGTGGTCCAGGGGCTGACACCATGCTCCCACTGCAGGAGGCCAGGTTCACTTCCTGGTCAGGGAAGTAGATCCCACAGCCTGCAGCTAAGATTTCACGTGCTGAAACTAAAGATCCTACAAGCTGCAACTAAAAATCCTAAAAAAAAGAAGTAATTTTTACATGTTTGGTATTTATAATGCTTGTAATCTATAAGACAGTTTGACCTTCTAGAATGACAGCCTTTTAACAAATAATTGAAAGTGTAAAATTGAGTAATTTAAACTGAAGGTTTTAGGTTGAACTCTTATCAAGTTTATATACAAAACTAGAACCCATAAGAGAACTTTAAATTCACCATAATTTTTGAAAGTGAAAGTGTTGCTCAGTCAAGTCTGACTCTTTGCAACCCCATGGACTGTAGGCTGCCAGGGTCCTCTGTCCATGGCATTCTCCAGGCAAGAATACTGGAGTGAGTTGCCATTTTCTTCTCCAGGGGATATTCACTACCCAGGTATTAAACCTGGGTCTCCTGCATTGCAGGCAGATTCTTTACCATCTGAGCCACCAGGGAAGCCATTTTAATTTTTACTACTATTTAATTTAAATTTTTTATGAGTTTAACTTAATTGGTCATAAGGATTACCTAGTAGGAAGGAAGCTCTTCTTGGTTAAGTTAGGAACAGAGTACTGAAATAGGAAGTCTCATTTTTAAACGAAGTTTAAAATATTTTAAGATATTTGAGTTTATAAACTGGACCAAACATTATTCCAAGACCTCTCAAAGGATGCTGTTAAAATTTGTTGCATATAAAGAGAAAAACAAGGTTTGCAACCTGAACTTAAAGTCTAGAAGCAAACCCCTAGTTTCACTTGCCCCTTGGCCCAGAGAGGAGAGGTGTTGTGCTGGGGCAGCCACCGCAGCCTGAGGAAAGACTAGAGTGAGATCCCAACGAGTTGCAGAGATGGAGTCTCATTAGAAGGTGCTGGATGGATGCCTCTGGCTGCGATTTTTAAGGTCATATTGGTACTGTTGTTTTGAACTTTTTTTTTATTGTCAGAAAAATCAAATAAGTATATATTTTAGATATAATTTTTTCAGTATAAAAAGGGTACAGTTATAGGATCAAAAAATTAAGTAGAAACACTGTCATGTTAGAATTGAATTAGAGAGGACCTTTACTTTCCTTACAGGCAGATTTAGATGACTCAGACCCACCTTGCTAAAAAAGAAAACTTAAAAAAAAAAACTGGCCACAATATTTTAAATAATCTTAAAAGCATCAAAAAGCTAACCATATGTGAAGAAATTGCCCAGCTAGAGAGCCCAGAGTTGGGAGGCCCTCCTGCCATGGTAGAGTTGTCCGATCAGGGAGGAAGCTGAGAAGCTGCACAGAATCTCTGAGAGCCTTGAGGTGGGAGTCAGGGAACAGAACTTAGGGCAGAGAACCGGGACTGGGAAATTAAAACACTTCGATTTAAGAGTGAGGGTTGAAGGGCTTCCCTGGTGGCTCAGCGGTAAAGAATCCGCCTGCCAATGAAGGAGACATGGGTTAATCCCTGATCGGGAAGATCCCACATGCTGCAGAACAACTAACTAAGCCCATGCACCACAATGACTGTGTTCTAGAGCCTGTGCTCTGGAGTCCGGAAGCCGCAGCTACCGAGCCCACATGCCACCACTACTGAAGCCCGTGGCCCTAGAGCCCATGCCCCACAACCAGAGAAGCCACCACAGTGAGAAGCCCAAGCACTGCAACTAAAGAGTAGCCCCACTTGCTGAAGCTAGAGAAAAGCCCACTCAGAAACGAAGACCCAGCTCAGCCAAAACTAAAAATAAATAAAACATTTAAAAAACCAATATCAAAGATTAGTTGATACAAAATTTGATAAATAGTAACTATTAAAAAAAAAAAGAGTAATGGTGGAAATTCCCTGGCTGTCCAGTGGGCTAAAGGTCCAGGTTCAAACCCTGGTTGGAGAACTCAGATTCTACAAGCCACATGGCACGGTCAAAAAGAAGAAGAAGAAAAGTGTAAGGGTGAACCAGAAACAAACAGGTCTTCACAAATTCCACAGGTTGGCTTTGATTATCTGGAAAAGCCATGAGGTCTTCAGCCTTGAAACTGGACTAAGGTGATCATGGGATGCCTTAGATGCCCAGCAGAAGCTAACTAAAATTCCTAATTGAAGGACGATGACATCACTTTAGGCCTCAAGTAATTTTTTTTTTTTTTGGCCATATCTAGAGGCTTGTGGGATTTTAGAACCCTGAATAGGGATTGAACCTGGGCCCTTGGCAATAAGAATGCAGAGTCCTAACCGATGGGCCACCAGGCAATTCCCTCAAGTAATTTCTAAAGGTCACCTTTCAAACATCCATCCTACTATCGAACAAAACTAGGCATGAAAGGTGACAAGACAACATAACCAATGGCCAGATGAAACAGTAGATACTGAAAATAGATACTGAGACACGGTGACTGTAGCCATGAAATTAAGAGATGCTTGCTCCTTGGAAGGAAAGTTATGACAAACCTAGACAACATATTAAAAATCAGAGACATCACTTTGCCAACAAAGGTCTGTCTAGTCAAAGCTATGGTTTTTCCAGTAGTCATGTATGGATGTGAGAGTTGGATCATAAAGAAGGCTGAGTGCTGAAGAACTGATATTTTCAAACTCTGGTGCTGGAGATCACGCTTGAGAGTCTCTTGGACTGAAACGAGATCAATCCAGTCAATCCTAAAGGAAATCTGTCCTGAATATTCATTGCAAGGACTGATGCTGAAGTTGAAACTCCAATAATTTGGCCACCTGATGCAAAGAACTGACTCATTGGAAAAGACCCTGATGCTAGGAAAGATTGAAGGCAGGAGAAGAGGACAATAGAGGATGAGATGGTAGGATGGCATCACCAACTCAACAGACATGAATTTGAGCCAACTTTGGGAGATAGTGAAGGACAGGGAAGGACTGCATTCCATGGGGTTTCAAAGCCTGAACTTAGCACCTGAACAACAACAACACAACATGATCAGATCACACTGTCAAACAAAAGTGCTTGCTGTTTTTCATCAGTGAAATCATACAGTATGTACGTGTATGTTCATAGGAGAAGGGCTAGAAGAGAGCTGCACGTTGGCCTCCTGCTTGTCACACCCCCTCCATTCACCACTCACACCCTAGGTGACCCTAGGAAGTCTTGATTACACTTTCCTTCCTCTCTTCAAAGCTTTGTTCCTGTGGTTCCCTCCATCGGGAATCCCACACCCAAACAGGATGGATGCTTGCTGTGCCCTTTCCTACAGAAAGGCTTCCCAACTCCCTCCAGCTAGAATACAGCTCTTTCTCCTTTTTCATCTTCCTCTCCTAGAACCCTTTTTATCCCCCTGCCTTGTATTTTGGGTGGTTGTGTTCTTGCCTTTCTCCCCACTGGACCAAGAGCTCTTTGGGGGCTGTGCCTGAGGTGACTGTTGTTTTCACCTTGCATATCCTCTGCTCAGTGCTGGGCACTTTGGAGGATGACCACTGAGGGACAGGGGACAGGCTTGCTAAGGCTCTTGAGCACATTTGTCAAGGTCCTGCCAGTGTCACTTTGACCTGGGTCCCAAGGCAAGCAAACTTGCAGGTACTTCACTTCTGCCCAAGCTCTCGCATGGGTGGACATATGAAGACATATTCCACTAGTGTTTGCTTATTCAGTGTGCTTGCACACACCTAGGAGTGCATATTGCTCAGTGGCTGGGGAAAGTAGGCACATTTAGCCCCATTTGACAGTTGGGAGACTGAGGCTTAAGGAGGTAAATAAGATAGCCCAATGATTATCAAGGCTGGATGTGCCTAGAAGTCACCTGGGGAGCTTTTATTAATTTGTTTATTTTAAAATATTTATTTAGCTGTGCCAGGTCTTAGTTGCAGCTCTCGGGACCTTTAGTTGCAGACTGTGCAATCTAGTTCCCTGATTAGGGATTGAATCCAGATCCCCTGCATTGGGAGTGCAGAATCTTAGCCACTGAACCATTACGGAAGACCTGAGTTTTAAAAAAACTTAAGTCTGAATCTCTCTGGGTAGAGCCCAGGTAATTCTAAGATATAACCAAGTTTGAGAACCATCAGACAAGTCCATGGCCCATAACTGTTTGGAAGTAGAACCAACACAAAAATTGTACATCATAAGGGAACACTCTTTCTTCCTTCCCAAGAACTGGGGTGGTTCTTGGGCCATAGGCTCTTTGGGGTCTCATAAGCTGCAAGGAAGTGCTGGACATGTGGGCTCCACAGACAGTCTTGGCTTCTATAAGGCCAACATGCTCCCTCCTTGTCCTCCCTTGACTCCAGAACTCGGGTCCAGACAGCCAAAGCCCAGGGGACAGTGGGTGACTCAGACACTTCCTGTTTTCTTGGCTACAATGACAAGGGGTTGGAAGCAGCCCGGGCCGGGGTTCATAGCCTAAGAGAGGGGTCTTGGAGCGAGGAGGAGGTGGGAGCTGAGCGCCCCTTTCCCTGAGTTGTGGAAGGAGTGAGCTGAGCAGAGCCACAGAGGGTGAAGATGAGGTGGTTCATTCGGTAGCCCGGTTAGCAAAGTGATGGAGGGCTGGAGCCCAGCTTTCCTTAAAATGTGAGGAGTTTCTGAGTCCTCGGAGGTTGAAAGAGAGCCCTGTGGTTCCGTCTGAATGTTTGGTTCAGGCAAGCTGGGAAACTGAATAGGTCAGGAGATGTCCACACAGGGAGGCCAAGGACCTGGGTTGTCCTGGCCCTGCCCTGCCATAAATTACTGTGTGACCCCCAGCACAGCCCTGGGCCATGTCAAGCCCCTGCTTCCTCTTCTGTGAAATGCAGAGGGGCTGAACTCTGAGAAATCCTGAGATTCTAAGAAAAATCCTAAACTCTCTCAGCCATAAGAGCACTGTACATGCTCCAGGGCACTTTTTATTTAGATAATTTTGATTTCAAGTCAGACAATAACCCTAAGAAGTAGGTGGGGAAAGTATTATGATTATCTGCTGACTATAGATGATCAAGGAGACCAAGAAAGATGTGGCCAAGGGTGTGTGGGAATAGGGACCTGAATGTTCTTGGTGGCCCAACTGGATCACTCGCTTCCTTAGAGGACAGCAATTTGGGGGTACTTGGTGGCTCAAATGGTAAAGAATCTGCCTCAGTACAGGAGATCTGGGTTCAATCTCTGCGTCAGGAAGATCCCCTGAAGAAGGGAATGGCTACCCAATCCGGTACTCTTGCCTAGAGAATTCCATAGACTGAGGATTCTGGCGGGCTACAGTCCATGGGGTTGCAAAGAGTCAGACATGACTGAGCAACTAACACACATGAAAAATCAGACATATTTGAATCATGGCTTCAATGATCTCCCTGCTGGAATCACTCTTAGAAAGTGATGTTAAATTCAGAAAATGTTTATTGGTTAGGAAGATATTCACTAAAGTGGGTTTTATATTAATGAGCAGTTAAACATAGCCCAGACATCCAGCAATAGAAAACTGGAGACTGTAGAAAGTGCATTAGCTACCTTTGTCTGAATAGCAAGTTACCCTCAAACTTGGTGGCTTAACTAATGAGAATTTGTTATCTCAGAGTTTCTGTGCTTCAGGATCCAGGTACAACTTAGCTGGATGCCTCTGGGTCAAGGTCTCTCAGGAGGCTGCGATCTAGGAGTGGGCCGGGGCTGCAGTCATCCCAAAGCTTGACTGCGAGAGGATCCACTTCCGAGTTCACTCACCTGGCTGTTCACAATCTCAGGTCTTTGCTGGCTCATCAGTTCCTCATCTTGTGGGCTCCTCCGTGGCATAGCTCACAACATGGCAGCTGGCTTTCCTGAGGGCAAGTGAATGACCTGGAAGGCACTCAGTCCTCCTGTGACTTGACCTTGGGAGTGACCTCTCCTCACGTCTGCCTTATTCTCTTCCTTAGAAGAGAGTCACTAGGTCTAGACCAGATTCAAGGGGAAAAGATAACACAAGCATCCTGAGAATACCCAGGAACTGTAGGGAAAGGAAGAATTCTCCTGACCCTCTTAGGGTCCCTGAATGAGTCTGAAAATTAAACTGACAATAACAGGAGAAAAGCATGCCCATAGAGTTAGATTTTTATGTGACATGAGCCTGCACAAGGAAATGAAGACCTGAAAAAAAAAGCCCTGAGTGCTTTTATGTTGGGTTTCATGAAGAGTTGGCAGTTGTATAGGGATGCTGAAACCGTTTACCTCAGATTTGGACTGGGACTGGGACTGGGACTTGAACTCATGTGCTGGGACTCAAACCCAGCCAAAACTCTGCTTAGGACTTGAACCCACATGGTTAGGACTCAAATCCAGCTGAAACCCTGCTTGGGACTCAAACCCACGTGACTGGGACTTAAATCTAGCCAAAACCCAGACAACAGAGGATGAGATGGTTGGATCACTAACTCAATGGATATGAGTTTGAGTAAGCTCTGGGAGTTGGTGATGGACAGGGAAGCCTGGTGTGTTGCAGTCCATGGGGTCACAAAGAGTTGGACGCGACTGAGTGACTGAACTGAACCGAACTCCCAAAAATTGTTTGAATAATCCTCCCACTCATTAGCATATGAAATTACCCAGCTTATAAAAACTAACCACACCACACTTCGTGGCCTCAATCGTCCTCTACAATGGCCCATAGTCTGTCTGGGCAGTGTGCTTCTCGCTGAATCTGAATAAATCCAATTCCAACCTATCACTTTGTCTCTCACTGAATTCTTTCTGCAATCAGACATCAAGAACCTGAGCTTCTGTAGGTCCTGAAACCAGGTACCATTAGTACCATTAGTACCTGGTTAGTTAGTGTTAATTCTTCAGTTGCGTCTGACTCTTTGTGACACCATGGAGTAGCCGCTTGCTCCTTGGAAGGAAAGCTATGACCAACCTAGACAGCATATTAAAAAGCAGAGACATTACTTTGTCTACAAAGGTCTGTCTAGTCAAAGCTATGGTTTTTCGATTAGTCATGTATGTATGTGAGAGTTGGACTATAAAGAAAGCTCAGCGCCGAAGAATTGATGCTTTTGAACTGTGGTGTTAGAGAAGACTCTTGAGAGTCCCCTGGACTGCAAGGAGATCAAACCAGTCCATCCTAAAGGAAATCAGTCCTGAATATTCATTAGAAGGACTGATGCTGATGCTGAAACTCCAATACTTTGGCCACCTGATGTGAAGAACTGACTTATTTGAAAAGACCCTGATGCTGGGAAAGATTGAAGGCGGGAGGAGAAGGGGACAACAGAGGATGAAATGGTTGGATGGCATTACCGATTCTATGGACATGAGTTTGAGTAAGCTCTGGGAGTTGGGAAGCTCTGGGACAGGGAAGCCTGGTGTGCTGCAGTCCATGGGGTCGCAAAGAGTCGGACGTGACTGAGCAACTGAACTGAACTGAACTGAAACTTAAGTAACCAATTTTCTGGCCCAGGGGCTGAGGGAGTGGGTAGAAAGGAGTCCAGGCCTCACATCTGTCCTTGAGCCTGTCTGAGCAGTAAAAGTTGGCTTAAAACTCAACATTCAGAAATCTAAGATCATGGCATCCGGTTCCATCACTTCATGGCATAGATGGGGAAACAATAGAAACAGTGAGAGACTTTATTTTTGGGGGCTCAAGCCATGGTGACTGCAGCCATGAAATTAAAAGACACTTGCTCCTTGGAAGATGACCAACCTAGACAGGATATTAAAAAGCAGCGATATAACTTTGCCGACAAAGGTCTGTCTAGTCAAAGCTACGGTTTTTCCAGTAGTCATGTATGGATGTGAGAGTTGGAATATAAAGAAAGCTGAGTGCCGAAGAATTGATGCTTTTGAACTGTGGTGTTGGAGAAGACTCTTGAGAGTCCCCTGGACTGCAAAATCCAACCAGTCCATCCTAAAGGAAATCAGTCCTGAATATTCATTGGAAGGACTGATGCCGAAGGTGAAACTCCAATACTTTGGCCACCTGATGCGAAGAACTGACTCATTTGAAAAGACCCTGATGCTGGGAAAGATTGAAGGCAGGAGGAGAAGGGGATCACAGAGGATGAGACGGTTGGATGGCATCACCGATTCAATGGACATGAGTTTGAGTAAGCTCTGGGAGTTGGTGATGGACAGGGAAGCCTGACATGCCACAGTCCATGAGGCAGCAAGTAGTCGGACTCAACAGAGCGACTGAACTGAACTGAGCAATAAGATGCTATAAATTCTCCCACCGGGATAGCCTCAGGGGTGTGTTCCAGGCCAATCCGAACCACTTCTAATCTCACTGCATATTCCTGGGTTTATCAAAGCCCTAGGAGTTGGGGTTGGGGGTGATTCTGAGAGCAGTAATGTTTGGGGAGGATTTGGTATATATAGGAAAAGGCGTACGTCAAGGCTGTATATTGCTAAGCTAAGTCACCTCAGTCGTGTCCGACTCTGTGAGACCCCATAGACGGCAGCCCACCAGGCTCCCCCGTCCCTGGGATTCTCCAGGAAAGAACACTGGAGTGGGTTGCCATTTCCTTCTCCAACGCATATTTCCTTCTCCAATGTATATTGTCACCCTGCTTATTTAACTTATATGCAGAGTACATCATGAGAAACGCTGGGCTGCAGGAAGCATAAGCTGGAATCAAGATTGCCGGGAGAAATATCAATAATCTCAGATATGCAGATGACATCACCCTCATGGCAGAAAGTGAAGAAGAACTAAAGAACCTCTTGATGAAAGTGAAAGAGGAGAGTGAAAAAGTTGGCTTAAAGCTCAGCATTCAGAAAACTAAGATCATGGCATCCGGTCCCATCATTTCATGGCAAATAGATGGGAAACAGTGGAAATAGTGGCTGACTTTATTTTTGGGGGCTCGAAAATCACTGCAGATGGTGACTGCAGCCAGAAATTAAAAGATGCTTACTCCTTGGAAGGAAAGTTATGACCAACTTAGACAAGATATTAAAAAACAGAGACATTACTTTGTCAACAAAGGTCCGTCTAGTCAAGGCTATGGTTTTTCCAATAGTCATGTATGGATGTGAGAGTTGGACCATCAAGAAAGCTGAGCACCAAATAATTGATGCTTTTGAACTGTGGTGTTGGAGAAGACTCTTGAGAGTCCCTTGAACTGCAAGGAGATCCAACCAGTCCATCCTAAGGGAGATCAGTCTTGGGTGTTCACTGGAAGGATTGATGATGCTGAAGTTGAAACTCCAATACTTTGGCCACCTGATGTGTAGAGCTGACTCATTTGAAAAGACCCTGATGCTAAGAAAGATTGAGGGCAGGAGGAGAAGGGGACGACAGAGTATGAGATGGTTGGATGGCACCACTGACTCAATGGACCTGGGTTTGGGTAGACACCAGCTGTTGGTGATGGACAGGGAGGCCTGGCGTGCTGTGGTTCATGGGGTCGCAAAGAGTCGGACACGACTGAGCGACTGAACTGAACTGGTATATAGTGGGTGGTAAGGATTGGGGAGACAGAGGAAGTGACCCAGAGAAAAAAGGGAAGGCTGTTGACACAGTGGAAAAACACCTAGAAGTTAGAGTCTTAGACCCTGGTCATGCCAGTCATTTGAGTGTGACTCTTTCAAGCCTCAGTTTTCTCATCTATAGATTGGGATGCAAATGAGTAATGTGGCCCTTCCTCATTTAATAGGAGTGAGATAGATTATGCACAGAAATCTACTTTGTAAACTATCAAGTTGTGGACCAGTGATGGTTTCTTCAGGGATTAACTAGAGCAAATACACCCACCCCTCTTGCCACTGAGCTCCTAACAGGAGTCAAGTCCTTCCCCAACCACAAGCAGAAGGCAGGGTTGGGTCCCACATACTGAGCCACAGTTTCATCTCATCTCTGACTGGTTATGTTAGTTAAATGTTGGTGTTGAGTGTACTTCAGTTAAAAAGAATGAGGTTACCTCTAAAGAAAGACAACTTGGCAACATCTATTGAAAGCACAATTGACTCAGCAATTCCATGTTTAGGAATAGATATACACACATGGGTATGAAATTACATGAACAGGAATATTCATTGCAGCATTCTTTGTGAGAGTAAAGCATTGGAAAGAAAAAAATGTCCATCCACAGGGGACTGGTAAGATCAGTCATGGAACATCCATACAATGGAGTGCTGGGAAGGCATTAAAATGAATGAGGCAGTGCTGGGTGCACTGATCCAGAAAGGTCTCCAACATACAGTATAAAATTAAAAAAAAAAAAAAGTTGCCAAACACTTACCAGTCTAGCTCCACTAGTAGAACATCAAACAAAGCAACTTGTATATCCCCAATTTGCATGAAAAGAGGGAGGAAATGCAGGGAGAGACAGTGGCCAGTTGTCAGAAGTGGCCACCTAGGAGAGGGATGGTGGGAGAAAGGGACAAGGAAAAAGACTTTACCCTTTTTTACTCCACATACTTCAGACTTGGTTGCTGCTTCTTTGAAATGTGAATATATTCATGTATTTTCTGTATGATTTTGTAAACTTAAAAAACACACATATATTTAAATAAATACATATTTATATAATATATAGATTACATATGTTTATATGTATAAACACATATATGTTTATATATATGTTTATAGGACTTCCCTGGTGTCTCAGATAGTAAAGAATCTGCCTGCAATGCAGGAAACCCAGGTTTGATCTCTGGGCTGGGAAGATCCTCTGGAGAAGGAAATGGCAACTCACTCCAGTATTCTTGCCTGAAGAGCTCCGTGAACCTAGGAGCCTGGTGGGCTACAGTCCCTGGGATCACAAAAAGTCAGACACAACTCAGCTAGGAACACACATATATGTTTACATGGGCTTCCCAGGTGGCGCTAGTGGTAAAGAATCTGCCTGTCAATGCAGGAGACAAAAGACAGGGCTTGGATCCCTGGATCGGGCAGACCCTCTGGAGGAGGCGTGGCAACCCACTCCAATATTCTTGCCTCGAGAATCCCACGGACAGAGCAGCCTGGTGGCCTACAGTCTGTAGGGTCGAAAAGAGTTGGACGTGACCGAAGTGACTTAGCAGGCACGGATATATTTTTATATAAGCCTTAGAATCTTTCACTGTCTTTGACATTTTGGATCCCTGGCTGTTTCAGAAAGCTTCTGCTCCCATCTCCGGTACTCGTGGGTACTTCCTCCTTAGGGGGAGTCGCCAGCATGGTTCAGTGAGACCACCTGTGTAGAAGGACCCAGGCTCCCCTCTTCCAAGATGGCGCCTCATCCCAGTACTGGGGCCTGTCAGACCGGGACCCCAGCCCCCGCCTCAGGTCTGCTCCCTGCCCTTGGAAAAACCCTCGAGCTTATTCTAACACCTTCTGTGCAAGGATGAGGGAAAACAAAACACAGCCAAGAAAACCTTCATTCCTTAAACAGTAGTCAATGCGAGATAAAAACAGACAAGATTAGAGGCTAGTAAAGAGGCAGACTCTAATCAGTCTCCTAAATAGAAATGAAATGAGGTCTGCCTGTTTTGTTTTGTTTTGAGGGTAGGGAGGGATTTTTTTTTAATTTCCTTTTTTGGTCACACCGCGAGGCATGCTAGTTTCCCCCACCAAGGATGGAACTGTGGCCCCTGCATTGGAAGCACGGAGTCTTAAACACTGGACCACTGGAAGTCCCTGTCTTGCATGGTCTGGAAGACAGACCCAAAGAATGTTCTGAGAAAAGAAAAACTGAAGCGGTTTCTCCCACGCTTTCACTGAGACTCCCCCCCACCCTCCCCATCCCATATTCTCACCCATGCTGCCCTCCATGATCTGGAACCTGAAGGCTTGTCTGGGGGTCTTCAGCAGCAGGCCAGGGGCTCCCCACATGTAAAGGTGAGGAAGAAAATGCAAGGCAGGACTTGGGAAATCACCGGCAGAGGAGCCCAGAGCAAAGAGCTCCGGTGGGAAAGTGCTGGTTGGCTGGGCAGCCTGGTTCCGGATGCATCACCATCACTGTTGCTTCTTCACAGGTGCCAGCTTCCAGCCTTCCAAGACCGCTATTCAGACTGCCATACCCTCCCCAACTTCTGCCCTGCAGGGTTCCTGGGCAGCAAGGCCATTGGTGAGGGGTTCCTTTGGTTTGGAATTGATGGTTTCACTGCCAATGCCAGTGTCTAGACAAGAAAAGAATTCTTCCTGTGTGTGTGTATGTGCATGTGCGTGTGTGTGTGTGTACACATGCATACTCTACACACAGTTTCATACTCTGTGGATAGAGTGTCAATTCATTCCAGATTTACTGGAACAGCCTCAATTCCACATATTTGGCCACCACAGACCGTTGAAATATCTTGAAAATTCCACTATGATTATTTATGCAGAAATCCTTCAGTCTCGTTCCAAAAAAAGGATTTGAGAACCAGCTTGTAGAGTCGTATATACCTCAGCAGGATTTAAAAATAACAGACAAGGAAATCGGGGAGAAGGGAGAGCAAGATGACACAGAAATGCATAACTCATGTCCTGTGTACATGCTGGAGGCAGGCCACAAATGTATCTCAGAATTTCCAAGCAGCCAGAAGTAAGAGGGAAAGAAGATGACATGGATTTCTGCTTCTGAGACCCATGGGAATTTCCCCCCAAATCCTCAGAAAGATGCAGCATGACTCAGCGTTAGAAAGAAACAAATTCACATTCCGTATTTTAACAGTGGTTTGGTTACACGTGACTGCCTTTGTCAAAACTCACAGAATAGTGCATTTAAGATTTGTGTATTTCACTGCAAGCAAATTTTACCTCAAAAAGAAAAGAACCATAACATGGTTAATGATATGCCTACTGAAGGGTTTAAGGATGAAGTGACCTGATGCTCTCAGCTTACTTTTGAAATGCATCCAAAAGGTAAGTTGAATTGCTGGGTGGAGAGGAAAAGAGAGATGGAAGTGTGATAAAGCAAGGATAATCTCAGAGGTGGGGACAGGGTCTGGGCAATATAACTCTTTCCACTTTTCTGTGTGTTTGCACATTTTTATTAATAAAAGGTAGGGAGGGGCTCAGAGAAATGAAGTGGGCCTTAGAAGTGACCATCAAGACTCAGAATATAAAAGACCCTGGGTTTTGTTAGCCAGAGTTAGCAGCAGCCTCAGAATCCCCTGACCCCTTAGGCACCTTGCCCTCAGGCAGGGACTGGGGTTCTGGGGTGCAGAGTTTTGGCCTCAACAGACAGAGAGGCCTGACTCCTGCAGAGCCCACAGCACGGAGGGATTTTGGCATCTCCCATACAAAGCTCTCAGATCATGGAAAGCCCTTGTCAGACCATCAGGGAGCATCTCCCCTCTGAGGCTCTGTGACTCGCTGAGAGGGCCCTTGTGAGTGGTCAAGGTGGACTTCAGCCTTCATGATATGATGGCATTGATGACAGATGTGGTTTGGTGATTTTGTTTTTGTTTCATTTTATTTCTTTTTGTACCACACCATGGGGCTTGTGTGATCTCAGTTCCAGGACAGGGGATTGAACCTGGGCCACGGCAGTGAAAGAGCTGAATCCTAAACACTAGTGTGTGTTAGTTGCTCAGTTGTGTCTGACTCTTTGTGGTACATGGACTTCAGCCCACCAGGCCTCTCTGTCCATGGGATTCTCCAGACAAGAATACTGAGTGGGTTGCCATTCACTTCTCCAGGAGAATCTTCCCGACCCAGGAATCGAACCCAGGTCTCTTGCAATGTAGGCAGATTCTTTACATCTGAACCAGCACGGAACTCCCATGGAGATGGTTTTTTGAGGCTTTTCTCTCTGCTAGGCACTGCACAAAGCATTTACACCTATCATTTCATTTAATGCTTAAAGACCCTATGAAGCAGGTACTATTGTCATCCCCATTTGTATATGAAAAATGGCTCTGATAAATTCAGTAACCTGTATGGAATACTCAGCTGGCAGATGCTGAGCTGGGATTCAAAGATATATTTGATTATAGTGTCTCTGATCCTAACCAATACCCTCTTCTGCTCCACAGGCCACTCTTCCTCCAGGGGTTTGTCACAGAGGACTTGTCTGCTCCATCCTCAGAAGAAAGCTCAGGAGGAAGTCTGACTTGGCTGCAGAGTGCTCCTTATAAACCAAACACCTCACTCCTGTCCTTGTACTTCCCAGATCAGCTCTGCACCCCACGATGGACTTCCTTCCCCAACACTCCCTGCAGACAGATACACACACATATACCCATAGACAGACACACACCAAACAATCCCCTAGATTGGTTGGAGCAACCATGGGCTCAACCAACCCTATTCTCATCCCTCCCCAGGATGCAGAGCAGACTCCTCTCCCCTTCCCCACACCCACTTTGGAAGTGTCCTGGGAAGTGCTCCCCTGGCAGGGGACCAGACATTTTACTTTTACCACGTCTACAGGGCCCTACGGAGGCCCCCCCCCTTGCACCAGAGGCCCACCCATCTATTTCAGCCCCCTCCAGGGCCTTCAGAATACTCCCCCCACCCCCCCCCCCCTGCCCCCCACCCCCCCCCCCGCCTACACACACACCTGAGGAAAGGGTTCTATCATGGTTGCTCCAAGCCTCTGGCAGGGCCCGAACAGCCCTGGATGGGATGGGCTTGGAGGCAGAAAGAGGGGTGGTGGTCACCCAGCTCTGAGGCCCAGGCCCTTCCAGCTTGGAGCCTGTGGGGAGAATGGGGATCAGACAGTGGAGACTGGGTCTGCAGACAGACCCCAAGCAGCCCTGACTGTGCCAAGATGACCAGCCCCTCCCCCAACACAAACACTAGGCCCCTGGCTCTCAGAGAAGGGGGAGCATTTTTCAGAGATGACATCAGGTCTTAAAGTTTTATGTTTCCTGCCAACCTCAGCCTGGAGAGCAGAGTCCCCAGGGCTCACAGGCCTGGAGAGGCAGGCAGTGGCACCAGTGCAAACAGCGTACCACCTATTTCAGACCCTCACAGCCCTCCACCTGCAGAAGAGATGGCCATAAGGATGAGGTCCAACGATCTGCTCGCCTGAGGACACAGTTTTGCCTAGTCACTGCAGGACAGATGCAACGGAAGAGAAGATACCAAGCTGCCAGGTCCCCAAACACCCCTCAGAGCCTTTGCTCATATTGTTACCTCTGTCAGTTCCCACACCCTCCCTGCTTCACACCATCTAGCAGGTGCCCCCACATCCTTCAAGTGTCTTGTCCAATGTCCCTTCTGGTGACGCAAGCCCCACCTCTACAGTTCTGTCCATGCTTCCATTAGAGCCCTGATCACTTGTACAGCTTTCCTTCTTCATCTTGCTCCCTTCCCCACAAGACCCTGAATCCCTGGGGGGCTCAGACAAAGTCCCATTTCACTCTGGCAGAAGGAAATTAATCAACTACAAAGGCGTAGGAAGTGCCCAGTTATGGAGCCACAGGGGGGATTAGCTGAAGGCACGGAGGCTGGTCATTCAGTGAGATGCAGGGAGTTGGTGTGAGGGAGTGGGTAGTGAGAGTGAAAGGTGGGAACGCTGTAGTGAAGGAAGCATGGGGCAGGGGCTTGGCAGCCGGGATGGGGAGCAGGAGGTACTGAGACTCCAAGGAGGGTGGGTGATTTTTTTGTTTTTTGTTTAAATAGTTACTTATTTGGCTGTGTTGGGTTGCAGCATGCAATTCTTAGTTGTGGTATGTGGGCTATAGTTACCTGGGCCCCCTGTACTGGGGTCATAGAGTCTTAGCCAACGGACCACCAGGGAAGTCTCACTTTTTTTTTTTTTTTTGTATTTTTTATTTTTTGCCCACCCTAAGAGGCTTGCAGGATCTTGGTTGCCCAACCAGGGATCAACCCATGGCAGTCAAAGTGCCTAACCACTGGACTGCCAGAGAATTTCTCAGGCAGTTGTGATTGAATGAGTGAGTGAGTAAAGGAATGAATGAGGGATCCAAAGAGAGGAAGGAGAAGTGGGAAAACCAAACTTACCTTCTACAGTGAACTCTGTCTGGCTGGGGTGGGGTGGAGACAGAGACAGATGCTCTCGCATGATGCTCCCTACCCAGCCACCCCCAACTGGCATTTCACAGGTTAAGGTGGGCTGGAGGTGGCGCATCAGGTCCAGAAGGGACCAGGGGACTGGGTGGCCTCCCCTTTACCCTGGGAGGGGCTGACTGGATGCCCTGGGCCCAGGACCAAGTTGCCGGGCTGCTGACTCAGGCCCTGCTGGCCAGCTCAGCATTCCTGCCCTCTCTACTGAATTGGGGCTATTGAAGCTCTTTGTAGGGGGGTTAGGCAACTGGTCACACCCCTAACCCAGAGCCTTCGCTGCACTGAGGGCTCTGCTGTCAGGAAGGAGGGCACACAGGCACTAGGGGGGTCAGTTGGAGAGTGCCCTGGACACCAGCTGCTACTCTGGGGGTATCTGGGACCAAGGACAATCCCAGGTAAGGTGACTAGGCTGGCATCAGAGAGAGGAGTCCGGGGGAAGGGAATTGCCTTGACCCTTAGGACTGAAGACCCTGGGATGGCGACACTTCTCATGACCCCCGGCTTGGGGAGGGTTCTGACTCTCTGTATAGGCTGCATTGTGTACATGGGGTGCTGCAGGGGTTCTGTGGGTTGTTCTGCCTCCCCCATCAGACTAGAGCATCCCTAAGCCAGAGTGGTTTCCTCATTGGGTTGAAGCCATCGCGGAGTATAGGTTGGGTCTCCCCAGTCAGGCAGGGACACGGGGTGGTTTGAAGCCTTGCCCATCAGACCCAGAGCTCCCCAAGCCCAGTCTTTGTCCTCCTGAGTATCTAACTTGAGGATTGTATCTGGAGCCCAGTCTCAGCCTGTGCTGGTGTGTCCCAGCAAAACCATGGAGCATCTGCCCCCCAAAGAGCCAATGCTTCATTAGATAAGCGCCCCCACCTAGTCCCACTTCCTCCTCTCTTATCTTTGCCCTCAAGCCAGGATCTACACCCCCTACCCTGAATTTTGGCTGCTCGGGCTGACACCTGTCAGATGTGCTTTTTCAGGTATGGGGGAGGGCCGGGTGCCATGAAGCCAGTGCAGGTTGTTACTCTTTGCTGGGTACTACTGCTGGTGTCCAGGCTGGGGGCCACCAGGAAGGACTCCCCAGAAGAGGCCTCCTTCTACTATGGAAACTTCCCACTTGGTATGTCCACTCTTCAGTTGCTCTGTCCGTCTGTCCATCTGTCTGTCAGCTTGCCCACATTGGCTGACCTGTCAAGGAGTTTTGGTGTTTCAGCTTCCTTATAGGTAGGATGGTGAAAATAACTCCATGTAGTTGTTCTGAAATAAAAGTTCCTAACAGATTTTTTAATTTTTATTGGAGTGTAGTTGCTTTTCAGTCTTATGGTAGTTTCTGCTGTACGGCAAAATGAATTAGTTATATGTATACATATATCCCTTCTCTTTTGGATTTCCTCCCCATTTAGGTCACCACAGAGCATTAAGTAGAGCTCCTTGTGCTATACTGTAGCTTTTCATTAGTTATCTGTTTTATATGTAGTGTTTACAGTGCCTAACATATGTTTTTTAAGTTACTATATAGATAGTAAATGCCAATCAGAGCTAAAATAGTGCAGATAATGCATTTAATGTATTATGTCTCTCCCCTCCCCCTGCCACACATGCTCCCACTCCTACCCCTAGGGAGGCAGGGCAGGCTGCCAGGGAGGGGGCTTGTCCTGTGCCCCCGGAGGCACAACCCAGGATCCCAGTCCCCAGTGGGGAGTGGTAGAGGGCTCAGTGTCCAGCTTGGGGTCTACCCCTGCAGGCTTCTCCTGGGGTGTGGGCAGTTCCGCCTTCCAGACTGAGGGTGCCTGGGACCAGCATGGGAAAGGGCCCAGCATCTGGGACACCTTCACGCACAGCGGGAAGGGGAACGTGCTCGGGGACGAGACAGCAGACGTGGCCTGCAACAGCTACTACAAGGTCCAAGTGAGTGATGGGTGTGTGTGTGCGTGTGTGACTGAGCAGCACCTAGCGAGAGCTGGGAGGTGACATACTGGGGGAGCCCGAGTGACAGTGTCAACCAGCTGAACGCCCTCAACCCCGATGCAGCTGGGCAGGGAGGGGCTGGTGGTGACTGGGGCTTGGGGAGGGGGTGCCAGGATATGGGAAGGTAAGTGGGATGTAGAAGGAAAAGAAAGCAGGCTCCACCTGAGCCATGGGCAGCTGAAGGGCCGAGGCCATGACCCTAGGGCCTACAGGTCATCGTGGCTCTTGTATGGGAACCGGCCCCATGGAGACAGTGGGGCCAGCTCATCCTCTCTCCCTCTGCCCAGCACCCACTTTCCTCTCTGGATTGGGGGTCCAGCACCCAATTTCTCAGAGCACCCCCATATCCTGCCACTTACTCAACTCCTGGCATAGCCCCAGGAGGAAGCAGGGGGAGGTGGCATCACCCCCGTTGTGTAGATGCGGGGTGTGGACAGGAGGTGCCCTGGCAGGGCCCGGCTGAGCCAGCCCGCACCACACCCGTCCGCACAGGAGGATGTCGCTCTGCTGAGGGAGCTGCACGTCAGCCACTACCGCTTCTCCCTGTCCTGGCCCCGGCTCCTGCCCACGGGTGTCCGAGGTGAGCTAAGGCCACCCTATCCCTGCCCCAGAGCAGCCTCTTCTGGTCATGTTGGCTTGGTGGGGATCCCACAAGTCCTGGGTGGGGAGAACAGCCCACAGGCACAGTTTCCTCAGCAGCATCTCTCGCGGGTTCCGAAGGTAGCTGGGCTCAGAAGTCCCCAGGGACTGGTTTTGTGGAAGAAAATTTTTCCACAGATGGTTCTGGGGGATGGTTTCGGGATGATGCAAGCACATTACATTTACTGTGCGCTCTCTATTTTTATTACATCAGCTCCATCTCAGATCATCAGGCATTAGATCCTCGAGGTTGGGGACCCCTGGCTAGACTCCCAGGAGTAGCTATTCCACCATTTGAGACCCAAGTGCTGGTGGACTGAGTGTGCCTTCAGGCCTGCAGAAAGCTCCAGGGTCCCAGCATAGTGCACTTCAGAAAGCCAACTTTCTTTCTCATCAAGTCCCCTTTTATTTCCCCTTCAGCTGACGGGGTGAACAGGAAGGGAATCCAATTCTACAGTGACTTCATTGATGCCCTTCTGAAGAGCAACATAACCCCCATCGTGACCTTGCACCACTGGGATCTCCCACAGGTGAGGCTGTGCAGGCTCAGAGGCCCAAGAGGAAGCTCAGCTCAGCAGGAGGGAGCCTGCTCTGGGCACTTGGGATAGCCAAGGCGGGGGCAAGGCCTGGAGTCTGGGCTCTGGCTCAGGATAGGAAGATGGCAGGAAGTGAAGAAGAAATCTCTCAACTTACGCATGGCAGGGAAGTCACACTGATTTAACTGATGTTTGTAATAAGTGGTAAGTGAAGATTCTGATGTTTCCCAAAACATTTAACCTAGAAGCAACAACTCAAACTTATAAAGAAAGAAGTCTCTTTTGAGTAAGAGTTCATGGAATTAACAAGTTTGTTTAGCCTTTCTTTCCCCAGTTTGTTAGAATTAGCACTGTTTGTGCTCGTACATGAGCACCCTTGGGACTTTCCTGGTGGTCCAGTAGTTAAGACTCGGTGCCCCCAATGCAGGAGGCACAGTTGTGACCCCTGGTCAGGGAACTAAGATCCCATATGCCAAAAAAATATATAAAGCAATAAAAAATTTTACAAAAGATGAGCACCCCCACCCTCCCAAGTGATCTGTGTAAGAACCTCATTGTTAGACATCATGATTCAAGAAGTGTTTTTCATTTGTTCCATAAGGCTCCTCAGAGCCCAGCTGGCAGAGGAGTCATTTATGTACCTCCCTGTGACACAGGGTGGTGGGAGGTCAGAGGACAGGACGTTGGCTTCAGGGAGGTGTGAGGGGAAGATGGAGCTCCATCGATGCTTTGGAGGGTTGGGCATGAGGTGGGAGGAAGGCCTCTGAGCTGGGGCTGCGAGTGTAGAGCAGGCTTTAGGGAGGTGAACTGGAAACCACCTTCCAACTTCCTCCCTGGTTAATCACTGTCACTGCCCCTTTAGTGTTCCCTCAAACCCTCCAAGACGTGTTCAGTAGGCAATCTTGATGGAGCGATGAATCTTGGGGAAATCTTGCATGATGAGCAGATGCCCTTGGGTGGGAGAGAGCCCTGCCCTGAAGGAAGCAGTACTGCTCTCATGACAGAGGCTTCTGGGAGGTTTCTGAGACCCTGCATGGCCCTCAACATTCTAACCAGAGTCCCCATTCCCAGCATTGTGTCTTATTTCTTCAGAATGTATAATCAAGATTCTTTTCTCATGAGCAGATCTCTTTCCTCTGGCAATTTTTCTTAAATACTCATTCTATACAGTTCTTTTTAAGCATGAGAATCTCAAACTTTCTCTGCTTCCTCCCTCTTGTTTGTATAAGGTATAATATGTCTCCATATTTCTCTACAGTTAAACACTGCCACTATCTTCAAGTCTTTTCTCTCTCTCTTAATTGGAGTGTAATTGCTTTACAAAGTTGTGATGTTGTGTAAGCTTCTGCTGTACAATGAAGTGAATCAGCTATACATATACACATATGTTCCCTCCCTCTTGGACCTCCCTCCCACCTGACCCATTCCACCCCCCTAAATCTTCAAGTTTTAATGCCTGAGACCCTGCATCTTTGCTCCCCTTTCCTCTAAACATCCTCTGTAGCTCCAATCAACCAAGTTTCTCCCACAAAGTTGGCCCATTGACCCCAAAAGTCTTTTATGGAGATGGACACCTGGGGCACCTGCTTCTCTCTCCGCCCCTCTGTTTGCAGCTGCTCCAGGCCAAGTACGGCGGGTGGCAGAACGTGAGCATGGCCAACTACTTCAGTGATTATGCCAACCTGTGCTTTGAGGCTTTTGGGGACCGTGTGAAACACTGGGTTACTTTCAGTGATCCTCGGGTAAGCAGACCCCAACTCCAGGTGGGAAAACCCACTTTCCAGCCAAGAGTGCACCCTGTCACTTCTCACGGGTCCTGTGGTCCCCACTTGCCATCCCTGCAGACAATGGCAGAAAGGGGCTACGAGACGGGCCACCACGCACCTGGCCTGAAGCTCCAGGGCACGGGCCTGTACAAGGCGGCACATCATGTCATTAAGGTGAGGGGGGTTCTTCTGGGAGTGAAGGCTGGGGTCAAGGTGGAGCGGTGAGCCCCAGTAACAGCTAAGCCTGCCCCAGGGGCCCGAGTCTGAGCCCAGTCCTCGGCCGCCTCATACCTTCGCACCTATGCACTGTCCCCTTCCCTTCCGTGAACACCTATGAGGGAGGGTCCCATCCAGTGCTCTGCTGGACACTGCAGCCCAGATGCCAGGACTGCTCCCTAGAGCTGGCAATCTGGCCAAGGGACTGGAGCCCATAAGTGTGAAAACTTGATACCTACAGGTATAAACTGTCTTGTGGGGCATGGTGACAGGAGGAAAGGGGGATGCCAGTGAGCTGGGGCAAAAATCTTCAGTGCATGAGCAGAAGTAAGAGGAGGTTGGTGAAGGACAGCAGCAGGAAGGGGTTAGGAGTGCTTGTCTGATAGCATGGACTTCAAAGGATCTGGAGTTTTTGGAGGAGGAAGGAGAAATCATTTGGAAGCAACAACAAAGAGCAAGTCAGGCACACTCCTAAGGTATGTGGGGTGTGAGGGGAAAAAATGGCATCTGCTGGAAAGAGCTGCAGTAGCTGCAGTGGTCTGTAGTGGCAGCCAGAGTCAGTTAGGGCAAAAACTGAGGAGGATACAGAGGAGATGCTGAAGGTGAATTATAAACTACCAGAAAGGCCTGAGAAGTAGGGAAAAGAATGGGTCCCATTCCGGGACATATATGAGGGTCCAGGTGATGATGACTGGGGAACGGATGCAAGGCATGATGGGGTGGCCACTAATGGTCTCTCAACAGACGGTGGACAATCTGATCAAGCGAGCAGGCAAGGGACCACTGGGGACATACCGGACCCTCAAATTCATGTCAGCAAGAGATCTTTCTCATTCTTTCCCTATTTAGCTTAGGATTTCTTTAACTGTGAATATTTAAAGGGCAGAGCTCTGAAGACATCAGTGGGTCCCTGGGGGAGAATGTGGAGAGAAGGCAGGTTGGCACATTTTGCATTCTATTTCTCAACACTGTTTCAGATGCTTGGTGTTTTCCTAATTTCCTGAGTACGTATGCTGAAAGCAATGCCTAGTGACACCACAGGACAGCCAGGAACAAAACAGACATGTTAGCAAAAATCTTAGAAACAATAAATAATGCAAAGTGGTGGCTTATGTGTTCATGCTAGATTTAGACCAAATTTCCTCCACAGTACAAAGAAAATAGAAGTCAGAAGAAGGGAGATTATGGGTTGGGCTAATCAATGCTGGACTCATGAAAAGGATAAAATTTAAAATGATCTCCAGAGTTAGAAAGGAGAGAAAGCCCACCTTTGGTTGAAAGGGAGGAGAGAAATGCATAAGGTAGGCACCTCTGAAGGACTCCTTTCTCTTTCAGGCCCATGCCCAAGTCTGGCATGCTTACAATGACACATGGCGCAGTCAGCAGCAAGGTGAGTCCTACTACCAAGAGCACAGAGAACAGACGAATGACCAGGGGAGCAGTGTCACTCTGCCTGCCACCCCCTTTTCTTTCTTTTAAGGTCTGGTGGGGATTTCATTAAACTGCGACTGGGGGGAACCTGTGGACCTTAGTAACCCCAAGGACATAGAGGCTGCCGAGAGATACCTACAGTTCTGCCTGGGCTGGTTTGCCAACCCCATTTACGCCGGTGACTACCCCCAAGTCATGAAGGACCATATCGGTGAGCCATGTCACCTTTTCAGACTCCCCCACCACAGCAACAGTATGGAGCTCGAGCGAAAGGACGGAAAGTCAGGGGGAGAGAACAATGGGCTGGTTTGGGTGAAACGCTCAAGGGGTAACCCAGCCCCCAAAGAATTGAGAACTGGTTATTTGAACTGGAAGGGTGAGGGACACCCAAACAAGCTTCTAGACCTGGCAAGTGAGAATATCAGAATCCAGGGGAAAAACAGCAATTCTCTCAGCTGCTCTCCTCTGTGCTCTGTTGTCCTGTCTTCTCCTCCCCACTCCACTCCATCCAAATGCAGCGAAGTAGGAGTGAGGAGTCAAAGACACGGTCTTGGGTGGAGTCAATCCTATTGCTGGTTCTTTTTGTTCCCTGAGGAATACTTTCCAAGTTCTGATTTTCACAGTGTCAGAGAAGAGAATAAAAACAGTGCTATAGTTTCAACGTTTTTAACTGCCACTTCATAGAAAACGCCAAATAAAATGGATTGAAAAGTAGAGGATTTATCATCTTACCTGAAATCCAGAAAAGGGTGATCCACAGGTAGTTAATTCAGCCCTCAGGGATGTCTTTGGGAACACAGATTCATTTCATCTTTCCACTCTGGCATTTTAGCTAACTCATCATCTACTTTCCAAGGCCACAAGATGGCTACAGCAGCTCCAGGCATCACATCGGTGTATATCAACACTCTGAAGCAGAAAAAAAGGGAATAGTACTGTCATGTTTTTAAGAACAAGGAAAATCTTCCTAAGAAACAGCTTCTACTTCCAGCTGACTTTCCTTTGAGCCTCAGTCACTCAGCCATGTCCTACTCTTTGTGACCCCATGGACTGCAGCAGGCCAAGCCTCCCTGTCCATCACCATACCCAGAGTCCACTCAAACTCATGTCCATTGAGTCGGTGATGCCATCCAACCATCTAATCTTCTGTCGACCCCTTCCCTTCCCGCCTTCCATCTCTCCCAGCATCAGGGTCTTTTCAAATGAGTTAGTTCTTCACATCAGGTGGCCAAATTATTGGAGTTTCAGCTTCAACATCAGTCCTTCCAATGAATATTCAGGACTGATTTCCTTTAGGATGGACTGGTTGGATCTCCTTGCAGTCCAAGGGACTCTCAAGAGTCTTCTCCAACACCACAGTTCAAAAGCATCAATTCTTCGGCACTCAGCTTTCTTTATAGTTCAACTCTCATATCCATACATGACTACTGGAAAAACCATAGCCTTGACTAGATGGACTTTGTTGGCAAAGTAATGTATCTGCTTTTTAATAAGCTGTCTAGGTTGGTTATAACTTTCCTTCCACGGAGTAAGCATCTTTTAATTTCATGGCTGCAGTCACCATCTGCAGTGATTTTGGAGCCCCCAAAAATAAAGTCTCTCACTGTTTCCACTGTTTCCCCACCTATTTGCCATGAAGTAATGGGACCGGATGCCATGATCTTAGTTTTCTGAACGTTGAGCTTTAAGCCAACTTTTTTCACTCTCCTCTTTCACTTCATCAAGAGGCTCTCTAGTTCTTCTTCACTTTCTGCCATAAGGGTGGTGTCATCTGCATATCTGAGGTTATTGATATTTCTCCCGGCAATCTTGATTCCAGCTTGTGCCTCACCCAGTCCAGCATTTCTCATGATTTACTCTGCATATTAGTTAAATAAGCAGGGTGATAATATACAGCCTTGATGTACTTCTTTCCCAATTTGGAACCAGTCTGTTGTTCCATGTTCAGTTCTAACTGTTGCTTCCTGATCTGCATACAGATTTCTCAAGAGACAGGTCAAGTGGTCTGGTATTTCCATTTCTTGAAGAATTTTCCAGTTTATTGTGATCCACACAGTCAAAGGCTTTGGCATAGTCAATAAAACAGAAATAGATGTTTTTTCTGGAATTCTCTTGCTTTTTGGATGACACAGTGGATGTTGGCAATTTAATCTCTGGTTCCTCTTCCTTTTCTAAAACCAGCTTGAACATCTGAAAGTTCACGGTTCACGTATTGCTGAAGCCTGGCTTGGAGAATTCTAAGCATTACTTTACTAGCGTGTGAGATGAGTGCAATTCTGTGGTAGTTTGAGCATTTTTTGGCATTGCCTTTCTTTGGGATTGGAATGAAAACTGACCTTTTCCAGTCCTGTGGCCACTGATGAGTTTTCCAAATTTGCTGGCATCTTGAGTGCAGCACTTTCACAGCATCATCTTTCAGGATTTGAAATAGCTCAACTGGAATTCCATCACCTCCACTAGCTTTGCTCATAGTGATGCTTCCTAAGGCTCACCTGACTTCACATTCCAGGATGTCTGGCTCTAGGTGAGTGATTGCACCATCGTGGTTATCTGTGTCAGGAAAGTCTTTTTTGTACAGTTCTCTGTCCCCTTTGTGCCTCAGGGGACAGAACTGTCACTAGCCCTAAGGTGCCCTTGACCACCAGGACTAGAGCCTCAGAGGCGGGGGCGGGGTGGGGGGGGGGGGGATGACTAAGACTTACAGAAAGGATGTAGCCCTGGGAAAGAGGGTGAGAAGGAGAACATGGAAGCAGACCAGCATGGGACTACTGGATAGGCAACCAGCAGTGTCTGGCCAATCTAAAACATGTACTTACGATTTGGTTTCAGCCTCCCTAGAAAAAGGCAAGGATGACAGTGAAATAGATTAAAATCTCACACATCAACATTATTTTAATGTTTGACTAAGAATGTTTGCATCAACGTATCAAAAATTTCCCCTTTTAAAGCACCATTTATCAGACTTCTCTAGATGAGTTGGCAGCAAGTTCTAATTCCAACTCGGTCACTAACCAGTGAGTGATTCTGGGCAAGATGCTTCACCTCTTCCTGTCTCTTTATCATCTAAAAATGAAGGGATTAATGTCCATAAATTGTTAATGTGGCCACATTGAGAATGCAAGTTTTGCTTCCATCATTGTTATTCTATTGAAGTGGTGAGTGAGACTGATAACATTTTTTGCTAGGCTAATGAGTTAAAATTGGATATAACAAGACTTTTCAATATTAGAAAAGATGAAGGACTATATAGTAATGTACTTGCTATCTTTAACTTCAAGGGTCCTAAAATAAATTGTTTGAGGAAAATGGATCTCAAAGATTATAGATGGGGAATTTTGAAGTGTGTACCTATTCCAATGGAGATCAAAGAGGCCCAACTAAAAGAACTGTGGGCTGACTGACATGACAGCTGTGGATTGAGCAAATCTTTTTGAAAGGGCTGTATTATCTTGGAAATTATGACTGAAGGAACTAAGGTGATTGCCAGTGGAAAGAACCAGAATATGCAGAATTCCTTAAAAATGTATTGACTTACAAATAATTTTGCCTATGTTACACATTTAAAAAAAAAGAAACTTTAAGTTAAAAAAAAGTGAAGGAATTAGACAAAATAATCTCTAAAAATCTTTTGACAACAACCAGTTCTGTGACATATCTGTGCAATATACACTCAAAATCTTGAGAAAATCATTCCTGAAGATGTGTAAGAAAAAAGCCCTCAGATGGGACAGTGCCCACATGGAACATTCCTACAGACACACCCCATCATTCACATGCTGTGTTAGCTCTCGGGACCCTCAGAAGCCACTGCAGGCACCACAAGATTGTATTCAAGAGCCAAACTGATTACTTATCCTAGAGAAGTTCTTGGGCTTAAGGTCAGTAAACCTAGACCCCACCAACTCCAACTCTGATAATTCAAGTGAGAACAGGGCTCAATTTTTCCTTTATACAATGTGGAAAGCAGGATCTTCTAAGTAGTTTTTTCTTTTTTTTCCTCCAGCATTATTGACTATAGTTGACAAAACAGTTAATATTTTCTTTGTGTGTGTGTGTGTGTAATAAAGTTTTATTAAAGTATAAAGGAGATAGAGAAAGCTTCTGACATAGGCATCAGAAGGGGGCAGAAAGAGTACCCCCTTGGCTAGTGTTAGCAGTGGAGTTATATACTCTCCAATGAATCAAAAGAATGTCTGGAGGTTGTAAAGACTTCACCAGACCTACTCCCATAATTTACATTTTAAGATAACAGTATTAGCCAGGTTTAATCCAGAGACTATCCTCAGGCAGGATACATTATTGTTATATAATCCTTGTAAAGACAGACCTACTCCCATAATTTACATTTTAAGATAACAGGATTAGCCAGAAAATATTTTTAGTAGTGAAAGCACTCTGCCTGAAATCTCATTTGCAAATTACTCCCAGGTATCTCTGAAGCACTCCTTCATTCACAATAAATACATGAAGAAAGGTAATTCTAGACCAGTACTGTGCAACAGAACCTTTGGTGATCATGTAAATGTTCTACATGCCCTATACCTGTGCTGTTCAATATGAGAGCCAGTAGCCAGTTGTGTCTATTTAAATTCCAATCAAGCAAAATTAAAAGTTCAATCCTTCAGTGTGACTGAGTTGAAGATGCACTCACATTAAGCCATATTCCAATAGCCACATATGGTGAGTGGTTATTGCAGTAGACACTACAGTGACAATTCCTACGGTTTTTCTCAAGTTCCTAAATATAATTGAAAATAACGTTTCATATTTAAATGGATTTAATAATACAATCTTTTCACTCATTTAATCTAAACCAGTAACCTCTTTGGAAACATTTTTATGACTTTAGTTATCAACTTATAAAAATGTTCCCTTCCTTTATATATTGACTTCAACTTTTCTTGAGTAGTTTGTACAAGGACATGTTTCAAAGTATATCTTTTGAACATCTAGGTGTAGTTCTCAAGAAACAGAATGAAACAGAATGATGTAAAAACAAAGATGATGGTGAGGGTCATGACAGTGAGGATGACAGCCGTTTACTAAGCTTTCTATGAATAAAGTCTTAACCTGAGCACTCCTTTATATGTTTTGGAGGCAGCAAACTTCTGACCTTAATTTATGTCTTTCTTTAAACCTCAAACTATGGAACTTATCTCTAAAATATTTTTTTTTGAACATAATGGTGAATCTACCCTTAGGATGGTGCGAACATCAATGTTAGTGTAGAAAATTAAAAAAAAATTTTTTTTAATTACAAAAAAGTGAAAAGGTTAAGCTTCCTTCCCTCCCCCACCTCACTGTTCCTGTCCTCCCAAGAAGGAAGTACACTTTCAGAGATGGATTGTGCACGCATAAGCAAAAAACACTGCTGCTTGGTATGTGTACACACTTATATATTCATAATGCTCTGCATATTTGTTTCACTCGAGCATCCATCTTGGCACTCATCTATGCTGGTATATGAAACACTGCCTCATTCATTCTAATGGCTGCAGAGTGTGGTACTGATGTAACACATCCCATCACTTACTTATTAATCAGTCTCTCCTGACAGACCTTTAGGTTGCTTCCAATCTTTTGCTTATGAAGATCCTGGTACATGTATCTTTTTACATGAGTAGTGTAGGATAAATAGATTTAGAATTGGTCAGTGAAAGGACATACACTTTTACAATTTTGAAAGTGAGGACATTGCCCAACACAGAGGTGGTACCACCTGACACCACCACGAGGCCTGAACGTGACTGTCTCTCCCCCACTGGCCAGAGTACCACTGGCCTCCAGTTCCCTTCCTTCCCAGAGGCAAACAAAATTACCAATTTTTGATGTAAAGAATAACCTAGTTCTACTTTTTTTCCAGATAGCTGCACAATTTTCCATACACCAGTTACTGAGTAATCTGTGAAAATATTACTTTTAAGTAATATGAACTGAAAAAATTTTGGCTAGCATTCCAATGATGAAATTCCAGTTTGAAAGGCTAAGATTATAATTTCCATGTTGATGCATTCCAAAGCCCAGGATCTAGATAATGGCTTTCATGTGAACACACCAGTATCGTCGTGGTACCTGACAACAGAATGACTGTGAGAAAATAAAACTTGATTAAATTCTACTTTTTTCTCTCATTAGGAAGAAAGAGTGCAGAGCAAGGCCTGGAAATGTCGAGGTTGCCAGTGTTCTCACTCCAGGAGAAGAGCTACATTAAAGGCACTTCTGACTTCTTGGGCTTAGGTCATTTTACAACCCGGTACATCACGGAAAGGAACTATCCCTCTGGCCAGGGGCCCAGCTACCAGAATGATCGTGACTTAGTAGAACTGGTTGACCCAAACTGGCCTGATCTGGGATCTAAATGGCTATATTCTGTGCCATGGGGATTTCGGAGGCTTCTCAACTTTGCTCAGGTGACTACATTAAGCTGAAGGACATTTTTTACCTGAATTCATGTTTTTACAGCATAAGCTCAAGTGCCTACATCTTAAAGTTAATTTTAAAACCCAGTTACACTTCAGAAGCTACTAGATATAGGCCTTAAAGAAAGACTAATGTGGACTTTCTTGGTGATCCAATGGTTAAGACTCTCAACTTCCATTGCAGGGGTCATAGGTCCAACCCTTGGTCAGGGAACTAAGATCCCACATGGTACACAGCATGGCCAAAAAAAAGATGAATGTCTACTAATAATCATACATAGAGATCATATACATGGTTGTTATATCTTATATAAATTATATTCATGTAATATGCATATGTATCATATGTAACAATATGATTACATGTGATAGATACTACATACATTTATAAATAAAACTTCAAAAATCTCATACTTATTTTTCTGCCCTTCTCATCTATAATGGAATATATGGACAAAAACAAGACCTGAAGCATATTTTCTCTAAAATGATGGCTTGTCAAGAAATGAATTCTTCTGAGAGTTCCCTAGTGGTTCAGTGGTTAAGACTCCATGCTTCCAGTGCAGGGATGCAGGAGGCACAGGTTCAATCCCTGGTCAGGAAATTAAGATCCCATTTGCTTCATGGTGCAACCAAAAATATATATATATACATATATATATGTAATTTTTTTCTGTATGAACTTGCCTTCTACCTACATTCACCTCTAAATAAACATGCTAACTGGCATCTACTAAATGCCAAACATGCCCAGTTAGAATATGGCAGGCTTCAATATATGTTGCCATGATTCCTTTCAGACTCAATACGGCAATCCACTCATATATGTGACAGAAAATGGAGCATCTCAAAAATTACAGTGTACCCAATTGTGTGATGAGTGGAGAATTCAATATATTAAAGGATACACAAATGAAATGCTAAAAGGTAAGATACAAACTGTCTTCACATATCTTTTTATTCAACTTGGGCAAAATTTGATATCACGATTGACTAAAAGTTGTTTCTAAATCTCATAAATGAAAATATTTAAGGTTATCTTCACAATACTGTTTTTCGAAGAAAATAAAACATATTCAAAACGGAATAAAATGTCTTTGCAGCTATCAAAGACGGTGCTAATGTAAAAGGGTATACTTCCTGGTCTCTGTTGGATAAGTTTGAATGGGAGAGAGGATACTCAGATAGATATGGATTCTACTATATTGATTTCAACAAGAAAAATAGGCCGCGCTATCCAAAAGCTTCAGTTGAATATTACAAGAGGATTATCACCGCCAATGGGTTTCCCAATCCTAGAGAGGTAGGAATAATTCTCGATGTTATTCTTTTTGGATTTTAGAACTAGGTAACTGGAGTACAGAGTTTAGCAAGCACCTCACAGGGGTATCTGGGAACAGAGCCCGGTGTTTTTTCCCCTCCTTATTTGCTTGGAATGGGGGTAAGGACAATGCAATCCTAGCACACAGAGCATTAAGAGCAGACTAGAGTGATTAAAAATTTTCACTTGTTTTCCCACCAAATGGCACAGCAATACAAATGCACTGTTTCCAAAATGAGATTACAATAATAAAAAATATTCTATAAAACCTCCCATTTTCTATAACCTACACATTTTTCTATCAGCTCTCTATTCTCTATGCTGTTGCACCCAATAGCAGGGAATGTAAGTTGTAATTTAGAGTGTCTTCTTTTGAAAAAAATC
Source organism: Okapia johnstoni (assembly GCA_024291935.2). Taxonomy (NCBI): domain Eukaryota; kingdom Metazoa; phylum Chordata; class Mammalia; order Artiodactyla; family Giraffidae; genus Okapia; species Okapia johnstoni. Next base: position 80,347,130 of record CM044307.1, read on the forward strand.
TCATTTGTTTATCAACATTCTTTTAGGGTGAGCCTAGTTGGACTATAAATAGAAGCAGTGACTGATAGTTATCAGGTATTCACTATTTTTGCATTACTAGAAAAGATAGTAATTGTATTATTAGAAAAAGATAGCTAGATTATAAGAATAAAGACTGTTCTTTGGCTGCCTCACAATGATGCACATAGGCGTTCAACAAATATTAACTGATTTAAGCTATAAGCAGATTCTTAAAAAATATTTTACCCCACACTTTTCCAAAAATGATTTCAAACAGTGGAAACATAGTCTAAGACAACTTTACTTACCAAGTGGGTTTTTATTAGGTGGAAAGTTGGTACTTCAAAGCCTTGGAAATTTGCTCTATCAACAACCAGATGCTTGCTGCAGGTGAGTTTAAGTCTTTGATGATTAAATCATGTAATTAATGTATGTAGTGGTATTACCAAAATCTCAAAATGTGGACCCACCTTAAGCCAATCTTCCAAAACCACATGATTAGAAATGGACTTTTTCCCTTTACTTTGAAGCAATGTCAAATTTCTATCAGCATTTAAAATATTTTCTAAAAATCTACCATGAAAAAGAAATATTTTATCTACTCTAGTTTGAATCTGAATCATACTGTAAATTTATAAATCTACTATTGTTACAGTGGGCTGTTGGAAGGAGGGAGAAATTCAACCATTCTACCAAATGGAATGAAGAAAAATCCAAGAACACTCTAGACATTATATTCACTCACTCAGCAAGTAATTATTAAACAGTCACTATTGGCTCAAGGGTGTTTTAAGCCCTGGGGACATAGCAATAAACAAAACAAGGTCCTTGCTCTCACAGAAGGCATTTCTAATGCAATAGGATCTAAAAGGGTCAGAGATGTAGAATAAGCAAGATAGTAAACATGCATCAAGAAATGCCAATGCATATCATCTGTTTCTTTGTAGTTTGTTTTTATATATAAGGGGCTTCCTTTGTAGCTCAGTCAGTCTGCCTACAATGAAGGAGACCGGGGTTCGATTCCTGGATCGGGAAGATCCCCAGGAGAAGGAAATAGCAACCCACTCCAGTATTCTGGCCTGGGAATCCCATGGACAGAGAAGCCTGGAAGGCTACAGTCCATGGGGTCGCAAAAGTCAGAGATGACTTAGCAACTAAACCACCATACATAAGGGCAACGAGAGAAATACACTTCCTGTTTTAACAAACTTTTTTTTACTGTTATGCACATTTAACAAATTCATCTTTAATGTGGTATCAGAGGTGGAAAATGCTAGCTCAAATCCTACCAACTCAGCTATTTTTACAGGCCAATATACCACTGTCCCCTCCCCCCTCATCTAAATCATCAAGCAATATTAAAGCTGTATATTCCATTAAATTAAAATAATACAGAAACATGATGTAGAATTTACTACTGAGCCCACAAGCTCCATGAGAACAGGGTCTGTGCCTTATTTATCTCAGTAACCAAGGGTGCCTGGCACAAAACCTAAAAGCAGGCATTTCATAAATGTCTACCACAATATTAATGCACATAAAATCATCTTTATCATTTAACTCTTAAAATTATTTAGCTATTGTAAGAATTACCATGAAATTTTTCAATATAGAAATTCTTATATCTCTTAAGATATACAATCACACCTTTGAAAAGCTGCAAATATTTTTCAAGGAATTTTTTTCCCTAAATCCCTCCAATGAGTCCACGGCCATACCACCCTGAACGCACCCAATATCATCTAAATCGCCCCAAAAAGAACTGTAGAAGCTGAGGAATATGGCTGCTAATATTCTGAGTAAGCACAAGCATTGACATACATATAGACTTTATTATACTACTGAAGAATCAAGAGTCAGCATTCTTTATCCATATTTTAAAAATATCTTTTGAAGCCCTTACATAATTTTTTTTTATAACATTTAGTATACCAGGTTCTCATTTTTATAGCAAATGAGAAGAATTAGCAAGTATGATGATGCCATGTTCCAAGTTTTTCCGGACAACTGAAGCTTTCAGGATGAAGCTGCATTCACCTTCTCATCTGCTGTGTTGGTCTCTCCCCTCCACTGCAGAGCCTTTGCTAAGTTACATGCAGATCGTGACAGAGATCGTGGTACCGACAGTCTGCACCCTCTGTATATTAATCGCTGCAGTTCTCCTGATGCTTCTCCTGCGGAGTCTGGGCTGAGACACGGTCACCCGTTGTGCAGCTGCGTCTTTCAGAGAGAACCGTCAGGATCTTCTTCAGCATCTTTCTCCTTTAAAGGTTTAGGCACATCTCTGTTTTCCGGTTTTGTGATAATTACCTTCCCATTACCTCTCTCCATTTTTTTGGGGGGGTGGTTTGAGCTAGGATTCAAGAATTAGAAAATTAAAAGAAAGTGTAAATGAAATAAAAATCACCTGTGATCTCGCCCTTCTCAAAGTCAGTGTTAGTATTTTGCTGTATATTATGCACGGATTTTTATTTTGCAGAAAGGGATCATACTACACAAACGGTTTTATGATTTGTCTCTTTTTAAAATCTGTCCTGGGACTTCGCTGGCGGTCCAGTGGTGAACACTTCCATTTTCTACTGCAGGGGATGCAAGTTTGATCTCTGGGGGGGGGGGGGGGGGGCGGGCTAAGATCCCACATGCCTTGTGGCCAAAACAACTCAAAAACATAAAAAATAAAAATAAAAAATAAAATCTGTCTGGAAATATTATTTTAATGTAGAAATGATTACCACATTAGGACTGCGCTACATACGACAGACAAACTCAATCCTTTAGATGACACCCCTTTCAGGCAATCATGCAAAACCACTAGATGTGGACTAAGTAAATGAGGATGTATACTTTTCTAAGAGAAATTTTCTTCTGCTAAAGGAGTATCCTTTACTCACTGAAATACCTCAAAGAAATATTATATACTTAATTCATATATCTTCTCTGTAACTGGATAGTTTTTTTAAAGTCCATTTTATTCTTAACTATGCTAAAATGCTAAAATTAATATCCATTTATTGGGTATAAAACACAGCTTAAGAAAGAATGTTAAGCAAAACTCATTCACTATCTGACTCTATTTAATATTTGTGAAACACAAAAACAGTAAGATCATAGAAAGGGTTATTCCATTCATTCTTTTGGTTAATACTACCTCAAGTTAAACCTTTTTCAAATGTATGAAATCAGCATTTATGTCGTAGAAAGAAAAAAAGAAAAAACATCAAGTACTGACGACATTATAAAGTATTTTCAGAGAATAAAGAATGCACACACTACCTTACAGAGGGCCCCAGCAGCATGCCTCACTTGAAATGCACCTGGCTACAGGTAACCATGTTGGTAAAGGATATCCTTTCTTCCAAGCTACCATTTAATGTTAATTCAGAAAAATCTATAACCAGAGAGAGAGATCAAAATTGATTACCACCCAGTTTTTCTACTAAGTTACTGCTGAATTTTACAATAATCAAGAGGTGGTCTGAATGATGTGTCTTCTACCTGAAGAGAATCTGTTAGACAAAAATCAGCAAAGACAATTTCTTTAAATAGTTAACCTTCTTGATGCACTGAAAACAATGACTAAACAAACTAAGAGGGCTTCCCTGGTGGCTCAGTGGTAAAGAATCCGCCTGCCAATGCAGGAGACATGGGTTCGATCCCTGGTCCAGGAAGATGCCACATGCTGTGGAGTAACTAAGTCTCCGAGATACAAGTACTGAGCCTGTGCTCTAGAGCCCAGGAGCCACAACACGAGAAGCCATGGCAATGAGAAACCCACACACCACAACCAGAGAAACGCCCCCTCTCACTGCAGTTAGAGGAAAAAAGCTTGAGAAGCAATGAAGACCCAGCATAGGCAAAAATAAATTAAAAAATAAAAATTAATGAAAAAAAAAAACTAAGAGATAAACTAGATTCTTGAAAATCGTATTGTACAGCAGAAACTAACACAATGCTGTAAAGCAATTATATTCCAATAAAAAAATTTTTTTAATTATATATTTTGGGGACTTTCCTGGTGGTCCAATGGTTAGGACTCTGCTGCAGGCTGCCCAGGTGTGATCCTTGGTCAGGGACTAAAATCCCACAAAATGTGTGGTATAGTCAAAAAAAAAAAAAAATATATATATATATATATATATATATATTTTAAATATGGGAACCTACTGCTTTAATTTTTGTGCCTCTTTCACTACAGTTAAACAATTGTCTTTTTCTAATCATAATATATATTTCAGAAAACATTTTCTACTTAGGATTTATAGTCTTAGGGCTAGGAACACATCCATTTTTTTTCTCCTGAAGACTGTTGTGTTTCAAAAATACATGATACAATTAACATTTAGACGAGACCATGTCCACTTCCTTGTGGGTCAATGTTTTGGTTTCCATATTCCCACCTTTACCAGCAACCATTTGCCAAGCACCCACTGGTGGGCAGCACTCTACTGGACACCCCCCCCCCCCCCTCATTAACTCCAAGTCATTATTCTCTCTTCCCAGGGCAGCTAACAGTACACTTCTCTCTCTTCAGTCTTCCTGCTTTTGATGTCAATTGTTTTATTCAAGAGCATCATACCATTAGGTATTTTGAAAAGCTAGTATTTGACCTGAGTGTTCAATCCAATGAAACAAAGTCTAATTTTGTAAATGCCTATGATCTTTGGCCAAAAAGAAATTATTTACTGGGCTTTAATATTTACAACTGAAGCTTTGTGTGAATAATCTGTGACTTTTACAAATGAGGTCCTCCTTTAACAGTGGGTCTTCCTTTGGGCCAAAGGTCACTGAATAATTTCTAGACAAACACATCAATAATACATGATGGGTAGACGAGGTAATAAGGTTCAAGTCAAATGGAGTTTGAGTGTGTTTCCAAGCACACAAATATATGATTTCATAAAAATTCCTTATTTTCATAAAAGTCGTCACTGGACCAATACATTAGCAAATAGATTTAACTCTACTGTCCAAAATATCTTGCATTCTTTTTGAAGCATCAAAGACTCTAGAAGATAGGTTCTGTATACTTCACTTATTCAGCATCATTGGAAAAGGTGTTTAATCTTGCATTAATCTCCTAAGGTTTAATCTTCATGTAATAAATTTTAAAATGGCATTTTTGAAAAATATATCACATTTATTCATGCCTTTTAAACTTTTAAAATCATAAAATCAAATCATAAATAAAGTCATAAAATCATAAATCGTAAATAAAACAAGATCATGAATCGTCTTTAAGTAAAAAAAAAAAAACCTGAAACAATGAATGTAGACAAAATGTTTAAATTGATGATGTTTAACTTTTGTGGCACAGTGAAATCACTTGGGAGAACTTAAAAAATTCTGATGTCCAACGATTGATTCACTTGGGTATTAGGGCTTTAAAGGCTCCCCAGATGATTCTAATGATCAAAGCTGAGACCCACCCTTGCCCTCATCATTTCACAACTCAGGGTTAAGTTTAATTGTCTCTTTTCAGAGGTTCTTCTATGCCCCGGGCCTTTATTTTTGCTACAGTAAACAATACCACAATTAGTAGTCTGGTCTTTAGGCCTCTTCGCATATGTCTGGTTATATAAGTGGAATAAATTCCTATCAACAGAACTGGTGGTCCAAAGAAGGTATTCTTTTTATTTTATTCACCAAAATTTTTTTGGTGGATACTGCCCTCCACAGAAGCCATACAACTTGACACTCCATCCAGCAGTGTGTAAGATTCTCCCAAATCCTGGGCAGCACGGTGACACCAAACCTGCTGATCTTTGCTAATCTGACAGGTGAAAGTATCTACATAATATAAATTTGCATTTCTCTTATTATATGTGAGGTTGAGCACCTTTTATTTTTAAGATTACACTTGAATTTCCTTTTTGGTAGTGGTGGTGGTTTTAGTCGCTAAGTCAAGTCTGACTCTTGAGACCCCATGGACTGTTAGCCTGCCAGGCTCCTCCGTCCACGGGATTTTCCAAGCAAGAATACTGGAGTGAGTTGCCACAGTTCATATTACTTGCTCATTTTTCTTTTTACTGATTTGAAAGTTCTTTATATACTGGGGAATGTCACCCCTTTTCTGAACATGAGCTGCAAATTTCTTCTGCTAGTTTATCATCTGTCTGTTGTTTAACCTCTGGCATTTTTTGCCAGGCAGAAATTTACTTTTATATAGTTCATTTTTAATCTGCTATAGGCTCCAGCTTTTGTATCACACTTAGAAAAGACAGCACAATTTTAACTGATGGTTCTTAGGAAATTTCAGTTTCTTTAGGACTTTTACAGTTCAGTCATGTGAATTGAAATGTTTCTATTCTACTTAAGAGAAGTTTCCATTACATCTGAATCAAAACATATTGGGTGTGGGGGAGAGAGAGTAAACAATTTCTGGAAATAATTTTGCAACATATCAATCACTACAAAAGAACTATTTGTGTTCCCAGCCTTTCAAATTCTTCTTGAATTCTGTCGTAAAACTATCAGATTTTATTTTGAATATCTCTGCAATATTTGAATCAGCCATTTAAGACTTATACAAATAAGACATGACAGCCTCACACAATCCATGTACACAGAGACAACAGTTTTACAGGTACTTATTGAAGGAGGAAGACTCAGTGGGTCAGCTAATTATACCAGGCATAAAAAGACATCCTTTCATGGACACACACCATCTTGGATACCATACTAGAAATCTCAACCCTTATTTCAGATACAAAGAAGGTATTAGGTCAGAAATGTCATCACTGTTTTAAACAGCACACACAAGTGTGAAGTATGAGCTAGCATTTTCATTTTTTTTCCTCAAGGCATTTCCATTACATAACCTATTTTCACACCTATGTCCCTATTGCTTGGCCTCTTTTAATAAAGTTTCCTCTAGGCAGGAAAACGAGAAAAAGCACTCTTTCATGATTTTTTTTTTTCCCAGAATAAATAGGTTTATATCTAGAGTTCAAGAAAATTATTTAAAACTAGGCACAAGGGCTCTAATAATAATCTCTATTAGTAAACTTTGTTTATTTTCTATTGGAATAATTTACATGAATGGACGACAAACCATCTTTACCAGGTCTGTGAAAATTCAGATGGTCTACAGGTGGGTTGTCACTCAGTTGCCAAACTGTTTTCACCTTCTTTTGACCACTATTTATTTCCACTCTCCATTTCTGTGGCTTCTCACTAAGGAAAGAAAAAAATATCAAAGAAAAAACAATCCAATTCCTTCTTGGAATAGTTGAAGTCCTTCTGCGATAAACACTGAGGAAGAAGAGGTGAAGAGGTCACAATTTCCACCCTTAAGAGGCACAGTCAAAAGAGTGAGAGAAACAAGAATACAAATGATTACAACTTGGTGCAGCCATTATTGAAAACAATATGGAGGTTCCTTAAAAATAATAAAAATAGTCACCAGATGATCCAGCAATTCCACTCCTGGGCATATACCCAGAAAAGACAAAAACTCTAATTTGAAAGGATACATGCACCCCAGTGTTCAGAGCAGTACTATTTACAATAGCCAAGCAACCTAAATGTCCATCAACAGATAGTGGATAAAGAAGATGTGCACACACGATACACAGAGTACTACTCAGCCATAAAAAAGAATGAAATGCCATCTGCAGTGTTATGGATGGACCTAGAGATTATCATACTGAGTGAAGTAAGTCAGACAAAGACAAATATATGATATCACTTAACTGTGGAATCTAAATAATAATACAAATGAACTTATTTACCAAACAGAAATAAACACATAGACATAGAAAACAAACTTATGGTTACCAAAGGAGAAAGGGGTGTGGGAGGGATAAATTAGGAGTACAGAATTAACAGATACTATATATAAAAGAAATATAGGCCACTATATATGAAAGAAATAAACAGCAAGGATTTACTATATAGCACAGGGAAGTATATTCAATATCATATAATAACCTATAATGAAAAAGAATCTGAAAATAATACATATGTATAACTGAATCAGTCTGCTAATATATCTGCAACTAATACAATATGGTTTATCAACTATATTCAATAGAAATAAATAATAACAATTCTATTTTGAAAAATGTTGTAATAGAGAAATATCAGATACAAGAGGGGGCCATAAACAAGAGGTAATTTGACTTAGATTGGGGCTGCAGAGTTGAAAAAGAATCCTCATAGATGGTGGCCTTTGAGCTGAGCTTATAACGAAATTAGAAGGAGCAGTTAGTTAAACAGAAAAGATCCAGGATGAAGAACAGACATGGGTGGAGGCACTGTCAGGTAAGCATGTGTGGTGCCTGAGGAAATGCAAGAACACAGGGTCTCTGACTCGAAGAGACATGACACATGTAAGGTGTGGGGGCACCAGAAAGGCAGAGGACGGGCACAGACCGCACCGAGGAGATGAAACACTATCCTAAAGGCAAGGGAGCCATTTAAACAGAAGGAAGTCATGATGGGATCTGAATTTCAGGAAGAGCACTTTGGTGGTGACACAGAGAAGTTAATGGAGGCAAACAGAGCAGTTAGGAAAAAGGATTTTACTGTACTTAGTCCAGGGATGAAATGAGCAGATGTGAAATATTCAACACATGCAAAGGTGCAGAGAAAGGAACAGATTCAAGAGCTTCCAAGGAGGTCAGGACTGGGGAATCATTTCAAGGAGGGAGAAAGTGACAGCAATGAGTGGAAGATATGTCCTAGGTTTATGTTCTGGGCATTGGATGAAGATTAATGATGGCTACTTGAGAGGAAATACAGGAGGAGGGAAAGTGTTGGGAAAGGGAGTGAAGAGTTGGGATTTAGAGTCTGAACTACCTACAGGACATTGAAGTTGAGGATTCGTGTCTAATAGATACCTAGAAACATGGGGTGAAACTCAGGAGAAGCTGGAGACAAAGGTTACGAATTATCATTAGCCCAGAGGAGCTGATGATTGGGGTGTGAACACCACCACCCAGTGAAGACAGAAAGTAAAAGAGGGCAGAGGGTGGAGTTCCGGTGGATACTCACATATGGATAAAGCAAAGGAAGAAGAATTTGAAAAGAGGACCATTCTCAGTCTTGGAGGTGGCCCAGAGAGGTAAAGTTAAAATTAAGACAGATGCTGCAGAGCACCTAAGCCCACGCACCACAGCTACTGAAGCCTGAGCAACCTAGAGCCTGTGCTCGGCAACAAGAGTAACCATGGCAATGAGAAGCCTGCGTACCACAACAAAGAGTAGCCCCCGCCCACTGCAAGGAGAGAAAGCCCAAGCATAGTAACAAGGACCCAGGGCAACCAAAAATAAAGAAATTTTAAAAATTAAGACAGAATGTGATGTCAAGAAAATAAAGGAAGGGGATGGGTTCAAGAAAGCAGTAGTGACAAATGCCACAGAGCATTACAAATGCTAACGGAAGGAGAAAGAACTGGTGGGCCAGCTAATAATCTAAGGGGACAAAAACACTCTTCTCCTGGAAAGTGCTGTCTGGATTTGCCAATTAGAAGGCCACTGGCAACTTCTGATTAACAATTTCAGGGAAGGGATGAGATTTGCCTAAGAGGGAACTTAATACAGAGGAAGGATATAAAGAGAGCAGTTTTAGTATGAAAGAAATTTCAAGTCTACTGTACACTGAGAGAAGAGTCAGGAAGACCATGATTTGAGGCAACCTCAGTGTCTGCATGGATGGCCAGTCTTAGCCTCAGTTCCATTCCTCCAAAATCCCCAATACCAAATCCTTCCCTCACTCCCACAGCCACGCCTTTGACTTGTCATCAGTTCAGTTCAGTCGCTCAGTTGTGTCCAACTCGTGCGATCCCATGGACTGCAACACGCCAGGCTTCCCTGTCCATCACCAACTCCTGGAGTTTACTCAAACTTATGTCCATCAAGTTAGTGATGCCATCCAACCATCTCATCCTCTATCATCCCCTTCTCCCGTCTTCAATCTTTCCTAGCATCAGGGTCTTTTCCAATGAGTCAGTTCTTCACATCAGGTGGACAAAGTATTGGTGTTTCAGCTTCAGCATCAGTCCTTCCAATGAATATTCAGGACTGATTTCCTTTAGGATGGACTGGTTGGATCTCCTTGCAATTCAAGGGACCCTCAAGAATCTTCTCTAACACCACAGTTCAAAAGCGTCGATTCTTCGGCACTCAGCTTTCTTTAGAGTCCAACTCTCACGTCCATACGTGACTATTGGGAAAACTGTAGCTTTGACTAGACAGACCTTTGTTGGCAAAGTAATGTCTCTGCTATTTAATATGCTGTCTAGGTTGGTCATAGCTTTTCTTCCAAGGAGCAAGTGTCTTAATTTCATGGTTGTAGTCACCATCTACAGTGATTCTGGACCGCCCCCCCCCCAAAGTCTCTATTTCCATCATTTCCCCATCTATTTGCCATGAAGTCACAGGACCAGATGCCATGATCTTAGTTTTCTGAATGTTGAGTTTTAAGTCAACTTTTTCACTCTCCTCTTTCACTTTCATCAAGAGGCTCTTTAGTTCTTCTTCACTTTCTGCCATAAGGGTGGTGTCATCTGTATATCTGAGGTTACTGATATTTCTCCCGGCAATCTCAGCCCAGCATTTCTCATGATGTACTCTGCATATAAGTTAAATGGGCAGGGTGACAACATACAGCCTTGACGAACTCCTTTTCCTATTTGGAACCAGTCTGTTGTTCCATGTCCACTTCTAACTGTTGCTTCTTGACCTGCATACAGATTTCTCAGGAGGCAGGTCAGCTGGTCTGGTATTCCCACTCTTTAAGAATTTTCCACAGTTTGTTGTGATCCACACAAAGGCTTTGGTGTAGTCAATAAAGCAGATGTAGATGTTTTTCTGGAACTCTCTTGCTTTTTCGATGATCCAATGATGTTGGCAATTTGATCTCTGGTTCCTCTGCCTTTTCTAAAACTTGTCATCACCTGATCATTTCTTCCCAATCTGTCACTTCCCTTCTGGCTAAAATTTCTGCCCTATTCTGTGAAAAAATTACAAATTCAGAGAAAAATGAACATAGCAGACCAACAGTCTACAGAGAGCAGATCAAAGGCCTGGGAGAAGGGAAAGGGAGGACTCTATCAGACTAAGTTCAGAGAATGGGAATCAGATGATTCTGGTTTCAGAGAAGAAGCAGGCCTGGGTCATGAGGTGCCATGGAACAGATACTGAAATTGGAATCAAGGCTGGTGAAGTACAATTTAATGGTTAAATTGCTTACTTTTGATATAAGTCTTTAACAGCAGTTGGTCTGACTGGCAGCTGAAAAATGTGCTGCTCATCAAGAGGATTTTGTTCATAATATTTTATGCAGGATCTAAAGAGAAAAAAAAATTCACTTTTAAAAATGAGTAGTGGACATACTGCTCATAAATATAAAATACATTTTAGTTGAACTCAAGTAAAGGTGTAAGTGGGGAGAAAGGTATCAGAAAGACAAAGAGAGAAAGACAAAAGAGAGACAAAGATACAGCCTCCACTGTTTTCCTGGTATGGAGAATTAAAGAGTTAACTCACCCATACTACTGATCTTTAATGGGAAGAAACACCCCCCAAACAAACAAAAAATCCTAGTAACAATTTCAAACTTTTCCCTTTACAACTAAGGCAAATTCTAATTCTAGAAAAGGCAATGGTATATTTTCTTTCACAGGGAAAAAGAAACCCAGTTCTTCCACTCAATGGTTCACTTATTTCCAGTTTGAAGCCTCAAAAAATACAAATAAGACATCCAGGATCCATGTGCAAAGATTACTCCAAACTATTTTTAGTCAAACTGATGACAGACCCTCTAAAATTTCAGCAACACTATTGACAGAGGTCTGATAAAATCTGATTCCATTCAGTCACCAAATAGATGGCTGGCAATGATTAGCTTGACTCAAATTTATACGGATATGAAGAAAAGAAAAGGAACTAGTATTTATTAAGCACCTAAGTGTCAAGTACTTTATATATATTACACTGTTTTTATAGATGAAAAACAAGATGCAGTGAAACTTCCTTAGAAAGGAAGTGCCAGATCCAAGTGTCCAGCTTGATTCCTCCTGAATCCAAAGTCTTTCCTTCTCATGGTAGTGACTTAGAACCTTTCTGTTAGGTGCACAGATTCTATCCTAACTGATAATAAAAAGGGCACTTATTTTGGCTGCAACTATTTCAGAAGAGAGTACATTTTTATGAAGCAAACAACAGAAATACTTACTGTGTTAAAGAAAAGAGGAGTTCATGTTGAGGTTTAATGAAAAGCATGCAACTGACTACTATTTCAAGAATATGGTGGAGTTTTTGAACACGATGAACCTGTTCCTGTGTATCTACTGATGGAGAAATGAAATATTCCTGGAATAAAAAATGGACATGGGAAATAAGGAGTTAAAGAACAAGAGGCATCTCTGGAAAGAATTAACTATGCCTACTACACCTGAGTGGGGACGTTTGATTAACAGGTGGGGGCTTGGGGTTAGGGAGAAGAGGCCACTAGGTAGCTTTCCTCCTCTCAATACTATTTCTTAAATTAAACTCTTAAGTCTTCGCTGAGAATGTTCTAAGCAAACCATTATGCATATTCTCTGGTAAAGGCAAATCACAGACCTGCTTCACCAAGGAGGTCCAAGTAGGTAACTAGTACCACCCACCAAACTCTCTAGATGGAAAGAATGATAAACCCACAAGATAATTCTTAACTTCAATAAGCTTGCTAGGTTGATGGGCATATTCACCTCTAAAAAGAGATAGTAGAGGACCCTAAACAGTCCCACTCACCACTGACAACAAATTACAACATTCCTTGCAGCTGCCACCCACATTCCCAGTGGTCCCCTGACCACTCTGGAAGTGGACCACCCAGGTCTTTTTTTTTTTTTTTAACAAGGAACAGATCCAGACTGTCCTTCCCCTTTGATTCTCTCTGCTCATGCTACAACCGAGGCTGGTCTACCTCTGCTTGTCCCCAAGACCCCGCACAGATGTGATAAAGCCTGAAGTTCCTGATTACTTGGAGACAGTACAGCCTCAGGTCTATAATCACAAGGAATTGAATTCTACTATTAATAATAACTCATATGAGCTGGAAATGGATCTTTCCCTACAGGCAGGCTCCAGATAGGAATGCAGCCTGCCAACACCCTGATTTTAGCCTAGTGAGACCCAGACTGGACTTCTGAACTATAGAACTATAAAGTAATGCATTTGTGTGCATTGCTTTAAGACACTAAGTGTGTGGAGGTAATTTGTTATGGCAGCAATAGAAAACTAATATTGCTGCAAACCACCGGCATCAGAATCATCTGGAGATGGAGATGGTTTGTTTAAAAAAATATATTCCAGGGAGTTCCCTGGTGGCCTAGTGGTTAGGATTCTGGGCTTTCACTGCCACAGCCAGGGTTCAATTCCTGGTCAAGGAAATGAGCCACAAGCCATGTGGTGCAGCCAAAAAAAAACACCACATATTTCAGAGCCCTTGACCTACTGAGTCAGGGGTCTAGGAATTAGCATTTTATCAAGTCTTCTAGGAGATTCTCAAAGTCTAAGAACTATTGTGTCAAAAGTCTGAAGTCAAAGCATATTTGAAAAAACTGGCATATTAAATGACTTGAGGGGAATTCATAAAAATAAGGGTACTCACATTTGCATGATGAGATTAAGGGTATAATTGCATTATATTTTTATTTTGAAAAAGTTATTACTTTTCTAAGCTTCAAAAAATGCATAAAAAAGTTTCCACTAAAAATGTACACCTTTAATAAAATGTTTAAACTTGGAATATCAAAAATTAACCTCAACAGAATCCAGTTGAGTGTTACATTGCATAATAGATGAAGCTGGAATTATTCTATCTTGTATTTTTATGAGACCAGATGTCATTTGAAGATCTATTTTCTAAAAGAATCTTCCAACAAATGTCAAAGGTCATTATGGATGCTCTTTAATCTCCTTAAATTTCTAATTCAAGATACTAGGGAAATACAAAAGCTCATAATTATGACCCTGAAACCCAGAAACATTTTTTGAATCAGTATGTTAAAGGGCGCAGCAAATTCTCTGGAAAGTAATCCTTTACGTGTAAAAGAAATGGGTCAAGATACTTCTCTGGTGGTCCAGTGGCTAAGACTCCATAATTCCAAAGCAGAGGGCCTGGGTTTGACCCCTGTTCAGTGAACTAGATTCCACGTGCTGCAGCCAAGACCAGACCCAACCAAATAAATACATAAATAAAAATAAATACAGAAATGGGTCAAAAGAATATAAAGCAAACATTCCCTTGTAGGGCTTATCAAACATAGAAAGGCATTCTCTAACCATTTCAGATAAATGAAGAATTGTGGAAGTACACTGGCTTAAGCAGGATACAACCTTATGTCAGTATCATACTTTTACAGAGAATGAGAAGTGACATTAAATGGGCTACTTTTTTGTTTGGTTTACTAGACAGTGTAATTAACTGCCTGTCTTAATTCATCTGTTTCCTAGGACATAAGCTGGCACAGAATAGGCACTTAAAAACTGTATGGCAGAATGACCAAATAAAAGAAAAACCAACTTTAGAACAAAAACTCACCAAATGATTCAAAGATGCAAGTTCCTGACCTATCAAAAAAAAATGAAGAGATGCCAATAAGCTTTAGGTTTTATCTACTACAAATCAAACAAGCTAAGAAAAACATTTCATAGTTCATATATATAAGAAATGTTCAAGCTGAACAGTTTCTCACAAAACGCCAAATTTTCTTGTACATTACACCATAAATATAAATTAATACTTATTCTAAAACTGATCATAGTTTGCCCCTAATAAAAACAAGGTGAGTATTAAAACAGCATGTCATTTTAAAAAAGGGTTTTATTTACTACATTAACCCTAAAGAATCTCAAAACGTTTGAAATAAAGACAAACAACACCTGTAGTTATCTTTAATCTAATATATTTATCAAACAAAAAAATAAGGCTCAGAAAATGAAAGCACCTGTCTCATAGTGAACCAGAGGCAAAGCCAGGACTACAAATAATTAGGGACAAGTACAAAGATAAAATCTGAGCATACCTATGGCTGACAACTATGATGCTGCTTTTAATTTTCTGAGTTGGGAAAGGGACTTACCTATGAAAAAACAGATATAATCTTTCTTCAGTTTATCCAAACCAATTTCCAAAAGCATCTGAACCGGAACAGTCCCACTGAGAGAAACCGTGTCCATGGTTCCATGGTAAGACTGATGAATGAGCTTACTCAGTAAACTGTTACTCCCACTATGAAGCTAGAAATTGGGAAAAGTTTATAAAGCCACAATTAAAAATATAAAAGTCCAGTAAGTGAATGAGAAGCAAACTGCATTAACTAAAAACTAAAAAATTATAAACTTACATTTTTCATCTCCTGACATTATAAATTATTTGAATGAAAGCCTCTAAGCTACAAACCTATCAGTTTCTAAAATGCCATTCCAAAAACCTCCTTATTGGCTATAATAGCCAAAAGACTAACTCAATCATTTGGAGAATAAAAAGAGCTGTGAACTTACTAGATCTAACATGTGTTCCAAATGCTAAACAATTAAATTTAAACATACCTAAAATATTTGACATTTGACATTTTCTCATTTACTGTCCTTCTGTTAACTCTAATTTCCAACACAATCCTTTGCATTTTTCTTTTTTAATACTATTTTCATTTTGCACTTGTTGCACATGGTAGGATACACTTGTAAATATCTCACAAACACAAACTAAGAAAAATTCAATGGGCAAGACTAAAATAAAATGCACAGAATGATCAAATCTATTTGAGAGTTTGCAAGCTTCTGCTCTAGAGTGTATCTCTATTCACACCTAGGAAAGTTTCTATCTTGTCATGAATTGGTAGTTGCATTATTTAAAATAATTCCTACTAAATGAGGAATCTTTTTGTTTCTAGCTTTTAACTTAAATTTTTTCATTATAAAACTACAAATTCATTATGGAAAATCCATAAAATACAGAAATGTATAATGCAGTTGGAGAAACTCATTTGTAACCCTACCACCAGAAGGGACTAGCGTATTTTAGTGTATTTGTTCACAGGTTTTTCTCTCCAAAATTTCTATCTTTCATACAATAGTGTGTAATCTGTCTTTTTACTGAACATTGTAAGCATTTCTCCACACACCACTGTAAGCATCTCTGCACATCATCTGTAGCAACTATTAACATGTTCCATTATGTGGCTGTTTCATGATTTACTTAGGCATCCATTAACAGTCAGTTCATTTACAATTTTTGCTACTGTAAATGAGGCTATAATGACTATCCCGATACAATTGCTTTTTAAAAAGATTCATTTCTTTTGGCCATGGTGAGTCTTCACTGGCGCACGTAGGATTTCTAGCTGTAGCACGTGGGGGCCACTCTCCACTGTGGAGCCACTGCGGCGGCTGCTCTTGTCGCAGAGCACGGGCTCTAGGCCTGCAGGCTTCAGTAGCTGCAGCTTGCAGGCTTAGTTGGCGCCACTACACATGGAATCTTCCGAGACCAGGGAAGCCCCCAATATGTAAACTCTTGACACATACTTCTGCATAAGAAATCACACCTTGGAAAGCTCCATACAAGGCTAGCAATACACATTATTATTTTCAAAAGACTTAAAAGTAAATGTTAAGAAATAACAGGAAAAGTTTTATTTGACAATGCTGATGGATACCTACTGCTGCTCATTTTGCACCACAGCTGCTCAGCAAAATCGAGATCACCCCGTACTGTGAGAAGACACTCAATAGACCCATCAACTGCAGCAGCGTCATGCTTCACTATCTGGAAAAGAAGTGAGTGCCAGAAAATACTCAGTTTATTTTTTAAAAAGTGCAATAGTTTAAGACCAGTAAACTTTAAAATGCTACTCTGAGAAAAGGTGGGATCATGAACACATATAAAAAGAGGCATGAATGCATCTTCTACAACGTCATCCATTAATGAGGAGATACAAGTAAATAGACAGTGAAAAACAGAACCCCTAAAATTGCTTTCCAACTCTGATGCCTAAAAGCAAGCATTTGACTTTCCTACCCTGGAAAAATATTTAATTACCTTGGTCTCCATTTTCCTACTTGTCAAATGACAACAGGTTTAGCACAATTTAATGATACCACCTATGGCATAGTAATGTACTATCTCATAGCCTATTAACATGCTACAATAATATCACCCAATAGTATATTAACATAGTCATTTCCATTTCTCTGCAGTTAAACAATTAATAATAAATATGTACTAGTTCTCTTTAAATATACCCATCAGTTTTTAAGGAAAGTAATCACTAGTGCTGACATCAAAGACCAACAAAAAACTACCCTCAAAATGCTACCTTGGCTGTAGTAGACCCATTTGAGATTGTATGATGTGAAAGACAACAGTACAACCCAATTTTACAAGCTCTTTCAGTGTACTTTCCTGATAACAATCACTTACCTCGGTGTCTTTTTCTGTAGAATCACCAAATTCATTCAGCTTATTTAACTCTAGAAAGTGGCAAAATCTTATTAAACTCTGGATTTTATTCTCCTTCTTTCCAAATTATTTCCACTCTAATCCTGTTTTCAAATGGCAAATGAGGAGAGTAGAACAATAACCAGGTATTTTAGCAATTATTTAACTCTCCAATGGAGGCTGAATAGATACCCACTAAGTAGGGGTGTGAGGATGGACTGAGATACATTGAAAGCCCCTGACACACAATGTCAAGCATATGGTAGGTGCTCTAAGGTTACTGTTCCATCCCTCTTCTTCCACAATCTCAAATATGATTGCAGTATATAAAATGTAAATTAAATACGTATTATTAATTCTTAAAATCACTGAGATTTTTATCAGAATGAAAGCTATCCCGCTCACCATGAAAGACCTACAGCTTTAGGTATAGCTACCAAAAAAAAAACTAAGCCTAAAAACATAATTTACATTTAAATATAGCAAGCATAAATTTCCAATTAAGAAAAATAAACAAAAGCCAAGTGTGACTCAGGAAAACAAACACCATTCAGAAATTCCTGCACAAGTTCAACAGCAGATTTTGCTTCCAGAGGCTCAGGCCATTCAGTTACACCAGTCCTCAAACCATCAGCCAAAACCTGTGAGATTTAAAAACAAACAAAAAAACCCCCAAAACTTGTTAGCAAAATATAAAGTTATCAGTAAGATGTATTTATCAATAGTAATAATATTAGTATCTTTTTTCTCGGCTGCATCACCCACCTTGTGGGATTTTAGTTCCTGCACCAAGAATCAAACCCAGGCCCTCAGCAGTGAGAGCATGGAGTCCTAACCACTGGACCTCCAGGGCATTCCTAACACCTATTTTTCTTGAATGTTTAATGAGATGCCAGGAACTATTCTAAATGTTTCATATGCAGTATGTTACTTAATCCTCACAAAAATCCAGTGAGGCAGATACTACTATCACTCACATTTTACTGAGACCAAAAGAGGTTAATTAACTTCCTTAAGGTCACACAGTTAGTAACTGACAATGCCAGGATATATATCCAGCAGTCTGATGCTAAAGATGGTATTCTGAACTTTAATTATGTGTGCTACAGAGACTGAATGGAGGTTTACATAAAAATAACATGAATATGTATGCCTATATGTAGAGTATCTAAACTGAAGTAAGGAAAGAGGTCGAGGTCAAGATAGGCTGGAATAGCCAGAGGGATGATGGGAAACATTGGCTTGACTCATATGGGGGAACCATCCCAGGCAAAGAGCAGGAGACAAGATGAAGAGGGTGAGATGTTTCCACCAGAGTGGAGTAAACACCCAGGCAATAGCAGGAAATAAGATTACTAGGAGTAGGGATTAAACAGGAAGAATGATCTTAAAGCATTTTTTTAATTTCATTTGGAAGACAACAGTCACTGTTGATTTTTTGGCAGGAAAATGACATGATCAAGCAGCTGAGAATTCCCCCATCACAAATACTCAGGATAGAGTCTAAGGAAAAAAAGAAGTAAGATGTTTCTCAATGGAAGTAAGATCATCCATCACCCCCAGGGAGTCTTTGGAAAAATGCGAAGATAAATTCTGGTGTCACAACGACTGTGGGCATTTAGTTTGGTAGGGGCCAAGGATGCTACAGGTGGCGATAGTGGTTAAGAACCCGCCTGCTAAAACGGAGACAAAGGAGACTCCTGTTCGATTCCTGGGTTGGGAAGATCTCCTGGAGGATGGCATGGCAACCCACTCCAGTATTCTTTCCCGGAGAATCCTGTGGATAGAGGAGCCTGGCGGGCTATGTTGCATAGGGTTGCAAAGAGTCAGACACGACTGAAGCGACCTGGCATGCGTGCAAGGATGCTACATATCTTCCCAGGTGTAGAATGGTCCTAAACCACAAAGCGTGATTCTGCCCAAGATGCCATGAGTGTGTGTCCCTGTGGATAAACCGTGAAGGATCATTAGAGTGGTCCAGAAGGGAAGTGATAAGGGCTTTATCTAAGATGGGCACAGTGAAAGAAACCTCAAAGGAAAAAAAAAAAGTATACTCCAGAGAAAGAGACACATAGATAGGCAGAAATATATGAGGAATAGATGAAAAGAGAAAAAAAAGAAAATCCTACCTATTTATACTATTTATAAAAATAGAGGGGATTGAACTTGGAGAAACAATGGCAATGTGCACATCGAAGAGTTTGTGAATTTCTAAGGGAGATTACATTAATAACACAGCTTGGACTTTCAAGTCAGACAGACATATATTTGAATGAGTTTTAAACCAGCTCTTCCATTTACCAGTTGCTGACACCTCAGGCAACATAACAGAACCATCTAGCACCACACACTGGGCACACAGTAGAATGGCAGCTTCTAGCTGTGGCAGTAACTAGATCTTACTGAAGTTAAAGGTAAGGTTTCTAGCCTGTGAACGGAAGGAATGGTGAAATTACAGACAGAAATCAGGGGCTTATTAAGGTGATCCAGTCTGGAGATTTGATTCAAGTTTCATTTTGGACAAACTGAATTGGAGGGAAGAACCCTCTACTCAAGTGGGAACTAAAGTGGGAAAGATTGGAAGTGGTAGCAGCTTAAAGACAGGAGTCTGGATTTCCCTTATAAAGGCATCTGTCATATCACTAAATGGATGAGGCCTCTGCTGGGGTGGAGAGAGGAGGGCAGGGATAGGAGGTTAGAAGTATGACAGAAGCCCACAGGAAGGGTCCTGAAAGAGGAGCTCTCAAGGAAGAAGAAAGATGAGAAAGGTAGAAAAGGTATCAAGTTTTTCACAAACAGGGAAATAATGAGAGGAGGTAAAAGTATGAACAATGCCTAGTACTGTGGTAGAAGTTGAAGGCACTATGAGGTACCTGGCAGTCAAGTCTAGCAGGGAAGTCAGAGGAGTAAAGAAATTACTGTTTGATAAACCCTCTGACAAGGGGTGTGTGTAAAGTTCCATGGCAGCACAACCTATTCTGGGGAATCGGTAAATCGTCTCAGGTGAACATGTCACAGATAACCCAGCAAAGAGGTGGGAAAAGGGCACACTAGGCACATCAAGAAACACACACACACACCGGAAATCAATGGCGTGATGGGATTGGAGTTACCATAAGCAGGGAGCTCAATGCAGCAGAGTAGGATGTGAGATCAAGCTAAAGAAATAAGTAGGAGCCAATAAGAACATGAAAACATGTTCAATGTCATTAGCTATCAGAGAAAGGCAAATCAAAACCACAATGAGGGACTTCCCTGGCGGTCCAGTGGTTAAGACTGCACTTCCACTGCAAAGGGTGTGGGTCTGACCCCTGGTCAGGGAACTAAGATCCCAAATGCCTCACAAAGCAGCCAAAAAACAAGAAAACAACACCATAATGAGATATCACTTCATCCCCACTAGGATGGCTGTAACATCAATAAAAAAGATAGTATCAAGCATATGGAGGCAAGGATATGGAGAAACTGGAACCCTCATACACTGCTATGGGAATGTAAAATGATGCAACCACTCAGTTTGGCAGTTCCTCAAAAGGTTAAACACAAAAAGTTAAAAGTCAAAAGGTAGTTAAAGAGCTACCATATGACCCAGCAACTCCACCTAAGAGTTTATATGTCACATAAAAACTTATATACTATTCATGGCAGCATTATTCATGAATAGGCAAAAAGTAAGAACAATTGAAATATCCATCAACTGACGAATGGATAAACACAAACGTACTATACCTATACACTGGTGTTCCTCAGTAATAAAAAGGAAAGAAGTACTACAGAAGGTAAATTAGTGGCTGGCAGGTTTCTGTTAATGGGTATGGGATTTCTTTTGGGGGTGATGAAAATATCCTAAAATTTAATATGGTCATGGCTGTACAAACTCTGTCAGTACACTAAAAACTACTGAATTCTATACTTAAAACAAATGTATTTTATGGGATATAATTTATATCAATAAAGCTGTTAAAAAAAGAAAAGAAAAAAGTAACTAAGTAGTCAGTGACTGGATATAACTGTCTTTGTATGCCAACTTAAGACATACGGAATTTCTCCCGCATTAAAATGAGCCCCCCTTGCCCGCCCATCTGGGATTGAATTTGTCGAGTGGAGCTAAAATTACTGAAACACAAAATTCTTGAAACACATGCTCATTAATCTTCAGCATCAAATTCCAGTTATTAACAAGCAGATTATATACTCATTTGGAATATACTGGCAGCTGACTCACCTGGAAAGAAGGGAATCCATCATATGAATAAAATCCAAACACTTCAGTAGAAAAGGTGAAAGAACTCTTAATTATTAACTACTAACTCACTGATAAATGTTCCCTTTAATTACAAGGACAACTGCCTCAACTGCCAAGCATGTAACATTTGGAACAAATTTTGAAGAACACAAAATTAAATAACAATAAAATAGCAAAGATTTTTATGGAAATATGAGATCTAATGCAGGTAACAAATTCCAGAAGGATACTCACAAGGAGAAATTTCAGTTCTCTGTGAAGCTGACTCAGAGGACCTCTGGGCTCTCCTGATTCCACCTTGATATTCTAAAAAGTTTCCAGAGTCAATTTTCACTGGTAATCCCATCTTTTCTCCATCAGGGTCACTGTTACTTGCATTTCAAACTACCCACACATATAAAAATATTTCACAAAACACCAGTGAATTGAAAAATTAGGTCAACACTTCATTTGGTATACATTCCCCAGAAATATAGACTCTGGCCATCCCAATACAGAAACCTAATTCAGGCCACCACAACCCCTCCCAATACAACTGTAGCTACACAGAACACACACTCTCCTGCTTTGTGTCACTGAATTTCCAAAAGGGCAAGGAGTAGAAATATAAACACACTTCAAGACTTGATGACAGGGTAGAGGTAAGAGGGAGGTTCAAGAGCTGGGGGACATATGTATACCTGTGGCTGATTCATGTTGATGTATGGCAGAAACCAATATAATATTGTAAAGCAATTATCCTCCAATTAAAAATAGATTTAATTAAAAAAAAAAAGACTCAATGACAAACTCAGCATTACCACACACCAAAAACAACACTCTCCCTCCCCTTAATAAAACAAACAAACAAAAAAAGGTGAAGGGGGGTGAAGAGATTTGAAAGAAAATAGTAAATGCCATTGTATGTCAGTACCTACCGCAGGAAAAGAAAAGTGTTAAGAATATAATTAGATAATTATTCACCAGCCCACCACCCTGGGAAAACCACTCTTAACACTACCCAGGACTTTGTGTACATATTTTTTAAACCATAGTTGAGACCCCACTGTACATAAATTTCGCACTTTTGGTTTTTTTTTTTTTTTTTAATAATAATAAGCATCTTCTTTCATTATTAAAGATATTTTATAACATAATTTAAAAATATGTATATACTATTTCATCAGGAAATCTATTTATTTTTCTACCGATCATTCAGGTTTTGTTTTTAATATTTTCAAAACACAGCTGTATGACTGCACTGAATATCTTTGCCATATATTTTTGTTACCAATTCTGATTAATTTCTTAAGACAGATCCTAGAAATGTAAATATAGGGTGAAAGGGCTGAACAGAACAATGATTCTTGATGTGTTCCCAATATCTGCGTTCTTTTAAGAACAGCAGGGATTATAAGTCACTGCGTTGATTCCATTTGGGTCCCTACTGAAAATTCTTAAGTTACGTAATTACTAATTGCAGCACTGTAGATAACTGCTGGATCAGACGACCTGGCAAATCCTTCACTGGCTGTGCTGGTGAGACTTCAGGCTGAACCTTTCAGAGCTGTCCAGGGAACTAGCAAGTTCAAAGTAAACCCACGCTGAGTAAACTCAACAGAAAGGAGGGTTGGCTCCTACCAGAGTTGCAGTTGAAGAGAGTGGAGGGGTCTGAAGAATCTCATCCACAGGACTCCAGGAAATATCCAAAGTGATCGTCGTTTGTGAGGCAGCAACTGTATCATCCAAGGCAGTGGACTTAAAGAGCTCATACTGGGCAAAGCCGCTGGCTGTTAACTGTAAACCAGAGCACATTCAGCAGAACATGAGCTGTGCTTTCACAAGGCCAAAGGCCCATTATCAAAATGACTGATTCTTTTCCCCAAAGAAGAAAAAGTGCTGTGCCAAATGTAAAAACAAGACAATTCTTTTTCATCACAAAGATTAGCTAAAAGATAAGGCATATATTTTCAGTCATTAGTTGACTTGAAAATAAACATTTTGATACTACAGAAAAATATCTAGTCATATCACTCTGCTTATTTAACTTATATGCAGAGTACATCATGAGAAATGCTGGGCTGGAAGAAACACAAGCTGGAATCAAGATTGCCGGGAGAAATATCAATAACCTCAGATGTGCAGATGACACCACCCTTATGGCAGAAAGTGAAGAACTAGCGAGCCTCTTGATGAAAGTGAAAGAGGAGAGTGAAAAAGTTGGCTTAAAGCTCAACATTCAGAAAACTAAGATCATGGCATCTGGTCCCATCGCTTCATGGCAGATAGATGGGGAAACAGTGGAAACAGTGGATGACTTCATTTTTCTGGGCTCCAAAGTCACTGCAGATGGTGATTGCAGCCATGAAATTAAAAGACTCTTACTCCTTGGAAGGAAAGTTATGACCAGCCTAGACAGCACATTAAAAAGCGGAGACATAACTTTGTCAACCAAGGTCCGCCTAGTCAAGGCTATAGTTTTTTCAGTTGTCATGTATGGATGTGAGAGTTGGACTATAAAGAAAGCTGAGCACAGAAGAATTGATGCTTTTGAACTGTGGTGTTGGAGAAGACTCTTGAGTCCCTTGGACTGCAAGGAGATCCAACCAGTCCATCCTAAAGGGGATCAGTCCTGGGTGTTCATTGGTAGGACTGATATTGAAGCTAAAACTCCAATCCTTTGGCCACCTCATGTGAAGAGCTGACTCATTTGAAAAGACCCTGATGCTGGGAAAGATTGAGGGCAGGAGGAGAAGGGGACGACAGAGGATGAGATGGCTGGATGGCATCACCGACTCAATGAACATGAGTTTGGGTAAACTCCGGGAGCTGGTGATGGACAGGGAGGCCTGGCGTGCTGTGGTTCATGAGGTTGCAAAGAGTCGGACACGACTGAGCGACTGAACTGAACTGAACTGATTAGGAATGAAAAAAATCCTTTACACTAGGAAGGCCGATTGATAGCAGTGAGAAGAAAATAATATGAAAGAAGGGAAATACTTACAGTAGACAAGTGATGTCTTTTCTTGTGTGAATTTTTTAGGTCTTCAAGATTTACAGAATAATTTTTATCCACTGTAGGACATGATAAAAAAAATTTTACAGGTACAGTTCAAAATTACATCATTACAGCTAAAAAATTACAATCTAATTCACAATACTAATAACTATAGAAATTTAGTTTTAAGCCACAGATGAAATGTTTTTAAAACAAGGAAAGTGGAACAAAGGTCAATACTACTACCAAGAGTATAATTAAATGCCTATTATAACATTGGAATTATATTATCATTATATTCAACTTTATCTTCCAATGAAAATTTCAAAAAATACACACATGTAAATGAAATGAAACCCAAATAAAACAGCCATAAACTCCTATTTAGACTTTTGGAAATCTGTCTCTGAAATATCTCCCACATGCTGCAGGTTACAAACTGGAGTAGACTCGTGGTGGCTAACACAAGTTTCATTGTGTGCACTTTGCTCTTGATATATCAAGTTTTAATAAAAACCATGAAACAGTAATTACACAAATAAATACACACACCTCCACAAAAGAGGAGTGAGCTCTCACCTTTACAGGTGACCATGTACAAGACAATTCCTGTGATGTTGCTACTGGTTGAGATAAGCTCAGCTCCCAGCCAACTGATACCTTCTGGATCTGAACCATCACACCTTACCCAAAGAGGAGGAAGGGCGGTAACTGGCCGATTAATCTTCAAATGGGTCATATTAGGATTGTGAGCCATGGTATAAAATCCAATTAACTGCCTTGGAAACAAGAGTAGGAAGAACAAATTAGAGGTAGAGATTGTTGATCATTCAAAAGTTTTCTTTTCCAAAGATATCATGAACAGTAGCTATGATGCTGACTCCGATCCCACTTCTGATCACCATCTAACATTCTGTACCAATTCCAAAGTGGGGTTTTTTCCTTACACTAAGCAATTCTCTGACACTAGTTGCTATCCTACAATTCAACTCAGTTCTGACACTATCTACCCAAAGATAGCATCAGCAACCATAGGTTAAAGGCTCAGTCCTACAAGACTGCCTCACCTCCAACTTGTATTGCCAGTTCCAAGAGTCCAAACTGTCATCTATGTGTCTATAGATCACAGGTTCTGACAACCCCCTCCCTAAGTTCAATTAATTTGCTCCCAGAACTCAGAGGAATATTTTACTTGCTAGATTACTAGTTTATTACACAAGGGTAGAACTCAGGAACAGCCAGATGGAAGGGAAGCAAAGGAAAAGGTATGGGGAAAAGGGCACAGAGCTTCCATGCCCTCTCCTAGCAAGCTGCTCTCCCCATACCTCCACATGTTCACCAACCCAGAAGCTCTCCAAGCCCTCTCCTTTTGGGTTTTAATGGAGGTTTCATTACGTAGACACAATTGTGACTAACTGAACTTAGGGAGGGGTTGAGTCACAACCCCTCACCAGGAGACTAAACTTAACAAACTCTACCCCTTCCCCTCTCCAGAGGTTGGGGTGGGACTCAAACTTCCAACCCCCTACTCACATACTTGGTTCCCCAGGCAACCAGCCCCCATCCAAAAGCCACCTCATTAGCATTAAAAAAGACACTTATTGTTCTCAACCCCTAGGAAATTCCAAAGGTTTTTAGGAGCTGGATTCCAGGACCAAGACCAAATATGCTTCTTCTTATACATCACACTATCACAGTGTGCCAGAAACAAAAATCTGGCAATTAAGTGGCAAAATACATAAATGTTTCACCTGGAGAAGTGAGAGCAGGGCACACCAGACAGATCAAGATCCACACACCAAAAAGTGACAAAGTATAGCTACTACAAGCAGAGTTCAGTATGGTGGGGATACAGGGTCAATGGGAGGGGAAATAGGCTCTGAGATTAAGCAAAAGAAATAATAGAATATGTCAATTACTTCTCAATAAAGCTAGAGATGGGAGAAGGAAGAAGTCAATAAATACATAAAGAGATGCTTGAGGTCATTAGTCACTGAACACAAAAATTTGAATATAGTCTGTGAATTAGATAGTATTATTTTAACAATGTTAAATTCCCAGATTTTGATGGCTGTTCTGTGGTTATATAAGAGAAGGTATTAGGTTTTAGGAAATACACAGTTAGGTATTCAAGGGTAAAAGAGCACAGTGTCTCCAACATGCTGTCAATATTTCATTACAAAAGTGTGTGTGTGTGCTATGTGTTTGTTATATAGATGGAGGTGTGGGAAGGAATAAGAGGAGGAGAAGCTGAGGAGGAATAAGCCATAGAATCACAAAGCAGAGGCAGCAAAATGTAAACTTTGGTGAAACCTGGTTAAGGGTACACAGGAGTTCTTGTACAGTTCTTTTAAACTTTTCTGTAAATTTGAGAGTGCATCAGAATTAAAAGTTACCCAAAAATACAGCTTAAAATTTTTCAAAGAGATGAAAACTAAATTTATTACCAACATATGTTCAGAAAAGGCATTTCTAAGGGACTGTACTTCAGAAAAGAAATATAATAATCCCAGAAGGAAGGTCTGAAATATGCAAGAAGAAATGGAGAGCAAAGAAATGATAAGCATATGGATGAATCCAAACAAACACTGGCTGGAGAAAACAACGCGCATAAAAAAATGCTCAAGTTGTGGGAGAGGAAAGAAAAAAACGCCAAATATGACTTAAAATCAAGAAGCCATGAAAGAGTGATTAACTACAAAAGATTTTAAAAGTTTCTACACAGCAAAAGAAAACCAAAAAACCCACTACAAAGGAAAGTCACTTTGAACACTACAATAGTCCTTGTTCTCCAGTATTTTTTTTTTTAAAGATTTTTAAATGTAGACCATTTTTAAAGTCCTTACTGAATTTGTTACAACATTGCTTCTGCTTTATGCTTTGTCTTATCTGCCATGAGGGATGTGGGGTCTTAGCTCCCCGACCAGGGATCAAACTCGCACCCCCACTGTGTCGGAAGGTGAAGTCCTAACCTCTGGACCACCAGGAAGTCCCTTTGTTCTCTAACATCATATATATGACCAGACCAGAGGCCAGAGCACACTGGCCTCTAGAAGCTTATACTTTAGTGCCGGAGACTGGTATGCAAATAATTCTCAAAAGACAGGACTCCTTGATAGCAAATACTTTTGGTTTTGGAGTTGAGGGAGACCAGGCAGACGGAAAGTCATATGGTAGGAGAGGGGAGGGTAGTGAAGGTGGCTAAGCAGACAGAGGCAGTAGGGTTTCCAACAGGGGTACTTCTGGCATTGGGTGGGATAATTCTTCATTGGACAGGAGAGCCCCAGGCATTGCATAACATTTACCATCCATGGCTCCGGCCAACAGCTCCCCTGAGTCATCCTGACAATCAAAAAGTACCCCTGCATATTTCCAAATCCCTGCTGGGCACTGGACTGGAGGCTGAAGGTTCCTTTGAGGCCTATGTGTCACTCAGAAGGAATCTGGATTTTATCACGAGGCAAAAGGACCACTGAAGGCGTTTTCAACATGGAAGCAACACAATCAGGCTTTCATAAAATCACTCTGGTAGGAGTGAGGAAAAAAAAGATTGGCAAGGAACCAGATTAGAAATAAGGAAAATAATTATGAAGCAACAACAGTAAACAGTAGAAGGAAATGGAGAAAGGGAAGATCACCGTAGTCATCTTAGTCACACTTGAGTTACCCATGGGACAGTCAAGTATTTAGAATTATCCTTAGAGCATTAAACATATATACATCAAGGGGATGGGGGAAGGATAAAGAGAGGGATCTGGGCTAAATACCTATTCTTTTCCCAATGTTTATAAGAATTTGTTGTTGTTTAGTTGCTAAGTTGTGTTCAACTCTTTTGCGACCCAATGGACTGTAGCCCGCCAGGGGAATTTAAATCCTACCCTCCACCCCTAGAGTAAGAAAAACTTACCTGGCTCTCCCAACTGGTAAAGCAAGCAGGCCAACATTTTCACCAGTAGAGAAATCAGAAATAGCAGTTTCTTCAGACTGTAGCTCTTCAACATGACTTGGTTCTTCCTTTTCTAAAGGCTTTAAAAACATTTAACTATTTAACCAGGTAAGAAAACACTTCAGGTAACAGTCAGCTCTTCACTATGCTAGAACATAATGTACTGATTTCCAAACCGTGAAGCACAAAATGATTGGGTTATGACAAGAATCATAGCTAGAAACCAATGGGGTACTAATAAATCTCACCATTCATCAGAAATATTTCCACTGTCCTATAAGAAGATATTGATCTATGTTGCTACTGATAAAGGAAGTATGTGACACCATCAGGAAAGGAAGTGCTCTACCATGTACAAAATGATATACAAACCACCAAGGGAAACCCATGGGAGACTCCCTGATTTTGTCATTCCCCAAACTTGAAGATTCATAGTCCTTTCTACTCATTTTCTAAGTCTCCAGGATTTGTTACAGCAGCTGACATTAATTACCTCATTATCATAGAAATATAGGGTATATGGTTCCAGACTATAATGATTTGTGCTATGCTATATTATATTATACTATAATATTGATACTAATAGTATATTATAATTCTAATATTGTTCCCAATTCCACTGTACTATAACATTAATTGTATACTATAACACTAGTACTAGTACTATACTATACTAGTAATTCAGTTCAGTTGCTCGGTCGTGTCCGACTCTTTGCAACCCCATGGACTGCAGCACACCAGGCCTCCCTGTCCTAGTAGTAGTATATACTAAACTATACTATACCAATACAGCTGTCTCTTGAGCAACACAAATTCGGACTAGGCAGGTGCATTTACATGTGGATTTTTTAAATGGTAAATATTAATCCTACAGTACCACACAGTCCATGATTGGTTGAATTTGTGGATATAGAACCACAGACACATAGGGCCAACAATAAAGTTACACTAGGATTTTCAACAACACAGATAAGCCCTGTGTTGTTCAGGAATCAATGGTATATTATATTAAGGAAGAAACGTATCTTTTAGAAAGACATTCAAATAAAGTTCTTAAAATTAAAACAACAGCAACAAGTTTGGTTAGTTTTCAAGAAGACACATATCCTAAGGGTTTCCAGTAGCCAGCAGAGCCCTGCAGCCTGTGCATGCTAAGTCGCTGTGTCTCGGGCTCAGTATGACAGTCTCTAGGTCCATCCATGTTGTTGTAAATGGCATTATTTCATTCTTTTTAATGCACAGCCCTTACTTCTTAAGTCTATTCTTCTTAGGACTCTCAGCTCTCATTTGCGTTTCTCATATCCACGTGTTTAAGTAGTGAAATAGCTCAGCACTGCCAATAATAACAAAAATTAAACAAATTAACATTTCCTGAGGATGTACCAGCTACTGTTTCAAGCTTTCTTTTATTCTTCATAAAAACCCTAAGAAAGATCGTATTATTAACCCTATTTTATGGACTGAAAACTGAGCTAGTGGCTGGCTGAATAGCTTATATAGAGTAAGCAGCTGAGCAGCAAAACCCACATTTGAATCTAGGTAAAGCAAAAGTCGCTCAGTTGTGTCTGACTTTTTGCGACCCCATGGACTATACAGTCCACGGAATTCTCCAGGCCAGAATACTGGAGTGGGTAGCCTTTCCCTTCTCCAGGGGATCTTTCTAAGCTAGGGATCGAACCCAGGTCTTCCACATTGCAGGTGAATTCTTTACCAGCTGAGCCACAAGGGAAATCCAAGAATACTGGAGTGGGGAGCCTATCCCTGCTCCAGAAGATCTTCCTGACCCAGGAATCGAACTAGGGTCTCCTGCGTTACAGGCGGATTCTTTACCAACTGAGCCATCAGGGAAGCTCCTGAATCTAGGTAGTCTGACTTCAAAACTCAAGTTCTTGTCCACTAAGCTCTTCTAGCAGTGAATAGTTATCTGACCCAGATGTATTCTCAACTTTGAATTTCTTCTGCCAGATTCCAGATTTTATTCCCTTCTAGGCCTTCTAGTTCCTAGAAGTATCCAAGAAATGTCATTTTCCCTTCCATTCTACTTTTCAGTATTATCCATCTAACTAAAACTCATGCTGTAAGCTCTACTGATCTTTGCAGAAATGAAGGCCATTTTAATTGTTTCCCATCCACAAATGCCAGGACCTCACTGAACTCCAGGTAAGTCCTCACAACTCCAAGCTGTTTTCTCACTAGTATCTCAACCAATTGCCACAAATTCCTCTGCTCATCTTTACCTTTCCCTAGAAACTCGTTTTCATCTTTCAGCTTTTGCTCTACACACACTCTCTCCTCATAACAAAAGTCTAAATTCAGCCACATAATTCACTTATAATTATTTTCCAAACATCTGTCCATCATAGATAAGCATCACTAATACAGAAAACAAATAAAGTAACCCCCTACTCAGAAAGGAGTTTTCGTGTAATATTTAAAACAGAGTGGTCTCTGTTCATTTATCCCAATCCCCATCCAGACAGCATGAAGGTCCTAAAGCAGACAGAGGCATTCCTTCTAAAGGAATGTCCACTTTCCCCTATTATATCCTGTTTCTATCTACTTCAAGAAACGATAAACCCAAAGAATGGGTCCTGGCCCAAAAGTAACTGTGTAATATGACAGTATTATCAGCACCCAACTAAAACCACTGCTACTGCTCTGCCAGAACAGTTCCCATATTTAAAACACAAAGGTGTAAGGTTGTAATTATCAAGTGATGAAAAAAATAAGAAGTTCCCTCTTGTTAGATTTAACAAGAGAAAATTAAAATAGAAATTCATAAAAAAAATAAAGTAGAAATTCATGAGTCATAGTGACTTATGCTGTATGTAACAGTAGCCATCCACCAGTCACATGTGGCTTTTGAACACCTTAAACATGGCCAGATCAAATTGAGATTTAAGTGTAACACCCGTATCAAATTTTGAAGATGCAGTATGGAAAAGAACTTAAAATCTCATTTTGATTTTTATATTAATTATTGAAATGATTAACATTAGATTTAAAAAAAGCATTATAAACATAATTTCAGACCCGGAAATCCTATTCCTAGCTATTTACAGTAAAGAAAACTTGTGCTCACATAAGACTTTGTACAAAAATGATCATATTACTTATTTATTTAGCTCTATGGATCAGGGATGGATTAGCAACTAAAAGAACCACTGAACACATACAACTTGAATGAATCTCAAAGGCATTATTATACTGAAAGATGCCAGACTCATTTCTACTCACACTTTCGTATGATTCCATTCATGACACTCTTAAAAAGACCACACTACAATGAGGGAGAAGGAATGATTTTAAAGGGATAGCACAAGGGAGTTTTCGGGGTGATGGAGCCGTTTTATGTTCTGATTATGGTGGTGACTACCAGATTGTATGAGTGTGTTAAAGTTCACACAACTGAAGAAAAGAAAAAGTAAATTTTACAGTATGAAATTTAATTTCACCATTTTTTTTTCAATAAGGCTACTAGAAAGTTTTTAATTACTATGTGGTTCACATTATCTCTCTATTGGACAGTATTCTACTTATTACTAAAAGATGTTAGAATCCACTCTCACTAATACGCTGACATGAAAATGTGTACATTTGAGATTATCCCTCAGAAACCAAACTTGGCTGTTAAGAATTAGCCACAAAGCCCAAGCACTACTTACCACTTTTTCCACAATAAACACAGTTTCATTTTCATGTAGAATATTTTTCAATGGGTTTGGTTGGCCTTTGCTGATCAACTGCACTTGAATATCAGCCTATTAAAAACAGATTAAGGTCCAGCAATGTTATAGATACACAGATATATATGTACAAATATTTATACACATAAACACCAGTTCTATGCAAGTAACTGAAAAAGAGAATTTGAACAAGACTTAATGTTTTAAAAATACAATTTCATTCATTCTTTGCCCATGTTGTTTTTCATGTTGAGAAAATCTAGCTGGGGAATTCCCTGGAAGTCCAGTGGTTATGACTCCAAGCTTTCACTGCCGAGGGCGTAGGTCCAATCCTGGGTTGGAGAACTAAGATCCTTGCAAGTCTTGAGTGGTCAGTTCAGTTCAGTTGCTCAGTCGTGTCCGACTCTTTGTGACCCCATGAATTGCAGCACGCCAGGCCTCTCTGTCCATCACCAACTCCCGGAGTCTACCCAAACCCATGTCCATCAGGTCGGTGATGCCATCCAACCATCTCATCCTCTGTCGTCCCCTTCTCCTCCCGCCCCCAATCCTACCCAGCATTAGGGTCTTTTCCAATGAGTCAACTCTTCTCATGAGGTGGCCAGAGTATTGGAGTTTCAGCTTCAACATCAGTGCTTCCAATGAACACCCAGGATTGATCTCTTTTAGGATGGATTGATTGGATCTCCTTGCAGTCCAAGGGACTCTCAAGAGTCTTCTCCAACACCACAGTTCAAAAGCATCAATTCTGCGGTGCTCAGCTTTCTTCACCGTCCAACTCTCACACCCATACATGACCACTGGAAAAACCATAGCCTTGACTAGACAGACTTTTGTTGGCAAAGTAATGTCTCTGCTTTTAAATATGCTATCTAGGTTGGCCATAACCTTCCTTCCAAGGAGTAAGCGTCTTTTAATTTCAAAACAACAAGAAAACCTAGCTCTTATATTTTGTATCTGTATGCTTCAAGGCCCATCTAGAGAGCACCCTGCCTTGTAAGGCCTTTTGATTAAGATCACACTGACATCCTCTTCCCCTAATCATACTGGATTTACTGTTAGGAACCATAAAATTAGCTCTTTACTAAATATTATTTTTTCTGATTGTTCCATGCAATTTAGAACTTTGTCACTTTATAGGAACTGCATATTTCCTCATTCCAATTGCAATAAACATTTATTGTAGAAAAGTTTGATAACAGATAGCTAACAGATTTTTAAAAACTCATCTATATTCTACTAACCAGAGTTGTTGTTGTTCAGTCCCTGAGTTGTGTCCAACTCTTTGCCACCCCACGGACTGCAGCACACCAGGCTCCTGTCCTCCATGATCTCCCCGAGTTTGCTCAAATTCATGTCCATTGGGTCGATGATGCTACCCAACTATTTCATTCTCTGCTGCTCTCTTCTCCTTTTGCCTTCAATCTTTCCCAGCATTAGAGTCTTTTCCAGGGAGTCAGCTCTTCACATCAGGTGGCCAATGTACTGGAACTTCAGCTTCAGCAACAGTCCTTCCAATGAATATTCAGGGTTGAAGTCCTTTGATTTTCTTGAGGTTTGATCTCCTCGAAGCCCAAGAGTCTTCTTCAGCACAGTTCGGAAGCATCAATTTTTTGGTGCTCAGTCTTCTTTATGGTCCAGCTCTCACATCCATATGTGACTATTGGAAAATCCGTAACTTTGACTATGTGGATTTTTGTCAGCAAAGTCAGCTTTTTAATACACTGTCTAGGTTTGTCATAGCTTTCCTTCCAAGTAGCAAGCATCTTTCAATTTCATGGCTACAGTCACAGTCCTTGGTGATTTTGTAACCCCCCAAAATAAAATCTGCCACTGCTTCCACTTTTTCCCCTTCTACTTAACATGAAGTGATGGGACTGGATGACATCTTAGGTTTTTTTTTTTTTTTTTTTTGGCTGTGGCAGGTCTTAGTTGTGGCATGCGGGATTTAGTTCCCTGACCAGGGATTGAACCCAGGTCCCATGCATTGGGAGCAGGGAGTTTTAGCCACTGACCACCAGGGAAGTCCCTTAGATTTTTGAATGTTGAGCTTTAAGCCAGCTTTTCTACTCTTCCTCTTCACTCTCATCAAAAGGTTCTTTAGTTTCTCTGTTTTCAGGCATTAGAGTGGTATCATCTGCACATCTGAGTTTGCTGATATTTCTCCCAGCAATCTTGATCCCAGTTTGTGATTTCATCCAGCCTGTCATCTCGCATGATGTACTCTGCATAGAAGTTAAATGAGCAGGGTGACAGCATACAGTCTTGATGTACCCCTTTCCCAATTCTGAACCAGTCAGTTGTTCCATGTCTTGTTCTAACTATGGCTTCTTGACCCACATAGCCAGAGTAGTCACTACTATTATTAGTCTTATTGGTATATATTTTGCCTAATCTTTTCCCAGACATATAAATAAACCTACTTAAATAGAAATATATTATTTTGATAGTGCAATAGGTTTTTGCTTAATAAATAGAATATTCTAACAGTTTTATATCATGAACTTCTTTCCATGCCATTAAATTTTTTTAGGCTGTCTAGCACCAGGGAGCTGCTGCTACTGCTGCTAAGTCACCTCAGTCATGTCCGACTCTGTGCGATCCCACAGACGGCGGCCCACCAGGCTCCCCCGTCCCTGGGATTCTCCAGACAAGAACACTGGAGTGGGTTGCCATTTCCTTCTCCAATGCATGAAACTGAAAAGTGAAAGTGAAGTTGCTCAGTCGTGTCCAACTCTGTGACCTCACAGACTGCAGTGTACCAGGCTCCTCCGTCCATGGGATTTTCCAGGCAAGAGTACTGGAGTGGGTTGCCATTGCCTTCTACCATGGAGCTACCATCACATAATTAATTCCATATTATTCAACATTTGGGCATTTTCAAATTATATGCTATAATAAACAACTGATAAGGAATATTCTTTAATTACTACCCGCTCTGCACCCCACAGCATGTAGAGCTCCTCCAACCAGGGATGAACCCATGCCCCCTGCAGTGGAAGCTCGGAGTCTTAACCACTGGACCAACAGGGAAGTTCCCCTTTAATTACTTTCTTAAGATGAATATCTAAAATCACATTGATACTGTCAAATTGCCTTTCAAATGTCATATTCACATATCTGCATTCTCATTTTACGTCCACACACTATTTACATTCTTTTTACCATCTCACCTAGCAAAAAATAGTATCTTGTTATTTTTAAATTTCATTTATTCGATCACTAATGATGGTGAACAGCCACTAATACGCTTATTATTGACAATTATCTCTCATTACTTGAACCTATTTAATTTCTTAGTTTGGAAATTGAAGCATTTAGATGCCAAGTACAGAGAGCAAAGGATGCTTTGTTATTCTAATCTACTAAATTCTTTTTAATTTAACTATTTTTGGCTGCACTCAGTCTTCATTGCTGCGTGTGGGCTTCTCATTGCAGTGGCTTCTCTCAGTGCAGAGCACAGGCTCTAGGAGGCTCAGGCTCAGCAGTTGTGGCCCACAGGTTTAACTGCCCCAGGGCATGTAGGATCTTCCCAGATCAGGGATCAAACTCATGACCCCTGCATTGGTAGGTGGATTTTCAACCACTGAACCACGAGGGGAGCCTCGTATCTACTTCATTCTTGATCAAATACTGTTGTGGACTGAATTGTTGTTCAGTCACTAAGTTGTGTCCGATTGACTCTTTGCAACCCCATGGACTGCAGCATGCCAGGGTTCCCTGTCCTTCACTATCTCCTAGAGTTTGTTCAAACTCATGTTCATTGAGTCAGTGATGCCATCCAACCTTCACCTCCTGCCCTCAGTCTTTCCAAGCATGAGGGTTTTTTCCAATGAGACAGCTCTTCGCATCAGGTGGCCAAAGTACTGGAGTTTCAGCTTCAACATCAATTCTTTCAATGAATATTTAGGACTGATTTCCTTTAGGATTCACTGGTTTGATCTCCTTGCAGTCCAAGGGACTCTCAACAGTCTTTTACAACACTTATTTTTATCCTCTACCTATTCATCTATTATGATTATCTTTATTCCTTACTGGTTTTAAGAGCTTTTCATATATTTCATATACATGGATATTAACCCTTATCATTTATGACACTGATGTCATAAATGATATCCTCAGCTAGTCTTTTAGACATAATTTATTTTAGTTTGTTAACTGTTTTAGAGGATTAAGTTCTATGGGAAGTTTTACCTACGGAACACTTGGCATGTTAGATGCTTAATAAATTCACAAATGTTTATAGCAGCTTTATTCAAAACTATTAAAAACTAGAAACAATCCAGTCTGAATGGTGAATGGATAACCAAACTGCAGTACATTCATATAATGGACTATTACTCACAATAAAAAGGGATGAACTATTGATACACACAACAACACAGTCAAATCATAAATGCATTATACTCAGGACTTCAGCAGTTAAAAGTCTGTACTTCCAACGCAAGGGGTGAAGGTTCAGTTCCTGGTTGGGGACTAAGATCCCACATGCCATGTGGCATGGCCAAGAAAATTAAAAAACAAAAACAAAACAAATGCATTATACTCATTGAGAAAAGCCAGACAGAAAAGGTATAAACCATATGGCTTTATTTATATGACATTCGGAAAAGGCCACACAAAAAACAGATGTAAAACAGATCAGTAGTTGCCAGGGAACAGGGGAAAGGGTTGAGTATAAAGGGACATGAGACTTTTTGGAGATCATAAGAATGTTCTTGATTATGGAGGTGGTAATATGACTAAACGCATTTGTAAAAACTCACAGAATTGTACTCTAAAAGGGTGAGATTTAGTCTATATAAATTAACTTTGATAAACTCAACTTTTAAAAATAACTTTAGGATGACTGAGTTGTTTAAATCCAAATAAACTGTTCATACCTCATAGATAAATGGGTCTTTACAGATTCCTTTCTTTTCTTCATCAAATTCCCTGAAATGCAGAAACACATGTGAAAAATAAAGCTACAGTATTTTGTCATTTAAACTCTGGAGTTACTGAGAGAAATAAAAAATGCAGAATACTCATGACAGCCCTAAGGCACAGTTGGGAAAAGAGAAGCAGAAAAATAGCATTAGGTTAATAAGGAAAGAAAAAAAAGAGATGCGGTAAAGATTAATAGACAGCTGCCCCTTGGGAGTTCCCTGGTGGTCCAGCAGTTAAAACTATGTCCTTCCAATGCAGTGGGCACAGGTTCAATCCCTGGTTGGAGAACTAAGATCCCACATGCCCTGAAGTACGGCCAAAAAAAAGAGAAAAAAGATAGATAGCTGCCCCAAATTGGGTACAACTGCTTCTCAGAGGCAGCAGGAAATTAGGTCACTTACCTCTATTATTATAACTTTTAAAACACAGTACCAATTACTATTAAAATGTAATTTACTACATGACTTTTGGAAAGCAAAAATAACTGAAATCAGTGGGTAAGTATGGAGAAGTTATTTAAGAGTCCAAGGCCTTGAGTTTCTATTGCTAAAATGAATTTTAGCAATATTGCTATCCTCCCTGTTTTCATGAGTTGACATCAAAAAATTAGTAAACTGGATAATGCTAAAACATTTCACTTTTAAAATGGAAGCACAAAATATTAAGATACATCGTAATTATCATTTTATTGAAGAAAGTTGATCCTAGGGCTTCCCCAGTGTTTCAGTGGTAAAGAATCCACTTGCAAATGCAGGGGACACGGATTCAATTCCTGATCTGGGAAGATCCCACATGCCTTGGGACAATGAAGCCCATGCACTACAGCCACTGAGCCTGGGCTCTAGAGCCCAGGAACTGACACTACTGAAGCCCACGCACCCTAGCGCCTGTGCTCTGCAACAAGAGAAGTCACCACAATGAGCCTTCGCATTGCAACCAGAGTAGCCCTGCTCACCATATCCAGAGAAAAGCCCCAGCAGCAACGAAGACCCAGCATAGCCAAAAATAAATAAATAAAATTATATATATTAAAAAAGTTGATCCCAAAGCATGTAAACTATAAACTATTAAGATACCAAAAATGCACGTCAGCTTGATCTACACTCTAAAAGAGAAAAGAATCTTTAGAGTCCTAAAGGAACCCAACAGAATAGTTTCAGGATCCACTCTGTAACTCAGTGAAATAAAAACTAGGCCTGTGACTGATTCACTTTGGCCATTTAGGATAAGACTGTGACTTTTTTCCCCTATATTTATTTATTTGGCTGTATCAGGTCTTAGTTGCAACACAGAGGATCTTTGTTGAGTCACATAAGATTTTTCATTGGGTCACGTGGGCTCCCTAGTTGTGACTCTCTGGGTCTGGAGTGCGTGGGCTCAGTAGGTGCGCAGCTCAAGAGACATGTGGGATCTTAGTTCCCCCACCAGGGATTGAACCTATGTCCCCTGCATTGCAAGGTGGATTCTTAACCACTGGACCACCATGGTAAGTCCCTGAGAAAAGAAGTTTATCTCTATGCATGTGTAACTCAAGGATCATTCAACAATCATTTCAGCAGTGTGTTTTATGGGCAGGCACTCTGTGAACAAAAAAGTGTTGCCTGTCTTTCTGATAAACCACCAATACTGCCTGCCATCAGGCCATCAGCCACTGCAGCTACCTTGGTGCTCCCTAAGGGGAATTCAGGACTAGACAGTTAAGATACACACCAAAGGAGTAATTTCAGTGAGCCCAGACCCCTGCACCTTCCCAAAAGTGGAAAAGCACTATAATCATTAACATGAGATGTCTGTTCTTTTTTTTTTTTTTAATAAATTAATTTATTTTAGTTGGGGGCTAATTACTTTACAATATTGTAGTAGTTTTTGCCATACAGAGATGTCTGTTCTTGGGGTTAGTAGTAAACTTTTGATGTTCAACTACATTTTTGTTTGTTATTTTCCCCAGCAAAACTCCTATATATTCTGGCTCCTCCCTTATCTATTACGAACAGTTTTTTAGAGGTATCTGAAGCTGATTGCCAGGCTATACTACTCAGTTAAGGCCCCTGAATAACAGTAATTTTAGGTTGTGCATTTTTTTTTTAAGTCAACAATTCTTACTAAATGTCTAAGATATAAAACAAATGCATAGTTCCTGGTTCACAGTCTTGATTGCCAACAACTGCAATATAGGGTGATGAGCCTCAAAGAGGGGAGTGCAGGGTGCTGTGGTAGCACACAGGAAGAGACTTTGCTAAAGGGCTTAAACTTTATCCTGAAAGCTAAGAGGAGCTCACTACAAGATTTTAAATGAGAAAATCTCCCTGACTTCCTGATGTGGAGGGATAAACTTGGAGGCCAGAAAATAACTGTGAATAATTTGTAGTACTTCAAAAAGTGATGATGGTAAACAAAGCAGTCAGGACGGAGGGAAAACAAAGGTAGCTGGTGACTAACTAGATGGGATGGAGGAGGCGGAAAATAGAGCAAAATGACAGTCTTGGACTTGGAACTCTTAACTCAGAGACAGAATTCAGCAAACTGTCACACTGCAGGGAATAGATGGATTCAGTTTTGCAGATAATGAGTTTGAGGTCTCATTTGGAAATTTCCAGTAGGCAGGTGGCTACACAGGTAATATGAGGGATTAAAGAGAAGACACACAGACAACTGATGCTTCGAAGTGGAGAGAAATACTAACACTTATGAAAGAATTATGAAAGAGTCTAAATAAAATTGTATCACAAGGGACTGGTTAAATAAACATAAAATAGCCAAACAATGAAATATTATATAGCCATTAAAAATAGATCGATAGGCTGTCATACTGAAAGCTATCCAACACATTGTTAGTGAAAACAAAAAGCTAGTGAGGGACTGCCCTGGTGATCCAGTAGCTAAGACTCCCGGCTCCCAATGCAGGGAGTGCCTGGTTTCAAACCCCTTTCAGGGAACTGAAAGCTATCCAAAAGCACATTGTTAGTGAAAACAAAAAGCTCAGTGAGGATTAGAAAGGGAAACTGCCCTACCCAGGTGTTGTTCAGTCCCTCAGTCTTGTTTCTTTGTGACCCCATGGACCCCAGTACACAGGCCTTTCACTGTACGAATAAAACGAAGTCCTAGGGCACTGTAAAACAAGTGTTTTGAAGAGCAGACACACCATCACCTTATCATTATAACTGTTGCTCAAATATCTATCTTTTATAAACTATAAAACACGTTTCACACCAGCAAGGCTTTAAACAGGTGAACGATATCAACATCTAGTTTTCTGTATCCGGTTCGATGCCTCTAACATATCACAAGTTGTATGTGGATTATCAGACTGAATAATACAACTCTCGTAAAACTCGTCACCTTCCACCGCCGGCGACAAAGCACACATGTTTTCTCCTAAACGAGACTATAGTTGGCCTACCGGGCCAACCTCACAATGGAGCAGAAAATCGGCCTCTCTGCTGCTCCCAGATCCCCGGAAAGCGGGCTCAGCTTACAAATTCGCGCCGGTGGAAACTGGGAAAGCGCTAACCCCCAAGGCTGTGGCAAGAGGCTTGGGGCAGGGATCGAGATACCCCAGGGGAGAAGTGCTGTCGCCAGCCAAGCCAAAACC
The DNA here is from genome assembly GCA_024291935.2 of Okapia johnstoni. NCBI lineage: Eukaryota > Metazoa > Chordata > Mammalia > Artiodactyla > Giraffidae > Okapia > Okapia johnstoni. The sequence continues at coordinate 80,387,936 of CM044307.1, forward strand.
AGGGGCTACAACTCACTGCAGGAGACCAGCGTAAAATTCCTCAGCAGCTCGGTTAGCTCCCGACCACATCGCGCCCCAGTTTGACTGAAGACCCGAAACCGCCAAGCTGAAATGCGCGCCGGGAGCTGACGTACGGGGTCGTGACCTCTTTGCCGGGACTACTTTTACCCCCTCCAACAGGCTCCATTCTACAGTTACAACTATTGTTTTATAGCACAGAGCGGTTTCTCCTGTCTCAATAGTTAGCCCTTACCGTAAGAAGAAATTAAAATAAATTATACTGGTTGAGGGGGAAAGAGACTCGTCTCGCGAGAGTTGTCCACGGCCTCTCATGGATTACTCCGCGAAAAGGAGTCCCTGGGTTCTAAGAGCTCTTTTTGGCTTTGGAAATAGATAAATACCGTAATTTGACATATATGTAGAAATAATATGCTATTTTTTTTATTGTTTTAGCGTGGTAGAGAGATATTTACCTCCCTGATTTGGTTCTGAGGCGGGACAGCCTGGGGAACGAGCTAGGTTACATGTGGGCTGGGAGTGCTAGGCACTTCCTTTTCCTGTGGGAGCCGCCGGGTTGAGAGGAGCGTGGCCTTCTCCTCTCCCCGCCATGGTGAGCAGAACTCTTCTCCTCTGGGCCTGCTTCTTTTTTCGGTGCTTGGCAGGAATGGGGTTGGGTGTTCAGAGCATGATGTCTTCAGGAGGGGAAGCAAGGAGAAGGAGATGGGGACCAAAGGCGTGTGTTTGTGGCTGGAACGTGGGTAGTAATGCTCTACGGCAGCCATCTTAGAGGCAACGTGTGCGGGCCGGCGCCGGGCGCGTCTGGAATAACACGGAGGAACCCCAGATAGTTCTTGGAGCCAGAGGGACCTTTGGGATTCTAGCTTCTCGTGGATCTTAGAAACTATGGTTTCCGCTGAAGACTTGAAAATTCTCAGAGCGTTAGACTAAGGCTAGGTGAGTCAATTTGGGGTCTTGTGTATCCATACCCTATTTAGTGAGGAATACTTAAGTTTTAAGAGAGATTTCGTTCAACAGAAAACTTTTATTTCACTTATTTCTTACTATTGTCTGCTTATCTTAGCAATTGCCTCTGAAAGCATTCTGGTCTTCTTGCTTTAAATTTTCATTGTTTTGTAGCTACTGCATAAATAATGTTTGTAAAAGCACCTTGGGTACTTCAGTGAACAAAATATGCAAAAAGCGCTAGTATGCTACTTCGATTGTAATTGGGTTGGTCAAGATGCATTGTAATGTTCGATGGTAGTGTTGTAGACGGAATTGGAGAGGAGGCGGTAATTGGACTTTCTAAGCCGTGATCAGAGACACCTGAAGGAGGCTAGGTGGGGAAGGGTATCTTTAGGTAGAACACTTGTTAAATCTGAGGAGGGAGAAGGGATGGCCCTGAGTGTAGGCGTGAGAATCTGGAAGAGAGTGTGGGGAGCGAGGTTGAGCAGGTTCTCTAGGTCATGCTTAGGACCTTTTACTTTCAGGGGGTAAGTTTTTGGAGCAAATTGAGCAAGAAGTAACAAGGCTGTTTTTTAGTAGTAAGTTTTGGAAGATGTGTTTGGAATGGGATGACCGGGAAGGATGAATGGTTGAAGTAGAGCCCTGGTAGATAAGATTTGGTCACATTGGAGTGAGAGTTTGGATGATGTCGTTAAACTGCATTTTCAAACCTTACACTATGGTTTTCATTATCTTGCTCTTTAAGGCCCGATTTGAAAGTTTAATAATAAAGCAATCTCTTTGAAAATGATGGAAATTCTGTGGCAGAACTTGAGAAATTTAGATGTCTTTCAAGTACTTACTGGTGTTAATAGACCTGATGGTGTGTTGATAACTTAGCCTTTCTTTTTGGCTTAAGTGATATCTACCTCATTAAATTCTAGATCTTTCTGTAAATGAACCTTTAATGCTTTTGTTGGTGCTTGAGAAGAGTGCTTTTGATGCTATTTCTCAATATAAAATTTTTTTTTTCAGGCGTGTGCTCGTCCACTGATATCGGTGTACTCCGAAAAGGGGGAGTCCTCTGGCAAAAATGTCACTTTGCCTGCTGTGTTCAAGGCTCCCATTCGACCCGATATTGTTAACTTTGTTCACACCAACTTGCGCAAAAACAACAGACAGCCCTATGCTGTCAGTGAATTAGCAGGTATGGATTTAGCTTGTTTCCTGGGTTGACTTTTTAAGGGGTACTTCACAGCAGTGATGAAATTCTACTCCATTGGTCCGTGTTTCTGAACAACATGATTTTCCTGGATGTTCTGATGCTGTTTGCTGCTGTACACAGTACTCACAGAGTACTTTGGTAGGGAGCCAAAGCTTGTGTTTCTGAACAATTTCAGGTCATCAAACCAGTGCTGAGTCTTGGGGTACCGGCAGAGCTGTGGCTCGAATTCCCAGGGTTCGAGGTGGCGGGACTCACCGTTCTGGTCAGGGTGCTTTTGGAAATGTATCCTTTGTTGCACCACCTAGACTGGTCAGCTGTAGCATTTGGCAAACTGAACCTGGCTTATTCGTTTTAGTGATTTGAAAATAATTTGTGCTCAAGACACTAATATCCAGATTAAACACTTCTCAAACAGATTTGATATTTGGAAGATTTTTTTCTGTTATTCTTAAAGTCTACAGGCTTGGCATTAAAAGGTTTTGCTTGCAATGATGTCGTAATTTGCGTCTTACTCTGTTCTCAGCGACAGTTGCCTGCTGTCAGTAGGCTGGTTCAGAAGGGTGACGAAAATTCTTACTGAGCAAGGCATAACCTGTTTGTAACTGCTAAAATTTGAGAAATGTGATTCTTAACTGGGAAAATAGATGTGTCGTGGGGGCCGCATGTTTGCACCAACCAAGACCTGGCGACGTTGGCACCGCAGAGTGAATACAACGCAGAAGCGATATGCCATCTGCTCTGCACTGGCTGCCTCAGCCTTACCAGCGCTGGTCATGTCTAAAGGTTTGTGATACTTTATTTTCTAGAAATCCTGTAAATCTTTCTAATAACCTGAAGCTGATAGCCTGTGTAAATTCTCTTCATCTTAGAGTGTCTGACTACATTTCCCTCTACTAAATGCTAGTTATAACCACTTCAGTCTAACAACTCAGTGAATACTATGTAATGAGGTAATTTTTACATCATTTGTCAACATGATGAGATTCCACTTCATTGGTCCGTGTTTCTGAAACACATGATCTTCGTGGTAATTCTGATTTGGCAAATGTGCCACTTTGATTTTGTGGGTTTGATTAAATTTTTCAAAGGGTGCAGAGTAACCAGGTCAATGTTAATTGGCTTTGTCAGGTCATCGTATAGAGGAAGTTCCTGAACTTCCTTTGGTGGTTGAAGATAAAGTTGAAGGCTACAAAAAGACCAAGGAGGCTGTTTTGCTTCTGAAGAAACTTAAGGCCTGGAATGATATCAAAAAGGTAGGTTTTGTGGTTCTTCACACAAATTTGTTGCCAGATTTTACATTTCAAAAGGTTACTGAAAGACAGTGTAAGTAAACCCTAGTGGATATGAGAGCAAGGACTCTGGAACCATATTGCCTGAGTTAGAAAGCTCGTTGCTATGTTAAATTTAGGCATGTCATTTGTGCCTCCAATTTCCTCATCTGTAAAACTGAAGTTTTTTAAACTATGAAGATTTAATACAGGAATCAAATCTCAATCAGAATACCAAACTTTACTTTGTTAGGTCTACGCCTCTCAGCGAATGAGAGCTGGCAAAGGCAAAATGAGAAACCGTCGCCGTATCCAGCGCAGGGGACCCTGCATCATCTATAATGAGGACAATGGTATCATCAAGGCCTTCAGAAACATCCCTGGTAATCACTGTACTGCTTACATGTTTTGATTACCTGTATTATGCAAGCTTACCCAGCTTTTATTATGATGAGATTCCACTTTATGGTCCGTGTTTCTGAAACACATGATTTTGTGGAACTTCTGATTCTTGGCTGAATAAGTGTACCATTGATGTTTAATGATTAAAATACTTCTTAGGTGCTATAAAGATGATCTGCATTTCACCTATTGAAATACAGGATCCCTAATTCTCTTTTTCCCTTTACAAAGGAATTACTCTGCTTAATGTAAGCAAGCTGAACATTTTGAAACTTGCTCCTGGTGGTCACGTGGGACGTTTCTGCATTTGGACTGAAAGCGCTTTCCGAAAGTTAGATGAGCTGTATGGCACTTGGCGTAAAGCAGCCTCTCTCAAGAGTAACTACAAGTGAGTATAATTTGTATGCTGGACATAGATGCTTATGCTGTTGTTCAGTCACTAAGGAGTGTCTTACTCTTGGCACTTGAGACAGCAAGGACTTTACCACATATATGCTGTGGATAGTGTTCAAAATGGATTTGCATGTTTTCTAAATAATGCATTGTGTTGCCATTTCTTTCTTGTATACAGATGCAATAGGTGGAAATAGATTCTGGGGAAGGTATAGTATAGTGGAAATTCTGATTGGGTTCTGTAGAGCTTGAATGATTAATCTTTTGTTAAGACATAGAAATTAAGCTTCTGTTGTTAAACGTTTTTTCTTTCAGCCTCCCCATGCACAAGATGCTCAATACAGACCTTAGCAGAATCTTGAAAAGCCCAGAAATCCAAAGAGCACTCCGAGCACCACGGTAAAGTTTTGATACTCACAGTAGTTCTTGTCTAGCTTCACACTATCAGTTAATTGCAGAAATATGGAAAATGTATAAACTATTAATAATAGAGTATCTGCTTTTTTATAGCAAGAAGATTCATCGCAGAGTCCTGAAGAAGAATCCACTGAAAAACCTGAGAATCATGTTGAAGCTTAACCCATATGCAAAGACTATGCGCCGGAACACCATTCTTCGACAGGCCAAGAATGTAAGCAAAAATTTGGGTTTTGCTGGATCTGTTGAGTTTTAAAAAGATTCGATTCTTAGATTTTCTTCCTGATTTGTTGCAGCACAAAATCCGAATGGATAAGGCAGCAGCAGCACTAGAAGCCAAATCAGATGAGAAGGGGGTTCAGGGCAAGAAGCCTGTTGTGGGAAACAAAGAAAAGAAGGCTGTTGGCGATAAGAAGCTGAAAAAGCCTGTGGTGGGAAAAAAGGCTGCAGGGACCAAGAAACCAGCAGCTGAAAAGAAGCCCACAGAAAAGAAACCCACCTCAGAAGAAAAGAAGGCTGCTGCATAAACTTAAATTTGTTTATTTCATAAATGCCAAATCATTTTGGACAGCTAATTTTGAATAAAGACCTGAACAAAGAGACAATGAGAAACATGACTTGGATGTGTTGTGTGATTTTTGGTTCTTTTTTTTTTTTTCTGATAATTTCGATTTAAGTCTGGTATAAAATGGAACCTTGGGTTTAGTATAAGTCCAAGATAAATGAGAAGTGAGATGTTTCATAAATTCAGGTGTAAAATCCATTTTTAAAGTAACTTGTCTTGAGAAACAGATGGTTTAAATACACAGAAACTCATTATTTAGCTTCCGCCCAAAACCACCTTGGAAAATGGGCCATGTTCCATAAAGATTTGACATCTTCGATAACCACAAGAGGGCAGATTCAGAGAACATTTTTTTAAAGAATAGCAATAAATTGATTTTTCCTTCAGAAGTGTTATAGTCTTCTGTGATAAAATTGATGGAAGAGATGCCAACGTTTTAATATTTGGACTCTTGGTATAAAAAGTGCCAGGTGGTTTTTTCCACAGTCACTTGTGTATTTCAGGTTTAGTATGCTTGTGCAGAGGAAGTGCCCAAACGTTTTCCCAAAGCTTTTAACTCGGGTCACTGTCTTAACACGTTGGAAGTGACCTGTGTTTCCCTAGTCGGGTCTTGTTTTGCATCTCGTTTTGCCCCGCTGGCAGTCTATCCTCCCATTTATAGGTCAAGGGATCTCCGTTCCTTATAAAAAAGCACTGTCCAGCTTAAAATGCAGTTACCTTCCTGCCCTCTAATCTGCACAGTCCTACTTGGAAACCCCTTTCCTGTAACCAGGAATCCCCACCGGCCTGAACCTTCAACTCAGTAGGGCTCTTGTACTGATGTCCTGTTTCCTGGTGACAGAGCGTCTGCAATTTTAAAGGAGCTAAAGTAGCCTCCACCGATGAAAGAACAGCACTGCGCAGCTGAAGTACCTGACACTCGGTATCTGACTATTTTTATCTCCAGGTCCTTTACATCGCCAACATCCTTTGCTTTAGAGAGTTCTCATCCCCGGAGTTTGAGGTTTTCGGTTTACAACCAAGTTTGGGTATCCATGAATTTACGTCCACGAAGGGGAAACGAGCATAGGCGCCGGTAGGAAGAGGCTGCACCGCCCCAGATTGCCGCAATCCCCTCCCAGTCCGCTTTTCCGCTTCCGGTAGCGCGGTGGTGGCGTCATCATCGAGCGACCCGGCGGGCCGCAGGCGTGAAGGGGCGAGATGTTGAGCCGGCTGCAGGAGCTGCGCAAGGAGGAGGAGACGCTGCTCCGCTTGAAAGCGGCTCTGCACGACCAGCTGAACCGGCTCAAGGTGACCCCGCGCCCCCCACTTTTCCATTCAGTTGTTCCCGCGGCCCAGGCCGCCGGGCTGTACGCGGAGCCCAGGCGTCTGCGGCGCCCGCCTGCTGCCGATTAGCTTTTCTTCACCTGGCCGTCGCGCCCGAACCTGGGGACGTAGACAGGCACCAAGGAGGACTGGATTTGAGATTACGGGTCCTCCCCTCTAAGAATATTGATCCCGTAGGTTTAGGCTGAGGCTCATTCATCTGAGTTTGGCGAGTACACTACTACCCCCACCGGACCACTACAGCCCCGTAAACGTGGGCGGTCCGCACCACGCGCTGAGGAAGGGCGACCTCCCGAAGCTCGCCTAGACTGCCCCTGCCTCCCCTCCCGAGCCCCTGCAGCATTTACTAGCCTCTCTTTACTACCTCGTATGGTCGCTTGATACAGCTCTGGTTTCACAAAGGCAGCCCGCTCGCGGATGTTCCACTGTGCAAAAGGAGACAGCAAGGCCCTGCCAGAAGAGACCCTGCCACAGTACTGGCTTTGCCAAAAAGTTCGTTCGGGGTTTTCTGTAAGATGCTACAGATGAACGATGAACGAAGATGTAAGATGAACGAACTTTTTGACCAAGCCAAATAGTTCCCGGTAGCTTTTCTCCCCGGATCTGTTACCGACTCAGCTGCCTTGTTGAGTTTAGATTGAAACCCACCAGAGCCATTTCCCAGACCTGTGCGGAGCAAACCATCTTTAGTGAGATGCTCCTCCTAATCCCTGCTGGGCACTTTTGGGTTATGAAGGCCCTTTGTAAACTGAGACCTATGAAAATAATGTGCTTTCCCTCAGGACACAGGCAGTGCCTGTACAAGCGCCTGATATGTGCGTGCCAACAATGGCTAGGGAAGGCTGCCATTTTCCATTCTTCCTGCCTTCGCTATCTCATTACGGGGTAGACATACTGGGTCGTGTGGAATCAGAAGACACTTGGCTTTTTTAAGGGCATGCTTGTGTTTTCCTCCCCTGAGCTGCTAGGTCTGGGCGAGTGGAAACCTTGCCTCAGGTGGAACACCTGTTCACCCTAGAAGGGGGCAGGAAGCTTTCTATGCTGTTTCCTTTAGAGGCCTGGAAGGCTTGAGGAGCCCGGTCCCTTCCCCCTAGAGCTTCACAGAGGTTACATTGTTTTCACTTCTGATGCCTACCTCTCAGAGGATGCTCAGTACATTTCACCCACATCAGTAGCCCGGTGACATAGTAAATAAAGTGTCCTCCCCTCTTTCTAGGTTGAAGAGCTGGCCCTCCAGTCGATGATTAGTTCTAGAAGAGGTGAGATGCTGCCTTCTCAGCCTGCACCAGAACCGTCACATGATGTAAGCTTAATCAGTGTGAGCCTGGGGAGAGAATGCAGTGCATTCTGCTGTTATTGCTGCTGAGGGATCAGAAATTGTAGATTACCTTATCAAGCCCAAAGAACTCTGGGGAGTGCTAATAAGAACCTTCTGGTTTAATTAACTGGCTAGTGTACATTACTCTTTTAAACAGGGAATATCTACCAGCTGGGTACACTTTGGTTGGCTGTACTATTATATTGCTTCCACCTTCCTACTCTTCCATTCTCTCTAGTCACTCCAGTGAACTGGGGAGAGTGTGAAGATCTTTGCAGGAATATGTCAAAATTCCTGCTGCTCTGTGAATTAGTAAGCTTAGCATTTGGTAATAGACTGTAGCTTCAACCACAAAGCCTAGAACTAGAGTTGTAGTCCTCCTCATAGCCTTCTCTTACCAAGTGCCCTCAGGAAAATCATCTTCTAGATAAACCATATTTGAATGTTCTCCCAGCTGTGTTAAGCATTTAAAACCATTTGAAAGCAGCACATCTAAGCCAGTATATAATTCTTATGTAAGAACCATGTGTGTAAGTCAGGTAATATTCTATCACATCTAGGGCATTTACTGTGCTCTCATTTTGGCGTTGGGGGGAGGGGGTCAGGGTAGAATTGGGAGAAATAGGAAAGTGGCCACACTTTTTAGTGGAGTATTGGGATTGAATATACAATTGAGATTTTATTATAAAACATTAAGAATTTCTTTTCAGGCTAATGTTCTTCCTACTAATCCGTAATGTCCTTGACTAAAGCAGATGTTGGTGCATGTAGACAATGAAGCATCAATCAACCAAACTGCACTGGAGTTGAGCACACGGAGCCATGTGCCAGAAGAAGAGGAGGAAGAGGAGGAGGAAGAATCAGATTCCTGAAGGGGAGAAGAGCCCGGGTTAGTCATGCAAGTTAAGTTCTAAGTCTCAGAGACTTTCTCTCTTCAAAGAATTCTCATGGGCCCTCTAGCCTGCTTTAAAAGGAAGCAAGAACTTTAGGAGAATGTGTAGTTGTAACTCAAGTTTCAGAGTGCTTTAACAAAAGTTGGTGACATATAGAAAAGCAGAGATACAGTGTTTCAGTATTGAGCAGTATGGGTGGTGCTGTGTGTTTATAGGCTGGTCAAATTGAATAATTGTGTTCTAAACAAAAAACTTCCTCTGAAATGCTATTGAGAAGGTCTGGCATCTGCAAAAAGGGCAGAGTTTAAATACAAGCCAGCCTTGCAGCCAACAATGCCTCTATTAAGAAAACCAATTAAACACTGTTTGCATGCCACTGAACCCTTGTGAGCAGCGCAAGGCTACAGTCTGGGAGAGAAAGATGACAAAGAGGAGGACAGAGGGCCACTTGAGAGCACAAGCTGCTGCCACCACTCAGTGACATCGTAAAACTGACTACCTACATGCTATGTGTGGCTGTCATCACACCTCAGTTGAGACATCATTATGGTAAAAATGTGCTTAGAAATAAGTTACAGATAAATAGCTGTCATGTGGCTTGCGGCTTTCCAGACAACAGACCAAAGGGTCAGTTCCTCTGGGGTGAATGATACAGTAGGATGGTTTAAACCCATTTCTAGACTTAGGAATTGTGCCATTGAAGAAGGATCATGAGGCTTGGGAGACTGGATTTTGTAATAAAGAATTGACAGTTAACAGAATAAGAGAAACTTCATATTTTATGGAGAAGGCAATGGCACCCACTCCAGTACTCTGGCCTGGAAAATCCCATGGACGGAGGAGCCTGGTAGGCTGCAGTCCATGGGATAGCGAAGAGTCGGACACAACTGAGCGACTTCACTTTCACTTTCATGCATTGGAGAAGGAAGTGGCAACCCACTCCAGTGTTCTTGCCTGGAGAATCCCAGGGACAGCGGATTCTGGTGGGCTGCCGTCTATGGGGTCGCACAGAGTCGGACACGACTGAAGCGACTTAGCAGCAGCAGCAGCAGCAGCAGATTTTAAGTTGACACTCATTTTTGCATATTGTCCTTTTTCCAGTGAGTATACAAATGTGCAGTTGCTTGATTTTATAAAAGTAATTTGCCCTGCCAAGAAAGAGAAAAGCCAAACAAAACACACCCTCCTCAAGCACAGCTTCTTACATAACTGTTCTAGGAGAGAGCATAGACATATTTGTTAATCAATGTTTCATTAAAGTTATCTTGAGCTACTCTTACATGAAGTAGCCAGAAGCTTAAATGAGCATATTTCTTGGAAAACACAGTGTGAATATCATTTTGCAACAAAAAGCATCAAGGTATACATTTTGGGGTCTAATGTAAGATACAAGCTTGGGTTTTTAAGAGTTAGAAAAGTTGGGTATGAGTTCTAGCTTGACGACCAGTTGGTTGCTTGCTTTTCACCTCTTCGGGAGTTCTCACTCTCGTGTCTATAAAATGAGAGTATTCATATCTGCTCTAGCAGTTTCAGGGGTCCTCGTGAGATGCTGATGAGGTATCACTTAAAAATCCAACTATTGGTAATTCCCTGGTGGTCCAGGAGTGAGGACTCCCATGCTTTGACTGCTGAGGGCCCAGGTTCAGGCCCTGGCTGGGGAAGACTGTGAAAGCCATAGCCAAAAAATTAAAATACCCAAGTATTCTCTCTCTCAGGAAGGAGGTTTGAAAAAGGAGTTTGGCCTGGGGAGCGCTAAAAACATAGCATGAGCGATGTAGGAAACATCATTCTTGCAAATGAGATCATTCTTAGTGAAAACTACTAGGAAGAAATCTTTTGACTTTCAAAGTGCAGTACCTTTGGAAGTGAATAGCGATTTAAAACACCACTCAAAAAACACGGAGCTTGAAAGTGTTCACATCCAGGTTTTAAACACCAGGTCACATCATTCCTTAGTTTACACACTTCAATGAGACATTCTCAGAGGTGGTGACATCCTCTCTGTTAGGAGAAGACCCTGGGTGTGAGGAGGGTGTGGTTCTTAAACCTCATCTGAATGTTTGTATGTTGAAAACATGTGAGTTAGATTGTTGACTTATAGAACAGATGTTAGCCTCTCAGGGGGAAAAATTATTGATTGGCTGAGGCAGCGTTGTATATATAGTATTGACCAGTATTTAAAATCCTGGCTGTATCTCAGGCTCTCGTACATCTGCAGTGGAACTACCTACTTAGGAGATTTACTGTTTTTAATTTGAAAATGAAGTAAGTATTTAAATATATATTTATTCTGGTTTTCTATCACCTACCCTCTCAAAGAAGAAAATGAGGGAAGAGGTGCTGACTAGGCAGCCTCATATATGACCTAAATCTCAAAAGTTGCTTTTCAAAGAAAGAAAGGTGGCCAGTTAGGACATGGCTCTGTGGGTGTTTTTGCAATTTCACTGCCAACCCACAGACACAAAAGTCAGTGCCAAGAGCTTTTCTCCTCTCCACGAACGTGTGTCAGGTGTAACTGGTGAGAGGGGAAGCCATCGCTCCGTGGAGTAAGCAGCACAGCACAGTCCCAGGTGGAGGCTCCAGCGCCAGCTGCCCCCCAGTCCTACCCCCTCCTCCTGCTTTCCCCTTGTATAAAGAGATGGAAGAAATCGATGGGATCTGTTCACAGGTCCACAGGAAAGGTGGCTGGAAGATAAGGGTGCTTGCTGAGAAGAACTGGACAAAGTCCAAAGATTAGAATTACAGGAAGCCACATTGGTCCAAAGCACTGAACTTGTCCTTAGTGTGGTATTTCCGCCTTCCAGCCTCCTTCCTGTCTTTGCGTTTCCCCCCTCCTTAATGCCTGGCTGCTAAATCATTTGATGATTTATCCACTACAGACACTGAAAATGCCACCACAAAAGCAGAAATCGTTTTCATCCTTTGAATTTGATAGTATATTTATTAGATTAAGAGATTAGATTTGTTAAACATCTGGATTAAAATGGTAAAAGGATTTTCATACAGTTTTTAGGCACTATACACACTGTTGTTTACAATAGCATCAGTACTTGGGTTTGGTGAAAGGTAGATCTCATTTATTTTAATGCCTTGATGCATTTGTAACATTCAGAGTAACTCCACCATTTTAGAAACACTAATCCAAACTTAAAGAGACATAGCACTAAATATCCATATGGTATATTTAAAAATAAATATAGAAATACAGCCCGAAGTCTACGAATCATCACAGTAGACAGACTGGTGAAGCCCCAGCTATCATGGCAGTGAAGGGCTCTGGCTAGATTTTGATGAAAATTGCTGAATTCTACACCAAAAGCAAGAACATAATAAAATAACATGATACACACTTTCTGATGCTCATTTTTATAGCAGCAAAGCATGCTTCACATGCACTGCCTGTGAAGGATCTTACAAGGCCCTTCCTACTCAGTTAGAAGGTATGCCTGGCAAGAATGAAGTACCACCAAGTGTCAAAAGAATCCCGAAAATAGAGGCTACCAGCCAGTTCATGGTGTGGGAAAGCAGTGCAGTTTTCAGTAGGAATGACTACCCACAGTCACCAGAGTTTCACTGTAATTCAACATTGCACATGTTTTCATCATCAATATACACAAAAATAGCCCCAAGCACAAAGCCAATCCACTTAGGGGAATAACAATAGTAATAAGAGTAAAGATGATAATATTGAAAATGACACGAATAGAATTTTGGCACATGCTGTGTTCTTCATCCTTTGTCATAGGTGAAATGCACATATGAACAGAGACAGGCATGAAAGGCCGCCCGGAAGCAACATGGCATGCCACTGGGCAGGGACTGCTGCTTCCCAACCACTTAGACGCCAGCCGCATGGGTGGGTGTGCTGGGCTGGTTAAGGCCGATGGTGGAGCAGAGCCAACCTGCAAAATCCACTTCCTCAGCATCAGATCTCTTGATAAAAGCATGAACCTGTGTGTGAGGAAATGGACAGAAAGTGTGCTTAAAAGCCAAGAAAGAAAATTCAAGAGTCCTGGGTCTGGAGGCTGTGCTGCCCTTGGAAGGAGCTCCAGGAGCCTACCCTTGTCCAAGTGCCTGCCTAGAGCCCCGGCTCCACTGGTCTTACCCCTTCCCTGAGCCTGCTCTCCATGAAATGGAGACAGCAGCTCTGCCTCGCAGCTGTTGAAGGAACAAGAGAACTGACAGCCTTGAAAGCGCATGTTACACTGACCAGGCTCTACACAGCACGTGAGTGCCGACACTTAGAGGATTCCCATTCCTCTGCTACCACATAGGAGACAGTTACTTGGTGAGGATGCTGAATACAAAATAAGCCAGTCAGGACTTCAGAAAGGACATGTCCCCCTGTGGGGCGAGCTGGCCCTTTCTTTCCCTGGATCCCCTCTGGCTGCAGGGTTATCCCCACTTTTCCACTAAACTGATGGGAAGACCTAGGAGACGTGTTTGGTGTCCAGCAGGCCCCAGATCAGCTGGGCCACAGAAGTCAAGGCAGAGTAGGGTATGGGCTCAGGAAGCACTGGATGGGTGACTGACAGGAGAACGAATGAAATGCAGCAAATGACAGTGTAAGAATTTGAAACAAATTGCTTACCATGAGTTGCTTCAAATCTGCTCTCTCTGCAGGGTTTTTTATTAAGCTTAAAGGAAGAAAGACAGTGTGAGCTGTTGCCTGCTGCTGGTTCTAACTCAGATTCCTTAATGTGTGCATGCCTGTCCTCCCCACACCCCACAGGCTCTGAGGAAGAGTGCCTAACCCTTACCCACCTTCCTGTTCTTAGCAGAGTGTCATGCCCACAGTAGGTTAGTAAACACTTGTTGAATTAAATTAAGGCCAAAAGGCAATAGGGCAGTCCCTTTACAGTTGGTGCTGAGCGCAGCAGCTGTTCTGCCCCCTGCTACAGTCAGACACGTCACCTGAGTCATAGCGCTCTGGAAGAAGGGCAGCAGCTAAAGGTTGAAAGGCAAAGCTGTGCTCCCCAAGAGGGATGGGGAGCCTGACAAAGTCAAAGTACTTTCAGAGAACAAGGAGATGACTTACCATTTATTCACAAAATCTTGAAATTCCAGACTGAATACTCCACTGGGCAGTTTTGGAGGAGGCTGCAAGTACACACAAAGACCTAAGAAATGTCCTGCTCTACCCACCTCTCCCTTCTCCACTCCCACCTCTGGGCATTGCTGCCCTTATCCAGTCAAGGAAAGGCAGGGGTGAGAGGCCAATGGCTGCTACCAGCTTACCCTGTTGGAACTACCAGTCTCAAACTATTCAGAACTGGGGCCAAGTCAGTGTTCTGACTACTCACCAGTCTAAATCTGACTAAAAGTGACTGAATAAATCACTTCCTCTCTGAGGCTCCACCACCATAAACCTGGGAGTGTGGCAGGGAAACAAGCAGCTAGGAGGATGTGCAACCACTAGGCCTAGTCCAGTCCTGACAGCACCTGTGGGTATCACAGAAGGTGGGCCAGTAAAATGTTCAACCCCCTTCTGAGCTCTGAAGGAGTGCAGAAAGGTTAATAAAACATTAACTGGCAGAGAGAGGGTCTGGAAGAATGTTGGGTCCCAGCAGGAGAGGATGACTTTCCTAATATAAATACAACACAGTCTAGCTTCCTTGCATCCTTATGCAGCTTAGATCAGATCCTCCACTTCCCTTCTCGGTCCCACAGTGCTTAGCACAAAGCTGAGCAGTCAGTAGAGAGCTGGAATGAGCGCAGTAACCTGTGAACCAGTGGCAGTGATTTTTTAAACTGCTGTGGTGAGCCAGGATTGCCCCTGTTGGATTTGTAATGACCAAGGGGACCTTTTGACCCTTTGGGGGTCTAGTTTTAGAAACGAGAAAGCATGAAAAGTTACTCCACTAGTCTTGAAGAAGGGAATGGGGCAATGCCCGTTACCATGCTCCTCAGCTGAGTGGGGTCCTCCAGCTGCCTCCCAAACAGGCCAGAGCTCGTCCCTCCTCTTCCTCTACCCATGCTGCTCCTGATGCTAGCGGTGCCAGCCTTACCTGCCCTCCAGCTCTCCAGCCCTGCCCCACCCTCTGAGCAACCATGGTGCTAGTCCACAGCTTACAATTCCCCCAGGCCCATACTGATGAATACTTGTCAGTCTCTTCCTTCCTCAATCCCTTTTACATTTAAACATACTGGCATATATATTTCACAGATAATATATCTTTGTGTTAAAGTTAGTTAGCAATAATTTAATCACCTGTAATTCCATCACTATGAGGTAACCACTATGTCATATTACTTTCCAGACTTTTTTTTTTTTTTACTTTCCAGACTTTTTATGTGCACGTAATATGCATAGATTTTTTTTTTAAATACTCAATCATAGTATACATACTATTTTACAGCCTGCCTTTTCCACACAATTTATAGTGAATATTTTCCATATCTCTTTTGACACTGTCACCTGTTATGTTCATTGCTTTATATAGAGAAAACGCATGTGTCTGCCTTGCTTCTGCTACCCAATCTAACAGTCTTTAAGACCTGAGACTTGGGTTTTTCCATCTCTGGATCCCCACCTCATTCCTACCGCCACCCCACGGTGCTTATCAACACATAGTAAGTGCACAAGAAACGCTTGGTGGGAAAAAGAAATGCTGGTGAATGAAGGATGAGGATGCATTCAATGGGCACGTGGAGGCTCCTGAATCAGAGAGGATGAGGGACTCAGAGCTACGTGAAGATGCTCCTGGGGAAGGGACAGCCCGTGCTGTGGGAACAACTCAGAGGTTTTCCAGACGGATCAATTGTGAGTTTCTTCCTTAAGAACAAATAAATTCCAAGATCACAGAAGCCATGCAGTACCTTACCTCATTGACTATGTAATCCAGCAACTCAAAAATTGCCATTGGAGGTCGGCTGTCCATTCCATAAGCTACAAATTTTATAAAAAGAAAATACTTCTCAGAAACAGAAGGTTAACTGCCAGTTTGAGGCTAGAGGTGGGCATGGATTTTAGGGACTAGAACAGTCATGGACGATAGAAATAGAAGAGCCACAGATAAGGCCTGAACACAGAGAGGGCCAGCCAAAGCCACAGCTGGCCAGGGTCTGAGTCTGGGTTCTGCCATACCTAAGACTTGTGACCAGCCCCTCTGCCGACCCACCACCAGCTACTCCTGCCCGCTCTGTTTCTCCCTTCATACACGCCCTTGTGTGGGCCTCAGACAGGAACGTCCTGGCAGGATCTTCCAAGTACTGGGTTTACTTTACAGTCCAGAGAGGCGGGCAGTGCTACACAGTGCTTACCTCCTCAGAGTCAGACTTGGCCACTTACAAGTGTATGTGGCAAGTCAAGCACCCTGTGCCTCAGTTTCCTCATATCTAAAATGGAAATAATAGTGCTCACACAGAACTGGTATTAAAATTAGACACTGCTAGGCAAATCTATATAGACATAGTAGATTGGTGATTGCTAGGGTGTTAAGTAGGGGAGCTGTGAGTGACTGCTAATGGAAATGGTTTCTTTTGGAGGTGATGGAAATGTTCTTGAATTACAAAGTGGTGATGGTTGTATGATATGGAGAAATACACTAAAAACCACTGAACCATACTTTAAAATGTGCATTTTATGTTATGTGAATTTTACCTCAGTTAAAAAAAAAAATCTACCTAAAAAAAGTCATGATTTTTTAAATTAGATAATACATATAAAATAATACTAAGCACAGTGCCAGGAACACAATGGGCACTCAACAAATGGTAGGAAGGAAGATGTTGGTAATGATAATATCCTACACTGGAACCCCATGCTCTGCTTCCCCCTTGCCCCAGCCTAGCATCCAGAGACAGGGAGCCAGCCTTCCAGAAACCCCTGATGGAAAGGACCACCCACACTCCAAGCTGGGGCCACACTGGGCCACTCACAGCTGAGGGGCCTCCCGGGGGTCCTTGGCCTGGGTGGGGTCTCAGCCGCATCTCCCTCCACCTGGCACCCAAACATCAGCTCCAGCTCCTTGGCATCTGGAGGAGGGATGGGATACCTCCCGACCGCCATCTCAACCAGAGAGAGCCCCATGCTCCAGATGTCCGACTGCACGGAGTAATGGGTCCCCTGGAGTCGCTCTGGCTGCAGGAGAGACAGACACAGTTATCACCTGTGAGCTAGCCTGGCCCATGCAGAGAGGGATGGGTGAGTCCTCATGAATGCCTGGGACTTCCTGCCCCGCTGAGGCCTGTCTGCAGTGCAGGAGTGCTGGGCGACCCTGCCTGGTCCCAGCCCTGGCTCTACTAATACATGTTATCTTCTGCCCCTTCCTCAGCAGAGCTCACATCCTGTTTCAGGACCTCCACTAACCTCTTTAATTTGGCTTCCCTTCTGCCCCCCCAATAATCTGTTTACCAAATCCTAGCTGGCCTTCGTGGCTCTGACCCTTAACTGCTGTCTCCCCCCAACCTACCCTGAACTAACAGCATCCAACCCAGCTGGACCTTGGCTGAGCCTCAGCTGTGGTTCCAGCTCTGCCCATCCTGGTCACTGTCTTGCATGTGTAGGATAGCCCATCCAAAGCCCAGCATGAGAGGCTCATCTTGAGTCCCGAGTCCAAAATAAGAAGTTTCTGGAACATAAGTCACAAATGAGGTATCAGTGGATAGAAAGAACACTGGCCTTGAGAGTAAGGAGAGCTGAGTTCTAAGACCAGCTCTGCCACTAACTCACTCTTCTGGACAACATGGAAAACTAGAAAAGGCAAAGGATCTGGGGTCAGGAGATCTGGGTTCAAGTCCCAAGCTGGGACTTAAAAGCTAGGTGATCCTGAGTCTCAGGTTCCTCAGCTATAAAATGGGGCTAATGATGATAACAACAAAACAAAATACCTGCTCTGCTACCTAGGGCACTGAGAAGGTCAAACCAAATGAAAATGTATGTTAGATGTTGCAAAATGTTATGCAAATATGAGTTGTTATTGGTGGGAATAGTGGGAGAGAAGTATACAGTGGTTATTTTTATTGAGCATTAATTGAAATAAAACATGTATTTCAAGAACCCTATCAAAAATCTTTATTCTGACCATCATACACTTATGTGGTTAGTTGCTCAGTTGTGTCCAACTCTGCGATCCCATGGACTGCAGCCTGCCTGGCTCCTCTGTCCATGGGGATTCTCCAGGCAATAATACTGGAGTGGGTTGTCATGCCCTCCTCCAAGGGATCTTCCTGACCCAGGGATCAAACCCAGGTCTCCCACATTGCAGGTGGATTCTTTACCATCTGAACCACCAGGGAGGCCCTCATACACTTATACAGACATCCAATTCATTTCTCCCATAAGGTTTTTCACCAACTCCATCACTGAACTATTTTGGAACTGACAACGTAACCACAAAAACCCAAACCACTAAACCCAGGATCAATATAAGTTCCAGGGCCTATTAACTGATTTTAAACTCAAAGAGCTGGCAGTTGAGTAGCCCAGGGTGCTAGCTGCTCAGTTTTTAGACATTCAGGAAAGAAGCTGAAGAGCCCATGGGTTTCATGTCTTTTAGCCACTGGAATGGAGGGGATGCAGATGTGGGTCAGCGCCTGGTGAGTCATGTTGCCAGTGGCTGGAATCTCTGTGTGGGCAGGGGACAGGCAAGCAGGAAAAGGATGTAAGCAGGACCTGCCACATGAGGGCCAGGAGCAGCTGCCAACCTGTACCTAAGAGCAAGTGAGGGCCTGCAGTGCAAGGTGGGACTCAATGGCCAGGAGGTCTGGCTTTCAACCCTGGCTCTGCAAGGTGAAGTGCATGGGTCACCTTACCTCCCTGAGTCTAGATTTCCTCGTCTCTAAAATGGGACAACCATACAGCTCAAATGGGATCATCACTGCAGGATATGAAAGTGCTTGAAAGACTGCACATAAAACACAATGTGCTAAGACACCCTGAGCCCCGTGCCAACCCCTCCTTTCACCTCCGAAGACCTCCCACTCACCTCAAGTAAGGCTCCTCTACTCGGCCCCAGTCAGCCCTCACCAAAAGCCACGTTTCCCCTTTCTGAATCGTTCTTAGGAGTGTTAGCCATGTTCCCGCCCATTCGTCAACCACACGTTCACTCACTTGGCCAAGCATTCCCTGAGCACTGACCACGGCCCAGGCCCCAAACTGGACCCTCAGGACAACAGAGGCACCTCCAGGCTTATCCCTTCCCCTCAGGGAGCTGGTTGTATAGAGGAAGCAAGAGAACACACCTGTGCTGCTGAGGGCGCAGGTGATGGTGGGGTGGGGTGGGGGAGCCAGTGTAGCTGGAAGCAGGAGGGAGGACTCAGTGACCTCAGGCTGTGAGCTGGACCAGATGCCAGGGGACTAGGTAGCTGTGCTGTGGTGAGAGGGGGGCCGATACCTGGGAGACATGCAGCAAGGCAGGAGAGAAGAGACTGCACAGGTAAAGACAATTCTGAAGAGACTCACAGGAGTCAGGGTCACTAGGTGCTGAAAGGATGGGGAGATGGGCAGAGAGGCTGAAAGCTGATGCTCAGATTTCTACCCTGGGAAACTAAGGAAACAGTGATGCCATTTACTGCTAATGGAAAAGGTGAGGCAATCTGGGGTGGGGGCATTTCTGGGCATGTCATTCCGAGGGTCTAAAGACAGCAGGCAGAGGTCCTGAGGGTGGCTGGAGCTCCATGTCTACAGAATGAAAGCCAAGCTCTGGAAACATCCAAGCGCCGGTTTGAGCTGAAGCTGTGATCCCCTGTCTCTTCCAGTGAGTCAAGGCCCCAGTGCCCTGACTATGCTCCAGGGCCTGTGAAAGGCCAAGCCCATCTCCCCTGAGACTGTGATCTCCTCAGGGAGGGACCACAAGGCTCATCCCTCATTTCTTTCTCCCCCATCCCCATCACCCAAGCACAAGGGTCTGGCTCCATATGGGAAGACACCCACTTGGCTCCTATTCTGATCAGACAAGAACCTCGAGAAATGGAATGAGGTGCTCATACCGACATGTAGGACCTGGTGCCCACGAAAGAGTTGGCCATGGAGTCGATGAGCTGCCCACTGACCCCAAAGTCACAGAGCTTGATCTCCCCACGGCTGTTCACTAGGATGTTGGACGGCTTGACATCTGTAGGGGAAAGAAAACAGAAAAGTAGAGAATTGATGTAGGTAGATTGGGAAGCGCTCCCCAGACAGACTAGCCCTGATCACGAATGCCATGACACACCCCAGCCCCCATCACAGAGCCAGCCCTTGGCTTATGGACACTGGACACCAAGGCCCCTATTCCCCCTGGTTCAGGGTTCGAGGAATAACTGTCAGCAGAGGAGTGACAAGTTGCTATAGAAGCAAGAGAGAAAGCCAGTGTTTTCAGCTCTTTGAGAATCCAGTCTTGGCCAGATGACCCACAGGAAGGAGTCAGTTACCATGAATAATCAAGACTGAAAGGTCTGTTGCTTCAGCCACCTCTGTTGGCAAGACACAACACCTATCACTGGATCACAAGGGAGGAAAAAATAGTAAAACCTGTGTGCTTGCTGAGGCTACAGACCAAAGACTAAAGGAGGGTGGGATGGAGGCAGGTACTCCTATTCTTGACCCAACAAGCACAGAACATGGGGGTTTTAGAAATGTGTGTGCCAGGGGTTGGGAGCCAACTTTCGATTCTCTTTCACTGAAGTCACTTCTCTAAGAGCCTGCACAGTTGCGCCTACCTGTTAGTCAAGGAGAGTCTCTCGTTGTCGGGGCCAGAGAACTAGGGAGGCCTGAAAGCTGCTCCTCAGGGTCAAGACAGTGTCCCCAGCACTAGCCTTGTTCCCCTTCGCTGCACTTGACCCATCCCCACGGCCACCCCGGCTCCCACCACCAGTATTAGTCCACTGGCCCTTCCCTTTGCCAAGAGGTCAATTTCTCAATATTTTCCTTTTATCATCTCCTCTGATTCAAACAACTGTCCCATGAAGCAGGCAGAGCAGAGGCTGGGACTTGGTAAAGGGGCCCCAGGCACCAGGTTTGTGGACAGACATTGGCAAACAAGGAGACCCACTCGAGAGCAGGCCAAACCCCAGAGCAAAATCATAAACCCTGACAGGGAATCTTTGACGGGCGTAATACAAATATAGGACATCTGGAGAACCAGAGGGAAAAGTGAAACCCTCATAATTCCAACCTACCAGAGCTACTATTAAGATCCTATTATGTTCCTCTTCAATACTCACAAGAATGCATTTATTTATTCTTACACAGATTCTAACAGATCCATTTAAGTATCTTTCCAAGGGTAAACAAAAAATCCCTCTCTCATATCCCAGGAAGTCCTTCGCCTGCCCACCTCCACCTAGCCCCTCATCATCCCCAGCCTGGGTCAGGTCCTAACCACAGCCACGCCAGCTCCAGCCTCTCTCCACCCACCACCGGCTCCACCAGGGCAGGGACACTGGCAGTTTGCCTCATCCCTTTAACTGCAGAAACAGGACAATACCTAGCAGGATAATACAGGAAGTACTCCTCGATGCCTGTGAATGAATGGGGCTACACTCACCGGGGACACACACACACTTCGCACCATGGGTACTGTCTTTCTAAGACCCAGCCATCTACGTGTCACAGGATACAGCAGCACAGAATTCGAGATCTTTCCAAGCCCACTGGCATGCCTCCGTGTCTCCCATATAGACACAGGTGTCAGAAGTAGCCTGAGAAGGCATCTGGTTCCTCCCCTTCATGGTGGAGATGAAAAGCCTAAAGCCCAAAGGGGTCCAGGGACTTGACTGAGTTCACACAGCAAAAACTGGATAAAGTGGGAACCAGAATTCAGACCTTGTGATGCCTGGACCTGTTCTCCCCCCACTCACCCTGCTACCACATCACTCATACCCTGAGTGACTGACCACAAAGCCCTGAGCACCCTCACCTTCCAATGTTCCCATGGCCTGTTCAGAAATGACCTATTAGGTCTTGTTATAAAAGCAAAAGAGCAGCACTGGCTACAGAGACAGGAGACCTGTATTTGAGTCCTGGCCCTGCCACATGTTCCACATGCAGCCTTGAGCGAGCCCTTGGCTTTTGTAGTCTGCGGATCAGTAAAGCGGTGATAACCACCACAGCTCTTGTAGCCTCACCAGATGGAGACCAGGATCCATCGAATGAACTGTGGGCATTTAAAGAGCACACATGTGACAGGATCACAAAGGATTCTTTCACGGGTTGCACTCCAAGACCGGCAGTTCACGGCTCCAGACACCCGCTCCCTCCCTTGCCCCTGCTGCTCAGACACCACTCCCCAGGTCACAGCTGCTGCTCAGGAGAGGCTGCACTGCCTCTGTGGCGGTTCTTGTATCTGATTTCTGTTCACATGGCAAGCCAGCCTCCTTTTTTGCAAACTTATATAATGCCACTTTCCTCCCTCTCTGGCTGTCAGCTCCTGCTTCCCCCACTCACCCCAGGGAACACTGCCTGGGAGGCTGAGACACCCATGCAGATGCGGGGGGGTACGGGGTGTTTCCCTGCTTGGACCACATTCATCCTGGAAGCCAAATGAATACACAGGGCCCCTCAAGGTGACCCTGAAGGCCTGACAAGAAGCTGCCTGGAAACATCCTAACTTCTTCCACTCCAGCACACGTGGCTGGAGCTGCCAGGACAGGATATGCTCCTCCCCAGCACCCCAGCGAAGTCGGGCTCTTTTCTAGGGACAGAAAAGAGGTCAGATAAGGCCTGAGAAGCCGTTTCCTCCCATTAGCAGCCTCCTGCATTTGCTTCCCACAATCCCCGCCCCTCCTTCCTCTGCTCCCGTCTCCAGCATCTTCCTCTTCCAGCCCGTCTCATACAGTGACCAGCGCTCCTCCAGTGGGACCGCCCCTGCACAGAGCCTGCAGCGGCTCCCATCTGCCTCATAATACAGTCCAGGCCCCTCGGCTTGCCTTTCCAAGCCCACTGTCCTGCTCACTTCTCCAACTCCTTGCCGCAGCATGTCTCCATGTCCACCTCGTCTGGGCTCGGGCTCGCCTGCCTAACTAATCCCTGCACCTAAAACATCCTCCTTTCCCACCTGCCCTCCCCCTTCATCTAGTAGAAGCCTGGTTCTTTTGAAGGCCTTTCCCAACATGGAATACTGCCCTGCTCTGGAGCCCTGGGAGGTTTAGCCAGGCCTCTTCCCTCATCTTCCCTTGCAGCCGCCTCAGACACTGTTCATGTTACAGGCCCAGGTGGTCCCTCTCTACTTCCTGAGGCCTCTCCAGGCCTTGGGTTTTCTTTCCAACCCTCCAATATCAGGAAAGTGAAGCTGGAAGGAGCCCCAGCAAGTGATGGGCCATGCTGCATTTCACAGGAAGTATCCACTAACCTCTAAGCTCCCAGGCTGACAAGCTCCCCTAGGAAACCTATAAGATGCTAAGGTCTGAAACCCAGATCCTGCCCAGCCTCTGCAACAATGAAAAAGGATAAACCCCTCTTCTTCATAAACGAATAAGAAGGCGTTATGAAAAAACTAAGTGGAAGAAAGAATTTTCTGATATTTTCTGCACCAGAAATAACCATTGCTCAAAGCTTCTTGGTTTCCCCCCCATGAGCACATGACTTCAACTTGACTTCTGAGCATTTTCTACCCCTCTATGGATTAAAGAATTCACTTGCTTATTTTTTATAAACACTAATAAAGTGCCTGCATTGAGCTGTGAGTAGACAGGACCAGTCCCTGTCCAGGCTGCCACCACCACAGGAGACAGAATTCAACAAATAAGAAGCCAGCTAACGTAGGAAGACATCATACCAGCTCTGGTTCATTGAACACCTACTATGCCAGGCCTTTTAAATACACTGTCATCTTTAACCCTCACAACCATGGTGTGAAGCAAGCATTATTAACCCCTGTGCACAGACAAGAAACACCGAGGCCCAGAGTCCGGGATTTACCTGTCAAGGGGGTAACCAATAAAATAAGCTTTATCTGGGAACAGGAGCTGACTTGGGGTAGGTTTAAATCTTTAAAATTTGATTGTGAGATTATAATTCTGTGCTCTAGGTTAGTAAGCAAGTGCCTCCTTCTCAGCTTCAGCTCATTACCCTCCTGGGCAAGTTTAACTGCAGGAGACAAACTAACAGCAGGAACTAGAGCCTCCTGATTAACAAGCGAGTTCACACTGTGAGCCTTCGGAGCACGTATGCCAGGTCCTAACCAGCAGCTCTTTTTATCCCTCTGCTTTCAAGAGTTTTGCAACCAAGTCCAGAACTGCATTTTAATTTTTACTTCCCTCCCATGATTCATTAGTTCTGAACTGCTTTCATTCTCTACCTTTGTGTGCCCCTCTCTGCAAATGCAGTGCTCATCCCTGACCCAAAAGGCATGCAAATGCTGACAACACAAGATCATGTTGCATTAGGCCATGATTTGGTTTTCATCAGCACACGCCATTCCAAGAAATGGTCAGAATCTGAAATCAGGTAGTAATAACAGCCTCAGCAAGAGGTAAAGGGGTTAAACCAGAGGGAGAGGGAGAGAAGAGAGAGAGAGAAAGAAAAAGGGGGAAAGAGAGTAGTCAAGGAATGAGTTTATGGATCCTGGATTCCCTGATCTCTCATTTCAAATGACTCTATAATAACATATGGCAGAGCAGCCCCATATTATAGATATGAAAATTAAGGTTCAAGTAGAAGCCCCTTGCTAAAGACCACAGAGTAATCTTCCCATGAAAAGAACCTGCCTTAGGGACTTTGCTGGCAGTCTAGTGGTTAAGACTTCATGCTTCCAATGCAGGGGGCGCAGGTTTGATCCCTGGGTGGGAAATGAAGATCCCACATGCTACATGGCATGGCCAAAAAAAAAGGAAGAACCTGCCTTAGAGCAGTATACTTCCCCTTCCAGACTAAGTGACTTCCGAAGACAAGCAGATATGCAATCTATCACAAATCTATCACAAAACCACCAGTGGACAGGAAAACGATGTTGGCTACTTGGACATTATCATCTGTACTTCAAGAAAGAGAAATTAGCTAAAAACCTGGTTTTACCTGCTGAAAGCTAATTTTGCTCAGCAGGAGGAAAGAGGGGAAAAAGAAGATGCCAAAAGGAAAGGCAGAGTTAGACTGGAAATCTTTTCGGTTTTAAGTGGGAAGTGGGAGAGAATTTCTAATAATATCACCATAGTTATGGGGACCCAAGCTGCACCCAAGTAAGGCATTACCCTTGATGCCTGGGTCACAGTCAGCATGATTCACTGGTGAAATCAAGGTCACTCACCAGTCATTCCTAGCTTAGCCTGAGACAGGCCCTGAAGGAAAACACCGAGGACAGTGTGTTTGCCAGGTAAGGACAAACCTAAGCTAAACAGAGCTGGCATTCCGTGTGTCATCTACTGAGAAGCGAAGGACCCTCCCCCACCACATACACTAACTTTGGGAAAAGTGTGCCTCCCTGACTCCAGCCAATTGCTTCGGATGGAGATTGACCATGAGACCTCTGTCCGCTGGCCATGGGGCAGGCCCCTGATGCAGGCTGGGCCACCAACCTCCTGGTGACCCGGCGGGTCTGGGTAAGACCAGTATTAGTTCAATTAGAGTGTTCTTCAGGATTTTCTGTCAGAGGCTGGGAAAAGCTCTTGCCTCTCTGATAATGAGACTAAAGCCAGAGGCAATGGTTCCCATGTGGTAGAGACAGCTGGCCTGAGAGAAAAAGCCAACTTCAGAAGAGAAACAAATGAGCGAGAATTAACAGGTTCCAGGACCCCACCCCACCCCACCCCCAACCCCCACCTCCATGGATACCAAAATCTGCAGATGCTCAAGACCCTTATATAAAATGATGGTGTATTTGCACATAACCTACACACATCCTCTTGCATACTTTAAATCACTTCTAGATTACTTATAATACTTAATACAGTGTAAATAGTTATAAACACAATGAAAATGCTATGTAAATCAAATTTTGCTTTTTGGAACTTTTTCCCAAATATTTTCCATCTGCAGGTTGGCTGAATCCAAGGATGCAGGTATAGAGAACCGACCGCACATCTTAACTGAAGTATAACAGCTAATGGCATTTGAGTCCCTAGACACAATCTTCCCTAAGGCCAAGCTATATTCTTAGTCTTCCTGGGGTTTGGTTAGCTAAGCCAAACAAACAAACAACCTCTTTTACTGCTTGAGCTAATTTGTGTTCACTAACAACCAAGAATCCTAACATCCACTGACTCTTACTATCAACTGGCATCAAAAATTACCGTAAGTAGGCATGTACTGTCGTGTGGCACCAGCTTTGGAGTCAGGCAGATCTGGATTTGAATCCTAGCTCTACCAGCACAGGCTGTGTGAGCCCGGCCAAAATCACGAGCCTCCTGTAGCCGGATTCCTTGGCTGTCAGATGAGAGCAGTAATTCCTACTTGATGGCAGGTACTAAGGGCTCAATAAGTAACAGGAACTACATATGAGAAATAGAGTTTAGATTTTAATGGCTCTGAAGCTTATTGTTTGTCATCTAAGTCTGAAGCTTGGGGGCAGGGAATAAAAGCTAACATTTGTTTGAGAAAAAAAACACAAGCAATATAAAGAACCAGATCCTGTTCGGTCTGGCTCCTACCTATGTCTCCGCCCACCCCACCTCCCCAACCACTGTCAGTGCCAAGAGGATCCATGCTGTTCCCCAGGAGTCCCTGCATGTTTCTGTCTGAATTATTTGCTCTGGCTGGTCTCTAATCCAGATGCCTTCTGTATTTATATGACCTACCATCCTTCTAGTCTTTTTTGTTTGTTGGAAGGGAAGAAGGAGGTGACTCAAAAGTGTCCTCTTGATTACCTCCCTTCCCTATAGGAGGGAGAGCCACAGACTATCTGCACCAGGTGAGTTCTGCTAGGATCCTCAAGGACTTGGCAGTGGGGCTAAGAGGGTCAGGTTGGACCTGGACTGTGTCTGAATAAGACGTGATGCTTACTGGGGTGGAGGTGGGTGGCCCCTCCTCCTGCCCCTGGACAAAGCAGCAGAGAAAGCCAAGCTGTAGAGCACGCAGGACAAGGCAGCCAAAAGTGGACAGAAGCTGCCCGGGATCCCACTTGTCTTCCATCCCTGTCCTGACCCTTCCTGAGCACTGGCAACATCTGGGCTGTTGTCAATGCTCTGGAAAGTCCCCCAGATCCTTATAAGGAAGTCCTCTTTTCTGTTTACACTGACTCAAGTTGGTTTCTGTTACCTGTTTTTTTTTTTTTTAGGCTGACTGACTGGCTGGCTGTGCTGGGTCTTTGCTGCTGTGCACGGGCTTTCTCTAGTTGTGGCAAGCAGGGGCTACTCTCCAGGTGCACCGCATCAGCTTCTCACTGTGGTGGCTTCTCTTGTTGTGGAGCACATGCTCTAGAATGCATGGCCTTCAAGCTATGGCACCCAGGCTCTAGAGCACAGGCCCAGCTGCTCCACGGCACATGGGATCCTCCGGGACCAGGGACTGAACCCGTGTGTCCCATACACTGGCAGGCAGATTCTCAACTACTGGACCACCAGGGAAGCCCAGTTTCTGTTACGTGTAAAAAAAAAAAAAAATCCTACCTGAGAGGCTCCCACCTCCTTTGGGAAGCCTCACCTGACCACTGCACACCCACAAGGCTCCCTTCTCCCTGAAGCTCTTACCATGTATGTCACTTGTCACGTTAGTACTTTTGCCTCATTCTTTCCAATTTTTTCCTCTTAAAAATCCAAACATTCACAAAAGTAGAGTATAAACATGTACCAACATTAACTTCAACAATTATCTACTCATTGCCAGCCTTGTTTCAACCAAGACTTTTTCTTGGTGGAAAAAGAAAATACCACCCTGTTTGTTTCTAATTAATTTAGTGTTATTAAGCCTAATGTTGGTTCCCACCCTCTAGCTGAGATTCTCCACTAGGTTCTACGTTATCACTGTAGCATTGGGCATGGTGAGCAAAGTGGGTTCCACCTTGCTAAGGTACTGGTAAATAAAAGCTACCCATTCTTTGGTCACCAAACTTCCAAGTCAGATCAGCTCTCCTGGGCCCACAGTCCCCAGGAAGTCATCTGCAGCTGAGGGGAGTGGCAGTCCTCCGGCCCTAGGCATCCCTTAGAAATGAGGCTTTATGACACGAGAAGGAGCAGGACACAGCTCTGCCAGGATCACCTCTCGGCCTGGTCTTTCCTAAAGGGAACAGGCCCAGCCTTGGGGTCCCCTCCACTCCCTGCCTTAGGGAGGGCCAAGGGGCAAAGCTAGGGGCTTCCTTCCTGTGCCCACCCCACCCCCCTCCACCCACACCAGCACCCGGCCTCTGTTCTTAGAGGCTTTCCAGGGTCGTCTCTCCCACCCTGTGTCGTCCTCGCCCTTCACTCGATGACTACTGTGACTCAGACCCACCTTCTTTCTTCTAAAACCATGGCAGCAGCCTCCTCGCTGACCTCACTCCCATCCCCATCACCTGAGTGGCTGCAGCCAGAGGCCTCTTCCTTCAAGGACAGCTTGCCTCCCTTCCCTGTGCAGGAGCACCCCTCAGCTCCCCACTGCCCAGGATAAAACTCCAGTCCCTGCACATGGAGGGGAAGACCCTCCTCAACTGCTTCAACTAATTCTCACTTAACTCCTACCACTTACCACCAGGAATCCTTCGTTCTAAATATTCTAAACGACTGGCTGTTCCCTGCAAGGACATATCTGTGTTTCCCAGGCGCTGTGTCATCGTGATTCATGTGTTTCCCTACCTAGAATCCCTTGTGCTAACACTGCCACCTGCGTAACTTCTCCCCATGTTTCCAAGCTCAGCCCAAATACCACCTCCTCCACGATGCTTCCCTAAAGGGATCTGAGGAAGCACTTTCCTCCTCCAACGGCCCATCTGCCTCACTTGAGATGCTAAGAAACAAACTCGTCTGGAGACATAATCCATCGCTGTGGGTCTAGCACTGAGGTAATTCTAGAGAACGTTACTCACATTTCCAACCAGAGACCACATGCTGGATTCCAGCTACTAATCAGCCACTATGTTTCTTTCCATCTGCAAGGTGGGGTGGTCTAGACACAGTCCAAAGGGATCGGTTCGCCCTGTAAGTTAACTGCCCCCTTGAGGCTGCCGCCGCCTGGCGGGGGATGAGCCTGGTGGCCAGAGGAAGCTGAGGTGCAGCCAGGGTGGCCCCTGGACACCATGGGGCACCCACGGTTGAGGCTCTGATGACATCCCCCTGCCACACATGGACGGGGACTGTGCTCAGGACACTGCACTGTGCGCGGCCGCAGGGCCACCCTCACAGTCCTCGGGGAAGCCTGGCAAGATGCCAGGAAAACTCTGGCAGGGAGTGCAGTGCCTTGCAGGGGTCACAGAAGCAGCCACTCAGAAACCCATTATATGTGAATCTGCCACCAACAGCTTGCAAAACAACAAAACAAACTTGGGCCACTTAAAATCTTGACTATGAGTGCCAACAGCAAGTCTGACTGAAGTGACAGGAGGACTTCAGAGGCTGAAACCCTGAGGGCTGTGAGGGCCCTGTTCCTCTGGAGGCTGCTGCTGGGGTCCCTTGAGGTAACCTGGAGACTCTCCGCTGTCCCCACCACTAGGATCCAAAAACACTCTCAGTCTCTGTAGAATGCTGAAATCTCATCCTGACCTGAGCGCTCCGTTTTCACAGAACGCTTTATCCTGGGCAATAAGGAACTCTCTGGGAGGGTACTCTGAGCAGGAGGGCCCCAAGGTATAAGCAACTCTAATGCTCTGCAGAGAACCTTACAGCTCACTCCAATCACAGTCTGGCTGGGCGTTCCCTCAAAAATATAAGCCCCAGCTACTGGGTATAAAGATCAGGCGGGTTACATGCTGCTCCATCTGACAGAGGGAAGAGAAAACCCAGCTGAGGCTTAATTTAACTCTGTTATCAGCATTTATTGATCTTCATTGGCCAGCAACTGCAAGGCAGGCATTATTCACGGGCTACGCTGTATGAACTCTGCATTGGTCTAAATCCTATAATCTTTCTTCAGGGTCTTAATCAGAACAAGATCTTGACAATGAGAGGGGGCTAAGCAGCTTGATGGGCTGGTGATGCAAGTCATTGCTTTCAATGGCATGAAGCACAGCTGTATCTGAGCCCCCCACCCCCCCCACACACACACACCCCTTAACTCATAGGCTAACCACTTGGGTCAGTTTTGGATGAATTGGACCTCTGACTTCCTGCCACCGTAAGTAGAAAGGCTACATAGAAACCAGTGGAGTTAACTAACCCCTCTCAGAGCCCTAGGGTCTCCTCCCCATTGATGTGGGGAGAACAGAACTTAATAATGCAGAACTTAATAATCTTACAGCTGACTTCTGTGCTTCAATTCTAAAGCTTCCTCGGCTGGGAGATTCTTCTTCCCCTTAACTCAGTGGTCAGGAAGCTTTTACTGTCAAAGGACCAGAGAGCAAGTATTTTCAAGCTTTGAGGGCCACACAATCTCTTTCACAAGCAACTATTCAGCTCTGCCATTACAGTACAAAAGCAGCCACAGACAACACTTAAGCCGGGCTGTGTTCCAGTAAAATGTCTTCATGGACACTGAAATTTGAATTTCATACAATGATCACGTCACAAAATTCTGAAAAACAAATCTTAGTTTGCGGGCCATACAAAAACAGGCAGCAGGCTGCGAGCTGCCAATCTGCCCACCCCTGCCTTCAATGCTTAATTATTGTTTTGATCCTGTGTTAGCAGTTTTCTGTCTTGCTGACCCAATGCTTAATATTATTTACAGTGGAACAACTCTTTTCACCCTTTTTTGCTTTCAGAATCTGTTCCTCCCATCTTCTAGTTACAGAACTCCTCTTTTTCATTTGGGACATGTTCCCTCACACCAATGTGTGTTCCTGCTGCGGTGCCAATGAAGGGGCCCCATCTATCCTACCCCAAGACACGTTCATAAGCTAGTCCCCTGGACACAAGAAGTGGCCCAGGACTCACGGGGCTCTCCAGGCAGAGCCAACCAGTGATTCAAGCACTGACCTAGATGCTGAGGAGATGAGGCAGAGCTTCCTCAGGGACATGGAGCACTAAGGACTACAGTGTTGGGCTATGAGGTCCCTGCTGTCCCCAGTGATGAGAACCTGACTGAAAAGGAGGCCCAACCACAGAAGGAGGAGTAAAGCCAAGTGGCAACCAAAATCCTGAGACTTTCATTTCAACCCCACACTCATCCCTGCCTTCAGACCTCCTGGTAACTCAAGCCAATAAGTTCCCTCTTTTGATTAAATAATCTTGAGTTAGGTTTCTAATACAAAGAATCCCAACTAATTACATCACATCAGATTCTATTTGACAGTTGGTGGTGGGGTGATTCATGCACAAAACAATGGCACTGGCTGTGTTCCACCACCCATTGGAATCACTTACAGATATGTCTCTTCCCCCTGTTAGACACCAAGCTCCCAGAGGACACAAGTCATTTACAAGCCACCTTTCTGCCCTCCTCAGTGAGTCACCCAGTCCCCTGCATTTGGTAGGTGTTCAATGAATATTTTACAATACAAATTACTCTTCTTGGATGGCGGAAGTGCCTACAAGGGCAAGTAAACATGGAGGGATATGTGCATGCACCTACACAAGACCGTCACCCAGAGTTCAGAGAAAATGTACACTCCCAGAGGAACCACAGATCTAATCCCCACCTCCTGATCAACAACCTATAAACCACACACACCAGGCCGAACCACACAGACTGCTGCTCCCTTTGAACACTCAGGGAAACAGAATACAATGTCTGCACAACACCCAGACAAATCACAGTGGGCCACTTCATTGTGGATGAAATCCAGACAGCTGGCCACGACTTCAGACTCGGGGAATATCGAGGTTATACTTGTCCTACCTAAGAAGTCCTGTTCCACGAAGGCAGAGACCAAGCACTTCAGGAATGAGGGTGTGCATCTGCTGATCTCTAGGTTCCCATCCAGAAACACAGGAAAGCCAGCCCTAGGCACACCCAGAGCAGTGCAGCTCACTAGGACAAGGACACACTCACCCACTCCGAGAAAGAAAACTGAAACATTCAAGAGGCCACTGCTCCTGCTGCTGCTAAGTTGCTTCAGTCATGTCCGACTCTGTGCGACCCCATAGACGGCAGCCCACCAGGCTCCTCTGCCCCTGGGATTCTCCAGGCGAGAACACTGGAGTGGGTTGCCATTTCCTTCTCCAATGCATGAAAGTGAAAAGTGAAAGTGAAGTCACTCAGTCGTGCCACTACCTAGCTGCAAAAACAGGACCTAAACAATAGGTGAAAACAGTTGTTCACCCAAACACAATTACTATACTTCCTCTCACTTAAAAAGTAATTTGGAAGTGCAGGTATACCTAAGTTTGTATCACCAGCATATTCCTACCCCCTAAAAAAGAAGTCTGAATCAAAGTGATAAAATTTTTGCTTGCCTTCCTGAAGATTCTGTGAGAAATTATATTTGAAAAATCTCCCAGTCAATGTTTTAAAAAGCAAAAGTGC
Organism: Okapia johnstoni; assembly: GCA_024291935.2. Taxonomy (NCBI): domain Eukaryota; kingdom Metazoa; phylum Chordata; class Mammalia; order Artiodactyla; family Giraffidae; genus Okapia; species Okapia johnstoni. The sequence continues at coordinate 80,420,074 of CM044307.1, forward strand.
CCCCAGATCAACTTGTGCTATCAGTTACTTTTGTACATTAGCTTTTACTTAGAGTAAGGCACACCTAGAAACCACTTTCAACCTAACAATTTAAAATCCTGTTGGGGACTTCCCTGGCGGTCCAGTGCTTAATGCTCTATGCTTTTACTGCCCAGGGAGAGGGTTCAATCCCTGGTCAGGGAACTAAGATCCCACACGCTGCGTGGCATGGCCAAAAAAAAAAAATCCTATCACCTTTGCACATGGATGTGCCAACCCGTACCCCACATTCAGTAGGAAGGGAGGGCAGCTTGATACCTGCATGACTGTTGTGGCAGTGTACGCTTCAGAGGCAGTGACGGTGGACTCCTCTGGGAGGTGACTGAGCCGGCAGCCCACCCCCAGTGAGGCTAAGAAGGGCCAGCTGGCCCAGCAACACCACCCAGTGGGAGCTGTGGCCTCGGGCTGCTGCTTTTCTGCCTGAGTGACCCAGCCTCCCAAACCTGAGCAGTCCTTCCTGGTCCCTGCCCCAACACAGTCTGGGGATTCAGTTTTTTGAAGGCCTGTCTATACTTTTCTGGGGTTTCCCAGGTGCACTAGTGGTAAAGCCAAAAATTTTCTTAAAAAGAAAAAAAATTACACCAGAGATTAAAAAAAAAAAAAGTAAAGAATTTTTTAAAATGTGAGACAAACAAAAAGCCTTTTTATTCTTCCCCATTCTTCCTCAAGAACAGAATGAGAAGAAACGGAGTTTAAATTTCAGTGCAAAAGAACATATGTAAAGCAGAAGAGGAACTTACTGAACTTACTAGCAGTGAGAAAGCCTAAAGACAGAGGCAGGGAGACTCTCATTCTCACTCTAATTCAGCTTCCAGGAATCGTCCACTCATTGTGCTTCTCGATAAGGAATCAAGTTGTGCAAGAGGAGGACCATTTCCAGGCCAGGCCTTACACTGAATTCTTTCAGGGTTCTTTCTGGACAAGACCCACAAACAGCACGAGTCTGAAATGCAAAGCGGCCAGGCCCGGCTACCAGCATACACACTCTGTTCACCAGAGCAGAAGTCCTTCTAGTGACTCCTCCTTGTCGGCTGGGCAAGGAGTGAGCTCTCCATGAAGACATCTGTCCGGAATCCCGCCTGGCTCACAAAGCAGCTCTTTATGCCAAAAAGCAATAAATGGTGGAGCCAGAAAAGAAATTGCTGGGAAGTGAGGGCAGCACCAGGAGGAAGGGGAAAGCAACCTGGTTATTCCAGGAACAAGCTGAAACCTTCCTCTCTCCAGAAGGGAAATAAAGTGAGTCCTCCTCCAACAACACAGAGCATGGCACATAGAAGCCACACAACAGAGAAAACCAGGACTAGACTTATGACTGTATTAAAAACAGAAGCTATGCGTTCCTAGCCCAGCTTCATTTTCTGTCATGCCCCTTTGAAGTTCACCCTCACTCTAGCCCCTTAGACCCTCAGGCTACCTGTGTTACTATGGATAAATTCTGACTGTTCTAGTAGAACCATGCAGTATGGACTCTTTTCTATAAGGCTCCTTTCACTCATCACAATGGCTTTGAGATTTGTCCAAGTTATGCATATCAACAATTTGCTCGCTTTTATTGTTGAGCTGTCTTCGGTTGTTTGAATATATCAGAATTTGTTTACTTGCTCATCTGGTGATAAATATTTTGGTTGTTTCTAGTTTGGTACTATCATTAATAAAGATGCTTATGAACATATGTACCCAAGTCTCTGTGCGAACAAACATTTTCATTTTTCTTAGGTCAATACTGAGAAATGGAGCAAATGGGTTGTATGGTTTAATTAAAAAAAAAAAAAAATAGCAAACTGTTTCCAAAGTAATTGTCCCTTTCCCTGGCTGCGTTTAAGAATCTCTCTTTATATCTCTCTTGATAAAGAGATAGTTTTCAGCAACTGGACTATTTTTTTTGGCTTTTTTACAGCTTTACTGATATATAATTTTGCCCTTTTTTAAAACAAAAATCACTTATTTATTTAGTTGTGGCATGTGGGATCTTCAGTTGTGGCATGTGGGATCTAGTTCCCTGACTGGGGATCAAACTGGGCCCCCTGCATTGGGAGCATGAAGTTTTAGCCACTGGACCAAAAGGGAAGTCCCAACTGGTATATAATTTTCATATATTAAACTCCATATATTGACAGTTACAGTTAAAGTGTATCACTTGATGAGTATATATATGACCATGCCCACAATCATGATTATAAACACATCTATTACCCGCCCCCCCCCCCCCCCCCCAATTTCCTCACACTTCTTTGTAATTCTTCCCTTCCACCCCTTCCTTCATTCTCCAGGTAAGCACTGATGTGTATTTTGTCACTATGGATTAGTCTGCAATTTCTAGAATTATGTAATAGATTCACACAGCATGTAACAAAGCTCTGTTTTGTCTGACTCTTTCACTTAGCATCACTCTTTTAAGATTCTTCCATACTGCTGAACTTTTCTATGGTTTATTCTTTTTATTGCTAAGCAGTATACTATTGTATGGATATACCACAATCTGTTTATGCATTCAACTGCTGATGGACATTTGGGTTGTTTCTACTTTTGGCTATTACAAATAAAACTACTATGAACATTCAGGTACAAGGCTCTTATTGAACCTATGCTTTCTTTTTTTCTTTAGGGAAAATCCTAGGAATGAAATGATTGAATGTATCATAGATACATGCTTAACATTTTAAAACACTGATAAACTGCACCATTTAAGATTACTATCAGCAGTGACTGAGAGTTCCAATTACTCCACATCCTGAATAACATATATTTAGTCTCTACAGACATTCTAGTCGGTGTGTAGCAGTAACTCATTGTGGCTGTAACTTACATTTCCTTCATGACTAATGATGTTGAATATCTTCTCATTTGCTTATTTGCCATTCACATATCTTCTTTTGTAAAGTGACTCTTCAAACCTTTTACCCATTTTTAAAATACTTATTTTATTTACTTATTTGGCCGTGCCAGGTCTTAGATGTGACATGGGGGATCCAGTTTCCTGACTAGGGATCGAACCTGGGAGTTTGCACTGAGAGTGCAGAGTCAGCCACTGGAACACCAGGGAAGGCTCTACCCATTTTAAAAAACTGCATTGTTTATCTTTTTATTAGGTTTTAAGGGGTCTTTAAATATTCTCAATAAAGTCCTCTCATGGATATATATTTTGCCCATATTTTCTCTTAGTCTGTGGCTTGCCTTTTCATTTTTGTCACAGCATCTTTTGAAAAACAAACGTTATTAATTTAGATGAAACGCAATTTATTGATTTTTGGTTTATAGTTTGTGCTTTTTGTGTCCCATTTTCTTTTTTTAAATTTATTTATTCATTCATTCATTTTTGGCTGTGCTGGGTCTTCGTTGCTGTGTATGGGCTTTCTCTAACTGTGATGAGCACGGGCTACTTTTTGTTGGGGTTCTCAGGCTTCTCATTGTGGTGGCTTCTCTTGTTCTGGAGCACAGCCCTAGGTGCACGGGCTTCAGGACTTGCAGCACGAAGGCTCAGTAGTTGTGGGGCTAGTAGTTTCCTAGTGGCATGTGGTCTCTTCCCAGACCATGGATTGAACTCGTGTCCCCTGCATTGGCAGATGGACTCTTAACCACTGGACAGCCAGGGAAGCCCCTGTGTCCCATTTTAAAACTCTCTGCTAAAACAGAGGTCACTAAAATAGTCTTCTGTGCCTTCTTTTAGAAGTTTTAGACTTTTAACCCACACAGTTAGACCTGTGATCCGCTGAGAGCTGATTACTGTATATGGTGTGAGGAAACGACAGGCGTTCATTTTTGTGCATGTGGATTCCAACTATTCAGCATCATTTGTTGAAAAAATTCTTCTTACTCTATGGAACTACTTAGGAATCTTTGTCAAAACTCAACTGACTATATATGTGTGCGTCTGCTTCTGAACTCTTCATTCTGTTCTATTTCATCTATTATGCTTAGCTTCACACCAATACACACATTCTATTGATTACTGTAGCTTTATAATAAACCTTAAAGTCCAGTAGTCTTGTTCTTCCAACTATGTTTTACCTTTTTAAGGTTGTTTTGGCTATTCTAGGTCCTTTGCATTTACATTTAAATTTTAGATACAATTTATCAACTCTACAAAGGCTACTGGGATTTTTAGTGGGATGTCTTTGAAACTACAGATCCATTAAAGCAAATCTGACATCTAAGAATACCGACGGTGGTGGTTGCATAACGATGTGAATGTACTTAATATCGCTGAACTGTACATTTTATTTCTTTATTCTACTTGAACTGTACATTTTGAGATGGTAAAAATGATCAATTTTATGTTATATATATTTTCCAATTTAAAATTTTAATTAAAAAAAACACCTATTCTAAAATTTAGAATGTATTATATAGTACATAGAGCTTCCCTAGTGGCTCAGATGGTAAAGAATCTGCCTGCAATTCAGGAGACCCAGGTTCAATGCCTGGGTCAGGAAGATCCCCTAGAGAAGAAAATGGCAACCCACTCCAGTATTCTTGCCTGGAGAATCCCTTGAGCAGAGGAGCCTGGCGGGCTACAGTCCATGGCATCACTAAGAGTCGGACATGACTGAGTGACTAACACTGGGAATACAGAATGATTTGTAAGCTAGGCAGTAAATCCCACCAGTCTACTCCTCTCTTTCTCTTCCATCCCTTCCTAGACCTGTGCTAAGGCATATTGTAGCTAAAGGGACATGACCAGAGAACTATGTATTCCATTTGTCTTTCCTCTGGCTTCTTCATCTTTTTTTAAAAATAAACTTCATTAAGATATAAAGGGCTTTATATACTATTAAGTGGTTCCCAGGTGGCACTAGTGGTAAGGAACTCGCCTGCCAATGCAGGAGATAGAAGAGATGTGGGTTTGATCCCTGGGTTGGGAAGAGCCCCTGGAGGAGGAAATGGCATCCCACTCTAGTATTCTTGCCTGGAGAATCCCATGGACAGAGAAACTGGGCAAGCTACAGTCCACAGGATCGCAGTGTCAGACACAACTGAATTGACTTAGCACGCACACATATATGATAAAATGCAACCACTTTATCGGAAAGTTTAACTTTTGATAAATGCATATACCCACATATCTACCACCACAATCTAGATATAACACTTTATCACCCCCAGAAAGTTTCCTCAGGCCTCACTGATGTTACTCTCTCTGTAAGCCCTCAGGCAACCACCAAACTACTTTCTGTCCCTAAAGATCTGTGTTTTTTCCTTTATAATTTTACATACATGGAAATAGTCTGTGCTATTTTGTGTCAGGCTTCTTCCATCTAACATTAAGTGTTTTTGACAGTCATCAAAACTACATGTGTCAGATTTCTCTGGTGGTACAGTGAAATAAGAATAAGATAAAAGGTAAGAATCTGCCTGCCAGCGCAGGGGACATGCGTTTGATCCCTGATCCGGGAGGTTTCCACATTCCTTAGGGCTGCTGAGCCTGTGTGCCTCAACTCCTGAGCCCACATGCCTAGAGGCTGTGCTCCTCTGCAAGAGAAGCCACCACAGTGAGAGGCCCATGCACAGCAAAGAAGAGCAGCCCCTGCTCCCCATAACTAAATAAAGTCCCCACACAGCAATGAAGACCTAGAGCAGCCATAAATAAATTAATTTTTAAAAATTATGTGTGTCAAGAGTCGGTTCTTTTTATTGCTGAATAACATTCTATTGTATGATATACTGTAATTTGCTTATCTCTTGGCGTGCTGAAGAATATTTTAGTTATTTCTACTATGAATATAGCTGCTTTAAATATCTGCATATGAGTCTATATACACATATGTTTTCATTTATCTTGAATATCTAAGAATGGTATGGTTATATGATAAGTGTATGTATACTTTTATAAAATCCAGAGTTTCTTTTATAGTCAAACTCATATCCAGTCAGTCATGGCATTGGGCCTATTTACAGTCTAGTCCAGTGGGCAGCCAAGGACACTGAGGGCTGGGTAACTAAGTTCCAGCTGGGGATCTGGTCTGTGCGTCCTGGGTAACTATGTCTTTCACAGTCTCAGGTAACAGGCATCAGTTCAGTTCAGTCGCTCAGTTGTGTCCAATTCTTTGCGACCCCATGGACTGCAGCACACCAGGCCTCTCTGTCCATCACCAACACCCAGAGTTTACTCAAACTCATGTCCCTCGAGTCAGTGATGCCATCCAACCATCTGATCCTCTGTCGTCCCCTTCTCCTCCTGCCTTCGATCTTTCCCAGCATCAGGGTCTTTTCCAATGAGTCAGTTCTTAACATCAGTTGGCCAAAGTATTGGAGTTTCAGCTTCAGCATCAGTCCTTCCAATGAATATTCAGGACTGATTTCCTTTAGGATGGACTGGTTGGATCTCCTTGCAGTCCAAGGGACTCTCAAGAGTCGTCTCCAACACCACAGTTCAAAAGCATCAATTCTTTAGTGCCCAGCTTTCTTTATAGTTCAACTCTCATATCCACACATGACTACTGGAAAAACCATAGCTTTGACTAGATGGACTTTTTGTTGGCAAAGTAATGTCTCTGCTTTTTAATATGCTGGCATATTTATACTGGCATAATATGCAGGCATACCACATAGCAAAAAGAGGGCGGTTCTTACTGCTCCAGACATCAAACTACACAGTCAACGAGTCATAGTAAAAATAAAAAATACCAGCAAATGACTTTTACACCAAAACAAAACATAAAAGAGGATGCAACAACTTTTAGATTTCAGCTAAAATCCAAAAAACATCACAACTAGCAAATAATTTCTTACCTCTGTGCATAATCTTGTGCTTCTCCCTCAGGTATGTCAGGCCTTTTATCACCTAGGTGAGAGGAAACGTAAAAAGATGGAAACTGAAATCGTGGTGTTTAGAAAATGTTCAACCTTTCTATTTTAAAATTATCTAGAAAATACTTCATCTAACATCACAAATTTGCCTTCTTCCCTTATTTTTCTTCTCTCTCTCATTTGATTTTTTCATCTGTCTTATTAAGAAACCATCTCTTTACATGGTATATAGCATGTGATTTTTAAGCAAAATTGGTAATTGTGAGTTTAGATAATTTACATTTAAAAAAACACTTTGCCTGAATTCATTTTTTAATCTGCAATCTAAAAAGAGGCTTCCTGATGCCAAAAATAAGAATTCTTTTGGATACCCCGTCCTATTTTTCAAGATAGATTTTAACATACAGAAAGTTAATTTTCTAGTTTTAGTGAAGGGGAGAGGATATTGTATCTAGAATCCAGATAAGAGAAAATTCTAGTGAAAAACCTAACTTTTCTTAGAAAGCTTCCCTTTGTCAACTTCCCACGTTCCTCCTTGTCCCTCTCCTATTTATCAATGAGAGAACTTGGAAGAAAAGCTTCTCAATATACTTACAGCAATGCTAACTTTTCCTAAAATTTGTTCAGGAATTCTTCCAGCTTTCTTCAGAACTTGATCCAAGGAACCCCCATCCTAAGAACAAGAATACCACAGCCCATTCAGTGACAGTGTTTCTAACTATTCTCTCAAGTGTTAGACTTCAGCAGCAAAATAAATCTCGCACATGACCAATCTTCCTAGAAGGGTGCCCTTTGGTGTGTTCCAGATATCAAATAAGATATGAATGTGAAACACTGTGGGAGCTAGCAATGATTAATAACTCAAATCCTATGAATAACCACCCCATAAGTTACTAATTTAGTGGTCAGAAATTACTAATTCAGTGGTTCACTCTACTGAACTGACAGAACATAGTAGCTAGGAGTGCTCTAGAGGCAAACTATCTAAATTTGCATTCCCAACTCTGTTACTTACTATCTAGTGGACACTGACCAAGTTACTCAACTTGTACAATGGGAATGATAATAATTACATAAGGCTACTGTAATACTCATAGAACTATTGTAAGTATTAAACAAGCTCATACATTCAAAGCCCTTGGAACAATATTTGGCCCATGGTAAGTTCTCAATAAATGTTTGCCATTCTATCACCATTATGTAAGTCAAAACTTGCATTTGGTATTATCCTAACAAATTATACTTAACAAAATCCAAAGAAAAATATCATAGAAAGTAACTATTCATTCCACAAATCCTACCAAGCATCATGCACTGTTTGAGGTTCTGTGGAGGATAAAGATACAAAAAAGACCTAGCTCTTGTCCTCAATAAATTTATAAACTAGTAGGAAATTATACCATTCCACAAAACACAATGAAACAGAATAAATGTATATAGTAAAAGTGCAGCACACACCCAGAGAAGAAGGGAAATTCTGACTTCACTCAGAAGATAGCATTTGAGCTGAAATCTTACTCAAAGAATGAGTATGATTTCCATACCTGTAAAAGGAGAGGAGCAAGGGGAGAAAAGAACAGGGTGGAAGAGTGGAAGACTGGGTCACCGGGAACTCCCAAGAGCAGGTATTTCAATAGATCATAAGCAGAGAAACATTAAATTGCTTAGTACTCCTGGGATGTAGCCAATTATCAGTCACAATATAAAATTACCCCGGAAGTAGAGATGATTCCTACAAACTCAGACTGACTTTCTCAAGTATCCTGTCTACCCTGGGCAACTACCATCTATTAATCACCTCTGCATATGGCATAGGGATATGTGAGGAACTACAAATGAAAAAAACTATAAGGACAGGAAATAATACCCTCTGGTTGGGAAGACAGAACACATTCATAAAGTGGCAAGGCACCTTAAATCCTCCTCTGAAACAGGGCAGGGAACAAACAGTTAAATGAAGAGAAAATACATTACTACAGGTATTCAGAGGAGGAAGCAATCCCTGGACAAAGCGGCCAACAGAAGGGTTCACAACAAGAGCGACATGGAACCTGAGCCTTTGAGGAGGGCGAGATCTGGGTAGGATAAGCAGAGAGACACTCCCACAGAGATCCTGCTTCCAATACCACCCAGCCTCCACAATGCAGCCACGAAATAGAAGGTTGGAGAACAATGCATGACATAATAAACAAAATAAGGACACAGCATAATCTCATTTTTATAAAAATAAAGTGTGCATATATTCACACAAAACCAGAATATCAAAAATATTACCAAAATGTTCCGGTCTATATAGTACGATTATCAGGGATTTCTGTTGTGCGATAGTTTCTTCTCTGTGCTTTTCTATGACTTACAAATTCTCTACAATAAATAAATACTTTACCTTTTAAAAGTAAAAAAAAAAAAAAAACTGACCTCATTTATGAAAGTGGAGAATTAAATCTATAAATCAATTAACAGATACTTACTGAGCATCCAGTTTGTGCAAAATTTGTTAGGAAGCTACAACACTGCTTTCTTTCTAAAGGAAGTGGGAAAATAAGTAAGACTCGTTCAGGGATACAGAGCTCTTGAAAATGTTACCTAGGGACTTCCCTGGTGGTCTAGTGGTTAAGAGTCTGCCTGCCAATACAGGGGACATGGGTTTGATCCCTGGTCAGGGAACTAAGACACCACACGCTGCAGGGCAACTAAGCCTGAACACAATGACTAAAGCCCACATGCCCCATAGCCTATGTTCTGCAATAAGAGAAACCAATGCAATGTGAAGCCCACACACCATAACCAGGATGAGCCCATGGTTAGCAATGAAGACCCAGTGCAGCCAAAAACAAAAAATAAGTAAATAAAAATCATCTTTAAAAGTTACCTAAAATAATGCTAGACACAGATTATCAACTTTTTATAGAAAGGACAGTTTGGACCAATGACTTTCTATCACAGATCAACTATGGATCATGGATGTTAATGAAAAAAGAAGATTGTGCAGGTGTGTGCTCATATGCATACTAACAGCCCTGAATACGTTAAGACTTCTCATCATAACAAACTCCCAAGCACAACTACCTAACGATGGGTCAGACAACCAAGGAGCACAGGGGAGGATTTCAAAATTCACCCTAAAATTCAAATGTGCTGTGAGATGGGAATTATTAATCTAGAGTCAAAGAGAACTTCTCTGTAAACACACATTTTCCAAGAGCCCTTGGGAGAGCCCTACCCTGGCTGTGACCCAGGCGCGTGCCTGAGTCATCCTTTGAGCCTGGCTGCCTTCACAATGCCACAGGCCCCCGGTGGCCAAATCAGGCCAGCACCACAGCCCAGGTAAACACACCCAAGTCAGCAGGCTCCAAGAAATGCCACAGCACCTCTCAATTTTTCCCTTATTGACAGGAACGGGGACTCCAGTGCAGAAAGCTTCCGGCTATTTCTATTTTGCTTCCAATTGAATGTGATTTCAGACCCTTTGTTTGAACGACTTTGCCTAATTATTAGGGAAGACTGTATACTTAAAGCTAGGGAACAGAGCAACTCTGCCCAAATTTGTGATGCAAACAAGGCAGAAAAGGCTCTCAGGTTCCACTGCCAAGTCAGAGGGCAGCCCAGCGAAGTACCCTGGTATAGTAAACATTTCTATTAACAAGGAAGAAATGCTAGCTCTCCTCCCTTTAGCCTCCTTCTATGCTACAAGCAGAGTTACAGTATGAGCAATGGGAGGAGCAGGATTTAAGAGGCATGAACCACAGTCAGGCTCACCCAGTGCTGCTTGCGACTCACCTCCCAACCTTTCAATTCTACTGCACAGTTGCCAAGGACCTGCCTTCGCTGACTAAAGCTGCTGAAAACTGAGCTTATTTTTAGAAGCCGATTATTAACTAAGTCAGTGGTGCTTTTGTGAAGGTTTTCTATAGAAGAGACAAATGCTTTATGGAAAAAAAAAAAAAAAAAGAGCTCGAAACATCAACCCTGAGTTCCCAGCTCTCTGGTTGCTCAGCTACCCCTGGGCAGGAGTCTACTTCCCCAAAGACAAGAACATTCCTGTTCTGATCAGGCAGCATCCAGGTACCCCTTGGGTCTCAAAATCCAGACTGGGCAGTACAAACACAGCTATTTTCTAGAAAAGGTCAGCCCCTAGCCAAGTGCATTAAAAAGACAGGGCTCAATGCACGCTGATGATAAATTTAAAGTGCATCCCAATAAACTATCTGAGTAATACATACGTGGACAGGTGTGATAAAAGCAAACACGGGAAGATGTTAATGGTAGAATTGAGGTGGTGGGTTTAGAGTGTACATTACACAATTCCTGCAACTTTCTGTACTTCTTAAATTTTTTATAATAAAGCGTTGGGGGAAAATGCCAGTGACAAATGACATCATGCAAAGACTGTGATACAGAGAGGGCCACAGAGCCTGGGAAGGTGGGAAATGGCTAATGAACAGAGCTCTGCATGACAGTGCCTTTCAAATGCGGAAGCTGAGACAAAGTAGAAATCCCTAAAGAGAAGCGGCAGCCAGCAATTAGAAAACTGTCCTGGTACAAGCAGCCAATGCAGGAGCTCTTCGGCAGGAGGCCTGCGCAGGGACCAAGGAAGGGGTGAGAGTGCTCAGCCAAGAGCAGAAAGCTACCCTGGGGCGTGGCTGCTTAGACTTCAGGCCACAACTGCTTCTTTCCAGGGTCCCGTCCCTGGCAGCTCTGAGCCTCTCCACTAGTACTGAGGCAGTTTCAGCTGGGCCTAGATAGTCCCAGAAACAGGAGGCCCTAACTCTCTCTTGAGCCCCAGGCCTGACCACACCCCACCCCCATCCTGGCCTCCCTCATCGGTCGGTCGACACATATCACCTAATAGGTGTCCTACACTGTGCTTGGGCCCAGAAAGCTTTTGACCATTCCAGGCTCTGACAGCTAGTTTCCCAAGCTCAGCTTCCCCAGGTAATTACCTTCTCAGGTAATTCCAGAGACACCTTCTGTTGTGAGAACTTAAGTGAGAGGATCTCTCCCCAGAGAGCCAAATCCATGGAAAACAACTGACTTTCAGCTACTAGAAATGGGCTAAGAGAATGGGTACCAACCCCCATGACATCCTGTGGTATCGCTTCCTCTGGGAGGGAAAGGCTGAACATGGGCAAGGAGCACGAGGCTGTGATCGGTATCTCTGAATCCAGACTGAAGAAAGAAGGGTTTCTATGAGGAAGTCTCAACAGAGGTCAATTTAAGACAAACAGAAAGACTGAACTCCATGTGGCAAGATGCCACATACGGCCAATAGAAAAAGGTTCCAGCAGGATCTGGATAAATGAAGAGGCCACTGACTATCAATGTTTATGGCCTGATCCTAACCTCTGAAGCAAGCACCCTGGAGTTCAACCATGCTCAAACCTACAAACAACCTCCTGGCTCCTCTATTAAAGGAAGAATAACCTCTAGTTCTATGCTACCCTCTAATAAAGGGGTTGGAGGTTACTCAGGAAGGAATTTCTAATGGTTCAGAAGATAGTAGGTATGAGGTGACACGTATCTGGTGCTCAAAGAGCCCCCAGGTCCACAGTGACACCCTCACCGTGACGCTGCTCTCAATGTTCCCATCCCTGCAGCAGCTCATGTGGCACTTTGCACTAATAGGCACTAAAATAAGTGTTTATGAAGCTGATTAACTAATGATTAACTAATGTAGTGAACTGACTGGCTATGAGGGCCAAAAACCACAGAAACACAAAATGTTAGCATGGGGAGGGGTCCCTAGAAAAGATCCAGTCCAAACATTTTTCTGCAGAGATGAGAAAATCCTGAGAGAGTACATGACTTCCATAGCGTAATGGAGGCAATATGAAATTTAAAGAAGGTGGATCTGGTCAGCTCTGACACTTACTGGTTATAAAACTTAGACTAATTACTAAACCTCTCAAGGCCTTACTCTCTCCATCTACCATCTTGGAGTAGGGGTGGGGATCAATCCATGTCATATGGCAGGGCTGATATGATTAATAAGTCACATGACATGAAAAGGACTCAACAAGTGGTAGAAGATGCGAAAGCTAGGCACCACTGTGTCAAGCCATGCCACCACCCATTTTCTGTTATTTTAGCAAGACGCAAGAGGAAAAAAGGTTGCTCAGGCCTTTCCTGTTTTACCACTGGTTGATCACCATCACCTCCACCCTCTCACCTTTCTAGTTTTCAAGGACCCCCATTGCCATTTACACATTTTCATCCAACTCTTGGTCTAAAGCTGGAAAACCAACCATCATCAGCACAAAGAGCACAAGAAACCCCAAGGATAGGCAGCAGCCCCCTCCCTCTGCCCTTCCCCACCCCACCAAGCTGAGAATAATCAGCAGCCCAGGCCTGGGTTGAGACCAAGCCAGAAACGCTCACATGCTTTCCACAGAGAGTGCTTCACTCTCCTGGAAGCAAGAAGGAACGAGAGCTTTCTCAGGGACCTTCAGGTGCACCAAAGACAGTTTTCAGAATCTATGTTCCATATGGTACTGCAAAAAGAGTCAGCACATGCCTGAAACACGGTGTATGGCATTTCTTAATCATTAAAATGAAAAGATGTTTAAGATAACAGGGGCATCAGCAAGGGACAAACGTCCTGGGAGGGTTCTCTTAGAGTTTATTAAGACCAAGCCTTGCTCCTAGAGTTTATTAAGACCAGGACTTGGGGCTCTCATTACAGAGTTGAGGGCAGGTCTAAAGAGTCAGAAAGGAAGCAGAGAAGTTGCTGAGGGACACAAGGCAGGGACTGAAAGCAGAGTAACTATGAAGCAGGTAGACTGAGTCATGTTAGCCTTGGTCTCTGAACTGTCAGCTCCAGTGAGGATAAAGCAAAAGCTCAAGTCTGCAGAAGGTGTATTCTGAGTCAGATAGTGTAGTAGAAGACTTACATCTTTTATTTTAATTAATCCTCACCACAACAACACAGGTATAATAATGCCGATTTCACAGATGAGGAAACTGAGAATCAGAAAGATAAAAAACTTTTCAAGGACATGACGAGAAAGTGACATCTATAAACAAATAATTATTGAGCACCTGCTGTGGCTTTGGAGACACAATGGCAAACAGGACTAAGTGTCCACTTGGATTTTTGTGAAAACAGGAGATATGAATCAACATCTGATTCCAAAGTGCCCTGTGCCATGCTGCCTATTGGAGACAGAAAAGATTAGCAACCTTGAAGCCAGCCTTTCTCTTTGAAATTCTGGCCATCAAGGATGGGAAGAGATCCCCAATCCCTATCCAGTCGAGTCAACAAAGTACACTGGGGTGAGACAGCCTTGGTTCAAATTTTACTAATTCTACTTACCAGTTGCATAACCTTGATTAAGTTATTCCATTTCTCTGAGCCTCAGTTTCCTCACTTGTAAAATGCAGATAATGTATCCAGCTCAATAAGGTGTTTGTAGAAATATAATATTAATTTGCTTAGGGTAGTCCTTAATATGATATATACCCAGTAACTATTAGTTCATCAGTATTAATTTTGCTAACCCTGCTCTTATAGGAAGTTATAAACTCTCTGAAAGCAAGGACTCACCCACCTTCACTCATCTTCATAACCCCTGAACCGTGTGCCTAGTACACAGCATGGCATGTAATATATGGGTTTAAACTATATTAACCAGGCTTTACCCACATCAAAATCTTGGGATCAAGAAAACTGAGAGATGTGCTCCAGGTACAACCTAGGGACACCTGGTTGCTGCCACCTCTCTGAAGAGACAGGGACTTAGGAAGGAGGCCTGTCATTTTCTTGGTTAATCCAACTTCTACAGTCAGGTTTCCTAAATGCCCCAGACAGTGATCTGGATCCAGCGAGGAACAAGGAAGCCATCAGTCAGGTCACATCTTAGACCAAAGATCAGACCAGAGCCCCCAACTTTCCAGGCTGCTCTTCAGAGGCTGACAGGCTGCCACATACCATGTGCTCCATGCAGATGCTGATCTCGCCATCGCTGTAGAACGCCCCGTAGAAGCCTACAATGTAAGGGGAGTTGCACTCATGGAGAACCTGCAGCTCCCTTATGATCTGGTTCCGGATTGCAGGTTTGATCTCCAGGTGAATTAGCTGGGGAAAGAAAGGTGGAAGGAAGAGAAGCTTTAAACATATATGGATGGATGGAGGGGTGGGTGGGTGGATAGATAGAAATTTTCTTAAATGCTTAAGCTCTTAGAGGTAGGAAGAGAGGAAACAGGCAAGTTTCAATAAACAGGTTACTGGCCAACTAGAGTGCTGAGTGCCAACATACCAAGGCAGGTGTTGGCACTGGAGGAGCTGTACCCAGGGGAGGGACAGCTGTGCCTCTGCTCCCAGGAGCCAAGACTGAGGAAGAGGGTACCCTTTTGCTCCCAAGAACAAAAGGACCTGGGAAGCTGAGAGATGAGGGGAAGTGGCCTTAGAAACTTGGTTGATACCCAAGGGTTGTAGGACCAGAAGGGTATGAGGAACTGCGTCTGCCAATCTAAGCTGCCTAAGAGACTTCCCCTTGACCTTAGGAGTCTGATGTGGTTGAGATTTAGCCAAGGCCTCAGGAGCCTCCTTATCTCCCCCACCCACCATGTTGTCCCTTGTTTCAGCTGAGGAGACAGGTGACAAAAACATGAAATGGTTACCGAATAAGGCTGAGCTTCTAGAAAGACCCATGGACAATGACTGTCAGAAGACATGGAAGCAGCGGTTATCAGCGTGGGCACTAGTGAAAGCTAGACAGGAGGTGGGCCTTGAAGATGGGAAGTGTTTGAAAAGATGGAAGGAACAGCTTGAGCAAAAATATATGGACAGAAATGAACATGGTGTGCTGCAAAACATGGAAGAGTCCAAATTTGCTGTCCAGAAAGAGGAGGGCTCAGGGTCACCAGGGAGGGAAGTCCGGCTCAAGGACTGCATGCCAGGGTGGGGAGCCAAAATGCTGTACTGCAGGGAGATGGGGGGGAAGCACTTTTGTGTGTCCCTGGGGCTGGGTAAATGAAAGCAGCCTCTGCTCTTGATAAATGGCAAATGAGCATCTCAGCTTTCTTTCTAGAGCACCCAGAGAGCTAACAAAGGGTCCCTTGCTGTTATTTTCCAGTCTGGGGAGTGGGATAAATACACTAACACAACGTGAGTGTGTTTATCTATAATCTAATAGATAACACAAATTCAAACAGCACAAAAGGGTACTGAATGAAAAGTCAATTTTCTTTCCTCCCTTGTCTCCAGGCCCCCAGGTCTTCTAAGAGATAATCCAATTACCTGTCTACCAAGGCAAGCTTGATTCAGTCCTTTTTTTTTTTTAAAGTGCCCTCACCTTTCTGGCCATGACGAGTCCGGACGGCTTGTGGGAGACCTTGAACACCACACCTCCATTGCCAGCACCCAGCTCACTGATCTTCTCAAAGTCATCATCCTTCAGTTCCCCCACCTTCTGCTTCTGGGTCAGAAAGGCCTCGAGGCGCTTCCGCTGCTGTTCATCGAGCTCCAGCTCTTCCAGCTTCTTCTGCAAGGCCTCCAGGTTGGTCCTGTCCCAAAGCGGGGAGCACGGGTCAACACTGTCATCAGAGAAGCCCACCCAAGGTAGCGCTCCTGCTGTGGAGAGCTCCAACGCTGGGGCCAGAGAGAGAACTGATGGAGGCGGCTTGGGGGAGGGTCTCACCTGCTGTGCTCTGCCCCCTTCACTCCGCCACCCCACACAACTCACCACAGACACACTTCCCTGCTCAAGGCCTTGTCTCCTCATTTATAAAATAAGGGAATGAGTTCTCTCTCAGTAGGCTCTGGGCCTACGAGAGGAACCAGAGAATCCACTAAAATCCAGAGTGAGCCACCTTACTCTGCCTTAAAACCCCAGTTTCAAAAAGTCCCACAAGTGTTGGTTTTACAACACCATAAACTAAATGTAATCTATTTCCTAAAACCACTAAATTGAAACCAAAGCACATCATCGAAACAGGCTCTAACCTGAATCACAACAGAAACCCTCCTCCATGTGATCAGATCAGGAACAAGGTGAATCAAAACAGAGCAAAAGGGATATACCTAAAATTTTTATTTTTCCAACAAACATGGAAGTGCATTCATTCACCCACCTTCTAACACAGGGCAAGGCCCTGTCTTTGAGTAAGAGCTCCACATCACCTTTCTTACATGAACCAGAAGAGAATACAATGCCTATCATTTCCAAATTCTTTAAAGTGGAGTAAAAATGTCAACAGAATAATCTCAATAAAACTTTAAGAGTTGGATGACTTTTTCCAATTTTAATGCTCACCTAATTTGAAAGCAATTTTTTTTTTTAAACTGACTTGGACTTACTGAGTCTTTCCACAGTTCTTAACCAGTATTCATGGGGGGAGAAAAAAGAAAACCACTTCGTTTGCAGTCGTATTTCATCAGTTTATCTTATATTTAAATACATACAGTACTTAATTACAATACCAGCTATAACTGTACAAATGAATTTGGGAACAAATCATCTCTTGGTAAGCACATAATTCAACCACTGGGTGCCAGAGTGAGTGGGTATGGCAGAGAGCAGCCTGCTAGTGTGTTTTACATAAAGTACTGCAAAGTGCTCATTACCTCCTGGGAGCTTGTGAAGAGAAGGGTGGTAAGGAGAGCTTCTACTGTGTTTCATTTTTGTCCTTAGTCTAAACAAACAACACGGGTGACATGACAGGAAGTCATTACACATCAGAAAGTTGGTGACCCCCTCCCCTCAATGTGCACACCATTTCTGAGCTTGAAGGGTAAGAGCAAGCATCACCTTCCACTCTTCATTCACATTGTATTCCAAACCTTAAGAAAAGGAGATAGAGACCCTATGCCTCCCCAGTGTATGGGAGGATCCAATACCGCCTTACAAATAACACAGTACATGGGGCCAAAGAGGACACGGGGCTGACTTTCCCAATCTTCCTCACTGGGTAACTGCGGGGAAAGAAGGCTGGTGCCATGAACTGAACTATGTCCCCTAAAAATTCGTAAGTTGAAACCTTAACCCCCAGTGTTCAGGGGGAGGATTTTTAGGAAATAATTAAGGTTAAGTAAGGTCATATGGGTACAGTCCTACTCAAATAGGACTGATAGTCTTGTAAGAGAGGTGGCCTTCCCCCTACACACTCCAAGGAAAGTATGTGTGAAGATACAGCAAGACGGCAGCGTCCACAAGCCAGAAAAAGAGGTCTCGCCAAAACCCAACCATGCTGGCAAGTCAACCAGTCCTCATCTTGGACTTCAAGCCTCCAGAACTAGGAGAAAAGTAATTTCTGTTGTGTAAGCCGCCCAGTCTATGGTATTTTGTGATGTAGCCCAAGCAGACTAAGACAGTTGGTCAATATCCTCATCCTGCTACAAGGCTCAGCTCAGTCTCACGCTCCCCTCAGGCCCTCAGGTAGGGGCGCCAGAACCATGGTTGCTGGGAGTGCACAGCGCACACCCTCTGGTTTCCTTTCTCTGTGGTCTCTCCACAAAGGAGCCCATTGATGACAACATTTAGAAACACACGTCAAATGCAGACAGACCTCACAGCTAAAGCTTGGATGAGGTTACAGCTGCCTGGAACGTAAGTAGTCTGACTGGAAATGCAGACTCAAAAAGCTCTCTAGAAAACACACACACAGGGACGTTCCTGGTGGTCCAGTGGCTGACTCTGCGCCTCCAATGCAGGGCGCACAGGTTCAATCCCTGGTTGGGGAACTAAGATCCCATGTGCCACACTTTTTGTACAGTGTGGACAAAAAAAAAAGAACATACACACACATACACACCCCCACACTGAGCATATATGAGAGAGAGAAGGGGGACTAGATGAAAAGATGATCGCTCTCCTTAATAACACTGTATTCTCTTTTAAGTGTTTTACACATATTAATGCATTTAATCCACAACCGTACAGTTACAACAGAGAGTGAACTCAAGCATAGACAGGGGAAGCAACTCTTCCAAGGTTGTAATCTAGTAAGTGGCAGAGCCAGGATTCAAACCTGGGCAGAGAGAATCTAACCTTAATCATGACACTGTATTACCTCTTCAAAAAGTTCCATACTTTCAAGGGTGGTGACTTGCAAACATGGGTGAGATCCTAGGGTGGTGCACTTAACACACCAGGGCTCAATCAGATGAAAAAATGGTATAAATGGTGTCCCTACATGAAGAGTACTTTGCCTCAGATGCCATCCTGTCTCCCTTGTATGTCAGTCTGAACAACCGCCTTGTGAGAAACACTGGCCACAAGAAACCACACCCATTTGGGGGTTGAGGAGGTGGATGGAGGGAAGGTGGGAGCGATGCTGACTCTGCTCATTTTCTGACTCTGCAGAAATAAGGAATTCTCCCACTTTCAGGAAGAAAAACTGAATCTGGGCTTTGTGCCACCTTCCTCCCTGCCCTCCCTCCTATGCTTCGTGGTCCTTCCGCCTACTCCATCAGCTAAGGAACCAGCTTCTGATTCGTGCTTTCAGAGGGTGGAGCCAAGGAGAGAGGAGACATGGCAAAGGCTACAAGCTATGGTGGCAAGACTTTCCTAACGACTGGGGGTTGGATCAGTGTTACCAAATTAATGAGTCATAGAAATCAGAAATCCTGGATTCTTATCCCAAATTGGGCATCAAGTAGCTGGGTGACCATGAACAAGTCATTTAACTTGACAGTCTGTTTTCTCTCCTATAAAATAGGGTAAGAAGATGCTTACTTCACCAGGACAGGATCAAAACAGAAAACTAATGGGACAAAATACAGGCATTTTGACATATTTCTACACAAATGTGGGGGCAGGTGGGTGTGGGTTGGAGGACAAGGAGAAGCCACAGCATCAACAGCAGGATCCAAATACTACTGTCTTTTGTCCTTCCTGTAACTTAATTTCCTGTAATTTAAAAATTATTAAAAGCCTCTAAAAGTTTTTTAAAAAAACTGTTTCAGAGAATGAAAGACAAAAGATTTTATCTGAAGGTGAAAGGAAAATCCTGGCCACAAAACGACTTTCATGACTCACTAAAGAGAAATCAATCAATAAGATATCAGTATTCAGTATTGCTTCCTCTCACACAGGGAGTAGATGATGTTCAACAGGGCTCATCTGTGCCCGCCCAAGGTGAAATGCTTCACGCAAAGGAAATAGGAAGAGAGGGGCCCCTCACCTCCAACCACACCACAAATCTCCAACACTCAGAGGATGAAAACCAGCCTCTCTCACAATCTTTGGTTTTAACTGAAATCAGCAATATCAGGACTAGGGATTAAGAAAAGAACCTGAAGTCTAGCACAATACATCTCTGACACACCCCCGGCCCTCTTCAGGGACCAGGTGTGATAGCTCCGACCCCCAGCACACTCCCTACAGCAGAAAGAGACCACCACAGTGCAACGTGAATTCTGCACCAGGGCTGTCAGTAAACACAAGTTCAGCCAGATACGAGATCACAGGCTTGAAACGGGAACACAGAAGAAAAACAAGGAACTTGGAGAAAAACACGGGCTGTCATTCACGTTCTGAAAACACCAGGAAGGCACAGGGAAGTGGGTGGGGAAAGGACGCTCCTATAGAACATCTTCCCTCTCAACTCAGCCATGTGCTAAGCCTAATTACACTGTCACAGCTGGAATCTTTCATTCCTGGTTCAATGTTCACATCAGAAAGCAGTATACACTGCAGCACAGGGAGAGAGCTGAAAGACCACCTTATCCAACCTATTTCACAAGTGAGGAAATGGAGGTCCAAAGAGGACAGAGTCCTGCAGCTTATGGGTGGCAGGTCTCCCAACTCCTGAAACAGAGTTCCTGTCAAGGCCCCACACTGCCACTTCCAACTTTGATGGTCACTGCAATGGGGAGCTGACCTGAAAGGCGGAAGGAGTCAATGTCCAGATCAAGGAGTGGGGTCATCAGACTGACACACACCAGACAGAAATGAGCCACAAATGCATGCCAAACACCAACCTCAGCACGGCTGCCGCGGGTGGCAGGCCTCCCCTCCACCAGGAGGAAGCACAGAGGGAAGAGCAGGGGGTGACACCCCTCACTGCGCGGGAAGGAGAGGGGGCGCCCCAATGCAGGTGGTCTCCTCACCAGAGAGCCCGAGGAGCTGGGAACATCTCCTTCTCCTGTGGAGGTTGGCCAGTAGGGCAGGAAAGAAAGAGGGAAAGAAAGGCAGAAAGGGTGAAAGGCTGACACCCCTCACAGCGCGCTCCCCAGGAGGCAACACAGCTTACCAACCTTCAGACTCCAACCTGAACTAGCCCATCTGTGTTAGTGTAGATGTGCCAACCTCGGCCAGCCCCAGACAACACGATGGAGAGAAGCTTATAGCCTCCCACCTCCTTTCTGCAGGCCGCTCTGGGAAGGGCTGGTTAACTAATGAGGGAATAAAATTCTAGGATTATGTATACAGGCTCTGTGAAAGAGGCCTGCTACAGAAGAATACATACTATGTCATTCCATCTATATAGAATTTAAAACTAAACTATGCTATTATATAGTTAAACAGTGATGCAAACTATAATACAGAATAGATATAATGCAGAATGGATAAACAACAAGGTCCTACTGGGTAGCACAGGGAACTATATTCAATATCCTATGATAAACCATAGTTAAAAAAATATGAAAAAGAAGATATATATAATTGAATCACTTTGCTGTATAGAAGAAATTAACATAACATTGTAAATCAACTATACTTCAATTTCTTAAAAATCAAAAAACAGAAACAAATAAAGTTAAAAAGTGATTACCCTTTGGTGGGGGAGGGGAGGGACTAGGAAGGGACACATGATGGTTAATTCCATGTGTCAGCACTGCTGGGCCTCAGTGCCAATGTATTTCATCAAACATTATTCTGGATGTTTCTGGTTTTTTTGGAGGGTGGGGGGGGGGGGGAATGAGATGAACATTTAAATTGGTAGGCTTTTAGTAAAGCAGATGACCTTCCATAATGTGAATGGGCCTCACCAGCAGTAGAAGAAGAAGAATTCTTCCAGCGGACTGCCTTTGGACTCAAAGTGCAACTCCTGCATGAGTCTCCAGCCTGCCAGCCTACCCTGAAGCTTTTGGCCTTAACAGGCTTCCACAATCACATAAGCGAATTTCTTTAAAAGTTCCAATCAGTTCTGTCTCCTCTCTCTTTCTCAATCTCAATATCTCTTGATAATCAGATCTATCTGTCTTGGAAGCTCTGTTCTGATTTCCTTTTATTCTTTTTTTTCCTCTTTGTGTTTCAGCTTGGATAGTTTTTACGAACCCTTCTTTTAGGTCACTGATTCTTTCCTCAGTTCTGTCCAGTTTGCCAATAAGCCTGTTGACCTTTGAGGTCATATTATATGAAATTTCTATCATTTCTACTTGAATCTATTTTTAGTTTCCATCTCTTCTGAAATCTCTCTTTTGTTCATGTATGTTTTGTACCTTTAAGATACTAATCATGGTTATTTTAAAGCCCTTGACTGACAAACTCAACATCTGGTCATCTCTAAGTCTGCTTCTGTTGATTACCCTCTCTCTTGATAATAATTGTTTTTTCCTCTCTTGATTTTTGTGTCTCATAATTTTTTATTAAACATTAGACAATATGGCAGAACAGAGACTGAGGTAATTATCAGACATGTGGTTATCAGTAGTTGTGGTACATGGGTATAACTGCCTTGCTGCATGTGGAATCTTCCTGGACCAGGGACTGAACCCATATCCCCTGCATTAGCAGGCAGATTCTTAACCACTGGACAACCAGGCAAGTCCTGCATAGTATTTTTTATTCTCTACGTTCCTACTCCTCCCTCAGCTCTGAGCAGTCCCTTAATCTTAATGCCTGGCCACAGAATGGGGTCTCTCTCCTTGCTCTGGGCTCTCTTCCAGGAGTAGACTGCAACGTAGAGTGCTACGCTTGTGGGAAGAGTAAGGAAATTCTCTTGTCTAGCCTTAGTCTTAAGTAGGCCTTGTGAGCATATACGTCCCCTCCTCTCCGTGGCAGCCAAACTCTACCATGTATCTGTGACAATTCTTGGGTAGGAAAAAGTTTTCTATACATCCTCCAGCAATAGTAGATCTTTGCAGACCTCTGCTTGTTGGTGCTGAGCCCAGCTTTGGGCTTATATCCTTAAGCAACTATGAGAAGCCATGTTTTAGTGCAGCCATTCTCTTGCATAGTTCATAATGTGCTTCACTGAATTGAACACAAGTATTTTTTTTTTCGTTTTCCTTGATGCTGGCTCAGTTTGCTGACAGATGTGCAGGTAAGAAAACCCTCAAAGTCACTGTTGTTGAAAGGAGCCCCCAGACCCACTCCAGGGCCAGAAATAAATACAGGAAACATGCTGTTTCTGCATCAGCAAAGAGCTGGTCTTTCTCAGTGGCATGTGAAACTAGAAAGGAGAAAAACATGCATGTGGCTGCCAGACTCTCTCCGCTTCAGAAATAGGTGTGTAGGCTTTGAGAGTCAGAAGACCTGAGTTCAATTCTTAATAGTTACTTGGTCAATGAACTTGTGCAAGACATTTTCCCTCAGTTTTTCTCAGGTCAAGTATGGGAGTTAAACTAAGTGATGTTTAAAGTCCTTTCCAGGGCTAAAATTCTCTAATCCTAGTATCAGATTCTTCCTGTAGTATTCCAAGGATAGAACTCTGCAGCTAAATACCAAGGCCATAGATGTCTGTAAGCACAGAGGTTGGCTTCCGTGTTATATGGTTAGAGACTCTAGTCATTACTTCTTGTCCACAAAAAAACCCCAATGACAGTTATCTCATCCTTGTTGCTTTTTTGATACTAAATCGTTTCATCTCCCCAGGTCTTCTGTAAGAATGCATGCCATTTGACACTACAAGGCCCTCAGTGAATAGTGAAAGGAATACAGACAAAGAAAGGCAAATTAAGACAATGATGTGATGGTAAATAAAAGGTGATTTCAGAGATTAAGTGAAAACGCAATATAAAAAAAAAAAGTGCCGGAATCACCAAAAGTGATAAACAAATATTTAATATTGCCATGGTATTGTCAGTAATTGTTGGTTAATAAGAATAACATGTGATTTGATAGTACCTACTACTGATTTATTGCATACCTGCTGTATGCCAGGTATTCTGCTAAATATGGATGAGCACCTAAATTCTTACCACCACCATGGCCCAATTATCACTGTTAGCCCCATTTTACTGATGAAATCCCTGCATTTTCATGTTTTCATGCAATAAATAAGTAGTAACGTAGAAAAAATGCACAATGTTGTTAAATACTACCTTTATTGCCTTTACTAGTTTCACCAACACTCCCAAAAAAGACTTGAGGGCAAAGACTATCCTTCAGGTTCCTTAATCCTCACAAAGAGGCTAGGACACAGATGGCTCTGTAGTTCAGAATATGCTGAGGAATCAGGGTAATTTTTATAGGATTCTAGAACAACATATAAAATTTAGATAGCAAAAAAAGAAAGGGCATTCCAGTAGGGTCTACAATACAGACAATGGTACAGAACTAGGAGTAAGAATATTAAGAGCAAAGAACACTAAGAGAATAAAATTTAAAAGTAAAAAAATCAGAAAATGAGAGTCGGGACAGATGTTTATCTTTAATTTTACTTTAAATCAAATAGCTTCCAAGCCAATAAACGAATATTTTTAAAAGTCAAGAGAATGAGTCTAACTAAAAGAAACAAATAATAATCACATATTCCTATCCTTCAAAAAAACAACCCAAATTCATCCTTGGAATCAAACTGCCTTCTGAAATCATATAAAGAACCTTCCCATGGCATGTTTCTGCAGACAGGCATGCTGAAAAACACACACATACACATACACACAGGAACATCTGGAGTGACAGGATCACCCACTCACACACTCTTCTTAAATACTGAACAACATCCTGAATCAGACAGGGCGTGTCAAATTGTTGCTTGGAAGAACTGACAGCCTATGGTTCCTTCCACCCCGGTGGACAAAATGTGTTTCATATTAGCCACACGTGAGTTCATTTCCAAAGGACCAGTCTTCTGTAGTGGTACAAAAAGCAAAGAAAAAAGTGATCGAGTTTAGAGGGAGAGAAAAACAGATCAGAAGACAGAGGACAAAAAGGTATGCATCACCTTTACTTAATAGGGACAAAAGAGGGATATAACAGTCTGACAAAGAATGAACATTTAGATGCAGTTAAGAGATGAGCTCCCAAATGCTAGTCATGGTATATTCATTAACTCACCTAATCCTCACAACAACATTTAAAAATGGGTATGTTGTTCTTGTTTTACAGACATGGAAATGGAGGCCAGAAGTAGTTAAGTGACTTAACCAAAGCTAGGGTTGGAATTCCAAAGTTTGACCTTTCCCCTACACCAGCTAAAGAACTCATGTCCTTCAAACAAATCTCTCACTAAACTCATCCCTAACACCAGATATTTACCCATTAGTGACTCTGAAGTAAGAAGTGTGTTCGGCTAAGAGGTAAAATCCCTGAGAGGACAGCAAATTAAATCTACCCCAAAAGAAACTTCTTTCAGAGGAACATGCAAGGCTGACACACAATTTGATTGGGGAGGGAAGGGAAGAGATAGGACATTGACCAGGTGTCCGCATGGGATGAGCAGTAAACATTCTGGTGGCCCGAAGAGAGCTGGCAGGGAAGGGGCAGAAAGTGATGAAAGAAAGCATCAAGGATAACCTAGGTAGAAAACTCAATAAACCAGTGGTCACCATCAGAAAAACAAAGGTAGCACTGGGTGGTCTGGTGGTAGCCACCGAATGGGACTCGCTGACTGTTCTTAAAAGGACAAACTGGTGAAAGTGGCCTTATTACAATGTTGTATGTGATTCTACCACCTAAGACCACCATAGTTTATGTTGTCTTTATTGCTACAATACATTCTCCCCACCCCAGACCTTCAGTCTACTCTGCCATGCACAAACAGCCTTGTGTATATTTTGTTCTTACTGTTGTTTGATGGAAACCAAGGAAAGAGGGCCAAATTCCAAGCTGATTCAACACAGAGCAAAAGAAGAGAAAAACCACAGAGAGGGAAATGTGAGTCCCAAAGAAGCAAAGTGACCATGAGAATCTAAATCTCCAGGACTGCCCCAATCTAGAGGAGGGCAGGGTGTAAGGAATGGGAGTAGATATCCAGGTTACAGCTGTGCTGTCTACAGCCATGAAAATGCAACACAGATTCATTATGGAGCATCCATGGTGTGACAGGCACCATCTATGCTAGAGGTTAAAAGCAAAGCAAAGTGAAGTCGCTCAGTCGTGTCCGACTCTTTCCGACCCCATGGACTGCAGCCTCCCAGGCTCCTCTGTCCATGGGGTTTTCCAGGCAAGAATAAGAGACTAGATCTTAAATGTTCTCACTTTAAATGTTCTCACTACACATACACACAAAAAGAAATGATAATTAATCATGTGACATGACAGAGGTGTTCGCTAATGCTATGTTGGTAATCATACTGCAATACATTTCAAATCAGTACAATGTATACCTTAAACTTATACAGTGTTATAGGTCAATTATATCTCAATAAAAAATAAAAACTCTTAAGTCAAAAAATTTTTAAAAAGTGGCCCTAGCACACCAGCCTAGAATGCCTCAGGATGTTGTTTATGGTTTAGCAATAAACAACAGCCTGGCATCTTAGTTTCTAAAAATGCCATTAGAATACTTTTTTTACTATTTAAACATTTAAAATACATTCAAGATATCACAATTTGACCAGAGTGCAATTTAAGTATGCACTTTTGAGATCAAATCACCAATAATGCGCTCATGCAAAGCAGACATTTAGAGAAGTAAAGAATTCTAGTTTGATCAAACAATTGACACAGGGTTAATATATAAAATATACAAACATCTCCTATGACTCAACATCAAAAAAACAAACAACCCAATCAAAAAACGGGCAAAAGACCTAGACAGACATTGACTGAAAGAAGACACAGAAATGGCTAAAAGGCACATGAAGAGATGCTCAATATGCAGAAGAAATGCAGATCAAAACCACAATGAGACACCACCTCACACTGGTCAGAATAGCTATGAACAAATGTCTATAAATAATAAATGCTAGAGAGGATGTGGAGAAAAGGGAACCCTCCTATACCGCTGGTGGGAACAGAAATCGGTGCAGCCACTATGGAAAACAGAATGGAGGTTCCTTAAAAACAAAAAATAAAGCTACCATATGATCCAGCAACTCCACTTCTGGGTATACATCTGGAAAAAGAAAACTCTAATCTGAAAAGATACTTGCGCTTCCATGTTCATAGCAGCACTATTCACAACAGCCAAGACAAGGAAACAACCCCGGTGCCCATCAACAGGCGACCGGCTTAGGAACGTGTGGTACGTGTATACAGTGGAATATTACTCAACCATAAGACAGAATGAAATATTGCCATTTGCAGCAATAGGGATGGTCCTAGAGGATATAATTCTTAGTGAAACAAATCAGACCAGAGAAAGACAAATATTATATGATATCATTTATATGTGGAATCTAAAAAATTATACAAATCAATCTATATACAAAACAGAAACTGATTCACAGATATAGAGCGAGGGGGACAAATTAGGAGAGATGAACAGACATAAACTACAGAAGTACATAAAATAGAAAAGCAACAGGACTTACTATATATAGCACAGGAAATTATACACAGTATCTTGTAAAAACTTATAATGGAATATAATTGCCAAAAAACCAAATCACCGCACTGTATACTTGAAACTAACACAATACTGTAAGTCAACTGTACATCAACTTAAAAGAAATTCTAGTTTGCAGTCATAACAGAAAGAGTCAAGAACTGCACAACTCAGAAGATACTGGTTTCTTTGCGAGTATGTAGAAACCTGAAGTCTAAAAACAGCTGAGTTCAACTTTACAACTCCTTGGAAGCCCACTGGGGAATTCTCTTTTAGATAATTAACCTCTCATTATCTGTTCCAAAGACTGGCTCAAAGAAGCCTTTGATAGTACAGTCAAATCAAGTCCATCATGCATACCAGCTCATTTTAAGGACAGAAGCGTTTATCTCCTGTCACACCATAGTTCCGGAGCCGATTCCTAAACCCAACACTGATTCACATTATCGCTATCTATGCAATACATTAATAAGTGATAGTTGCTTTTCCAGCTATGCTTGAAGCTCACCAAATTCAGTTTGCCTATCTTATTTCATATATGCATTACTGAATCCCCGAGGGCTTTTTTATTTGCAGAATCGCACCCTCTGTCAATAATTTACCTCCAAAATGTATAACCACAGTCTTAACAAAAGACACCAAGATTGTGGAAATTACCCTGAACTTGAAATCAAGAGATCTAGAGCCTCCAACAACTCTGCTGGTAACTGATCATGTAACCTTGAACAAGCTCTCTCACATGCATTACATGGAAGCATACTCTTGTCCTGTGTTACAAGACTGTTATGAACACAGTGAGAATGTGCTCTGAAACAAATAGCTGGCCACATTAACAAGATGCTTTTCTAAAATAAACAAGAATACCTTTCCTCTAACTTATTCTTGATTACAAAAAGAGTGTGATTGTGGATGACACCTCACATTAATTGTGAATCCTCAAAGAGCATTAAAGAATACATGAATGACCAAGATTAGAATACAAAATCTACTAAGACAGTACTCCACTGAACATTCAGTCAATTCAGTCGCTAGTCGTGTCCGACTCTTTGCAACCCCATGGACTGCAGCACACTAGGCCTCCCTGTCCTTCACCATCTCCCAGAGCTTGCTCAAACTCATGTCAAAAGCCAGTGATGCCATCCAACCATCTCAGCCTCTGTCGTCCCCTTATCCTCCTGCCTTCAATCTTTCCCAGCATCAGGGTCTTTTCTAATGAGTCAGCTCTTCGAATCAAGTGGCCAAAGTATTGGAGTTTCAGCTTCAGCATCAGTCCTTCCAATGAATATCCAGGACTGATATCCTTTAGGATGGACTGGTTGGATCTCCTTGCAGTCCAAGGGACTCTCAAGAGTCTTATCCAACACCACAGTTCAAAAGCATCAATTCTTTGGCACTCAGCTTTCTTTATGGTCCAACTCTCACATCCATAAATGATTACTGGAAAAACCATAGCTTTGTTGGCAAAGTAATATCTCTGCTTTTTAATATGCTGTCTAGGTTTGTCATAGCTTTTCTCCCAAGGAGCAAACATCTTTTAATTTCATGGCTGCACTCACCATCTGTAGTGATTTCAGAGCCCAAGAAAATAAAGTCTGTCACTATTTCCATTGCTTCCCCATCTATTTGCCATGATGCCATGATCTTAATTTTTTTAATATTGAGTTTTAAGCCAGCTTTTTCACTCTCCTCTTTCACTTTCATCAAGAGGCTCTTCAGTTCCTCTTTGCTTTCTGCCATAAGGGTGGTATCATCTGCATATCTGAGTGTTACTGATGTTTCTCCCAGCAATCTTGATTCCAGCTTGTGCTTCATCCAGCCTGGAATTTCACATGGTGTACTCTGCATATAAGTTAAATAAGCAGGGTGACAATATACAGCCTTGACATACTCCCTTCCCAATTTGGAACCAGTCTGTTGTTCCATGTCTGGTTCTAACTGTTGCTTCCTGACCTGCATACAGATTTCTCAGGAGGCAGGTAAGATGGTCTGGTATTCCCATCTCTTTAAGAATTTTCCACAGTTTGTCGGGAACCACACAGTCAAAGGCTTTGGCATAGTCAATAAAGCAGAAGTAGATGTTTTTCTGGAACTCTCTTGCTTTTACAATTATCCAACGGATGTTGGCAATTTGATCTCTGGTTCCTCTGCCTTTTCTAAATCCAGCTTGAACATCTGGAATTTCTTGGTTTACATACTGTTGAAGCCTCGCTTGGATAATTTTGAGAATGAATGACCAAGATTACAAAACAAAATCTACTAAGACAGTACTCCACTGCATATTAAACTTGAGTTATCAGATGTAGAGAAAAACAAGACAGCAAAACCAGGCTTATGAAGCATTCTTTGGACCTTGGTCACTTTGGGTTAAAATTCTGCAGTTTCTGCCTGGCATTCAAAAGAAGGGCAGGCAGTGAAATACAACAGATGCGTGTGAAGATCACCACACACACACACACACACACCCGCCCCAAGAGGTCTGTCTCCTAAGTAGTTCATGTTCAGTTTCACTGGAGCTTTTCCAAGGGAGACCATGCAAAGGGTCATGGTCAAGATAATTTCTGACATCAAACTTCCAGGAGAGGTAGGCTCCCAAACACTGGCAACAAACTTGGATGAGAGAGGTTAAGTAATGAGCCCAATCGACACAGGGGTGCAGGAGTGGAGCCAGAACTGCAAACTCAGCTGTCTGCCTCCGCAGATCACTCCTACACCACCAAACAAGAGTACCCACTAGGAGTCAGAACAGAGTTTGTATCTGTGGCGGGAGCTAGTCATGGTGTTGAAAGAGGAGCATGGCATCATTAGCTCCTTTTTTCCCCTTAATTAAAGAGACTCGAGCTCTTCTTAGTAAAGAAAGAAAAGAAAAATATAGACATACCTTTAAATTAAGAAATGAATAAACACTGCACACCTACTATACCTGAAACCTATGCAGTGAACTATCATCTGCTGTTACAGTGGGACTTCCTGCTATATACAAAACCCAGCACAGGTCGACGGGCCCCTTTGCGTGGCCGGGCATGTGTATGCTTCCCAACAGTTCCCACTAAGAGAAGGAATAGGCCCACCCCTAACAAAGGAGGACCAGAGACCAGATGACAACATACTAACTGCTGAGCTTCCAAACATCCTCAAGTCCCCAAGCAGGAGAATGTAGAACATGGAAGCTTCCACGACAAATGAAAAGCACTATTTTTTTTCACACACCAGACTTGCACCTACTGTTACATTTTACTAATCTTCAGCAGTCTAAACACCTGACTTGGATTCTGTATCTGTCTGCCATATTTGAAACATCAAAGTTGGATGACTTCTAGTGCCAAAGAGCCAAATTAACAGTAGTTTTTTTTCTCTCCCTCCACATATACTTCCCTCTTTTTCTTTTTTCCCAGAAAGTTGAATGCTAGTACTCAAAACCACACAGGGTTACCCTTAGACTGCAGCGGACTCTACAGAAATCTGTCAAGACTTCAGTGGCCATTACCATAGAAATGTCAAGAGTCACTGGGAGGGTTCACAGGGAATGAACTCACTCTGCGCTAGAGGTCTTTAACAATGAGCAACTGGTCATTTTTCCTCATTTTAAACTGAACATATAGACTCTGACCTACTTGTAAGACAGATCGAAGGGCAGGCAGGCATTGGGACAGGGCAGAACCCAGCCCCGCTCTAAAGAGCAGAGGCCTCCGATCTCATTTCAGGTCTTTACCAGCTGTACCACACCAAGTAAGCTTCCTAGCCTCTCTGGACCTCAGTCTCTTCATGATACATCCAGGAGACTCAACTCTCAAAATCCTTTCCACATCTAATATATAAGGACAGACAGGTGGCTGTGCTTGGAGGAGAAGGAATGAGAGGTGCTGGTGGTGAAAAGGATGATTAATATAATATGATGCTAAACAAGTGATGGGATATGTAGCACATGCTCTGGACGATGACCACTACCTGGAGTGGGTGGAAGACAAGTCTGTGATGGATTTACAGAAGAGCTGACCTATAAATTGAGCAAGATTAGGATGTCTAGCCTTCCTCAGTGATCAATGCAAAGAAATAGAGGAAAACAATAGAATGGGAAAGACTAGAGATCTCTTCAAGAAAATTAGAGATACCAAGGGAACATTTCATGCAAAGATGGGCACAATAAAGGACAGAAATGGTAGGGACCTAATAGAAGCAGAAGATATTAAGAAGAGGTGGCAAGAATACACAGAAGAACTATACAAAAAAGATCTTCATGACTCAGATAACCACGATGGTGTGATCACTTACCTAGAGCCAGACATCCTGGAGTGCAAAGTCAAGTGGGCCTTAGGAAGCATCACTATGAACAAAGCTAGTGAAAGTGATGGAATTCCAGCTGAGTTATCTCAAATCCTAAAAGATGATGCTGTGAAAGTGCTGGACTCAATACGCCAGCAAATTTGGAAAACTCAGCAGTGCCCACAGGACTCAAAAAGGCCAGTTTTCATTTCAGTCCCAAAGAAAGGCAATGCCAAAGAATACTCAAACTACCACACAATTGCACTCATCTCACACGCTAGTAAGGCAATGCTCAAAATTCTCCAAGCTAGGCTTCAACTGTACATGAGCCAAGAATTGCCAGATATTCAAGCTGGATTTAGAAAAGGCAGAGGAACCCGAGATCAAATTGCCAACATCCGTTGGATCATAGAAAAGACAAGAGAATTCCAGAATAACATCTGCTTTACTGACTACACTGAAGTCTTTGACTGTGTGGATCACAACAAACTGTGGAAAATTCTTAAAGAGACGGGAATACCAGACCACCTGACCTGCCTCCTGAGAAACCTGTATGCAGGTCAAGAGGCAGCAGTTAGAACCGGACATGGAACAATGGACTGGTTCCAAATTGGAAAGGAGTATGTCAAGGCTGTATATTGTCACCCTGCTTATTTAACTTATATGCAGAGTACACCATGTGAAATTCCAGGCTGGATGAAGCACAAGCTGGAATCAAGATTGCTGGGAGAAATATCAACAGCCTCAGATATGAAGATGACCGGAGAAGGCAATGGCACCCCACTCCAGTACTCTTGCCTGGAAAATCCCATGGATGGAGGAGCCTGGTAGGCTGCAGTCCATGGGTTCGCTAAGAGTCGGACACGACTGAGCGACTTCACTTTCACTTTTCACTTTCATGCATTGGAGAAGGAAATGGCAACCCACTCCAGTGTTCTTGCCTGGAGAATCCCAGGGATGGCGGAGCCCGGTGGGCTGCCGTCTATGGGGTTGCACAGAGTCGGACACGACTGAAGCAACTTAGCAGCAGCAGAAGCAGCAGCATGCAGATGACACCATCCTTACGGCAGAAAGCGAAGAGGAACTAAAGAGCCTTTTGATGAAAGTGAAAGAGGAGTGAAAAAGCTGGCTTAAAACTCAACATTCAAAAAACTAAGATCATGGCATCAGGTCCCATCACTTCATGGCAAATAGATGGGGAAGCAATGGAAACAGTGACAGACTTTATTTTCTTGGGCTCCGAAATCACTGCATATGGTGACTGCAGCCATGAAATTAAAAAATGTTTGCTCCTTGGGAGAAAAGCTATGACAAACCTAGACAGCATATTAGAAAGCAGAGACATTACTTTGCCAACGAAAGTCCATATAGTCAAAGCTATTTTTTTCCAATAGTCATGTATGGATGTGAGAGTTGGACCATAAAGAAGGCTGAGTGCTGAAGAATTGATGCTTTCGACCTGTAATGTTGGAGAGGACTCTTGAGAGTCCCTTGGACTGCAACGAGATCCAACCAGTCAATCCTAAAGGAAATCAATCCTGAATATTCATTGGAAGGACTGATGCTGAAACTCCAATCCTTTGGCCACCTGATGCAAAGAGCTGACTCATTAGAAAAGACCCTGATGCTGGGAAAGATTGAAGGCAAGAGGAGAAGGGGACGACAGAGGATAAGTAGGTTGGATGACATCACCAACTTGATGGACATGAGTTTGAGCAGGCTCTGGGAGATGGTGAAGGACAAGGTGGCCTGGAATGCTGAATGGAATGCTGCAGTCCATTTCAACATGTACTGAAGGTGGAGAGAGGAATCCCAGTAGAAGACACAGTATGAGCAGAGGCCAGGGCCCATTGAGGAAGGCCTCTGGAAGAAACATGGTTCACAAAGAGGCGGACACAACCGAGCAACTTAACAACAGCCTCCTGTTTCACTGGATCCCCAGATTTTCAAAGATCTCCAAGATTCAACAATAAAATTTAACCTACTTACAATCTACTTAGAACTTGAAAATGGGCCTGGGGTGACCTATATCGTCATGTGGAGCTCATTACCTAAACCCTGAAAGGTAAGATTGCATTACCACCAACCCCACCTTGCAGGAAAGCAGGCACAGAATGGTCATGTGGCGAGTTAACAGTTGTAGAAAAGGAATTCAGATCTCACACTTTTGCTCTACACAAGGTACTATTATTCAAAAGTACTGCAGCTTGAAAATTCTGAAGACTTTCAAATCCTTCCAAAACAGGGGTCAGTCTCTAGATTCAAATAAAACACCTGGGGTGGGGGAGCAGAAACATTTGTTCAAAATCTGATCAGGAAGCTGGGTTCTTCACTGCAGTAACACCAAAGACAAGTACCACTTAGAGGTGAACTGTATGTCTTCCTCAGACCATCCTGCTTTTGGGTCTGTTGACTCCAAAACTCTTATAATCCCATCCCCAACTTTCTAGCAATTAGACCCTACTCTAAATAACAATACAGTTAAGACCTCTGTATGCTCTGCCTCCCCCACCCACCCATCCCCTGATCTCAGACAGAA
This sequence comes from Okapia johnstoni, assembly GCA_024291935.2. NCBI lineage: Eukaryota > Metazoa > Chordata > Mammalia > Artiodactyla > Giraffidae > Okapia > Okapia johnstoni. The sequence continues at coordinate 80,454,260 of CM044307.1, forward strand.
AGACCAGATGTCAGAGCCCCCCCAAGAGTCCATCCTACTGTCTCCACCATCTTTCAGGTCCTCTCCGCCCCACCTTTGTGCTCTCAAGGAAGACAGGCACTCTCCTGGACACCTTGCTATCAGTCAAATTTGTTTTCTTTGCTGTTTTTTTATTTTATTTATTTTTGGCTGTGCTGGGTCTTCTTTCCTGCATGGGCTTTTCTCTAGTTGTGGTGAGCAGGGGCTCCTCTTCACTGTCCTATGTGGGTTTCTCATTGTGGCGGCTCCTCTTGTTGGGGAGCACGGGCTCTAGGGTGCACAGGCTTCAGCAGTTGTGGCACAAAGGCTCAGTTGTCGTGCGTGGTTCCCAGGCTCTGGAGCACAGGCTCAATATTGTAGTGTACAGGCTTAGCTGTTCCACAGCATGTGGGATCTTCCCAGACCAGGGATCGAACTGATAGCTCCTGCATTGGCAGGCAGATTCTCTACCACTGAGTCACCACAGAAGCTCCTCAAATTTGCTTTTAATCTCTCTGAGCATACTCATGCATGTGATTTCAACATTTCCTTTGGAAAAAGCCCCAAACTTGAATTTCTCTGTTTCTGAAAGACAATTTTCTAAGCTATGAGTCTGTTAGACTGAAATCAAACATCACATTTAGGCTTCCTAAAAATACTACCCCAGTACAATGCCTTGGTTTTTCTCACAGGTTCATCCCCCAAGCACACACATACATTTTAGACTGTCATTTAAACACTGGAGTATATAATTTAAACGTCTTTAATAGCATCTACTAAAAGAACATTTCCATGTGATTCTTCACTTTATTTCAAAGCTATGATCCAAACTGAAGCTTTTATTGAATTTAGGACTAAATAGGTATATATATGGATGGCAAATACTGACAATAAAAATCAGAAAATTTCAACTTGGTCATAACACTGTCATCTTTTCCAAATTTCAGCAAACCTTTTTGTCCATCTCTCAGCCCAGTACCTGATACATATTAGGTATGTACTAAATATCAGTTAAATGAATGTTAATACATCTTAATCTTCCAAACACACAAGTTAGAAATCTATTGTTGTAATTCTGGGCATAATCTAAATCTATTTGACCCTAACACAAATGCCATTCGAATAAACAGCAAATAACAAGCAGCTGCTGGCATTCAAAGTATATATACCTCTGTCATTTGAACTGTTTTGAAGTTGGCCTTATTTGGAAGACAAATGGTTGGCAGCTGCAAGTTCAATTACAAAGTGCTTAGTAGGAAAGCAGAGAAAGAACCAGAAGGAATCAAAGTGCTATTTCATACATTTAGCATGGAATTCCTTTCCAACAAACATCTTTCATTTCCCTGGGGGAAATTAACCACAACACGTTCTTTGAACTTGTAAAAACTCAGGACTGTACTTTGGGAGGAAGAATCTAGTTTGAAGGCCAGGCAAAGCTGAGAGAGTAGGAGTCACTGCTTTTGCACATCTCTATTCTGCTAATTTTTTTTTTAAGGAAGAGGGTGGAACATAGGAAAAGCTACCAGGCAACCAGCCCAAAGTTCTGGAGACACTGAACAAGTGACTTCCTTTGTCCTTCATTTTCTCCTTTGCAAAATAAAGGGGCAAAAATAAATAAGAGTTAAACTGGATAACCTCTACATACTAACAGGTTTTCTGCAATGATGAAAATGTAATCTGTGCTATCCAGTACAGTAATCACTAGCCACATGTGGCCACTGAGTCCTCCGTGTGGCTAGTGTAAATTAGTGTAAATAACCAATTCTTAACTTTAATTTTAATTCATTAAAATTTAAATAGTTACATATGGCTAGTGGCTACAGTTCTGGCAAGAGTAGCTCAAAGAAGACCTCTAACATTTTATGCGATCTTTGGAAGGCTATGTGGGAAGAGCTTGAGTGTTAGAGCAAGACAAACCTGGGTTCCAAACTTAGCTCCACCATTTACTAGTTAGGCAAATATGCAAATTCCTGAACTGCATTTTCCTTACCTGTGTAACAGAATATTATGACCTTTCTTGCAGAATTTTAGTGCAAGTTTAAGATAATGGATGAAACAGATCAGGAAGTTCCTCAATCAGTGGTAGCTATTTTTTCAGTTACGCTGTCCTTCAGGGATAAAGTTTTATGTCTTTTGCCTTTATCCTATCTTTTGCCTTTCCTGATCTAGGACCCATACTTGATTACTCAGTACCTGGGCCCTACAGATGCAGCTCTTGTTTTTCAAGAGAGCCACCTGCTCAGGAATTGTCACAGATCCTCAGCAAGGGGTGAACCTCCAGTAACCCAAGTCTTCTGTGTCTCCGGAACCGCTGATTTCCGCTTACCCTGTGTCCCCTCCACCTCGCATGCCACCTCACATTTCAGGAATTCACAAAACCCTTCCCCCTGATTGCCTATCAAGCTGAAACTTTGTTCAGTGCAACCAAAACACCTGTTGGTGGTTTTTTGGTACTTTCCTCGCTGACTCTCCCCTTGACTTCCCCTAATAAATATTTTATAACTTCTTTTTTATTTGTAAATGCTTCAGGACTGCCTTTTTACAACCTGCACTTATGGCTAACCCTGCACTAATTTAGTAACCAAAATAAAATAAGGCAAAAAAAAAAGACTACGTTTTAGAAGTGTTCCAGTAAAATATAAATGTTGCACTATCTAAACTAATATAATGTGTTATGAGCCTGGTCCAACGATCTGTTGGTCCTTCTTTTGGTGAATAGAACTTTTCTGTGGCTCCAATGTCCAAGTTTTATCAGTGGACACAACTGGATGCCTACGATAAGCATTATGTATTTTCTACTGTTAATAATTACTGGAATGTTAAACTACCCTCTTCTTGTTTTTCTAGCATTCTACAGACTCAGAGAGAGAGGGAAAGAGACAGAGGAGCTGAAATACAGGCTAGCATTTTGGTAGGATTTCAATCTGGATTTGAGTAAGCCATTAGACAAAAGGTTTATAGTTAGCTTAGAAATCCTGCTAACTTCTGAGGCCTCCCCAACAAGGACATCCTTGAAGGATTATTTACTGAAGGAAGATATGAAATCATATAGGGCAAATAATTTAAACTCGGAACTCTCAAACATGGTGAGGGTAGAATCTAATTAAAAAAAAAACAAAACTGGAAATTTAAGTTCTAACTCAATAAAGAAACATAATGAACCTGGATCCAGTCAACATGTAAGTACAACAATGTTATTGATTAGTCATGTCTTCTCCTTACAACTCTCCAAACTTCAAGATTTAACCAGAATCTGGAAACTATGCAGATCATTCACTCAACTCAGTTGTTCTACTTTATCTGAAAAGTAAATGTGCTTAAGAGCATCTGAAATTCTGAACCTTGCTTGGTTTTGAACTCAAAATAGGTCAATTCTAGAAGGCATTCATTTCACAGGGACTTCTGTCTGTGGTTATTCTGAAAACCACTGCTTTAAAAACTGACATTATGAAGCTTAAAAATAGGCCCTCCTACTAAGGATTCTGGACAAAAATAAAATATCCCTTCCTCCCTCCATTTCCTCATTCCCTTTTTCCTCAAACACCTTAGGTGAGTGGTGATATAGATAGATACCCTTTTCCAGAGTTTCAGATTATTACCTGAAAAGAGGTTTATAAAAATTTTTAAGAAGACTGGGTAAAATTACCAAAATTCAGTTTTGGGTAAACTTAGAAATTTTTCAGACCAAGTAAGCATACCAAATGAAAATATGTCTGAGTTGGGATAAAATTTCAGGTACCTTCTTTAACTCCAGCTGTGTGAACTCCCAGCAAGTTCCTTCCCCTCTCTGGGTCTGATTTCCTTATACTGCAAAAGGAGGCACAGGGCTAGAGGATCTGTAAGGAACCTGCCAGCCCTAACAGGCGCTGCTTCTATAAAGCTGGACAGCTGCTTCCTATTTTCACAACTCTTTGGGAAGAGCAGAAAAGCCCCTAGCCCCAAAGGTTCCTGGGAAGCCTCATTAGTTTAAAGGGTTCCCCTGGGACACAAGAACTGCTATTAGGAGCAATGCAAGTTGAAATGGCTATAAAACAGAAATGGTGTTGAGAGGGGAAAAATTGAGTTACGTTTTGCAGATGACACTAATAAATCTAGAAATACTGATATTCAATCAAAAGTTACTAGATACAATACTAGATACAATAAATGAATTTAACAAAGCCTCAGGATATAAACAATTCATACAAATCAAATCACAGTCAAGATGGAATACACAAATTAAAAAATGTTTAATCACAACAGCATCAAAATGTTAGGTATTTGAAGTATTAACTCAGGACACAAGAGAATTATTCAAAAGAAACTGCAACACCATAATAGAAAAAGAGGGGGAGACATTAATAAATGGAAATATACACCATGACAATTTTTAAAGTTTTCTTTAACCCTACCCAATTAAAAAAAAAAAAGACTCAAAAGTATGTAAGAGTTAAAAAGAAATTTTAGAAATAGGTTTAAAAAATACCATAAAGACCACATAAAATAAACCTGAAAATACAAGAGATAAAAATCCTATCTAATAAACTCTATGAAGATATTAGACCTCATTGTGTAGAAAAATTAACATAGACCCATACCTCACCCCAAACACATTAATTCCAAACAGGACCATATAAGGGAGAGAAAAGGCTAGAAGAAAATGAAGCCACATACTCGTGCTAGTTATGAAATAATGCTACATGTATGAATACTAAAGAAAAGTAGGTTGTACCATACAAAAGACATACTTTGAAAAATAAAAAATATATGTAATTTTTCCTAAGTAACACAATATAAAAGGGAAACATCACAATGGGATGATGTAGTAGCCACATAATCTATAAAACTGAAAAAATACAAAGCACACTGACCTATTGATTCAACAAACCAAAAGACAAGTAATTGTCCACTGCTAATAAAAGACACAAACTAACAAAAAATAAATAAAATACAAAGCACATCAAAGCTATCTAGACGTATCTATTAAAAAATGGTCTGAGAAGAAAAAAGCTTGCATGAAACTTTTCAAAGTGTTCGGTTGGTACCACAAAACCTTCCCACCTACCTCTCCAGCTTCATCTCCTGCGACCTGCAGCTATGCATCCAGCACACTGAACTAGTTGCCGGCTCCTCTACACACCGAGCTTTCCCACTTATGTGAAGCTGCTCATCCTGAGCTCTCTTCCTGCCAGGCCCCTTCCCTCCCCCATTCCCATGGAAATCCTAGCCATCCTTCAAGACCCAGCTCAAATGTCATCTCCTCTGTGAAGGCCCTCCTAATCTTCCCCACTGGATGTGCGTTCTTCCTCCTCTCAATGAGCATCGACAGTACTTTCTTTGTACCTCTTTCTCCTGGGGCACTTTTCTTACTCTACAGCCATCTGTTTCCTCCTCCTTGTGAACTTGCAACCTCTCCATACATGAGATTTTAAGATCCTTGGAGGCAAAAACAATCTTACTCACCTATCTACATCATCCAGCAGAGCAAATTACATTCAAAATGCATTCATTAAATATTAGTTTAGATGGAAAATAATCCCATTTCAAAAATACAGCCTGGCAAACAAAGCAAAGCAGACTGAGAAGGAGCCCTATTAAACTATCAAAAAAAATCACTAAACTTCAAAAAAAGAAAAAAAAAAACCAACTTCCTAAAGCTTGAGGAACCATTTGAAATATACAGTGTAAATTGGTTCTGTCTTTTTATGGAACATATTCAGTAATACATAACAAAATGGGTAACATGGTTCATTGCCTCTGATTTGGTGTATGAATTAATTTAAAAGAACAAAACAAATTAGTTCAAAATACTCATAAGAGTATCAGTAAATAATAAAATTTTGGAAGCCATCTAAATAATCAAGAAAGTGTCATTTGTGAAGCCAGGTCCTATCAAATTCTACTCTTTAGCCAAAAATAAATGACAAGCATGAGAATTATGTCTATGAGTAAAAATGGGGTAGAAGGGGAACCCATGAACTGATCACAGTTATCTATATGTGCATATAATGGAATAAAGAAAAGTTAAACTGGAAAATTTAATGTCTGCAGGTTCTTTCCTTAAAAAGGTACTGGTATATTCAACTTTCTTTTAAAGTTGTACTTGAGCAAGCAAATATTCAAAAAAGAGTTGGGTTTGGAGGGAAGAAATCACTCTATTTGATTTTCCTTCAACCCTCATGCAACATCTTATCTGACTCCCCTGCTGACATCAAAGCAGGATACCCCTGGGAGCTTCACCGAGAAATCAGAGGCAGGATCAGCATTTTTAGCAGTAGGCCCTGCACCAGGATTCAGAGAACATTTGCTCTTTTAAAAACAAAAATGCAATTCATTCTGAAAGGTGTTAATTTAGCAAACAGGTATGTAAGCCTTCAAACAGCTCTCGTTGGCTTTCAGACAAAAGAGACAGGACACAGGACATGAAGTAAAAATATAATCAAGAGGCAGAAAGAGAATAGGATGATTTTTTCAAAACTGGCAGCTTCTAGAAGGGACTAAGAAACAAAACTGAGACTCTAAGCTTTCTTCTCAAGCTCACCTCATCTTCCCAGTCTGTGGGTTCTCCAGGTTTTCTCAATATGTTGGAAAGATTCTCCATTGCTTGACCTGTGCTTCCTATGGATATGGTAGAAATAACTACCAATTCATACCAATGGAAGCTTGCAAGGAAGAGTTTTTTGTTGTTGTTGGTTAGTTTGTTTAAATGTTATTTTGGTTTTGTCCAATTTACCAATAATGATTCACTATACCAAGCGAATGGAATGATGTAGACCCAGGGGTCCATAAAGGCATGGTCCCAAGTAATCAAATTAATGGAGGAAAAAAAAGACACAAGGAACATTTAGTGAATAAGAAAGCATACGACTTCAAAATGATACAGAATTTAATGTGATGTTTATTATACAATATAGGCCAGATGGTACAATGGTAAAGAATTCTTCTGCAATGCAGCAGATGCAGGAGACTCGGGTTTGATCCCTGGGTCAGGGAAGACCCCCTGGAGGAGGAAATAGCAACCCACTTCACTATTCTTGCCTGGAAAAAATCCCATGGACAGAGAAGCCTGGAGGGCTACAATCCATGAGGCCTAAAAGAGTAGGACATGATTGAGCGACGAAGCACACACACAAACACGCAGGCCAGAGTACAAAGGGGGAGAGAGAAAATGTGAGTTAACATTTACAAGGACATAAGATTTCGGGTGAATTTTAATCTCTGGGTACTTTTAAAAAGTTTATTATTAATTTTTCAAACATAAGAAATATGGAAAGGAGAGTCAAACTCATACACTAACCAACTAAACAACTGAGAACAATTTTGCCCCATTTGCTTTATCTACTATGCGAGTGTAATTTTTTTTCCTGAACCATTTCAGTTTCACTCATCAACTATGAACAACAACAGTCTCCTACATAAGCATACCATTATTACATCTAAAAAATTAACCATAATTCTCTATTTAAATTTCCCTAGTTGTTCCAAGAAATCATTTTTACCGCTATTCCATTTTCTGATTCAGTGCCCAGCACTGTAGTGTTCATGCACTACATTCGATCGGCGTGTCTCCTTAGCCTCTTATTCTAAGACAGCACCCTCGCTTACTTTTCCCGCGTGACACTGACTTTTTAAAGGGACTGGGCCAGTTGTCTTAGAGAATACTCCACACCCTGAATTTGTCTGTTTTCTCTGGTGTCATTTCACTCGTTTCTCTGTCCCCATATTTGCTGTAAACAGGAAGTCAGATCTCAAGGCTTGATTAGATGCAGGTTTGGGTTAGATTCCAAAGAACAGGCAGCATATAAAATGTACAAATTAACATGATTTATCAACATTTGCAATTTGGTATTAAGAACAAAAGGTAACAGTCAACTGAGAAGGAAGAAACCAAAGCCGGCACCTCTAATTACACTTCCCATGTAGACAGCTTCCAACAATCATAAAGTACTTTTATAACGTTATTTTGGATGATGCTCACCTGCCCTCCTTCCCTCACAGGTTTGTTATATTATCATCCTTACTTTACTAATGAGGGAAACTAAGACTCAGTGAAGTCAAATAACATGAAAAAAAAAAAATTTTTTTTAAATAAATAAATGACATGCCAAAGATCAACAATATAGAAGTAGCATAACTAAGTCTCAAACTCGGGTCCTAGAATAGCATGGAGTTACTCAGAAAAGGCTACATGGAAGAAGAACTCTATTCTAGGTCTTTAAAAATGAGAGCATTCACTCATTTCAGGCCCTGGACTAGATGTGGGGGAAATATCAGTACGCAAGATAGTCATGGTTCCTTTCCTCATAGTTATAGGTCCTCCCCTCACCTAAAGTGTGGTGGCAAATACAAGACAAAAATAAAATCACACAGGAAAGTGGAGGAGGGCATTCCAGACAAAGGAAACCATGTGAGCAAGACCAGACAGAGGTAAAAAGCATGATGCTGAGGCAATGGGAGGACAATAAAGGGATCAGCCAGAGAAAAATCAAGCTAGAGATGGGAAGCTCTACTGAAGTGTTCTCTCCCTGTTTTCAAAAGATGCACAAATAAGTGAAAGTAGAATGCTGTACGTGTTTATGTTCAAACAAGCACCTTACACATCTCCTTGCCCCAGGCTAAGTCATCTTTATGAACCTTTTGCTCTTTCTGTATCTGCTGCAACAACAGCAGAGACATTCTTCCCAAGGACATAGGATTCAGCTGGCCCTACTTTTTACCTGAAGCTGTCCTCAAAAGACTGCACCAGTATTAGTTATTGCAGCAACAAACCAGTAGAAGCATCTAAGTTCAGAACTACAAAGTCAGTTAAAACCACTTCAAAAGCTTCTAGTTATCATAACGCACATCCCAGGTAAGGTTGTAAGTGAAAGTCGCTTAGTCATGTCCAACTCCTTGCGACCCCATGGATTATACAGTCTATGGAATTCTCCAGGCCAGAATACTGGAGAGGGCAGCCTTTCCCTCCTCCATGGGATCTTCCCAACCCAGGGATCGAATTCAAGTCTCCCGCATTGCAGGTGGATTCTTTACCAGCTGAGCCACAAAGGAAGCCCATACTGGAGTGGGTAGCCATTCCCTTCTCCATGGGATCTTCCCAACCCAGGGATCGAACCCAGGTCTCCAGCATTGCAGGTGGATTCTTTACCAGCTGAGCCACAAGGGAAGCCCATACTGGAGTGGGTAGCCTATCCCTTCTCCAGTGGATCTTCCTGACCCAGGAATCCAACCAGGATCTCCTGCATTGCAGGTGGATTCTTTACCAACTGAGCTATCAGGGAAGCTCCTGAGGCTGTAAAAGATCCCCCAAAGGCACAACAACCTGTTTCAACCTCTCTGCCCCCTTCCTTCAGGGCCTTCTCACTAACAGATGTGTGTTCCTACAAACCGGCAGAAAGTGCTGATGCAAATCAAAAAGCTGTGGATGCCACAAAGGCCAAGCAACGTACCTTGTTTTTTCAGCACCTTGTGGCCTTCAAAGCACTTCCGTATGTGTTATCTTGTTTAATCTTCACGATACTCCTTCAAGGTAGGAACAGTTCAATCATTTAGTCAACAGATATCTACTGAGTATCTGCTATGGGCCAGACACTGATCTACTCACTGAGTAAGGAACAAACCAACATTCACCTTCATGAAGCATACATTTTAGGGCAGGGGGAGGTGGAGACAAATATTTATAGACAATGCAACACTAATTAGTGGTAAGTGCTGCAAAAAAAAAAAAATAGGGCAAATAAGGGAGTCAAGCATGACAGGGAGTGCTACAAACAGAGTGATCAAAGACGGCCTGTGTGAAGAAACATTTGAGCAAGAGTTCCGAAGGAAGTGAGGGAGAAAGTCATGTGGGTATTTGGCAGGAGAGAATTCCAGGCAGAGAGAATAGCAAAAGTTCTGAGATTGGAATGCACCCAACCAACTGTGGAACAGCAAAGAGAACAGCATGGCTGGAGCGCAAGAGTGAAGTGGACAATGGAGGAAAACTAAGAACCTGATCAGGCAGGGCCTGATCTTGTAGACCACTGAGACAAAGATTTTATAAACCATTCTCATCCTCACTCTACAGATAAGGAAAAGTCAGAAAGTACAAAGGACTTGCCTAAGGTAAAAGGTGACGTCTTGGGGAGCACCCTGCATTGCAACTTCGAACTCTACTCAGGGCTCAAGAAGCTCAGGCTTCTCCTTGTGGGGGTTAAAAGTGCTCTTTAAAACACAAAGAAAGAACAGACTCTGTATGATTTCAACTCCCTTAGACCATGAAATTTTTGCACCTTGTTTTATGTCCCTGGATATGTTTCAATGTCTCCTAGTTTATAGTCTATGGGAACTTGAATAGATTTTGTATCCTACTGTTACGTTATGCTGACTTGGTTCATGGGGCCTTTCAGATCCACTACATCCTTCTACTTTTCTGTATATTCATTCTATTAATTTTTGAGAGTTTGATAAATTGAAACTCCAACTAAAAATCTTAATTTATCTACTTAAAAAAATAATTGTAATACATAGAACTATATGTAACTTGTTCTGTATTTTCCAAGTCTCCTGTAAATGTGTTTTCATACTTTCACAATTTCAAAAATAAAAAGGAAACAGAAAAAAAATAAAGCACAAAGAAAGATTAAGTGAGTGCCTTATCATGGAAGGAGAGGCAAAGTACCCTGAGACTCAGCCATCCCATTTCTGAGTATATTCCACAGGGAACTCTTCAAGAGTCCAAAAGGAGGTGCAGATTTAAAGATGGTGATGCCTTCACTGTTTGAAGCAGCAAGGGGTTAGAAATGACAAAACTGTCTTATTCTAGGGGAATAATAAGTAAAATGTGGTACATGCACATGATTGATTGCTCTGCAACCAAGAGAAATAATTAACTAGGTACACACAGAACACTATGAACAGAGCTCAGAAATACGGTACTTGTTTGAAAAAGAAAAAAGAAAAAATCTGAAATAAAAGGGTGGTCATTGCTTCTGTTCCAATATTGCTGATTCTTCTCCTTCCAAGAAGGCCCCTGTCCCCTTTGAAGGTCAGCATGGCCATGTGATTTGCTTTACAAAAATGGGAGCAAAAGTGACACTTCTGGGCAGAAACTTTAAAAGCCAGCATGTGGTTCTCAAAATTCCCTTCTCATTAAGCATATTTCAGACATGGTGCCTCCCTCAGCTTGAGTCCCTGATTGGAATCCAATCAAAAGAGCCTCCCATTGACCTGAAAGCATGTTAAACTACTGAGATTTTCTAGTCTATCCCAATTGATGCAGATTTATAGCACAATAGGATTTTTAATAAAAAATGAAAATATTTAAAGTGCACAACATGATGGTTCACTATATCCACATAGTGAAATGATTTCAGTCATGCTAATTAACATACACATCTCCTCACACATTTACCATCTGGGGTGTGTGTGTGACAAGAGCACCTGAAATCTACTCTCCCAGCAAATGTCCAGTATTCAACACAGCATTATTAACTATAGTCATCATGCTAAGCATTAGATCTCTAGACTTATTCACCCTATTAACTACAACTTTGTATCCTTTGATAAATATCCTCCCATTTCCCCCACCTCCCCACCCCAGGTAACCACCTATCTACTCTATGCTTTCATGTATTCCACTTTTTTAGATTCCACATAAAATCTGAGATCATGCAGTACTTTTCTTTCTGTGTCTAGCTTATTTCATTTAGCATACTGTCCTCCAGGTCCATCCATGGTGTTGCAAATGGCAGGATCTCCTCCTCTTTCAAGGTTGAATAATAGCCCAATAGTATACAGCACCCTAAGCACACAAAACAATACTATCTACCTCCCAAAAGCACACATATACTCAACAAATAGGTAGAATTATAAGACCCTATATTAACATCTAGAGTGGGTGACATGATGTCTTGGGGAGAGGAGAAAGTGGGGAGCAGGGAATGAAAGAAAAGGGGGAAATAAAAAAAATGAAAAGCTATTAAAAGACTTGATAAACAGACTGTGCAAATATTAGAAATTTCACTAATTCACTCCACAAACATTTGTGCACTTATTACTTGCCAGGTACTATTCCAGGCACTACTTATTGAACAGCAAATCAAAAAAGGGGAGTCCAATCTTATAGTTTATAAGGTGTACAGAAGACAGAAATATTTAAAATACCCCAGTAAAAGATTATGGACAGTGAATGAGTGTCATTACAAAAGTCAGGTGACATGAGAAAAAGGGACCCGCTTTAGATTAGGTGGTCTGTGAACATCTCTAAGGAAATGACATTTACTCAAAGAGGTGAAGACTGCTTCCTTCGCAGCTTGGGAAGAGGAAGGGATGATTCATGTCAGGCAAAGGGAACAGCGTGTGCAAGGGCCTGGAGGGAGCATGGACCATCCCATGGAGGAAGTGAAAGAAGACCAGTGTAACGGAAGAAAGGAGCAGCAGGAAATGTGGTTAAAGAGATGGGGCGGGGAAGGGGGGACACAGCAGACTTATAGCCTAATATAAAAGAATTTGGATTTTATTTTATTCTAACTGCAATGAAACTATGAAAACTTTTTTTTTTTTTTTTGGTGGGGGGGTGCTGAGTTGTGAGGTTTGTGGGATCTTACACCTTAGTTCCCTGACAAGGGATTGAACCCAAGCCCTCAGCAGTGGAACCAGGAAGTCCTGATCACTGGACCACTAGGGAATTACCAGTGAAAACATTTTAAACAGGGAAATGACATGATCTTGTTTTCAACTTATTTCACTCTAACATTTAGCACCCTTGCAATATGCTCATGTATTTTTGCAAACTTGCAAAAGAAACATTTTTGCAGTCTTTCTCTTCAAGGACCCCCAGAAGCTGCATAGAATTCAGGTCCCATGTAACATAACTTTGTCTGAATGGGCTAAGTGCTACATTAAAGAGCAGTCCCAAGTGCCAGGGAGTCACAGAGAAACAACCTTGCCAATTTAGTACCAAGAGTTCTTTAATGTCAATGGACTTTTTTCTTTATTTTACACTTTATGATAATGTGCCAAATCATGCCCTGATCTACTGAGAGAAACATAAGTACATCAGTTTTGCTTGAAAAGGGGGAAAGATGTATTAATAGATGTGTAGAGCTTTCCCCCCATGAGAGAGGCAGGAAATGTAGGGGAACAGTCCCTGTTTGTCTCAGGCAGCCTACACAAAGATGCCTCCTATTGTAACACAGCAATGAGTCATGGAGGTAGATGCAGATGGCACAGAAAACTGGGTAAGGGAGAGTCGGTTATCCAGAAGCTAAGGCATCTTATCTACCACCACGACTGGAAATTACCTTCAAGTTTCCCTGGCTAGCATTTTCTAGCCAGTAACAAAGGTACCAGCAGCTAACACTGATGGAAGATTTACTATTAGCTCATTTAGTCTTCACCACTCGAAATAGGTCTACCATTAGACCCATTTTCACAGATGAAAAAACTAAACCTAAGCCCTAGAGAGACCTGACCCAGACCACAAAACCACAAACTTAGCCTGACTCCAGAGTCCAGCCTTTTACCCACTGTTTAGAATCTCCCAGTCCCACCAAATATATCTGCCACCAACTCCAGGAGTTTTTTTCTTCCCTCTCCCCTTTGTAAGAACACAGTCACAGCTGTAAGAACTTTGTAAGTTCTTACAGTCACTTTGTAAGAACACTGGGGTCACAGTTAACAACAGAATGACTACAGATACTTCCACTCACCGCTGCTGCTGCTGCTTAGTCACTTCAGTCATGTCCGACTCTTTAAGACCCTATGGACTGTAGCCCGCCAGGCTCCTCTGTCCATGGGATTCCCAAGCAAGAATACTGGAGTGAGCTGCCTTGCCCTCCTCCAGAAGATCTTCCGGACCCAAGGGATCGAACCTGCATCTCTTTTGTCTCCTGCATTGGCAGGTGGGTTCTTTACCATTAGTGCCACTTGGGAAGCCCCACTTTCACTCTCTACCTTCTTCCAAAACGAATGGGAGCACGACGGTCAGGACACAACATTCAGTCAGAATCCACTGTGGTCAAAACTTGTCTTGTCCTGCCCTGCTCTGGTGGTGGTGGTACAGGTGAGGATGATTTCAGACTATTTTAAGGGGATAAAATTCTGTACACTAAATGTGCATCAATGTTTGCAAAGTTATCCACTAACCTGGACAAGTTAATATCAAGTAAAACAGACACTTCAGTATTGAAAGGAGTTTGTCTGAGGAATGTGGTTGAGCTCACATCACAGGTCTGTCCACCACTGGCCTTGTGATCATTATAGGGGTGGACAGAGCCACCAAGCCAACAGGTCCCCAGGCTATTAAAATTGAGAGAGACAAAGGTTACAGAAATCACCAAAGGGCAGAAGGTCGAGGCCTAATCTGTTCTTCTCATCAGCTGGTTTCCTAAAGTTTCCAGGGGTGCAGGTAAGCGATTAAGAACTCTTTATCTTTTCTGTTTATTTTTCCAGCTCGCCAGATCTTTCTCCTTCACACAGTCCTGTCCCTTACCTAGGATGCAAAAGAGTTGCAAGAACTCAGAAACATCCATGAAACAGACTCATCGCTATTTAAAGAAGTAAACTGCTGGTTTGTGATGAACACTGGAAGTAGCAGAGATGGAGCACCTTGTGTGTGAGTTCCAAGAACATGGTGTCATGTCTCAGGTCCGAAATTAGGGCTCATGGTCAATTAAAGCAGCTCAGGAGAGACACTGATGAGAAGAGATCTGGTGAATGAATAAAAAGTCAGATGAAGAAAAGAAAAGCAGCTCCCTTCAAAACAAGAGTCTCCAGGAAGAAGGCCAAGGAATGGGAGCCCCCAAAGTCGACCAGTAAAAAGCCTCGGGGGTGTTGGTGTACACACGTCCTCGCTGGCCTGGCAGCGGCCGCGACTAGCCACTCCCAGCCCACAGGTGTCAAGCATGAAGGTGAGGACTGCTCGCCGGCCCCAACTCCACATTCTACATCCTAAGTTGATCTCAAGAAGCAGATGCGATCTTAATTTTTCCAAAATATCGGCTCCCTTCTCCCCCCGTTACACACCAGAATCCCAGGGAATCTAGGAGAAAGAGCTGGGGAGAGGCGGGCGATGAACCAGTTTTTATTTTTTAGGGAGAGGGAAAATGACCAGGGGTCAGGGATGACTGAAAGGGTCAGTAAAGGGGTGGGGATGGGGCATCGCTACTCGTTGGGTGCACGGACTGGTCTGAGTCAGGAGCACAATCAGTGCTTAGTCACCGATACCTCGGCGGCCGGGAGTTCCTCGCGGCCGACGGCCCGAGACGTACATGATGACCCGAGTAGAGAGCCCCGCGCGAGGCGCACACCCGACTCGGCTTCTGCACCCCGGCCCGGGCCTCCCCAGCCCGCTCCCCACCCCAAGACTTACTCCGCCGAGCTGGTCCCGTTAACCGCGGAGCCGTCCGGGGCCGGGTTCAGCTGGATGGGCGTCGGCTTCTTCTTGGGCATTTTGGACCCAGGAAAGGCGCTCCCAACTCTGAGGGCGGCCCCTCTAGCTTCCTCCGAGCTGCCCCGCGCCGGCCTCGCGGGGCCAAGTCAGGGCCGCAAACCCGAAGGCTGCCTTCGGGGGGCGCGCCCTGCGCGGTCCCGTCAGGGCCAAAGGGCCAGTGGCGGTCTGGGGGAACCCCCGGCCCACTTGCTCCGTGCACAGGGAACCGAAGGGCTTCCCCGCCGGCGCAGCTCGGCAGCCCGGGATTCCCTCCCGCTCTCCCTCAGTCAACCGGTCCCCCGGCGCGCGCACCACAACGCTGCTCCAGCCACAGCCCGGGAAAGTGTGCCGCCGCCACTGCCGCGTTCCAAGCAGCTCAGCGCAGCAGTCCCAGAGAGGGACTGGAAGGCGGGGGAGGGTTGGGGGAGGGCTGGGGACAGGGGAAGCCTCGCCCCCCCAATTCCAGGAGGCTGCGTTTTCCACACGCCCACCTGGCTCCGCCCCTATTGCCTCTCTAACAGCCAATGAGAGCACGCCTCGGCGGCAGATGACGCGGAAATACGTCACGGGGCGCGGCGCGCTGCTCTGGGGGCGGGGTCCGGCCCTGGCTCCACAGCGCCCTCTGCCGCCTAGAGACTCCCAGGTGGACCCACCGGGAAAGGAGGTCGTGCATCCTGGCTCCCGTAGCTAGTCGAGGTGAGCTTGATCCGGTAGGTCGCCACGTGGTCTCCTCCTCTACTGTGACTGTAGCCCCAGGGCCGAGTCACATTGATGGAACTAAAGTAATAAAATGAATAAATAAAAAGACTCCTTCCTGTTTCTAGAGGCAGCGTTGGGGAATAGACAACTTGTCAAGAGACTCCTTGTGTGTAGCAAATTGGCAAGTAGAAAGTTAACATGTAAAACGGTAATACACACTACTAGTCTGCTGACAAGGGTACATGGAAATAAGTATTCAGTGTGGATGAGACTTTAAATTGGAGCATTTCTGAGAGCAGATTGGGAATATATTTTTAAAACCTTTTGAAAAAAGTCCTTTCAACCAATAATTCCAGTTCTATAAAACTTGAAGAAAGAAGATGTGAATTAAGAGCTTAATAAGATGAAGACGATTTGTGTGATTCAAAATACACATTCAGTTCACCTCTTCCTCTTTCCCTTTCCATTCAGTCCTAAAGGCATTAGGTGTGCAAAACAATGGAAGCATCTACACCCGGTGGTCCAGAGCAGCCCTAGTCACCTAGCCATTTGCAATCTGTAGAGGGTAAAGTTTCCTTTTCATTTTTTAGCCGTTGATGCTGTTTGAATTTTTTGTTATTACGTGTATAATTTATTCATTTTAAAACATATTTTATAAATTGTTTAAAGATTAACATGAGAATGTAAAATTGTGCAGATATTTTGGAAAACAGTCTGCCAGTTCCTCAGTTAAATGTAGTTACCATATGACCCAGCAATTCCACTCCTATGTGCTCAAGAGAAATGAAAACATAATATCCATACAAAACTTGTACACAAATTTTTATGCAAATGTATGGCAGCATTATTCATAATAGTCAAAAAATGGAGACAACCCAAATGTCCATCAACAGATAAACAAAATGTGGCACATCCATGCAATGGAATATAACTTGACCATAATAAGGAATGAAGTGCTCATCTGTGCTATAGCATTCGTGAACTTTGGAAACATCATGCTAAGTGAAAGAAGCCAACCACAAGACCCCACATATTTTGTGATTTCATTTACATGAAACATCCAGATAGGCAACTTTATAGAGCCAGACAGTAGATTAGTGATTGTTTAGGGTTTGATGGGAAAGCTGAGCAAGAAACAGTAGAATGACAGCTAAAGGGTAAAAGCTTTCCAAAAACTAAGATCTTGGCATCCAGTCCCATCACTTCATGGCAAATAGATGAGCAAAAAGTAGAAACAGTGACAGATTTTATTTTGGCCTCCAAAATCACTGCGGATGGCGACTGTAGCCATAAAATAAAAGGATACTAGCTCCTTGGAAGAAAAGCTATGACAAACCTGGATAGCATATTAAAAAGCAGAGACATCACTTTGTCAATATAGGTTCATATAGTCAAAGCTTTGTTTTTTCCAGTAGTCAGTTATAGATGTGAGATTTGGACCATAAGAAAGGCCGAATTCCAAAGACTTGATGTGTTGGAACTGTGATGTTGGAGAAGACTCTTGAGAGCCCCTTGGACAGCAAGGAGATCAAACCAGTCAGTCCTAAAGGAAATCAGTCCTGAATATTCATTAGAAGGACTGATGCTGAAGCTCCAATACTTTGGTCACCTGATACAAAGATCCAACTCATTGGAAAACATCCTGGTATTGGAAAAGATTGAGGGCAGAAGGAGAAGGGGGCAGCAGAGGATGAGATGGTTAGATAGCATCATTGACTCAATGAACTTGAATTTAAGCAAACTCTGGGAGATAGTGAAGGACAGAAGAGCCTGGCATACTGCAATTCATGGGGTCACAAAGAGTCAGACATGAATCAGTGACTGAACAACACCAACACCATGCAGTGATATGAATGAATCTCATTAACATCCTGTTGGGTAAAAGAAACTAGACACGAGAAATATATATATATGTATATATCATATATATATTATACATATATTTACTCAAAACTGACAAATCTAGTCTGTGGAGGTGGAAGCTGGGATAAAGGTTATCCTTGAGGAGGAGAGGAATTGAAAGGTGAGTTAAAGGAGGCTTTGAGGGTGCTAGTAATGGTTGCTTTTAATTTCATGGCTGCAATCACCATCTGCAGTAATTTTGGAGCCCCAAAAAATAAAGTCTGACACTGTTTGCACTGTTCCCCCACTATTCCCCATGAAGTGATGGGACCGGATGCCATGATCTTAGTTTTCTGAATGTTGAGCTTTAAGCCAACTTTTTCACTCTCCTCTTTCACTTTCATCAAGAGGCTTTTTAGTTCTTCTTCACTTTCTGCCATAAGGGTGGTGTCATCTGCATATCTGAGGTTATTGATATTTCTCCCGGCAATCTTGATTCCAGCCTGTGCTTCTTCCAGCTCAGCGTTTCTCATGATGTACTCTGCATATAAGTTAAATCAGCAGGGTGACAATACACAGCCTTGATGTACTCCTTTTCCTATTTGGAACCAGTCTATTGTTCCATGTCCAGTTCTAGCTGTTGCTTCCTGACCTGCATACAGGTTTCTCAAGAGGCAGGTCGGGTGGTCTGGTATTCCCATCTCTTTCAGAATTTTCTACATGAAATTAAAAGATGCTTACTCCTTGGAAGGAAAGTTATGACCAACCTAGACAGCATATTAAAAAGCAGAGACATTACTTTGTCAACAAAGGTCCATCTAGTCAAGGCTATGGTTTTTCCAGTAGTCATGAATGGATGTGAGAGTTGGACTGTGAAGAAAGCTGAGCGCTGAAGAATTGATGGTTTGAACTGTGGTGTTGGATAAGACTCTTGAGAGTCCCTTGGACAGCAAGGAGATCCAACCAGTCCATCCTAAAGGAGATCAGTCCTGGGTGTTCATTGGAGGGACTGATGTTGAAGCTGAAACTCTATAATTTTGGCCACTTCATGCAAAGAATTGACTCACTGGAAAAGACCCTGATGCTGGGAAAGATTGGGGACAGGAGGAGAAGGTGAGAGGATGAGATGGCTGGATGGCATCACCGACTCGATGGACATGAATTTTGGTAGACTCTGTGAGTTGGTGATGGACAGGGAGGCCTGGTGTGCTGTGATTCACGGGGTCACAAAGAGTCAGACACGACTGAGCGACTGAACTGAACTGAACTGAACTGAATGTTTGCTTTCTTGCTCTGGGTAGAGATCACAGGAAAGTGTGTTCCACTTATGATTTTTATTATCTTTCAATAAAACAAATGTGTGTTCTGGACCTATGTTACCCCTCAATAAAACAATTACTAGAGAAAAAAAAAAAAGAAATTTACCCAACATCACTAATCATCAAGGAAATGGAAATCGAAACCACAATGAGATATCACCTAATACCTGTTAGAATGGCTATGATCAAAAAAAACAGAGATAAATGTTGGCAGGGTGTGGAAAAAAGGGAACCCCTGGGCTTTTTGGTGGGAATGCAAATTGATACATCAAAAAACCCCATAAAATTAGTGGAGTTTCTAAAAAAAATGAAATTAAAAGTAGATCTGCCAAATGATCCAACAATTCCACTCTTGGGTATGTATCCAAAGGAATTGAGATGAGGATCTCATAGAGATCTCTGCACTCCATGTTCAACACAGCCTTATTCACAGTTGTCAAGATACGGAAACAGCCTAAGTGTCCATCAACAGATGAACAGAGGAAGAAGACCTGGAATGGAATATTACTCAGCCATGAGATACAAGGAAATCCTGCCATTTGCAATGATGTGAATGGGCCTTACCCTAAAAGAAATAAGTCAGACAGAGAAAAACAAATACTGTATGATCTCACTTGTATGTGAAATCTATAAAACCCAAACTCAGAGAAACAGTAGAGTAGAGGTTACAAGAAACTTTGGTAGAGGAGATGAGGAGATATTGGTGAAAGGGTACAAACTTCAGTTATAAAATTCACAAGTTCTGAGGACCTGATATAGAGTATGGTATAGCTAATAATACTGTAGTATATAATCGAATGTTGCTCAGAGTAAATTTTAAATGTTCTCACACAAAACAGAAATGGTCATTTTGGAACAGCAAGGAAGGCTTAGTTAATGCTATGGTATAATCATTTTACAATATATAGCTTTGTCAAATCAACGTTTTGTACACAAACTTACACAATGTTATATGTCAATTCAGTTCAGTTCAGTCACTCTGTCGTGTCCGACTGACTCTGTGACCCCATGGATTGCAGCACACCAGGCTTCCCTGTCCATCACCAACACCCAAAGCTTGCTCAAACTTACGTCCATCGAGTCAGTGATGACATCCTCTGTCGTCCCCTTCTCCTCCTGTCTTAGGTCTTAGGTCAATTACATCTCCATAAAACATGGGAGAAAAAGAAATCACAAGAAGACTTTTTTTCCCTGTCAGAAAATAGGTCAGACCAACTGAAATGTATTTTTATTTTTTCTATTTCATTTTTCAGATTGAAAGAAAATATAGGCCTTTCTCACATTAAAACATACAGGCTAGGCCTTCTGAGTATTTTGTGGGTTTAAAAAAAAATTATGTAACTAGTGCCGGCTTAATATGGGGGAAAAAACTAGAATAGTATAAAAAGATAATTAAGAACCATTCATGAAACACTACCAATTACATTATGGAGTCCTGTATTCATATTAACCATGCTCACACAGTTAATATTTTAGAATCAGTGAACTTTATGATATTATCAGTCTATGAGTTTTATTTTAGCAGCAAGTCCATATTTGCTTCTTACAAATTAAGACCTTTTATTCTCTTATGATGACAAATTCAACTGGGAAATTCAAAATAAAAAAATGTCAAGTTATGATAAACAAAAGTTAATCCATATGAGGAAATTCCACCTTACGTTTTCCTTTTTTTTTTTTGCCATATTCCAAGTAGCATGTGGGATCTTAGATACCCCACCAGAGATCAGACCCACACCCCCTGCAGTGGAAGCTTGGAGTCTTAACCACTGTATCGCCAGGGAATTTCCTTCTTCATTTTTATACCACATTTTCCTACTCTCTAGTCATGAGAGAACTCTGACTTTTTATTAAAGGCTTTTACTATCATTAAAACTCCCTTTGCCTATAATTCATTCTGCAGGGTGGGGCTGACTTTTTTAATGTTTAAATAAACAGCTAAGGAATATAATCCATTGTCTAGATTTTTAAGCTCCTGTGAGTTTGGCAGCTGTTCCTATTGAGTAACTGAGTGAAGGGTCACAGTGGAAAGGGTAACACTACCCTCCCCTCCCCCTTCAGAGGCAGTACATCCACTTTCTCAGTTCTACATGTCAGACATTCCAAATGCAATGAAACCACTGGGTTATTTTGAGAGCCACATTTAATGGTCACTTGCCCTTCATTTAAAGGAAAAGGTGCCCCAAGCAAGGTGAGGGCTGATACAATTTCAGTTGCTCTCTAAGGATGTGGCTTCAACCAGACAGGATGTCAGATCTGGCACCTTTTTTTTGGAGGGGAGTGGGGGTAGGGACCTCACCCTGTCTTGGCATCCGTGAGAGATGTGCTACTTTGCTTTTCTCCCTTGGGGAGCACAATGAAAGAAGATATACTTGGGACATACCAGCTTCCTCGAGGGCAGCTGTGGGGAAGGAAGTCTTCACTTCCTTTGCAATCACAGTCCAGGATCCCGGATATTCTTAATCTTGAATCTGATCTGAGATGAAACAAATCTTTCCCAGAACATTTATTTGAATGCTTGTCATCACTGGTCAGTTTGTTTTTTTTTTTCATTCTTGCTTCTACTCAACGGAAAACCCCAGCATCATCCTTTTCCTGTCAAGTGCTTTGCAAAGATTACAGGCAGGAAATTTAAAATGAGAGTGACCATTTAATCTACAGATTTGAGAGCTATGATAAGAGAATACAGGGCTTACACAGGTAGAGTCATTGTAACATCTATCAATCTTTTTATAATTCACACTCCTGCTCAGAGGCCAGGTCACCTTGTAGAGAGCTTAGAATTTGTCTAAAGAGAGTTTCATCCCCAACAATGAACAGTGCGTGACGCGTAGTCTCGGGTTTATGTATGTTTTAAGATATTTTAAATTATACTAATTGGTACATCAGTGTGTTTTAGCTCAGTTGGAAAAGAATCCACCTGCAATGCAGGAAACCCCGGTTCGATTCCTGGGTCGGGAATATCCTCTGGAGAAGGGATAGGCTACCCACTCCAGTATTCTTGGGTTTCCCTTGTGGTTCAGCTGGTAAAGAAACCACCCGCAATGTGGGAGACCTGGGTTCAATCCCTGGGTTGGGAAGATCCCCTGAAGAAGGGAAAGGCTACCCACTCCAGGACTCTGGCCTAGAGAATTCTGTGGACTGTATAGTCCATGGGGTCGCAAAGAATCAGAAACAACTGAGTGACTTTCACTTTCACTTTTCACTTCATACTCCCAGGGAGCAAGGAATCTCTTCTCTGTGATGTTCCAGATTGTTTTCATTGTACAGTCTCATAAAACATAAAGTATTATTATTGTCATCATACTGATAGCAATTTGGTGTCATTATAATTACTACTGAGCCATACTGCTATTTATTCTTGCTCCTGCGTGTGCTTTCTCTGAATAGAAAGACCTTTATAACTAGATCCTTGTTTGGTACCCGATATAGGAGAAGGCCATGGCACCCCACTCCAGTACTCTTGCCTGGAAAATCCCATGGACGGAGGAGCCTGGTAGACTGCAGTCCATGGGGTCGGAAAGAATCGGACACGACTGAGCGACTTCACTTTCCCTTTCCCTTTCATGCACTGGAGAAGGAAATGGCAGCCCACTCCAGTATTCTTGCCTGGAGAATCCCAGGGATGGCGGAGCCTGGTGGGCTGCTGTCTATGGGGTCGCACAGAGTCGGACACGACTGAAGCGACTTAGCAGCAGCATGGGCTTCTGTGTAAAGAGAGTGGGAGACAGTTCATTTTAGAACTTTAGAGCTTGAATTAAATAGTAAAACTGAGCCTTGGAGGGTTTAGTGGTGTCCTTTGTGGTCACATAGCTAGTTAGGGGTAGAACAGGAACACATCTAATTCCCAGGTTAATGATCTTCTAGAACCTCTTGGTACCTTGCCGAATAATAGGTAAAATTTGTTTTATTTGATAGTCATCAGGTAAGTTTGGCTGTGACATTTTCAAGTATCTCCAATTATAATGACGCTAAAGATCTTGATCATGCCATAAATAACGATAATATGATTGTTCCTTTATCTACCACCTCTTTCTCTAATTTTCATACTTACCTTCAATTTCAAGTGGCTTCAAACCATATTTGGCATAAGTTCAATGGTTTGAATAGATCATAATCCACGTTTTTGAGTTCTACGAATCTGGGGCCAAACTTAGAAACTGACAAAACTCAGTGTCATTCAAACTTAGTTTAAAAACCGTTGGGGAAAAAAAGCAATTTCATACAATGTCCATAATGCATACAATTCAAATTTATTTTAGAGAAATAATCAGAGATGTGCACAAAGATTTATATATAACAGAGATGTGTATTTCAGCATTACTCATAATAACAAGCTGTAAACACAAATTAAATTTTCTTTTATACTAACTTTGTTTGCTCTCTTTGGTGAATTCAGTGTTTTCTTCCCCGTTCCCTCCTCTCCATCTTGGAAGAAAAAATCAAGAATTTGTTAACAGTAATTACCTTTAGAAAGAAAGACTTACCAAGTGGGAAGAAAAGCTTTCACTTTTCATTTTGTACTTTTTTTATTTTGTTAGATTTTTGTGTCCATATAAATGAACTGCTTTTTTTTTTTTAATTTTCTTTGAAAATGTCAACAGGTATTTCCTAGGCAGGAAGATAATGGCAATTTTTGTTTCCCTTCTTTGAATTTCTCTGTGCTAAAAAAGTAATAAATTATGTTATCTTAAGAAATTAATGGCCCAAAATAGAGGATTTTATGATGTATCTACATGATGAAACTTAGTGCATCAGTTTAAAAATCTCTCTTTAAAAGAGTGATGTAACGGCAGGGGAAAATGCTCCAAAAATAGTGACAAAAGCACTTATAAAAATTATATACATATGAGCACCATTTTATTAAAAAGCAGAGACATTACTTTGTCAACAAAGGTCCGTCTGGTCAAGGCTATGGTTTTTCTAGTAGTCATGTATGGATGTGAGAGTTGGACCATAAAGAAAGCTGAGTGCCGAAGAATTGATGCTTTTGAATTGTGGTGTTGGAGAAGACTCTTGAGAGTCCCTTGGATTGCAAGGAGATCCAACTAGTCCATCCTAAAGGAGATCAGTCCTGGATGTTCATTGGAAGGACTGATGTTGAAGCTGAGACTCCAACACTTTGGTCACCTGATGCGAAGAGCTGACTCATTTGAAAAGACCCTGATGCTGGGAAAGATTGAGGGCGGGAGGAGAAGGGGGCGACAGAGGACGAGATGGTTGGATGGCATCACTGACACAATGGACATGGGTCTGGGCAAACTCCGGGAGTTGGTGATGGACAGGGAGGCCTGGCGTGCTGCGTTTCATGGGGTCGCAGAGTTGGACACGACTGAGCGACTTAACTGAACCATTTTATTATTAAAATACAGTGTAAATATATATGATGGATAGAGAGAGGGAGAGATTGAGAGAGAGAGAAGACAAAGGAAATATTTCAAGATGCTAACAGTGTTTATTTCTAAGAGGTAAAATTATAGAGAAAGAAATGGCAACCCACTCCAGTATTCTTGCCTGGAAAATTCCATGGACAGAGGAGCGTGGCAGGCTACAGGGGCTACAGTTTATGGGGTTGTAAAGAGTCAGACATGACTGAGTGACTAAGTACACAAAAGTGTGGGTGAGATTATTTTATTTTTTATTTTGTGCTTTTCAGTGTTTTCCAGATTTTGTTGGTGAGTATTTGTTAGTTGATAGTGCCTCAGAGGACTTCGCTGGTAGCTCAGATGGTAAAGATTCTGCCTGCAATGCAGGAGACCCCAGTTTGATTCCTGGGTCGGGAAGATCCCCTGGAGAAGGAATAGGCTACCCACTCCAGTACTCATGGGCTTCCCTGGTGGCTCAGACAGTAAAGAATCTGCCTGCAATGCAGGAACCTGGCTTGAATCCCTGGATTGGGAAGATCCCCTGAAGAAGGGAAAGTCTACCCACTCCAGTATTCTGGCCTGGAGAATCCCCATGGACAAAGGAGCCTGGCGGGCTACAGTCCATGGGGTCACAAAGAGTCGGACATGACTAAGCACAGGCACAGTGCCTCAGACTCTGTCTCTTTTTTGTCTACACTCTCTGCTACGTGCTCCAACATCTTTATGCTGATGAGTTCCCAATTTTATTACTGCTGGTCTAGACCTCTCCTCCTGGGTTTCAGACGTGAATGCGTGCTAAGTCACTTTAATTGTGTCCGACTCTTTGTGAGCCCATGAACTGTAGCCCACAAGACTCCTCTGTCCATGGGATTCTCCAGGCAAGAATACTGGAATGGGTCATCATGCCCTCCTCCAGGGGATCTTCTGGACCCAGGCATTGAACCCACATTTCTTATGCCTCCTGCACTGGCGGGCAGGTTCTTTACCACTAGTGATACCTGGGAAGCCCCCTGAGTTTCAGACATATACAGCCAACTGCCTCCTTGGAATTTCTAGTACTTGGATGTCTCAGTGGGCATCACAAACTCAAAACATTTCAACTGGAACACTTGATTCCACTCCCTCACCCCACTCTAACCATCCTGTTTCCTCTCTTTGAAGCACCACCCACATCCAAACTGTGAAAAACCTGCGGAGTCCTTCCTGGCCTTGGGCTTCAGAGCCTCCTCCATGGCCCCTGTCTGACCATACCGCCTACCACACTGGGAGGAGTCCTCAGGACCAAAGGGTCATGCCTGCACTGAGTCTAGTCTACTTCTAGACCATTCTCTGGTTCCCCAAGACTCCAGAATTTCCTGCCCAAACAGTGCAGGGCCTCTTTCCCTGGTCCACCTTCCTGAGAACAGAGTGACATACTGCACCCAGGTGTAGACTCCCCCAGGCCCAAGAGGGGCCAAGGAACTATTTGAGGAGGTGTGGACAGAGCTTGACTCGTGGGCTGGATGTCCACGCACCTGGGGATGAAGGCCTTTGCAGCATATGATGGAGTTGGAGGGGAGAAGAGAAGGGGCAGCAGTGAGAAGAAAGCTAGGGTCCAGCTCTTCCTATGGTGCATTCTAGCTCTCTAGGAAATTTGAGAAATCTCAATTCCAACCTGGACTTCCATATTATTGTGAAAGTATATTTCTCAAGATAGGAGGACAGAACATATTTTATTTGATGACCTGAAGCTTAATGTATCATTTTTGCATGAGTAAGCATTTGGTATTGGGCGTCCATGTGGCCTCTTGCCCCGGGTCCTGCAAACATCAGGGGCGGGGCTGCCTATAAGTTCTGTCTCCCAAACATAAGAATCCTAACTGGCCCTCTGCTTTCCCTCTGGCCTCCTGAAAGTCCATTCTCCATATAGCAGCTCAAGGATCTTAACAAACATGCATTAGTCTCTTTTCAAGGCCCACCGGTGGCTCCAGTTCCAAAACCCTCATCAGACTTTTCAGCTCTGCCTCCATCAGACCTCACCTCATTCTACTTTCCCACTTAGTCACCAAACTCTGGCCACCATGACCTTCTTTCCTTCTTCTGAACACAGATGTTGTTCCTGTTTACTCAGTGTGGAGACCTTATGCTTGGCCGCCTACTTCTTGCTATACGCTGTGCCCAAGTGTCACTTCCTCATCCTCACTACATTGTCCCTATAGTCACTCTTTGTCACAATAGAAGATATTGGCAGCCAGAAAAGCTTGGGTTACAGTACAGATCAATGGTGAATATTAAACCATAGCCAGGTCTAGTGTCTCACCTGTCCAGGCTCTTTCCATAGCAATGGGTTACCTCCCTGAGGCTTCACTGAAACCGAAGAATCTGTCCTCCATATATATTTTTCTATAGTCTTTGTAAAACTATCTATTGAATCATCCTGTTATAGAGAAGGAAAAATCCTTATCGAGTTTCTAAAAAGCTCCATATGTAATGTACTACAATGCCCTCTCTTTTTTTATCCTTTCCTTTTGGCTGCACCTCATGGCATGCAGAACTTCCCCAACCAGGAATTGAACCCAGGCCCCGTGTGTTGGAAGCACAGAGTATTAACCACTGGACCACCAGGAAAGTCCCCATGCAAAACCTTCTTAAAAAAAGAAATATTTCTAGGCTTTCACTCAAAACTTCCTTTCATAACTTTTCTGTCCTCATAGGCAATAAAAAAGATGTCATTTTTTTCACATGAAATCATTTTGTTTTACTTCAAGCCTTTTGGCCATTTGCAATGTAAACATAAAAAGAAGCATTCTTATTTTGAAGGATTAAGACTACTGATTATAAAATGAAATAATCAGTTAATTCACATGGTCCTTATTCCTCTTCTTCTAACAATTGTGGTACTTCTTTTTTTGTTTGGTTTTGGTTTGGTTTTATTTGTGTTAAAATACAAAAAAAAATGAAGAAAAAAAACTGATTACTCCTTCACTTTCTGTAAGGTGCTGTGCTGTGCTTAGTCGCTTGTTGTGTCTGACTCTTTGTGACCCCATGGACTGTAGCTTACCAAACTTCACTGTCCATGGGGATTCTTCAGGCAAGAATACTGGAGTGGGTTGCCATGCCATCCTCCAGCGGATCTTCCCTGCCCAGGGATCGAACCCAGACCTCCCGCACTGCAGGGGATTCTTCACCATCTGAGCCACCAGGGAAGCCCTTCTATAAGATAATAGGTCCCAAATTCAGTGCTATATACCCTTTAGAACTGGGAACTCAATAAATACATTCAAATTAGTTTAAATTCTATTGAGGGAATTTTCTTCTATATTTTTAAAACATTTCTTATACTTTAAGCTTTTTTTTTTTTTACAGCTCTATTGAGACATAATCATATGATAGGTGGCATACATGGAAAAGATAACATTTGAACAATTTTGACATATGTGGAGAAACCATCACCACAATCAAGATAATAAACACATTCGCTACCTCCCAACAGTTTCCTTGTGCACCTTCAGAATCCTGCCCCTCTGCATCTGCCCATTGCCCCTACTAGAATTTTCATTTTTTTTTATTTTATTTATTTTACATTTTATTGGAGGGGCTTCCCTGGTGGCTCAGACAGTAAAGAATCTGCTTGCAGTGAAGGAGACCCATTTCGATCCCTGGATCGAGAAGATCCCCTGGAGAAGGAAATGGCTACCCATTCCAGTATTCTTGCCTGGAGAATCCCATGGACAGAGGAGCCCGGCAGGCTATGGTCCATGGGGTCGCAGAGTCGGACACCACTGAGCAACTAACACTCTTCACTTTCGTAGTTGAATTACTAGGTTGTGTTTAATTTCTACTGTTCAACAGTGACTCAATTATGCAAATTTTTTTCATTGTGGTTTATCCCATGATATTGAATATAATTCCCTGTGCTATACAGTTGGACCTTTTATATCTATCCTATATATAACTAGAAATTTGTATTAATGGAATTGTATGGTATGTACTCCTTAATGTGCTTTTTACTGAGGAGAGAGTGTCTGGCTTCTTTCACTGAGCATACTTGCTGAGGTTTACCCATGTAGTTGTGTGTGTCAGTAGCTCATTGATTGCTAAGGAGTAAGTCATTTTATTGACACATCACAATTAGTTTATTCACCTTTTGATGGATATTTGTATTGTTTCTATTTTTTTGGATATTACAAATAAAGCTTCTACAAACATCTATGTACAAGTTGTTATATGTATATGTTTTCATTTCTTTCTAGATATTCAAGAGTACAATGGCTGGGTCACATGGTAGGTGTATGTTGAACTTTTAAAGAAATTTCAAAACTATTTTCCAAAGTGTTTAATCTATTTTAGGGAATTCCCTAGTGGTCCAGTGGATGGAAATCTGTGCTTTCACTGCTGAGGGCCCTGGTTCAATCTCTGGTTGGGGAACTCAGATCCCACAAGCTGTATGGCACAGATTAAAATTTTTTTTAAATAAATAAAAATGCAATACAGTGAATTTTTTTTTAAAGCTATTTTACATCCCATCAGCAATGTAGGGGAGTTCCAGGTGTTCTACATCTTTGCCAGTATCTAGTATGATTAGTCCTTTAAAATATGTGTTGTTCTAGTGGATGCATACTGGTACCTCATTGTGGTTTTAATTCATATGTTTCTACTGACTAATGTGGGCTTCCCAGGTGGCTCAGTGATAAAGAATCCATCTGTCAATGCAGGAGACACAGGAGATGCAGGTTTGATTCCTGGGTTGGGAAGATCTCCTGGAAAAGGAAATGGCAACCCACCAGCAGAGTCAACTGAGAGACTGGGCATGCACACACTGACTAATGATTCTGAGCATTTTTTATATGCTATTTGATATCCATATATATTCTTTGGTGACGTGAATATTTAAACCTTTTGCGCATTTTGAACTGGGTTGTTTGTCTTATTATTGAGGTTTGTTTTTAAAAAAGTTCTTTATGTACTTTAGATAAAAATCCTTTGTCAAATATGTGATTTGCAGCTTCCCTGGTGGCTCAGGTGGTAAAGAATCTGCCTGCAATGCAGGAGACACAGGTGTGATCCCTGAGTAGGGAAGATCCCCTGGAGAAGGGAATGGCAACCCACTCCAGTACCCTTGCCTGGAGAATTCCATGGGCAGAGGAGCCTAGTGGCCTACAGTCCATGGGGTTGCAAAGAGTCGGACACGACTGAACAACTAACGTTTTCACACTTTCACTTTCTCCTTGCCTGAGGTTTGTCTTTTCATTTTTTTTTTTTTGAAGAGCAAAAGTTTTTCATTTTGATGAAGTTGGGGGTTTTTTGGTCTTCTATCTTGGAAACTTTTGCCATTCAAAAGCCATCAGGAGAAATTTCTTTCATATTTTGAATAACATCTCTTAAGCCTTGAGTCTTCAAAATATGCTCCTGGGTCATGAAAACACTGAAGGAAGAGCTCCCCAGCTCCCTCACCTGGTGAAAGCTCTTTTTAAAGCATTTGAACCTAAAACATTTTAAAATTATGAAAGTATCAAAAGTGATCTAAAACATTTTTCTTTTTTTCAAATATTTTTTTCAGAAGTGCAGAATACCTTACTATTATGAACACAGAAGAAATAATTGTAAAAATATGAGATGTGAAAGTCAAATACTGCTGGTCTCAGTCTGTAAGATGACTTGCTTCTAGTCCACCACACCTGGAGTATGTTTTCTTATCCCTCTTCTTTTCCATGAAATTCTGTTTGAATGGAGGTTCTGTTGATTGGAAGAACATTTTACTACCTTCATCGATAGCACTAAAGTCCTCTTAGGGAAAGAAGCATTCTTGCTGGGAAGAATATTGTATTTTAATAAGTGCTTGAAGTTGGTGAACACCCACAGACACTGCCTCCTATCCTTATCCTGAGGCTGTCAATTGGTGCCAAGCTTAAGAAAATGGAAGCATGTTCTCCATAACAGAGGAGATGGGAAGGAGAGAGAAAAGTGGAGTAAGTGGCACGGAGATAAAAGCTTTGCCAGATGCGATGTAACCCTTTTCTAAGAATCCCACAAAGTGGGGTACATCTATTGAATGAGTGACTTTTACTGTTATAACTGTAGAAAGGGCATAAACTGAAACAATTCAGAACAGAAATAAGATGTGAGATTCAGGAGCTCAGAGTCCCAGATGACCCTGAGGACCTTGGTCTCACTGGGATTTACAAAAATCTTGGGAAGGGCCTCAACTTCCACAGAAAATGAAGTGATGGGTATTTGAGTTCATCTCCTTACTCCTCATTTGACCTTTGAGGAGTAAGGAGACCTCAGTTGATATCCTGGACCTTTGCATGGTACAACCTCCAATATCACAGATTTAAAACACTCTATCCTTTGACCAAAATGGGCTTGATCTGATCAGTGACATGAAGAGATCTTAAATCCCTGCCCAGAAATTGAACCTAAGTAGCCTGGATGAAAACTGAGAATCCAAGCCATCAGATCAACAAAGGAGAGAGACAAGAAGCTATTTTTCCTGGGATCTTTGTCCCCAATGAAAAATGCATTTCTCAAGGAGGCAAAAACTGAAAATGCAGGTGCAAAGTTTATCATTAGAGACATACCACAACAACACGTGGGAAAGCACACAGATAAAACGATTTATCTGGTTAAGACAGAAGCAAGGCAGACATGTACACCCAGAGAGAAAGTGTGTGGGCATCCCCCCAAGTAAGGAGGAGTGCACTAAAGAGGAAATTAAGTCATTTATATAAGGCAGTTTTTCTGGGTCTTTATCTTCCCTTTGACCAATTGTCTTGTTTCTTTTTCCACACCTGACCTGTCCTAGGACCACCCCTGACATGTGTGGGCAACATTTTCTCAAGGTGGATTTCAGCCCAGAGGCCTATGGGGTCACATATTAGCATCACATATTATGGGGTGGTGCCCTCCCCTTTTGACCCTCAAGGAGCCTTTCTGCACATGTGAAATGTCTCCCTTGCCCCAAGGGTGGAAAATATATGACCTCCTGATCCTTTATTCAAACAAGGCTTAGCCTCTCTTTGTTACTACCTTGACTATTATCTTAAGGAGTCCACAGGAGACAAAGCCTGGCTATTTACCCTGTTTCAGTTGTTAATCCATTTCAGAGAGCAAACAGGAGGCTGGTTGTAAATATCTAACCTGGAACCCACCTATTATCCATTTCAATAAATGCATACAGGAGGCCAGTTGTAAGTGTCCAGCCTGAAGCCCCTCTTTTTCTTATCCCAAGAAATGTAAACAGAAACCCAGTTGTAAATGCCTAGCCTGGGGCCTATCTGTCTTCTGTCTCAGGCTTACTTGCTCAGGTGCTCTCCAAGAAACAAACCATAGGCCCCATCCAGAGCTCTACTTCAATTAAGTTGCAACCTTCACTCAGTCTCCTTCTGTCATTACTCCATCCAGTTCAGACTTTAAGGTTCATCACTTCCTGCAAATACTTCAAATCTCTTGTCCCTTTTTCCTTCCGTTGCACTTACCTAGGAAAACTTCAGCCATGGAGTGACTTAATCATCTTCTCTGATCCATAACTTCCTATCAAAAACCTAATAACACACCTGTATCTAAATGCTTCATCCTGCATATTAGAGTGGAGAGAAGTGTTGCCATCAAAGGCTATCTCCTTCTGAGACTTTCCTGGTGGTCCAGTGATTAAGAGTCCATGCTTCCAATGCAGGGGGCATGGGTTCAGTCCCTGGTGGGGGAACTAAGATCCTGCATGTTGTGCAGTGGGGAAAAAAAAAAATTAAAATCTCAAAGGCTTACCCTTCCAATGTCTGCTCAAGGTCTTTGTTCCTTTGATACATAAAAAATACATATGTAACAATACATATCTAAGAATGCATATATAAAATACATATACAAGAATCTAAACAGCATTGTTCTGTCCAGAGTTGCAAAAAGCCTCAGACCATTTCAAATGTTTATCAATAAGAGACTAGTTAAATAAATTGTTATACATTCAGTAAAGAATCGTACAGAGCAATAAAAATTTTCTCAACTACAGCTGTGTGAAACAACTCAGAAGAACCACCAGATAAAATATGAAATTAGGAAAGTAAGTCCAAGCAGACTGCCTACAGTTTGATATAATTTTTTATAAAACTCAAAACAGGCAATATTGAACAACATATTGCTTATATTGTTCAGGCCTATAACTATATACAAAAACTATTTTTAAAAGGAATGATGGATACAAAACTCAGGATAATGGTGATCTCAGTAGGAAGGAGAATCAGAGAAGGGATAAAAAGATATTAGATGTTGGTATGCATGGCAGATAGAAGGGGAAAAAGTGGAAGTAGTGACAGATTTCCTCTTTTTGGGCTCCAAAGTCACTGTGGACAGTGACTAGCAGCCATGAAATCAGAAGATGATCGCTTCTTGGAAGGAAAGCAATGACAAACCTAGATAGTGTGTTGAAAAGCAGAGACATTACTCTGCCAACAAAGATCCGGATGGTCAAGGCTATGGTCTCCCCAGTGGTCACGATGGTTGTGAGAGGTGGACCGTAAAGAAGGCAGAACGCCAAAGAATTGATGCCTTCAAACTATGGTGCTGGAGAAGACTCCTGAGAGTCCCTTGGACAGCAAGGAGGTCAAACCAGTCAATCTTAGGGGAGATCAGCCCTGAATATTCACTGGAGGGACTGATGCTGAAGCTGAAGCTCCAGTATTTTGGTCATCTGATGTGAACAGACGACTCATTAAAAGTCCCTGATGCTGGGAAAGATGGAGGAGAGAAGGAGAAGAGGGCATCAGAGGCTGAAGTGGCTGGACAGGATCACTGATGCAATGAACATGAACTTTGGCAAACTCCGGGAGATGGTGAGGGACAGGAAGGCCTGCTGCAGTCCGTGGGGTCACAAAGAATCAGACATGACTAGATGACTGAATAACAACAACAATAAGATGTTGGCTAGTTCTTAGATTGGATGGTATGGTCACAGATTTGTATATTCTATTATTGTGCTTTGTAATAAACATTATATATTATTCTGTAATATAGAATATTATTCTATATTATTCAAATATTATGTAAAAACAAGATTTAAAACTTTTTAGGAGCTATGAAAAAGATTATGATGAGATCTCTCCATTTAAAATAGCTATCCCACCTTTATTTCCCCACACTTTTTTTTTTTTTGCAGGGGGTGGGGGTGGTTGGTGGGGGCTTCCCTTGTGGCTCAGATGGTAAAGAATCTGCCTGCAATGTGGGAGACCATGGGTTCCATCCCTGGGTCGGGAAGATACCTTGGAGAAGGGAATGGCAATCCACTCCAGTATTCTTGCCTAGAGAATTCCACGGACAGAGGAGCCTGGGGGGCTACAGTCCATGGGGTGGCAAAGAGTCAGACACAAGTGAGTGACTAACACTTTCTTTTCAACATTCTTTATGCTTCTGTTATTTCTCTTATTTAAGGCACTTTCCCATACATCTATCCAAATCCTACCTAATTCCAAGATTCTGGTCAAGTTCCAGGTCTTTCCAGAAGATCTTCATCAGCTTCCCCAGCTCTTGCTCATCTTTGCTTAGCACTTAACTTTTGGATTAAGCAAATCAGCATTTTACCACAGTTTGTCTTCTATCATTTATAATCGGTCCTTGTAGGTTAGAATCTTCGCCGCAAATAACAGAATCTGATCTCAGTTCAGTTCAGTCGCTCAGTCATGTCCGACTCTTTGTGATCCCATGGACTGCACACGCCAGGCTTCCCTGTCCATCACCAACTCCTGGAGCTTACTCAAACTCATGTCCATCGAGTCAGTGATGCCATCCAACCATCTCATCCTCTGTCGTCCCCTTCTCCTCCCACCTTCAACCTTTCCCAGCATCAGGGTCTTTTCCAATGAGTCAGTTCTTCGCCTCAGGTGGCCAAAGTACTGGAGTTTCAGCTTCAGCATCAGTCCTTCCAATAAATATTCAGGACTGATTTCCTTTAGGATGGACTGGTTGGATCTTCTTGCTGTCCAAGAGACAGCATTTACAGAATTTTGTTGTTTTTGTCAAACCTCAACATGAATCAGCCATAGGTATACATATATCCCTTCCCTTTTGAACCTCCCTCCCATCTCCCACCCCATCTCACCCCTGTAGATTGATCCAGAGCCCCTGTTTGAGTTTCCTGAGATGGTAAATTCCCGTTGGCTATCTATTTTACATATGGTAATGTAAATTTCCATGTTACTCTTTCCATACATCTCACCCTCTCCTCCCCTCTTCCCAGGTCCATAATCCCACTTGAACATCTGGAAGTTCACGGTTCACATACTGTTGAAGTCTGGCTCATTATTAGTAGTTTAAACAGAAAAGAAATTTATTAAAGGATATGGATGGATCCTAGAGTCTCTGAGTGGTCAGGAAATGAGGTTTGGCAGCTGACAGGCTGATGTCAAAACTGTGCTGTTCGCCTACTCTAGTGCAGACTCTACTGGTGCCACCACTGGGCAAAAGTGCACTTGTACTCTCACCACTGACACTGGACACGTGACTACTAGCACCTCTAGCCTCACTGCCCTTGGAGGCTGGTTTCTTTTTTTTTCCCCAGAATGGACTGCAAACAGTGTCTCCATCTTCACTTCACCCTATTCTGACCTGAAACCCATTTAGTTGCAGAGCTGGGGTACCCAAGACATATCTAATTGTGTGGGACTCTGAGAAGATGAGTTTTTCCCTGCCAAACATAGAAAGTATGTTTTGAAGGTTATCTTACCAATTTGGCTTATAACCTAAAACACATAACACTCAATAAATACCTGTTGATTTATTACTCTTCAGTATCTTCCATTAAAACAATACCTTTGGAATCAGCTAATCTACACCTTTTGTCTTACAAAGGAGCAAACAAAGCAATAAAGTGATTTGATGGTGGTCAGACTTTTAGTTCTCTGTGGAGCTGATGTTATGGTTTGAGAATGATGTGAATGAATGTGTTAGTCATCCCTCTGTCCATGGAATTCTCCAGGGAAGAATACTGGAGTGGGTAGCCATTCCCTTCTCCAGGGGATGTTCCCAACCCAGGGATAAAATACAAGTCTCACACATTGCAGGCAGTTTCTTTGCCATCTGAGCCACCAGGGAAGCCCTAAAGTCCAGGAAAGATTCCCAAAGGTCGCATACAGTGATGTAATAGGTTTCTTGGGCTGAAATTGCTTACATGCCTAATTGTGAAAGTACTAGCTATTAATATTCTTAATATTTTTGGAAACACTCTAATTTTCCAGATTTGCAAAATAAAAGCATTAGTTTATTTTTTTTTCTATTTTATTATCTGTGGCAGTCAACTAATTTCTCCCCAACATCTTTTCACCCCTTCTTCCACAGTAATAGAAACCCTGAGTTTTTACTGGGCCATGGTCACCGAGAATAAAGACTATATTCCCAGTTTCTTTTGCAGCTGTGTGTGGCCATGGGTTTACGTTCTGGAAGTAACCAGACTTGTTGTATGCAACTTCTGGGAAATGTTCTTAGAAATGTTGAGTCATGCCCTTCTCTCTTTCCTCCTCCCCACTGACTGGAATGCAGTTGGAGCTGTAGAAGCCATTTCAGATGATGAGATGAACTTGAGAATGGAATGCTCTTGTGGTAAAGCAAGAAGATAGGATACCAGTTTCCTGACACCATGGAGCATCATACCAACAATGAACTTACTACATCCCAACTTCTTGTACATGAGAGACAAACTTTCTACCTTGTTTATTGTTATTTTAGTTTATTTCATTTATTTTAGCTTTTTTTCCCCTGTTATTTGTAGCTGGCCAAATCCTAATTAATAATCCTTGGGCTGGTCACCTTGATTATTCATGCTGATGCAGACCTGACTGGGTGATATGATCCCAACTTGGGCATGTTATGTACATGACAGGGGCATGTTGATGCCACAGTCTTGAACTGGAGTCCTCAAGTACACAGCAGACCACTACTACCAGCCACTCTAGTACATACCTAAGGATAAGCCCAAACAACACCAGCTAACTGATAAGACGCAGAGACTTGGCTTTTTAAATTTGGTTTAGAAATAGTTCATGGTCTTTCAGTTTTTAAACATTTTTCTCATTTCTCTTGTTTCAAACCACACCTCTGGACTGAGTTCCCAGCTTGCCAGAAAAACTTTTACACCCTATACTCAATCTTTGTTCTTTAATAGTCTACTTTTTCTTTAACACTTCATTTTTTCCCTAGCTCTTTCAAATAATTTTAATAACCTGGGAATGATTCAAAGTATGAAAAGAAGATTCAAACATCTTCCCTTTAAAGGGGATGCTACCATGATGGCCTCACAATAAGCATGATGAGACTGCAAGGGTCATAGAAAGGCTTCAGGGCTCACAGATTGGAGAGTTTGGTTTCAGAAAGTCTCTGAAGCCTAGCAGGCAGCTGAAGAGACATGAAATTTTAATAGATCCTCAGAGGATGGGACATGGTTGCCTGGTCCTGAGCAGCTTGAAGCATTTCTTTTTTATGTATTTATTTGGCTGCATTGGGTCTTAGTTGCGGCATGTGGGATCTTTTGTTGTGGAGCAAGGACTCTCTTGTGATGCTCGGCCTCATTAGTTGTGGCACTCAGGCTTACTTGCATGTGGGATCTTAGTTCCCCTGCCAGGGATCAAATCCAAGCCCCCTGCATTGCAAGGCAGATTCTTAACACTGAACCACCAGTGAAGCCCGATGAGTATTTCTTATCTTTTTTTTTTTTTAATATTTATTTATTTGACTGCACCAAGTCTTAGTTGTGGCATGTGAGATCTAGTTCCCCAACCAGGGATTGAACCCTGAGCCCTCTGCTGTGGGAGCATGGAGTCCTAGACACTGGACCACCAGGGAGGTCCTGAAGCGTTCCTTGCTTGTGATGCGGTGTCAAAGTATTTGTCTGGGGAGAACGGAGCAGGATGGGCTGAGCAGGTCTGTTGTTCCACAGGGTCAAGCTTCCTCAGCATGTAGACAAGGTCTCCCTGCTCATTGAGGTAATACTGGAGAAACCTGACCACACTGAAGCCAGAGTTTCCAATTCCATCTGCAGCTGCCTCTAACTGATGGCCTCATGTGTTTTCAACACTATTCACTTTTAAAAACACCAAACAATTCTAAAAGTTTTAATGACATGGCCTATGTGAAAGCTATTTTTTTTTTACATGTCTGGTGCAATTGCTAAGGAAAATGTATTTCTAGTATTTCTCCTACGTGAAAAAGGACAATCAGACATTAATATGTCAGTGCCTTACAACTGTGGCAGTTACATTCACGTGGTGCATGCTCAGTGGCTCAGCCTCTAGGCTTAATTCCATCCACAATCTCGCGAGAGTTCGAGAGAAACGCGGTTTTTCGGCCGCGCGGAAAACGGTGCGCTGTTGGCGGCAGCGGCCCGAGCGAGGTGAGAGCGGGCCGAGGGGCGAGTGAAATTACGGAGCGGAGAGAGAGGCCGAGGTAGTCAGGCGGGGAGCGGGGATGCTGGGCAGTCGCAAGGAGGGAGAGAGGAAGCAGGCGGATATGACCTGGACGTGGGCTGATTAGGACTGCAGGGAAGGGAGGCCAGACCGGCCACGACCTGTGCAGAGAGGAGGTCGGTGGGGAGAGCTGCCGCTTTTACTTCGTTTACGTTCGCGTCTGCCACTCTCTAAACCAAACCTTTTAGTGGACGGGAACGTATGTCAGATGCATCTTTTGCATCTCCAGCTTCTGTACCGCGATTTCTAAACTCAGGAGGCGTCCTGTGAATGTTGAATGAATACGGTTGAAAGAGGGGAGATTGGAGAAGAGGGATAGGTTTGGGAAGTTTTGTGGTTTTAAGCCTGGGTAGCAAAGAAGGTCATGGAGTCAGTTTGGTAGGACTTCTGGCGACAAGGTCTTCTGTTTTGATAACTTAAAAGTTGGACGTTGAACACCTAGGACTGTGGGAATGAATTTGTATACTAAATTTCTTTGTTACCTTCACTGCTTTGCGATTCTGAGGCCTAGAGGGGAAAGTGAAGAGAGCTTCATCAGTGTCTAAAAAGAGACTGTGCAAGGAACTGTCGTATTCACTACCGGTTTACTAACAAGTCCCACTCCGGGCTTGACTAAGTCATACTTAATATGATTTGTGCCTTGTTACCTCATTCATAGCTCCCTTTTGGCCTCAAAGATGTGAACCACATTTCTTTCCAGGAGGCTTAACCAGAATGGGACTAAATATACCTTTTGGTGATATGAAACTAGATTATTTTAGGTTTGCCAAAAAGTTCTTTCTTTCTTTCTTTTTTTTTTTTTTTGTATAATGGCTCTGATAGCACTTAGTTGTCTTTAACTTAATTGAAAACAAATTTGTTAGATTGTATTGTGACAGCTGTCATATCAGCATGCGTTTAAAAAAAAACTTACCAAAATTGGTGAATTTTTGTGTAGCCATTTTAATATTGAAGATGGAAGAAAAAAGCATTTTTGGCATATTATGCTTTATTATTTTAAGAAAGGTAAAAATGCAACTGAAACTCAAAAAAAGATTTGTACAGTGTATGGAGAAGGTGCTGTGACTGAGCAAAAGTGTTAAAAGTGGTTTACAAAGTTTCATGCTGGAGATTTCTCGCTGGATGATGCTCCATGGTCTGGTAGACCAGTAAATAAATCGAGACATTGAGAACAATCAACATTATACTGCATGGGAGATAGCTGACATACTCAAGATACCCAAATCAAGCCTTGAAAATCATTTGCACCAGCTTGGTTATGTTCATCGCTTTGATGTTTGAATTCCACATAAGTGGAAAAAACCTTCTTGACCTTATTTTTGCATGCAATTCTTTACTTAAATGTAACAAAAAAACTTCCATTTTTAAAACAATTTGTTATAGGTGATTAAAAATGGATATTTTTATTAAAAATGGATACAATAATGTGGAATGGAAGATATCCTGGGGCAAGGGAAGTGAACCATCAAGCACACCAAAGGCCTGTCTTCATCCAAAGAAGGTGATGTGTATATGGTAGGATTGGAAGGAAGTCGTCTCTTATAAGCTCTTTCTGGAAAACCAAAGGATTGATTCCAACAAATACTGGTCCCAATTTGATGTTCATTTGCTAAGTGTTGTCCTACTCTTTGTGACACCATGGACTGCGGCATGACTGGCTTCCCTGTCCTTCAGTATCTCCTCGAGTTTGCTCAAACTTATGTCCATTGAGTCGGTGATGCCATCCAACCATCTCATCCTTTGTTGCCCCTTCTCTTGCTCTCAGTCTTTCCCAGCATCAAGGTCTTTTCCAATGAGTTGGCTCTTTGCATCAGATGGCCAAATTATTAGAGTTCAGCATCAGTCCTTCCAATGAATATTCAGGGTAATTTCCTTTAGGATTGACTGGTTTGACCTCCTTGCAGCCAAGGGACTCTCAAGAATCTTCTCTAGCACAGCAGTTCAAAAGCATCAATTCTTTGGTGCTTAGCTCTCTTTATGGTCCAACTCTCATGTCCGTACCTGACGACTGGGAAAACCAGCTTTGACTATATGGACCTTTGTTGGCAAAGTGATGTCTCTGCTTTTTAATAAGCTGTCTAGGTTTGTCATAGTTTTTCTTTCAGGGAGCAAGCGTCTTTCAATTTCATGCCTGCAGTCACTATCCACAGTGATTCTGGAGCTCAAGAAAATGAAATCTGCCAGTTTCCATATTAGACCAGCTGAAAGCACTTAACAAAAAGCGTGTGGAATTAGTCAACAGAAAACAAATAGAATGCAAGACCACATGTTTCTTTTCTTTCTTTTAAAAACATTTATTTATTTAAAATTCATTAATTTTTAATTGAAGGGTAATTGCTTCACA
This sequence comes from Okapia johnstoni, assembly GCA_024291935.2. Lineage (NCBI taxonomy): Eukaryota > Metazoa > Chordata > Mammalia > Artiodactyla > Giraffidae > Okapia > Okapia johnstoni. The sequence continues at coordinate 80,494,636 of CM044307.1, forward strand.
ATATTGTGTTGGCCTCTGCCATACATCAACATGATCAGCCATAGGTATATGTATGTCCCCTCCCTCTTAAGCCTCCCTCTCACCTCCCACCCCTCTAGGATGTTGCAGAGCCTCAGTTTGAGTTCTCTGAGTCATAAAACAAATTCCTGTTGGTTATCTATTTTACTAGTATATAATGCTTCCACGTTTCTCTCTCAATTCATCCTACCTTTTCCTTCCTGCCCCCCTCCTTGTCCATAAGTTTTTTCTCTATGTCTGCATCTCCATTGCTGCCCTGCAGATAGACGCATTACTACCATCTTTCTAGATTATGTATATGCATTAATATACTATATTTGTTTTCCTGTTTCTGAATTCACTGTGTATAATAGGCTCTAGATTCATCCACTTCATTAGAACTGACTCAGACGTGTCCCTTTTAATGGCTGAGTAATATTCCATTGTATATATGTATCACTTGTTTCTTTTATCCATTCATCTGTTGATGGACATCTAGGTTGCTTGCGTGTCCCAATTCTTGAAAATAGTGCTGCAGAGGACACTGGGGTACATGTGCCTTTTTCAATTTTGATTTCCTCAGAGTATATGCCAAATAGTGGGGTTGCTGGGTCCTAGGTCAGTTCTACTCCCCTTTTTTTTGAGGAATCATATTTTCCATAGTGGCTGTATCAGTTTACTTTCCCACCAGTAGAGCAAGAGGGTTCCCTTTTCTCCACACCCTCTCTAGTGTTTATCGTTTGTGGATTTTTTGATGATGGCCATTCTGACCAGTGTGAGGTGATACCTCATTGTAGTTTTGATTTTCATTTTTCTAATAATGAGCAGTGTTGAGCGTCTTTTCATGTTTTTATTAGCTATCTGTATGTCTTTTTTGGAGAAATGTCTGTTTAGGTCTTTTGCCCACTTTTTGATAGGGTTGTTTGTTTTTCTGGTATCATATATTTCTTTGATAATCAGGCAAAAACTGTCACAGCTTGGCTGGGAAGTTCTGATTCATCCACCAGACATTGCACCTTCGGATTTCCATTTATTTCGGTCTGTACAAAATTCTTTTAATGGAAAAAAAACCTCCATTCTCTGGAAGACTGTAAAAGGCACCTGGAACTGTTCTTTCCTCAAAAAGATAAAAAGTTTTGAGCAGATGGAATTACAAACTTGCCTTAAAAATGGCAGAAGGTAGTGGAACAATAGTGAATACGTTGTTCAATAATGTTCTTGGTGAAAATGAAAAATATATCTTCTATTTTTACTTAAAAACCAAAGAAACTTCAATATGACCTTTAACTGCCTTTCCAGTTTTGAAAATCTATGGTTGATAACTTTGTTTTGTGTTTATGTACTTGTTGTCTTGGAAATTTAGAATTGGAGAGATTTTGGAAATCATCTGGCTCTAGTAGTTTTACAGTTTTGGGGAAATTTTGAAATTCTTCATTCCTCCATTCAACAATTATTTTTTATTATTTTTGTTTTTTTAGTGGCTCATTGCAGTTATTAATCCTGCTAGATGGAAATTGCAAGTGTCAAGTATCATTGCCATCAGAACTCTCCCTGTCCAAACTCAGGAACTGAACAGATTCAGATAGCTTTTTGAGATACCTGTCTTTCATGAACTCTCCTGTTTGTTCGCCAAAACTCAGGAATTTGATAGATTGGGATAAAGCATTACACCACCCATGACCTGAACTCACTAAAAGTAGCTCTCAGTATCTGAGTTCAGTAAACATGGATTTGGATAGTGAAGATTCTTGGGCTACTTGTTCTGGCAGTGAAATGAGAAAGATCAGTTGGTCACTTCAGTTCCTCTCTGGGCCCAACACTTTGTTCTCTTCCTCCAGGGTTCCAGCCTTGCCCTCCAAGAGTCCCTTTCCTGTCCATTTCCCTCTTGGCCATATTTGAAGTAGGCATTGGGAGGTGTGCTCTCCTTTGGGGCTGTAGAGCTGCCCAGGTTTTCTGCTAGTTCAAGTTGGGAGGGCCAAGATCAAGAACTATTTCTCTAACACCAGCCGTGTATCAGCTTTGGGGATACAGTGGAGAACAAAGACTCACCTTGTCATTGCCCTTCTAGAGCTACAGTCTCCTATGGGAGACAAACATTAATCATATAATGACACAGATAGAACCTAATATTGGGTCTGGGTAAGTGCTATGAAACTACTACTTGACATTTTGAATGCTTATTATAGAGGATTTAATTTAGGAAAATTGGGGGAGATTTTTCTGATTTGACAGTTGAGATCTGAAAGGGATGAGGAGTCAGAGAAGAGCCTTTGTAAAGGTCTAGTGGCCTGAGGGATAGACAAAGCATAGGGAATGGTGTGAAGTCTGTAGAGAAGTAGGAAGGTGCTAAACCCTGCAGGGCCTTAGAGTTTTGTCATTATCCTAAGAGCAGCAGAAAGTCATTGAAGTGTTTAGGCCTGGTAGTGATGTGCTTAGCTTGACATTTCCAAAGGTTAGTTAAGCTGTAATAGGAAGAATGGAGTGAAAGGCAAAATGGATAGGAGTAGTGGAATAATCCAATAAATGTTAGGAAGTAGTTGTGGAAATAGAAATGGCAGGCTCAAGGAATAATCTGGAAGTAAATGGACAGGGTGAGTAGGATAGGGGAATGAAGTACTAAGGGTGACTTGCAGGTTTCTGACTTGTGTAGCTGGATTGGTGTCATTTACTGAATGGGGAAAATTTAGAAGATTAGTTTTATACATGTTAAGTTATAGATGCCTTTGAAAAATTTTAGAGCTCTAGGATGAGAAGTAGGGATTTAGAGCTCAGATTTGATGCTTATGTAGAAATAAAAAATTAGTAAGTCATCTATAAATTAGAGTCATGTGCATAACTGAGTGAAGAGGGCCTAGGATGAAATCTTGGGTACTTATTAACCAGGTTAGAGGAAGATGAATCTGCAGAAATTTAGGAGGCATGTCCAGGAAAGGAGGAAAACCAGGTGAGTACTATGTTTCAGAAGTCAACAAAAATACTTTTCCAGCAAAAGGAACTGATCGAAAGTGTCAATATTTCTGAGAAGTCAAGTGAGATGGTATGAAAAGCATTCTTTCAAGTTACCAATCAAGAAATTATTTCCATTTCAAGGGAAACTTTACTAGAAGGCCAATATGTAAACAGTATTTTTATTTTTTCCTTTTTTGGCCCCACTGCACAGCTTATGGGATCTTAGTTCCCAGAGCAGGGATTGAACCCAGGCCCCCGGCAGTGAGAGCACAGAGCCCTAACCACTGACCACCCAGGAATTCCCGGTAATAATTTTAAAAAGCTCTGGTTGGAGTGGAGGTGAGGTTCTTGTAACCTGCCTGTTTCACCCCATTTGGACCACAGTTTGAAACCCTCTGAAAAGTTAAAATCATTTTATAATGGGGAAACTCAACAGTTAAGGCAAAATGTTTCGCTCAAACCCAATATAGTTATTTAGTAGTAGGCTGTCCATTAGAACTCAGTTCTTCCAGTTTCTAACTTAGGTACTTTTTTCTGTAACTGTTATATTCTCCACTTTGTTTCATGATGTGTGAGTTTGAAATATGGTTTAACTGACTGAAAAACATGCATTTTGCTGCAAGTGGAACTTTACTGTGTAATAGAAAAACTGCTTGTATGAATAAACACTTTACTCTTTTTTTCCCTAGAGGAAAAGATGCTAGAACCACAGGAGAATGGCTTGATTGACCTACCAGATTATGAGCATATAGAAGATGAAACTTTTCCTCCGTTCCCACCTCCAGCCTCCCCAGAGAGAGAAGATGGTGAAGGCGCTGAACCTGAAGAAGGTCCATGACACTGAATTGGTGTCCACGTTCAGCTGTCCCTCTGTCAGCTTACAAAATGACACATTTTATAAATGAGGCTTAAATAAGTAATATTAAATCTTGGTATATTTCACCAGAGTCAGGGAGAGGAGCGCCTGTTCCTGTACCTCCGAAGAGAACAGTTAAAAGGAATATACCCAAGCTGAATGCTGAGAGGTACATTTACTGTTTCCTTAAACATTTATACTTCTCTTTCCATCATCTCTTCCCTCTTATGTTATAAGCTTTTGGTTGGGATGATTTTGGGATCAGACATTTCTAAAGGCATTTTTTTCAGTTTAACAGATAATATTTTTTTCCTATGGTCTGGTTTGGCCTTGATGGCTTTAGAAAACTTGAAATTTAAAAATACTTTCTATTCACAGATTAATTTCAGAGAGAGGGCTCCCAGCATTGAGGCATGTGTTTGAGAAGGCAAAATTCAAAGGTAAAGGTCATGAGGTAAGAAATGTCTGATTTGTATTTTAGACTTTTGTTTCTTAAAATATTGGTAAGACTGTGTGCCCATTATCATGTTCTCAGGAATCTTAGAATGTTTCACAGATACTATCATTAATCATCGTATCTCTTTAGAAACTGTGATATGTGGAAAGGACATTGAAGACATTTAGGAACTGTCAATCTCTGCACAAGTGAACATTTAAAAATTTCCTGTAGAATGTAGATATAATTTTTTTGCAGATGATATCTTTGTAGAGCTTTGTAATAATTTATGAAGGGTTTCAAATATGTTCTTAAATTATTAACCTCTGGGGTAGGTGTTGGTCCCATTATGTGGTGAAGGAAACTGAGTTTTAGTTTTAAGCTTCCACTGCCAATGGTTAAGAGCAGACCCTTGACTTTTGTTTCACGGACCAGCTAGAGGAACATTAATACAACATGAGCATGATCTTGGTGTGGCGTTCAGGAGAGTTGGAAAGAGGGAAGTGACTGGAGGCAGACAGTAATTCAGAGGCTATTTCACTCCCAGGGGAACAAAGTGAAATAGCCTAGATAGGATATTAATAATAGCAGGGAGATGAACAACATATAATACTTGGAGGTAATTGGGAGGTACAGAAGTAAAAATTAACCCCAAAATTTTAAACCTAGGAGGCCGAAAAACCTGTATTACATTTTCATAGTTTCCGTGGACAGTAAGGAAGAATATAAGCCTGTGTTCTTTTTTTCCACAAAACTAAACCTAAGTCAAAATATTTTAAAACCATGCCCAGCTCAGTTAATTCATTGCTCTTATCGAAATTTTCAGGTAGTAATGATAAACTGGTGCTTTGAATCTGTGACATCTTCATCATTTTCATAAGTACTTTGTTAAGATAAATAAACTTATATGAAGGATAAATATTTTGTATTCCTTCACTGGGTGAGGGTGGGCGCTGAGTTTGTCTAGTCTTCTATACTTTGCCTTTGAAAATTCTTACTGTTTTCTCACAAAGTTGAATAACTGATGCCTTTTTTCCAGATATGATTTGGGACTTTACACTGTATTTAGGTATGTCTCTTCTCTGTCCCTTGGGTCTAACATGACATTGTGAGGTGGCTGATCAACAACTGGAAGATGGTCATAGGTGGTTGAGCCTTTGAAAGAACTTTTATCTTTATCAGAATGAGAACAATAAGACATTATGTTCTCAGTATTACATATTGAGTTATTGGTAGAGTTGATTGTTTTAACCATGAGCTTCTTAGACAAGATCAAATACCACCATCACAATAATAGTGGACATTTGCGGGCTTGCTTGTCTCAGGCACTTTACTTGTATTACTTAATCCTCCTAACAACGCTATGAGGTGTGTATAATCTCATTTTATTCATGAAGAAAAATTACAAAGGTAAAGTGATTTGTTCAAAGTCACACAGCTGCTAAGTGGTAGAATTTAGATTTGAATCTATGCAGTCTGATCCAGAGCTTTTAACCACTCTCCTATTTTAAAATTCTGTAAGAAAAAAAAAATTTTATGGTAAAATCAGGAATTTGAAACTTTTTTCATTTATTACTCTGGTTTATTAAGTTTTTTTTTTCAGTAAAATTTTTTTTTAATGTTAAATTGAAATTTCAAATGCAGAGAGGTACTGTGGTCTGAGAATGTTTGCCCTTTTCTTGCTAGTCTTCAGTACTTTGCCCTTGGAATTTCTGAGTGTATTTGCACAGAGCTGATTCTCAGTGCTTTCTTCTCTGTATATGATTTTTAGGGTCCTGTCAGTTTGTATAGTTATTTCTAAAGATAGCCTTGTCATATTTTATTAAATTTACTTTCAAATATTACTTTATAGTCCTGAAAAGACACCTGATTATCTTTTAACTTTTATTAAGTTTTCATACTAGGTTTCTTTTTTCCTGTGATTTTTAAAGCCTACTGCAGGTTTTAAACCAACTGCAATCCTCTAAGCCCTTAATACATACTTTTCTTCTTCAAGTTTCTTCCAAAAGTTTATTAACCTTATAGATACAGAAGGACACCAGTGACTTTGGTACTACTGTTCAATTCTGAAATCTGCTGACAAGGTCACTTGTGAGAATGAATCTTCTGTTTAGCATTTTTATTTTTATGTGCCAGGCTGAGGACTTGAAGACGCTAATCAGACACATGGAGCACTGGGCACATAGGCTATTCCCTAAACTGCAATTTGAAGATTTTATTGACAGAGTTGAATATCTGGGAAATAAAAAGGAAGTTCAGGTAGGTGTTGAGATTATTATGAATATCATTCACAACGCTGAATTGTGTAAGGATATATTTAGTTGAGGCTAAGTAGCTCTTTTCACTTACGCTTTTCCCTTTCATGCATTGGAGAAGGAAATGGCAACCCACTCCAGTGTTCTTGCCTGGAGAATCCCAGGGATGGGGGAGCCTGGTGGGCTGCCGTCTGTGGGGTCGCACAGAGTCGGACACGACTGAAGCGACTTAGCAGCAGCAGCTCTTTGGGGTCTTCATTTTGCAGTCTTAGTAGAGAGTTAATAGTAGTTACTTGAGCAACTTTTTTTGAAACTAAGGATAAAATCAGTGATCACTTTCTCCCAAATCTAAATGAAAATGTAAAAATGTCTTTTATTTTCAGACCTGTTTAAAACGAATTCGACTTGATCTCCCTATTTTACATGAAGATTTTGTTAGCAATAATGGTAAGAATATAGGTTTATTTACTTGATAATAAGTTTGCTTTTACAAATGGATCTAGTTGGGGTTGGCAGTGTTACAGGACTGAGTTCTTAGTCTATTTTGAGTGTATAATTACAGTATAGTAAATAGGAATGAATTAAGATGCCTTGGTACATCTAGAATACACAGTGATATGCCATTAAGAGATGTAAAAATATCTTTACATGTTCACAAAGAACATGAGTTTTTGTGAACTGTTGGTCATGACCCATTGATCTTTTGTATTTTCTAGTGCTTGTTAATAAAAATATATGAAAAGATACAGTGTTCATGTACATGCCCATTATAAAAAAGTGGTTCTGGGAAATTAGAATAATTTGATGTTGAAATACTTCACATTTCACACAAGAGTACAGATCTTGTATATGTGACTTTAATTAGACTTATGTGACTGTTCCTGGTATTGATTGCATTTGTTAGTTGTACAGTGCAACCATAGGCAGTCACATACATCAAAACATATGGTTCCTGCCGACAGGGTCTGTATAGTTATCGGATTTTCTGTGCGATGGCTCCATACATGTTTGCTTTTTGTTTTTAAAATTTTTAATAGATGTAGTAGAAAATACAGGCCCCATATAGAATCCCCAAAACTTATTTATAAATTGCTTTTAAAGGTGTAAAAGATTGTGATTTAAATAATCCAAGGTTTAATTATTTGGTAAGGTATGGTATGAAATGTTGGCATGGGATTTGATATGTGAAAGGAATTAGTTATTAGACTCTGAATCCCACAGCATTAGTTAGCTTATTCATTGAACTTTTTGAGCTTCGTACTATGTGCTAATGGGCTTCCTTGGTGGCTCAGTGGTAAAGAATCTTCCTGCCAGTGCAGGAGACATGGGTTGGGAAGATCCCCTGGAGGAGGAAATGGCAACCCACACCACTATTCTTGCCTGGGAAATCCCATGGACAGAGGAACCTGGTGAGCTCTGGTCCATGGGGTCACAAAAGAGTTGGACATAGTGACTAGATAACAACAACACTGTGCAATACACACACACACACACCCCCCCTAGGAAAGGAGAGTAAATGTACATTCATATTTCAAATGGTTGTCTTGGTGATATGAATTTTTTTTCCCCACTTGTCAGATCTGATGAGTTATCTTTTATTTTTAAACTCCATAATGTGAATGTGAATGATACAAAGAGAAGGTGATATGTCAGCTTTGCCATCTTCTTAGTTCTTGCTTATACTTCTGTTATCTTCTACCTACAGATGTTCTGTTATTTTGCAAAAATCTGTTAAAGTTACCACTTGTGCACTTTGTTAGGGTTGTTTTGGTTAAAATAGATAGCATGTCAGTTTGCTTAACTGGGTCATCAGAATATCAGCTATATGTCATAATATGCTGAGTTTAAAAAATGAGGACTCAACTCCACCCTGCCTTGAAGGTAGCTTAGGATAAGTGATAGGTTATCACTGCCAGTTCTTCTTCTAAATGTAAGTTAGAAGAAGAAATATAAATTTTTCTTAAGTCTTAAATGGAGTATAAAGGGAAGGTTTAGTATTTACTTTTCATACCCCTGTGGATCATTTTAGGAACATCCTACATTGAGATAACTGGTGTATAGGGCTTTAAGAATTTATTAAGACTAATAATGTAGAGAGCACTGAATTAAAATTAGCTTGGAAATATGTCTACAGATCTCTAAATTTCTTTTTTTTCCCTTTGTCTTGGTTTTACCCTATATAAAAATGGCCTATATAAAATAATTACTGTGTATCATACAAACAATGTAGCAAGCTAGTAAAATGTTTTTAATGTAAAAAGAGGATATGCGTTGGATTCTATAAGTTCTTTTATTAGCAACTACGAACTTTTGCTCTCTGTTAATGCATATTTTTAAACCAGTATCCCATTTGACTTAAAATAACTCTTTAAATATTCCTTATACTTGGTTCATATGTTTTTATCATCGTTGAAACACAACCATCAGGATCAGCTAACAGCCAGTAGTAAGAGGTCGGTAATCTCAGCGTGTGGCTTATAGATGGAATACAGAGAACCTCTTCCATCCACATTTACTTTTCATCCAAATAAAATGCATGGCGTACCAGAAGTTTGAGGTCAGGTATGAGTGTTGGGGCGAGCTGAACGACACTAGAGCCTCACTGCTGTGTGCCCGGTCGTGGTGTGGAATTCTTTGGAACACTACCCTAGCTCGGCTCAGAACTTGGGGTGGGGGGGGGGTTTCGTTGCCTTCATTGCTCTGCGGTTGAACCAGTGACACTGAGGCCCCAATGTGGGCAGTGAGGGGTCAGTCAGCTGACCAGGCACCCTCTGACATTCTGCGCCACTTGTAGGAGAATCTTACATGTGTTAAGATTTCACCAACAGTAAGAGATGTAAAATACCAGCTATATGAAAAGCTAGAGTATGTGATAGCATAGAGTTTTCATAACCTTTATCACAATATTCACAATGGAGAATTATATTACATGGTAGCAGAAATAGGCATTTTTATGTGTTGCTTATATTTTACCTCAAATTGTAGATATAGGGTAATAAATAAAATCCATCCAAAAAAAAAAATATTCCTTCTACTTGTTTGAGTCAAGCGTGTCAAGCATCTGAGATTTCATACCTCACAAATTGTTTCTTCACATCTGGTACCTTGTTGGTTTAAACTGGTTTTCAGTCAATAGCTGCAGAAGCTCTTTTTCTAACTACAGATACACTTTTTCTTTTCTACTGCAGATGAAGTAGAGGAAAATACTGGCCATGATGTAACTGCTACCGAATTAGATCCCTTTCTGACAAGCTCATATGAAAGTGTAGAGTTTGCTTCTGAGTCAAGTAGAAGCCTAACAGAAGAACAACAACAAAGAATTGAGAGAAATAAACAACTGGCCTTGGAAAGAAGACAGGCAAAGCTACTGAGTAACAGTCAGTCCCTGGGAAATGGTAAATTTTATGCTGCATTTTATGAGCTACCATTAATATATCAAGGGCATGTTAGAAATTTTAACTTCTTTACTATTCCTCCAAATAAAATACCTTGAAGAATAGAAAAATATGGTATAGTATATTAAATTTATGTATATTTGAGAGAGAGAGAGTGAGCGAGAGACCTGGTTGGAATCCTCAAAGAATACAAGTTCAAGATAGTTTTCTGGGTAGCTAAGCATCTGTTAAAAAATTATTCTAATAATCATTTAAAATTGATTCTGGAACTTTCAAAAACATATTCTTCCCTGACTTCTTAAAGCATGTGACATAATTTTATGTTAATGATCATAATTAAAACATTAATTGCTTTGTTATTTCCTAAACATATAAAATACTCTGCACCCATTGAGGACTTTAGAGCCATTTGCTATGACATGAATAGGTCCCAAAATGCTTTTTATTGCATTGTGTCACTTCTGTTGTGAGCTGTCAGGTTTGCTTTCTTGTTGATTCCCTTATCTCTTTTAAAACTGCCTTAAATTTTGCTGATTTAAAACAGACTGTGGGTTTAGAAACTGGATAATCAAGTTTGGTAAAGCTGTATTTAAAAATAATTGCAAATTGCTTTTGAATGAAGCACACATAATCACATTTATCTTTGTCAGTTTCCAGTCCAGTTTTTCCTTTTGAAGTGGGAAAATAAGAATTATAGTAGTGAAGATACCATGTTATAAAACGAGTTTCACCCAAAATAATGAAATTCTCAAGTGAAAATTATTCAGTGGTATTATCAGTTTTTTTCCAGTTAGAATGAATTTAATTTTTAACCTAACAAATGGATGTTTTATACTACTTTGTGAAAAATTACATGAAGATAGAACTGTTGTTGATGGCAGTTCTACCTTGCTGTCATTATCAAAGTTTACTTGGTGATAAGTATTTTAAGGCACATCTTCTATTTATGACTTTACGATTTTCTGAATAGAAATGAGTATCTTAAATATTTTTTACTATAGATCACTTATATATCTCATAAGAACATTTGACTTTAAAAACCTATCTAGTAATTGTGATTTTTGAATGAGAACAGTTGCATTTGGCTATGTCAAAAGTTTGAGTTTGACTTGCGTTTTTAATGGATTTTATAATAATACATGTATAAAAATGGCTTTATTTGGAAGAAAGGGATCATAATTAACATTAAAGTGATCATAGATTTCATTTTTATTGATCTAGACTTGTGAAGAAGTTTGTACTAGGTAAGATTGGATCCGGTGCTTGTAATGAGTAATAATGGTTTCTCTTGCAGACTTGTCAGTGAACACACCCAGCACACAGACACCTGAAGAAGGTAGTACAGGTGAGAGGCAAAAGGAGGAAGAATCAAATGGGTTTAACAAAGACCTTCTAGACAGTCCACATAATGATGGTGCTGCCAATACTGTAAACGAAGAGGAGGAATTAGAAGTCGAGAAAACACAACTGGACCAATCCTTTTAAAATGTACAGTAGTAACTTAAGGCTTCATCTAGAAATGTTCCTGAAGTTGGATAGGCCTCAACTGAGAACATCTATTAATTTGCTATCTTCCAAATTTGAGGTGACTGTGCAGTGCATTTTGTCTGCTTTGAGTGAAAATCTTTATATAGTGAAACTTTTATATTCCTATTTAAAATCTGGTATTATGTTAATTATGCTATGTGCTCAATTGCTCATTTGTGTCTGACTGTGACCCCATGGATTGTAGCCCGCCAGGCTCTTCTGTCCATAGGATTTTCCAGGCAGGAATCACTGGAGTGGGTTGCCATTTCCTCCTCCAGGGGATCTCGACCCAGGGATCAAACCTGTGTCTCCAGTGTCTCCTGTATTGCAGGCGGATTCTTTAGTGCTGAGCCACTAGGGAGGCCTTATTTATAATTATACTTGTTTCTTATTAACTTTTGTTGTCTATTTTTCTCTTTAGTGTTTATTTGTATATAAGTATGACCTTGTAAAAATGATTGGTAGTTAATAAGTAGCTTTTGCTGCTAGTGTTACATTGAATGCCCTGTTTTTACTAAATTGGGTGGTGTTTTAAGATGCAAATATGTATAATAAATACTAATGTTCTTTTTTTTTAAATAAAAATCTCACAAACTATCCCTAGAGGCTTTATAAAAGTTTCTTACTGCTCTTTAGTGCTACACTATATACTTATGGTAAAATGTTTACAGTTGTTATATATGTGTTTACATGGCTTTTGAGAAGTCACTTTAATACTTTCAAAGGGTCAGTGAAAAGCTGATGTATTGCCTGGCCTGCATAGGTCCTAGAGAAGTTCAAATGCTGCTTGGTATCTTTTTGTTGTTGTTCAGTCACTAAGTTGTATCCAACTCTTTGTGACCCCCATGGACTGTGGCACCCCAGGCTCCTCTGTCCATGGGGTTCTCCAGGTAATACTGGAGTGGGTTACCATTTCCTTCTCCAGAGGATTTTCTCAGACCAGGGATCAAACCCATAGCTTCTGGATTGGCAGGCAGATTCTTGACCACTGAACCACCAGGGAAGGTTGGTACCTTACTGACTAGTTAGTTGGAGAGAAACTTGCAAAGTATCATGGGCACCTTGGGAGGATTCACAGGAGACCTTGCGTTGATGGAGATGCCAAGGATTGGGAAGAACATGTGCAATAACATAGAAATGAAAATCTAGGAAATAAGAGATTTGGGAATGGTGGATATAAGGCTGAAGTGTTAGAGGCATGTGGTGGGAAGACCTAATTGGAGTTTTTCCAGCCTCAGTTTATCAACTTGGTGGAGGGGTAATTACAGACAGTACTATGTTGAGAATCAAGTTTAAAGGTTTGTCTGGTTCTTAGGAGATTTCCACGGAGGAGAGGGAAAGGCAAAGCTAATCTTTACAAACTAGGACATGGGTAGGTTGCTTTTGGGGAGAGGGGGTAGACTGGCAGAGTGATGGTGCTAAGGAATAAGTCTCCAGCAAGGGCAAGGCCTGAGCAACTCATCTGAGGAGTACACAGCTCAGTGAGAGGATGGAAGGGAGGTGTGAGAACAGACCTTACCCTGTGCATCCTAACCTACTCCCTATGCACCATCCCCAAATGGTGCTGGGGACAGCAGGGGAGACTGAGTCAAATATGAAGTTGAGAGTTTGAAAGTGGACACGTGGACAGGACTGAGTCTTACTGTCGGAAGGAGACTGAAAAGTTAATCTGGCAGATGTCAGAGGGACCTGTGACCCAAATGGCCCAGTGTAGAAATTACTGGAAAATTAATGCAATAAAAGAACTGATTTGAGACAAGCTAGCCAAAAGTCAATTCTGGGTTTATTAACAAGACTGGCAACCTGTTTTGCAGAGCCAGGATTCGGTGATTCAGTATCTGAAAAACCACTTTCCATACTGACCTAATTGTACTTTAATGCAACTTAGTGATAAGAAAACATTTCACAAATATGTGAAATATCTACCCAATCTCACCCCCCACCCCATCAGGGATTGGGTGGCACTGAATGGCACAGGAAATTTTATCTTGATGTTTAAAAGAAAGTAAAACATTCACGTAAGACAAAGTTCTCTTTTAATGAAGTCAGAAGACTTTCATATGCCATAACTGTTGGAAACATCCAGGAGAGCTAGGTCTCTTATTTCCTCTAGAAGTGTGTACAGGCTTCTTCCCTTTGTTTGGCAGTATTTTTGATAATCTTCAGTGATGTTTACTTCAACTTCTTGAGCAAGCTGAGCCTCCTCCACAGATCTAGTTACTTCTTTCACTAAATCACTCTTTAGCAAGAGGGAACTCTGCTGAAAAAGTTCTGTATCTGGTGTCATGTGTGGTTTATTGCTTATTATTTCAAGCCGTATTGTATCAGAATGGCAACGTGAGGTCTGTACCGATATTCTCACCTATCAGAGGAGAAAATGCATATTACTAAGTCACATTCTTTGCTTGTTGCATTGAAAGCAATGCATAATGTAAATACAGACTTACTGTTACATGGTCAAACAAATGGAATGTAACAGATTCCCCTCCTGCTGTGGTAGAGGTGATTTTGTTTTGAAAGCGTTGAAGGGATCCTGGTTTCCATTCAGAATGGCCATCTGGGCCACATGAGACCACCAAACCATCTTTATTTCTTAGATAAGCAGCACCTTTAATCCCAAACCTGAATTATTGTTAGAATAAAAATTCAGAGATAGTATATTCTTAGTATGCAGATCTTGTATACTTATCTAGAATGCTAGTTTTTCTTACAGCTTAAAAGCAACAACAAAAAACTTCCAAAAACAAACCCAACAGAAAAAGAACTTTACATCTGATTTACCTCCAAATATCTATTTCATTGAGCAGATGAAAACAAAATGTTTTGCTAAAGAAAAAAGTAAAACTATCCTATGACTTATACAGAAGTGAGTGAAAGTGTTAGTCGCTCAGTTGTGTGCAACTTTTTATGACCCCATGGACTGTAGCCTGCCAGGCTCCTCTGTTCATGGAATTTTCCAGGCAAGAATACTGGAGTGGGTTGCCATTCCCTTCTCTAGGGGATCTTCCTGACTCAGGAATTGAACCCAGGTCTTCTGCTTTGCAGGCAGATTCTTTACCATCTACCAGGGATCTCTTTTTTTATACTTACATAATGAATTATATATTACATTATGTACATATGGTAACTTTAAAACAGTTGCTAAAGTAAGTGTTTTAAAGAATGATATCTAATGTACCATTTCTATAAAGTGAAAGTCACTCAGTCGTGTCCGACTCTGACCCCATGGACTATACAGTCCATGGAATTCTCCAGGCCAGAATACTGGAGTGGGTAGTATTTCCCTTCTCCAGGGGGTCTTCCCAACCCAGGAGTTGAACCCACCATTTCTATACTGTGTCTATACTTTAAGGTTAACTATGACTTCGTAACAACTTTTTTGTTAGAAATAACGTACCTTGGTATAAACACAAGCACACCATTTGTCCTAATTGAATAAATGACCCCATCAGATATGCAACGCTCCTCAGTTTCTGGGTCTTTGTCTTTAAAATACATGCATTGGAAGAGCTCAGTAGACTGCTTCTGAGAATGCTGTGCTGCCTGTAAGAAGAAGCACAACCCCCAAACATGATGATGGACTTCTTGACACCCCAGAAGAAACATGTGATTCATATTCCCAAAGAAACAATGTCTTTAAAAAACGCTAGGTTCTATAAAACTATTACTACAAATATTCTCTATTATTAATTAAATCAATTTTGTAGGACCCTTTATCAATCCGTCAAACATGTCTTAGAAAATTAATTCTTTAAAGAAAACTACCTGTTTGTTATTTAAAAGCTGTTTATAGTTCACTCAAGAAGAGGAAAAGTACCCAGGTCTGTCTTACCTGTATTTTTCAAGTCTGTCCTACCAAAATCCTGCTGATGGAAGTGCAACTTAGAACTATATTCTGGGTGTACATGTGTACACCCATGGCTGATTCATGTGAATGTATGTCAAAAACGACCACAACGTTGTAAAGTAATTGGCCTCCAATTAAAAAAAAAAAAAACAAACTATATTCTGGAGGGCAATTTAGTAATAGGTATGAAAGTTTTAATTATGCCTGATTTGTGCTGATGTATGGCAGAGACCACTATAAATTGTAAAGCAATTATCTTCCAATTAAAAAACAAAAGCTGAAAGTTTTGTGTACCCCTTTTGATTCAGTAATTCATTTTTGCCAGGAATTTATCCAGGCAAAATGTGAGACATCTGTAAAGATGTATACTTAAGGATGGTTGTAAACTAGATTGCCAAGAACACTGCTGCCTAACCTAACTTTCTGAAATGATGGAAACATTCTGTATCTGTGTTGTCCCATAGGTAGCCACCAGCCACACATGTCTATTAAGCATGTGAAATGTGGCTAGTGCAACTGAGGAGCTGAATTTTTAATTTAAACCAACATGAGCAGTGGCTATAAGATTGTATAGTATCAAACTAGTGTTCTAACTGGATACAGATAATATCAAACATTTAGGTAGTTTCCAATCTGATGTATCACCAAATGGTCTAGTTCTATCTAAGTTGTATAACATGGTCAATAGCAACAATATGAAATAAAATACAAAGTAGTTTCTAAAATAATGACGTAACTATTGATAATGTGTGCTATCAATAACATGTTAAGTGAAAAAAGGTCTACTTCAAACAGCAGGTATGATTGGCTATTTTTATAAATAAGAAGCATTGTCTAGAATTGTTATTATCTTTGGGTAATAAGATGATAGATAATCTTTCACATTTCTATATTTTGGGGGGAAAAATCTGACTTGTTGAATCTCATAAATCCACATTAAGTATTTCAGAACATTTGTGAATGTATTGAGAGCTACTCAACAAACTTTATGATTTTTCATCTTTCTCATTGATTGGAATAATTCTAGAGTTTAATTTGCTGGAATATACAGTACTACGTTCCACTACACAATAAAGTTGATATTCTGTTAGCAAAAGAGATGATGGGTAAGAGAATGAAAAATCCATCTTACTCGGTTTCTGTTGTTGATATGTCTGCATAACTCCTCAAGATCTTTGTTGCTGAATAAATTTTCCTTAATTTCCATTTTCTTATCTTTTGAAATGGCTGCCATTAGTAATCGATGTACTATAATATCTGAGTATCTTCTTATTGGAGAGGTAAAGTGAGTATATTTATCTAACGCAAGACCTTAAAAAATAAACCAAAAAATCAAAATAACAACAACAAAAAACTTTCTTAAACAGTTTGCTCAAGGCTTTGGCCACAACATAAGAAAATTGTAATCATTCACCATAGTGATGGAACTCTTCCTCGGCACATGATCCGGTGGAAAAATACAGAGCGTTAGACATGGCCTGTGTAGCCATTGATCGAAGCAACTTGTTGACGATGGGATCGTTGGGGTCATTTGCATTATCCAGAGAATCAGCCAGTGCTTTATTGGACCTGACAAAAAAATGGAAAAATTCTTATTTGCCCCCTAGCAATAATTTACAAGTCAACACTCGAGGGGAACCCTTTATTCACCAACTGAATACGCTTATCTGCCCATAGTTTATTTGGGACACATTTCAGAGAAGCAACTTTTTTTCAACTACAGAAATCTAACTTGCTTTTGAGATTTAAACAAAGAAAATTTCAGAATTCAAATAACATTGTTTTCTGTCTTTGCCACACTGCACGGCTTACAGGGTCTTAGTTCCCCAACCAGAAATGGAACCACGGCCACCGCAGTGAAAGCGCCAAGTCCTAACCACTGGATCACCAGGGAATTCCCTCCACTACCTTTCTTAAGTAGTGAAGAAGAATGTGCTGAACCTATGAAGTGAAGTTAATGCTCAGCACACAGTGGGTGGCCAGGTACCTTTCGAATTAAATTTCTATCACCCTTAACCTTAAACATCCTATATAGGTCAATAAATAAACTTTTTCTTTTTTAAAATCAAGAATTATTGAGCCAAGGACTCCCCTGGTGGTCCAGTGGTTAAAACTACATGCTTCAGTTCCTGGTTGGGGAGCTAAAATCCCCTAAGCCATGCGGGGCAGCCAAAAAGAAAAAAGGAAGCCTCTTTACCTACATTATAGTAAATGAAGAAAAGCCAAGAAGTTTTCTCTTTTTGGTCAAAGATCTGGCTGTCACATTTTAATAACCACTGTAAAATATGTAAGTGTACAGTAACCCCTTCCATTTTCCTGCCCCTTCAAAAGAGAAGGTACCGTGTATCTATGAAGAAGCCCTTTGCTTTAGCACACTCTCGGAGTTCAGAGAAAAACTCCTGGTGTGGAGGAGGGTGTCGGCGCAGCAAGGCTTGGTGAGGGAAGCTCTCCCAGATCTTCTTGGCTACCCAGTGGTTGGCCAGGATCATGCATTCAGCCACGGTCTCATGGACTTCCAGGGGCTGCTTGGGAATGAGGTCGTGAATGTTCTTTTTCTCATCCAGCTGGATGCGAACCTCCACCCCTTCCAGCTCCAGGGCACCGCAGCAGTCTCGCTTGGCTCGGATGTGGCGGGCTATGTCTGTCAGCTTTCTGATCGCCCACACTAACTCCTCCAGCTTGGCTTGTCGGCTCTTCTCATCCAGGTCCTTGAATTCCGGAATATCCTTCACAACGTTGAAGTTTCCCTCCAGTAAGTCTTGGGCTGCTTCATAAAATAGTTGGTATGCTGATCGAATAATGGTTCTCCCATACCACACTTTCTTAATTTCATAGGAGGTCTTATCTAATTCCCACATGACGCTTACAGCATACCTACAAAAACAGTCACATTCATCATTGTTAATTCTACCATTTTTTGAAATGAACAGAACTAGAGCCTAAATGTAACGAAAGAAATGACATTGCTATGGGTTTCTGGTCTGATGTTTCAATCCAACACTCCGCTGCAAAAGTGAAAGATACTTAAAATTAAAACAAGGTTAGACAAGGTTCTGTGGACCTCTGAGCAAATCTGAAAGGAGTTCACACGTACTGTTACAAGCCTAACTTGATGGTTCTCCATGCTCCTTACAACAGCACAGCACTGATAGAATTAGAGTTAAGTCTACTGGGCTCTCTAGCAAAGAGGAGTCAAGGCTTTCGAATGCTACTTAGGTAACACTGAACTAGGATATCAGTCTTGATGACAGGTTCATGAGCAAAAAGTTCACTTAGTAAAGAACGACTTTACCACCATCCCTCTGACATCTGCAACTAACATAAAAAACAGAGCTAATCTCTTAACATGTGACGAACTCTTACATACCAATTACTAATAGATCAAGAAAGCAAAAGAATAAGGGGCAAAAAACATGAAAGAGTTCACAGAACAGGATACATAAATGACTGTTAGGCATACAAAAAAAATCACTTTACTCATAGAAGGAAAAATGCAAATCAAAACCACTTTTAAGATACCATGTTCATTTATCAAATTGGCAAAGATAAAAAAACACAATATATTGTGTTGGCAAGGTTGTGGGGAAACTAGCACTCTCGTACATTGACAGAGAATGTAACTGGTATAACCTCTATGGAAGGCGATTTGCTTTTTAAACACAAATGCATATACCCTTTGACACAGAAATTCCACTTCTAGGACTTTATCTTCCAGAGATACTGTACTTTTAAAAATGTGAAATGAGCTATATTCCAAGTAATTCAGTACAGTTTTGTTTATAATAGCACAAGCTTGGAAACAATCCAAACTTCCATAGATAGAGAACTGTTATTAATATGGAGTGATCTCCAAGATACATTGTTAAGTTAAAAAAGGTCTGAAGAGTATATATATGGTCACCATTTGTACGACAAAGAAAGACCACATGTCCAAATATGTGCATTAGTGTGTGAAATAACAGAAAACATATGTTGGTCTTTGTCCCTACCTCCTGACACAGGGCTCCTGACACCCCTGTAATTTCCTGGGAGACAGGCATGTCTTGTTCTAATGAGATGGGCTCCTGGATGAGGCTGGTCACTAGAAAGACCAAGCCATGATTAGAAGCTTTCAACCCTGTCTCTCATTCTCTCAAGAAGGAGAAGGGCTGAAAATGGAGTTACTAACTGATCATGCCAATGTGATGAAGCTTCCATAAAATCCCCAGTGAGTGAGGTGTGGAGAGCTTCTGGGTTGGTGAACACGTGGAGGTGCTGAGAGAGTGGCGTCCCAGGCCTAGAAGCTCTGTGTTCCTCTCACAGACCTCGCCCTCCACAACGCTTTCATCTGGATGTTCGTCTGTAGCCTTTATCATAAACTTTTATACAGTGTACATAAGTAAATTGTTTTCCTGAGTTCTGAGAGCTGCTGTAACAATTAATTGAACCTGAGGAGGAGGTCTGGGTATCTCTGATTTATAGCCAGTTGGTCAGAAGTACAGGTAACAATGTGGACTTTCAATTGGCATCTGAAGTGCAAGGAGGAGGTAGTGGAAAGCTCTAATCCAGCAGTCCCCAATCTTCTGGCACCACGGACCAGTTTCATAGAAGAGTTTTTCCACAGAGCAGGGGTGGACCGGGGGTGGTTTCAGGATGAGTCAAGAGCAGCAGGGTTCGTGCTATGAGAATCTAATGCCACCACTGGTCTAACAGGAGGTGGCGCCCAGGTGGTAATGCCATGGGGAGTGGCTGTAAATACAGATGAAGTTTCACCCACTTGCCTGCTCACTGCTCACCTAATATGCGACAGTCTGGTTCCTAACTGGTACCAGTCCATGGCCTGGGGGTTGGGGACCCCTGCTCTAATCTACAGCTGGTCAGTCAGAAGCATGGTGACAATCTGGGCCTGTGATAGTGTCTGAAGTTGGGGAGAGGGGGACAGTTGTGTGAGACTGAGCCCTTACCCTGTGGAACCTGATGCCATCTCTGGGGAAGATCGCATCAGAATTGAATTAAATTGTAGGACACCCAGCTGGTGTTGCAAAGAATAGCTGGGTGTGGAGAAAGATCTCCACGTGTCTGGTGGCGAGCAGTGTCAGATGTAATGTGCTCTCTGTAAAGACAAAGGAGACTTTCGGGAAAGAAAGACATAGCAGGGAAGAACTGGGTGTTTCCCCAAATAGGAAGGTGGAAAACTGAGAGTGCTTTTTTGTTACAGTTTTGTATCTAGAAAAATACATAAGAAATTGGTAACAGATGGAAAGTGGCAGGTAGGAGCCTTTCACTAAACATCTTTTGGAAGGTGTGAATTTTCAGCTTCAAGGACAGATATAAACTTTAACTACAACAAATAAACACAAAACTCCCTAAGTTCACGATCCTTGTGAAAACAGCCTCAACCAGGGAACATATATGTACAAAGTGACACATATTTGTTCTTAGACTTTGACTTCAAAAAGTCAACAAGAGGAAGAAGCAGCCTCCGAGCTAGGCAGAAGGAAAGGAGACAAAAAGGAAAGAGGAGTGGAAGGGAAGGGAAGGTGAGAGAAATAAAGCTGCCCCCAAACAGAGGACTGGTGGGGAAAGCAGGGGTGGGGAGGGTGGTGGAAAAGCAGCTTAGAAAGAGGAAGAGGCCAGAAGCAAGAGCCACCAGGCATCACAGAAGGACCAAGACAAGTTCTGACAATAAGAATAATGAACAAACTCACCTATCAACGCCTCCCAGGAGGGAGCACACGTCAGCACTGAGGATGGTGGGCAGCATGTCATAGCGACGGTCTGCTAAGTAATAAGTGGTGGCCCTGTGAATGACATACATGCAGGTCCATGACCTTCAGCAGCAAGAGGCAGAACTGCTGACGGCACAGGCTGCGGTGAGGAAATGGCCGAGAGCTCAGCACCAATTCCCTAAGGCTGTTGCTTTTTTCATAAAGTGCAGCAGACTGGGTAATAAAGCTATTCCTGTGTTCCCACTTTTCTAAGTGATACTGCTTTGGGCTGAATATTCTTCCACTGATATAAAAGAGAAAGAAAGAGTGGCACAAATCTTAGTTGTGTAAGAAAAGCTAAAGTGTAATGATCCAGTATTTATATAAAATAGGATATTACTACATGAAAAATTTAACCCATTTCACTGTAGGATACAACACGTGAGAAGATTTTGTTAAAAAAGGAAAGGCAGGGGCTTCCCTGGTGTCCAGTGGTTAAGAATCACCTGCCAATGCATGGGAGTCAGGTTCAGTCCTTCATCTGGGAAGATCCCACATGCCATGGAGCAACTAAGCCCCTGCAACCTCCTTCAAGAGAAGCCACTGCAACGAGAAGCCCGCACATCGCAACTAGGGAGTAGCTCCCGCTCATCCCAACTAGAGAAAGCCCACATGCAGCCAAAAAGCAAATAAAGGAAAGGTAAATTGATCAAGATACTAGTTTTCTAAAGGAAAAGGGGAAGTGGACTTCAATTTTTTTTTTTTTTCCTGGAAGGATCTTCAGGACTGTTCCCAATTGTGAAATCTTTAAAAATCTGAAACTAGCACGGGCTTCCCAGGTGGCGATAGCGGTAAAGAACCCACCTGCCAATGCAGGAGAGGTAAGAGACTTGGGTTCGATCCCTGGGTCAGGAAGATCCCCTGGAGGAGGAAATGGCAACCCCCTCTAGTCTTCTTGCCTGGAGAATCCCATGGACAGAGGAGCCTGGTGGGCTATGGTCCATAGGGTCGCAAAAAGTCAGACACGACTGAAGTGACTTAGCACAGTTGCAGAACACGTTCTAGTCACTCACACACAACCCTAGTGCTGACTTCTGAAAGCAGTACCTTGTCCTAGCTTCAATGTCAATATAAGAGTGTGGTGCTACAAAGTGCGTCACGTCTGCAATATGGACTCCAAGCTCCAGGTTGCCATTATCCAAGGCTCTGACCGAGAGGGTGTCGTCCACATCTTCACAGCCGCTGGGGTCAATGCTGAACACCAGGTGGGTTTTCCTCAGGTCTTCACGTTCTCGTTCCTCTTGGGAACTTACCTTCCAGGGATTTTCCGGTGTGTTGACTGGCATCTCACACATCTGTACATGGAGAGGCCCAAGATTCAGCAATTCATGCACCAGAAGTTTCCACAAAAACTCTCTAACATTCTCCATGTGACCACATAGAAACCCCATTCATTACTCATTGTGTGCATGTGCTAAGTCGCTCAGTCGTGTCCGACTCTTTGTGACCCTGTGGACTGTAGCCCACCAGGCTCCTCTGCTCATAGGATTCTCCAGGCAAGAATACTGGAGTAGGTTGCCATTTCCTTCTCCAGAGGATCTTCCCGACCCAAGGACTGAACCCAAGTCTCTTACGTCTCCTGCATTGGCAGGCAGATTCTTTACCACTAGTGCCACCTGGGAAGCCCCTCATTACTCACTACCTTCTACCTATGTTTGTTTCTTTTGAGCAATAATTATTTATTAGGTGCCTAATATGTGTCAGGAGCCGTGTGAGGCTCTAGGAAGTCGGGACTCGATAGGAAAGACACAATCAGCATGCCCTTGAAGGGTCTACAGCCTGACAGGAAATGTTCCAGAGAATTTACAGTCTCTTTAGTTGTGAGGGTTGGAGCAAGAATGAATGGGTGGCTTATAAAAAGTACAATATCTACCCCATTTTCAAATGATCCATTTGTTTAAATGTAGTTGAGCTTTTAATTCAAGTCAAGCCCTGAAAAAAATCAACATGTCCCAGATATTAAAAGCATATTCCCTTTTTAAAGCAGGATCAATCTTGGGCATTTTTTTCTGCATTATTACCTATTCAAGCCATCAATTTGCAGTTAAGTAGGCTAAAAGGGAAGAATTCTAGTCCTATGAAGTCTAATTCATGTTATATTTTGTTCCAACATTTTCACTAAGCTGTCAAAACAAGTCAACAAATGATTTCGAGATACTAATGTTAAACATAAAATTTTAATAATGTAAGATATTCTAAAGTATTTTTACTATTATAGTTACTATTCTGTCAAAAATTATAATGAAAATAAGAACACCCATATGCTCTTGATGACAATGAAAACTGGCCCAGTTTTTCTGGAGGACAACCTGCCAATTCACAGCAAAAGCTATTTAAATTTTTTATGCCCTTTGACTTGGTAATCTCACTTTAAGTATTACATTCCAAAGAAAATGATCAAAAGATTAAAAAAAAGTGATGTTTATGAAACATTTGAAGTAGCACCTTTTATAATACTGAAACATTAAAAAGCCCAAACGCTCAACAACTGAGGAAAGTTTAAGCAAACTAGAGTACATCAATATAGAGTAATTTGCCATCGTTATTAAAAATAAGTAGGCTATGTCAACACACAGAAATAATTTTAAGTGAAAGAAGCAAAAAATAGCCTGCGTGCACTATGAATATAGCTATGCAAGAATAATAAACAAGATTTACGAGGATTTTTAACAGATCATAATGCGATGGAAATAGCTGATGTTTTATGTTCACACAATTTTTGTTTTCTGTAAAGGTTACAAAAATGGTTGCATCATGAGCATGGTTTTTTTGACCCATGGGTCAGAGATGTATACCCCAGAAGCTGCTTCCTATAGCTTTTGCAGGCCTCCGGTTGAATGATCAAGAAAAGGAGCAGAGCCCAGTGGGTCTGTAACAACTAGGTACCCGTGTAGTTAAGGGGGATGGATACATACTTACTATTAGATACTGACATACTATTTGTAAGCACAGTTGGAAAATGTAAAAATTTGAGAGCTATGAGGCTGTAAGAAACTAACTGCACTTGAAGTTGACTTCAATCTAGTTCAAACACAGAGTTAAAGAGGAGGGAACTTTTCCTATTAGCTGTGGTTTAGATAGTAGTTTGTTACACAGCACAAAAATTTTTCTTTCTTACTGACAGAACAACAACAAAGGCAAACAAACAAAAGAGTAGAAAACTGTCTTTTATCAGACCAAAGGACTGGGGGGAGTCTGACCTGAGCTTCTGAGAAGGGGACAACTGAAATGCTGTTTTCCACCAGGATGGTGGCAATTTCCCCTTCCAGATCTCCGATTCTTCCTAGAACCCGTACAAAATGTCCATTTGGGTACATGGATGTCGACTCCCAGGAGTCGATGCGCACGACCACCCTGAAGTCCTGCACAGAGAGGGGGAAACACAAACCCAGTGTCAGGAGTTAAGTGGGTCCATCAGCAACGCCAAACAAAGAAGGGACAAACAGCATCGAGCTCCGCAGAGAGGGGCCAGTTTATCAATACAAATAACCATCTTCCGTTCTATTTTTCCCTTTTATTGGGTTCTTCCTGTTTTACTAAATTGCCAGATGGTAGGTAAATGCTTAACCCGGTGCTTTGAAGGGAGGCATTACCTCTCTGCACCAAGTAAGTGGGCTGGCGATGGAAGCCTGAGAAAGAGAGCCAACTGTGACACATTCTAGTTAACATATGCAGCCCAAGGGAAAAACCCAACTATGCACAGTCCAGATTAAATTTCAAAACAAAAAATTTCAATTTTTGTGTGTTTTGGAGTTACTTTTTAATTTCTTAAGACATCTTTTGGTGGGGAAAAGGTTACCAGGGTGAACTGAACCTCACTGCCCCATATTTCAGCAAACCCCAGATACGGAAAGCAGCTATTGCACCTGGTCTCAGAGAGCCTGAGTGAGGCTTCGGGATGGAAAGGCACACGACGAACAGGTTACTGGCTGGGGACACCCTGCTTCAGCGTCTCATTTACAAACTACAGAGCATCGGGCAAATCAGACTGGGTGATGCCTACACCCTTTGCCACAGTAAAGGTTAATTTCTAACTTTCTTGTTTATGTCTTCTCTCCGGGGCTCTGTTCCTTTATGGATAATCGATTCTGTGAAGTACCACTATATCATCCCCACAGGGCAGAGCAATCGTATTTCTATATCACTTGCTGGAAGAAAGCTTGTTAGCGTTGGCAAAGTGTATCTATTGGAAGTTTCTGTGTTGGACAGCTGGATAATGAATGTTCTCTCCAGCTGTCCTGCACAGCTCTTTCTAGGACAGTTTCTCTCTGGCCTTCATTTATTAATCAAGGACTACTTAATAGATGGTTCTATATATTTAGGATTTTTAGAAAACAGGATCTCGAAATGCCACATGCCATCAATAATTTATCTCTTCTTTTGCAAAGAAGTTAACAATGTTTCCTGGTACTGCTCAAAAGCTGACAGAGACAAGAGGCGAAGAGAAGGAGGTACCTGGAGGGCTTCTGCTTGCTGAGTGCTGATTCGGATTTTGGGAATTCTGTAATCCCAAGGTGTAACTAGGATTTTCTGAGCATTTTTGCCCTGGGATTGGACATCTTCTATGGACGGAAATGTCACCACATAGTCCCGCCAGTTCTTCTGAAGGATGCCTACCACTCTGCCTTTGGGAAAACAAAAGAAAAGAAAGCCTTCACTGGTAAGGTGTCACCTAACTGGACTCGGACCAGCTCAGCAGTGAGGAAGAAAACAGGAAATGCAACATCCAATTTTTTCAAGCACATCCACACAAATTGAGAGATGCAAACATTTGCCTTCCTTCTAAGAAGGATGGATCTTTTTTTTTAAAGATAGGTAATTTTTTAAATAAACATTGTCAGTATGCCCTTTTTTGTGTGTGTGGTGTGACTTTTAGAAGCCATTAGTCCCACTTTCTCTTTGGCCCTTACTTAACAAATCTCAGGTTTAGGTATGTTGGGAAAAGTTAATGATTTTCACTTTTTTTTTTTGACCACACTGCATGACATGTGGGATCTTAGTTTCCTGACCAGGGATCAAATCCATGCCCCCTGCAGGGGAGGCATGAGGTCTTAACCACTGGACTGCCAGAGAAGTCCCTGATTTTCACTTTTTTAAACCTATGCCTTCTGTTGTGCACTTTTACTGTCTTGCATTTTCCTACCAGCCAAAATCACTTGGTTCAACATTATTTACAGAAAAATTATACAAATCATAAGTCTGATATGTAAAACTTTTAATCATCACAGACTGAAGTCAAGACAAAGTGTAATAGTTAAAAGTGCTATCTTTGCTTTTCACAAGTATTTATGGAGCCCCTACTAGGGATGAGGCCATGTTCTAGGTTCTAGCAGGGAATACAGCTGTATCAGAACAAAGTCCTTGACTTCTTGGCGTTTACACTCCAGTCTGGGTGTCTGTGGGGGTAGGAAACAAATATGTGAGGTAGTGATGACTGCTAAGAGATGCAGAGTAGCGTAAGGTGACCAGGAGGGATAAAGGGTCAGAGTGGCAGCTATTTTAAATGAAGTGACTTCTGAGCAGAGACCTGAAGTGAGGAAAGGAGGTGTGAGGAGGTTGGGGGAAAGCTTGTTTCTCAGGTGGTAAAGGACAAGTTGGTTATTGTGGCAGAAGCAGAGACCTGACAGGACCTAAAGATTTTAAAAGGATCACTGCAGCTCCCCTGCAGAGAAGACTCTCTGGGAGCAAGGACAGGAACAGGGAGGCCAGTGAGGAGGCTGCCGGGAAAATCTCACCCAGAGGTCTTAGTGCACTGACTTAGGAGCCAAGTGGCAGAGGGCAGGAGTGGCTGGATCCAGACCACGCCTTAAAGCTCGAGTGGACATGCTGATGTGTGAAAGAAGGTGAGGACAGCTCCAAGGTCTTGGGTTGACCAACTGTAAGAACAGCCTTGCCATTTACTGAGATGGGGAACAGTTGGAGAGAAACAGGTTGGGGGGCAGAAATCAGGAGTTTGTTATTAGGTGTGCTAAGTTTGAGGTGCCTGTTAGACATCCAGGGGAGGAGGCCAGAGACGACCGAGTAGACAAAACTGGCTGCAGAAGGAGTCTGGGCTGGAGAGACAGTCAGAGGACTGGAGGGCAGCTCCTGGGGAGAGTGTGCAGAGAGTGAGAGATCCAGAGAGGAGGCTGGGTGCATCCGAGAGGACAGTAAGATGAGCAAGAACCAGCAAAGGAGTAAGGAGGAATCCACCAGTGCAGGAGAAGAGCCCAGAAGCTGAAGAGGAGGCAGTACTCTGCCAGCCAAATGCTGCTGACAGGCTATAGGTCCCGAGGACTGTGGGCAGTGAGGTCACCAGTGACTCTGACAAAGGACAAGGGGTAGGAGGGGGTGGTGCCTGGATGTTGTGGCTTTGGGAGAGACCAGGGAGAGAGGAACTGGAGAGAAGAGAGAAGTCCTTTTTCAGTGAGTTTCGCCAGAAACTGAAGCAGAGAAAACGGCGATAGCTGGAGAGGATGTGGGACCTAAGAGGGTTTTTATTTTGTTTTAAGGTGAGACATATTATAGCCTATTTGGGTGCTGATGAGAATAAAATAAACTTGCAGAGAGAGGAAACTGATAATGTAGGAAAAGAGACGATATCATATATTAATAATTGCAGTATTTCTGCACTAAGGAGAGGAAAAATAAACAGTCCCCTCGGATGACCGGGCAGCTTTTGGGCTGACTCACCTGTGGGCATGGGCTCACTCGGGGACTCGCCCAAGGCCTTGTCATCACCATCATTCTCACCCAGGGCAGTGGTTCTCCCTTTCCATTCACTTTTAGGGAGCAGTTCGACAACCACCACGTCTCCATGAATTGAGCGGTTTCGAGCCTTCATCCCGTGGATTAGGACATCACTGATGAGATCTGTTTTGGGAGCAGCACAGAGAAATTCCAAAAAGCCAAGGGGGGAGACCACACCGGTGAAGCCTTTCAAATATAATATGTTCAAAATCTAATCGGCATTATTGCAAATAAAAGCTCCCTCCTTTCAAAGATGAAGTCAAACTGAAGGCAAACTCGTGCTCCGCAGGTTAGGAAGGGAGAAACGCTGCTGCTGGCCATGCTGTATGATGTGCTTTCATAAAGCCACCCCCAACGACCTTTTCTTTTTTGGCCCCACCGCTTGACATATGGGATCTTAGTTTCCCAACCAGGGATCAAATCTGCATCCCCTGCCCTGGAAGTGTAGAGTCTTAACCGCTGGACTGCCAGGGAAGTCCCTCAACTGTCTTTTAAGGCAGCTTCCCTGCATGAGACAGTTTCAGCCCACACTGGGACTCTGTCCCATACCTTCAGGGGCCACGCGGCCAGGAAGCGGTTAGCAAGCCGCTGAACTGCAGATGCTGCAGAACTAGAAGCGTGATGAGCAGAAGCACGGAGAAAGCCACTGCTTCTCACTCTCCTCCAGCCTCTCCCTGTCACTGCAGAACTGACAGTACACTCTATTATGATACAATTTATTCACACATTTTTTTTTCATCTATGTTACTTTTTAAAAGACTCCAATGAGGCAATATAGCTCAGTGATGCAGTACAGGACAATGTCTTAAAACCTCACAGGTTCAGCCCCACTGCTTACCAGGTGCTCCATCCTGGGACAATTACCTCGCTTCTCTGTCGTTAAATTTCTTCATATGCAAAAGGCAGTAAACAATAACAATACCTACTTTAAGTGCTTAGAATAGTATCCAGTGCATAATAAGCACTCAGTAAAATAGCAGCCATTACCATTTTTTAGAGTTATTACCAAAACATCAGACATTATAGACAAAAAGCTAGGGAAGAAAAACAAAACACAGCCCATGATCCCACGCAACCAGTGTATGTGAGGATATCTGACATGGCACATGTGGAGTGACAGTTTCAACTTTGCTTTCTTCAGTGTGTAATATCAGAATAAAAGAGCAGTGTGGAAATTTACGTAAGGTTTATACTGGACCTGAATCTTTACTGCTGGCTCCTTGAAGTCGAACAAAAGCTTCTATTTGTGCTCTGTGTTTGTTGACATTCAGAGTTCCCTAAAATCAAAATCAATATGAAAAGCTTCTTTTCTGTCTGTTTTAACCTCCAAAAGGTACAGCTCAAAAATTTCATGAAAATATCCCCTTTATATTCTTATAAGGTTTATGATCCCTTTCTTTAGGAATAATAAGAATTCATCACCAATGGTTATGTTCTCCAGAGAACGGACCATCATTTTGACCTACTCTTAGCTGTACCAAGTGTTGCAAGTGCTACGATTGATCTTACCTAAGTGATGAGAAGTCTTGACAATACCTTCTTCCCCAAAATATCCTCTCAGGAATGCTGTAAACTTCATTATCAATTGGAAGCATTAGCCTCTTCAATAGATACAGTTTTTAAACACCACATTCAGGGACTTCCCTGATGGTCCAGTGACTAAGACTCCTTGCTCCCAATGCAGGGGGTACCTGGGTTCAAATTCTGGTCAGGGAGCTAGATCCCACATACAACTGAGAGTTCACACATCACAACTAAAAATCTCACGTGTCACAACAAGGATCAAAGATCCCACAAATAAATAAATAATTTTAAAAAACCCCTACACTTTAGGGAGGGAGTTTAGTGTGGTAGGTTCAACGTAAATCTATATAAAAATCTGTATGTAAAATCTATGGTAGAACAGTCTGTATCTTGACTGTGGTGGTAAATACACAAATTTACACATGTGATAAAACTGCATGTGTGCACACATACACACACATACACAGAGTAAAGCACATAGAACTGCTGAAATCTGAAGAATAATTTTGATTTCCTCTCAAGACCCTGATAGTCTTGAGACTATGGGTCCTGGGTCCTGAGATAACACACAGACACACTTGAAAGGGGCAGGAAAATGGGAAAGGCATGAGGAAGCCAAATTTCAACAATTTTACAATTCTGCCAAACCTCCAGACCTTAATGCAAAAATATATTCTCTTTCCCAGTGACATGCATGCTAAGTCACTTCAATCGTGTCTGTCTCTGTGCGACCCTATGATCTGTAGCCCACCAGGCTCCTCTGTCCATGGGATTCTCCAGGCAAGAATACTGGAGTGGGCTGCCATGTCCTTCTCCAGGGGATCTTCCCGATCCAGGGATCAAACCAGCAACTATTACATCTCCTACATTTGCAGGTGGTTCCTTTACCACTAGTGCCATCTGGGAAGCCCACAGGAGGTATTTAAAGGCTACCTGTGTGATGCTTAGTATGTAACCTAATTAAGAACACTAGAGAGTGGCTCCAAACCCAAGGGTAATGCCTACAGAGGGGACTTCCACATCACCTTGAACATTGGCAACTCTGGCTTACTGAGGCCATCTCGTTGACAGCCTTTGAAATCAGAGGTCTGGGACAGGAGCTAAATAAAGAGAAGGAAACACACTGGCTGGTCCTGTGCTGATTCTCCATCACCACCCTCACCTGGATGTAGCGCCCAGACTTGATGCCAGCTTCTAGCACTTCCAGGGGTACATGTTCCGGGTACTCCTTCCCGTGGCTCTCCTGACTCTCATTCTCTCTTTCTCGTCGAGACTGAAGGATAGACTCACAGAGCTCATGGGCGGCCTTTAAATCAGGCCAAAAATTGTCCAGGTAGTTCTGCATTTAGCAAAGGCACAAGAGAAATATGGTCAGAAGATAAAGATTCTGTTATAGCAGCATTACAAAAACTCCCGAACAGGAACTGCTGGCATGCAGTTTTGAAGAGGTGTTAAATGGGTAGTACCCTCCCAAGCCTCATGCTACCAGTTCATTTTCTACCATCTCATTCATCCCTGCAGCCTTGCCCAAGGAACCACAGGGAGGCTGTTCCTCCCTGTGGAATGCTTCTACCCGCTGATCAAGGCTACATGTCCTCACTTCTTCAAGAGGAATTTATTGTCCTCACACCTTCCAATCTACCTTCACATTTCCACAGAAAATTCTGGGCTTCCTGCTCATCTGAACTTCACAGTATCTCTTTTTCTCTGCTATCAGACACTGTTATAAAGCCCTCGGTCACACAGTTTGCTTAGGAAATGCTATACAAAATCAAACTGCACTATGCTACTGGGCTACAGAGAAAAGTCATTTTCACAAAAAGTAGAAAAACGTAATTTTAGTCAACTGTCCTCCGCAGGAACAAGACATGATGTATTGCAACAGAAAAAATAAGTGACACTGCCATTAATATCCAGCGCCCCTGGATTTTTCTGGCATGTCAGAACACTTTTTCTTTATAGCAGGGCCAAGAAAATTCTATCGGCAGATCTTTAGCGATATACGCACATGGGAACCTTTATAGGATCTACAATTCAAAATCCAACTAGATGTTCTGTAAACTGACAGAGGTAATGGAGGGCCTCATTCCAGTTTTTGAATCAAAAAACAATATTCACCATTGAAACCTGATCGACCAACTGGGCAGGCAGAAGTGGCCAGTAATCTCTTGAGAGATTAACAGGCATCCTATTCTCCAAAAAGGTGCCTAAGAAATAGGAGAGCCGTGTTGGTCAGAAAGCTCAAAAAACTGTCACTGATAATGCTGCTCCTGTCTGGTACATGGACACCAAGCTGCTCCAACAACCTTCACAGGTCACCCCTTCCTTTACCCTTACTGACCCACGCCCAAGGTCACAAGTAAACAGTATGAGGAACAGTGGAACAGTAGAAAAAGAAGACTAGCCTTTAAAACTATGTTTTGTGTATACTCAGCAAAACAGTTTTGGAGTCAACAGAGCATAGTCATTAAGAGCTTTGGAGTCAGACTGCCTGGGTTCCTATCCCAGTTCTATCCCTTTCTCTCTGTGACACTGGGCAAGTTGCTTTAGCCTTTCCGTGCTTAAGTTTCCTCACCAATAAAATCGGGATACTAACACCTGTCTCAAAGGGTTGTTGCTAGAATTAAATGAAATAATATACTCAGAACAGTGCCTGGCATAGACAAATGTTGGCCATTATTCTTAGGTAGAACCATGTAAAACTGCCATTTTTAAGTCAAAAACAACAGAATACTGGCAATTTTATAAGATTCAACCTATCATCATTACTACTAGTATTATTGTTATAACTCTAAACATGTGTTCACTGTCAATAGAGGTTTACTGGTCTTCAGTCTTAGAAACTGTAGGCCTTACAGTCACGGGGAGTGTGCCCAAATTTGCCAAAGATAAGATTAATTAGGTGGAGAGTGATAAAGACATGGAACTTCTTAAAGTCTTCATTCTTTATTTTCCCTTTTCTGTACTGCCAAAGGGATCCAGAGCCCTATGAGCACAAGTGTGGAAATGAGCACACACACACACACACAAACACACACACACATACCCCAGCTGGAAATACCTTGAAGGAAATCACAAACACTCCTTCTGTTTCACTTCCGTACTGCTGAATTGCCTCTTCATCTTCTGTCACCATAACGATGGGCATCCTATCCTGGCAGTGGTGATAGTACCAAGCGGCTGCGTTGTAGATGCTCCTAGAAGGCAAGGGGCACGTGAGCCCTCCCAAGGCAGACAAACCCAAGCTCTTGATCAGAACTTCATACTTGGCTTTCAATCTGCTACCCTTTGGTTTAAACAGACAACCATTCATTCATTCAACACATACTTCCTGAGTACCCATTATAAAATTGGGTACTCTGGGGGATAAAAACAAGAATCAGAAAGTGCTTGAGATTTCTTGTTTTCTAAGACATCCAAGTACCACAGAAACCTCATCCATTTCTTGATATGGCCTAGAAACCATGAGGCTCTGCCACCATTAACACCTTTTAATTGGAGGGATGAACCACATAGCACCACAAACAAGCCTTTGGCTAAGAGGAAAAGTAGGCTGGATGCAAGTAGCTGAAGGTCATAACGCAATAAAGACAAAATCCAATATGGTACCACATGAAATGTCTGAAAATCTTCCTGAGGAGAATCTGAATTGAAAATAGAGTCTAGGTCTGG
This sequence comes from Okapia johnstoni, assembly GCA_024291935.2. Taxonomy (NCBI): domain Eukaryota; kingdom Metazoa; phylum Chordata; class Mammalia; order Artiodactyla; family Giraffidae; genus Okapia; species Okapia johnstoni. The sequence goes on from CM044307.1 coordinate 80,527,570, forward strand.
AGATGTATTCAAGAAAGGATCGTGTTTCCAATGAAGTGGATGGACTTGGAAAGTCAGTTTCTGTAGGCATCTGTCTCCCCTTCTGCAAATGAAGATGCTATGTAAGGTTCCTTTAGTTCTAGAATTAAAAAATATTCACTGAGTACTGACTGCATGCAAGGCTGTGTAGTTAGTAAGTGTGAGTCCTCACACGTGACCCAATCTAGGAAAAGATTTGCTTTTCCCTTTCTGCTGTTGAGTCCTGTGGGAACTTAGTCCATTAAAAACTCAGTATGTATCAGTGCTTATTTTGCTTTAGAGAATTTAAATATTTAATGGCTACACAGACATAGAATTACAAGGAAAAAGATGATGTAAATATTTTGTATGGATAAGCTATTTTAAAACTACAGTCTCTTTTGGCTTCTACAGAAGAGTGTAGCAGAAGCTATGGGTGCCCAGCACCTGCACCCTAAGGCTGCCTCTGACTTCAGCTGAAGCGGGGTGACAGTTCCATCCCTTCTCAAGGGCTTGCTGACTGGAGTTAACACCCTCAGGGAATGACCCTCAGCTGAAGTGGTAACTAAGTGCCTTCGCCTCCACCCTTGGAGGTGACTTCTGGGGCACGCTCTGCATTCTTTCTTAGAGGTTCCCAGCAGACGGAGCCTCAGGTTGCTCAGTCATGTCTGACCCTTAGCGACCCCATGGACTGCAGCCCATCGGGCTCCTCCGTTCATGGGATTTTCCAGGCAAGAGTACTGGAGTGGGTTGCAATTGCCTTCTCCGAAACTTACTCTAGGCACCTGTATCTCCTTAATTACAATTTCTAAAATTGTATTCAAATAACATCTCTAGAATATTGACACATTAAGCATTTCAGTATTAATCACAGTTTCAGAATAATTGTTAGTTTGTTCTGGCATTATATTTAGATCAACTCTCAAATAACCAGTGATAGAGAAATGAAAGAAGCTGATAGGGTGAAAACCCAGCTATTATTCAGGGCCATACCTGCTCTGCCACTTCTCCATGGACTCCCCTCTTTCCCGAGGGAGATAGCAGGACTGCTGGAATTCATTAGCGAAGAGGACACAATCATGACGCGCATCCTTTAGGAGATTTCGCAATTTGTTATACTGTCTGTGACACAGAGAAGAAGAATAAATCTCACAGAGCATGTACTCATCTTCTGCCAGCTCTTGCTAAGGGTCAAAAAAGATGAGGTATTTTAGAGTGAAAGATTGATTATTTAAAACCCAAGAAACACTTATTTATATTGGCCTTAGTGTGTGCAGTGTGCTTTGGGCTGCTGTTTCTCCATTTCGCCTGCTGGAATGGGCGTGGCCAGAGCCTCATCAGTTAGTTGGTGGATCAATTAAATTCCTCTACATTTCTGAGACCTTTCCCTTTCTGAGGCCTCTGGCTGTTTATTATGTAATTATACGACCTTGCCTCATGTAGCCCCTTAGTCAAAGGCTCACGGAGGCAAGCAGAGTTGAGGGCTGTATTTTTGTACTTCACTTTATTCTATAAATGGCATTGGGTATTAATACATTTTATTTTTTCCTGCAGACCTGGAAAAGGCATGAAAGGTAAGTTTGGGGATTTATCTGTGAATTTTATTGATGCAGCCACACCATTTACATGAATGGAGGCTAGCTTCATCTGTCAGACAACTAACAGAAAGTTTTAAGGATTTTCCCCATAAGATCTCCCCGTTAATCTCAGCCAAAGCAGATAAAATGTGAAGTCTCATTTAAGTCAGTTTCTAAGAAGGTGCTTTTTAATTGTCCTGGTAATATAAAATATATAATATTCACAATTATTTTAAAGGAAATCAATTATTTATTTAAAAATGGATTAATATTAAATCAGATGTTAAATCAACACACAAATTATCCAAGGTAGATGACTGGCATTTAATATAATAAAATTTGTGTCCTTGCATTCCTACCTCCAGCCTGCCACCATGGATTTTTAAAAATGAGTCTTTTCATTAAAGCAAAGGCAGAACTTTAACTTTTTTCCTCTAAATAAATGCTAACTATCAAATCTGTATCATCTCAACACTTCACTGGAAAACAAGAAACACATTTTACTTTCTTAGTAATTCTAATTTTGAGCCACTTTAAAAGGAATCAACAAAAGAACCATCAAGTAACTACACCTTATAAAACTGTCCTAATGAATAAAAGGATTCAGCTTCATTTATGTGAATGGTAGCTTTCCTTACGAGAATTCCACCTGTGTAAACAAAAGCTGGCCCTTTCCCCTGGAAATGCCTAGAACATATTAAATGTACGATTTTCCCACTTTCACAAAGATACACTTAAAACAATTTTTCAAAACCTCTTAGAATAAGAACAGAAGAGTCTCCATCACTGTGCTAACAAGACCCAGACCCTCCTTACCAGGTGGTTAGGCGAGGACTTTCACTCTCTGCTTCACACATTTCTGTCATGTATGAATTTTTTAAATGAGTACTTTTCTTGTTAAGCAATAAAAAATTCTAGAAGAGGTTTCATAAACATCTGAAATTTATTAATTCAGAGAAGATACTGAAAAATTATGGCCTGTTTTTCCTGATCTCTCCAGTTCTTTGCTCCTTTTAGCCACATCCCTAATAAAGCACCTGAGTTCAGTGCAGGTATTGGCTGTGCTATCCCAGACTAAACACCTTCCAGTTAGCAAACTCCTTCTCTGTGCTTTGCTGAGCGCCCTCAGGGGAACCATCGAGATATCCCCGATGCTGCCCTTCATCTGCATGGCCCTGCTCATGGTGAACGCAACACAACCATCCATTCCTCAAAAAAAAAAAAAAAGTCAAACCTAGAACTACCACATGTTCCAGCAATCCACTTCTGGGTACAGACCTCGAAGAACTGAAAGCAGCGTCTCAAAGAGATATTTGCACACCCATGTTCATAACAACAACATTATTCATATTAGCTAAAAGGTAGAACCAGCCCAGGTGTCTACAGAGGAATGGATGGATAAACAAAATGTGGTATATATATACCATGGACTGTTACTCAACCTTAAAAGGGAAGCTCTGACATATTCTACAACACAGATGACCCTTGAAGACATTATGCTGAGTGAAACAAGCCAGTCACAAAAGGACAAGTATTGTATGATTACACTTATATGTATTTCCCTGAGGAGCAAAATACATGGAGACAGAAAGTAGGACAGTGGGCGGGGGTGGGTGAGGGTGGGGGTGTTCCTGGGTAGGGGGGAGTTAACATTTAATGGGTTTCAGTTTGGGAAGATGAAAAAGTTCTGAAAGCGGGTTGTTACAACAGTGTCAGTGTATTCAATGCTACCAAACGGTATACTTAGATAGGGGTACATTTTATGTTATATATATTTTACTGTGATTAAAAAAAAAAAGCTACACTAATTGTCAAAACAAAATAAAACCACAAAAAAGGATAGAACAACCCATTTCAGTGGGATAAGTGCCATGAAAGGCAATGTGCAGGGTGTGATGGGAACCCAGGAGAGAGGGAACATACCTGAAGGATGGGTGAGCATTAAATGGACAAAGGGTCCCAGGGAGGAAAGAGAGGGGACAGAAGGCTTGAGAGAGCAGATAGCACGCTTCTTCCTTATATCTCTAGTACTTAACCTGCTGCAGGTACTCAAAAAATGTCTTCAAATGAGTCAATGAACTCACAACCCAGTGCAACAACAGTGAACCAAATACAAGATAGAAATGCCCTGGGACAAACTTTGACATTTCAGAACCCAGTTGCTCTTTTGCTAGGCTTCTCACACATCACTGCATTGGTTAGCACACCCATACTCTAAACCTGGGGCTTCTAGAATCCAGTCCTCTCCAAATACCTGGTGCTCCACAAGCCAGACCCGGGGAGGTTACCACCAAATAAGTGTAATGAAAATCCTTGCCAATGTTTAGAAAAATCTCACTTTGCAAAAAGAATTTTCTCAATTTGAAGTTCTACTCCCATATATTTTCCTTAGACTTTTAGAGTGTGCTTCCACTTGTCAGCTACCTATCAGCCAGATAAAACAAACGAACAAATGGAATGAGAATATTAATGGAGAAAGCAGGAAACAAACAGCGAATCACTCTGAGTGTGACAGTCAAGTGCTCTTGTAGGCATGTGGGTTTATGGTTATAATTTAATAGCATATCCATAGAATACAGTCGTATTTTTTGCTAGTCAGGGATGGTGGTGCACATGATGGAATGAGATATATGAACATCCTGCATGGAGCCAGCAGAGAACATCATAGTGCCTTAAACAAATCTGGCCTGAATGACAAGAGTTTCAAATAGTCAAGTACAACAAAATTATCTGAAGTTTAAAAAAATTCCAGTCTTACAGAAAAACCCTCATTTCCTGGTCTGGCTAAAGTGTTTTCTAAATCTCCATTATCTACAGACAGTTTCTCAGGGGACAGCAAAACTTACCTTTTCTAGATTGATTTTTTTTTTTCTATTTTTATTCAATAGTGAGCTTATCTGCAGACGCAACATCCGTTCCCCTGCTGACTCCTCTCTCTGGGGATGAGAAGTGGGCATCATACAACCAATGGGAGATATATAAGGAAGTGGGTACTCAATGCTGCATCTCTTCAGTTTTTGCAGAACTTGGGTGAGGTCTCCTAGACTTGCTTTCAGAGGTCCCTAAGTTTTCTACAAGAATTTCAAAAATTTCTATTTCCATTTATATTAGGTTGTATTCTTTCTTTTTAAATTATTTTTTACTATGGTAAAAGTCATATAATATAAAACATAGTATCTTAACCATATTTAACTTATAGTTTAGTGACACTAAGTACATTCAACTCGTGCAACTCTCATCCATCATCCATTATTCATCTCCCAAATTATTCACCTTCCTAAACTGAAACTCTGTCCCCATTACACACTAACTCCCCATTTTCCTCTCCCCACCCCCCGGCCCCTGGTATCTATTAATGTAGTTTCTGATTGTGAATTTGACTATTCTAGGTACCTCATATAAGTCAAATCAAACAGTATTTGCCTGCATTAGGTGATATTCTTAAAACATTTTAAATGGAGCATATTTTGGACCAGGCTTCTAGCTGCAATGGCGTTTGGTGTCAGGACCTGCCCTTTTGGAAGCCTCAAAGACACCTCAAACTCAAGACCTCCACCCTCCCACCCCTGACCTCCTTCAGTGTTCCCCCTCTGTATCGGGTTACACAAGCCAAAAACCTTAGTGTCATTCTTGACACTACATTCTCCCTTATCTCACTTACATAAATCCATTACTAAACCCTATAGACTTTTTAAAAAAAACAGTTGCTTTATTGAGATACGATTCATAAAATTCACCCTTTTAAGATGTACAATTCAATGGTTTTTAGTGTAGTCCCAGAGTTATGTAACCGTTACCATTATCTAATTCCATTTTTATCAGCCCCCAAAGAAACTTATACCCATCAAGCAGTCACTTCCCATTTCCTTTGACTCAGCCCCTGGCAACTACTAACCTACTTTTTCTCTCTTGGATTTACCTATTTTGGCATTTTATATAAATGGAATCATGCAATAGAGAATTTCTCTGTGTGTGGCTGGATTCTTTCACTTTGCATAATATTTTCAAGTCCATGTTGTAGCATTTATCACTACTTCATTCCTTGTTATAGCTGAATAATATTTCATTGCATGGTTGTATGGTTAAACCACCTTTTCCGTAACCATTATCAGTAGCTGGACATTTGGGTTGTCTCCATAGTTTGGCTCTTATGAATATAGCTCTTATGAACATCTGTCTCCAAGTTTTTGTGTGGACATGTTTCCATTCTGTTATATACTTACAAAGTTCTATAGATCTTACCTACTAAACACCTCTTAGAAAAGTCTATTTCTCTCCCTGTCTCTAAGCTAGCCACATCTCTCATGTTAACTAAAGCAAGTACCTCCTCTTCTTTTCTCCAAGCCTCTTTTCCACTGGCGCAGTAAACTTTTCAAAACTGGAATCTGATCATGTTATCCCCCTTACTTAAAACCCTTCGCCACATCCCTGAGGCCCACGGGCCCTCTCTTAGTCCAGTCCAGGGCCCTCTCCTGCCCCCTTCTCCATGTGCTCCCTCCCCCTGACCTTGCACGGCACAGTTTCCTTGCCTGGAAAGCTTTTCTCCTTTCTTTGCCTGGGACTCACACATCCCTCAGAGCTTAACACAGGCCTCTCACTCAGGAAAGCTTTTCCTCCGGTGCCTAGCCTGGGCTCTCCTGAGCCAAGTCCCCACCCCACGCCTCAGCATGCTTGTCACAGCTGCACTTCCCCATCTGTTTCTCTGAGTATCTATTACTGCCTGTCTCCCCAACAAGAGCACATCTGCTTTTGTTCTCCACTGTATCCTCAGTGTTAGCAAAGTTTCTGCAACATAGAATCTCTCAAATACACAGATGAACATTGGTACCATTGAATTAATGTTCATTTGCAGTTTTCTGATTTTGTAGCTTTGTTTAATTTGAAGGTCTGATTTGGGTTTAGGGTTGCATTAAGTAGTTAGGTATAAGGATTTATGCCTAAACTTATGTTGAAACATATTTAAGTAACTTAATTTAAATTAACAGTGGGTATCCATGAGAATTTCTTTTCTTTTAGAAACAAAGTTGACTTCATTACTCATGTTGAGTAACATTGATGTAGGATGGGGAGTTAGATCATGTTGACCTCTGAGATCCTCTCCAACTGTAACACTTTGATCTCAGTCTTATGTTATGTACTAAGAGACTGAGACTCATTCTATACAGATGGCATTTAGGAAGGAGTCAAAAGGAGAAAGCAAGGCATCCTTCCAGACACTAGAGCAGACCAGGTATTTTCACTTGACAAACTTTCCTAAGCAATAATGTTCCTAAAAGCATGCCAAATAGAATGAATTATTTACCAGCATCTCAAAAATCTCTAAGGAAGAACTGAAAAACAAAACTTCCCAACATTAATTGAAGCAAAGCACCAGAGAGCCTCTGCTAGGCCGCAAGCGTGACGAGTCACTTCAGTCGTGTCCGACTCTGTGTGACCCTATCGACTGTAGCCTGCCAGACTCCTCTGTCCATGGGGATTCTCCAGGCAAGAATACTGCAGTGGGTTGCCCTGCCCTCCTCCACGGGATCTTCCCAACCCAGGGATCGAACCTGCATAATTACCTTCTTGCTTCTTGCATCTAACTCCAACAAGACAACAAGTTTGTTGAGAGAGGGACCAAGACTTCTTTTTGTACTTCAGAAGGCCTGGAACTAGGAGCTCAAAAAGTGCTCACCAAATGGCAAAACCAGGGTGTTACCCTGTGAGTCTGTTTCGTGACTCTTCAGCTTTTGTTTTCACATTTAGTACATTCAGAGACACGGTGAAGTAATGGAAAACCAGTAATTTTTCAAGTTAACTACTTTTGAAATGTTCAGGAAAAAAGACTATTTAAATTCCAATTATTTGCTTTCAAATGTCCCAGGAATTGGTTTTTAAAACAATCCTTAGTATTAAAAATATTTTAGAAAACAGAAGTTGAAAAGGCTCAGCAGTGCGTTAGCAACTCACACTATAACAGCAAATTGATTTTAGTAGCAGAAATTGAAATACGACACCTGGAGCAGCATTTAAACCTGGGTGCGTATAAACATTTATATCTTTTTGTCTGAACAAAATCAACTTCAAGCTCATATAAAAATATTCTATCTGAAAAACCTGCACACAATCTAGTAAATGCATATTTTTTTGAACTGAGCACATAATAAGGACAACTTATCATTTTCATATACAAATAAACACACTTCATCTTTTACTACCAATGTCTGAAGAAACTACATTTAAAAAAGAATAAACATAATTTCTGCTTAACTTGAGGTGTTAAGAGGTTGGGTGTTGAGGTTCTAATATGCTGCTTCCATACAGTCATCAACTTCAAATCATAAATCTTTTCCCAATGTAAAAGAAGCAAAACCATTTACAGTGTATTTGTTTAAAAGGTGAAAAACTGTTCTTCCTATACATATAAGGCAAGCATTTTAGACTGGGTTCAATCAGAAATTCTTTGTTTAGCAAATACAATTACTATGGTTGGTGGTTATACCAGTAGTCTAAAAATAAAACAAGTTAATTCTGGTTTCATTGAATAAATCACAAGTGATTAAATAAATTTATAAAGAAATTTGCCTCCCCAATAAAGGAGCCTCAAATTTTAAAACACTTTCTTTTTCCCAGGAGGAAAATAATGTACGTTTCTGAAACAGTGTATCTATAAATAAGATTAAATAATATGCAGTTTTCAACCAGAAGTAAGCAATAGGTCTGCTACTATAAAAATGCAAACCAAAAACCAAGAATCTTAAATACCTACATCCTGGGGACACGGCAGTTTATTGATTTACAGTCAGATCTTTGGGCCAGGTGTTGAAGAAGAAATATAAAAGAATGTTACTGCATTCCTCACTGGCAAAGAAAATGCCAAATTAGTTCAAAAAGTCCTTTCTGACGAAAATAATGAATTCCTCCCCTCTCTCTCCAACACTTCACTTCTCTCCAACAAGGGACCTTTCCTAAAGGAGAAAAAAAACCCTGCACCATAAATAAATAAATAATGCAAAACAGATACCTCCGGCCTCTTTGATGCTGCACAGCTTGACAAGCCGTTTGCATGAAAACAATTCCCTTCAACTCAGGAAACTCAAGGATCTCAAGGTAATCTTGAACGACTTTCCAATCTGGAACCATGTAATGAGTCACGTCACTAGACAAGAGTTTCCCATCTGAAGGATAATTCAAAACGGAAGAGGTCAGACAGCGTTTGCAAACCTGGTTTATTATGATTTCAGTGTCACGGTGTCCCCATGTGCAGAACAACTTCTAATCTTAACAACACTGTGAAGTTTCTAAAAGACAAATCCACTTTGGTAGAGGTAAATTCAGCACCTTCATTTCTCTGAAGTTATGATAAATAAAAGCTCACTGTGGTCTATGGTGTTGCCAGTCGTGCAGATGACAGAGTAAAAAACAAAAACAAGCAAATCCTAAGCACAACTTAACTTTTTTTGTGTTAACTCATTGACCTACACTCACATTCCAGTGGGGCACCACAAATAAACATGTCAACCACTTGTTTATGCCCAGGCATTTCAAGTCGGTTCTGTTTCAAGCTTGCGAACTGCTCAGAAGTCTCCTTGGGCCAGGAAGGCTGAACTGACTAGAAAAGATGCTCAGTGCAAGCAGGGGCAGAGGTGGGACTTCCAACCCTGCCTGTGTCTCGGAGCTGGTTAGCCGAGCTGTAACTGAAATGTTCACCTTAACCATAAGCTGAGGATCCCAGATATTCGCTGAAAAGGACTACCAAGCTCCTCTCTCACCACGGGGAAGAGAACCTACAACCTCCATCGTTAAATCGGCCACCCAGCAGCCTAGAAATCAAGTGGAGGAAGGTGTAGTGGGCAGCCGACCCAAATCCAGTTTCGCCATGACCTTCCTGGGCAACGAGGGCCCAGACGACTCACAAATCTTACAGTCAAGAGGGTTCTCCACTGGGTAAATGTCTGAGGCCTCGGTGCAGGTAGGTCAGGAAACTGGTGGGGAGCAAAGCAAAGTACAACGAGAAGCAGCAGCAGCGTTTGCTCCCGCGCCCCGGCTGGCAATGCAGGGCCCACAGCTCGAGACCGCCTCGTTTCACCACCGCGAGCTTGTGGGCCGGACGCTCCAGCGCCCACAGGCCCCTCGGAGAGCCCCCAAACGAGGCCTCTGCGCGGCGGGGGCGCCTGCCCCTCGGCCCTTCCGCTTCCCGGGGCAGAGCAGTCGAGAGTCGGGGTTGAGAGCCCGCGGAGCCGGCTCAGCTCTCGGAAGTTTGGAAGCCGCCTGCCCCTTGCGCGCGACCGGCAGCCGGGTCGGAGGTGATGCCTGGAGGCGGGCGGAGGCCCGGGGGCCTCGGACTCTGCGCCACCCCGGCCTCGCTCTCCGCCTCTGGGCCGCGCCCTTCCACCTTAAGGCCGACGCTCTACCCCGGCCCCGCCGCCCCAGCTCCAGCTCCAGCTCCTGCTCCGCCTCGGCTCCCCGCGCTCGCCCCGCTCTCCTGCCCGCCTCGCTCCAGCCCCTGCACCACCGTTGTGGCAGGTGGCGGGCTGCGCCCAGAGGGAGCTGTTGCAGGGCACGCTGGGCCCGGTAATGCCCCGCACAATCCCAGCAGCGTCCGGCAAGGTCCCAGAAGCAGCACCTTCTCCCGCTTCTGCAGCATGCTGGCACGCCCGTTTCCAGGCCCCGGGAAGCGCCCGCTGAGCGGCCGGGAAGCGGCAGCCGCGCGCCGCGCTGGCGGAGGCGAGGCCGAGGCTTCGGGCCCGCCCCCTCGGCCTGGTCTCCGCGGAGCTCCAGGCGGGCAGGCCCTCCTGGCGGCGGCCTGGGCGCTCCGGGCTCCACACCGAAAACCGCCCTAACGGCCCGAAGCCCGGTGTAACACACCTAACCTACCCAGCATCACAGCTTAACCCAGCCTATCTTAGATCTGCTCAGAAAACTTACTTTGGCCTAGAGTTAGGCAGAATCATCTAACACAAAGCCTATTTATGACAGTGTTGAATATCTCATGTAATTTATTGAATGCTGTACTGGAAGTGAAAAATAGAATGGTTGCCAGTGTTTGGGATGTTTACTCAGGTGATCACCGTGCTGTCTCAGAGCTTAGACTCGTTCCCCTGCTCAGCGTCACGGGACAGTGTCTAGTGCCATTAGCCCGGAAAAGATAAAAATTCCAAGTGGGTATTACTTTCACACCATGATAAAGTCCAAATATTATAAGTGGAATCATGGGATGTTGAAACTGTCAACACAGGGAAACTAAAGTCTTACAAAGATTTGGTGCAACTGTGAAGGATTATTGTACTTTGTTTCTACCTCCAGGTTCATATAGGAATGGGACTCCCTTATTAATATGGATACTTATCTTTTTGTTGTTGTTTAGTTGCTAAGTCCTGTCCGACTCATTGCAACTCCATAGACAGTAGCTGGCTAGGCTCCTCTGTCCATGGGATTTTCTCAGCAAGAATACTAGAGTGGGTCACCATTTCCTTCCCCAGGGGATCTTTCTGACCCTGCTTTCACATCTCCTGCTTTGGCAGATGAATTCTCTACAGCTGAGCCACCAGGGAAGCCCAATTATTATTGTTTTGTATTAATATAGGTAAATATTAGTATGTTCTGTTTGTTGCTCTTGCTTTCCCTGAAAGAGCTAAAAAATTCAGCAAATAAGCCAGCAACCCTGCTAACTCAACATTTTTTTCCCTTTAAAAAAACTGTATTTATCTTTAATGTCATGTATTTTTAATTCATATAAAAATTCAAACAATGCAGGTAAAATGGAAGCCAATCCTTTCCCTTAAGGTAAACATTATCTATTCAACCTCAGCATGATAGCATTTGCAGCCTCTGGCAAAGGAATTCTCCTTGAAATTTGATGGAGACTAAAACACAGTCCAAAATCACTGCAGATGGTGACTGCAGCCATGAAATTAAAAGACGCTCGCTCCTTGGAAGAAAAGCTATGACCAACCTAGACAGCATATTAAAAAGTAGAGACATTACTTCACCAACAAAGGTCCATCTAGTCAAAGCTATAGTTTTTCCAGTAGTCATGTATGGATGTGAGAGTTGGACTATAAAGAAAGCTGAGTGCCGAAAAATCAATGCTTTTGAACTGTGGTGTTGGAGAAGACTCTTGAGAGTCCCTTGGACTGACTGCAAGGAGATCCGACCAGTCAATCCTAAAGGAAATCAGTCCTGAATATTTATTGGAAGGACTGATGCTGAAGCTGAAACTCCAGTACTTTGGCCACCTGAGGCGAAGAACTGACTCATTTGAAAAGACCCTGATGCTGGGAAAGATTGAAGGCGGAAGGAGAAGGGGATGACATAGGATGAGATGATTGGATGGCATCACCAACTTGATGTACATGAGTTTGAGCAAGCTCCAAGAGTTGGTGATGGACAGGGAAGCTTGGCGTGCTGTAGTTCATGGGGTCACAAAGAGTCGGATACAACTGAGTGACTAAACTGAAAATACAGTCTCTTCTGAGATCACACTCTCTTGGTTGGATGGAAGCCACTGTTCTCCAAACTCTCAACAAAGACCTTTGAGCTGCACCAGGAGCTTTAAGAAGAAGTGTCACATTTAATTTCTACAAGTCAATGGAGTCAGGCATTATTATTCCCATTTTACAGATGATGAAACAAGATTAGAGAGGTTAAGCTTATCAAGGTCAAGATTATCCAGTTATTAAGTGATAGAATCAATATCCAAGTTGGAATCGGGCTGAATCCAAAGCAGGCTCTTCACTAATTACCATGCTCGTCACAGATGAATAAAATACAGCTCTTACATCTAAGGAGTTTATAGTCAACTTGTTCAGTGCAGTTAAGGCACCTCAACCAGCTGGTGGAAGAGCATTGGCACTTCCTTTTATGCTAAAGTGAGCAGAACTAGAGTATCCAGTTTGATCACTTTCTCTAGGGCACTGGTCTGAACCTTCTTGGCACCAGGGACCTGTTTCTTGGAAGATAGTTTTCCACTGACTAGGGGTGGAACAGGGTGTGTGGCTGGGTGGGGTGGCTGGGTGGGGGAATGGTTTCAGGATGATTCAACCTCATTACATTTAGGGTTTGCATCCTATGAGAATCTAGTGCCACTTCTGGTCTGACAGGAGGTGGAGCTCAGATGGTAATACCAGCTTTGGGGAACAGCTGTAAATACAGGTGAAGCTTTGTTCACTCTTCCACCACTCACCTCCTATTGTGTGGCCTGGGGCGGGGGGAGTGGTGTTGGGGCCCTCTGCTCTAGGAGAACGTATTTTTTGTTGTTGTCGTTTTTAATCTTTTTATCTTTTGGCTGTGCTGCAAGGCATTCCGGATGGGATCTTAGTTCCCTGACTAGGGATGAGCCCTCATCCCCTGTATTGGAAGTAAATGTGTCTTAACCCTGAGCCACCAGGAAAGTCCCTCTAGGGGAATATATTAAAAAGAGTCATGATCCCTTACTCATTGAATTTTTATGTAAAGTTATCTGCATGTGGGAAGATGTGAGTGAGATCTGAGACAGAATCACACAAGTTTGGAGAACATCACAGTGCTGGTCCTCAGGTCAAAGCACTATGGCAACCAACAGTGTGGGAGGACAGTTCTAGAGACCCCAGGCAAGCAACAGGATTTGACCTTTATGTAAAAATGCTTCTGACAGCTGCTCATGATTCCCTCCAAAGTGCTCCCATTTTCTTTCTTTTTTTTTTTACTTCTTATATGTCCTTAACATCTCTCTTTAGCATTTTGTAACTTTAAACTATTTAAAACAATGGTGAAGGACAGGGAAACCTAGCGTGCTGCAGTCCATGGGGTCGCAGAGTTGGACACGGCTGAGCAACTGAACAACAACAACTTTAAACTTCCTCTAAATTGGGATTAGTGATCTTTTAAGGTAGAGAATGTGTCTGGGGCCCTATAGAAAGTTGATGTTATCAGTATTTAAAATAATCCAAGGCCTGCCAAGCACTTCTTTGGCTTGCATGGCAGTGATAATGTACAAATTATGTTCTCAAAAGCATACTCCCTTAGTTCTTGGAACTGATGATCTAAAACGGACAAGAATGCCTTTTTGTTGATTTGTGTGTCTCACAGACCATCTGATGCCTCTTGGATGAAAATATGTTTCTCTCTCAGTCAGAATAAACTAGGTTATGCTGCAGTAATACACAACTTCAAAAATCCCAATGACTTAAAACAACAAGATGTTGCATAGGTGCCTGTGAGATCCATTCTGTATTTTCTCCAGGGCCCAGGCTGGATGGAGTCAGTCGTCTCTGAAACACTATTTGCTGTTCATTGTTGTTGTTTAGTCGCTAAGTCGCTAGTCCTGCTCTTGCAACCCCAGGCTCCTCTGTTTATGGGATTCTCCAGGCAACAATACTGGAGTGGGTTGCCATTTCCTTCTCTGGAGGATCTTCCCGACCCAGGGATAGAACCCATGACTCCTGCATTGGCAGGCGGATTTTTTACCACTGAGCCACCAGGGAAGCCCCCTTGCTCTTCACTGGCAGAGGGAAAAGAGCCCTCTAGACAGCCTTATGTCAGAAATTAAAAGCTCAGTCTGGAAGTGATACATGTTTCTTCTGCCTAGTGGCCAAAACTAATCACATGACCACACATCCAAGGTCAGAAAAGGGGTGGAGGTAGGATGATTGGGGAGGCAGTGCAGCTCCTCCCTCTTGGCTTGAGGGTGGTGCGCTGAAAGCCCTTGGTGAGCAGTGTTAGTGACCACTTGAGTGTCCTTAACTCAAACCCCTTACACGAAGTCGGCTCTACTGTCACCTCAACTCTTGTACCTATAACTACTCCAGCTCTAGTTTCACCTCTTCTTACGGTGCTGGTCTACATGTGATTTCTTGTGACAGAGACTGTCTCTCTGTTAACCAAATCCATGTCCTTTTTTTCCTCTGGGCACACAGGTGACAACACATTTTCCCAGCCTTCCTTGCAAATAGATAGGTGTGGCCACAAAAGGTAATGGCATCATTTCTAGGCCTGACCCTTAAATACTTCTCATGGATATTCCTCTTTCCTGTTCCTGAATGGATGCCAGAGCCCAGGGGATCTTGAAAGTCAGCACTGAAGACAGCATACCCACCAACACTTCGAACGAACATGGGTCTCTGAAGAACTATGCAGAGCAGAGTTCTGTCTTCCCTCCCCAGGAGTCTCTTGCAGGGGTGAAATAAACTTTTCTCATGGCAGCTGGTGTTATCCTAAGGAACATAACCCCACTTTACAAAAGAGATTAAGGAACTTGCTGAAGCCTTGCCTATTTATTTCAAAACTCCGCACTAGATACTAAAAGTCCTCATGAAGCTGCTCCTGGATTCTCCAGCAGTTCTAAATGGCATTGCCACACTGGGAAGGATGCTTGATAGCGTGCTTCTCTCTGCAGTTTTTCCTTTCCTTGTTAGTCTGAGCACAGATAGACAGCCTGGTGCCCAGATAGCAGAATGCTGTGACAGCTTGCAGTGCTCTGTGGCTGATAGAAATCTCTGATTGTGGTCAGGTTTCCCTGGTGCTTGACTGCAGTCTTCTTCAGGCTGAGCACCAGCATGCTTACGCTGCAAGAGTTGGTAGCATTTGCCTGCCGTTTTTGCAGATGCACCCCGAGAGTGCAGACATCAGCAACCACTGGATTATAATCAAAAGGTTTCATCCAAGGGTTAGCCTAGAGAGGATGGGTTGTCTTTACAAAGGGCTTAGAGGACAGGGAGGTTAAATGTATAAAAGGAATTCTGGATGATGAGATCCAAGAGCTAGAGGGGATTATTGAAGCAGGCTTTGAAATATTCTTTCTTTACCTATTTAAAATCACAACACGCTTGTTGCAATACATTTCAACAATACTGAAGGATACCAAGTGAAAAGGTTGAAGTTCTGCTTGCATGCAAAGTCTACTTCTTCCATGTAATTTACCATTGTTGATATCTGATACACATCCTAGAAGTCTTCCTTCTTTTCTTTTTTTCATTTTATTTTTTTGACTGTGCTGTGTCTTTGTTGCTCTGCGTGAGCTTTCTCTAGTTGTGGTGAGCAGGGACTCCTCATTGTGATGGCTTCTCTTTGTGGTGGAATACAGGCTCTAGGGTGCAAGAGCTTCAGTAGTTGTGGCGCAGGGGCTTAGCTGCCCCGTGCCATCTTCCCAGACCAGGGATTGAACCCGTGTCTCCTGCTTTGGAGGTTGGGTTCTTAACCACTGGACCACCGGGAAAGTCCTAGAAGTCTTTAATCCCAAATGTTTGCAGCTTTTTGAAGTGCTTGTCAACCTGTGAAGCGTCAGCTGTTGTACTTACAGCTAACGTTTCTCAAACTTTTACTAGCTGCCAGGCCTTGTTCCTGTGTTTTCTCATTTGATCCTCAAAATAATGCCTTGACTGTAATACTGTTACCAATTACATTCTGCAAGTGAGGAAACCAAAGCACAGGAGTGCTGACTAATTGCCCAGGGTCACAGACTCGAGCCAGCCTGGGAACCCAAACAGTTTGGGCACAGAGTCCAGGCAGCAATGACTCAGCCTTGCCACCTTTCAGCTGGTAAACAGCCAGGTACAGAATGGGGTACCTTCTCTACAGTGGACCATTGGATAAACCTAGTTATTTTAGGTTTAGAGAATTGGAAACATTGGGTTTCAAATGTGACCATACTACTTTCCTAACTTTCCTGGGCCTTCATGATTTCAATTACAAAATGCAGCTAAGCAGGACAGATGTTGTTGGGTATTGGTGTCAGCCAGTCAATGACTCTCAAGGGTCATGTAAATGTCTAAGATGATTTCATTTATCTGAAGAATCAGCTTACTTCCATTTGTGCTCCATCTCAATGGAAAAGTCATTGGAGGGCAAACTGCTGCTGACATTACTTTGCCGTTTGTATTAGGGGTGATTTAATTTCCTATATGTTAAAGGCTTCCTTGATTTTCACTTTTCCCAGAAGATAAAATGGCTCCCTTTTGGCTCTCTAAACACCCCGTGAATCCCCATAATCCAGTTTGCAATGATTACTCTGAAATATTCTACTTAACTCTTTCTAATTTTTTTAAGAGAAAACTATTTTTTGCTTGCCAGTTGTATCTCAGCAAGGTTAGCGTATGGATACTTTTGCCCCTCTACCACAAAGGGGCGCTGTTTCATTGATTTTTGTTGTGGGGGCGGGTGCTTCAGATAAAATACCTTCTGTGCTGGTATCTGAGCCGTTGAGACTTGCCTTTCATATACTGCCGTTAAAATGCAACCAATTATTTGAGACAAAAACCAAACCAGCAAATAACCTTAGCGTTAAACAATACCTTTATCCAAGGAGCTCAAAGATCCAGATGCTCCAAAATTAATTAGAAACTAAGCTTCATTGATTAATACAGGAAAGAAAAAGAAAATCCTTTAAGTCTTGAAGCCGGCTAGAAGAAAATTCATTCAGTTACGTGGATAGCCACTTATCAGGCAAATATAGGAACATTACTATCTGTCATTTTCATTTTTTTCTATTGAGGTTATTTGATGAAATTGCTTTCACCCATCTTGTAGGATTATTATTACCAATCAAGTATCGGTCATGGTATACAGTTATTTCACTGGATTAAAGTTAAAATTAAGTTACACTTGACTTTTTTTACATTTTAGGCCAGCGCAAGGCCTATGTCTGTTTGTATTAGGTTTCTATTGCTATATAATGAATTCCCACTAAAATTTAGCATCTTCACTCATTTATTTATTTATTTAATTTATTATTTTTTAAAGTTGCAGCTATTTATTTGGCTGTGTTGGGTCTTAGTTTTGGCACATGGGAACTTTGCTGTGGCATGTGGTCTCGTTAGTTACGTGTGCAGGCTTAGTTATCCTGCAGCATGTGGGATCTTAGTTCCCCCACCAGGGATTGAACCCGTGTCTCCTACATTAAGGCAGACTCTTAACCACGGGACCACTAGGGAAGTCCCCAAACACTCATTTACTACCTCCCAGTTTCTGGAGTCAGAAGCCTGGGCATGGCCTAATTAGGTTCTTGGCTCAGGATCTCACAAGACTGAAATCAAAATATCAGCTGGGCTGATTCCTTTCGGGAGCTCGGCGTCTTCTTTCAAGCTCACATGGTTGTTGGCAGAATTCAGTTCCTTGTAGCTGTAGGACTGTAGCCCCTCTTCTCTTGCTGGATGTAAGGCAGGACTCTAAACATAGGAGGATGTTAGGAGGCCACCCGTGTACCCCCTCTAGAGGCCCTTTTACACTTCATATCTCTTTCACCAGGAGAACTCAGTTCCTTTGAGGACCACTGAGGATAATCTTCTATTTTAAGGTCAACTGATTGGAGAATTTAATTGCATTTGCAGGATCCCTTCACAGTAGCACTTAGATTCATGTTTGACTGAGGAGCCTGCAGAAGGTGTGTGTACACTGGAGCACAGGAATCCTGGGACCATCTTAGAATCCTACCTATCTGTCTTAGTCTGTTCAGGCTGCTATAACAAAATACTACTGACTGGGTAGTCTGTAAACAACAGAAGTTTATTTCTCACAGTTTTGGAGGCTGGAACTTGGAGATCAGGGTGGTAGCATTGTTGGGTGGGGACCCTCTTCTGGGTTTCAGACTTCTCTTTGAATCCTCGTATGGCAGAAGGGGCTACAGATCTCTCCAGAGCCTCTTTTTTTTTTCAATTTATTTTTATTTTTAATGAATTAATTAATTCTAATTGGAGGCTAATTACCTTACAATATTGTGGTGGTTTTTGCCATACATCGATGTGAATCAGCCATAGGTGCACGTGTCCCCCCATCCTGAAGCCCCCTCCCACCTCCCTCCCCATCCCATCCCTCTGGGTTGTCCCAGAGCACTGGCTTTGAGTGCCCTGCTTCATGCATCAAACTTGCACTGTTCATCTATTTTACATATGGTAATATACATGTTTCAAGGATATTCTCTCAAATCATCCAACCCTCACATTCTCCCACATAGTCCAAAATCTGTTCTTTACATCTGTGTCTCTTTTGCTGTCTTGCATATAGAGTTGTCATTACCATCTTTCTAAATTCCATATATATGTGTCAATATACTGTATTGGTGTTTCTCTTTCTAACTTATTTCACTCTGTATAATAGGCTCCAGTTTCATCCACCTCATTAGAACTGACCCAAATGTGTTCTTTTTTTATAGCTGAGTAATATTCCATTGTGTATATATACCACAACCTCCTATCCATTCGTTTGTGACATCTAGGTTGCTTCCGTGTCCTAGCTATTGTAAACAGTGCTGCAATGAACACTGGAGTACATGTGTCTCTTTCAATTCTGGTTTCCTTGGTGTGAATGCCCAGCAGTGGGATTGCTGGGTTGTATGGCAGTTCTGTTTCCAGTTTTTAAAGGAATCTCCACACTGTTCTCCATGGTGGCTGTACTAGTTTGCATTCCCACCAGCAGTGTAAGAGGGTTCCTTTTTCTCCAAACCCTCTCTAACACAGAGCTTCTTCCTTTTTTTTCTTCAGAGCCTCTTTTTTAAGGCACTAATTCCAGTCATGAAGGTTCTACCTCGTAACTTAAGCAACTCCCAAAGGTCCCACCTGTTAATACCATCATCTTTGGGGGTTAGAATTGCAGCATATGAATTTGTTGGGGGGACACAAAACATTCAGACCATAGCACTACCATAATGCTCTATAACAAACATTTGAACTCAATAAGTTATACTTAAAACCATAGCATTTATTAAGTTTCTGATAGCAACATAAATGACCTTCTTAAAAAAAGAAATGAGAGAACCAAGCTAGTAACCCAGAGGCTAAATGAAAGTCAATGGATGACAGATAAGCTGCTTTGGTTAATTCAAGCTAAGGAGGAGAAAACTCCACCAATACAAACCCACATTCTGTTAACCTTTTTAAAAAAGTATGTATTTATTTGGCTGCACTGGGTCCTAGTGTGGCACATAGGATCTTTAGCTGCATCATGTGGGATCTAGTTCCTTAACCAAGGATCAAACCCTGGCCCCCTGCATTCAAGCACAGAGTCCCAGCCACTGAACCACCTGGGATGTCCCTCTATTAATCTTAAGTAGCACTGATTTACATGGGACCCAGAATCTACGGAGGAATCATTGCATAGAGCCCAGCCCCCTTTGCTAACACAGGATCATCTTGGAGAGGGCATCTTGGAGGGGGATCTGGTGGGTAGAACCATCTCCTTTTGTTTTGCCCCTTAGTTGCTACAGAGGAATGATGCTATATCCAACCCCTACCCCAACTCCCAGATTAGGATCCTCTCTTAAAATCCCACTGTGACAGGTGATAGGAGGCCTTGGCATTTTTGAATATTTGAATTTTAAATTTAAAATGTCATCATCATTACAGGCGACTTTCATCGTGTCCCTGGCTACTGTCATCAAACCCAGGAGAGTGGGAGGCTACTGGTATGTGCTGCCCATCTTCCGTGTAGAATTGTGAAGACGGTCAGAGTCGCAATTAAGGAACCTTCTCTGATTGCAGTGTTTTGGTGGGGGAGAACGGGAGGGTTTTCTTTTCATTTTTTTCTATTAAATCTGATATTTTAAGAGAGATCATTAAAAAATATTCTACCCAGGAGAGAAAAGGCTTGGATCTTGGCTATCTTTCACTGAAGCCATAAGGCTCTTGTTATGTTTATCATTTTAGCCTTCAAGGCCTTGTCTTTTCTGACTTAGAGAACTAAAGGCATTTTGATCCCCTTCCAGTTCTACAAACAATGTTCTTTAATCAGCTGGAGGCATCACTGTTGATCAGAGAACAGCACTTCCTCCCTCCCCAGTGCGAACAGCACCTGCCAATCCCCTAGCCAGAAGCAAGAGGGAAGGGCTCTTCTTTGAGCCTGTAGAGCACTGTTATCTCAAATGTACATTAAACCATAGAAAAGAGCCTGAAACCTCATTACTAGATGCAGAGCACAATGGTGCATAGAGATAGAAACCAAGCTCACAGACGCACATATACAAACAACATATTTGTCTATTTATGGCCATTGTCATATGCCTGATATTGACAGCATGGTGTTTTATTTCCACTAGCATTAAGCTCATCATCTTAGTGAAAATGTTAAAAGGGTAAGTAAGTAAACAGAAAGTAAAATGTATTGTTAATTGTATTGTTGATTAATACAGAACAGGCTGTAATAAACCACACATTTTTCTTTCAAACCACTTGTTTTAAGCTTTCTCCAATTTTAGAAGGGTAGGATATGTATATATGAAAACATATAAATGTATATAGATATAAAAATATAAATGTATATATATATATCACATACAGATTGTATAGGTAAAATCAGTTATGATTAGCTGGGTTGTGCTGAAGTAATAAACAACCCTCAAATCTCAGTGATTTAAAACCACAAAGCTTTATTTTTTGCTCACACTATTTATCTCTCCACTCTGGGGTGTCAAATGTTTTTTGAAAGAGGGGCACACCGTGTGGCTTGTGAGATCTTAGTTCCCTGACCAGGTATTGAGCCCATGGCCTCAGCAGTGAAAGCATGAGCTGTAACCCCTGGACTGCCAGGGAAGTCCCTGTCCCTGCACTCTATGTCATCCTTTCCAAGAGACCTGGACTGATGGGGCTCCTTTTAGCACTTCTGCAATAACTTTGCAGGGGAAAAAGAATGAGACAGTTGTGGACTTGCCCTTAAAGATTCCAGTTGGAAATGACAACAGTGACTTCTGCTTTACATGCATGTGTACGTGCTTAGTTGTGTCTGACCCTATGGACTGTAGTCTGCCAGGCTCCTCTGTCCACGGGATTATTCTGGCAAGCATACTGGAGTGGGTGGCCATTTCCTTCTCCAAGGGATCTTCCTACCCAGGGCTTGAACCCACGTCTACCCCAGTCTTCTACACTGCGGGCAGATTCTTCACTGCTGAGCCACGAGATCACTAGCTAAAGCAAGTTACTTGGTCACACGCAATCTCAAGGGCAGAAGATATCCAGAAGTATTTGGTGAACAGTACTAATTCTCTCTCTCTCTCACACACACATACACATGCTATATATATTTAATATGTAGATTGAAAAGGGGGGGAAATAACTACACTTGTAGCCAAATGAAGAGAGTCAACTTTGATTTATCATTGTAATATTGTTACTAAGTTTAGAATCATTAAAAACAATGGCATAGGCTATGTTCATAGAATATACTGCAATCATTGAGAAGCATCAGGCAGATCTTTATGTACAGACATGCAAATATCCCTCAGAAATACTGAATTTTAAAAAGAACAAATAGCAGAATATCATACTTTCATTTATTAAAAAAACCACAGACATACAAATATATTTATGTGCATATGTCTGTGTGTGTATGTGTGTTTGTGTGTGTGTGACACGCATAGGAAAAGACCTAGAAGGGTTATTACCAACAGTTACTACTAATTGGGAGCACAGAGGGATTTGTGTGGCAGGTAAGAGATCATCACTCTTTTTTACTTTACATAATCCTGTATTGTTTGAATTAATTACATCCATTTGCTCATGTATTGTTGTGTTATTTTCCTAGGGCTGCCTCAACAAATTACCATGAAATTAGCAAAACAGAAATTTGCTTTCATAGTTCTTGAGGCCAGAAGTCTGAAATCTGGCAGGACCATGCTCCCTCCCAAGCCTCCAGGGGAGAATCTGTCCCTTTCCTCTTCCAGCGTTGGTGGCTGTTGGCATTCCTTGACTTGTGGCCTCATCACTCTGCCTCCACAGTCACACCGCTTTCTCCTCTGTGTATCTCCTCTAAGGATATTTGTCACTGGATTTAGGAGCTACCTGGATAATCTATCACAGAGGGATGACTCTAGGTTTGGCGCTGGAAACTGGGACAACGGTGGTGCCACAGGCTAAATTCTCATCTCAAGAGCCTTAAGACTCCTTTTCCAAGTAAGGTCACATTTATAGGTTTCAGAGATTAGGACATGGACATAACGTTTTTAGAGGGAAGTGGAGTGAAGGGCACCACCGTTCAACCCACTACACCTATGTAATGTGAAGAAAATTAGAAAGGAGATTTTTTTAAAAAAGGAAATCATTATTAACAGTGATTACTTCTAGGAGGGAAAAATTTCCAAGTTTTCTGTAGTGAACTCATATAGCATTTAAGATCAGTAAAAGCAAACGAACAGACAGAATAAGAGCAATAATCACCACCACCACCATAACATGAAGCCAAACACAGGCAGGTCCTAACCCACACCTATATACCTTATTGACAAATGACCCTGACACACTGTAAGGGAATGGAAGGGTCCTGTCCTCACCCTTGGTGATGGGGCCAGGTGTGGGGATTAGATTTAGGCCAGGGGGCCCTATAGCAACCTTGGGTTCTAAGAACCCCAGAGACATTAGCCTTCAATCATGCAAGGTAGAGCCTTAACCTAGGACTATACCCAGGAAGAGCCACCCACTTTAGTGGAAGAGAGAAAATAGTTTCCTGTTGGCTTGTAGAAATTAAGATGAATGTCTTTTTCTCAAATAAGCAACATTATTGTTACTTTTGGCTGTGCGGTGCAGCATGTGGGCTCTTAGTTTCCCCACCAGGGAATGAACTCACACCCTCTGCTGCGGAAGTGCAGTTTAACCACTGGACCACCAGGGAAGTCCAAGAAGCAACGTTATTAAGCGGAGGTTGTAAGCATGAGTCCAATTTCAGCCAGACGATGTGTCTTATTTCATCTATACTGTGTATAAAATTTTTCTAATTAGTTGCCAACTATTTTCAGCTTAAGATTTTGGTTTCTGGCTTCTCCTGATCTGCTTCACTGGGCCTGTGTTCTCCCAGGGCAGCCACTGCTGGAGCTGGGGAGGAGCTCCAGCATGCGCAGATGGGGAGCCTATTTAGATGGGGCATGCGCAGCGGTCTCCCTCATTCCCTGGTCTCCTGACCTGACTCTCCTCATTTAGATTGTCCACCCCCTTCCCCTCCTCCCCCCCCCCCCCCGATCGGCCACTGCAAGCATTTGAGTTTGCAAACCTCTAATGAATAGAATGAAAACCTTTGTGGTATTAAAGCACAGTACGTTATGGGTTAAGTGGGCTTGTGCACACTCTTGCTTCCAGGGAAAAATGCGTTCTGAGTTCCAAATAGGCAACAAATGAACTTGAAGCGGGCAACCTGTTAATAAATTGGCGACTCCTCTACAGTGATGTTTTATAGTCTGCGTAAACAAGTAATGGAAAATGCATATCCATATATGCACTCAGATATCAGAAATTCAATTCCACGGGCTATTTGGGAACAAAGTTTTAAAATTCTGCCGAGGATGATTGTGTATGTCTGAATCTGCATGCAGGCAAGCATGTGTGCACCCTCAGGGTCCCAGAAGTGCTGTCGCTCAGCTCTGGCCAGAGCCTGTCCTCATAACCCCACCAGTGTGGCTTGTTGGGTCATGAGCCAAAATTAGCCTCATCGTGATTGGGTTAGATCCAGGGACCTTTACAGAATTTCCTCTCTTCGATCTGTGTTGCCTCCTGGTGGGTGTTTCCAGAGAAGCCTTTGACTTGTTAATTCGAGTTGAGTCTTGGAGGTGAGATGAAGTGGGTCATGTGGAGGGTTGCCTCAACTGGGGCTGAAGCTTTTTGGGAAGGCAGTCCTTTTCTGTAATTTCCAGAACAGACTGCTGACTTTCAAGACCTTTGTGAAGAATTCTCTTAAGGTTTTCCTCTCCAAACTGTTTAATGAGCACCTACTCTGTTCATAGCAATTGATTAGGGCACACACGCAAGTTAAGACATGGAGAGTGCTTGCAGACCAAGGAGCTTTCAAACTGATCAGGCAATGGAGATACAAAGAGGCAAAACGATGTCATATGAAACAGACGAGACGCCACAGGTCGTGAGCCATGAATTGCCGGATGGATATGTATTTGAAAGAGCATTGCTAAGTATACTTAGAGATTCTAAGTATACTGTCTTTCAGTTCAGGACAGGGGATGGCCAAGCAGTGGAGGTGGTGGCTGAACTGAGTGTAAGCAGAGAAGAAGGTAAAACATCAAGCAGACACATGACAATGGGAGAATGGAAGGTGGCTTTTGCTGAATGACAGGGTACTCGATCCTGGGCTCTGTTGTATAAGCAATGGAGACCCCTGGGAAGCTTTCAAGCAGAGGAATGGTTTGATCCAAGTCACACATCCAGAGATCAATCTGGAGATGATGTCAGGATGGTTTATTCGAAGAAGGAGCAGATGAGAGCAGGAAGGAGACTGGAGGGAAGCTCCTACAGAGGAGGAATGGTTTCAACTTAGGTAGATCAGAAAGTGAATTGGTAGATCAGAGGGGATGGAAAAGAAGGTATAGATGAGGGAGGGTCTTGAAGGACTTGAGGGCAGACAGATTGCAATGAATGGGGAGGAGGAGGAACAGCAATGGCATCATGGAGGGATGGCTCTAGGTTTGGAGCTGAAAACTAGGACAACAGTAGTGCCATGGGCTAAAAGATTAGCCAAGTGTGGCAGGAGGTCCACTGAGAGATGACAAGAAGAGTAGACCGATTTGAGTCCTGCCCTGAGGCCCTCACGTGGCACCCAGATGGCAATGACCCAGCTCTGATGCCATATTCTCAACTACCCTATGGTGCTTTTCATCTGCATGTGTCCGTCTCTTTACTCACACTCTCTGGGCTCAACACCAATAAGCGGATGGAACTTACTGTAGATGCTGAAACTCACTTGGTAGATCTCCATGCCCCCATTGCTTCCTCCAGACAGTGGTCAGTGGTCTCAGACCCAGCAGACCAAACTCCACACATCATTGCCTGGTTGGGTAAGGATTTGTACCTGAATGGTGTGGGAGATGTGCGGTGGTTTTTCTAGTCTGTATCTCCACCTTCAGGAAGACCCACATCTCTGAAATTCAACAAGCTCTTTTATTATGCTTCCAAGGTGCAACATTCCTCACTGTCAGAAAGCCCTTCCTGATGCTCACTTTATATTGTTCACACCAAGCTTTGACCTTTGCAAGGAAATTTCTTTCTTTCTTTTTTCGTTTTGGCTTGCTTTGAGGCCTGAGAGATTCTAATTCCCCTACCAGGGATCAAACCCTGAAGAGTCCCAACCATTGGACTGCCAGGGAATTCCCCACAATGGATTCTCAACATGGGCCTCCTCCCCCTCCCCACTTTTCAACTAGGCCTCCTTGACATATGTGAACTCATGGGGGGAGTAACTCCATAAGAAGAAATTCCAGCAAGGACATTATTATGTTCCTGTTGAATACTCATTACTGCAACACCTTCATCTGAATGGGGGGAAAGCAAAGAAACCAACACCCTGACTGTTTGGGGTTGAGGCTAAATGCAGGGGCAAAATCACCAAGTGAAGCCTGTTCTTAGGTCGGATTGAGGATGCATTATTTAACGGGACTCTGAGTAAACCCATCCTCATTCCTTTTTATTCTCCGTTTCCCTTTGTCCTCTTCAATTTTCTCCTGTTGGGCATCAAGTCATTTTTCTCTGCCCTTTGTGCTCCCTCCACTTCGATCCTCGTCTCCCTTCTTTGCCCCTTTGATATTTATTCCAAAAAAATTACCCAGCCCATTCTGCAGTGGAAAGCCGAGCCGAGGGACGGGTGTAACTGTTGGAATATATAAATGTGACTCTTTTTCAGGTAGCATCTAAGATGCCAGTCTTAGCAGCCTCATTTTAAAAACTATTTATATTCACAAAAGTCTATAATAGCGTTTTTATTGTGTACGCCTGCGATTTGGGCTCGTTTTTTTTCCCCATGCCAGTTTTTTATTATCGTTCAACACTGACTACAGCCTTAAATGATAATGAAAACAGAAACACTCTTTGTAAAAGGCGATGACTGCTTTCCCTGTCCTTTAGTATACGGGTGCTCCCCTGCCTGAAGGGGCCGGTTTAGTGTTTAAAACCATCCGCACCCGACTCCCTCAGAACCCAAGTTCACATCCTTGCAGCATTGACTCAGCCTTTTATTCCTCTGCAGAGAATAAATTGAATACCAGGCTATTTAGTGTGCGGGTGTCTTTCAGATGAGCCCTAAAAACCCAGAGGCCCTCTTTGGCCGCTGGGAACGTTGGAGTCCTTCCTGTCCTGCTGTCCTTGCCCTGGGTTCCAGAACCTGGCCTGGTCCCAGATGTCACACACTCGCCTTTGAAGAGAGACCTTTCTTTGGGCCTTTTTTTTTTTTTTTTGTCTCAGTTCCTGCTGTTTCTTTGTTTCTATATCACGACCTGCTGCTTTCACCCCTTCCTTTTCCCCTGCATTAAAAAAAAAAAAATCAAGTAACAAAACAGTTTTCCCTCAGAGTGGAAGTGCTACAAATACAAGCTTGTTATCTGTATTCCATTCTTATGAATACCTCACCAACTCGCATGCCATGTGTGTGACTGACTTGCAATTGCGGGTTGTATTTTTTGACAGGGACTCTGAATGGTATTCTTCCTTGGCTGTTCCTTAAGCCAAGCCTGGAACCCCTGGGTCACAGGAGAAAGGGTGGATTATATGGACTCCACCCTGTCGTTGATGTTTTTTACCCAAAGCCTAGATATTGGATCTGTAATTAGTAATTAGTGATGCAATAATAATACCTTCCATTTGCCATTTTGTGCCTTTTCAAAAGTTCTTTATGAGTTCTTGTGATTGATTCTCACAAAAATGCTTTTGGCAAAGGCAGTGCTGATATTATGGCCTGATTTTATAAGGAAACATACAAAGCGAGGTTGAATGACTTGTCCAAGTTCTTCAGTTCAGTTCAGTCACTCAGTCGTGTCTGACTCTTTGCGACCCCATGGACTGCAGCACACCAGGCTTCCCTGTCCATCACCTACTCCTGGAGCTGGCTCAAACTCATGTCCATCAAGTTGGTGATACCATCCAACCATCTCATCCTCTGTCATCCCCTTCTCCTCCTGCCTTCAATCTTTTCCAGCATCAGGGTCTTTTCCAATGAGTCAGTTCTTTGCATCAGGTAGCCGAAGTACTGGAGTTTCAGCTTCAGCATCGGTATTTCCAATGAGTATTCAGAACTGATCTCCTTTAGGATTGACTGGTTGGATCTCCTTGCAGTCCAAGAGACTCTCAAGAGTCTTTTCCAACACCACAGTTCAAAAGCATTGATTCTTCAGCACTCAGCTTTCTATAAAGTCCAACTCTCACATCCATACATGACCACTGGAAAAACTATAGCTTTGACTAGATAGACCTTTGTTGGCAAAGTAATGTCTCTACTTTTTAATATGCTGTCTATGTTGGTCATAGCTTTTCTTCCAAGGAGCAAGCGTCTTTTAATTTCATGGCTGCGGTCACCATCTGCAGTGATGTTGGAGCCCCCCAAAACAGTCTCTGTTTCCATTGTTGTTATACAAAGTTCTCATAGCAAGCCTAAGAGGGGCCCAGAATGGAACCAGATTTCATGATTTCAAGATGTGTGGTTTTCCTATGGCCACTGCGTTTGTGATGAACTCAAGGCAGTTGTTTTACATATAAGATTTCATTTGATCCTGTGATGAACTTACAACCAAGACTGAGCACCTATTACAACCCTCATCTTTCAGAACAGGAAGCAGAAGCTCAGAGAAGTCGAGTTACCAAGATAATATGGTGATAAACAATGGGCTGGATTTGACCCCAAGGCTTCTTTACCATTTCAAAGTATATAGTTCAGTAGTTGTACATTCACATTGTTGTGCAACCCATCTCCAGAAATCTTCATGTTGCAAAACTGAACCTCTATACCCATTAAACAACTCCTTAGCCCCTTCCTTCCCCTTATCTAGTCCCTAGCAACCAATATTCTACTTTCTGTTTCTATGAATTTGACACTTCTAGTACTTCATATAGGTGGAATCATGCAGTATTTGCCTTTTGGTGACTGGCTTGTTTTGCTTAGCATGATGTCCTCAGGGTTCATCCATGTTGCAGTGTGGGTCAGAATGTCCTTCCTTTGGTGGTTTCTGCCTTTGGGCTATTGTGAATAATATTACTGTGAACAAAGGTGTACAAATATCTCTCGAGGCCCTACTGTCAATTCTTTTCGGTATACACCCAGAAGTGAAATTGTTGAATCATATGGTAGTTCTATTTTAACTTTTTTGTGGAACCATCATACAAAGGAGATTTTAAAACATACATTTTGTCATTCTCTTGCTCAGAACCCTCTATTGACTTCCCATTACTCTTATAATAACATCCAAGACCCCTACTCTGACCTACAAGGCCTGATGTAACCACCTCTTGGTCAACTCACCAGCCTCCCTTCTCCCTCTCTCTGATTCAGGCATCCTAGGCATCTTGCTGCTCCTGGTGACCCCAGGCATAATTCTACCATGAGAATTTTCCACCTACCATTCTCTATGCCTGAAATGCTCTTGTCTGGTTACCAGCATGGCTCTTACTCTTATCTTATTCAGGTCTCAGTTCAAATGTCTTTTCCTTCAGAGACCTTCTCTGACCACCTCCATCATCTTTGTGTCTTTATTTTCAAAATTTTAATTTTTTTTAATTTATTTTATTTGTTAGGCTGTGCCAGGTCTTTGTTGCAGCACTCCAGATCTTTTAGTTGCGGTATGTGAACTCTTAGTTGCAGCGTGCATGCTAAGTCACTTCAGTTGTGTGCAACTCCTCGCAATCCCATGGACTGTAGCCTGCCAGGCTCCCCTGCCCATGGGATTCTCCAGGCAGGAATACAGGAGTGGGTTGTCGTGCTCTCCTCCAGGAAATCTTCCTGACCCAGGAACTGAATCCGTGTTTCTTGTGTCTCCTGCAGTGGCAGGCTGGTTCTCTACCACTGGTGCTACCTGGGAAGCCCTTAGTTGTGGCATGTGTGGAATCCATTTCTCCAACCAGGGATGGAACCCCGGCCCCTTGCATTGGGAATGCAGAGTCCTTAGCCACTGGACCACCAGGGAAGTCTCCCTACACCTTTATTTTTAATTCATCACTTTATCCCTGGCAGGTAAGTAGGGAATTTATATTAATGGCACACACATATAACACTAACCATGTGCCTAGCTCTGTTCTAAACACTTTACATAGATTAAATGTAAATATGCTGAATAATTTCCCTAAGGCTCTACAGCTAGTAATTGACACAGGGATAGAACCAAGGCAGCGGGGATCCAGAATCCACTATATTATACTTACCTCAGTATAAATGTCTATGTGTAAAATCTGTTTATATCATGTATATGCTTTTTATTGTCTGTCTCTCCCATTGGATGTAAGCTCCAAGAGGACAGGAACTTTGCTTTGTTCACTGTTCCCCAGGGCTTAGGACAGCATCTGGCATGTATTAGGTTTTCAATAAAAATGCACTGAATGAATGAGTGAATGAATGAATGGGTTATTTGTATATTAATAAAAGACCCTCCATAGTTTTTTCTGATAGTTAAAAAAAAAAAAAATCTGTTTATTTGCCTGCGCCGGGTCTTAGTGGCATGTGGGATTTAGTTCCCTGACCAGGAATTGAACCCAAGCCTCTGCATTGGGAGTGCTGTCTTAACTACGGGACTACCAGGGAAGTTTCAGCTCTCAACAGTTTTTCCTCTTGAAGTTGATGGCAGCCCCAAATCACCGCTAGCCAAGAGCAGTCACACAGAGTAGGTGTTCAATACTTACTTATTCAGTGAATGATTTGTGAGCTGATTGAGGACACAGACCTGTGTCTGTTTTATTTCTGTCTCCCCCACAGCTCCAGTCCCACTGCTGGGCTGCCCAGCCTTTGTTGCTGTTGTGGGAGAGAAGAACTTATTGAGGGAATCTCATCTCCTGTGTTGTGACAGTGAATGGGGGCAGTTGCTTTGGCAGAAGTAGCTACAAGGAAACTGAGGGTGCAAAATACAGGCCAAAGACTATGTGGAAGAAATACCATTTTTGGAATCTTTTATCCTTCTCAATCCTACACCTCTAAAACATCATTTTCCATTGGATTTAGAGTTAGCTTATTTTAGACACTAAAAAAAGTTTGTCAAGTGGTTTCCAAAAAGAGTGTTTCAGGAAATATCCATCATCTCCTTTGTCATCTTCCTCCTCTTAAAGAACTTCCATGATGTAAAACATATCTCCTCTTGTTAGCTGTGAGAGAGCTGGAACTTCAGAGGTCTGCCTGGTGCCTTGCACAGAGAAACTGCTCTAGAATCGAATGCCAAAATACACATATAATAGGCAATGGCCAGGCTCCGTTATGACCTTATTTTCACTGATAAAGACAAATCTCATAATTCACTGGTAGCAATGTCAGTCTTTTATCTTTCCCTGGACTCATGAGGATACAAGTCACATCCACTGAGCCTGATGTCTGTGTGACAAGGAAACTCAGGCAGCCAATCATTGCAAAGGTGATTCATTCATCTGCATTCAGAAATCCTGTTGGGTAAAAAGCAATAAAAGTGTTAGAGACTTTTTTTTCCCCCCTTTCACTCTATAAAAAGTGGCTCACTGCTAAAATATATGTCTTCACTCATCTCTCAGAGCTGCTGTAAAAAATATTTGGCAGTGGGAAGTAGAACTTTTGCTCAAAGAACTGATGTGTGTATATAGTATTTGTATATTTCTTAGATGTCCATGGACACTTGTCAGTGCTTTCGTGTTCCAGAGACTTGCACAGATAAAATCTACTATGGTGTGGGTTCTTGATTTTTAAAGTGTTTGTGAGGCTTTGTAGAGCGTGAGGTTGCAGAATGAAGTAATAAGAGAAACAAGGAGACCAGAGCAGTAGGATGGGCGACATGAAGTCAAGTATCTGATCTGACTCACACGAAGCAGTTGGTTGTGAGAAAACTCTCTGCTCTCTTTCCCCGTGCTCCCTGCCTGCTCTTACTCCATCTAGAGTCCTGATTGCCCACATCTGCTTCACCCTCTGCCCTGTTCTCTGAGCCCTGATTTGGCCACAGACACCAGTTGAGGGCCAAGCAACCCAGACATGGCCTCAGAACACAAAGCAGATTCCAGAAGACCCCAAGTTGCTCAAGGGAAACAAGAAAGAGCATCAGAGGGGTGGAGGGTTGGGTGTTTCCCTGTTGCTGAAAGGGGGGGTTCCCCCCCCCTCCCTGCTGGAGCATTAATCCAACAGGGGAGCCTAGGTGTTTATTTTCAAAGCAGGAGTTGCATCTTCCTTTGTGCTCTGCCCTGCACTAAATGCAATGTTGGTGATGGATAAATGTTAATAACAGCAGCCATAATGATGATGACAATCATAACGTGATAAACCCACTTCCTTCATGCCAAGGGAGTTTAAGAGACTTAACCGTGTATTGTGATTGATGTTAATATATCCAAGGACAGTGTTCCTTGTCTGGCAAACCTCGACCCACTGGTATTTTCCCGCTCTCTCATCTGATCGGGGAAAGCAGGTAGGAGGTAGGAAAGTGGTCCCAGAGCCCAGGCTTTCATGGGTATTCATCTTTAGAACCGTCACTCTGAAAATGAGCAAATGCCTCTCATGTGTCTTGTCTGCCAGTCAGACCCCTCCGTCTGCTGAGACTCTTTAAAGAACAATAATGATAACCTCATTTTAATTATTCTCTCTTTTAGTCCCACTTCAGGGTCGTGCCTTTAAAATAAGCTACCCCAGAGCGTCTTCTTTCTCATCTTGCTCCTAATTAAGGACAGTAGGGGGTTCTTTTTTTTTTTTTTTAACAGTTTTAATTACACTGATCTTAGCTTAAGAGAGGACCCATTTAAGCGCTAATAAGATATGTATTTTCTGGCTCAGTGAGGATTGTCCCTCCTATTCTTCTTAGAAGAGGACAGAGTTGAGGGCCCTTCTCTTAACACCAAACCCTAACTGAGCTTGCCTGGCCTTGGATGAAGGGCTAGCAGCCTGGGTGGGGACTCGGGCTGCTGTGGGAAAGAGGCCTACAGCTTCAGGAGAACTGCCTTTTTGCCAGAAAGAGCAGCCATCATGTTGGGAAGCCAGAGTTGGCGTGTTAACTCAAGGAAATGCTGAAGCTGCGGTGGTGGCCATCTCAAAAAGTGAATGATCCACTGGATGCCCTTCCCTGCACTCCATGGCACCTGGCAAGTCATGCATAGAAAGGCAGTCACCAAGCCACTTCCTTTCCTTCTCATCTTTCTTCTGGATCCTGGTCTAGCATGGCCTTGTTGGAATACTGCTGCTTTCTGCTTCCTAGAGTCCATATGATTCAATGGTAAAAGACTATGAGCACTGAAGAAAGACCAAGGTTTGCAGCCCAGCCTGGGCAACACTGGTGATGCAGTCTTTGGCCAATGATTTTCTCCTTGAGTTTTGGGGTCCTTTTCCATAAAAGGGGGATCATGATGCCTTCTTGGGAGGATAGTTCAGAAGGATGCATACAGTAATAAATGCTAAGTGAAGAATGCCTCTTGGCACAAGATTAGGGTTCCCTAAATGTTTGCAGCCCCTCTCCTTTGTCTGATAGGTATAGGGAAGTAGAAGGGTGGGCAGATATTTGAAGGCCTGAATAATAAAGACAGCAATTCACAAACACACACACAATATCTATCTCTACCTCTCTGCCTGTCCACTCCTATTCTTTTCTCATGCCCTGTTTCACTGCCTCCTTCTTCATAAGGTTTATTCTGATTATTTTGCCTACATGGATCCTGCCCAATTCTTATGTACTTGTCTCAACCACACAACTTAACATTTCAGTATAAAAAGTCATGGTTTATATATTAAGATCTCTTTCTAATAAGGTATGGAGAACAAATGGCAACCCACTCCAGTATTCTTGCCTGGAGAATCCCATTGACAGAGGAGCCTGGCTGGCTATGGTCCATGAGGTTGTAGAGAGTCAGATATGACTGAAGTGACTAAGAACTAATAAGGTAAGCTCCTTGGGAAGGGACTAAGCATGTGTCTTTTTCCTGTGTCTTTGCAGCATCCAGCACAGTGCCAGGCATGTAGTAAATGTTTAATAATTGATTATTAAGTACAGTGCCATCCCTAGTTCTACCTGAGGGTGGAGGCTGTATTTTATATATATTTCTTGCATATCCATAGCAGTTTGCCCAATGCTAAGCATCTAGGCACTCATAGGTACTCAGTAAACATTTGTCAGGTTGAAATTACCTTTTGCTGTTGAGGGAAGGTGGGTTTGAGGGGTGGTTAAGCCACTGGTATGAAAAGTATAGCAAGAGACCCAGGCAGTAAAAACTGAATCTACAAGAGGATGTGAAATGCCTGGGATCTGGGGAAAACATATCTTCTTTTATAACAGTTTGTAAATCATGTCCTGGTAGGGCAGAAAAACAATAGTAAAGGGAGTTTGGAGCCTTGGAATCTGGTTGCAACTGGGATGTTTTATTGAATATTTGATATGGACACGTGGGCCAGGTCTGGAACCAGGTGGCCTTTGGCTTACAGTAAAAAATATGTTTTCTCCTGACTCGGGAGCCTTTTGGAAACTTGTCACCTCTTGGTGACCCTGGTGACAGCTCCCTGATTCTTCTGATAGCTTTGATCTTGGCCCATAATCCTTAAATAGACAAAACTTCCAAAGAAGCTGATTTGAGATGAACTGCAATGAACCGAAAGTCAATAGGGCCATCTCAAGAATATGAAATTAGGCCTCTGGGGATGGAATGGTAGCTATTTTTCAATTATCCACAGGTCAGAGGCAGCAGTGGGGCTGTTCATCTGGAGTCACACTGAGAATGTGACCTTCTGCCTCCCCTAAGTGTGACGGGAAACTCAGCTGGATTGCTGGACTGTCTGTCCCCCAGCCCATCATGAGGCTCATTGTCCTTCCGTGTGTACATAGCCCTGACCCCGTCCCCTTCTTGGACCCTGACTGAGGGTCCCCCTAGACTGGTGGCCAGTGCGTTTCCTGAACACGGGAGCTCTGTTCTGTAGGCCTTTGTGCCTCTAAGTGTCCACTCAACACAGCAGATACTACAGGAACCTTGCAATGAAGTCTTGTAGGCTGTAAAACCCAGTAAGGGCACAGCCCCCAATCCTGCCCCAGTGCTAGCTTCATGCTGTTCTAGTGGCAGCAGGCAGGGGTGGCCTTAAATGCACAGAACCAGGGGTCAGGGGCAGTCCCACATTATCGTTGGTATTCCACACAGCCTGGTTTCTCTTTCCCCCAGCCCAGTTTCTTCCAGCCGTCCTTCACACCATCCCCACAGTGAAGGGCAGCCAAGCTTGCTGGGAGTTCCAGGGCAGCCACAGAGCCGTCCTCAAGTACACAGCCTGCACGCTTCCATTAATTCACACAGCACTCTCCACGAGGGAGGCAGACAAGCTGCATTATTATCATCATCAATCATCCCGCGCTGAAGAAACTGAGGCAGCTGAGGAGAGGAGGGCTGCCTGAGTTGGCTCATCCAATGGGAGGAGAAGGAGGAGAGAGTGAAGTGCAGGCAGCCTGGGCTTGGCTCCCTCGGGGGAGCTCGGAGGTAGGTGAAGTGGTGAAAGGATGACCAGCCCGCTGGAGCCGCGTTTCAAATCAGGCGCCTACCAGGGCCATCTTTGTTTCAGGTCTCTACATCGAATGCATTTTGATTCAATTTGGACGTTCTGAATTAGTGAAAGGGAACGAGGTTTAAAAGAGGTCAGTTCCATTACTCAGCGTTATTAATGATGTTGTCGGCCGTTAAAATCTCAAAAAAACTAGGAAACTAATAAATTTTACATATTGCAAAATCACAGATGGATCAGGCAAATGGATAAATTCTTAAAAGTATTTAATATCTGTTAAGAGGACAGAATGATAAATTCAATATTGAAAACCAATATCAGATTCACACTTACAGGGCATTTATCATAACCAACTTGCATGGACAGCATCTTACTGCGGGGAGCATGGTGTGATTCATAAGCAGAGACCCGGAATAAGTCCATATGAAACAAGAAATAAATCTGCTTTCCATATTGGAAACTTATTTCCACTTCCTATCTTTATTGCCAACAATAATGTTAGCTTTCAAGAACAAATTGTTACACATTAAATCTATGCATAATGAGCCCAATTGAGTCAGAAACTTCCCTAAAAAGAGCTTTAAATTATTCCAGATTGGGTTAT
The DNA here is from genome assembly GCA_024291935.2 of Okapia johnstoni. Classification (NCBI taxonomy): domain Eukaryota; kingdom Metazoa; phylum Chordata; class Mammalia; order Artiodactyla; family Giraffidae; genus Okapia; species Okapia johnstoni. The sequence continues at coordinate 80,563,060 of CM044307.1, forward strand.
TAGCTTTAATTCTAATTCCTCTGAGAGGTCCCACCAATCTTATAGTAAGTTTCAACGTTTAAACAGTTTGTTTCCCAGGGTTGGGCCCCATGCTGGATTGTTTTTTCCTCTTTCCCTCCACCTCCCCTGAAAAATTAACACAGTCAGGCAAAAGAACAAAACATGATAACATTTAACAGAAGTGTTCAACAAGCTGCAAGAACATCACAATTTATATTTTTGATTTTAAGATGAATGATTCTGCTTTCTTTGAATCTTTTTTTTTTTTTTTGTAATTGTTACTTATTTGGTTGCTCTGGGTTGTTGCTTCCGCACGCAGGCTTTCCCTAATTGCAGTGACTAGGGTCTCCTCTTGAGTTCTGGTGTGCAGGCTTCTCGCTGCAATGGCTTCTCTTGTTGCCAAGCATGGGCTCTAGGGCTCAGCAGTTATGGTGCACTGGCTTAGCTGCCCATTGGCATGTGGGATCTTCCCGGACCAGGGATTGAACCTGTGTTGCCTGCACTGGCAGGTGGATTCTTAACCACTGGACCACCGGGGAAGTCCTCTTTGAATCTGTGAGTAACTGGAATGATTTGAATTCAGACCCTTGCATGTCATAGCCAAGATATCAGCCCAATCAATGTTTTGACATCTACATGTCCTGGCATCAAGTGGTGGGGAGGGGATTTGGCTATGAATTCTCTCATTTTACCTACTGCTCAGGCTGACCCAGCTGATGTGACTCCAGTCAAGATACAGGATGGGTTTTTTTTAATTGAATTTTTTCTTGATTTCAAGAATGAGGTGCTCATATGTATTAATAGAAAATCTGGAACGTGTAGGGGAAAAAAGTTCCTAACTTCTTTATAGAAGCCACTGCTTAATTACACTTTTGGGAGGCTGTGCTGGGTCTTCGTTGCTTGGGCTTTCTCTAGTTGTGGTGATCGGGGGATACTCTTTGTTGCAGTGCACACACTTCTCACTGTGGTGGCTTCTCCTGTTGCAGAGCACAGGCCCCAAAGCACTCGGGCTTCAGTAGTTGCAGGGCACAGGCTTAGTTGCTCCTCAGCGTCTGTATTCCTCCCAGACCAGGGATCGAATGCGTGTGCCCTGCATTGGTAGGTGTACTCTTATCCACTGTACCACCAAGAAAGTCTTTGATTACATTTGATATGTGTTTTCCATTGTGTTTGTGTGTGTGTTTGTTGTTTTTTCTGTGCATTTTTTCTTTACACAGTTCAGATTATATGTACACAATTTTCTATCCTATGCCACCATACTTTTTCTGGTTATATAATACTCCATTTTATTAAAAAACCCTTTCCCTAATGCTGGTCACTTAGTTTGCTTCCAACTTTTCTCTATTATAAATAACATTGCAATAATCATCTTTGTGCATACATATGTGGGTGAATTTCTGATTTCTTTAAGATCTGTTCCCAGAAATCTCATTGCTGGATTAAGGAGTGTGAACATTTTATGGTTTTTGATATATACTAAGGCTAAAAAGAGGATTTTATGTAAACTCCTCATTCCTGAATTTTTTAATTGTTTGTACAAGTTGAAGCCACAGCCTATAGGTTAAAATCATGGAGTTTGAAGTCAGATCCATTTGCATTGAAGTTCCAGGTCTGTTATGGATTAACTGGATGTCTTAACCACTCAGAGCCTTTATTGCCACACCTATAAAATGGGCATCATGATACCTAAATCTCTGGGTTGTTGTGAAGAGAAAATGTGACAGTGGTTTTCATCTGCTTAGCGTAGTACCTCTTGACACACAGTAAATATTCCATAAAAGGCAGATGGTACAGGGCTTTAGTTATTTCTTTGTGACAGAATATTGTATGCATTTTTTTAAAAACAAAATGGTATAATAATTAAAAAATTGGTGTATAGTTGATTTACAATGTTGTGTTTGTTTTAGGTGTACAGCAAAGTGATTCAGTTTTAGGGACTTCCCTGGTGGTTAAGAATCTGCCTTCCAATATACAGGGGATGCTGGTTTGATTCTCTGGTTGGGGAACTAAGATCCCACATGCTGTAGGGCAACAAAGCCCTTGTGCCACAACTGGAGAGCCAGTGCGCAGGAGCCAGAGAAGAAGCCTGTGTGCCACAATGAAGAGTCCACGTGCTCCAACCAAGACCCGACACAGCCAAATACATAAATAAATATTTCTAGAAGTGATTCAGCTATACATATATATATGTATATGTAATATATGCATTTATAACATGTATAATATATACATAAAGGTGTCGTATAATTTTAAAACATTTAAGCTTTAATGATAGTAATCTCCATGATCTCCAGAATAAAATTCTAACTTGTTATTGTTCAACATCAGATCCCAGTTCATCTCCCCCACCTTTTCCTTTCCCTTCCTCTGCAGTTACATTTGCTCCAGCTGCCTATGGCAAGCATCCTTCATGGCTGCACCATGTCTCCGGTAGCTGTGCTCTTGTCACTTCTCTCTCTAGCCTGTCCTTTCCATTTTCTTCACTGTCTGTCAAACTCTATTCATGGACTTCAGTTGGCTTAGGCATCAACACTTCCATCGTGCCTTCCCAGTACCTCTCCAGACAAGAAGCAGATGTTTGTCCTTTGTCCTCCTGTAGCACCCTGTGTGTACGTGGAGTGCAGAATCTCTCTGTCTCACATGTTATAGGAGGTAAGGTATGTTTCAATCTTTCCCGCTATGCTGAGAGCTCTCTAAAGGTCAAGATCGTGTCTTATTAATCTTGGTTTTCTTTGATGCCTTCTACTGTGCCTGACGCAATAGGAGGACTCAATGAAAGTTTGTTAAATATAACATAGGTAGTGGGTTTGATCAAAGAAAGCCATGAACGGCATTTAAAGGCAAATTGAATTTCAACTGAATTGAAAGTTGATTGGACTTTAATTTTTTATTTACCATGGGATTTTAAGTACAAATGCATTTTGCACAATTGTGAAGTGTTTTCTAAGCCTTGAAATACTTAATGCTATTTGCAAAGCATTTCTATGCAAATTGTGGAGATTTTAAAATGTGCAGGGAGTTTCAGAGGACCCCATACAAACATTTATCAAAATATCTCATGAGAGAATACAGAATGTGTTCAGTATGTGGGTGGGGACCCTGAAGCCCAGGGAGGAGAGACTATGGAGTTATTAGGACCTGGATTTCCTGCCTTAACTTAAATATGGTTAAAGCTGAAGAGTAAAACAGGCTTAAATATGGTTAAAGCTGAAGTGTAAAACAGGCTTCATATTGACTCTACACACCAGTTAACTAGCCTGGTGAAATATCTGGGTCGTGTCTAATTGACAGGCACTATCATTATCATCATTTTTGGTTGTTTGACTCAGTGCTGGCTCTCCAATACCTAGATAGTGCTTGGCACATCATAGGCCCTCAATCAATATTTGCCAAGTGGCCAAATGAATCAGCAATCACATTTGGTGTGACCCGATCTGCATTCACTTGAAGTTGTTTAGTTCAACCTGACAAATCTTTATAGAGTGCCTTCCGCATTCTGGACACTTTGCCAAGGAGCTGAGGGTATGAAGATGAATAGCACATGATTCCTGTCTTCACGATCTCAAAGTCTAGTGTAGAAAGCAGACACACAACAGATAAGTGCAGTGTGCTGAGGTTGGCGATAATAAAGCCCTATATAGATGGTGCCAGGTCACCCAGAGGAGGGGGTGTTCTATCCAGCTCAGGTGCTTCAAGGAAAACTTCCTCGGGGAGGCCACACCTGAGTTGCCTTGCTGGATGAGCAAGGGTTAGGCTAAAGAAAGCTGGAAGGACATTCCAAGCAGAGGAGACATCACTAATAGAGATAGTGACATCTTGTCCATGAATTCATCTCATCCCATCCATGTTGATGGAATGAATGGCCCGCTATGTTTCAGATATCGTTCTAGGTGCTGGATATATGGTAGCAAACAAACCAAAGTCCCTTTCCTGGTGGACCTTGTGTTCTACTGGATTCAGAGTCCACAGGCCTCTGAGTATTGCTGGAGGACCCATTGGAAAGCAGGGAGTGACGTAGAGGAACCTGAAGAGGAGGACGGCAGTTTGTTTTCTGTGGAAGAATTGAACTGATACCTCACCTACTTCCCCAAAGAATTTGAGGCACTTATAAAAGGCTAAGGATTTACCAAATCCAACTGGCACTGGGCAGGAATCCCAAACCCCTTCCTGAGCAGGAGATTCTTCTATTTCCCCTGAAGTCTCTTGATTGCTGCACGGAGATTGTCAGTAGTGGTGGAGAAAAGAGGCTGCTCCTGGACCCTGTGTACTCCTAGAAACCCCCTTGGGGTTGATTCAGTAATTGGGTTGAAACCCAAGGCTGTGACTGGAGAACCTGGTACATAGTGAGAACTTCATAAATGTGTGTTGAATGAAAATATGAGGGTGAGGACTTTATCTGTAAAGTAAAGGAGTGGTTAATTCCTTTGAGCTCTGACTTCAGCCTAAGACTGAATGGCATTATGAACTTCCTGGTAAGTCATTTGGTTCCTATACCAACACTCTGCTCAACTCAAGTCAAAGGATAAAAAAAGTCACAAGTAAAACCTATATGCCTTTATTTCCAAGTTCAACCATCCATCCACCCATCCATGCATCCTTCCAACATGGCAAGGCACTGTGCGAGACACTGAGGATACTGAAATGACTTCATGGAATTCACCATCCAATTCACCACTGTCAAATGACAGTGAGAAAAGTGCCCATTGAAGTAGGTGAACAGGTAGGGTGAGGGGGCCAAGGAAGGCCTTGCCAATGAGCAGACTTTTGAAGAATGAGACTGGAATTTTCCAAGCTTGAGAGAAGCTGGGAAAGGCATTCAGGTTCTGAGAATAGAAAAATAAAATTAGGGGGCACAGAACACTGTGTTGAATTCAGGACATGCAGATAAACTGGTATGGGTATCCGGTAAGATGTAAGGGTTGGTAGATTACTGAAGATGGGGAGAAGGGGAAGTGTTTAGAGATACAGTTTTTTTTTTTTTATTGTCTATTGCAAAGAAAATTAAAATACTGTAGTATTGGAGAAATATGTCAACACTGACTCGAGTCAGAGGTTTACTCTCTATCACATGATTTTATTGTTGCTACTATTCTTTTGGCAGCATTTGTTTACATTTGCTTTGGACCCCAAATCAAAGCCAATCAGAATGTGACAACCGTGTGTGGGTCAGATGAGTTATTAAGCAGTTTATATCCTGCTGACTGCAGACTGCTGTGGTACTGGGGCTATTTCCTTTGATTTCACTTTGGCCCCTAATAAACCACATTTTATAATGACTTTTTATCTAGAGAGCATCAGTGATATAATGGTAACTCATGTAAAATCTGTGGGCTTCCCAGGTGGCGCTAGTAGTAAAGAACCTGCCTGCCAATGCAGGAGATATAAGAGACAAGGGTTCAATCCTTGGGTCAGGAAAATCCTCTGGAGAAGGAAATGGCAACCCACTCCAGTATTCTTGCCTGGAGAATCCCCATGGTCGGAGGAGCCTGGAAGGCTACAGTCCATAGAGTTACAAAGAGTCGGATACAACTGAAGCTATTCACATATGTGAATGTAAAATCTGCACATATGGATATGCTAAGTTCATTCATTGATTTCCAGAATCTCAAATCCTCCAAGGATTTTCCTGAATCTCCATGATACCTCAGAAAGCTTGTTTTGCATCCAATTCTCTTAGTTCAGTAAAAACGATTCAGAAATTCACCTTGTTAGTCTCCAGTGTACAAAGCAGAGCTCTTTCTCTTGAACAAATTGGTCTTGGGCAAAGTATGCCACATAAATTGCTTCCAAATCATCTTGAGCCTGTGGGATGACTAAGGGCTTAAGACAAGATGCATTTCACAGCATCATTTTGGACTCTTTTCCTAGTAAACATGGAGGAAAGAGAACAAGAGATCCAATCGGAGTTTGCCAGGGTGCAAGGAAATCTGGCATCATCTGAACGCCACATTTCTTGGGACTGTATAATACTCTATAATAGCGGAGCATCAAAACAAGTAATAGTGTAATAATTTCATGATGCTAACCTGTAATTTAAAGAAACCCATGAAGTGTAGAATTCTGAGATCTCTAGCATTAGCCTCTGAGAGTGAGTCACAAAGTCAATTCTCAATTCAAAGCAATTGGCACTTCTGACGTTTATGTGTAAATAGATCTCAACCAATCTCATTAAATATTCAATCCATATTCAAAGTTATTAAATGTTGAACATGATTTAATAAATACAACCAAGTTAATCAATTCTTCGATTGGTGGTTGTGGGTTCATAAACAACCTGTGAAAAGAGTCATTTCATTAGAATTTTTCCTGATTCTCCACCTCCCTCCCCTGTTTGTTTTTTTTTTAAGATGTATTTATTTATTATGGCTGCTCTGGGTGTTTGTTACAGTGCACGGGCTTCTCACTGCAATGGCTTTGCACAGGCTCTAGGGCACGTGGGCTCTGTAGTTGTGGCTTGTGGGCTGTAGAGCTCAGGCTCAGTAGTTGTGGCGCGTCAGCTTAGTTGGTCCAGGTTATGTGGGATCTTCCCAGACTAGGAATTGAACCTGTATCCCCTGCATTGGCAGGCAGATTCTTAACCACTGGACCATGAGGGAAGTCCTCTCGCCTGTTTTTAAGTGAATGCAGGAATTGTACCATATGCCCATATAGGCATTTTGTGTTGTATTGGTATGCACGTAGGTGTGTTGAGTTGTTAGCTCTTAGAAAGTTGTGTCCCGGGCAGGATCATTGTGTGTAGGTCTTTTTGAGGATGTGCTGGGTGGACTGTTATTGTGTGTCATGTGAGCAGATGTAACCCTGATGAGTTGCCTTACATCCTGCCTGCTCCACAGTTTCTTCTTTGCACCTTGTCAATGGCTAGGATGCAGGGGCCCCACAGTCCCCTCTAATTCTTTGGAAGTATCCAAAGGTTGATTTTTCTCAGGATTGCACAAGGGTAGAGTTGGCTCTTTGCTTGCCTTACTCCAGCCCCAGCCCTGCAGTGAGGGACATTGTAGCATGGAGGACAGAGCTTTGAAAAGGCTGGAGTTCAAATTTGGGTTTTGTCACTTTCTAGCTATGTGAACTTGAGCAAGTTACCTCTTGTAAGGCCTTTATCACATGCTTAGTTGCTCAGTTGTATCTGATTCTTTGTGACCCATGGACTGTAGCCTGCCAGCCTCCTCTGTCCATGGGATTTCCCAGGCAAGAATACTGGCGTAGGTTGCCATTTCTTTCTCCAGGGGATCCTTCTGACCCAGGGATTGAACCTGCTTCTCCTGCATTGCAGTGGATTCTTTACCCTCTGAGCTACCAGGGAAGTCTCAGCCTTTAGTTTTTACTTATTATTTTTACAAGGCAAGGCCTGATGTGAGGCTTTGTTATAAACATGTAATAGACATGAAAATACCTTAGAGTCTAGTGGGAAGATAGACATTTTTTTCAAGTGCTCTAATATGGCAGGTATCACTTGAGGGCTTAAAAGATCTTAGAAGTTCCAAAATTTTTCCACCATTCACAGATTCCAGCCATCCCTGGTGTGTGTTGGATGTTCTTCTCTGGGACTTTGAACTGGAACTCTGCAGGAAGAGGGAGCAGAGAAAAAGGGATCCCTCAACAAGGAAAGGAGGGATAAGGAAGGAAAATGAAGGGAATTTCCCGCAAGCTTGAGCAAAAGGAAGGTGTGGACCATTACGGTCTGAGCTTGGACATTCTGCCCAGCATCCTATCTTTCTACCTACTTCTGAGGAGGAGGAGGACCTACCTTGGTCACCAGACTTTTGACCTCATTACCTCCCAGCACTGTCCAGGCTGAAGGCTATAGAGATGGAAATGGAACTGGGCTTCAGATGCCACCTCCCTGGGGAAGAGATACTCTAGAACCCTGTAGAAAGAAGGCTTAGAGAGGCTGAGGGAAGCAGGTGGAGGGTGGGAGCAAGGACCATGAAGTTAATTCTGCTTGAGCTCCATTTACTTTCCATGCGACTCTCAGCCGAGCAATTCTTCTCTCTGAACCTTGGTTTTTTCCTCTGTGAGATGGGGGTGATAGCAGTGCTTACCTCATTATCATTCCCATTTTGCAGATGAGAACACTGAGGCATAGAGAGATTAAGCAACAGCTTGAGATTACATAGCTGACAAGTGAAGGGGCTAGGCTTTGAACTCAAGCAGATGTTTCCAGCGTTCCTGCTCTCAGATATCTCAGTCAACTCTTCCGTCTTATGTCATCTTGCCCCAGTTAGAGTGGAAGCTTTTATAGAGCAAGGCTTATAGCTTTGAATAGTGGACTTTTATCTTCCATTATGCCTTCAGATAAATAGACTGGTCCTAGATGTTGTCATAACTTCCCAAATAAACTTGTTGCAGTTGCAGTGAAACTTACACAGCAATAGGAGGTACACAGCAGTCCTTTCCATAAGCAGGCTCTCAGGGATTGATGAATGATGCGATGGCAGGCTCCACGGTGACCCAGAGCCGACCCTCAGAGATGTTTGCTAAAAGTGTTCCTGGCTCTGTTGGGACATGTGTCCTTGGAAGCCTGCCAGCTGGGTGGAGAAGGTGCAGCTTTATAGATCCGTGTGGGTTTTTAGAGCATGGCAGAAAACCAGGCAATCCTCTGCCCAGTGTGGAAGGCCCAGCAACCCTCAGCCAGGCAGTTCACACCAGGCAGTGTGGGAGTGTGTGTGAGAGAGACAGGGAAGTGTGTTGCTTCCCATGCATTTGCTTGTTGAGTGGGGTGTAGGAAGAACTGCCCACCTCCCCAAACCTGTTAGAACTGAAGTTTGAGAAGGTGGGAGTTGCAACTCATAATCCAAAAGGGAATATGAAGATGAAGAAAAGATATTTGAAAACCTACCTTGTGAAACATGTATATTGTCATATGTGAAGCAGAACACCATTCCATGTTCTATTCATGGGACGGATGCTCAGGGCTGGAGCATTGGGATGACCCAGAGGGATGGGATGGGGAGGGAGGTGGGAGGAGGGTTCGGGAGGGGGAGGACATGTGAACCCATGGCTGATTCATGTCAATGTATGGCAAAAACTACTACAATATTGTAAAGTAATTAGCCCCCAACTAAAATAAATAAATTTATTTTAAAAAAAATTAAAAAAAAAAAAAGAAGAAAACCTGCCTTGTATAATATTAGTTGCTAATAGTGCTAGCAGTTATCGTGTGCTGCTACATGTAGCATTTGGTTTATTCCTCACAGGGTTCACAGGATTATCATTGTTTCCATTTTACTGACAGGGAAACTGAGGTTGGAGAGGATAAGTGGCTGTCCAATGCCACAGTTAGTAAGTGGTGGAGCAGGAATAGAAACCCAGAAAGTTAGAACCCATTCTTTTAACCATTGGCATTTCTGATACCCACAAGCTGCAGTCCCTCAGAGCTGGAGAAACCCTTAGAGAACATCTGTTTCAGCCTCTTCAGAATCAGGTGGAGAAATGGAGGGCCTGAGAGGGGTGGTGATGGACCCAGGTGACACAGCTGGTTGGTGACAGCCCTAGGATTTCACTGAATGACCCAGAGACTGAGTGAATCCTTGAATTTTGTGCCCTAGGTGTGTCTCACTGGCTTCAACATAGTCCCAGCCCCGACCAGACCTTCTTCTGGCTATGTGATGTGAACAACAGAGGCCCAGGCAGGGGTTTCTTTATTTGATTTGATGTTCCAAGGCAGGGAACTCGAGGTGGTATTTGTGTGGGGTTTTGCCTGGATGGAGGATCTGCTTCTGGCTGGTACCACGAAAATGACAGTACTGAAGGGGGACAAATTCTGGCCCCAGCAATTAGGGATGAAATTAGGAGAAATGTGATCCTGTCTTGACAAAGCCGAGCTGCAGAAGGGGTTCCATGGGGACCGAGACACTGCATCTACTCTCCGGACTCCACTGGGCTGAAATGGGGTAGTGCCTGGAAAAACTTCTAGGGGTGGGACTTGCCCCACCAGACCCAGAATTAAGTCCATTATTAATAGTTGACCTGAGAGGGCTAGGTGCTCAGACACATGTATAGACATGCATTTCCCAAAGCCTCAGACAATATGTCTGCTTTATGCACACACACACACACACACACACAATTATTCTCCTGGGGCATCCCTGGTGGTCCAGTGGTTAAGACTCTGTGCTTCCACTTCAGGGGGTGTGGGTTTGCTCTCTGGTCAGGGAAGTTCCACATGCTGCAAAATAAATAAATAAATAATAACAAAGCAATCTCCTGAGGGGTATACATCACCTTTTTCCAGTCTGGGCCTTCCTGGTCTGTTGTAGTTCAAGGAGAAAAAGAGACAAACCACATCAGAAAAGCACCTTGCTGCTACTCTCTCCCTAATAAGCAGGAGTGGTTGGTTAAGTTTCCCTTTGCTTGGAGACGAGGTGGGTGGGAAGAAGGGGTTTGCCACCTTTATCACTTCCAAACCAGGGCCTCCCCTTCCTCCTAGCTTAGACCCCCTAAAAATGCTGTGGGGCAGTGAAGTGGCCAAAGGTGCTCTTGGAGGGAGAAGGCTTTGTCCTGGTGGCCCTGGGAGCCTGGGCCAGGCAGAGAGGCTGGAAGGAGTGGATGGCCTCTGGCGTCCCATCCCCTCCCCCCCATTTCTGGGGGTCAGTGGAGGAGACCTTCCCAGCCCACGAGGAGCAGTGATGGTCTAGGCTTTGCCTCTGGAGTAGATCTCAGCAAGGCGAGTCCTTGCCCTCTTCTCTCTGGGTCTCAGTTTCCTCCTCTTACCCAGCACTGCTCAGCGCGCCTGGCTAAGAGACTCGACTGTCCTGAGTGCTTGGCTTTCTAGCCTTCCAGCCTCCCCCACCCCCACCCCCCGCCCGGCCCAGCTGTTTCTTAAGCCCTCGTCTCTGGCCCTGGCTGGTCCCTCTCTCTCCTTCCTCAGCCTGTTAACAGCACGACCCCCGGGGGGCTTCCCCCCTCCAGGGGGTGGGGTTCCCCGACCTGAGCTGAAAGACTGAGGCCCCTGGCAGGCCACTCTGAGTAGGGATGAGTGAGGAAGGTAAAGATGGGAAAAGGTTAAAAGGAGGAAAATAGTAAAAAGAGGTAGAAAGGGGTTAGAGAGAGAGAGAAGAGGAAACGGAGAGAAGAATGAAAGAACGAAAAGCTGTAAGGGGGGTTGTTGGCGGGAGGTGAGAAGAGAGGTCAGGAAAGGTTGAATCAGAGAAAAAGGAAACCAAAGGAAAGCTGGAGAGAGAGACGGAAAGAGGAAAAAGAACAAGCGAGCGAGATCGAGAGAGCAGGGTCTGAGAGGAACGAAGAAGGAGAAGGAAAAAAAAAAAGAGACAGGAGGTGGGGGTGGGGGGGATAGAGAACGGAGGGAGGGAGCCGCGAGCAGGGAGGAGGGAGGCTGGGAGGGAAGGGGAGAGGGAGGGACCGAGGGACGGAGCGGGTGGGGGCTGGCTCGGTGGCGGCAGCAGCAGCCGCGGCTCCAGCAGCCAGCCGGTTCGCTCTCTCGCTCGCCGTTCCCGCCCGCTCGCCGCCTGGCTCTGGACTGCCAGCAGCTCCGGCTCCTGGCCCGGCCCTCCGGCGCGGCTCGGGTTCCGGGGACAGGACCGCAACTGGCCGGCTGAGCCCCGGGCGGACCGCGAAGCAGGTAGGTGGCTGGGCGGGGACGGCGAGGACGCGGAGCCTTGGAGCGCTGCGGGCACACGGGGCCGAGGGTTGGGGGGTTCTGATCCCGGGGAGGGGGCTTTGCATATCCGCGACTAACTTTCCACCGGCCCCGTGGATTCCCGGTTCTCAGCCGGGGTCCGGACTGCGGAAGCCGAGTTTGGTGCGCGAGGAGGTGAACGTGGGTAGAATGCCAGGGGTCCGGGCAGGACGTGGGGCGCCCCGGCGCGGGCAGGCGCGGGCTCTCTGTCCGCAGTCGGGACGCAGCACCGGCGGCGGGGGAAGACCCGAGCGCAGCGGCGCGGCGCGGTTGTCCTGGGGAGGGCGCCTGCCCGCCTCTAAGTCTGGGGACTCCCACCTCCGAGCGGCCCCGGGCGCGCCGAGATCAGAGCGCAGAGCCTGCGGGGCGCGGCCAGGTCCCCCGTGGTGGCTAGCCTCGCGCCAGCTACATGTAGCCGAGCCCCGGCTGGTGCCATGCGCACTTTTGCTTTTTGGAGGCGCGAAACCGAACGTCTATTTCCTTCCTTTCTCGTCCCGGAGTCCCGACTCTCTTCGTGGAACTCCTGGATGCCCGACCCGGGAAAGTCCGGGTCGACTCCCGGGCGGTCCCTACTGCCCGCTGCCGTGACCCCAGATTCCGAAGTTAAGAGAAGCGGATTACTGCCAGTGCGCGCCTGGAGCGCGGTGCCGAAGTTCCCAACTTGTCGTCTTGCCTTGGGGGGTGGTGTTGGAGATGGGGGTGGTTGGTGGTTGTGGCCCCTTGGAGCAGTAGACGCAGACGCTTTCCCCCTGCACTTCGTTTATTTTCCTGATTTGCTTGAAAAAATACGACGAAAAATATGCAAAATCGTTCCTCTTGGGAGTCAACGTTCATGTGTGGGACGGAGCCGCCCCCTCGACTGGAACCTGGGAGCGCGGAGCCTTAGCTTGACCTTTCTTCGGGCCCCGGCTCTTTCTCCCGACCTGGACTCCCGAGTTCCATCCTAGGGTAGCCGCTTCTCGGGATCCGTCCCCGCTAGCCCGCGCTGCGAGGCTGATCTGACTCCCTCTCAGGTGGTCGTGTTCTTTAGAAAAATATTTCGAACTGTTTCCGCTTCAGGATCTCCCGCTCCATCCCCCCGGGACTGCAAAGAACGAGGCCTCGGGCAGGTCGGAGAAGGTCTTTGGGTGGTTTGGGCTACGGGCCACCTCAGCTCGCTCTGGCCAGGGTACTCGTGCCCGAACATCAGCGCCCCTTCGGCGCTCTGCCGGGAAAGCAGGGGTTAATGCTCCGGCCAGGTGGCGGCGAGAGCAGGCTTGCGGGGGGCGTCTTTCGGAGCTGCCCGGGGCGCGAGTCCTCTGGTTCCCAGAGTCCGGGAGGCTGGACTCAACCCAGTTCGGCTTCCGCGGAGCTAGCGGAACCCCGGCTTCACAGCCCTCTTTGTTGGAGTGCTGTTGGAGAGGTTCTTTTGAAGGGTTTAGAGCCTGTTTAGTGGGACTGGGAGCTGGGGGCTTTTTGGAGAAGGTCCCTCGGCCCTTGTCCCCTGCCAGTTGGGCGGGGTCCCAGAGGGCGTCGGACCCACAGTCTAACAGCACCCCATCCTCAGCTCCTTTGGCAGGTTTCCCCTAGTGCGCATCCCGCTCTCTGCGTTGCTCACATGTTCTTTAAGCCACTAGAAATTCAAGATCCACGACTGCAGTCTCCACCTCTTCCTCCCAATTCACAGATCAGCAAACGGAGGCCCAGAGAAGTTGAAAGGATTCGCTTATAGCTAGTTAAAGGTGTAAGGGAACTGTAAACCAGGTCTCTTGACTTCTCATTCAGAGATCCACCCCCTACCCCGGCCCCCAGCACTCTGTACTGTCTGTACCACTTTCTCAGCACAAGGCAAGTGTTCCCAGCCAGGCCACTGTAAGCGCTTTGCAGGCTGCAGGACTGGGTGTGTATGAGGTTAGAGGCAGTGAGCTGGTCACTTGTTAAGTGCTGTGCTTCGATCATCCCCCAGGACAAATCACTTAGGTGACAGTTGGTCCAATATCTATCCTGTGCCTGCGCTGAAGTCTGGGGGTGAAGGGAGCTCTTTAAGACTCTGCCCAGTCCCATAATGTGCGGTCTACAGGGAAAGAATAGTCACTATTTTGTAGCCAAGGGAGGGAGTACAGGCTTCCCAGGTGAAATCACTGTTTGGGGGGGAGGGGCTAGGGTGGTCCCTGGAGAAGGGAGGGTTTGGAATTGAGCCTTGGGTAGATTTCTAATTGAGGGAGTAGGATCACCAGCCATGAGCTGGAGGCTGGAGTCCTGCAAGGGTAGAAAAGCTCTTATTAAGTGTTTGGTCAAAAAGATAGCAGAGTCAGGACCAGTGAGAATTGGCCTTTGAGTGAGAAACAGGAGGGGAATTAGAAGACCCACTGCTTAGAACTCATGTAAGAACCTGTGGTCAATGCCTTATCATCCTTCAGCTCCCGCCTCTCCTGCACAAGGATTATAATACACAAAAACAAAAGACATCCCCCCCGCCTTGAAAAAATCCCTGGCCCAAAGGTCTTCTAGTTCCAGATCCAAGGTGAACAATTGGCTGAGTGCCCTATGAGCCAAGGGTTCTGGCTTCAGCTGGGAAATATTCAGGCCTTCGCCTCTCCTTTTCCCTTTTCTCCTTGTTCCCTGGGGTTTGAAATAGTTTCTTTGCCCCTTTCCAAACATAACTTTTAGGTACTTGAAGGTTTGGGGCTTATGATTGGACTTCTTATGGACAGGGCATTTACTGTGCTAGGAAAATTTAGTCAATAAACAGTTCTTGAGCTCTTACTTTGTGCCAAGCACTGTGCATACCGCCATGAACCAGTCAGGCAGAGTCCCATACCTCATGAGGCTGGCATTCTAGGTGTCATTCTCAGGCTTAAAGTCTAGATGTAGAGTGGAGGCAAATATAAGCGATGTCTGAAGAACTGCCGAAATGGGACAATAGAACAGAATAATCCTGAGCCTCCTCTCTAGTGGTTCAAGGCTCCGAGGTAAAAAGGCTTGAGGCTACTGGCTATGGGATTTCAAAATTCTGTGGGCTACCATGACTCTGGCTTCTGGTTGCCAAGGGTAACCCAGAGGCAGCTGCAGTGATGACCTTAGATGTGGCATTGGAGGACTGCTCTGCAGAGCTTCTGCCAGTCAGAGTATGGTGGGAGGGAGCTGTTGAGTATTGGCAACTATGATCTTGCTAGGTATCCATAGAGACTGGTGCCAGGTAACCACGTACTTCTTAAATTCCAGCACCCACAGCTTCTTGGTGAACTCTGTAGCCCCATTGTACAGATGGGTAAATGGAGCCCTACTCTGCAGGTTGAGACAGTTATTCAGAAAGGAGCCCAGGCTCTGAAAAGTCCAGGTATCCCTTATCCCTGATTCAATTTAAAATAATGCTCTTTCCTTCCTGTTTTGTAGACCAGTGCTTCTCAGACTTCAATGCAGCACGCTTGCTTGAACACAGATTGCTGTGCTCCACCCCCAGAATTTTTGATTCAGCAGGTCCAGAGTGGGCCTAGTAATTTGAATTTTTAACAAGTTCCCAGGTGATGCTGATGCTCTTGGCCCCAGGACCACAATGAAAGAACTACTCTGTGAGAACAAGGGAAAGTGAGTGATTTTCCTGAGATGATACAGTGAGGGATCCTGGAACAAAGACTGTGATTTAGCTCTAGGAACTCCAAGAATTTGCCTAGGGATGATCCCCTCCCCCTTACCCACCAAGAGGCCATAGAATTAAAAGAATATTTTATCTTCATCAGTGCACATACAGAGAGAATATATCCAATATAATTAGGGAATAAACAGGTGTCCTGTGTTGGGATGTAGACTCGATGCCCTGTGGCTCTGTGGGGGTTTATTTTAGCACTGATATAATTGAAAAAATGTCATCCATTCCAAGATCCCCTCGTGAAACTTTCATGGCCCCAGGGGTCATTGTCCAAAGAGGGATGTCTTCTTCATTTAAAAGAAAGTCAGATTGCTTCTCCTGCTAATGGGACTATCTGTGTTTCATTTGACAGCATCTATGTAATGTGTTCATAGGGGACAGAGAAAAAAGTTGAATAGTTGAACAGAGAGGCATTGGAGGAAGTCCATCTCACAGGTTTACAGATGTTTGTGGAACATTTCAAAATGTTTTGCAACTGTCTGTTTCACCTGTGTCTCTGACGTGAAGCTGTATCTCAGCAGGAGAGTTTGTTTCACCTTAGCTGATTGGGTAAGTGTAACAACACATTTTACCCCCAATGTGTTAATTAGACCCAAAAGAAAAGAATCATAAAGGAATTGTTCTCCTAAATGCTGCCATTTTTCATCTGG
The DNA here is from genome assembly GCA_024291935.2 of Okapia johnstoni. Classification (NCBI taxonomy): domain Eukaryota; kingdom Metazoa; phylum Chordata; class Mammalia; order Artiodactyla; family Giraffidae; genus Okapia; species Okapia johnstoni. The sequence goes on from CM044307.1 coordinate 80,578,973, forward strand.
ATTCTATTTATTGATTATTTTACAGTTGAGAAGGAGCAAAAAAAAAAAAAATCCATGTTTTTATAGCAAATAAAGCTGGCTGCAGTAATTATGCAGGCTCAACATGTCTGTTCTGGAGCAGGAAGTTGGAATTCAGCCTGACTCTCAAACATTTGGGTGAAATCTAATTGAGAAAGACATTTCAAAGAACAAATATTTAGGAACGCGGGCTTTCGGTGATGGTCTCTGTGGGCGAAGTGTGAGTCCGTTGCTTTTGGCTTGGTCCTTAGAGGTCAGGGGAGGTGATGGGGAAGGACCTGGTAGAAATGTTGAGACCACAGTGCAAATGTGAAGCTGAAACTTAGAGATAATCAGTGAAGCTGAGTAAAGGGAAGAAAGATAACTGATGAGCAAAGGGAGAATCAATTAATCAAATATATATCGAATACTTATTGAAGGTCCAATCTTGGGAAAGGCACAATGAGGGCAAGGAATAGGATTTTACTTGTTATGTATCTCCCATAAAGCTTGGCTCAGGTACTGTAGTGACAAAAGCCCTTGATTGGTGTGGGTATCAGTCAGGGGTGCACGTAGCAAAAACCTGAATTCAACTGGCTGAAACAATTATGGCTTAGCATCTCCTACTACAACAGATGTGGGCTGTCTGCCCCAAGCTTAGTTCTTTCAGTGGTTCAACACATCATCAAAGATCCAAATTCTTTTCATCATTTCTTGGTCTCAAGGTCACAAGTTGTCTGTAACAAATCCAGGTATTACACCCTTATGATTATGTGCAGAGGCAGAAAAGGCAGGAGGGGAACCTTTACCAGAAGTCTCAGTAGACTTTCCCTCAAGTCTCACTGGTTGAATTGTGAGTCACATGTCCATGCATAAGCCAACCACAGGCAAGGGAAGGAGACCACCATAACTGGTCTAGAATAATCTTGATTTGTTGAGTCTCAGAGATGAAAAAAAATTAGAATGCTTTTGGAAAAAAGAAAGGAGCAACCAACAATACCTGCTATAGCATTTAAGACTTGGGTTTTAATTTTCTGTACTCCTTAGCCCTGTGACTCTGAGCGAAGTATTTTACTTCTTTAAGTCTCAGTTTATTCATCTGTGTAATGGGAATTTATTGGGAAACTAGATATGATTTAACTCAATAACTGCACTTGATTAGTATGTAAGAAATAGAAAGTTATTTGAAGATTTGATCTCTGACATCCAAGAATTATAATCTAGTGCAGCAAACTTGTAAGGTCTAGACCATGTAGACTAGCAAAAAATCAGAGAACAGAACAAGAGAGTAAATCAATAACTGTGACTTGCAGGCCAACCGTGGTGTGAGGAGTATAACATCAGTGGGAGCCATAGAAGTTAGAAAAGACTTCCTAGAGGAGGTGGTTCATAGCGCATACTGGAACTCCAGCATCTTAGTATGGATGGGTAATGAGCTTCTGCCCAACTTACTGCCTCTTGCTTTTCTTTTCTCAGTGGTGAAATGGGACCTTAAGCCAAGTTGGGTTCTTATCTCTTTTCTGTCTTTGACAGTCCAAATATAGTCTGCTGTTCTGGGAGGCAGTCACAGTGACTTCCTTGCCAGCCTTCAGCTCCTGGTTTCCACTCCTTTGAACGGCCCATCAGTCTCCAACTCTCATACATTCTAGTTTCTGGTTAGATACTATTATTATTAGGATATCTGGCTGCTATCATAAAGTCTATATGCCTGAAGTGGAATCTAATGTCTTCCCATGTCTCAAGCCATCTGCCCTTCTGAATTCTTCAGTCTTGTTGTTGGCAGCACCGTCTTCCCAGATGCTTGGGCTCAAAACCTTAGCAACACTTCTGATGCCTGCTTCCCTCTATTTCAAATATTAAAGCACCGACTTTCTTTCCTCTTCATTATGTTTCTTGAATATAAGTCCTCCTTTCTGGCCTGAGATGTTCCCTTTGTGCAGATTCTTTCTGTCTCATGCTGGGTAATGGCAGTAGCCTCCTGCTCTGATCTCCCAGCCCCAAGCCATAGAGCCTTGGGGTCGTGGGGACAAACACCAGAGAATAAATCAACAATTGTGACTTACAGGCCAGCCATGGTAGGAGGAACATCAAATCTCCTGCAGGAGAATTCTATGGTGTTTGGCAAATAGGATGGTCAGTAATTTGAGTACAGAGGTGGTGATGAGCCTAGAATCCATGCTGCAGACACATTACATTGCTTGAGGTGCTATTTCGCAGCTTCTCATATCTCCCTCCTTCAGGTCATCCCCAAATGTCATTTTTATCCACTCATTACCTTACATTTTCCCCCATAGTACTCACTGGATGAAGCCCAAACTCCTCAACAGACCCCTGTAAGTCTCCACAACTTGCCTGCGTCCTTTCTCCTGGTTGTGCGGCTCACTATCACGTCTGACTCTGCTTCAAGTTCTTCCTTTCTCTGTGTTTAAGTCAAACCACCCTTTCCTTCCTTCAAGGCCAGGGTTAGAGCTGCATCCTCATTAAACCATCCCAGACCACCAGAGCCCATAGTGATCACAAAGCATCAATCTCTCCTTCCCCTGAATTTCTGTAGCAATTATTGCTGACACCACAAATTTGGTACTTAACAATACCCTCTGGGGTCATTGTTCACACTCTGGGGTCATTGTTCAGCATTTTATTGCAATGTTCCTCATCTTCCCAATTGAATGTAAGGCCGTCAAGGTCTGAGATGGGGTGAAAGCGAGTCCTTCTTTGTATCTAGTTGTGACCTGCAAGCACAGGGCCCTTCAGTGAATATTTATTGAATTAATAAATCAGGAATAAAGGGAATAAGATTATTTACCTGAAAAGTCAGTTCATCCTCACCCTTTTTTTCCTTAACCTCAATTTGGATAAGAGACTCACTTTGATGAATGCCTGCCTACTGTATGCCAGGCACTAGTTTAGGTGATTTTTAGGAGCTATTTGAACTCAACCTTGTAACCACCCTTGAGGTTGGGATTATGGTCGTCATTTTACAGATGAGGAAATGGAGGCTGGGAGAGGTTAAGTGGCTTCCAGGCTTACTCAGCAGCGGGAGGCAAAGGGAGGGCAAAGTCAAGTTATGTCTTCTATGCTCCATTTCATACATCTTCCGGATGTTCTCCTGACCTGTGGGTGCCCTGTTATCCCAGTCTCTTTTTCCCACTTGCTCTGTCCCCCTGCCTTCTTCCATCTCTCATCTCTGATGAGACTCAGGCCCTCTCTGGTGTGCTGGGGGACTTTTAAAACTGTGACGTTTACCATGACTCTTTCCTGAAGACCTTCCACCCCCTGTTATGTTGTGGCTTGTTTTGATCTCTCACTTTTTGGAAAAGAGATATTTTATTTATTTATTTGGCTGCATAGAATTTTAGTTTCAGCATATGGGCTCTCTAGTTGTGGCTTGTGGGCTTAGTTGCCGCATGGTGTATGGGATCTCCGTTCTGCAACCAGGGATCAAACCCATGTCCCCTGCATTGGAAGGTGGATCCTTAACCACTGGACAACCAAGGAAGTCCTGATCCCTCATCTTCTTATTAATACCTTGACTATCTTTCCTGCCACCCTCAAGCCTGATCCTCAGATTCCTTTAAAAGCAAAAAATGTTCTGCCAGTGGGATCAAGCTGGATCTGAGACAGCTTTTCTGAACCCCTACACCCTCCCTTTACCCCCGTCTGACCCTTTGTATCCATTCACCCTCACCTGGTACCACTCCTGTTCTGTGTCTCCAGTGTCTTACCTGTGGAAGGAAAACACTGCTGACTTACCAATAGGAAGGAGGTCTCTGCTACCTCTAGGAGCTATGAGTGGCATTCTTCCACCCTTTAGAGGATTCTTCTTTCCTTTCATTCATTCATTCTGAAAACACTGATCATTGATCACATACTCAGTATAGCAGGGAACAAAACAAAGTCCTTGCCTTCATGAGTTTGCACTGAAGTGGGGGAGACAGGTGGTAAAAAGTGAACATACTATATACTTTGTGCTGGTTGCAATGAAGAAAAATAACAAGGTAAAGTGTATAGATGGTGATGGGATGCAGTGTGGTCAGGGTAGGCCTCTCTAATGATGACATTTGAGCAGAGACTGAGAGGAAGGAAGCCATGTGGATATATCTGGGGGTAAAGGGCACCTGCAATGCAGAGGGAATAGTAAGTGCAAAGGCCCTGAGGTGAGAACTCCCTTGGGAAGTACAAGGATAAACAGGAAGGTGGCAGTGGAGAGAAGGAGGGGAACTTGGGAGGAGGTGAGGGCTGCCTATCTCTAGCCTCTTCAATGCCTCAAGAACGCTGTCACCTCACAGCTGTGAGCACTGGCTGAAATGACCACGTCCCTCCACTCAGCCAGGTCCCACTCAATCTTCACATCTCAGCTCTGGCACCCCACCTTCTAGGGACTTCCATCTCTGCTATCTCTCATTGATCTACCTCTTTCCTGAGTTCCTATAACTCTCACATCTCCACTGCACAATGTAGCTCTTAATTACCTGCTGGCTGGTTCACCTTCACCTGGGCTCTGTCTGTGTAGGTCTCACCTTTCTAACAAACTACCTCTTCAAAACTGGTTTAGTCCTTCTCCCCAGGAGCCAGCCTTGAGCTGGCCTCAGTGTCTACCTGTTGGAGATGCTGGTGTCAGAAGTAGGAAAGGGGCAGGCTCTGCAGAGATATGTGGGTGGAACCTTCTTCATACCTCATTCATTATCCCTTCACAATAGACACGAAAACTTTTGTTTTGAACCTCCTTGGAACACTTTGAGCTGGGAGCCTCTGCTTGGAGCTGGGATAGGAATCTACCTTTCTTCAGGACTTGGATAAAAGTTTGGCTTTGCTCGGGGGTGAGGAAAATAGGAACCGGGATGCAGAGAAAGTCACTTACTAGCCTTTATTGTTCAGTCAAAGTAGAATAATATGCTTCAGGAGTGAAGGAGGAAGGAATTTACCTAAGATTCCTGAGACTTCCCTGACATCCAAGGTAGGGATCCTGAGTGTGGAGACTGACTGATGAGTGAGTGACCTTGGGCAAATCACTTAACCTTCACCTACTTCAGTTTCTTCTCAGCCAAACCTCCCCTCTTCCCATCCACTGTAGAAGAAAATGAACAATAACCCTGATTTTTAGGGACTCTATCTACTCCCCAGGTTGTTCTCTGCATTAATTTTTAGGCCAATGGTTTTAAAACTTGAGAAATGTACAGATGGTTTCATTTTAAAGGGAGAAAATGCTTCCCACAGACCTCTAATATTGTCTTAAATTATTAATATAATAATATTTAAATCTATATAAACAAAAAAATAGACATAAACAGCTTAGGCTTATAACTCATACATAATCTTAGTGCTCAAACAAGTTTATAAATTAAAATGCAAACTACAAAGCTATTAACATTCAGATTAACAATATTAATTTAACATGATAGATGCTGTTATATTGCTAAGACTAAATCAGCCCTTGTGACATGATCATGGATTTGGTCGCTTGCTCCACCACATGCCCTGTGGTGACTCAACTCTCTCTGTACTTTTCTTAGCTGGAATGTTTGTTCTTACAACATGTTGAGGGATCATCTGGCCAGACCTTGGCACAAAAGCATTTGTGTGTTAGGCGGCCACTTTTTTTTCTCATTAGCCCATGACAATTAAAGGAACTCCAATTCTAGTGCAACAACAGACACTGATGCAAAGCTGGGTCTTCAGACTGAATGTGACTTCTTGAGCACTGAAATGAAACCACAACACTAGTATGATACTTTGGTGCATGAGGAACTCCGGCTTGAGAACAAATGTTGAGCGCTCTGAAACAGCGCCCCCAGTGGTCTGAAAGAGTTAATGCTAAAAGTGAGGCCTGTGGTTCTGCAATCCTAGTAATAGAAATGTTTGGTACTTTTGTTATGGACAGCTGTCTCAAGGGGTAGGTAGAATAGTGTTAGCCCCATCGCACAGATGAGAAACTTGAGGCTCAGAGAGATTGAGCAGTCAAGGTCTCATTGGACATTGGGATCATCTGGATTCCATCCAGGTCTGTAGGACTCAGAGTCCTTGAACTTGCTAACAGTCTTCACTGCCTCCTCCCTACAGACCCTCACCAGGTTTCAAGGTGCTTTGAGTGATCAGAATACGAGGACTCTGGAGTAACTTGAGAAATACTAGATTCTCCCAGTGGACTCACAGCTTTCTGGTGGAGTAGTTGGGGTGTTATTTGGTGCAGAAAAGAGGAGTGAAACCAATAAAGATGGGATAATGGTTCTCAGATCCTCCAGTGGATGGCAGTAGCAGGAGATGGTGCCTTCCCTGAAGGCACTTGGGGAGGAGTGGATACAAGTGACCTCAGGAGAGAAGATATCTTAACAACTGCTACGTTGATTAGGGCTTCACACTTTAACAAGCACTTATTTGGTGCATTTATTTTCAAGTTTGTCCTTTTTTAAAATTTTTATTTTTATTGTGATAAAATACACATAACATAAAATTTGCTGCCTTAACCATTTTGAAGTGTATGTTTCACTGGTATTAAATACTACATACTGTTATGCGACCATCTCCACCATTCATTTCTATTACTCTTTAGCCTATATTTTACAACAACTTTGCAAAACAGATCACCATCCTCAGAAATGGGGGCTCAAGTGACTTGTCCAAAGTCACACCTCAAACCTGTGCCTGCCTCTCAGCTGTGACCTTGAGTGATAACGGTGGGGTTGGTTTCCCAAGGGCCTGTCGGGGGCCATGTGGGATGGCCAAGCTTTCTGAGGTAGGGGCTGAATGGGATGACCTTGAAGGAGCCATCCTGGAATTGATTCTTCTCATTGGTCAGGGTCGGGATGACTCACCCCTGTGTATCTGGGATATGCCTTTCCTCGGATCAAAAATTATTTAAAACCTACTCCTGCCCTTGGAAGCTGCTCTTCCCCTTCCTGACTTGATTGGTTTATCACCCAAGCTTAAAATAACTACAATAAATAAAAACACCCCAAAACTTTTTTATCCTGCAGTGAATGAGCAACAATCTACATATGCAAATAAATGGCATGCCTGTCCCTATGAATATTAATTTGGGAAGAGAGCTCAAGGCCCTAAAATACACTCAAAACCATCAGTGTGGCATTTTGCAACTGTTACAGCTTGCTCTGAAATCACAGCCTTATTAAATCTTAAGATATTATAAAATATAATAAGCTCCAAGCTGACATTCCTTTTGAACCTCTCAGGCTACCAAGGGGACATAGATATCTCAGGTAGGCAAGCCAGAGGCCAGGGTTGGTGGGTGAATCCTGTCTCTGAGACTGTGGCTGACCTTGTCCTACCCTGGCAGGGCCCAGGCCTTAGCTCTTCTCAGATCCCAGCATTAGCAGTGAGTCCCCAAGGCCAGGAGGCAGTACTGGGGAACACTGAGGGGCAACTACTAGCCTCAGGGAGGTGGAAGGTGGGAGAGGGAGGGTCCTTGAGAATTAGCTTGTCTTACCTCTCAAACAAGGCAAATGAGGGAATTGAGACCCTGAGACAGTGGGTGACTTGCCCAAAGTGACATGGTGACTTAATAGAGAGTGAGAAATCTTATTCATTTTTTGCTCTGAAAAGCACATTTCCTTTTCAGTGTGTGTGTGTGTGTGTGTGTGTGTGTGTGTGTGTGTGTGTGTGTGTGTGTGTGTAGGAAGTGGTGGGCAGAGTGGCATTTAAAGTTTGTATACTTTGGGGGAAAGCATCATTTTTCTAATGTGAACGTTCACCCTGAGACAGCCAGAGACTGAAAATCTAGTCTTGTATCCCATTTGGATGGAAAGAAATGATTGCCTTCCTCCCCCAGGAGACCTCCAAATTAGATTATACAAAGGCCAGAATTAATGTAAGGTTGCATGGTAGGGCACACCCCAGGCAGAGTGATGAAAGGGCCGAGTGGAGAAGGGCAGGAATGCCTCTGAGGAAGCCAGAGGTTAACAATTGGCTAGGGAGGACCACAGGGTAGAGGAGGAAGAGCTGGCAGTGATGTCTGTGTTCTTGTCCAGAGGAGACTCTGCTGGGGGAGGGGAGCAGTGTGGCTTCATGGTCCCCTCCCTAGCTGGGTCTCTCTTTTGTGCTACTTACTGTAAGCTCGAGCCTATAGGTTCACCTTTGGACCTCCTTTTCCTCGTCAGTATTTAAGTATTGGAATATACACCCCCACCAGTCCTTAACTTTGAGGATTTCAGGTTCTTGCACCTTGCCTGGTACAAAGTAGGTATTCAGTTGTTCTTGTTGTTTAGTTGCTCAGTTGTGTCTGACTCTTTTGTGACCCATGGACTGTAGCCCGCTAGGTCCTCTGTCCATGTGATTTCTCAGGCAAGAATACTGGAGTGGGTTGCTATTTCCTTCTCCAGGGGATCTTCCCAAGCCAGGGAAACCCACATCGGCTGCTTGGTAAGCGGTTTCTTTACCACCAAGCTACCTGGGAGGACCTAGGTATTCAGTACCTCTAGATTTCTCTCTTTTCCTGGTAGATTTATCAGACTGGCTATGCTGGGTCAGCATGGAGATGTGTGCTTCTGGGTTTGTGTCTGTGTTAGTATGTATCTACTAGTGTGTGTCTGCATGTGTCTGCTTTCATCCATGTTTGTCTTCAAATGTGTGGTGGAGTGGGTAGGTGTGTGAGTCTGGGTCTTTATGAGTGACTAGTGTCTGTGTGTCAGAGTTTCATGGCAGCATGCCTGTTTATGTGTGTTTCTGTGAGTGTTGTGTCTATTTTAATGTTGTGTTGGTGTGGTGACAACAGTGTTGTGTGTGTGTGTGTGTGTGTGTGTGTATGTACAGTGTAGGTGTGACTGGAAGAGTGCGTGGGGTTTGGAAGGTTCACAGTGCCATGGACCTGGGTCCCTTCTAAGGTGCTCCCACCCAAAGCCCTCACCTACTTCTGACTCCAGGTCCTAACTGCCCAGGTCCACTTACCTCTACCTCCCTCTAGAGGCCACTGGGCGCCTTTGCCCTGGCCTGGCCCTGGTTTATTTGTATTCGAGTTTGCATATTACATGCATATCATTTGCATTGTCTACATAGACTCTGCTCTCAGTTCTGCACTTTTCAAGGTAAAATGGGGTTGCTTTTCTTCAAAGTCATTATATTAAGAATTGCTGCTTTTGCTTTTACTCTTTCTGGTCCAGGACTCCTTCTCAAAACTGGGCGACTAGGGGAGGATGAAAGCTCAGAAACCTCTGCTTGTCCCTCCTTTGAGCAAAGGGATTGGTTGGTGGGTAGAGGCGCTGGGATCCTGGGTGGAGCAGCTAGGGAGGACACTTTCTTATTCCACGGTAGTTGCTTCTGACCAGAGCCAACTGTGTCATATCAGAGCTGGAGACAAATACATTCTGACTTGTGCCCTGTTGTCTGCTTTTCAAGCACCCACCAACATACCCCTGTGGGATATAAAGGAAGGGTCACTTTGGATGTTTCAGCACCTTTGTACCCATATTTGGCTAGGGAGGACCTTATGGGAAACAAAGAAGCCAAAGATGTTTTTTCTATTCAAACACCTAATACATTATATACACATACACATACATATTCACTTATTTTCTTCCAGTTTTATTGAGCTGTAATTGACATATAGCACTGTGTAAGTTTTAGGTGTGCAGCATAATGATTTGACTTACATACATCATGAAGTGATTATCACAGTAAGTTTAGTGAACATCCATCATCTCATATGGATACAAAATTGAAGAAACAGAAGAAATATTTTTCTCTTGTGATGAGAACTCAGGATTTATTCTCTTAACAACTTTCGTATGTATCATAAAGCAGTGTTAATTGTATTTATCCAGTTGTACATTACATCCATACCTAGTACAGAATTAATAATATTTCTAACACCACAGTAAATACCAACCCGGAAAGCTTCCTTAGGAAGGCTATCCTCCCAACGTATCTTCCTTATAGGCCATCAGTGTGCTCGACATTACCCCTCTAGATATAAGCGTTGAGTCCTGGCTCTGTGGTTTCTGGCATGTTACCTAACGTGTCTGAGCACCTATTTTCTCACCTGTGAAGGGGACAATAATAATAGTACTTAATTCTTATAGCAGTACATAGGGTTGTTGTGAAAATTAAACGAATGGTGGAAGTAAAGGGCTTAGCTTAGTGCATGGGACATAATAAAGACTCAGTAGATGTTGGCATTACCAGTTCTCATGGGCTCCCTTTGAAAGCAGAGGTTCCGTAGTATGTCTTTTATGCCCTAGTAGGAATTGTTTATCAGATGCTCCTCAGACTATCAACAAGCCTGAAGCCCTTCAGTGTCTTTCAGGAAGTCAAGTTCCCTGGGCTACTTTTACCTTTCCATGGTGGAAGGATTTCCAGAAGCAGCATGGGAAGCAGGAGATTCTTGGTCTGTGTCTCCAAGGATTTGGGTCACTTCCCCCATCAAAGGGGAAGCTATGTCTGGTTTCCTTCTCAAAGTCATGATTCATCTCTTTGGATCTTTGAGTAAAGCCCTACTGGCACCAAAGTCCATCCACGCTTGAGTAGATTTTAGGTTCCCAGAAAACAGAGATTAAGGCAAAACTTGGTGCTATTGCTTCCCCTGGGGTAAGGGTGCAGTCTCAGGGCCAGGAGAGTGAGAAGAAAAGGGAAGGTATGCAACAAAGGAGGAAGAACAAATGCCAACCAGCCACAGCTTCACAAGGAAGTGAGGAAAGAAAGCCAGTTGCTTCCTCACAAGGGATGTTTGTGGTTAAGCCCAGTGGAACCAGTGTGACTCAGAACAGTTTGCTCAGGCTGGAAGGGAGAGAATCTATCTGCCAGTATCTTGGTCTCTTGTTGCTCCAAATTTTCCCCATGGGGAAAGTCCCTTGCACTTCTGGGTCACATCACCTGGTCCCTCTGGGCAGCCACTGGGGAAGCCAAATCCCAGACCCTGTAGTATGGTGTCTCAGCAAGTCCAGAAGTGAGAAGAGCCAGCCCCTCCTCTGTCCAGTGGACAGAGGACGGAACCTGGGCACTGCTAGGGGAGGCTGTGCCAGAGTCTCACCCCAGGGTAGAGGTGGTAGGATAGAGGTGGTGTTAGATGAGATGCTGGGGTGGAAGCCTGGTTCTCCTGTGAGAAAGTAGCTGATGGATGTTATGGGAGGCAGCTGCAGCAGAGCAAGTCTGGGGAGGCACCGAATGGGCTCTGATTCAGCCACCATTAGTCAGTTAATTAATGCACATTTGGGACCAGGTCCTGGAGTCTGGACCTTCCCCTGCAGGCAGTGGGGGAGCCATCAGCATTCCTGAGCAGGTGAGAGACCCACTCAGCGCTCAGCGATGACAGAGTATGTGAGTCTGCTCAGACCACTGTAACACAGTACCATAGACTGGGTGGCTTAAACAACAGAAATCCATCTCCTCGCAGTTCTGGAGGCTGGAAGTCCAGGATCAAGAATCTAGCCAATCTGAGTTCTTATGAGAGCTCTCCTCCTGCTTGCAGACAGCTGTCTTCTTGCCATGTGCTAGCATGGCTTTTCTTGGGTATGTGCTCACTCACAGGAGGTGGCAGGGGGAGAGAGGTAGAGAGAGTGCTTTCTGGTGACCTTCTTCAGTTCAGTTCAGTTCAGTCGCTCGGTCGTGTCTGACTCTTTGCGACCCCATGAATTGCAGCACGCCAGGCCTCCCTGTCCATCACCAACTCCCGGAGTTTACCCAAACCCATGTCCGTCGAGTCGGTGATGCCACCCAACCATCTCATCCTCTGTCATCCCCTTCTCCTCCTGCCCCCAATCCTTCCCAGCATTAGGGTCTTTTCCAATGAGTCAACTCTTCGCATGAAGTGGCCAAAGTATTAGAGTTTCAGCTTCAACATCAGTCCTTCCAATGAACACCCAGGACTGATCTCCTTTAGGATGGACTGGTTGGATCTCCTTGCAGTCCAAGGGACTCTCAAGAGTCTTCTCCAACACCACAGTTCAAAAGCATCAATTCTTTGGCATTCAGCTTTCTTTACCGTCCAACTCTCACATCCATACATGACCACTGGAAAAACCATAGCCTTGACTAGACGGACCTTTGTTGGCAAAGTAATGTCTCTGTTTTTAAATATGCTGTCTAGGTTGGTTCTTAGAAGGATGCTAATCCTATTGGATCAGGGCCCTACCCTCACAACCCCGTACGTACATGTGTGCTTGCTAAGTCGCTTCAGTTGTGTCTGACTCTGTGCGACCCTATGGACTGTAGCCCTCCAGACTCATCATCCATTGGGTTCTCCAGGCAAGAACACTGGAGTGGGTTGCCATGCCCTCCTCCAGGAGATCTTCCTGAGCCGGGGATTGAACCTGTATCTCTTATGGCTCCTGCATTGGCAGCTGTGTTCTTTACCACTAGCGCCACTTGGGAAGCTCTCTTATGACCTTACTTGACCATAATTACTTCCTTACTTCAAATATAAGACTCTTGAGAGTCCCTTGGACTGCACAGAGATAAAACCAGTCTATCCTGAGGGAAATCAGTCCTGAATATTCACTGGAAGGACTGATGCTGAAGCTGAAGCTCCAATACTTTGGCTTCCTGATGCGAAGAACTGACTCATTGGAAAAGACCCTGATGCTGGGAAAGATTGAGGGCAAGAGGAGAAGGGGACAACAGAGGATGAGATGGTTGGATGGTATCACCAACTCGATGGACATGAGTTTGAGCAAGCTTCGGGATGGACAGGGAAGCCTGGTGTGCTGCAGTCCATGGAGTCACAAAGAGTCGGACATGACTGAGTGACTGAACTGAACTGGACTGAACTGAACTAAACTGAACTCCAAATACAATTGCACTGGGGTTAGGGCTGCAACATAAGAATCTTGAGGGGGGAGGGGCACAAACATTCAGTCCATCACACAAGGGTTATTTGGAGAAGGTCTGTTTTCAAGTCTGCTTGTCTTTGCCCTCAAAAAGTCAGATGGAGACTGCTGCCAGAAGCCCTGGTATTCCCATCTCAGGTCAGGGTAATCGAGGCTGAGAGATCATGGTTGCCCATGGAGTTTCATTCAGCAGTGGGAGAAGGTCCTTTCTGGGTCAGAGACCAGAGTGCCTGGGTTTGAATGTCAGCTCTGCCATTTGAAAGCTGAGTGACCTTGAACAGGTAACTCGACTTCTAGCTATTCAACACATGTTCATGGAACACTTATGTGCTGGACCCTGTTCTAGCTGCTGGAGATACAGCAGTGAATGATACAAGATGAACAGATTGAAACCTGTGCCCTTGTGGAGCTTGCATTCTAGTGGAGGCAGCCAGCTTATGAACAAAATAAGTTAGTCGATGAGAGAGCATGTCTGAAGGTGACAAGGGAGGGATGGAATGGGGATGGGAATAGTTTTCAATAGTGGTTAGGGAAGGTCTCAATGAAAAGGTGACATTTAGGGCTTCCCTGGTGGCTCAGTGGTAAAAACATTCTGCCTGCCAATACAGGAGACACTAGTTCAATCCCTGATCTGGGGAGATCCCACATGCCACAGAGGAACTAAACCCACGTGCCACGACTATTGAGCCTGTATTCTAGAGCCTGGGAGCTGCAACTACTGAAGCGCGCATACCGTAGAGCCTCTGCTCCACAACAAGAGAAGCCGTTGCAATGAGAGGCCTGTGGACCACGACTAGAGAGTAGCCCCCACTCACTGCAACTATAGAAAAGCCCATGCGGTAACAGCACAGCTAAAAGTAAATAAAATTATAAAGAAGGTGACATTTCAGTAAAAGCACCAAGGAGGTGAGTCAGGGGGCAATGCTAATATCTCGGGGAGATCTTTGTGTGCCTCAGTTTCCTCACCTATACAATGGGGTTATGATAGCACCTGCTGCACAAACCTGCTTTGAGGGTTGAGTTAATCCATGCAGGGCCTTAGCCCAGGCCTGCCTGGCACACAGTAAACACTCTTTAATGTTGCCTGGTATTATTGTCGCTGCCTCTCAGGTAGAATCCTGTCCCTGCCACCTCCGGCAGCATGCCTGGGCTCCAGACTACAGCAGTTTCGGTGGCCTTCATCTCCCCAGGAGTCAGAGCGGCTCTCTTCCAACTCTCCTTATCTCCTCATTAAAAGGGGACACGCACCCTTGCAGCTTGAGAAGCAACACATGCATTTTCTTTTTACTCGAACATCTAACTCCCAGAGGGAATTGCAGAAGAGCCTTTAGCAGCTCCCAGCCTTTCTCTGGAGCATCTGCAGACTGAGTTGAGCAGGTGTTTATGGCCCAGCTCAGGGCTGTGCTGGGGGGAGGAGTCACCCACCATGAAAATCAGACCCCCACCAGTGGGGATGTAGGACCCTGTCCTGTTTTCCCCACCCCAAGTGACTGAGCGGCTGCCCACTTCTCATCAGCAGGCACCGGGAGTTCCTTCAGCAATTGGGACACCATTATTTACTGTCGCAGAGATTTTTGTGGCTGTAATTTACCATCACTGTGAAGCTGGGGACCTGAATCCCAGTAGCCCTCAGTATAGATATTGCATCTAATCAATCCTCTATTGCTATGCAAATACATCCTATAGGTTACTGATGTGTTTGCCTTTCAAACACTTAATACATAATTAATGGTATTTCTAATGCCGTGGAAGACACCAACCCAAAAAGCTTCCTGCTATAATTTTTACCCACTCAGACAAAAATATTGGTTTATTGGTTCACTTATCATGCAGGAGGGTACCTCTCCTTGCCCTCCCCAGGAAGAGGCCGAAGTGTGGATGGACCTGGGAAGCACTGGGAGGGCAGCCTGCCCTCCAGATGGCAATGAGTGGAGCAGGAGGATGGCTACGTATGGGAGGGTACCATGAGCCAGCTTCTTTATGGACCGTCTCATTCCATTCTCTCACATCGACCTATGAGGGAGCTCTTCCTGTTATCCCACTCTGCAGATGAGGAAACTGAGGCCAGAGAGGTAATATGACCCAAGGTTAAACTTGGGCCTCTCTGCAGGCTGGTGGATGCACAGGAGAGCTTGGAGGTCCAGGCTCAGACTGTGACCTGTGTGACTTGGGCAAATGGCTTGACTTCTCTGAATCTTAGTTTCTTAACCTGTAAAATGGTGGCCAGAGTTGCTCCTCTACAAGATTACTGGAGAATTAGAGATAATGGCATGTGTTAGGCACTGAAAACATGCTTGCAGTTTTCCTTTTCTCCAAGTGAATGGTAGAACATTACATTTGTTTTTGGCCCTGCCATGTAGCATGTGGGATCTTAGTTCCCCGACCAGGGATTGAACTGTGCCCACTGCAGTGGAAGCATGGGGTCCTAACCACTGGACCACCAGGGAATTCCTGAGAACATCACTTTTGAGTGTATTGTTTTGGCAGCATGGTGGTCGTTTTTGGCAGAGAAAGTGATTGGGACAGAGACAGGTGTTGGACAACCTGTCTTCAGGGAACACACCTTCTCTGGGCAGACTGGGCTCCATGAGAAAGAAACCCCATCACCAATTCCACGTGCGGAGTCTCTTCCCCAGGCTCTGAGCAGCACCAGCCTTAAGAATGAAGGAAACATGGCTCCTGTCATCAAGGCAGTGCACCTGGTGGAAATGAACAGACTCTGTACCCCGTGTGATGAGGCGTGACGGGGGTCAGCACACAGGCAGGGACCCTGATGGTGGACGCAGCCGGGTGGGGGTGTCAGTGCACAGAAGAAGGGGGTGCTGGGTGTGGGTGGGGTGTGGGCCATGCCCAGCGCGAGGAGGGGCCTGAGGATAAGGAAGGAGGTGAACTTTGAACATGAGATGGCAGGCACCACAGTCCAGTCTTTCCCAGGCAGGAGGTTGGGGTGGGTTGCCCATCTTGGCTCTGTCTCTCTGCCCCTCTGCTCTCACAGGGAGGAAATGGACCTGCGTGGGCAGAGCCTCCTCCCCAACCTAGGGCAGGAAGAGAGATGGAGGCTGAGCAGAGGCAGGAGGGACTGGGGTGCTGGAGAAACTGCCTGTGAACTGTGGTCAGGTGGGTGCAGGGGCTTACAGGGGACCCCTCACAGCTCAAAGAACTGAGATTCACGTTGCTTTCCTTCTCACCATGCCCTTCCTCTCCCCAGCCTCAGAGCCCCCAGACTGCCCACCACTCTTCCTTGTTCGACCAGTCTACACCCTAGCAGATGTGGCTTATGCCCCCAGAACAAAGAGCTGCTCCTCATTCAGGGGCCCTCAGCTTTGCCTTGACCCTTCCCCATCTTTTTCTGGGGGGGTCTCCCTCACTGCTTCCTGTCCCCCTAGTCCACACTCCTAATGGCAGGCGAAGGGATTGTTCTAAAGTGCAAACTGGACCATGTCCCTGTCTTGTCGGAAACTTTTTAATGGTTCCCTGTTGCCCTTGGGATAAAGTCAAAACTTATTAGCACAGCAGTCAAGGCCCGGCTGCCTGTCTCCATCCCCTCTCCGTAATCTACCCTGAGCTTTATGCTTGGTGATAACGACCTGCTTCCACTTCCCCTCTCCCAGAACATGCATGCAGCACTGCATCACACCTCTGAGCTTTGCTCAGGCTGTTTTCTGACTGCAGTGCCCTTCCCTGCTTCCTTAGTCTGGCTGCCTCTTACTGTCTTTCAGAATTCAGCCCAGATACCGCCTCCTCCAGGAAGGCTTCCCTGAACTCCTCTCCCTCCACTGGGTTAAGTGGCCTGTGTTCCTGCTGCCTTGGCACTCTTCTTATTACGGTCTTGTAACTGCAAAACCACAGTGAGGGGCTTAGGAGCAGGGATCTGGTCAAAAAGGGACTCAGTATCTAGTGCCATCCTTGGCACCTAGAGCTAAAGATGTGTTGTTAGACTGAACCAGGACAGTCCTCATCCTTGATATGAGGCCCTGATGCCTGCCTGTGGCTCTCCCTGACTATTGGAGAAGAGGTGGGATTTGGCTGCTGGATTTTAGAGTCTGTCAGTGTTCTGAGCACCTGGAAGGTCTTGGGGAGTGATGGGGTGGGATGATAATCAGGAACCCTCAGAGACTGGAGAAATGAAGAGGATGATCCAGGCAATTGAGACACTTGGGTGGGTGAAGTCATGCAATACACTGTTTCCATTTTCCCTCCTGTTCATGTCTTTGGATGTGTGACATATCATATTTGGCATTTGAATTGTTTTAATCAGCTTCCTACTTTTGATCTCCAACTTGATCTCCCCTCCCCACCATGTACAGCAAAAGGGACATATGAAGAGGAAATCTTCAAAAAGTAGGAGCCCCTTCAATGGTATTCAGGGAGACAGTGGCACCCCTTTTCCCACTTTGGGCAGAGTGGGCTACAGGGAAAGACAAGGCAGTGTGACATCACCAGCTTCTGAGCTCCAAGGTGGGAAGGGCAGAGAGGGCCTGGTTCTAGGCTGGGAACTGCTCCGGGGCTCCCCAGCAGAAGCTCTGTGTCCTTCTGGGTATTTTCCACCTTTAATTTCTCAGCATTTTATGAACAGGGAGTAAATCAGGATCCCACACCGACTGCTTCATGTAAAGGATTAATAAACTGGAGATTGATGGGGCAGTGGCAGAGGAAGGCAGTGAAAAGGAGAATGAAACGAGATTTGTTTCCCAAGGGGCAGGGCTGGCTCCAGGGGCTGCCTCCACTGTGGGGGGTCTGCTGAGGGCCCCTGCTGGGATCCTTGTCCTTCAGGGCTCAATGGTCAGGCTGGCCTTTGGCCTGCATTTTCTACCTAGGTTTGACTCTGGCAAGCCCAGACTCGAAGGGATGGAACCATCCCGAGGTCTGTGGAGCTTGACAGATCAGCTTGATATCTAATCTTTAGAGGGACATAGAGATATAAGGTCTGGGCCTGGACTCTATCTAGAGTTCACATTCTCTTTGTTACATTGCAAATAACAGAAAAGCAGGACCCCATCAAGGTACACAAGAACCTAGATCCTTTCCACCTCTTTGGCTGCTCTCCTCAGCGTGTTGGCTCAAGCTCATGCTAGCGCCTCGTAGTGGTGAGATAGCTGATGTAGTTCTAGTCATCACATTCATAAATGACAATGTTCAGTGAAAGAAGAGGCTGCCCATCTCTTACTGGGCCTCTCCCTTTATAAGCAAGGAAACTCCCCCGATGCCCTCCTACAGGCCAGAATTAGGTCATGTGCTCCTTCCTAGACCAATAACAGGCATAATGTAAGGAATTACTGTCATTGGCTTAGAGTAATGAAATTCCACTTGGGTTATGCTTCCCTGAGTCATGGTGGAGAGGAGAGGACACCTGGACAAAAGTCAGGCACTCTGGGTATGAGGAAGTTGGCATGGCTACTGGGTAGGCACTTACTGCAGTGACTTTGGGTAATTTGTTTTAGCTTGTTGAACCTTAGTAAAGTGATAATAATAATACTTGTCTTATAGTGTTGTGAGGATTGAATGTGATAATGCATGCTGAGTGCAGACCCAGGTGTCTGGCCCACAGTATGTGTTAAGTTAGGTGTCCATTATAGAAGCAGCCGAGTGAATTCAAGCCCACTGATTACCCTGTTTGTGTCAGCGCTGTGTCAAATGAAGGTGGTGTTATCTCTGGCAGGTTCACACCTGCCTGGTTTATTATGGTTTATTGATGGCAGCATGGACTAGGGTCCTCCACTCACTTGTGGCTTTGGTGAACTCAGTTCACTTCTCTGAGCCTCAGTTTCCTCCTCTGTAAAATGGGGACACTATTACCCCATAAGGTAGTTGGGCACGTTAAGGAAAGGAGGCAGGAAGTACAGCCCCTTGCAGGTGTAAGCCCTGCATGCTATGACCTCAGTGAAACTCCCTGGCCTTCCTCTCCCACTCCCCTCTTCCTCTGAGTGCTCATTTCAGAGACTGGAGGAATAAGGTCAGGGTCCATTCCCTTGGGGGTGATAAGGTAAAGCAGGCTATATTTGTCAGTGTTCAGGTCCCTAAGGGATTGGGATGCCAGGCAGGAAACAAGGCCAAAGCCCAGAATTTTAGAGGGGCCCACAAACCAGGGAATATTAAAAAGCAGAGACATTACTTTGCTAACAAATGTCCATCTAGTCAAGGCTGTGGTTTTTCCACTGGTCATGTATGGATGTGAGAGTTGGACTATAAAGAAAGCTGAGTGCCAAAGAATTGATGCTTTTGAACTGTGGTGTTGGAGAAGACTCTTGAGAGTTCCTTGGACTGCAAGGAGATCCAACCAGCCCATCCTAAAGGAGATCAGTCCTGGGTGTTCATTGGAAGGACTGATGTTGAAGCTGAAACTCCAATATTTTGGCCACCTGATGCAAAGAGCTGACTCATTTGAAAAGACCCTAATGCTGGGAAAGATTGAGGGCAGGAGGAGAAGGGGACGACAGAGGATGAGATGGTTGGATGGCATCACCGACTCGATGGACATGGGTTTGGGTGGACTCAGGGAGTTGGTGATGGACAGGGAGGCCTGGTGTGCTGCGGTTCATGGGGTAGCAAAGAGTCGGACATGAAGCAACTGAACTGAACTGAACTGAACAGACCAGGAACAAAGGGAAAGCCAGGACTCAGAGGCAGCGTACACCCAGGACTCTGCACACGCCCAGCAGGGCTCATCCGTGGCTCAGGTTTTCATGTGGGTTTCGCTTGCTTTGGGTTCTGATGTCTGGAAAGCCCCGCTCTGGGGGCTGGCAGGAGTCTGTGTGCATAACAGGGCTCCTCTGGGCCTGTGGTCTGATGTAGCTCAGTGTTTCCCAACTGTGTTCTAGGGAACACTAGCTCTACAGAGTGCCCCATAAAGATTCTGAGAGTCCTGCAGGAAATGGATCACTTTGTTTAGCCCTTTGTTGAACTTATTTAATCATACATCTTAGTTTCTGTAGAACCCTTTTAACATTCTAAGGAAATGGTGTTAGTGGGACCCACTTTGAGTAACAGTGGTGTAGAAAAAAGAGCAACTGACAGAAAGCAGGGCCGCCACCTCCTTGTTCTCGGTCACAGGGGTCCACACAAACTGAATAATGCAGCCAGCCAGCCCCTGTCTCTGGGCTTCAGTTTCTTCAGCTTTAAAATAAGACTGGTGATGACCACACCTTTTACTTGGCTTACATAGTATAGTGTTGTGTTTTTTTTAAACTCTTTACAATGGAAAATTTCAAACAGATCCCCAGGTAGAGAGAACAGTGTAGTACACACCATGTTCACATTACCCTACTTCAGCAGTAATTTGCATTTCGCCTATCTTGTTTCATCTATGCCACCCCACAAACTTTTTATAAAGATGATTTTGAAGCTGATATAAAATTAAGTCCATGAAAGCACTTTGCAGTCTTTAAAGTGCGATACAAAGGTAAGACATCTATCATTATTGTTATTAGGTTTATTATTTCTTATTTCTAAAGTTCAAAGTGCTGCATAAATGTAAGGCATCTGTCATTGTCATTCTTATTCTGCTTATAATGTCTACCCAGTCATATCACCAAAAATGCCCAATCATGTAGATACTTATGGAACTCCTTTTGTAAGAAGGTAGGGAGAGCTTAGATGGGGTGTAAAGCTTAAAATCCAGCCCTGCTGCCGGTGGGGCTTACAATCTAGTGGAGGGATGAGACAGACTGAAGATCCAGAAGACAGCCTGGCAATACCTGGTGGGGCCTGGGCAGTGCCAGACGAGGGATTCAACAATTCTGAAGCAATTCAGGAAAGGAAACGAGTAGAAGGCCGAGGGATGTCTAAGTGTTCAAGAGTTAGTCACTTGTTGTGTCCAGCTGTTTCTGACCCAGTGGACTGTGTAGCCTGCCAGGTTCCTGTGTCTATGGAATCCTCCAAGCAGGAACACTGGAGTGAGTTGCCGTTTCTTCCTCCAGGGGATCTTCCTCACCCAGGGATCGAATCCATGCTTCCTGCATTGCAGGCAGATTTTTACCAACTGAGCCACCAGGGATGTCTAGTTGAAACCTTTTCCTCCTTGGAGAGATTTTCGTCTCCCAGCGAGCCTGGAAGTTTGGCTGAGCCTGGAGGCAGCTGGAGGGATAAGATGCCTTCCAGAACACAGGCATCTAAGCACCCAGTGATTGGATGGTTCTGAAGGAGGATAGACTACAGCAGCCTTTGTGAATGATGATAATTTGCCTGTCTCCCAGGAGATAAAGATGCTATCATCACCTTCCCCATCAGGATGGGGACTGTGCACCTCTGCAACTTTCAGATAGAACTTGATGCATCCTCAAAACAGAGTTTGGTACTAAAGAAATGAATGAAAGAACAAAAAAACCCCAAGTAACCCAAACCTTTCTGAGGCTGATTCATGGTCCAGTGGGTCACCCCCTCTAATCACTGCAATCCAATTCCTCATCTTGCCTGGCTCCTTGTTCCTGACCTGGGGCCACTGGCATCACTGCTGATGCTGCCCATCTTATCCTGTGGTCTGAGCTTTGCCAAGGGCCCTCTGCCTCGAGGACCCTTGCTGGCCCTCTTCCTTCCCCGAGGCAGAGACTTAGAGATTCAGAAGTTTGCAGCCTTGGCAGGGCCACCAAAACTATCATTGCTCCGAATCGTCTGCACAGAAGATGGAATCTCAGTATCAGAGTGTAACTTGTGGGGGAACAAACAACTCTCTGTTGGCTGCAGATGCATTTGGCTTGAGTTTTGCTTTTAAAACATGTGAGCCAAGAGAGGATTTCACACAAAAATATGTATTTCCAATTTCCTTTGAATAATTAGAAGATCTGCAACTCCAGGCCTGCATTCCTGCCCGGCCACAGTGGAGGGAGCTGAGTGGCGGCTTCCTGTCCTGTGAGGGTGCATGCTGTCTGGGTCACCATGGTCCCTTGGGAGTCTTGGACTCACTGGCATCTCTGGCTGGGTCCTAGTGGGCATTCAGAGTGAGGACCCCATCACAGAGAGCTCTGTTATATGCAAAGCCATAAGGCCAGTTAATGCCAGAGTTATTTCTGCCTGACTTTTTTCTGGTCATGATGATCTTGTCATGATTTGATCAAGAACATTCTCCCTGAGTGATATATTAGGATCCTGACAGGAAAAGGTGGCACACTCAACCTGGGTAATTTGATGAGAACTTAATAAAAGGGCTGTTTACAAAGGTTTGGGAAATTAGCAAAGGACAGTGCAGTATCCTGAGACCAATAATCATAGGAGCAGTTAGCACCCCAACCCGTGGGCCCATGAGGACTTGGAGAGGGTACTGTGTACAGAGGACTGCCTGATAAGAGTGTGGCTTTCCAGAAAGGATGCAGCCACATCTTAGTGATCCTGCTCACTCTCCTCCAATTTCCTGCTGGCTGCCCCGTTGGCAGAACCCAATTGATCACGGGTGAACCCAGAGATCAAGGGAGCCTCTGATGCCACCCATACCTGTCAGCCTCCTGAAACTCAAAGCAGAGGGAGAAATATGCAGAGAAGATCCACAGGAATTCATGGAAAACATCCAACACAGTGTTATACTAAGTTGACAAATCCAAATCTATCCAGCTGTAGTAGGAGATGGTTCCGTCTGCATGGCCCAGTCTTGGGGAGCAGTTGTCTCTGTGGGTGAGGGGCTGAGGAGATCCTCCCCTGCAGGCCCACCTGGTCTGGTTTCCATCCTGCCCTTTCCAGTGTGTGTCTGTGTGGATGTACAAGTGGGTGGGCACCCCCTCCACCAGCCACACCCTTCTCTGGGACTCTGTGGGTGTCTGCAAGTGGCCCTGAAGCAGCAGTCCCCAGCATTTTTGTCACTAGAGACCTGTTTCATGGACCAAGGGTTGAGGGGGATGGTTGCAGGGTGATTCAAGCACATTACATTTACTGTGCACGTTATTTCTCTTATTATTAATATATCAGCTCCACCTCAGATCATCAGGCATTAGATCCCAGAGGGTGGGGATGCCTGCTGTTAAAGGGGAGCCCGGAGGAGGAGGAGGAGCAGGCCTGGCTGTACTTGAGGGCTCTGTGGTTGGGGGCAAGCTCGGGCAGGGCAGCGTCTTTTGTTGATTCTGTTACCTGAACACTCTGTGTGCGGCATTTTCTGAGGAGCCTTCTTGCTGTGCTGTGATTTAAAAGCTCCCTCACCCCAAATCACCTTACTTACGAGCCTGATTTTTGAGATTCTGGAAGCTTCCCAGCCTCAGAGAGTGTTATATCATGATGACCTTCTTGTCCCTTCATTGGGCAGAGGGCAGATGGAGACCCAGAGAAGGAAGGTGACCGGTCCAAGGTCACAGGATGGTGTTGGGCTGAAGCAAGAACGGGAACCTGGACTAGCTCTTAGGGTCTTGTGCCTCCACCTCTAGTTACTCTGGTGGGTATTTGAGGGGACCAGGGCAGTCCCAGAGGCTGGGTGGTTGAGCCCAGGAGGCCTTAGGAGGAGGAATCTGAAGCATAAACGGATCTGCTTCCTCTCTGGGCTAGGGTGACCCTTCCCTGGGAGCCTCAGGTGGAATGGGAATGAAGAAATGGAAGCTAAGAGCTGTTTCAGGGCATGTCCCAGACAGCAGAGCGTGGACCATGTTCATGGAATGAACTGGAAGGAAAAACATCGTCTGCTTTTTCGCTTCCCCTCTACCTCTCTGCCTGCTCTTCAGGCAGATGTTGAGAGGCAGGGAGAAGCTCAAAACGTGGGGCCAGGCAGGAGAAGCAGCCCGCTGGGGGGCAGTGGGCATGGAGAAGAGGAGGGAGTTCCTTGAGGTAGGGGGCCTGGATCCAGTTCTCCCGTTCAGCCATGTGATCTTGGGCACAAATCATCTGAAGTGCCAGGCTTTTGTTCTCACTTATACAGAATGAGGAAAAGAATGCCTCATGGGATTGCTGTAGGATTTATTTTTATTAATAACCAATATCAATAATGTCAAGAATAAAAGCTATCGTTTACTGAGGCTTACTATTGCAGCAGGCACTGGGTGCAGCAATTTCCATGTATGATCTCATTTAAGCTTCATGCATCTCCATGGGGAAACTGAGGCTCAAGATGATTCTCGGGTTAGCAGTAGAGCAGGGGTTTGGGAGGTAGTGTCGGAAGACGTTCTCCATAAATGGAAACTCTGGCGTGTTTTCTATGGACCTAAGAAAGCTACCCCATCCGTATCAGTCTTGACTCCCCATGAGCTGTGGGCACCCTGAGTCTTCTTCCACCATGGGCTTTGTTCAGAGGTCTTTATGGACCTGTGTGTGTTTCCTGCTTCTCGCCGCCTCCCTGGGAATCTTGTCCAGGTAACAATTTTCTGAAGGAGGAAAAGGGCCTGGAAAATGGGAAAACAATCTTCTGACTTAACCACTGGCCCCCTGCTGCCGGTGTGCTCAGCAGAGCCTGGGGCCTGGAGGGCTGAAGGGCTGCTGCTGGGTAAGTGTGTAAGTGTGTGAGAACATAGGTGTGATTGTGAACCTGCCTGAGTATCCACTTGCATGTTTATGTGAATATGTAACATATGCATGTGTGTTTGTGTGAGTCTGAGGCAGGCTGTGGGTATGAAAGTGTCAGGAATTAGATGTGTGGTATGAGCATGTTTGCCTGTGTAAGAATATGCGTGTGTATGTCTGACTGTGTGTGTTTCCAGACTGCGTGTACCTCAGTGTGTGTGCCTGTATGTGAGTGTGTGTCACAGTGTGTATAGCTGGGGTCCCCAACCTCTGGGCTGAGGACTGGTACCTCCTGTCACATCAGTGGCAGCATTAGATTAGAAATAAAGTGCACAATAGATGTAATATGCTTGAATCGTTCTGAAACCATCCCCTCCCTGCTGGGTTCGTAGAAAAATTGTGATTGTCTTCCAGGAAACCAGTCTGTGGTACCAACAAGTTGGGGACTGCTGGTGTATAGGATAGTGTATTGTGTGAATGCATGTGCATGTATATGTGTGTGTGTGTGTCTGTGATCATGTATGTGTGTGAACTTTTTATGGGAGTGTATGTGAGTGTGTGCTTGCAGATGTGTGTCTGTGTGAGTGCGTGTGAACCTGCTGTGACCCTCCAAAGGGCAGTTGTTAGGGAAGCGTTTTCATGGCCCACGCCTGGTGGATGAAGCTGGTGGGGTGTAGCGTGGTGTCACCCGCTGAGTGCTGGTCCCCTACTGCCTCACTGGGGCTGCTAAAACCACGTAGCCCTCGGCACAGTTCCTCAGACATAACCTTTCTGGGGAGAACGCTGGGTTTCGATGCTGTTCTGAAGCAGTGCGGCGTGTGGACAGAGGGCAAGCACACTGCAGAGGCCTCTCTTTGGGGTGAGGCAGGGTGGGACTGCTCGAGTTTCTCCCCCAGGAGAAGAAATGGCTCCTAGGCTGGGCCTTGGTGCTGCTCCCTAACAGGCACTGGTGGAGGTGCTAGGCTGTGCCCTAGTGCGAATCCATGCCAGGCCGCTCACGTCCGCGGGGAGTGCAGATGGCAGGGCCAGGCTTCTCTGGCTGGCTGCTCTACTGCCCAGGGCCTCTCCCTGCCACACACCTGCCTCCTTGTCTCAGGGTCTAAAAGATGCCCAGGGTACACTGCTGCACTTTTTTCTGTCCTTTTTAAATTTTTTAAAACTTATTTATTTATTTTTGGCTGCACTGGGTCTTTGTTGCAACATATGGGCTTTCTCTAATTGCAGCGAGCAGGGGCTACTCTCTAGTTGCGGCGCTTGGGCTTCTCATTGCGGTGGCTTCTCTTGTTTCAGAGCACGGGCTCTAGTGTGCTTGGGCATTAGGAGTTGTGGCTTATGGGCTTAGTTGCCCTGCAGCGTGTGAGATCTTCCCAGACCTGGGATCAAACCTATATTCCCTGCATTGACAGGTGGACTCTTAACCACTGGATTACCAGGAAAGTCCTGCCACATTCTTTCTTGCACTCATATTCTTTATGACCAGGACCCTTCCCTGTGGGGGAAGAACTAGGGGTCTAGTTCTTGGGTTAGGGGAAGAGCTGTATACCTCCAGGAGAAATGGGTGCTTAGAAGTGAGATGAATATGAATTTTTTAAGACTTGCCCATCACTAAACCAAGCAGTGAGATTCACTTCTCCATCTTAGGAGATATTCTAGCTAATCCTTGTATAGCTAGATAGAGTAAAGTAAAGTCTGTAGCTGTAAAAAGCAATATTGCATAGGAACCTGGAATGTTAGGTCCATGAATCAAGGCAAATTGGAAGTGGTCAAACAGGAGATGGCAAGAGTGAACATCGACATCTTAGAAATCAGTGAACTAAAATGGACTGGAGTGGCTGAATTTAATTCAAATGACATTATATTTACTACTGTGGGCAAGAATCCCTTAGAAGAAATGGAGTAGCCCTCATAGTCAATGAAAGAGTCCGAAATGCAGTACTTGGGTGCAATCTCAGAAATGACAGAATGATCTCTGTTTGTTTCCAAGGCAAACCATTGAATATCACAGTAATTCAAGTCTATGCCCTGACCAGTAATGCTGAAGAAACTGAAGTTGAATGGTTCTATGAAGACCTACAAACTTTCTAGAACTAACACCCCCCAAAGATGTCCTTTTCATTATAGGGGACTGGAAGGCAAAAGTAGGAAGTAACAGGCAAATTTGGCCTTGGAATACAAAATGAATCAGATAAATGGCTAACAAAGTTTTGCCAAGAGAACGCACTGGTCATAGCAAACACCCTCTTCCAACAACACAAGAGAAGACTCTACACATGAACATCACCAGATGGTCAATACCAGAATTAGATTGATTATATTCTTTGCAGCCAAAGATGGAGAAGCTCTATACAGTCAGCAAAAACAAGACCAGAAGCTGACTGTGGCTCAGGTCATGAACTCCTTATTGTGAAATTCAGACTTAAACTGAAGAAAGTAGGGAAAACTACTAGACCATTCAGGTATAAATCAAATCCCTTATGATTATACAGTGTAAGTGACAAATAGATTCAAGGAATTAGATCTGATAGAGTGCATGAAGAACTATGGATGGAGGTTCGTGATATTGTACAGGAGGCAGTGATCAAGACCATTCCCAAGAAAAAGAAATGCAAAAAGGCAAAATGGTTGTCTGAGGAGGCCTTACAAATAGCTGAGAAAAGAAGAGAAGCTAAAGGCAAAGGAGAAAAGGCAAGATACACCCACTTGAAGGCAGAGTTCCAAAGAATAGCAAGGAGAAATAAGAAAGCCTTCCTAAATGATCAATGCAAAGAAATAGAGGAAAACAATAGAATGGGAAAGACTAGAGATCTCTTCAAGAAAATTAGAGATACCAAGGGATCATTTCATGCAAAGATGGGCACAATAAAGAACAGAAATGGTATGGACCTAACAGAAGCAGAAGATATTAAGAAGAGGTGGCAAGAATACACAGAACTATACAAAAAAGATCTTCATGACCCAGATAACCATGATGGTGTGATCACTCACCTAGAACCAGACATCCTGAAATGTGAAGTCAAGTGGGCCTTAGGAAGCATCACTGTGAACAAAGCTAGTGGAGGTGATGGAATTCCAGTTGAGCTATTTCAAATCCTAAAAGATGATGCTGTGAAAGTGCTGCACTCAATATGTCAGCAAATTTGGAAAACTCAGCAGTGGCCACAGGACTGGAAAATGTCAGTTTTCATTCCAATCCCAAAGAAAGGTGCCGGAGTCCAGCTCCAGCAGGTCAGGGTTCCCTCAGGATGGACGGCGTCGGCAATACAAATGAGAAGACACAGCAAGTCTCGGTGTTTCCAATTGTCTTCTGACTTTATTGTTTTTAAGACAGCTTTTATATTTTTAGTGGTACATAGAAGCAAATGTAAAGTATAGAGTCATGCCAGATCAGCTCGATGGATCAGCAGTTTTTGATCCTTATCGGAACCAGGATACTGTGTGTGTTTCTAAGTTACAAAAGGTTTAAAATTGTTTACATCATCTTCTGGCCCGGAGGCCTGCTAACATCTTGTGACTCTTTTATTGATAAGGGTTGATTAGCCAGGACACTTTTGCATCAGGCACAGAAAATACCAGGGTTACATTTTTTAAAGAATATAGGCACAGCAGATTATGACAAAGAAAGAATTCGTAAACTCACAGTTTCAAGGTAAAACCTGTTCTTCTGTAATCTACCTTATGCCTTGAGCCTAACAGAAAAGAATGTAGTCCCATAAAGTCATAGTACAGCAAGCTGAAACAATGTAGCACAAAGGTCAGTTCTTAGCAAAATCACCAGCTGAATTAACAATTGTCTTATTATTTGTATTAAAACTAAACTTTTATTTATACAAATCTCTAACTATTATGCTTTTATTATATAGGCTAAATACGTTAAGAGTAAAAACATAGTGAGTAAATATAGATTAAGTAACAGTTCCACCAAGCACTATTTTTTGTATTTCCTAACAAGCCTTTTTTCCTGAGAAGGGTTTTGTGCCCATAGGGGCTTTCTGTGCGAAGGCTCTCAATGCTGTTTTATTACTAGGGAGCAGTTATGCACATTAGCTCCAAAGGCACAGGTACATTTATTAAACAAACCAATATGTTAGCAAAAGGAATTTAGATCAGCATACTCTATATCTCAGATAATTTTATTTAGGGTGCTACCGTTCAGGGGCCTTGTTGATTTGAGGTTTCAGAATGATCTGTTTTAGAAGGGAATCAGGAAAGGCCTTTTGCCTAAGTCATAGAAAATAAGAAGAGGTTTATTATAGCAAACATCAGAAAGACAGATATCTTTAAGGTGAGCGCTGAGGCAGCCTCTCAAGAATCCCTGAGGCCTGAGTTGCTCTGCTCGTCAGGTCTTCCCCTCGTGACTCTGTCATGGGTGAGATCTCGTGAGCTGGCTCCTGGCAGAAAGGCAATACCAAACTACCACACAGTTACACTCATCTCACACGCTAGCAAAGTAATGTTCAAAATTCTCCAAGCCAGGCTTCAACAGTATGTGAACCATGAACTTTCAGATGTTCAAACGGGATTGAGAAAAGGCAGAGGAACCAGAGATCAAATTGCCAACATCCGTTGGATCATCAGAAAAGCAGGAGCATTCCAGAAAACATCTTCTTCTGCTTTATTGACTGTGCCAAAGCCTTTGACTGTGTGGGTCATAACAAACTGTGGAAAATTCTCCAAAAGATGGGAATATCAGAGCACCTGACCTGCCTCCTGAGAAATTTGTATGCAGGTAAAGAAGGCACAGTTAGAACTGGACATGGAACAACAGACTGGTTCCAAATTGGGAAAGGAGTACGTCAAGGCTGTATATTGTCACCCTGCTTATTTAACTTACAGGCAGAGTACATCATGCGAAATGCAAGGCTGGATGAAGCACAAACTTGAATCAAGATTGCCAGGAGAAATATCAATAACCTCAGATATGCAGATGACACCATCCTTGTGGCAGAAAGTGAAGAAGAACTAAAGAGCCTCTTGATGAAAGTGATAGAGGAGAATGAAAAATTTGGCTTAAAACTCAACATTCAGAAAACCAAGATCATGGCATCTGGTCCCATCACTTCATGGCAAATAGATGGGGAAACAATGGAAACAGTGAGAGACTTTATTTTGGGGGGCTCCAAAATCACTGCAGATGGTGACTGCAGCCATGAAATTAAAAGACGCTTGTTTCTTGGAAGAAAAGCTATGACCAACCTAGACAGCATATTAAAAAGCAGAGACATTAGTTTGCCAACAAAGGTCCGTCTAGTCAAAGCTATGGTTTTTCCAGTAGTCATGTATGGATGTGAGAGTGTGTTATAAAAAAGCTGAGCACCGAAGATTTGATTCTTTTGAACTGTAGTGTTGGAGAAGACTCTTGAGAGTCCCTTGGACTGCAAGGAGATCCAACCAGTCCATCCTAAAGGAAACCAGTCCTGAATATTCATTGGAAGGACTGATGCTGAAGCTGAAACTCCAATACTTCGGTCACTTGATGTGAAGAACTGAGTCACTGTAAAAGACCCTGATGCTGTGAACGATTGAAGGCAGGAGGAGAAGGGGACGACAGAGGATGAGATGGTTGGATGGCTTCACCAACTCAATGGACATGAGTTTGAGCAAGTTCAGGGAGTTGGTGATGGACAGGGAGGTCTGGCATGCTGCAGTGCACGGGGTTGCAAAGAGTTGGACCCGACTGAGCGACTGAACTGAAAAGAACTGAATCCTTGTATAGCATTTATATTATGACCAGTCCTTTATATGTATCAATTCACTTTATCTACACAATGGCCTTGTGAAGTGGATTATGTTATTGTCCTTTCATTTTATAGATGACAAAAACCAAGGCTCAGAGACGTAAAGTAACTTGTCTAAGGTCACACAGCTGGTAACAGGCAGAGCTAGGATTTGACAATAAGTGGTCTCCTTTTAGAAACTTCTCTTCGCTTCTATAGTATTTTATGTCTCAAAGTAGCAAGTGGTCCTGTTGTTGATTGAAAGAGGTCAGTCACTGTCTTATTAGGCCAAACAGACATCTTGAGGGAGGTTATAATAGTGGAAGAAAGAGGCTCCATACTTACCCACCTTGAATTGAGTTGTGTCAGGGCTTTGTCCTGGCATTGCCCCCTGCCCCACATAGTAAGTGCCTGACAAATGATTTTAAAAATTTGGCAATAGCTTTATTGAAAAATAATCCACATACCATACAATTCATCATTTAAAAGCGTACCATTCAATGATGTTAGTATATTATTATACTTATACTTATTTATTTGGCTGCATTGGGTCTTAGCTTCGGTGTGCAGGATCTTTAGTTGCAGCATGCGGGCTCTTAGTTGAGGCATGTGGGATCTAGTTTCCTGTCCAGGAATCAAACCCAGGCCGCCTGCACTGGGCTCATGGAGGATAATGCTGCAATGAAGTTTGTGTACACATCTTTGCACAGATGTGTTTTCATTTTTGTTGGGTATACATGTAGGAGTGAAATTGCCGGGTCATATGGTAACTTTGTGTTTAACATTTTAGGAAGAGCCAGGCTGTTTTCCAAAGTGGCTGCCCCATTGTACATCCCCACCAGCAGTGTGAGGGTTCTGGTTTCTCCACATCCTCGTTAACACCTGTTATTATCTGTTCTTTTTTTTTAAATTTAAAATTTACCTATTTTTTAATCGAAGGATAATTACTTATAGAATTGTGTTGATTTCTGCCAAACGTCAACATGAATCAGCCATGGGTATACATATGTCCCCTCCCTCTTGAATTCTGTTCTTTTGATAGTTACTATCTTGATGGGGCTGAGGTGATATCTTGCTGCGGCTTTGATTTGCCTTTTCCTAATGATTACTGATGCTGGGCATCTTTTGTGTGCGTATTGGCCATTCATGTATCTTCTTTGGAGAAATGTCTGTTCAGATTCTTTGCCCATGTTTTGATTGGGTTCCAACAAGGTTGCTAAAGGAAAGAAAGGAGTGAGTGAGTGATGGAAATCCTGGGATGTCAAGATGAGTTAGACTCAGTCCTTGCCCTTGGAGCTCACAGCCCGGAGCTAGAGACACATACACACAACTGAGGATTCACATGGGTATGGTGGGTGCTTGAGCAGCAGTGGGTGCGAGAGGCTGGGTCAAGGAAGGAAGGCTTCCTGGAGGAAGTGACTTCTCCAGGGAGATGAGGATGAGTGGGAATGAGGAAAGGCTGTTGAGTTGAATGAACTTGCTCTGGGGGCAGAAGGCATGGGTGTAGGTGGGGAGCAGCTGGGAAATAAAGAGCAGGGGGACGGTGAGGCAGGTGGGGCCAGGTATCTAGAAGGTTGCATTGAACCCAAGGAGAAACCAGGAGAGGTTCCAGCGTGGTTGATGGTGTAGAGGGGCAGAAGCTTAACACAGCTTTAAATTTGCCATCCAAACCCTGCTTGTCCTCGAGCCCTCTTCACAGAATTGCTGAAGTTGCTGCTGTGGTACCGAGTGGGTCCTTTTATGTTTTAGTAATTATCCTGTCACCCACCAAAAATAATTTCATCCTGGGAAGAAGGAAGGTTGGGTGGTATTGAAAACTGCTGCCGCGTAAGTGCAAGTGGCCTAATTGGGATTCATAAATCCACTTTTTAACAAGCACAATTAGGAATACTTATTGCAGGCCAGCTTGAGGAAATCAGGAAAGTGCTGTTAGCAGGAGCAGCTTTTATGTGGCTTTATATAATGGGGGTGGAAAACTTGGTTTGATCCTGGCATCCCAATTAGTCAAAAGGGGAGCAAGCCTCAGTAATGGAATTTTACCCCAAAGTTTAGTTCTGAGTAGTTTATTAGACAATGCTGTTGTGGGATGAGGTATCTTCTAGATTGTCCTTTGGGGGCATGGAATGGCAAATCCCAGAAGTTTGGGAAAAGATAAGAGAGATCCCCCATAAGGGGTATAATATGGACAAGCAATATGTGTTCTCTCCACCCTGCCACACTTTTTTGATTTTCTGTTCACTCAGGTAGGTCAAGTGCATTGGAGAGGGTGGTGGTCTGGCAGTGGAGGGAAGATTAAACTAAGGGTCATGATGATTGTGAAATCATATGAGACTTGGGGGTATCAGGGGAACGGAGGGCAGAAGCAGCAGTGACTGATGGAAGGAGACACCCTTGTGGGATAGAATAAATAACCTGGAACACTTTCAGGGGAAAAGCAGAATTGAGCTGGAGCTGGGAGGACAGGCAGGATTTAGGAGTGTGGAAGGGAGAGGGAGTCCTGTAACCACTGTGAGCCCCTGACCCCGGCAACCAGGAGAGATGCCAGGAGGGAGACAGGCAGATCTATTGGTGGTGATGGCGCGATGCTGTGTGGCGGCCTGTGTGGACAGGGCTGGACACAAGCTAGGAGGTCTGAGGGCTAGTCCTGGTCCTGCCACATGTCACTGTAGAGCTGGAGGCAAATGCCTTGCTCTCTGGATCTCAGAGTCATCTTGAATGCTCTCTGAGGGTCCTTCCAGCCTTGACACTTGACACAGCCAAGACTCTGGCTGTCTGCAAAGTTGGGGAGCTGTAGAAGAAATCTGGAGAGCGAGACTGAGAAGCAATGGTGGGGTCATTGCCTAGGGAAGGCAAAGGATGCTCCAGGGAAATCCCAGCATGGAAACACATAACACAGTGAGGACGAATTGAGCCTTTGGGGATGTAGAGTGAAGAGGAACAGCTGATGGTCCTCACATGTGTGCTGCCAGAGCACTCATGGGTCTGGCCAATTCAGGAAATCCCCACAGAGAGAAAGGATTTCCAATTGCTTCTTGATAAATGGGAGTGTAATGAATGAATGGAAGGATGAGAGCATGATGGACTTTGTGCCTGGTGTAAAGGAAAAATCCCTGCTTTGGAGTCAGGCAGGCTTGGGTCTGATCCCCATTCTGCCTTCACGGGCTGTGTGTTGTTGGATATGTTACTTAACCTTTCTGAACTGAGGTGTTTGATCTGCAAAATGGAGATTTAATAACACTTATGTCACTGTTGTTTAGTCTTTAAGTTGTGTCTGACTCTTTGTGACCTCATGGACTGCAGCATGCCAGGCTCTTTTGTGCTCCATGAACTCGCGGAGTTTGCTCAAATCTAACCATCTCATCCTCTGCTGCCCCCTTCTCCTTTTGCCTTCAATCTTTCCCAGCATCAGGGTCCTTTCTAATGAGCCGGCTCTTCTCATCAGGTGCCCAAAGAATTGGAGCTTCAGCATCAATCCTTCCAATGTATATTTAGGATTGACTGGTTTGATCTCCTTGCTGTCCAAGGGACTCTCAAGAGTGTTCTCCAGCACCATAATTTGAAAGCATCAGTTCTTCAGCACTCAGCTTTCCTTATGGTCCAACTCTCACATCCCTACATGACTACTGGAAAAACCATAGTTCTGACTATATGGACCTTTGTTGGCAAAGTGATGTCTTTGCTTTTTAATATGCTGTCTAGGTTTGTCATAGCTTTCCTTCCAAGAAGCAAGCATCTTTTAATTTCATGGCTGTGGTCACCATCCGCAGTGATTTTGGAGCCAAATAAAATCTGTCACTGTCATAATCTTGTTGTTATAATCACGTGAAAAAAAATAAAGTGCCTGGCATGCCGTATGTGGTTAATTGTGCTGGTTCTCTCTTTCCTAGTCCTCACCCACCTCCCCGATGTGTGCCTCTTTGGTTTGTAAAAGTGGGATTCTTACATTTGCTCTGCCTCCAGCTAGGGTCTTGCTGGGACCCTAAGAAGGCATAACATGTGTTAAAAGTACTGTGTAAACTGTATTTTGCAATCATAAAGGAACAACTCTTGTTTTTGCAAGACCATTGGAGTGACAGCTAGAGTCAAGATGGAGGGTAAGAAAGGGAGGGGATGGTAGTTGGGGTCTCTGAGCAGGGAAGGTTATCAGCAGTACCCTATTAACACTGAGGGTCAAATGGCAGGGGAACTTTGCAAAGCTTGGCTGGCGTTACCAGAAGGGGTGTTGTTTCCACGGAGGTCTGAGCTTCAGGTGCAGCCCTGTTAGGTGGACCAGATGAGGGATCTGGAAGATCTGGATATTAGAGGGACCTGGCTTTTCAGGAGAAGCTTGTCTGATCTTGAAGAGTGGAATCAAATACCACAGTAGGACCAGAAGACAAATTGGAGTTGCATTGGTTGAGGTAAAGATGGAAACTAAGTGACTCCGTTATGGTTGCAAAGTACAGATGCTTTTATACACAGAATCTCATGGGTAATATGGGTGCTGCATGTCATTATTCCTGTAGGAGAACTTACATATGAAGAACTAGAGGCTCAGAGAAGTGAAAGGACTTGCCCAAGACTACGGAGTTTGTAAGTGGTGAAACTGAAATGCTAGCTTGGGTTTGTCTGCTTTCAGAGGTTTTTAGGCGTCAACTTTAAATAGTAACAACATCTTTTTCTTACACTTGTAAAACATATTGAATCCTCCAAACACTCTTTTTAAAATATTTTTAATTTGAAATAATTTTAGGCTCATGTAGAATTTGCAAAAATAGTACAATCCTCAGGTACTCCGCATGGCTTCCCCCAATGATAACATCTTACATAATCATAAGTAAGAACACTAGGAATTGACATTACCACCATTCTAGTAACTAAACTACAGATCTCATTTGGATTTCAGCAGTTTTTACAAGGACGTACTTTGTGCATTTGTGTGTGTGTGTGTGTCAGAATTTTGTCATATTCATAGATTTATGGAACCCTACCCCTATCAGGATACAGAACTGTTCAATCACCCCCAAAACTCCCTCTGTTACCCCTTTATAGTCCTGCCCTTCCTTACCTGCTCCCCTGGTGACCACTGATCTGGTTTCCATCACTCTAATTTTGTCATTTTGAGAATGTCATATAAATGGAGACACACAGTATGTAACCTTTTGAGATGGGCTTTTTTCACTCTGGATAATTCTCTGGAGATTCATCCAGGTTGTTGTGTGGCTCAATTTGTTCCTTTTTATTGCTGAGTAACATCCCTTGGTGTGTTAGTTCCTAGGGCTGCTGTAACAAAGTACCGCAGACGGGGTGGCTTAAAACAATGGAAAGGTATTTTTTCATAGTTCTGGAGGCCAGAAATCTGAAATCAAGGTGTCAGCAGGGCCACGCTCTCTCAGAAGGCCCTAGGGAAGAATCTTGCCTTGTTTCTTCCTAGATTCTGCTAACTGTCAGCAACACTTGGTGTTCCTGGTTTGTAGGTACACTCACTACTCCATCATCACATGGTCTTCTCGTGAGGACACTGCTCATTGGATTGCAGGATTCCTTTGTCCAGTATGACCTGATCTTTTTTAAACAACTTAATTATTTTTGGCTGCTCTGGGTCTTTGTTTCTGCAAGGGGTTTTTTCTAGCTGTGACAAATGGGGGCCGTTCTCTAGTTGTGGTGTGTGGGTTTCTCACCGCCACGGCATCTCTTATTGTGGAGCACAGGCTCTAGGGTGCACGGGCTCAGGAGTTGTGATACTCAGGCTTAGTTCCTCTGTGGCATGTGGGATCCTTCAGGACCAGGGATCGAGCCAGTGTTTCCTGAACTGGCAGGGAGATTCTTAACCACTGGACTACAAGCAGAGTCCCTGACCTCATCTTAACTAATTATATTTGTTAGAACCATGTTTTCAAATAAAGTCGTATTTTGAGGATCTGGGTGAACATGAATTTTGGGGTCACCTCAGCCTCATACCCATGGTATTGGTGCACTATAGTGTGTTTAACCAGTTACACACTGAAGGACATTTGGGTTGCTTCCAAGTTTTGACTGTTACAAATAAAACTGCTATAAACTTTCTTGTGAAGGATTTTGTGTGAATGTAAGTTTTTATTCCTCTGGGATAGGTACCCGAAAGTGCAACTTCTGGGTTATATGATAGTTGCATGTTTAGCTTTTTAAGAAACTGCCAAGTTCTTTTCCAGAGTGGCTGTATTATTTTCAGTGCCTCCAGCAATGCATGAGTGATTCAGTTTTTCTACATCCTTGCCAGCATTTGTTCTTATCACTAATTTTTATCTTAGCAATTCTGACATGAGATCCTGAGTGATATCTCACTGTGGTTTTAATTTTCATTCCCCTAATGACTGACGATGTCAAACATCTTTTCATGTGCTTATTTGCCATCTGTATATCCTCTTTGGTGAAGTAGTTCAAGTATTTTACCCGTTTTTTTCAGTTGGATTGTTGACTTCCTACTGATGAGATGAAAGAGTTCTTTATAGTTTCTAGATACCAGTCCTTTGTTTTGTGATGTGTAAATATTTTCTCCCACTCTGTCACGTCTTTTCATTTTCTTAATGCTGTCTTTCGCAGAGTGAAAGGTTTGATTTTTAAAAAATTTATTTTGGCTGCGCTGGGTCTTCATTGCTGTGCACAAACTTTTTGCTGTGGCAGGCACATGGGCCTCGCTAGTTGCGGTATGTGGGCTCTGGACCATATGGGCTCAGTAGTTTTGGTACAAGGGCTTAGGTGCGGTATGTGGAATCTTAGTTCCCCAACCAGAGATTGAACCTGCATCCCCTGAGTTGGAAGGCAGATTCTTGACCGCTGGACCACCAGGGAAGTCTTGTTTTTACCCGTATCAGTATATCTAGATAAGATTTAGGCCAAGGTTCACTTTTTGCCCATGGATGTCACATGGATCTGGTATCATGTGTGGAAAGGCTATCTATCCTTTCTGCCCCAGCACTTTTAAGCTTCAAGTTGGTGGGATAAGCAGGCCCTTTAGAATGATTTTGCTGATCAGAAAGTTATGCTGCAAATTATCAATAGCGTGGGAATTAACATCTAGGTTTCCATGGTCTAAGGACATCCCCGTTTTAAAGATGAGAAAACTGAGGCCAGTTAGTGGCAAAACAGACCCTGGATTCCCACCAGGGCCTATCTTTTATAAAGCAGACAGACAAGCAAGCAAACAATAAAAAATAAGAAGTTGGACACTGATAATAGAACCTATGACCCCCACCTTAGATCCCGGGACACCCATTGAGCCCCAGCCGGCAGGGAGGGGTGACAGGCTGTCAGCAGTGATCTGAGAAGTTGGTCCTAAATGGGAATGAGGTTCAGGCGCAGATTCCAGGGATTCCCTCCTCCTTGGCTTTGAGGAATCTTAACTCCTGCTGGAGAGCTGGCGTGCTGGCAGTGTTTGGGAGCTATTGCCATGGCCCTAAGAGCGGGCTCTTAGCTTAATTGAACTGAGGGTCTTAAAATGGCAACTCACCAGCCAGCTTGCATTTTGTTCCTTTCATTAAATTGTATTTTCCTCTAGAGATTAACCAAATCCATGTAAATGCTCGGTGGTTCTGTTTTTTTCTGCCATCTTTAAATTCTGGGGACACATAGACAGGTGATTATCAACTGTAATAACCTGGCTGAGAACGAACAGAGTATCTCTTTCCTTAGTTGATCATGCGTGCATGCTTAATCACTCAGTCGTGTCTGAGTCTTTGCGACCTTATGGACTGTAGCCCACCAGGCTCCTCTGTCCATGGGATTTTCTAGGCAAGAATATTGGAGTGGGTTGCCATTCCCTATTCCAGGGGATCTTCCTGACCCAGGGATCAAACTTGAGTCTCCTGAGTCTTCTGCCTTGGCAGGCAGATTCTTTACCACTGAGCCACCTAGGAAGCCCTTTAGTTGAGAAAGGTACCTAATAAGTCTCATAATAAAATGATGGCACCGATGTCTCCTTCTGAGAAGGATGCTGGTGAGATGTGCCAAGAGATACTGAGAGATATGAAGAGTGTTTTGGCTGTAAGGGCCCACAGAATGGTGGAGTGAAAGCTGGAGTGAGTAGGGACTGAAACGTGAACTTTCTTAATTACTCTTCTGGGGTTGAGCCTCCTTCTGGGGAGGCCTTACCTTTCTGGAGGGTTCCTGGGGAAATGTGGAATCAGAAGGCCTAACTCTGCCATGGACTGGCCGAGTAGACAAAGGCAAATCTCTTCCCTCCTTTTGGTCTCCTTGGCTCTGATATGAGGGACTAGACTGGACAAGGGATCTCATGTCACCTCAACTTAAGTGGCACCTGCCACATCAGGGCTTATCTGCTTCATGCCCCCAGTGTTAGCATCTGTGGAGGGTAAGGGCAGCAAAGTGGGGCAGAGGGAGATGTTGGGTTGTGATGCAGTCACAACAAAGGCTTCAGCCACCTGGGCTTCTCTGGTGGTTCAGTTGCAACCTGCAATGCAGGAGACCTGCATTTGATTCCTGGATAGGGAATGGCAACCCACTCCAGTATTCTTGCCTGGGAAATCCCATGGACAGAGGAGCCTGGTGGGCTATAGTCCACAGGGTCGTAAAAAGTTGGACATAAGTCAGTGACTATACCACCACCACCCCCCTGCGGGGCAACCTTGCAGCAGGGGTGGCCTATAGAATCATCCCACCTTGTGGATAGAGGCCCACACTTTTATAACCATCCTCTCTTTGGCCAACTAACCAGCTGCCTTCAGGTTTGGGACGTGACCTTGAGAGCTCTCTCTGGCTGGGAGCAATTCCCAGAGAGGAACTTGGGAATGAATATCTCACTCCTGGAGAGGGCATCTAGATCAACAATCCCCTCTCTAGCCTCCCCTCTCTAGCTACCCCAGCCTGAGATGCATCAGTCTCTGGAGGGGAAAACCTAGATTTCTGCACTCCTGACTGTCAGCTGCCTCTCACCTGGCCCAGGGCCTGAGCAGAACTGAGTTCTAGGGCTTGCCTGTCCATGGCCTCTCCTCTGTGGCTTGCCTGGGACCTGAGCTGAAACAGAGAAGGATAAGTTTGGTGTGAGTTTGTCCAGCATGGCCCTGAGGAAACAAGCAACATCTTGTTGCTTAGGACCAGCTGGCTGCCAGGAACTGGGCATGACGTTACTATGGGAGGCAAGGTAGGTCCTGAGTGTGACCTGACTGCTCTGTGGCTCAGTGTCTCCTTGGAGTGATGGAGTATGTTTTACCACCAATGCCTCAAATATGGATCCCTTACACTGGTGGGATTTTAAGTGTATAGATCTTAAGGGGGATCTGGTATCCTTCCCCAAAGACCCCACCAGACCAGCGACTGCCACTGAGCAGCCACCCATCTCTGCCTTATCATCAATGGAAATTCCAATTTACAGACTGTGGTTCTGGAAACACTTTGTGACAGAAGCCATCAATCTCTGCATTTCAAATTTATTTTATTCTTCCAGCTTGGTTGCCTGTTCTGCTGTGAACTCTATCTGTCTAATCAGCTTGCAGGCAGTTGAAGGAGAGTGGGTGTCCCCTTGATCTGGGGGCTTTCTGTGAGTAATTTGCTTTAATTCATCTCAGGCAGAGCTTGGAAAGCCAGGGTGGAGAGTGATTTTCAAAGTTTCTCGCTGGAGTTCAAAGATGCATCTCTCCAGCCAGACCAGTAAATTACAGGAGTAATTGGCCATGAATTTCCAGTGTGGAATGATTCCCAGGTCCTCTCAGGGGCCCTAACTCTCTTCTTCCCTCCCTCAGTGGAGGTGGTGGCTGTGGCTTTGTGCGTCTAGAGAGCATTTCCTTCTGATGCTGACCAGACCCCAGGTACACCAACCTGTTGGCCTTTCTGGCCCCTGGTCCCCCAACCCTCCTGCTCCCCATTTCCATTTGGCCTTGAACCTGTGCTGATGTCTCATTTGTGGGAGGGCTCCAGGTCAGTTGTGCACTCCGCTGCTGGCAGAACCTTTATCTTGAAGGCATGTCTCCCACTTTATTTGCCTGTATGACAAATGCAATTTCTGCATCAAGACTATCAGTCATTTTCTGCTGTGATCTGAAAATGTGATCTGCAGCTCTGCTTGAATTGAATCAGTTCCTGTATTATTGTGACAGCTTATTTGGTAAGGAAATGAAATAAGATGTGTAAACTAAAGTGGAGGTGTGCATGGTGCCATGTGGAAGTTCCAGGGGCTCAGTCACCTCTGCTGGGCCCTTCCATTTCCTCTGTGCCCTGCCCTGGCCTCCCTACCCTTCCGCCCTTGAAGCTCGGGAAAATGATCAATGCAAGGACATGAAGGTATCCTTGTCAGGAGAGGTAAATAAGTTGGGATGTGTCAAAAGACAAAAAGATAAAAAGATGCATTGAAACTGGAACTCAGGTTTAGCATTTTGGTCTTAATGGAAAGGGGTGGGGGAGGCATTGTAACTTCGAGTGTGAGTGTGAGTTTGTGCGTGCTCAGTCATATCCAACTCTTTGCGACCCCATGGACTGTAGCCTACCAGGTTCCTCTGTCCGTGGAATTTTCCAGGCAAGAATACTGGAGTGGGTTCCCATTTCCTACTCCAGGGTATCTTCCCAATCTGGGAATCAAGCCTGCATCTCTTGCGTCTCCTGCATGGCAGGATTCTTTACCAGTGCACCACCTGGGAAGCCACTGCGGCTCCAACTGGAAGTTAATGGTGGACAGACACCATGACTCTTTCCCTGGATTCCCTGTGTGTCTGCCTCCCCTCTACTCTTCAGCCCTTGGGACCATGGTGACCGGAGGTAGCAATCCTGTTCTTATTCCTTCTCTCTTCCCCCCGCCCCGCCATCATCCTTTCACACATAGTCATTTTGCACCAGCTCTGAGCTGGGTCTTGGGCATGGTGTTATGTGGGAGGGAAGTGCCTACTCTCCACGTAAGAAGGATGTCCACAGCTCCCTGAGCTCCCCTGGGGAGATGCAAGACTTGGGGGTTGAGCTGGTGAGTAAGCAGACACCACACAATGCGGTGAGAAGGAAGATGTGTGGGAGTCTGGAGGAGAGAGGAGGTCACTCTGCCCGAGGAGTCCTTGGCATCACTGGATTCTACCTGGCCAGCTTTCCACGTAAGAAATCTCAATTAACCATGCCACCAATTTCCTTCTCCCTGAGGCCTGCCCCTTTTCCCTCTGCTATGCAGAACAGGCCTGGGTCAACCCAGGAGAACAAGGGATTGCCCCCCCCCACCCTTGCCACCCCCACTGCCCCCGCCTGCCCAAGACCCTCCCCTGGTCAGAATGCATGACGAGAATGCTTGCTTCCTGCAATGTGAGGACCAGAGCTGGGAGAGGTCCAGCCTCCCTGGCTGGGAGGGAGAACCTGCTGGAAGCAGGGATGAAGTTTTGCCTTCAGAAGTAGCTAGCTCATCCTCAGTCTCATCTACTCCCTGGATATATCTAATTGTTTTTGAGTCCCAGATAGAGGGGTGGATCAAGAGCTGTTTTCTCCATCTTGGACAGTGGTGGGGGACTACCCTGGGCCTCTGAGAGTTCCCTGGGGGCAGTTACTGGCAATGTTTCCCCAATGGATGGGGAAGCTGGTCTGCTCAGCTACTGGCAAAATAGAGACAGAACTTACCGAGCTGAGTTCTCTAAAATGGCATGGTCCAAAATTATAGCTACTAGCTACATGTGGTTATTAAAATTGATTAAAAATAAATAAAATTCAAAATTCAGCTCTTGGATGGAAAGAGATACACCATGTGAACGTTAATTAGCAGAAAGCAGGAATGGCTGTATTAACATCAAAGTCCACTTCAGAGCCAAGAAAATTACCATGGATGGAGAGGAATATTACATAATGATGAAAGGGTCGGTTCACCATAAAAGTATAGCAGTCCTAAACATTATGCGCCAAACAGCAGAGCTGAAAAACATATGAAGCAAAAATGTCAATATTTGGTCACAGTAATTAAATTTCAAGTGCTCAAAAGCCACATGTGGCTAATGGCTACTGTATTGGACAGCAAGATGGGAACATTTCCATCACTGTAGAGCATTCTATTGGGCAGCATTGCTCTAGATTGTTAACCCCATGGGGAGAGAAATTTTACCATTTTGTTCACTGCTATATCCCCACTACCATCTCTAAAAGTCCCCAACATATACTGTTGTTGTTCAGTCACTAAGTCGTGTCCGACCCTTTATGGCCCCATGGACTGTGGCATTCCAGGCTTCCCTGTCCTTCTCTATCTCCCAGAGTTTACTCAAACTCATGTCCAAAATCACTGCAGATGGTGACTGCAGCCATGAAATTAAAAGATGCTTGCTCCATGGAAGAAAAGCTATGACAAACCTAGACAGCATATTAAAAAGCAGAGATAAAACTTTGCCAACAAAGTTCCGTCTAGTCAAAGCTATGGTGTTTCCAGTAGTCATGTATGGATATGGGAGTTGGACTATAAAGAAAGCTGAGTGCCGAAGAATTGATGCTTTTGAACTGTGGTGTTGCAGAGGACTCTTGAAAGTCCCTTGGACTGCAAGGAGATCCAACCAGTCAATTGTAAAGGAAATCAGTCTTGAATATTCATTGGAAGGACTAATGCTGAAGTTGAAGCTCCAATACTTTGGCCACCTGATGCGAAGAACTTAGTCACTGGAAAAGACTCTGATGCTGGGAAAGATTGAAGGCAAGAGGAGAAGGGGACGACAGAAGATGAGATGGTTGGATGGCATCACTGACTTGATGGACATGAGCTTGAGTAAGCTCTGGGAGT
The DNA here is from genome assembly GCA_024291935.2 of Okapia johnstoni. NCBI lineage: Eukaryota > Metazoa > Chordata > Mammalia > Artiodactyla > Giraffidae > Okapia > Okapia johnstoni. The sequence continues at coordinate 80,621,557 of CM044307.1, forward strand.
TGGTGATGGACAGGGAAGCCTGGCGTGCTGCAGTGCATGGGGCTGCAAAGAGTTGGACACGACTGAGAAACTGAACTGAATTGAACATGTCCATTGATTCAATGATGCCATCCAACCATACTAGGTGCTCAGTATTTGGAGACTTGAGGACTTTTGGCTGTGGTACTGCTACTGTCCTGCTTTTGTGACTTTGCTTTTAAGATTTCTTTTTTTTTTTTATGTGGACTATTTTTAAAGTCTTTATTGAATTTGTTACCATGTTGCTTCTCTTTTGGCTTCGAGGCATGCTCCATGTGGCCGCGAGGCATGCTCCTTGTCCAGGAATTGAGCCCTCACCCTCCGGATTTGGCAGTCCAATCAGTGGACTGCCAGGGAAGTCCCTTGCTGTGTGACTTTATATATCTTGCTCCTCCTCCCAGGTTCTCTTTGCTCATAAATTGGAGGATTGTTTTTATCTCTGAGATCTTGTTCAATTTTAATGAGCTGTGATCTTAAGTAGCTAGTTGGCTGATTTTCTCTATTCACTAGCAAGGGGTCAGAGAGAGCAGGAGAGGCTGAGGGGGCAATTTTTTGAGTCTTAATTTCAGATCCGAGTTATCTGTCGTTGGAAGTGTTAGTCACTCAGTTGTGTCTGACTCTTTGCGATTTCATGGACTGTAGCCCACCAGGCTCTTCTGCGTATTGGGTTTTCCAGGCAAAAATACTGAAGTGGGTAGCCATTCCCTTCCGGGGATCTTCCTAACCCAGGGATTGAATCCGGGTCTCCCACATTGCAGGAAGACTCTTTACTGTCCGAGCCACCAGGGACCAGTTCTCCTCTAAAGCAGGGTTTGCAAGCTTTGCCTCCCATCACTTTTCCTTCTTGCCCTTTTCCCTGATCTCGCCAAACAGCTTCTTGGCCCTCTCTAGCTCTGCCTTCTGCCCCAAGATATGCATGGCTGGGAAGTGGGGCTCAGCCCCTCCAGAGTCTGGCCCGCCCTCCCTCCAGCTGTCTGGAGAATGCAGCTCTCTTTCACTCTGGATGCCTCTTGCGTCAAGTAGACGCTTGAGCCTCTACTTGAGTCCTAATTCTTCCCTTGTGGGCTGAGGGGAGTCCCTGGCAGTGGGGACTCTGATCTGGTGGCTGCCTCAGTACATCTGCCAGCAAGCCTCTGGGGACAGTCCCTGCCATGGGGACACTGTGTTTGTGGGTTGAGACCAGGCAGAGAGCTGGCAGTCAGGGGAGGGGGCGGGAAATGCTGTGTTGTTGGGGGGCAGTGTGCCAAGAGGAGGAAAAGGTTGGTAAGTACCTTGATTACTGGGCTTCTGGCAGAGTGCAGGGCCAGCCCAGCCTGGCTGTAGGGCTCTGTGGGCTGAGGATTTGACAGTGTTAGAAGATACCCTCCTTCACCATCTCCCTTTCCTGGGGGCCTGGGACAGGGAGGGCACCCTGTGGCTTCCCCTTTGCAGCAGTTCCCCCTGGACACACCAAAGCTGTCCCAGTGAGGAAAGAAGAATGTGGAAGACGGCTGTGGGCTAGTGAGCAGGGTGAATCTTGCAGTTGTACACCAAGCCTGTGGTTCTGGGTCTTGGTGTGTAATGCCATGTGTGAAGAGTATCCTCTGACCCAGGGGTCCCCAACTCCGAGATCTAATGCCTGATGGTCTGAGGTGGAGCTGATGTAATAATAATTGAAATAAAGTGCACAGTAAATATAATGTGCCTGAATCATCATGAAACCACCCCCACCCCCTCGTTTGTGAAAAAATTTTCTTCCATGAAACCAGTCTCTGGTGCCAAAATGGTTGAAGACTTCTGCTCTGCCCCACTGGATCTCTGTCTGCCTTTCCACCTCTTGGATTGCCACTCGTGTCTCCCACACACATCTCCACCCTTCTGTGCCCTGCTCTATGCGTGGAGTAGCTCCGTTTGGCCTGGGCCCTTTGATTTCTGCTTTCTGGTTGGGTTTGGCCAAAGCAGACACCTGTGGAAGATTGGGGAGTGGAAAGAGAGAGAGATGGGGGTGGGTTCTTCCTGACTCCCTTCCTGCCCTGGGCTTCTGGCAGGGGCTGGGTCCCTCCACAACTGCAGTCCCTTCCTCTCTGGCTCCTGTCACTCTGATTCTTCACTTTGTTCTTTCAAAGTGACCAATTATCAGGGTGGTAATATCTTCCTACCATGGCGAATCGCTGAGTGTTTTAACTAACATGCCATGTGGATTCCTTTATCCTCCCCTCACCTGTGTAAACAGTCCTTTTCAGTAAACTCTGCTCAGTTAAACACTTCTGGGTGGAATACAATGGTCTTTTTGAGTCGATGTATGTCCGGGGATATTTGTTTTTTTATTTACCCGTGCTGCATGTGAGGATCTTCATTCCCCAACCAGGGATCGAACCTGCCCCTATGCAAGTAAATGCGAGAAGTCTTTACCAATGGACCCCCAGGGAAGTCCTGGGGATATCTGATTTTGTTTTGCTAGGCCTGTGCCCTGGGTCTGTAAAGTGGTCAGGGTCCTTAGGGCAGCGAATCAGCGTGTTTTTTCTCTAACTCTGCTGGCAGGAGGAGTTAGGTAAGGAAGGGAATATATCCTGGCATTTTGAATCTGCCCAGAGGAAGGGAGGAACTACTTCCACATGCCTCCCTCATGGACCATGTGGGTCAGGAGAGTGTCTTACCAGCATTGTGGTCAAAATATTTGACAGTACATCATAGCATCAATCAATCAGAATGAGGCATTGACCAATGGGAACAGGTTCCTGATAGAAAAGTGAAAGGATAAAAGTGAAAGTTGCTCAGTGCTGTCCGACTCTTTGCGACCCCATGGAGTCTATGGAATTCTCTAGGCTAGAATACTGGAGTGGGTAGCCTTTCCCTTCTCCAGGGGACCTTCCCAACCCAGAGACCAAACCCAGGTCTCCCGCATTGCAGGCAGATTCTTTACCAGCTGAGCCACAAGGGAAGCCGTTTCTGATAGAATCTAGTACAAATGTTGGCCTGAACACAGATGCTTAGGCTAGTATGGTCAAGGTACAGAACAATTTCCATAGCCGCAAGGATCTCTCATGCTGCTGTTTTATAGTTACCGTTACTTCCTTCCTACCCCCAGCCCCTCATTGCATGCACGCTAAGTCACTCAGTCGTGTCCAACTCTTTGTGACCCTATGGACTATATAGCCTGCCAGGCTCCTCGGTCCATGGGATTCTCTAGGGAAGAATACTGGAGTGGATTTCCATGCCCTGCTCCAAGGGATCTTCCTGACCCAGGGATCGAACCAACATCTCTTAAGTCTCCTGCATTAGCAGGATTCTTTACCACTGCGCCACCTGGGAAGCCCATTATATGTACATAGTTTATCATTTTTCCAGTTTGAGTGAAATATAGAAATCTTATCTCCCTTTACATCCCTGTAACTCCTCATTTATAATATAACTATCTTAAATATTTCCTCTACACATATTTGCTGCTGCTGCTAAGTCGCTTCAGTCGTGTCCAACTCTGTGTGACCCCATAGATGGCAGTCCACCAGGCTCCCCTGTCCCTGGGATTCTCCAGGCAAGAATACTGGAGTGGGTTGCCATTGCCTTCTCCACTACACATTTAATACCAACTTAATTTAAAGAGTATATAAAAACTTTGCTCCTCTGTAGATCCATTCCCCTTCTCCTCTGTGCTGTTATTTGTTATATAAATTACATCTTTGTACATTGTGTGCTCATCACCATGGATTTATGATTATTGCTTTATACAGTTGTCTTTTAAATCATATAGGAGAAAAAAGTTACAAACAAAAATAGATTTAAACTGCTGTTTTAATTTTATTTTTTAATTACATCCCATTACTTATTTATTTTGTAACTGGAAGTTTGTACTTCTTGACCCCTTTAAAACTGTCCTTTACCTTACCTATGTACTTACATTTAATGATGTCCTTTATTTCTTTATGTGAACTCAAGTAACTGTATACTCTTCTTCCATTTCAGCTCAGAAGACTCCTTTTAGTATCTCTTATAGGGCAGATTTGCAAATGATGAGTTCTCTCTGTGGTTATCCGAGAATGTCTTAGTTTCTTCATTTTTCAAGGGAAGTTTTGTTAGGTATAGAATTCTTTGTTGATAGTCTTTTTCTTTCAGCATTCTGAAGATATTATCCCACTGCCTTCTGCCCTCTGTGGTTTCTTGTGAGACAATAGCTGTTCTTACTGAGGACCCCAAGTAATGAGTTGCTTTTCTCTTGCTGTTTTCAAGAGTGTCTCTCAACATTTTCTGATGTGTCTAAGTGTAAATTTCTTTGATGTTATCCTACTTAGGGTTTTTCAAGCTTCTCAGAAATGTAATATTTTTCATTAAATTGGATAAGTTTTCAGCCATTATTTACCTCTATATTTTCCTGCCCTTTTCTCTCCTCTCATTTTTGGAGTTCCATTATACATATATTGATATGTTTAACAGTGTACCATAGGTCTTGGGTTCCTGACATTTTTCCCCATTTTTTTCCCATTCAGACTGGATAGTCTCAACTGAATTATCTTCAAGTTCTCTTATTTTCTTCTGCCTACTCAAATCTGATGTCTTTTCATTCCAGTTATTTCATTTTTTAACTCTAAAGTTCTATTTGATTCATTTTTATGATTTCTGGCTGCTTTCAAAGTTGTTTTTTTTTTTTAATTTTTAGTTTTCAGAAGTTTAATTATTATGCACCTTGGAGTGGATTTCTTTAGGTTTATCTTGTTTGGGGTTTGATCTTGAACGTTTGGGTTTCCCAGTTGGCTCAGTGGTAAAGAATCCACCTGCCAAGCAGGAGACATGGGTTTGATCTCCGGGTTGGGAAGATCCCCTGGAGGAAGAAATGGCAACCCACTCCAGTATTCCTGCCTGGAAAATCCCATAGACAGAGGAGCCTGGCGGGCTACAGTACATGGGATCACAAAGAGTCAGACACGACTTAGAGATTAAACAGCAGCAGCAACAGTTTGAATTTATAGATTGTGTCACTTGGTGAATTTGGGATGTTTAGTCTATTTTCTATCTGTTATTCCTATTGGGTAATTTCTATTGTTCTATCTTCCAGTTTACTGATTTTTTTCCTCTGCCTTGTCCATACTGCTGTTAAGTCCATCTGCTGGGATTTTTATTGTATTTATTGTTTTTCAATTTTAAAATTTCTGTTTCATTCTTTAAATATCTTCTATTTTTTGAGGATTTTTATATTTTCATTTGCCTCAAGTGTGTTCATAATTGCTCAATAAAACATTTTTATAATGATTGTTTTAAATTGTTTGTCATATAATTCTAATACCACTGTCATTTTGGAATTGGCATCTGTTGATTATTCTTTTTCATTGTTTGGGATCTTCCTGGTTCTTGCTATGGTGATTGATTTTTTTTTTTTATTGAAACCTGGACATTTTCATGCTATGTCATGAGATCCTGGGCCTTATTTATACCTCTGTTTTAATTAGCTTTCTCTGACAACTCTCTGGCAGGGAAAGTAGGGATTCCTGCCTTGTAAATATCAGGTAGGGTTGGAAGTCTAGATTTCCCACTTGGCCCCTATTGACATCTAAGACTAGGGGTGGGTTTTTGTTCCTGCTGGGCAGCAGTGGGACTCTGGCTCCCAATATGATCTTCATTTGTACTACAAGGGGCAGTTTGTTACCAGCTGGTAGGGATGAACGTCCTGACTACCTACTTAGCCTTTTTGACATTATCCCTATGGTGGGGGTGGCACATTGGAGTGCTTTATTATAATCTTGCAAAGATGGAAGCTTAGGCTCCCCACTTAGCTTCTGCTGATGGGGACCACCAGTTGGTATTTGGCTGGAGTACAGTGGGTATGGTTTAAAAGTTTTCTGCTTGCTAGACTGCTTTCTTCCTGGTCCTTTGGCTGAGAGAGCAGGCTTTTGTTAGTGCTTGCTGTGTATGCACCCAGTGGCAATTCTGGTTTCCTAGTGTCTTCAGTTCCAAGTCTGGGACATATAAGGCCAAGAGAAAACCCAAGGAACTCATGATAGTGTGTTCTTGTGAACTCACTATCATGTGAGGTCTTGAAGTTTCTAGTTGTTCTGGCATTTTCTTTTTACTTTTCACAATCTTCTTTGTTTTGCATATAGTGTCTGGGGTTTTCAGTTGTACTTAGCAGGAGGAATAGGGGAAATTACACTTACTTTATCTTCCTGTAAGAGAAAAATTCTCAAATTTTGTGTCTCATTGCCACACACTAGGCCAACCCTCTAACCAAGCAGGGGAGATGCAGAGAAAGGACAAGAATGAATGTTCATTGAGGACCCACAGGGTGTTATGCGTTTCTATGTGCAGAAGTTGATTGAGTTCTCACAACTTAGTCATGATGGTTTTATTATCCCTTCTCTATAGATAAGAAAAACTTGAGGCTCAAAGAAAATAAGTTTAGGGAGATAGGAGGGGCTGAGCTGACCTTGAACTCAGTCTCTCCAAATTTGGTGCATGTGCCCTTTCTACTTGAAGTCACTCAGCAGCTAACATCTGGGTTTGCCACTGGCAGCATGAGGCCCAGAAGCATCCTTTGGGACTCTTTTTTTTCTTCCTTTTCAATGGTACTGATGAGCCTATTTGCAGGGCAGGAAGAGTGGCATAGATGTAGGGAATGGACTTGTGGACACAGTGGGGGAAGGAGAGGGGGTACAAATTGAGAGAGTAGCATTGACATATATACACTACCATGTGTAAAATAGATAGCTAATAGGAAGCTGCTGGACAGCCCAGGGAGCTCAGCTCGGTGCTCTGTGATGACCTAGATGGGTGAAATGGGGTGGGGGGTAGGAGGAAGGCTCAAGCGGGAGGGGATATAGGCATATGTGTAGCTGATTCATGATGTTGTACAGCAGAAACTAGCACAACGTTGTAAAGCAATTTTACGCCAATAAAAATTAATAATAAAAATGAAATAATTACTAAATTCTACTCCTATCTTACAAACTTAATTTTTTTTAAACTTTTTATAATGAAAATCTGCAAAGGTGCAGAAAATTGGAGAGAGTAGTACAATAAAAAGCCATGTACTACAATCAACATTCAACAGTTGTTAACATTTTTCTATGTTTGCCTCATCTATTATCTTTTTCACAGAATCATTTTAAAGTAAATGACAAGATCATGATATTTACTTCTAATCATGTCAGTACAATCTCCAAAAAAACATATTTTTTATATAATTGTAAGAATGATATCATAGCTAACAAAATTACTAATATCTAATATCTTCTAATACCCAGTTCATATTAAAGTTTTCTCTGTTGTCCCTCAAGTGTCTCTTATAGTTGTCTTTTTTCCCAAACTAAGCTCCAGTTAAGAATTGTGCATATCTGTGGTGACCTAAATGGGAAAGAAATAAAAAAGAGAGGATATATGTATACGTATAGCTGATCTGCTGTACAGTAGAAACTAACACAACATTGTATAGCAACTATACTCCAATAAAAGTTAATACACTTTAAAAAAGAATTGTGTACAGTTGCATTGCTTGTTTGCTGTCTTTCTCCTGTTTCATCTGGGTGATTGTTTCTAACCTTGGAAGAGTCTTGTTTTGGTAAATTTGGATAGAGTGAGACAAAAGAGCAGAGGTGATTGGGGTCAGAGCCGGGACTGCTTGACTCGTTTCTCCCTGGAGTCAGAATTCTCCTTGGGGTCATATCCTTCTCGTAAGCAGGTAAGGTGTGGTGCAGGAGGGGGTCTGAGAAGTAACCCTTCGTGTATTCACAGGACATTTAGGACAGCTTAGATCTTGTGCTCTAGTTCCTGCGTTGGGACCCCAGGGTTTACCTAGAACCACCGAGAGCCCCACCTCCTTCTTCATCGCCAGTTTCAACTAGAAGAACAGAAGCTGGACCCTGCTGCCTCTTGAGAAACCAGATGGAGTGGTGGGTTTTAATGCAAAGTGATTTTCCCCTCTTGCTGCAAAAGATTTATCACGCTGCACAAGCACTGCGCAGTGGCCTGTGTGTAAGGCAGACCCTCAGAGTCAATGGATCCGTGCTCAGATCTCCACCAAGGCCTCAGCTGTGCTGCCCCACCTGGGCATTGCAGGAGGTGCTTTGGGAGCACTGAGGGTGGGCAGAGGGGCAGGGGTTCGAGGTGTGTGGGAAAGGGGGCTGATGTTTGCACGTCAAGGCTCTCAGAGCCCCTCTCCCTGTGGCATGAACTGAGGGTGCGGTTTTTTCCAGTCATGAGTGAGTCTGGGCTGGGCTAGGGTGGAGGACGGCAGCTGTCTTGCACGGCCAGATGCTCCTGGTCAGTTCTTTCAGGCCCCTGAGGGTAGAAGGACCAGGTCACCAGGGCTGAAGGAGAATGGCGTCTTCCTCTGTCACTGTTCATGTGTGTCCTTCAGACATGTGCTTCAGCACTAGCTGTTCCAGACTGCCTGCCTCTGACAGGATACTCGCCTCCCCATGGGGACCAGAGCTCCCGGGGAGACAACACAGTCTGGCAGTCAGTCCTGAAGGAAACCCAACCCCAAGTACCAAGGGATGCTTCCAGAAAGGGAAGGGCTCCTCAGAATTCTGTATCGGGTTAACCACTGGGGATGGGGCGTAAGGGGGAGGTGTTGCTGCTCAGACACTGAGGAGAGAGAGAGGGCAGTTGGGGAGGCCCGGAGGCAGATGCTGTGGGGCCAGGAATGCCCTGGGGAGGTTGGGAGGCTTTAGGGGGCTGTCTGCCAGGCAGCTGCCGTTTGCTCTTCTCCTTGAAGGGGCAGGAGCACACCCCCCTTTCACTCTGGCTGCGGGGCTGTTATGAGGAGAATAGGACTTGACCTTAGTGTGGAAGGACACAGCGCCCACTCACCACAGGCATGATTGCTCTCCATTGCCTTTAAATATTTTGTTGTAAAAATGCAGAGGTCCATTTGGGCTGCCAGGAAGCTGGCACTGGGCTTTGATTGCTGTAATGGCTGATGGCTGTGCTGAAGACATATGTGTGTGTGCATGTGGTGTGTGTATGTGCGTGGCGTGTGTACACATATTAGTAGTGCTTATGTATGTGGTGAGTGTGTGAGTGTGCATGCTTGTGTTGTGTGTGTCTGGTGTGTGTGTGCATGTGTGCACACTTGTGTGGTGTTGTCCATCATGTGTGTTTGTGTGTGTACCGTACCCATGTACATGAGAGCCTCAGTACTTACAATGACTTTGGCCCCCATCTGCCATGACACTTTCCACCCCACTGGCATCAGTGTTAAGGTCTGGATACAGGTTTTTAACCATAGGAAACATTACATAGTGTTTTCCTTCAGAAGAACAGTGTTTGGGCAGGGAGTGTTCGCATTCACTGCAGAATAACGTAAGTTCTTTTGTACAGGCTTCCCTGCTCCTTAAGCATCAATGGTTCGTTTTTTTTTTTTTAATTCGAGTTTAGTTGCTTTACAATATTGGGTTAGTTTCTTGCTGAACAGCAAAGTGAACAGTTCTATGTATACATATATCCACCCTGTTTTAGATTTCCTTCCTTCCCATTAGTTCATCACAGATCCTTGAGTAGAGTTCTCTGTGCTGTACAGGAGGTTCTCATTAGTTATTCATTTCATACATGCTGGTAAGTCGCTTCAGTCGTGTCCGACTCTGTGCGACCCCATAGACGGCAGCCCACCAGGCTCCCCCGTCCCTGGGATTCTCCAGGCAAGAACACTGGAGTAGGTTGCCATTTCCTTCTCCAATGCATGAAAGTGAAAAGGGAAAGTCAAGTTGCTCAATCGTGTCCGACTCCTAGTGACCCCATGGACTGCAGCCTACCAGGCTCCTCCGTCCATGGGATTTTCCAGGCAAGAGGACTGGAGTGGGGTGCCATTGCCTTCTCTGTCATTTCATACATAGTTGTGTTTATATGTCAATCCCAACCTCCCAGTTCATCCCACCCCCCTTTCCCCCTTGGTAACCGTAAGTTTGTGCATCGGTGGTTTTCACAGCCCCTCACATCCCCAATCATCCTATAAACACCCTCATACAGCTCTGCGTGGCCTCAGCACCCCTGGGCTCTGTGTGATTCCTCTGCTCTTTTTCCTTCTGGTGTCTCCTACCCTGAGGAGGTCTATCCTCCCCGCCCCATTCTGAGGGCAGCTGCAGGGTGGGGGCTCCTTCCTAAGCCTTGAAACAGCCTCTCCAGCCCCTACTTTCAGTCTGGAGGGAGAAGGGGAAGCAGGGAAAGATAAGAATAGGGGAGGGGAGCTGTGTCACTGAGGTTAAGGCCAGGAGGAGGAAGGGGTGAAAGAGTGAAGAAGGACCGATGTGCTGGGCTCAAAGGCAGGTGAGTGAAGAAGCGTGGGTTTTTTTGGCGTTCCAGGAGTTGCTGTGTGGGTTACCCAAGGTGTGAGGGCTTCTGTTTGGGCTTGTCATGGGACATCAGGTGCTGCCCCTTCAGAGACTCTTTTTTTTTTTTTAATACTTATTTATGTATTTTTTTGGCTGTGTCAAGTCTTTGTTGCAGCATGTAGGGTCTGTGTTGTATCACGTGGATCTTTTGGTGCAGTGGGCAGGCTCCAGGTTGCATGGGCTCAGTAGTCACGGTGCACAGGCTTAGTTGCCCAGTGGTGTGTGGGATCTTAGTTCCCCAACCAGGGATCAAACCCACAACCCCTGCATTGCAAGGCAGATTCTTTAACCATTGGACCATCAGGGAAGTCCCCAGAGACTCTTCTGACCCCAGGTGGCATGAAGGCCATTTGGTCTTGACCACAGCCCCCTCTCAGATGAAGTGTGCATGCCAGGGCAGCCCAGCCCGCTGGCCTCGGGTCTGTGCTAAATACTTCGGTGGCAGAGGGGAGGCTGAGGGATGTGTTGGCTCTCGGCGGCAGTTATCCTTAGGGACAAGACCCCAGCCAGGACTCCGTCGAGGCAAATTGGGATCTTAGGGCTAGAAGGAGGCTCCAGGCAGGAGTCCTAGACTTATAACTAGAACTTTGTACCTTTTGACTACCTTCACCCATTTCACCTACCCTACCACCCCCACCTCTGGGCAACCATCAGTCTGTTCTCTGTATCTATGAGTTTGGTGATTTTTCTTTTTAAAGTCCCACATATAAGTGAGATTGTGAAGTATTTGTCTTTCTTTTTCTGAGTTATTTCACTTAGAATAATGCCCCTAAGGCCCATCCATGTTGTCACAAATGGCAGGATTTCCTTCTTTTTTAATGGCTGAATAATACTCCATTGAATATATGTGTGACATTTTCTTTATCTACTCATTTACTGATGGACACTTGGGTTGTTTTTCCATTTTTCAGCTATTGGCAATTATCTGCAGTGAGCATGAGCGTATAGATATCTTCTCAAGACAGTGATTTCATTTCCTTTGGATAAATACCCTGAGGTAGAATTGCTGGATTGTATGGTAGTTCTATTTTTAGTATTTTGAGGAACCTCCATACTGTTTTCTATAATAGCTGTACCAGTACATACTTCCCACCAACAGTGCACAGGGTTCTCTTTTCTCCACTTCCTTGCCAACAATTATTATTTCTTGTCTTTGTCATAATAGCCATTCTAACAGGTGTTAGACCTCAGTGAGGTGTTATCTCATTGTAGTTTTGATTTGCATTTCCCTGATGATTAGTTATGTTGAATATCTTGTCTTGTACCTGTTGGCCATTTGTATGTCTTCTTTGGAGAAAAAATAACACTTTACATAGATTTTGAGTCCCGCTTTTGTACTTGATCTTATAGCTTGAGAATTTCTTCAAGTTATTAGAAATTTCTGGAAAAATGGCTGCAAAACAGACTTATCTTGTACATACACTGTAATTTTTCCTCCCAAACTGTACTGATAGGTATTTAGATCATTTCTAGTTTAGACTACATTATATAACATTTTAAGGGACATATTCATACTGTTGGTTATGTTTTGACTATTCAGTTACCCACTTAAGTACCAGTCTGGGGCTTTGAGCTGGACTGTGGTCCCAGGAACAGGGACTGTGTGTGGGAGCTTCTGGAACTTGCCTGAGAAGAGAGGGTCCAGGCCCTGCTGATGGCCAGTGAGGATACAGGGGCTTCTGAAACACCATGTCTAGGAGACTGGATAGGGAGCAAGTCAGAGTCTGAAGGAGGCAGGAATAGAGTGGAGATTTGAGAGAGGTAGCAGCCAGAAAAAACACCCAAGTGGTAGGGCTGGGGGTGGGAAGAAAGGAGGGATAGAAAAGAGGGTAAGGATGGGAGAATATTTCCAGCAATGGAGTCCACAGTTTTTGAACACCTGGGCTTCCCTGGCGGCTCAGACAGTAATGTGCTCAGACGCTTAGTTGTGTCCAACTCTTTGCCACCCCATGGACTGTAGTCTGCCAGGCTCTTTTGTCCATGGGATTTCCCAGGCAACAATACTGGAGTGGGTTGCCAGTTCCTCCTCCAGGGGATCTTCCCAACCCAGGGATTGAAACTACATCTCTTGTGGATTCTTTACCACTAATCCCACCTGGGAAGCCCCAGATGGTAAAGAGTCTGTCTGCAATGCAGGAGACCTGGGTTCAATCCCTGGGTTGGGAAGATCTCCTGGAAAAGGTAATGGCTACTCACTCCAGTATTCTTGCTGGAGAATTCCATAGCCAGAGGAGCCAGGTGGGCTACAGTCCATGGGGTCTCAAAGCATCAGACATGACTGAGAGGCTAGCACTTTCCTAAGAAAAGTGTTGAGCTCCACTCTGACATATATAAATTTATTAATAAAGTATATACATGTACTGCTTGTCAATGTACACTAAGTATTTAATAAAAATTATTTTTCACCTTTTAGGTAAATCATACAAATAGATTTAATTTTTTTTCCCTTGAAAACCATGGGTCTCTCTGTTCACTCCTGTTTGAAGAACACCCACCATGGAGGGGCAGGAAGCTGGGCCAGGGACATGCAGAGGGTTGCTTGGACTCAAAACCATGAGGAGGACATCTAGATGGAGAGAAAAGGGTCCTTGGGTGGGTTCAGAGTCACACTCAGTGGGTTACTCCTGAGATGGTTATTTAACATTTTTACATGGGATGTGAAAGTCAATATTCATGGTGAGCTTCAGTCTTGCTGATGACATTAAGATCATGTGGGTGAGGGGCTCCCCTGGTGCTTCAGTGACTAAGACTCTGAATTCCCAATATTGGCGGGCGGGGGGGGTGCGGGGCAGGAGGGCACCCTGGGTTCGATCCCTGGTCAGGGAACTAGATCCCACACATCACAACTAAACATCCTGTGTGCCTCACCTAAGACCTGGCACAGCCAAATTAAAAAAATAATAATAAATATTTAAAAAGATGATGTGGGTGATGAAATACTAAGATGGGAACAAATAAATTGTAGGGAAAATTGAAGAGCTTTATCAGAGATCAGAGAAATGGTAGATGAGGAACAAAGTGAGTGAGAATAAAGGAATATATTTAGCAGTGGTTTCCAACCTGGGGTCTCTTTAAGAAGTATTTCCAAAATTTCAAAAAGAGCTCCCTCCTACCCCGCACTGAACATTTTGTGCATGTTAAGAGACCATTTTCTCTGCTTTTATCTGAAATGCTCTTAAGTTCACATTGTAGGTAGTTTTATGCTGATCAGAAGCTCTGGACTTATGAATGTCTGTGATTAATTTAAAGTTGGAAAAACTATTTTAATTACTTCTTGACAAGATTTCTTGAAATCCAGAGGACTTGTTGAGGAGAGGGGCTCAGAGAGAATTGATAAAAGGGGTTCTTATGGGAGGAAATGTTGAATTCTTGCAGGCTGATAAGATGTGAGACTCTGAGCTACCCATTGGGTCACAGTGAAGGACAAAGGCATTTTGAAGACTTGATAGATGTAATTAGAACCTAAAAACACCAGCTCAATGAGAGACAATGGCCCAAAAGACAGAGAAAATTTACATTTAATGAATCTGGAGATGAGACTGCATATACTGTCCTACTGAGAAGACACAATGCATTGAATTGTCAGATCAGACTTTCATGAAGCAGAGGTTTACCCAGTATCAAAATGTATGAATAATTTCAAGAATACAGGAGGCACAAGTGAAACAAGGAGAGGCGTGGGACCATTAAAGCAACCCACTAAGTCCTTTTTCACCACATTGGGACATGATCTGCCCTGATTTATATATGAGGTTTTGAAGAACTGTATGTAACTACACTGCTCCCATAGAAGGCAACTATTCTGGCTTTGAAATATCTCCACTTTATACTCAGTTACATAGCTTAGGTGACAAAAGGGATCCATGCTCCATAAATTCATAGGTTTCTGTATTTATTTACCGTAAGCAGCACTACCTTGCATGTGTGCTAAATCACTTCAGTTGTGTCCTACTCTTTTCGACCCTATGGACTATAACCTGCCAGGCTCCTCTGTCCATGGGGATCCTCCAAGCAAGAATACTGGAGTGCCATGCCCTCCTCCAGGGGATCTTCCTCACCCAGGGATCGAACCTGCGTCTTTATGTTTGGCGGGCTGGTTCTTGATCCCTAGCACCACCTGGGAAACCAAGCAGTACTAGACACCCAGGAAAACCAGGTACATATGTTAAAAAACATTCTGTAGATAAGGACTCACTCTTAGTAAAAACCATCAGTTTATTGCCAAAGATGTGTTATTAGCCTACCTCCTATGAGGTTTGACCACTTGTCTTCTTTCTTTCCTGGGAGGCATACCCCTTCTCCTGCTTACCATTTCCTTCCCAGAAAACCATTTCAAACCATGATACATCTACAGTTGCCACAGGCCATAGTTCAATTGTCTCTGGTCTTTGACCCCTTAGTTCCTGGTTGAAAGGAGTTGGGATGAAAGCTACACTTTAGGAAAGTCACAAAATAGCCATGCTTTCTATTCCAGACCCTATCTTCATCAAGTAGGTAAACCTTTTATTTTTACTATGTATTTATTTATTTATTTTTGGCCATACTGTGTGGCTTGCAGGATCTTAGCTCCCTGACCACGTATTGAAACCTGGCCCTCAGCTTTGAGAGCGTGGAGTCCTAACCACTGGACCCACCAGGAAATTCCCCTAGTAAACTTTTTAACCACGAATTTGTTATGGGTCTCTCCTTAATAGTAGAAGTAGTGTTAGTTGCCCAGTCATGTCTGACCCTTTGAGACCCATGGGCTGTAGCTTGCCAGGCTCCTCTGTCTGTGGAATTCTCCAGGCAAGAATACTGGAGTGGGTTGCCATTCCCTTCTCCAGGAGATCTTGACCCAGGGATCAAACCCAGGTCTCCTGCATTGCAAGTAGATTCTTTACATCTGAGCCACCAGTGGAGCCCCTAGGGGTCTCTCCTTACCACTGCTTAAAACCCTTCAATAGCTCCCATCCCTCTTTAGATCATATTCCAAATCCT
Source organism: Okapia johnstoni (assembly GCA_024291935.2). Classification (NCBI taxonomy): domain Eukaryota; kingdom Metazoa; phylum Chordata; class Mammalia; order Artiodactyla; family Giraffidae; genus Okapia; species Okapia johnstoni. The sequence continues at coordinate 80,636,847 of CM044307.1, forward strand.
TAAGATGGGCTTGTATTGTGTGGTATCTGCGTGCCTTTCCAGCTTCATCTCCCACCACTGACTCTTCCTCTGAGCTTCATCTACACTGACCTTATTTTAGTGTTCTGAATAGTGTTCCCTCTTGTCCCAGGGCTTTTGTACATACTATTTCCGCTGCTTGGAAAGCTCTTGCTGCTATCTACCCTTCTGTGGTTAATTCCTACTCATCCTGCCTCTCACAGCTTGTACTGATGCCTCTTGGGACTCACTTCACATTACACATCATCTCATCCCCACATCTTACTCTAGGCCCAGCTATTCCAGACAGGCTTTAACCAGCTTTGCCCAGATGTGATCTGACAGGTCTCACCTTGGTCCATTCTGCATGCCTCTCATTTCCTGTCCCAGGACTTCCCTGACACTGAGGCAAGAGACTCCCAAAGCAACTTGTTCACTACTGTTTCTTGACCACTACCGCCACCTGGGAAGCCAAGCAGGACTAGACACCCAGGTAAACCACGTACCAGGTAAACTGAGGCATGTCAGGCTGGGAGCTCTTTCAGGGCAACACGGGTTTCCCAGTCTGGCAGAGTGCTCCCCTAGGGCCAGAGGTGGTTCAAATAGGGAGCTCCCTGTAACAGGGCCTGTGTCTCCCCCATCAGATAGGGAGCTCCCTGTTGCAGAGACTGTGTCTCCTCTATCAGACTGGCATCTCTGAAGGGTAGGCCCCTTGGCTCCCCTGTGACATGGACCCAGTTGGTGGTAGTGATAACTGATTTGCACCACTGTCCCTTCACTGGGATGTGAGAAGCAGGGATGATCATTTTTAAAGTCAACTCCTTTCCAGGTGAGAAAAGCCATTTGTTTTCAGAAGCAGCATTTCTTAGCCTTTGAGTCAGTCTTATTTTTTTTTAATGTTTATTATTTAGTTATTTGACTGTGCCAGGTCTTCGTTGTAGCATGCAAGATCTTTGATCTTTGTTGTTGTGGCACACGGGATCTTTAGTTGTGGCCTGTGAACTCTTAGCTACAGCATGCCAACTGTTAGTTGCAGCATGTGGGGTCTAGTTCCCTGACCAGGGATCGAACCCAGGCCCCTTGCATTGGGAGCACTGAACCACCAGGGAAGTCCCTGGGTCTGTCTTCGGATCAAGAAACAGTGGAGAAAACAAACAGAAGTCCATGGCATCCTTTGAAGACAGAGGGCTGCGAGTGGGCTCCAGCGGTAGTACAGGGTAGGGGTCCTGGGGTTCTGCACTAGCAGAAGTTCACTGGATGCAGCTCAGCACTTTCCTGCCCGAAGGGGAGAGAGATTAGGCTCACAGTCACTCAGGAGTGGAAAACAGCTCTCTCAAGAGGAGCAGTGCTGCCCCAGGCTGGGGGGTCAGGGGTTGCTCACTGAGCCCAGGGGTTCTGAGAGCCTGGTGGAATGAGGGATGTCAGAGTTCAGGCTTGCCCTTACCCCTTCCTCCTTAAGCTGAACTTGTTTCTCTCTTGTGGTCTCAGGGCTCTGCTTTGTGCTTCAGAATCCTTTACACTCATCATCCTCTGAGGTCAGGGGACAGGAAGTATCCTTCATTTTGTAGATGGGAAACTGAGAATCAGGGAGATTAAATAATGTCTTGTGGTATATACAGCCAGGAAGGGACAGAACAGGGATCAGAGCACTGAAGCTCATGCATTTTATCCATCCTGTCATCTCCAAATACCATTTCCCAAATGAACTGCCAGGACGAAATCATAGACTCATTTGATGTTTGTAGTATCTGAAGAGGCAGGCGGGTATAGTGGAAAGGCCCGCATGGTGAGAATCAAAAGGTTTTTACCTACGGGTCAGTGGTCTTAGGTGAGTCATTTAGGGTCACTAAACTCAGCTTCCTTGTCTCAAAAATGATCGCATTCCATGCTTTAAAGGACAGTTGAGGGGCTTGCCTGATATGATGTGGTGGTTAAGAGCCTAAGGCTGGAGGCAAATCCTAGCTCTTTTACCTTCTAGCCATGTGACCTTGGGCAAATCATGTAGCCTTTTTAATGTCCGTTTTTTTTTCTGTGCCTGACACATGCTCAGTCGCTTCAGTCGTGTCTGACTCTTTGTGATTCATGGACTGTAGCCCACCAGGATCCTCTTTCCATAGGATTCTCCAGGCAACAACACTGGAGTGGGGTGCCATTTCCTTCTCCAGGAGATCTTCCTGACCCAGGGCTTGAACCCATGTCTTTTATGTTTCCTGCCTTGGCATGCAGGTTCCCTACCACTAACGCCACCTGGGAAGCCCCTTCTCTTCCGTAAACTGGGATAATGATAGAACCTATATTCTAGGATTGTTATGAAGATTTTAGTATAGTGCCTTTTCCAGAGGAAGCCCTAAACTTGTGTTAAACTACTGTTCAGAAGATCTTTTTAAAAAACTTTTTTATTAGAGTATAGTTACTTCACAGTATTGTGTTGCTTTCTACTGTACAGCAAGGTGAATCAGCCATATGTATACATATATCCCCTCTTGTTTTGGATTTCCTTCCCATATAGGTCACCACAGAGCACTGAGTCGAGTTCCCTGTGTTATACGGTCGGTTCTCGTTAATTATCTTTTTTATACATAGTAGTGTATATCTGTCAGTCACAATCTTCCAATTCATCCCACCCTCCCGGTAGATTTTATTAAGAGTGTAACCCAGGCATCAGCTGGAGTCTCCCAGGTCCTTGTGATCTAGCTAAGAGATGCCCTAATGCTGCTCCCATGCTCTCTGCAAGATGTGTTGGAGATGACAGTGGTATATGGGTCACCTGAACTGGGTAGATGACTCAGTCTGAAGCCATTTTGATGTGAGAGATTCTTACCCCTCATCACTCCAAGGCCTCATCTCATCTTGCCTTTCTCTCTTGTAAAGCAGCCAATAGTCCTCCCTGGGTGCCCCTCCTGTGGTGCCCTCTCCATGGCATCCTCTCCATGGTGCCCCTCTGTGCCACCACCTCTGTGGTTGCCTGGCTTCAGTGTCCTCGGACCCTCAGGGGCCAGGTCTCACAAGCAGTGTATCAAAGGCTTTTCTTCCCCTAGGGACAGTTCCCTCTCGAAGAGGAATTCTGGTGCCAGCTGTTAAGATAATGGATTTTTCCATTCAACTATGTGATGCAAAGCATCAATTCAAACCCTAGTGTAGGAGTTTAGAGTCAGGAGGGACTTTAAACGTCAGCTGAATGCTTTGTGCTTAGGCCTTGACAGAGTATCTATAATAAATTAAATGACCATTCCAAAGATCAGGACTTCCTCCAGCCTAGGCTTAGATAGGACTGTGGTCCCTGCTGCAGGACAGAACAGCAAAATAGGATTTTGTGTTTTGGGGGTACAGTTAAAATGGTGAAATTGCTCTGGTTCTCTATCCAAGGCAGCCCTCCATCTCACCGTTGGCCTGGTTTGGGGGCAGAGACTACTTTTCCTCCATCCCTGGAAACCCCACTAGGCCAGTGGTAAAATCTCCCCTGTGAACACTCAGTATGTTAGATTGGAATACAGTTGCACCAGGAAAGACAATAAATAAGCCAGCTTATTTTATCTCACCTGCTTGGAGTTGGGGGTCTTTCTTGAACCGAAACAAGCAAATTTATGCAAATAAGACCCTTCCTGGATTAACAGAAAGGAAAATGATGCTCTGGGTAGAGCCCAGGGCCTGGCACTGCATAGGCTGCAATGTGAATCGAAATGTGCCACGCAGGGTGGGTGAATGGAGTCCCCTGGGGATGGTGTGAATGTCCTCAGCTCCAGAGTTGGGTGGGAGCTGACCGGTCATCTGGAGTGGTGCCCCTCTAGGAGGCTGGTCCAGGAGGGGAAAGGGCCTCGCAGGTCTTTGCATGGGAGCACAGGGCTCCAGGCCTGGGTTTACTGCTTACCGGCTTTGTGACTGTGCACCTAAACCCTGAACCCGGTGCTTAGCCTCTCCCATGTGTACAATACTGGGCCCTTGGGTGGGTGTGAGGATTAGACAAAAATGAGAAAGTGCTTTGTCAGCCGTGAAATGTGATACCCACATTAATTATGTTTCCCATGCTTCCCCGGCTCACTGTCATTTGTGTCACTGCCCAGCGCTCCCTCACTGTTCTGGGCCCCCTCCAAGGCCAGATGTTTTGAAACTTTGATTCTCGAGGCTTCCCTTCCCTGGTGCCTGGAGGATTCCGCTTAATCCTTCCCGCTCGACAGAACACAAGCGACCTATCTCCCTGGGAGAGCTGGGTGGTAATTAGGTTAAATAATTTAAAGTAACTTTTAATTTTTAAATAATTCTAATTTGCATTCATGCAATTTACTTTTCCTCTCTCCCCATTCCTCTCCCCACCCGCACCGCCTTCCTTGTCTTACTCGGTCGTTTACTTATTTAAACGTTTGGGGTATTTTGATTGGTTATCAATTTGCTCCTAATGGCAGCTCGCCAGTTTGACTTGAATAATCACCGATTGTAAAGCAAAGTCAGGAGGCAAAATCTGCTGACTTGGAAGCATCTGAAAGGCAGCTCTGCCCAGTCCAACAGTCCCTCTCGGGAAAGGGAAATAAAGGGAAAAAGTACAGCGCTTAACTTGCAGTGTTCTGCCATGGAGTTCTCGGTGGAGGCTGTGAGAAGCCCGGCGCTTACTTGCGCGGCTCGCAGGGGAGCAGAGGGGCCTGGAATCTGCGCGCTGCCCTCAGGTCCCGGCAGCGCCTCGGGCAAGTCGGCAGCTCCCTCCCGGCCTTGGGCTCCGCCTCTGTCAATGGGTGTACCCGCACCTTGCCCTCGATGGGCGGATGTGAGGCTTCAGGGGGCACCTGTGTTTGGAAGGTCTCGAAAGCTCTGATCACCCAGTGGATACTGGCAGCTGTGGGAACAAAGTGATTTCCGATCTTTGGGACGAACTGGAGAGAGCTGGTAACTTGGCAAGGTCTTTTTCTTTCTTCCTTTCTTTTTAAAAACTGTAACTGCTCATAGAATTTTATTTTTTTAAGTTTTTATTTGAAAATTATTTCAGGTTTATAGGAAAGTTACAAAGATCAAGGTTAACATTTTACCACTTTTGCTTTCTCTAACTCACACTGGCTCGCACTCTCTCAGGCCCCCCTCCTTCCCAGCTCTGGTTCTAAACTGTAAGCGATTTTACCCCATTTGTTAATGCCTGGAGGCAATTTTGTTGTCACACATGAGGCCGGGGATGGGTACCATTGGTGTCTAGTGGGAAGAGGGCAGGGACGTGTCACACATCCTAGGATGCACAGGACAGGGGTCCCCTCACCCCTCTGCACAGAATTATCCAACCCAGAATGTCAATAGGCCCGAGGTTGAGAAACCCTGTCTTGTGTGTGTGTATCTGAACTGTTTGATAATTGCTGCTATACCCCTTAATATTTCTTGTTTTAAACAGTACTTTTAAAAAGTTTTTATTGGAGTATATTTGCTTTACAATGCTGCATTAGTTTCTGCTGTACATCAAAGTGAGTCAGTTATACATATACACATATCCCCTCTCTTTTAGATTTCCTTCCCATTTAGGTTACCACCCCTTAATATTTCAATGCATATGTCCCCACAGCAAGGGTACTCTCTTAACATAACCATAGCTCAATTTTCAAAATGTCACGGATTGACATTGATACAGGGAGGCTTAGGTTTGATGCTGGCTGGAGTCTTCAGGGAGCTTGTGTGACTTGGTGTAAAGGGCAGAGAACATGGAAATGAACAGAAGCTTGGGCTCTGGTCTGTTGAGATCAAGTCCCATGACCCTGGAAAAAAATTTTTTTGTGATTTTTCCTTCCTGTAAAATTGGATTGACAATGGTGCTGCAGCCCTCCCAGGGCTGTAAGCGAGGTGCAATGACTGGAGAGGAAGTGCTTTGCATATGAGTACACAGGACTACTTGGGACTTCCAAGACGGTGCAGTGGTAAAGAGTCTACCTGCCAATGCAGGAGATTCTAGAGATGCGGTTTCCATCCCTGGGTCAGGAAGACCCCCTGGAGAAGGAAATGGCAACCTGCTTCAGTATTCTTGCCTGGGAAATTCCATGGACAGAGGAGCCTGGCGGGCTAGAGTCCATGGGCTTATGAAAGAGTTGGACATGATAGAGCGACTGAGTGTGAGCACACACGTGCACACACACACAAGACTACTATAACATCACCAACTCCACCTGGAGCCTCCTTGCCGGCATCATCAGAGGTTGGGGTGTGAGGAGCAGCCTCCCTCGCCCTGATCCCTGATCATGAGACTCCAGTTGACAGACTTCCACCTTCAGGGGCAGAACAGTGGATGTGCCCCAGCGGCCAGTGGACCAGGCTTCCATGTGTGTGGAGGAAGGTGACCAGACCTGGGAGGGCCTGCTCTCTCTACCCTGTCAGAGGAGAGGAAGGGAAAGAAGGGGCTGCACCACCCAGGGTCTGAAGATAGAGAAATGCTTGGCCAGACATGTTCCTAGATTCCACTTTCTCTCCAGAACATGCTTCCTTTTCCACTAAAAAATCCTTTGTAACCTCTCTGCTGGAATTGTCCCAAAACAATATATTTTAGGATTTGGAATTGGAAAGAAGAAACAAACATTTATTAACTGCTTTCTATGGGCCATCAATTTCTTATATTACAGCTTATTTTTCATTCTCCCATGTACCTTGTGAGATAGGTAGTAATTAAAACATTTGTTTGGAGAGGAAAATGGGGCTCAGAGAGGTTAAGTAACTCATCCAAGGTCACACAGCTGGTAGGTGGCAGAACTAGGATTAAAATGTTGATGGGATTTACATCAAAGCTGGTGTTGCCTCCAGTTTAAGCCCTGGCTCAATCATCACTAGCTCTATGACCTTGGACAAGTTTCTTAACCTCTCTGAGCCCCAGTTTCCTCTTTTGTAGAAAGGTGATAATTATGTCTGTCCTAGCTGCCAAGAGAGAAAGTGCTTTGTAAACTGTTCATAAGTTAGCATTTTGTTATTAGTTTGAGGGGAATTCACGTTTGGGTTTGTTTCATTCCCTAATACTTGGTGAGTGGGAGGAGGCTCAGCAGGTAATTGACTTAACAGAGTCAGCACCACTCAATGATAGACAGCCTGGTCCCTCAGTGGTGGAGCCAACAGCACATCCATAACCAGATACATGCGAGGGAGTCCATGCCTTTTCTTAAGATTGATCTCACACTATGTGTAGCAACCTGGTGTGCTCCCTGACCTCCAGCCCTCTTCCTGGAAGCTACCTTCAGTGACCTGTAAACCTTCAGAAAATAATACCAGCTACTTTATCACAGAGGCCAGTTCTGATGGCTTGTGGCAGAGAAGGGATGCCTCAGCATTGCCATCCTCTGTGACTTCGGGCAGCTGCTCAGGGGAGAGAGGGCTGTTCGGCAAGCCAGGGGCAGAGTGGACAGAACCACTGCTGACTGCCCAGGGGGTCAGCTGCTGCTCCTCCAAAAACTCTGGGCTCCCAGACCTCAGGGGCAGCTCACCGTGGATCACTGTCCCTGCCTCCTAGAGGGTCTGTGCTGGGAAATTCCTTCCCTTCCCCCTGTGACATCTCAAGCAGTGGGGCAAGTCTGAGAACTATGGAGCCATGTCAGGATTGCCCTCTCAGTTTTGGGTCTGGGCACATGTGCATCTCATTCATGACCAAGTCCCCCTTGAGCTGGGCAGAGTGGAAACTTCGGAAGAAAGGTCAGAAGATTAGCCCCTCAGACGCCCCCCTCTCCAGCAGCTGCTGAGGTGGTCCTGACACCGGAGAGGATTTGGGCAGGACAAGACCATAGGTGCTAATGGGAGGGGCTCCCATGGTGGGAGAAGAGCGGGAGGGGCAGCAGTTCAGGGGTGGGAGTGGGGGCTGCTTGGGTTAGTCTCACCACTTGGGGTCTCACGATGCCTAGCTATTTGCCCAACCCTTGGAGCCCTGTGTGTGGCCCCCCACCTCTTTAATTCCTAGGGCTCTTCAAGAGTCTCTGCAACCTGGCTCTGCTTCCAATGAGCCAGTTTACCTGGTGCCTGGTTGCTGACCCACTGCCTCCTGCCCTTTGTTCCCTATGAGGCACCCATTTCTCTCCTTGTGTCTCTGCTCCTGTCCCCTCTCTGACCACCACCCCCTCTTTGGGCGGCCGCCTCTGATCTTCTGAGTCTGCTCCCGATTGGGAGCAAGTCCCAAGGTTTGACTGCCTCATCTCCATGGCAGCGAGCCTGCCTGGCCCAAGGGGACATTTGTAGAAGTCCAGATCGTCCTCTGCAACTTATCTTTCTCCTCTCACCGACCCTGCCAGAGTTTAGGATGCAAGCCCAGAAAGAAAATGATTATATCCAAACACAGTGATGTTGAAATTGTGAAAAGATAAAAAGCCCCCTAAAGTGAATATGCTGTTTGCTTTATGCAAAGTGTGCTTTGAAAGGAAGATTTAAGATCGGGCTGGACATGAGGGAGACATTTCAGATCACTCCGGTCTCCATTGAGCACATTAGCGGATCACCTCCACAGAACTTGAGATAGCAGGGGCCCGCAAGGGGCCATGCCCCAGGGGAGTAGGGTGTAGGGAGGGGGCTAAATGAGCTGCTGTCCTCAAATCCTAGACAGTTCTTTGCCCAGGCATGGCACAGGCCCTTTAGGAGCATTCACTAAACACTCAACAACCGAGTATTTATGGTTCACCTCCTGTGTGTCAGGTACTGTGTTAGGTGCTGGGCAGAGAGGTGAGCAAAATAGACATGGTGCCCCCTCCCTGGGCTCATAGTGCAGAGAAGGGATGGACCTGGGTCAAGCTCTCACACTAGCGAAGGTGTGGTGGCACGCTGGCCTGCATGCTTGGAAGGAAAGAAACATGGTTCTAGGAAAGTGTAGAGCAGAGAAGCTGGTCTGGATGGTGGGGGCAATGTGGGGGAGGTCAGGGGAGAGGCTGAGGAAGAGACACCTGAACTGGGACTAGAGGATGTGTGGAAATTCACTGGGCAAGAGGGATCGGGTGGGGCGAAGTGTTACGGACAGAGATCCACAGTGGGGGCAAAGATATGATAGAGCTTATGTGTGGAATCTAAAAATAAATGATACAAATGAACTTATTTACAAAACAGAAATAGACCCACAGATATAGAAAGCAAACTTACGGTTACCAAAGGGGAAAGGTGTAGGGGAGGGATAAATTTAGGGATAAAATTAGGAGTTTGGGATTAACATATATGCACTACTCTATATAATATAGATAATCAACAAGGACCACTGTATGCCACAGGGAACTCTACTCAATATTTTATAATGACCTGTAATTATTTTTAGGGGAAAAAAATGTGAAAATCTGAAACTTCCCTGGAAGTCTCTATGCTTCCAGTGTAGAGGGCATGGGCTTGATCCCTGGTTGGGGAGCTAAGATCTCACATGCTGTGTGGTATGGCCCAAATTTTTTTTTAAATTAAAAAAATGTGAGCATCTGAGAAGTTATATATATATATATATATCTCCCAGGTAGCGCTAGTGGTAAAGACCCCACCTGCAAGAGATGTAAGACTTGCAAGTTTGATGCCTGGGTTGGGAAGATCCCCTTGAGAAGGGCATGGAAAACCACTCCAGTATTCTTGCCTGGAGAATCCCATAGACAGAGGAGCCTGGTGGGCTACAGTCCAGTTCAGTTCAGTTCAGTCGCTCAGCCGTGTCCGACTCTTTGAGACCCCATGGATTGCAGCACGCCAGGCCTCCCTGTCCATCACCAACTCCCGGAGTTTACCCAAACTCATGTCCATTGAGCTGGTGATGCCATCCAGTCCATAGTGTTGCAAAGAGTTGGACATGACTGAAGTGATACATCTGAATATATCTGAATCACTGTGTTGTATCCCTGAGATTAACATAACACTGTAAATCAACTGTACTTCAATTTTTCAAAAAAGATAGTGATTTGGGAGAACTAAAAGAAAGTCTGCATGGCTGGGGTGGAGAATGGGAGGACATGGCTTCTCAGAGGGTAAGAGGTGTTGGAGGGGGTAGGAGGTGCCCAGGGCAAGGCATGACTTATGGTCTTTATACTCTACCATCTTGAAGGATTTTTAAGGTGGTGGTGGGAGGAGGCAGAATGGATAAGCAGAGGAGGACCAGGGTGGAATCAGAGCATGAGTCCTAAGCAGACTTGGGGGTAGATGAGGCCCTGGAGCTTAGGTGGGAGCCTTGCAGGAGACAAAGGGACGGGTTGCAGCCATGAGAGCCTTGGCTAGCTAAAAACTGTCCTACTCAGCTTGAACTGCAAACACAGCATTTTCAGTGTGGTGTGGGTGGAGAGGAGGGCACAGATCCTTTTCTGTTTGCTTTCAGTTTTGTTGAAGCACAATTAATGCAGAGTAAACTGCATATATTTTGAGTGTACAATTTGGTGTTTTGACATATGTATACATCTGAAAAACCCATCACCACAATCAAGATAGTCAATATATTCATTATCCCAAAATGTTTTCTTTGTGACTCATCCATCCCTCAGGCCCATGTCCCAGCAAGCACGGATCTGCCTTTTTTCATTATGGATGAGTATGAATGTTCTAGAAGTTTATATAAATGGAAGCATACATTATGATAATATACTCTTTTTTGCCTGTCTTCTTTCATGAGCATAATTACCTTGAAATGTATCCATACTGGGCACATAGTTTTTCCTTGGACTTTGCTGCTTATTTTTTATCTTAGGTGAATCTCCTAAGCAGTGGCAACTCAAATTGGGGTCCAAGGACCCACAGCATCTTCATCACCGGGAGCTTGTTAGCAATGCAGAACCCCAGGCCCCACCACAACCCTACTTGCTCTGAATTTTAACAAGATCCTCAGGACTCTGGTGAAGAATCCACCTGCTAATTTAGGAGACATGGTTTCCATCCCTCGGTCGCAAAGATCCCCTGGAGGAGGGCATGGCAACCCACTCCAGCATTCTTGCCTGGAAAATCCCATGGACAGAAGAGCCTGGCGGGTTACAGTTCATGGGGTTGCAAGAGGTGGACATGAGTGAGTGACTGAGCATGCACACACATAGGACACTGGTCTGCATGTTAAAGTTTGAGAAGCACTGTCTTATGCTCTCTGGCCTTCAGTCTGTTTATTTTCTTTGGAGACTGCAGGTGTAAGAAGTTGAATGGCATTAATTACACTCAGTTAATATAATAGCTCATTGTCATCATCATGCTTCATATGGCCTTTGTGTATTTTCTCCTCCCATCTTCCCTCTCATTCTCTCCTGCAGCCACTCACTCTACTGTGGTTGGAATATGTTCTAAAATCTGCGTGTGTCCCTGTAAAATATGTAGTGTCATTCTGTGTGAGTATGTGACTTAAATTTACATACATTTTATTGTGCTACAAACCTCCTTCCATTCCCAACTTTTCTCACTCAACACTATGTTTTGGGACCCACCGTATACCTCTAGGTGCGTTCAGCACATGGTTTCTTACTGATGCTGAGTTCTTTGTGTGTTTTTTCCACCTGTTTCTTATCCATTCTCACAGTGATGGATGAGGGGCCTGTAAGATGTTTCCAGCTCCCCTCTACCACAAAAAGCTTCACTTTTGTCAGTTGAACCTGAGTCTCCATCTTTGAAAAAGGAGTGTCTTTGACTGAATGACCTTAGTTGCCTGCAGCTCTGATTCCAGTTGCTTATTTTGCTGGTGGAAAGACAGCCAGTTGTGGGTCTCCAAACTGTCAGGCAGAAGATCTGAATAGTTGTTCTCCTTTGAGTTAAGTTTCCGGCTGACACCGATGATAGTCTGAAATCCTTTGATAGTCAGAGTCCCTAAGACCTTCTCTTTTCCCCTGAGCTCATGAAGTGCCTTAACTTCTGATTTTTTTTTTCCCTGTGAATAGTACACTACCTGCTCCAGGGAGCTGAGTGTTGCACCAGTTTGCAGCTCTTTAAAATCCCGATTCTGCAAACTCCTCAGAAGGGAGTGACAGTTCCTACTCCTGTGTAATCATTTATACATCAGGTAATGATTTCCCTCTTGGCTTAATGACAGCTGTGTTCTCAGGGGAGCTGGTCAGCTTGTCAAATACTGCTGATGTTCCTTCTGGTGGGGCCTGGTGAATCAAGAACGGTGGCTCTGTCTGCCATTCATTCTTACCCCTGGCGCCAACAATGGGCAGGAAAAGTCACTTCTTTCAAAGGAATCGCAGGGCCAGTGAGTCTGTGGAGTAAGCTTGTGGTGGAGAGAAGGGAGGGGAGAAGTCTATTTACCTTTGGTTCTGGGGTCATTGTAAGCCTTCACTTCCCTCCCTATTCTACATGATGGTATCCTGAGAGAGGCATCCTTGCAGAAGAGGGGGTTGGGAGCACCTGGGGGCAGGGTTCTTCTGTGGATAAGGGGACCACTCAGTGACTTTTCAATGACATTCAGTAACTGTTATGTAGGATTCTGTAACATGCCAGGCTGCCTGCTGGTTTTGTGAGGCCTAAGGTAGAAGGCCTGGCTGGTTACCCAAGAGAACTTTGGGGGAACTCTGCCTCATTTGTGGATAAATAGGTCAGTGCTGGTGGCTTAGATAGTAAAGAATTCACCTGTAATGCAGGAGACACGGGTTCAATATTGGATTGGGAAGATCCCCTGGAGAAGGGACTGGCAACCCACTCCAGTATTCTTGCCTGGAGAATTCCACAGGAAGAGGAACCTGGTGGGCTACAGTGCATGGGGTTGCAAGGAGTCAGGACACTGAGCGACTAACAATACACAGGTCAGTGCTGGAGGAACCCAAAGACCATGAGGTTTGTTCCTCTGGACTGCTATGAAGGTGAGCTCTGCTCTCAGTTACCTGGGCTGATGGGAAGCAAGCAGAGACCACACCTGTTTTCCAGAATCATCTCTAAATAAAAAATTACTTAACAAAAATCAGTCTATGCTAGTGGTTCCCAAGGGTGGCGTGTGTATTTGTGCTGGGCTGTGACCATGTTTTCACAGATGAGATTCAGTTCAGTTCAGTTCAGTCGCTCAGTCATGTCTGACTCTTTGCAACCCCATGAATCCCAGCACGCCAGGCCTCCCTGTCCATCACCAATTCCCGGAGTTTACCCAAACTCATGTCCATAGAGTCGATGATGCCATCCAGCCATTTCATCCTCTGTTGTCCCCTTCTCCTCCTGACCCCAATCCTTCCCAGCATCAGGGTCTTTTCCAATGAGTCAACTCTTCGCATGAGGTGGCCAAAGTATTGGAGTTTCAGCTTCAACATCAGTCCTTCCAATGAACACCCAGGACTGATCTCCTTTAGGATGGACTGGTTGGATCTCCTTGCAGTCCAAGGGACTCTCAAGAGTCTTTTCCAACACCACAGTTCAAAAGCATCAATTCTTTGGCGCTCAGCTTTCTTCACAGTCCAACTCTCACATCCATACACGACTGCTGGAAAAACCATAGCCTTGAATAGACAGACCTTTGTTGGCAAAATAATGTCTCTGCTTTTTAATATGCTATCTAGGTTGGTTATAACTTTCCTTCCAAGGAGTAAACGTCTTTTAATTTCATGGGTGCAATCACCATCTGCAGTGATTTTTGTGCCCCCCAAAATAAAGTCTGACACTGTTTCCACTGTTTCCCCATCTATTTGCCATGAAGTGATGGGACTAGATGCCATGATATTGGTTTTCTGAATGTTGAGCTTTAAGCCAACTTTTTCACTCTCTTCTCTCACTTTCATCAAGAGGCTTTTTATTTCCTCTTCACTTTCTGCCATAAGAGTGGTGTCATCTGCATATCTGAGGTTATTGATATTTCTCCTGGCAATCTTGATTCCAGTTTGTGTTTCTTCCAGCCCAACATTTCTCATGATGTACTCTGCATATCAGTTAAATCAGCAGGGTGACAATATACAGCCTTGACATACTCCTTTCCCTATTTGGAACCAGTCTATTGTTCCATGTCCAGTTCTAACTGTTGCTTCCTGACCTGCATACAGGTTTCTCAAGAGGCAGGTCAGGTGGTTTGGTATTCCCATCTCTTTCAGAATTTTCCACAGTTTCTTGTGATCCACACAGTCAAAGGCTTTGGCATTGTCAATAAAGCAGAAATAGATGTTTTTCTGGAACTCTCTTGCTTTTTCGATGATCCAGTGGATGTTGGCAATTTAATCTCTGGTTCCTCTGCCTTTTTTAAAACCAGCTTGAACATCTGGAATTTCACGGTTCACGTATTGCTGAAGCCTGGCTTGGAGAGTTTTGAACATTACTTTACTAGCGTGTGAGATGAGTGCAATTGTGCGGTAGTTTGAGCGTTCTTTGGCATTGCGTTTCTTTGGGATTGGAATGAAAACTGACCTTTTCCAGTCCTGTGGCCACTGCTGAATTTTCCAAATTTGCTGGCATATTGAGTGCAGCACTTTCACAGCATCATCTTTCAGGATTTGAAATAGCTCAACTGGAATTCCATCATCTCCACTAGCTTTGTTCATTGTTATGCTTTCTAAGGCCCGCTTGACTTCTCATTCCAGGATGTCTGGCTCTAGGTGCGTGATCACACCATCGTGATTATCTGGGTCATGAAGATCTCTTTTGTACAGTTCTTCTGTGTATTCCTGCCACCTCTTCTTAATATCTTCTGCTTCTGTTAGGTCCATACCATTTCTGTCCTTTATTGAGCCTATCTTTGCATGAAATGTTCCCTTGGTATCTCTAATTTTCTTGAAGAGATCTCTAGTCTTTCCCATTGTGTTGTTTTCTCAATGAAAACAGTGTAGTGATTATCAACAGTGTAAGACTATCATCTTGCATCCCCAGTATTCATGACACTGGGATGATAGGAGAAGATAATAGAAAATGACCAAAAATTCCTTTAAGTCAGTGGTCCCCAAACTTTTTGGCACCAGGGACCGGTTTCGTGGAAGATATTTTGTGGACTGAGGGAGGGGGATAATTTCAAGATGTTTCAAGTGCATTACATCTATTGTGCACTTCATTTCTATTATTACATCAATTCCACCTCAGATCACAAGGCAGTAGATCCAAGAGTTTGGGGACCCCTGCTTTAAGTGATTAAATAAAGAATTGGTGAATGTCTGCCAGGTCCTCTAATGTACATGGGTTTCCGTGTGTGTGTGTGTGTGTGTGTGTGTGAATGTGCAAGCAGTTGTGTAGCCATTTTACTTGTCTGTGAAACTCCAGAACCTGAGAACTGCAGGCAACTCTGGAATTAGACTTTGATTCCTTGCTTCCAGTTAGTGCGTAATATACATTACTTTGTTTTTAATGAAACAGTGTTTGTTAAGATCAAAATCTGACTTTGGAGAAAGTCATAAATGACACAAATGAGACCGATTTAGCAAATGTTTATGTTTTAATGAAGATATCCGTTTAAAAAATCACCTAGGTTAAAACGTAAATGAGCAGTAGTCTGAAGGTGCTGAGATATGGTCGACTGAGGGTAATTGAGATTCCCCGGCTCTTCTGCTGCAGATGGGTGGGTGTGGGGCCACATTCAGGGGCCCCCAAACTGGGCTGGGACCTGGGCGCCCCCGAGGTGTCCTGGTCCTCTACTGTATTTAAGTGGTCAGTCAGAGCAAGATCGTTATTAAATTGTGGCCGTAGAGCTAGACAACTTAACTAGAGTCCCCTCATGCTACAGAATTTAATTTTCCAAATAAACTCAGTGTGGCTTTGATGCCCAGGGAGGATCAATAGAATGGAAATTGCTTGCAGTTTCCCCTAAAGTGTTACAGTGGATTACTGCTCTCACATTTCCCCTCCGTGCTCCTTTTGTTTCTGCCAGAGAGAGCCTGGGATTCATTCTAGGCACATACTGTTTGAGGAAACAGACAAAAATAAATGAATACAAAGGGAAACTACAAGCCAAGTTGAAGAGGAGGATGAGACCGTGATCTCCTCCCTGTGGGGTGAGTGAGGGCTCCTGGGTCACCATGAAGGAGAAAAGCACCCCTACCCCACTGCTTGGGGTTTATGGAGGGGGTTGTGTGTGGGGTTCCCGTGCTCTGAGAAGGGAATACCTGGAATGTCTGCCTCCTCTCAGTCACCTCCCCAGAAAGTTGAGCCAAATCTCAGGGGTCAACTGAGGGTGCTTCCGGACACCTCCCCACCTACTGATCTGCTCTGGAACCTTGGGGAATGTTCTATGTCTTTCACTAGATGAGGTTTTATTTCATTTTTGTTTTTTCTTTGTTTTTGGCTGCGTGGCATGTGGGATCTTAGTTCCTCAACCAGGAATCAAACCTGTGCCCCTTGCGTTGGGAGCGTGGAGTCTTAGCCACAGGACTACCAGATAAGTCCCCTATCTGAGGTTTTAATCTGGAGTTTTCAACCATGGAGCTAACTTTACAGGATCAGGTCTCATGTTCTTTTTTGTTCCTTTGGGGGAGATGTCAATGAGCTTGTACTTTTGGCAGGAAGGAGGGACTGTCAAAAGCAAGGTTTCTAGGTCATAGGCCCCACCAGTGAGGCCTCGGGGCACTGCTCCCTGGTTTGGTGATGGGAGACAGGCTGGCTGGGGCCCTGAGTGGAGGAGGCTGCAAGGCAATCCTCCAGAATTTCATTGGGTGTGTTTGTGTGAAGACCGAGGCACTGTGCAAGGGCAGCCAGGGAAATGGGCAGAAACAGATTAGTCGGGAATGCAAGGCCTGAGTGCTCAGCAAGGTAACAGGAATTCAGGTTGAGTACAACCGGAAACCAACTGAATACAGCCTCTTTATTTTGCTTTTGGGGAAAACGAGGCAGGGAGGTTTGTGCTGCTGCATGCACTGTCCTGCCTTCTGGCACACTGCTTCTCTTAGTGGAGCAGGTGCTGCAAGGATGTCACAGAAGAGGGCAGAATGAGGCAGCCTGAGCTTGCTCTGGGCACCTCTGTGCCCCACCTCCTCGTGTGGCACAGGTTCCAAAACCACCAACTCCCCCTGAAGCAGGTGCTGGCAGTGCTTCCTGGAGCTGACAGATTAACCATGTTTTGTGATATCTGGAGAGTGAAAGTTCTAGAAAATTAATTAGTGGCAGTAGACACTGGCTACCCAAAGGCTACAGAAATGATGGGGTTTTTGTTTCTTTTTTGTCATGGAACAAGTTATCAGGATGTGTGTTGATTGATTTCTTGCTAAATTCCTCTCTTTAAAAAAAAACACTCTTGCAGTTTGGAGTCCCTTGAAGCATTTTAATGAACTCCCTTCCTGAGTCACTTGTTCTTCTTGCTGTTGAGTCTCCCCTACCTCCTGTTTCTCTCTTGATTCTGATTCTCAGATCTGTAAGGCTTTCTGAAGAGCCAGGACCCAGGTGAGGCAATCAAGGCACCTAGGGCTGAAAAATTTAAGGAGACCCTGGCTCTCACGGTCTGTGAGTGTAGGGTTGGCACCTGAGAGAGGCAGGGCCTCCTTAAATTTGTGTGCCCTCAGTGCCTGACTTCCTCACCCAGGTCTTGCTATCCTGACTGCCGTCCACTCTTGTACATCTGAGGGGAAGCAGAGTCCACATCTGGGAATTCAGACACAAGCGCTCATGGATACGAACAGAGTCAGAGAGTCTACAGTAAAGTAAATGTACCGTGGTGGAACCCGCCCCACACAAGAGCCTATTTTCATGTGGCGGCCAGGTGTCCTCCGCTGACTGGGATG
Organism: Okapia johnstoni; assembly: GCA_024291935.2. Taxonomy (NCBI): domain Eukaryota; kingdom Metazoa; phylum Chordata; class Mammalia; order Artiodactyla; family Giraffidae; genus Okapia; species Okapia johnstoni. The sequence goes on from CM044307.1 coordinate 80,654,357, forward strand.
GACCTTCACAGTTGCTCAACACTCCCTTTTGTGGTCTCAGGTTCCTGAGGCACATCTCGTCCTCAGAGAAAAGGCCTCTAAAAGGCTGCCGAGTTGGGGATTGGGACAAACTGAGCCCCCTCCCCACACCCTATGCTGCTTTTTTGGAGCTCGAGCTATTTACAAGGCATTGGTCCAGGTGAAATTGAAAAAACAAAAACACAGCTGTTACCAATTTAAAAAGTGACATTACTCTCATCTCACCACCCCTGGAACCAAAGGAGAGGAATTATTGAATATGTGACATAGGAGGAGAAAGATGACTGTGCATATTAAGCAAGAGGAAGAGTGATTGCTGAATACATGATGTAAAGGAGAGCGTCACCACAAAATTAAACACAAAAATATTCAGTCAAAAATAGTTACTGTCTATACATTATAGGCTTGACATATGATATGTTTTCTACTTTTAAAAGGCTCTTGTAATTTCTGGATAACCCATTTAGCTCTCTGGATCCTGCTACCCAACCCCGAATCCTGCCAGACTTCTGTGCTATCAGGGAAGGTATTTTCTTGGCTTTTAACCCCTTGTGGGGATTTTTCCAGCCATGTATATGAAAAGTTTCTGGGAAGAGGAGAACCCTAAAATGATCTCTGGGGTTTTCTTGTTTTTCCTTCGCTGCACCACATGGCATACAGGATCTTAGATCCCAGATCAGAGATCGAAGCTGTGCCCCGTGCACTGGAAACATGGAGACAACACCAGGGACGTTCTTTCTCTGGCGTCTTCTAAGCTCCTTTACTCACATCAGCAGAAATCTCTCAAATCATGGGACTCCAAAAATACTGTCTCCTTCTCCCCTGCCTCTTTTCAAGGTTTAGCATCTTTGAACAGGGGGAATTAGCAAGGGACATATCAAATGGGGAAGGAGGAGGTGGCTGGCTAAGGGATGCTCATGAATATCGAGTAACTTCTCTCAGGTACTGGATGATTAACTGACTGTGTCCTCCTCAGATGCTTCCGTGGGTGGCCCAAGTATCTAGGGCTACCTCTCAGGCAGATAGGAACGACCACTCCTTGGTCACTTGTGGCCAAGGTCCATTCTAAAACCACCTAGGATCCTCCCCAGAGCAGAAGGCTAGAGAACATGGGCTGACTCTGCAGCAGGAAGAAATTAGGGAAGCCAGAGGAAGCCCTTTGTGAAAACAAAGGTTAATTTTTAGACCAGTGTTATCCAAAAGAACTTTCCGCAGTGATGGAAATGTTTTATATTTACACTTTCCAATATGGTAGCCACTAGTCTGTGTTGCACCTGAGCACGTGAAATGTGGCTTGTGTGACTGAGGATCTGAGTTTTACATTTTATTTGCATTTGATTAATGAAAATTAGCTTAAAGAGACACATGTGGCTGCTCGATTGACTAGTGCAGTTCTAGATATTCAGGCTTGAAAGAGGATGGCCTGGAGAATGGAGGGGAGGCTAGGAAAGGAAGCATCTGCCAGGGAAGGGGGGCTTTGAGTCCTTCTGAGAGGAGCTGGAGCAGCTCCTAGGAGCAGCATCTTCTAATAACAGAGACAGGTCCAGGGGTGGGGTTGGGGTGGGTTTCAGGAAGGATATAATTCTGGTTTTCCAGATTATATAGTATCAGGGTTTAGGCCACTGTTCTTCCCTTTCTCTGCAAAATTGCACAGAATCACATCACTTACAGCACTAGGGTTCATCTGATCCAACACGCCCTTCTACAGAAGAGGCCAGGACTGGGAAGGACTCAGTGGCAGGCTTGGGCAAAGATCCAGCTCTCTTGATCCCTAGCCCAGAGATTTTCCCATGGACCATTCCTCAGTTCACCAGGGCCAGTTTTTTCTTGACCAAGCCCTGCATCCATGCTTCATTCTCCTCTTGGAAGTGGTGGGATGGGGCTGTTCCTAGAGGTCTGTAATAGAACAACCCTAGTCCTCTCTCCCTGGCCCATTTCCAATCTTTGGCCTCACTCTGACTTTTGGGTGAGACTTTTTGGGTGACTGCCTATTCTACCTCCAGGTAGCAATGGAAACAGGATCTGCTGATGACTTTCGGATTTGGGCCAGGTAAATGTGGACTTGGCAGTTTCCTTAGGTTCCCAATCCCTCTGGAATAGAATGAGTTGCCAAGAATAGAGCAAAAAGCCCTGAGCAGGTGACCCATCTCCAAGTGTCCTGAAGCCTGGAGGGAGGATCCTTTCTCAGGGAGACAGCACACATGAGTGCATGTGTCTCAGGCAAAAGGAGGGGTCGTGGCCAGCCCCTTTGAGGACAACAGCTCTGGAGGAGAGACCTCTGGGAATTGAAGGGAATATTGCCTTGATCTGCTGGGATGGGCTGTTGACTTGTGGCAAATGGTCCAAGGGTGATCTCTGCAGGTAGTTGGCCAGAGGTCTTTCCTGTGGGTCTCGGTGAGAAGGAGGGTTGGACCCTTCTTGAACAGCTCACAAGGTTTGGTCTGCTCTCTCTGGACCCCACTGCCTCCTTCCTAGGGGTTTGAGCAGGGGAGAGAATCAGGCAGGTAGACCTTATTTTATTCCACTGTTAGTTACAATTGGCTGTTTACATCCTTCACTAGTCTAACTCCAGTCCCTGGCCCGCAGGAGAAGCTGGAATAGAAATTTACTAACTAAATAATCATCTTTTGTAAAGAAGGGCTCTTGTAAAAAGAGAGTCCTTTGGTGAAATTTTGGACCCCTAATCTATTTGGGGTTTGATTGTGGTAGACATGGCCAGATGTTTGGCATTTTGGGGAGATGCACTGTTTCCTGAGTGGGCAAACATAAAGACTGGACGAAACAGTGTCCCAGGCCACAGAGCACCTCTGAGGGGGCTGCCCCAGCATCTGGAAGGTGCTGAGAAGGGGGAACACTTGAACTGATATTACCTTCTGTGACAGGAGCAGGTCTGTGAGCCCTGACAGCACCCTGAACTTGTTCCTCCCAGTATTCCCACCCCTCCCCTCCCCAAATGTGTGCTGTGGTTAGGCAGCACCCCTAACCTAGGGATCGAAAAGGAGTAGTCAGAATGGGCAGGTGGGCAAATCCTGTTAGACATGGTCAGAGGACATGAGTTCTGCAGCCAGCCCTGCCATACATTCATTGTGTGACTGACAGCAAGCCCTGGTCCTCTCTGAGCCTCAGTCTCTTCATTGGCAAAATGAGGTATATTGGTCAGGGTCCAGCAGAAAAGAGATCTTGCAAAGGTGGGGGCAGAGAAGAGGGACCCTGCATGAGAGATGTGCAGTGTCCCCGTCCGTTCCCAGTGAGTGAGGGCAGGGGCTGTTTCCAGCCCTGGAGCTGAAGGATAGAGGAAGGAAGTATTAGGAGAGCCAAATAATCACCGACCTCTCTCTCTTCCCTCCCATTTGCTGTTGGGACTCCCCACCGGCTCAAGCAGAGGGCAAGGTTGCTCATGGATGCCATCCCGGCAAGTCGGCCTCCCAGACCACAGAGTGGCCTGGGGAGGGAGTGGGCCACATCCAGCCCAGGAGGGAATGTACAGTGCGGCCACTAGGAGAGGCTGACCGTGGGAGGCAGGGCGAGGGGCAGGCGTCTGCTGATTTCCGCTGTCCTGGGTCTCTGCTCCTAGGGACAGGGCCTCCCCTGCCCAGCTTCGTAAAGGTACCAGTCATCCTGCCGCGGCAGAGCAAACTTCCACTGCTCGGTCCTGGAAGGGGGCGGAGGGCCCTCTGCCTCCCCCGCCGTCGCCCTGCCATCCGTCACTCTGCCAGCCGCTGAAGTAATGATAGATTAGCGCACATTAGGCCTCCCATCCTGCGGGCCTAAAAGCCGGGGCTTTACCAATCAGCGAGGGGCGAAGCGGCGCGGGGTGAGCGAGGGGAGCAGGAGGCGCCGGGAATTAATAAGCACTTGGAGACGGCAGGGATATTGAACTCATTCCTTAAATCAATCCTTAACCAAGAAGGATGAGGGAATGAAATTTTGGACAATTAGTGGGTAATGACGACCTTGTGAAAGGAGCTATTGACGGGAGTGTGACAGGGATGGCCGGGGCGGAGGGAAGGAATGGATGAGGAAAGGTAGTGAATCCGTAGGTCCTGACCCTCTCAGAGAGCAGGGCGCGTTGGGCTGGGGGGTGCCCCCAGGTCGGGTCTGGGGAGCCTAGTGGGTGGAGGAAGTCAGCGTGGTCTTCTTCCTAGGTTAGGAAAAGGGCCTCACTAGAGAGAATTTCGTGACTGAGACTTGGTGACCCAGAACCCAACCCAGCCCTGCCCCTCCCCCTCCCTCCTCTCCATCCCCTTCTTCTGGGACCCCCACCCTGTGCAAAGTACTGGGCAGTGTGGAGTTTGGGTCTCTGTATCTTGGACAGACCCACAGTCCTCTTCATCCTCGAAATCTCAGGGGGGCTTCATGGTAAGGGGCTTTGTCACCATCTTACATCAGCCCCAGTATTATGGGAGCAGGACCAGGGTCCCAGAGGCAAGGCCTTGCCCTCCACCTTGGTAGGAGCCCGGCCCCCGCTCCCAGCCCTGGCTTTTCTGGCCTTCTCTCTGGCTTAGTGGCAGAAACACTGGCTGTCCCTGTGCCCCCTCCTCCCGCGTCCTTCACAGTGGCCCCCCCTCAGTGCCATGGTCACTATGACTTCCACAGCAGCCACAGTCGCCCAAGAGGCCCTTTCTTTGAAGGAGCCTTCTTCAGTGGCTTCCTCAGGAAACAGAGGCTGTGGCAGGGATTCAGGACACTGGTGGGGGTGGGGAGGGACGGAGGGAGGGGAAGGGAAAGGAGCCGAGTAAGGACATGGCCTCCAGTAAAGAAGAAGGTTCTGGAACCTGAACCAGAACTCAGAGTGATCCCCTGGTCAGAGTGAGTCTTTTGTATCAGTCAGTTGCTGACTGTCAGCTGTCAGGAAAGTGAAAGTTTAGTCTCTCAGTCGTGTCCGACTCTTTGCGACCCCGTGGACTGTAGCCTACCAGCTCCTCCCTCCATGGGATTTTCCAGGCAAGAGTACAGGAGTGGGTTGCCATTTCCTTCTGCAGAGGATCTTCCCAACCAAGGGATCGAACCCAGGTCTCCCACATTGTAGGCAGATGCTTTACCGTCTGAGCCACCAGGGAAGTCCCAGAAAGGGGGGTTTCTAACCTCCTGGACAGGTGGCAGCAGTCAGCTGAGGGCTCTTCTTGTGGTGGGAGGTGGGGATGGTAGCAGTCCACCCATAGGGCAGATGGCAGGTCAGAGTATTAGCTGCAAAGCCTTTCAGAGCCTCCCTGGCTGCCCCCTTTCATTCCATCAGGGATAAGAATCAGAATCCCTTACATTTGCCTAACATTTCACAAACTTCAGGATTCCCTGGTGGCTCAGATGGTAAAGAATTCGCCTGCAATGCTAGAGACCTGGGTTCAGTCACTGGGTTGGGAAGGTCCCCCACTCCAGTTTTCTTGCCTGAAGAATTCCATGGACAGAGAAGCCTCAGGGCTATAGTCCATGGGGTCACAAAGAACTGGACATGACTGAGCAACTAACATTGTCACAAGCTACAGGCCACTTAAAAAAAATTCTCATTTTATCCTTACAGCTCAACTCACTTTGCAAGAAAGGTTTGATCTGCATTTTACAGTCAGGAGACTGAAGCCCCGAGAAGCCAAACAGTGTGCCCAAAGACCACCCTTCTAGAAAGGTTCAGTGGGACCTGAACCACTGAAGCCACTGTGTTGATTCAGCTCAGACTGTCCACCATCTAGGCGTTCCCTTTGAGAGACTCTGCTCTCTTAAGGGGAAGAGTGACCCTAAATAGAGCCTGTTGTTAGTGTTTTGCTCATGCTTCTCCCCACCCCACCTACTGCCTTTTTAGCTCATCTCCTCTGCAGAATGCAGGAATCTGAGAGCTTTCCCTTTCTGGACAGAAATCCCCTGAAGACTGAGGGACATCAGGAAGGAGGCATTATCTCAGAGCCCTTCTCCTCTCAGTTTTTGCTCCATCTGCCCCCCATCACCTGCCCCAGTTCTTGACTCAAGCCTTACTACAGCTGTTATTACTGTGTGGTTATTGGGACACTGCATCTTTAATACAGCTTTTTAGGTAGAAAGATGACCAAAAGGAGCCACATTTAAGTTAAAATGACAACATAGGTTTCCTTCTGGATTTTTTTTTTTGGCAGACAGTCTCTTAGTAAATTACATCTGATGACCCAAAATAAATCGTGCCAAGGATTTATGCTTTATGTGGACTTGCAGAGCCCAGCTCCCAGGACAGCAGGGAAAAAGGGAACCTGGAGAAGGACTGACTAATTGCAAAAATTATCTGTGTGTGACTTATCCTTATGGTCCAAGTGCTGTCCGTCTGGCTTCTGTTTCAACACCTGCAGGTAGGAGGTATGGGACAGCACTGTCAGAATCTCATCCAATAACCTGATGTCGGGATGGAGTTATTCTGGTCTGGGATGCTTTCTTCTCAAGACTTAACTACAAAAATTAAAATGAAACTAAACAGGGCAGGGAAGCTTTAGATAAGGAACCAAGGACGTGGCATCTTTGAAAGTTTTCCCAAAGGAGATGTCAGTGTTTGCTGAGAGCGCCAGAATTTACTTTAGCTATTATTATGGATGAATAATTATGGGCAAACCAGCAAGTAATGTGGGTTCACAGCAGGTTAATTGGGAATAATGGGTTTCATTCCAAACTATGAGAAATGATATTTCAGAGAGAGAGAAAGAGAAAGAAAGAAAAGGAGGGAGAGAGACAGGACTGGGATGGGGAGAGAGAGAGACTTTGCACAATGCTCAGAGTGCCAGGGTGGACCTTTCCTTGCATGTTTGGCTCTGCTGGTTGTGGCCAAGTCTCTAGGGTCCAGACATCTGGGCCGGGGTCTTTGTTGGGCAGAGTGTGGGGGGTAATGAGGGGATGGGGGCTGAAGTTTGAGAAATCAGGTGGCTTATCTGCATCACTTCCTTTTCCTGAAATCCCGATGGGCAGCCTGGCGTTCAATCACTCAGTGCATGTTGAGTGCTTCAGATGGACAAAACCCTATGCAATGCTTTGGAGGCCTGGCCACCTCCAAAAGTCTGCATGGTGGTGGGCGGGAGAGACACAGAGTGATAGAGGCGGGCATTGATCAGATCAGCACGGTTCAATAGATACACAATGTAAGCCACAAATGCCAGCTGCATGTGTGATTTTAAATTTTCTAGTAGCCTTATTAAAAATGGTAAAAAAAAAAAAAAAAGAGGGAGGGAATTTCCTGGTAGTCCAGTGGTTAGGACCCTGCACTCTCACTGTTGAGGGTGTGTGTGGGCTCAATCCCTGGTTGCGGAATCAAGATCTCACAAGCTGCGTGGCCAGAAAAAAGGGTAAAAAGAACAAAGTGACATTAATTTTCATAATACATCTTATTTAATCCAGTATATGCAAAATATTATCCTTTTAAAGTATAATCAACATTAAAGATTATTAATGAGGTATTTTACACTTATAGCATTTCTCAGTACATACTAGTCACATTTCAAGTGCTCAATAGCACTTGTGGTCAGTGGCTACTCTATTGAATGGCACAGGATCAATCATAAATAATCTTACACAAACAGAGCTGTGGAGAATGCTGCAACAGAGAGGTTCTTGAGTATCTAACAGGCAGGCCTGATGGCTGGACAGGGGCTGCAGGGGTCAGAGAAATAACCATTTGAGCTGCAGCCTGTTCTTTAGCTGTAAAAATGAAGTAGGGGAACGGTGTGTGGATCTGTGTGTGTGAGTGCTAAGTCGCTTCAGCCATGTCCGGCTTTGTGCGACCCTATAGACTATAGTCCACCAGGCTTCTCTGTCCATGGGATTCTCCAGACAAGAATACTGGAGTGGGTAGCTATGCCCTCCTCCAGGAATTTTCCCAACCCAGGGATCGAACCCAAATCTCTTATGTCTCCTGCATTGGCAGGTGGGTTCTTTACCACTAGCGCCACCTGGAAAACCTGTGTGGACCGTTATGGACCCTTTATTATCAAGAGGGTATGAAGCCTCATGATAGTAAAATCGAGGCCCCTTCTGGGTTGTCTTGGGGCACAGCCTCCTTTATTCTGGCTGCCCCTGGACTTGGAGGGTTTCCTTTTCTACCCCCAGCTGTGGGAGGGATAGTCCATCACCTTGGGGCTGTTGGCTCCTGTCAGAATGCTCAGCTCTGTTGTGGCTCTGCTCACTGCAGCTGTGGAAGGCAGGGCTGGGGCTGTAGGCAGTGTGCACACGGGAAGACAGGATGCTCCTCAGAGTTCTGCCTTGGCTGCAACCACAGGGACCATGGCCAAGTTCAGTGTGTCCAGGGGAGGGGGCATAGGATGGCAGGGAACTGGAACTCCACCTCCTCAGGAGCCATTTTGCCTGCCCCTGCTGTGTGCTCCTCCTCGAAGCTATAAGTTTCTGTAACTTCCTTCACTTACACATTCATTCAGCAGATATTCATCCAGTACTGTTCTGTGCCAGGTGGCAGGCCAGGTGCTGGAGATGCTGGGATGAGTGTGTACAGGGTCAGGGAAAGCATCTCAGGGGAGAATGATGAGAAGGAGGCAGGCATGGGGAGATCTGGGGAAAGAGCTTTCCAGGCAGAAAGGACTGCCTGTGCAAAGGCCCTGAGGTAGGAATGAGCCTGGCTTGCTGGAGGGAAAAAAGGCAGGTGTGGCAGTCTGGGGCAGGGAGAACAAGGTGGGCATGATATGAGATGAAACCAGAAAGATGGGCAGGGGCCAAATCATGGAAGGCCTCCTATGCTAGGAAGGAATTTGGATTTTATTCAGATTATAAATGGAAGACTCTGGAGGGTTTTAAACAGTAGAGTGGTATGATCTGATTTGTATTTTTAAAAACTCTCTGGCTGCTGGGTGGAGAATAGACTGAATGAGGGACACAGAAGTCCATTGAGGAAGCTTCTGCAAGTGAGAGATGCTGGTGCGGGGATCCGGCTGGGAGCAGTAGTGGAATTGCACATACATTTTAGAGACAGAGCCAATAGGATTTGCTGATGGGGCAAAATCAGTCTAACTCTAGCATCAGTGTGAATGGTGGTGTCCTCCTCGGAGCGGCAAACTCTAGGGTGGGGGAGCAGAGGGCAAGGGAGGACCAAGTTCCATTTTGTTCATGTTGAATTTGAGAAGCCTATCTGCCATCCAGGGAAAGATGTCAAGTAGGCAATTGGTGATGTGGATCTGGAACTCAGAGGTGAGGGGCCTGCTGTTATAAATCTGAGTTTTGTCACTGTACTGATGGTGTTTAAAAAGGCTGTGGTGTGCCAAATCACCCAGGAAGTGATGCATGGAGAGCTAGAGGGACTTCGTGGTATCCTTGTCTTGCTCTGCCAGGCAGGGCCACCCCTGGCACCTGGAGCAACTTTGCCGAGAGCAGCTTGTGTTCCCGTCGTGTCTTCTGCGGGGTGTAGGAGTCTATGGCTGTTCCCCATCAGAGCCGAGCCTGGGCCAGGGTCTCTGGCCCAGCAGCGCATGGAGGGTGGATGGAGGGAGACCACTCCTTTGGTCTTCTTAGTGCCCCCCTACACTTCCTCAGCGTCCTGACTCAGGACCTCACAGGGAGCCGGGAGCTTTTCTTCCTGTCCTTTCCCTATTAAGTCCCTGTAAATACCCCAGCTGCCCTGAGTCTGGGAGATGAGAACGCAGGTGAGAGGGAAAAGGAGAGGAAATGGAGAAGAACAGGGTGAGAGAAGGGCAGAGGGTGGCCCTTGGAGGGCTTCCAGGGATCAGGAAGGACCAGGGGACAACCAGAATGAGCTGGGGGAGGACAGAGGTTCCAGGAGAGGGAGAGGACAGAGAGTTTTTAAGAAGTGCTCCTTTTTCTCCAGTGCTGGCACTGGGGGCTAGTTCCCTTTACCAACCTGGGAAATAAACACTGCCCCTCATCTCATAAGGAAAGTGGTCTGAAGCTTTAGGAAAAGGTCAGACGCCCTCTGGACCCCCACCTTATACCAGGAACTTGACCTACTCTCTGCACTCCACACTGCCCTGCGAAGGGATCGCACCACCTCATGGCCCTGGCCTCAGACCTGGAGCTCAGGAGGTTTACAGAATCTGCCCGAGATCACAGGGGTCTGGGGTGGGTGGGGGTGGGATTCAAGCCTTCATCTATCGGATGTCAAGTCTAGGTGTCTGTGCCGCTCACCCCCTTTTGGTTTATTTCTCTCAACAACTAAGCCTAAATTCTTAAAAAAAAAAAAAAGATGTCTTTGGGGGAGAATATTATTTCTAAAGTTCTGGGAGGGGAAGGGCATCGGTGTTGCCGTAGTTTGAGAGGATAAGCCTGTGCGTGCTCAGAGAGGGTGACCGGCACTCCTGGTGTTGCCCAGCCATTTGGAGACAGAGTTCTGCCAGGAAGGCCTGGATTCTGTTGCACCTCCTGTCCCCAACCCCACCCCACCCCGCCCCCAGTGGGCACAGCTGTTGGCAGCTGCAGTCACCTGCCTGGGATCAGCAAACAGATGGCTCTGGGTTTCTGGGACAGTTCCAATTTCAAATGTTCTTTTTAGTTGTCAGACAAATGTACTGCTTTTTAGTTCAGAAATTATGGAGCACCTTATGCACGGCTATAAATCCTGTCAGCTTTTGTAGTTTCTGTCCCAGAAAGGTGCAGCCCTAGAAAGGCAGGATGGTAATTTTTAAAGGCTGCTTAGGAACTGGGATTAGTGTCTGAAGGGATACTGGAAGGATCATCTATAGAAGTGGCTTTCTGTCCAGAACTCCACAAAGTCCAGAGGAGACATGCTAGACCCGGTGAGAAAGATCCAGCAGGATAGGAATTATTGTTCTCATTTTACAGGTGAGGAAAATAAGGCTTGGAGAAGTGAGCCACCAGTTCAGGGCCTTCAGTAAGTCATAGATGAAGCTTGAATTTGAAGCCAGGTCCCCTAACTCTTGGTATAGTGTTCTCTCCATTATCTCATTCTCAAGAAGAAAGACCTCTGATGTGGGTCCAGCAGGACTGCCAGGTACAGCTATCCAGGCTGCGCACTGCACCATTTCATTCACATTAGTGTTGATATGATAGGCGCCCACAGAGTTGTGAAATTCAACTCTGGGTCCAGGAAAGTCTGGTGCTTCTCTGTCCATCTATTATCCTCCTACCTCAGTCCTTAGTTGTACTGCAATTGAAGACGTAGGAAGGGTGTTGACTGTCAACCTCCAGTAGTAGGTGGAGTAAGTGTTGGCTTCACCTTAGTGTTTTTAGCCTTGTTCAGGTTGCAATGGGTCCCCCACCCCAGCCCAATGGTCCTGCTCCCAGGTGTACCGTGCTTTTTCGTCTGCTCACCCAGCACCATTTGCTTAGGGATGGGACTGGAAGAAGGTGGGTTTGGGGCCTCTGGTGGGAGATGAGGCCAGCTGAAGGCTACATTTAGGATGGCTTCCTCCTCCCTCTCGCTATCCCCCAACCCACCCACCCACATACATACCTGGAATTTTAAAACTGTGGCACAAGCTCTTCTTAAATATGACACATCTGCTCCTGCTGTGCAGGGAGGGAGAATTTATAGGTGAGAAATCAGTAGACTGATCTTCACTCTGCTCCAGTGGTCAGGCTGTTGCTGATTGATACCCCGCGCACAGCGCAGCCTGGACAGCTCCTTTTTATAGGCTCCGCCCGCCTTCCCATAACTCAGGAGGGAAACTGTAAATCCTCAGAGGCGGCAGAGCAATCCTCTATTAGGACAGCCACCTGGAGTTCCTGACATGCTCCTCTCTCCAACTCCACATCTCACTGTCAAGGCAGCTGTGAGCTGAGGACAGGGAACCAGGAGATCTGGCCAGCTCAGAAGCTGCAGGCTGGGAAGAGCTGGTAATGACCAGGGTCACCTGGTCTGACAAATGCTCAGCCTATGCATTCCTTCTGCTAATGGGGAACTCACTACCTACCAACCCATCCATCTTTGGAGAACTCCCCTACTTCAGGTCACAAATTTCTTCTTCTCTCAAGCTGGGATCTTTCTTCCAAGTGTTTTAATCTTATTTCTTTTCTTTGGTGCTAAACAGAAGGAACCTAATGGTAGAGTAATTGCTGTGTTTAACTTCTCCGCTAGAACCCAGGTCATTTAATTCTCCCTATAAAAAACAAATCAGTTCTGTATAACAAAACATGTTGTAGTGGTTTAATATTAAAGCAGAATGGAACAACCCTGGATGGGTGGGCAGAGCGCTCTTGGTTTCTCCCTCCCTTCCCTGCTCCCCATCGTGAGTGTGACAGTTACTGTAAAGATGGATCCGTGCCTCAGGGTTCCCTTTATTTTAGCCTTTGCCAAACCTAGTGTTTTTCAATCATTAGAGTGTCGCAGCGTTAGGTTACAGGGTTGTATGCACCCATATGAATACATCTTCAGAAGTGATTTAAGTGATTTGCACAGGCAATTTTGACTATAGGTGATGTTTCCCTTACTTGATAACTTTTGAACTTAACCTCCACCCAAGCAGTGATTTGATCATGTCTTTCTCCCCCCTCCACCTTTCCTTTTAAAAAGTGTTTCCCCTTTCTTTCCTTTTCTATTGAGGTATCACATAAACAGTAAAATGTATACATCTAAAGTGCACAGCTCAATGAATTTTTACAAATGGATACACCTGTGTGATTCCCACCCGGCTCAAGAGACAGAGCATTTTGTCTGCCTGCAAGGTTGCTCAAACCCCTTCCTGGTCAATACCATCTCTCTTCCCAGAGGTGACTCTCCCTTGTTGTTGCTGTGGCCGTATCTTGGCTCTACGAGTTCTTGATCTCATCTGAATGCAGTCACACTGCAAGCCCGCCGTCTGGCACCTCACGCTCAGCATAATGCCTCGTGGCATGCCACGGTGATTCTCTCTTTATTTCTGATTCTTTTTTCAGAGTATAATTGTTTTCAATGTTCTGTTAGAGTCTGCTGTCCAGTGAAGTGAATCAGCTGTATGTGTACATATATCCTTTCCCTCTTGGGTCTCCCTTCCACACCCCCCAAACACCTCACATTTCTAAAACATGAGAGCTGTATACCTAGACCCAGCAATGGATGAGCATATGTCCTTCCAAGTGTCCACACCTTCAGTCCTCTAGATCCTTCCTCAGAGAGGCCATCTCAGGGCTCCTCCGCCTGGCCTCCTACCCCAAGCGGATCCCAGCTTGTCTGGTCTTTTTCACTTGGATTTCAGCCTCTAATGGCATGTGATTTGACCCGTGTGAAGAGAGTGGGGCGGCACAGTCGTTTAAAGCATATCCCTTAAGAAGTAGGGAAAAAGTTGGCTTAAAACTCAACGTTCAGAAAACTAAGATCATGACATCCGGTCCCATCACTTCATGGCAAATAGTTAGGGAAACAATGGAAACAATGAGAGACCTTATTTTTGGGGCTCCAAAATCATTGCAGATGGTGACTACAGCCATGAAATTAAAAGATGCTTGCTCCTTGGAAGAAAAGCTATGACAAACCTAGACAGCATACTAAAAAAAAAAAGAACAGCAGAGATATTACTTCGTCTACAAAGGTCGGTCTAGTCAAAGCTATGGTTTTTCCAGTGGTCATGTATGCAAGTGAGAGCTGGAGTATAAAGAATGTTGAGCACCGAAGAATTGTTGCTTTTGAACTGTGATGTTAGAGAAGACTCTTGAGAGTCCCTTGCACTGCAAGAGGATCCAACCAGTCCATCCTAAAGGAAATCAGTCCTGAATATCCATTGGAAGGACTGATGATGAAGCTGAAGCTCCAATCCTTTGGCCACCTGATGTGAAGAACTGACTCACTGGAAAAGACCCTGATGCTGGGAAAGATTGAAGACGGGAGGAGAAGGGGACGACAGAGGATGAAATGGTTGGATGGCATCACTGACTGAATGGACATGAGTTTGAGTAAGCTCCAGGAGTTGGTGATGGACAGGGAAGCCTGGCGTGCTGCAGTCCATGGGATTGCAAAGAATTAGACACAACTAATTTACTGAACTGAACTGAACTAAGAAATAGGTGGAGATTCGACAGAGGAATGGATAAAGAAGATGTGGTACCTATACATAATGGAATATTACTCAGTCATTAAAAAGAATGGGCTTCCCTGGGGCTCAGATGGTAAAGAATCTGCCTGCAATGTGGGAGACCTGGGTTGGAGACCTGAGTTGGATCCCTATGTTGGGAAGATTCCCCTGGAGAAGGGAATGGCTACCCACTCCAGTATTCTTGCCTGGAGAATTCCAAGGACAGAGGGGCCTGGCAGGCTACAGTCCATGGGGCTGCAAAGAGTTGGACACTACTGAGTGACTTTTTTTTTCATTAAAAAGAATGAAATAATTCCATTTGCAGCAACATGGATGGACCTAGAGAGTGTCATACTGAGTGAAGTAAGTCACACAAAGAAGGAGAAATATCGTATGGCATCCCTTATATGTGTAATCTAAAAGGAAATGACACAAATTAACTTACAAAACAGAAAGAGAATCACAGACTTAGAAAATGAACTTATGGTTGCCGAGGGGAAGGGATAGTTAAGGAGTCTGGGAAGGTCATGTACACACTGCTATATTCAAAATGGATAACCAACAAGGACCTATTTATTGTATTACACATGGAACTCTGCCCAATGTTATGTGCCAGCCTGAATGGGAGGGGGTTTTTGGGAGAATGAATACTTGTATATGTATGGCTGAGTTCCTTCGCTGTTCACTTGAAACTACCACAACATTGTTAATCAGCAATTTGTTGTTCAGTTGCTAAGTAGTGTCAGAGTCTTTGCGATCACATGGACTGCATGTCGGTAGGCTTCCCTATCCTTCACTATCTACTGGAGTTTGCTCAAATTCATGTCCATTGAGTGGGTGATGCTATCTAACCATCTCATCCTCTGTTGCCCTCTTCTCCTTTTGCCTTCAATCTTGCCCAGCATCAGGGTCTTTTCCAATGAGTCATTTCTTCGCATCAGGTGGCCAAAGTATTGGAGCTTCAGCTTCAGCATCAGTCCTTCCAATGAATATTCTGGGTTGATTTCCTTTAAGTTTGATCTCCTAGCTGTCCAAGGGACTCTCAAGAGTCTTCTCCAGCACCATCCCAATATAAAATAAAAAGTTGAAAGTTTGAAAGAAAAAAAAGAAGTAGATGGAGATTGTGTTGTCAGCTTTCCTGATATGGAACACTCCTGGGCTCTCTTTGCTCATGTGACTGCCATGTCTTTCCTCATCTAGGGCTGTCCTATTGATATTTTGCATCAAGAGCATACCCCTTACATTCATTCCTGTTGTGTTTCATATTCTCCCATTCAGTCTGTTGCTTCAGCCTGTCAAGATCTTTTGAGATCCTCATTCAATTCTGTCAGACTTCATATTATTCAAGGGTCCTGTGAGCCTGTACTCCAGATGATTGTCCAAGTCATGTGAGTTGTGTGTCCTGATGGCACAAGCTGGCCTCTGGATGGCTGTGTCCTTTAATCAGTGTGTCCAGGCAGCTCTTCCCTCTGCCTGGAGCACTCCTCCCTTAATACCTGCACAACTGGCCCCTCATTTCCTTCAAGTCTGTGCTCAAATATCACTTTTTCAGTGAGGTCTTCCACACCACTCTATGTCAAGTTTCAACCCTTTCTTCCAATTCTGACATTTTATATCTCCTTCCCTTCTTTCTTTCTTTCTGCCATAGCACTTATACCCATATAACATATATATTATTCACTTGTTTATTTTCTTATCACTTCTAGACTATAGGTGCCTCTAGGTATAGAAGTGTGTGTGCGTGTGTGTGTGTGTGTGTGTGTGTGTGTGTGTGTCTGTGTCTGTGTCTGTGTCTGTGTCTGTGTCTGTGTCTGTGTCCTTTTTGGGCCCAGGACAGCACCTGGTATGTGGTAGGCACTCAACAAATGATCTTACTCACATGGATATTATATTAATTAGCACAGAGTTCAGATGCAGGTTAAGGGGAAACTCCCACCAATCACAGTATTTTAAACCAATAGAGGAATTTATTTCTTACATAGCAAGATTTCTGGAAATTATGTGTCTGATGCTGTTATAGTGGTTCCACCTTGTCACTGAAGACCTAGACTTTTTAACTTCTTTGACTCTACCATCCTGTGCATGTTGGCATGTTGCCTTATGGTTACAAAGTGGCTGCTGTACCTCCAGGTATCACAGTCATGTTCCTGGCAGGAAGTGGGAAGAGAGGGAGAGTTTTTCCTCAGGAGGCTTTGTCTTTTTATTTAGGGAAGAAAGTTCTTCTTAGCTGACTTCTCAATACACTTTATACCAGAGCAGTGATGTGCCTACCCTTATACTAATCACAAGCCAAGGGGGATGAGATCACCAGTCTTAACTCATCCTTTGGGGCTGGTGCTCCTCCTGAGGTGAAAGGGTCTCCATCTATCATATAAACAAATTGGAGTTCCGTTACCAAAGAAAAGGTGGGGGGTGGAGGGAATGACTGTATCATGAGAGACAGTGAACGTCTTTCAGAAGATCTGTTATGCTGTTTTCTGCCCTTTGCTAATCTGGAAGAATTGCGCTTAGTCTGCCTTGCCTTGTCTGCAGGGAGGCTGTATCCAGTTCTGGGGACCATCATGGCCTCTTCCCTCTGGAATCCAGCCCAGCTGTGGGGTCTCAATAATCCTTCCCACCAAAGCTCTCCCTCCTTCACTCTCCTCCCATCTCCTCGCACTCTACTTCCCCAAAAGGTCCCCTGAAGGTACTATGCACCAAGACCTGCATCCCAAGGTGTGTCCCATGGTCTGGCATGTGTTATCGTGGTCCCTCTGGCATCAGTACTCGGGCCTGAATCTTCCCCTTCTGCCCTTCCACGTGCTGAGAAGCCACTGACAGTCCGGCTGTGGTGGTGGTGGGGAATGGTGGTGGGGTTGTGCAGAAGGTGTGTCTAGAGTGTTCTCAGTTGTAGACCAAGTCAGAGGGCTGAAAAACCTGAGAGGATTTCCCCTCCAAACTCCAAAACAACAGAACCAAAGCATCTTAAATGGCCCCAACCTTAGAACTGGGGATGAGTCATTCATTCCTGGGGTTTTTGATTTGTCCTTGGGCTGTGGGACTCCTGGACACAGCTCTGGGGTGAAGGATGGGAAGAGAAACATTCCTGGGTGGGCACAATAGGTGCTAGCACAAACTGGCACCAGGTATCACATGGAAGATGGGCCCCATGGGCATCATGTGTGTCATTAATTCACCAGCCGATTGCCGCCTTCATCACTGCCACCTCAGAGCTGGTGCTTTCCTGGGCTCCCTGCCTTCTACCCACTCGAGAGTGGGAGGGTTGGACTCACCCCAGGAAGTAGTGAGTTACCCATCACTGGAGATGTTCAAGCAGAGATTTTGCAGCCCCTGGGCTGGAGTATTATAGAGCAATTTCCTGTATCTGGGGAGGAGTGTTTCTTGCTGTGGAAAGAGCACTAGATCACTGGTCCCACAGCCTGAATTCGGCTCCCAGTTGTAGCACTTGTTGCCTGAAGGTCTTGGAGCAAATCTCTTAAATTCTCTGACCCTTGCTTTTCTCACTTAGAAAGTGGAGGTGCTAACAATTGTGAGAGGATTGTTTGAAATCAATGAGTTTGTGGCCATGAAAACATTTCATAAACTTGACAGATTTAGCATCATTATTACTCAAGTTAAGTTTAGGCACATGGCAAGTTGGCAATAAGACCAACTCTCAAAGGAAAATTCCATCCTCATTTAAACTGAGGTGTAAACCACAGCTTAAAATGTTTCCTCTAGGAGTAAGGGTATTTTTTCCAGCCTTTATTGAGATCTAACTGACATGTAATATTATGGAAGTTTAAGGTGCCCAGTGTGATGGCTTGATTCACGTATATATTGTGAAATGACTTTTGCAATAAGTTAGTTTAATACTTCCATCACTTCACATAATGACCTTTCTCTGCTTGTGTTGAAAACATTTAAGGTCTACTCTCTTATAAACTTTTAAATATACCATACAGTATTGTTAACTATAGTCACCGTGCTGTACATTAGATCTCCAGGATTTATTTAACTTATAACCCAAAGTTTGCATTTTTTGACACGTATCTCCCATTTCCCACACCCCCTAGTCCTTGGCAACCACTATTCTACTCTCTGTTTCGATGAGTATGGCTTTTTTGAATTCCACATATGAACAAGATCATACAGTATTTGTCTTTCTCTGACATTTCACTTAGCATAATGCCCTCAAGGTTTATCCATGTTGTTCTAGATAACAGGTTTTCTTCTTTTTATAGCTGAATAACATTCCATTATATATAGATGTAGATGTATGTCATAGTTTCTTTATCCATTTATCTGTCATCGGACACTTAGGTTGTTTCCATGTTGTGTTTGCTATTGTCAGTAATGCTGCAATGAACATGGGGGTCAGATATCTCTTCCAGATAGAGACTTTGTCTCCTTCGGATATTCGCCAAGAAGGGGAATGCTGGGCCATATGGCAATTCTATGCTTAGTTTTCTGAGGGGCCTCCACGCTGTTTCCCATAGTGGCTGCACCAGTGTCCATTCCCACTAACAGTGTAGAAGGATCCCCTTTGCTCCACATCCTCGCCAATGCTTGATTGATATCTCTTGTCTTTTTGAGAGTAGCCATTTGAACAGGTGTGAGGTGATTGCTCATCGTGGTTTTGACTTGTCTTTCCCTGATGAACATCCTTATATATCTGTTGGCCATTTGGATATTTTCTTTGGGAAAATGTCTATTCAGGTCCTTCATCTATTTCTAAACTGAAGTGTTCGGTGGTGTTTTTTTTTTCTTTTCTCTTGAGTTGTATGAGTTCCTTATGTATTTTGAATATTAATCCCTCATCAGGTGAATGAGATCAGAAATATTTTTCCCATTCTATTAAAAAGCATTTACAAAGAGATGCCATGTAGGCTTTTCTGAAGACACAGAGTTCAGAAGTCACAGGGTAGAGGACTTAGAAATCTTTAAGTAGAAGTTGGAGCTGATTGTCTGGCCTGTTTTAAGATGTTGTTTAGTCGCTAAGTCATGTCCACTCTTTTGCGACCCCATGGACTGTAGCCCGCCAGGCTCCTCTGTCTTATTCCTGCCTGATTTCCCAGGCAGGAATAAGATGTAGGTTCATGTTTGAGTGGGAAGTGCTATAGAAACAGGCCTCTGTCTGAAGCGGGAGTTTGAGGTGAAGGGAATGTTTGAGGAGCAGAGGCATTTCCGCTATTTACCTTCTCAGAGTTGACTGAGGAAGCCCACACTTCCCTGCCACTCTTGAGGATCTGGGAGAAACTCCAACATTCAGCTTCCTGGGTTCCATCTATAGACACTGTATTCAGTGGAGCTGGGTGAGGGCCCAGGGACCTGCATCTTCTAAAATCTCCTTTCTCCTGAGCCACCCCTGGGTGATTCTGTTGTGCCACCAGGTTTGAGACTCAAACCAGAGGTGGGTGCAGAGGGCTGTCTGTGCCCAAGGCCAGTAGCTGTTCCTGGAACCTGGTACACAGTTCTGTTCTCAGCCCAAGGGCAGAGTGGGCCGGCTTTGAGGAAGCTGCTCCGAAGCGGGGTCCAGATGGCTCCTCCTGATGGGAGGAGAGGACTGTGTTTGTGAAAAGCCTGCCTTTGGAGAAAGAACTTTAAACGGTTGGCTGCAGTTAAACCAAATTTCATTAGCTTTTCTACACAAAGCCTCTGACTCTTGGCTCTGCCCAGGAGAAGAGGAACACCTGGGGTGGTATCAACTCGGGATATTCCCAGCAGGCCTCTGGTTAGGGGGTGAAAATGATGCAGGGCTTTAAAGTGAACTTTTAAATATTTAGACCTCTTTCTGGCCCCATATTTATCAAAAATAATCTTTGGACTCTGCAGCCGCACTCATTTTCAGCCCATTTGCAAGTCGTTCACGCAAGCGAGCATTTCATCAGCCAAATGGGAAACACTGTGTCTCACCCGGAGAGCCAAACATTTCAGAGGGGCAGCAGTGGGAGGGACATCTGGGGATTAATTTAAAATAAAATCCTATTCCCATGTTCCCATTATCACCTTGGAGGTTGGTGTGTGTATATACAACCTCACACCCTTCTTTCATCTAAAATTAAAAAAAAAAAACTTTGCAGCAGAACTTTAACCTTCCCTTTAGAAATCAGCCCAAAAGGTCAGAGCTGTGCTCCTGTAGATTTCCGGGGCTCAGCTGGGAACTGATTAAAGCTGCCAGCCCTGGCTTGTCAGCTTTGTCAGAGACAACTCTATAAATTCTTTGTTATTCACTTTGCTGTATGTTATAAATACATTTATCTTCCTCTGTCAGGCGTCTGCTGGACAGGTGCTAGTGGGCTGGCAGTCGTGTTTAAGTGCTTCCAACAGTGTCCTCTTTCAGTGACATTAGTGCAGGGACAAAGATGGCAGGAGATTCCGGAACCAGCTCTGCGGGAGGGCGGCGGGTGGCGATGCTGGTGGGGCCTCAGGGAACACCTGGCACCTGTGTACCGGAGGCTCCCCTCCTCCAGCCCGAGCTGATTTCCTGTGGCCAGATTGGTGGGATCCAGTGGTGGGATCGTGTCACCTCCGTGACACACAGGGACTGTGTGAGGTGATGTTGGTGGGACAAGACACGTGCACTTCTTCACTCACTCTGATTAAAGCAGAGTTTTTGTCCTTCTTTTTTTCTTTTCCAAGGATTAATACTATCCTGCCAGCTGTAATCAGGCAAGTGGAGATTGGATGGGATGGCTCCTTGGGGGGTTGAGGAGGGAGGGGGGGTCAGTGGCTGGGCGTGGAGTCATCACTGGGTTTGACACACATGCCTCATCTATGTGTGATGTGCCAGAACTGCGCATGTTCTGATTCAGGGGCTGTCAGCTGCTAGAGCGTCTTCAGTCCCCTTTATTCGTCTCTAAAACCTGTAAGCGAGATGCAGGGAGGTGAAATGGCTTTCCCACAGTCTCAGAGTCTGGGCTTCCCCCTGAAGCCGGGCGTGTGAGGAGGGGAGAGCCTTGAGGGGCAGGAGCTCACGCTGGTGGCAGGCGGCTCCCAAGGCCTCATGGCAAGGGATGCGGCTGGGCTCAGGGGGGTTTGGTCTTGGCTTCGTGACCTTCCCAGGGCATCTCCGCTTGCTGAGCTCTCTTCTCTGAGTCCAGAGATGATGTAGCAGGGACCAGGTTTGGAGCAGTGGCGGTTGGGAGAAGAAACCAGATTTGGGCTACATTTTGAAGGTAGAGCCAAGAGAATTTGCCGAGAGGTGGGGTGAGGGACATGAGAGAAAGAGAAGAATCAAGGGTGACTCAAGTTTGTTGGCTCAAGTCCCTTAAATGAGGAAGGTTACAGGAGGGGCAGGTTTTGAGGGGAGGTCACGTGTGGGGTGTGTTCAGTTTGAGATGTCTGTTAGGTATCTGTGTAGGCAGATTGAGAAAGAAGATAGAAACACAAGTCATGAGTTCACGGGCAAAACTATGCTAAAGTGATAAATGTGGGAGTGATCTACTGGATCTAATAGATGCTAACAGGTGTTGCTTAAGCTGTGAGACTGGAGGAAATTAGTAAGGGTGTAAAGATCTGACTCCCGACTCCTTAACCTCTGCTTGCCTTCTGTCCTGAATTTGAGGTATGCTTGCTTCTCAGACTCATAGAGGCTGGTGTCTCTGGGTCTGCCCAGCCTCTTTCCTGCCCCATGCTTCCTGCCACCCTCCCAAGGCAGAGGTGGGAAAATCCTTTGGCCAAGGGGCTCTCCCTCCATGGTCCTTCCTCTAAGCTTCACTGTGTGCACCATCCACCTGGTTACTGCAAGTGCGGTGACCTGTGACCCTGGGGCTTGGCTCTGGTGACATAGGCAGCACGGAGTGAGCACGGAGTGGGCCAGGGTCCCAACAGGTCCTGCCTGTACTTCCCAGAGTGTCCTGGAGCAGCCTCGGTCTCCACATCTGCCAGCTCAAGGTTTGGACACGATCCATCTCCTTGATCCCTGCCAGCTCTAACACCCTGATTGTGGTTCTGATTTGGCCCTTGGTTTTCCCTGAAGGGAATCTTGTTGGCTGTCAGAGAACTTGATGGTTTCCTGGGGAAAGAGGGAGTTGCCACTGGAGTAACCAGGGAGGAAGGGGTGTGTGTGTGTGTGTGTGTGTGAGATGGTTGTTAAAATATTGAACCACTTCCATACTGATTGGTAAATAGCTGGATTGCTTCTCTGTCACCCCAGTCTCTCCCTTGGGACCCACGACCTTCACTGAGACCATACCAAGACCCATCAACGTAAAGGGGTACCTCCAGGCCCAGCGTGAGGATGATTGGTCATTTCTTCTCCCCCACCAGTTGTTAAAAGATTGTAAGTATCATCGCCAGTGTGTGTGTCTTTCTCTGGTAGGTCCCAACAGACAGATGGCATCTTAGAGATGCCTCTGTCTCTCACATCCCTCCAAAGCATTGCTTCTGATTCTAGGGAAATAAATATGATGCAGCTAGTAAATAGCTGCATCTTCATGACAGGAAGTCACAGGCAGTCTAACGGTGGAATCCCTGTTAAATCTCTGGATTATTTATAACCCAAATGTTGACAGATGCTGAATAGAATATTTGAGCCTGTTTCCTTTCTCCTCTTCTCTGAAGAGCCCATGTGCCAATTAATTCTGCAGCCTCTTGGCTCTTGGGGGCAAAGACTGTTTGCCACCAATTCCAGAAGGGATGGCTCCTAATGAGACTGACTTCAGTGTAGCGAGGTGGAGAGAGTAAGCATGGGGGGTGGGGGGTAGGGGGAGGAGTGCAGCAACAGTTCAGGTGTTAAACTACTGAGGTGGAAAATTGCTCTGACAGTTATGATGTTGTTGTTTCAGGTAGCAAGGGTTACACTATCATTTACTTCAGCCACGCCTGCTGGCACTGCTGGGCTGCCTGTCTCGTGCAAAGCTGCTCATTGCCGGTTGTCAGAGCAGGGGTTTTTGCCTGTCTCTGGGGAGCTGGTTGGTAGTCCTGCTCAGGAGGTGGCCATGTTCCAGGATCTGGGTTGATGGGACCCTGGGCATCACTGCCCCAAGCTGCTGATACCCATCGCTGGGCACTGGATGAGACCCAGAGCCAGCAAGAGGAAGGCTGAGGGGGCTGGCATTTAGGGAGCATCCTCGTGGGTCAGGCCCTGTGCCAGGCACTGTTTGTGCATGAGTTCCTATGACCCTTTCTTCCACTCTGCAAGGGGAGGCCACTGAAGCTCGGAGAGAAGCCGCAGATTTCTCCAGGAGCCCAGCAGGAATCAGAACTTGAGCCTGGGCTCCTGATTCCAAAGCCCAACCCTATACTTCTCCGTGCTCCAGGTACCTCCTGGAGGGTGGTATAAGAAGCGGCTCCTCCCTATTCATTCAGTGGCCAAAGGGAGCAGGAAGTGCTTTCAGATCACACCATGAGTTGGAGCTGGTTTCTTCCCTGGCATTTCATCAAGCCAAGAAGAACCTGCCTTACTCTTTCCAGCAGGCCATCCACTGAAGAGCTTTCATCCATCACCTGTTCAGCTCTAAGTGAAACGTCAGTGTAGTGGGGGATGTGGAAACTGTGTAAACCAGGGCCCTTTCCCCTAAAGAGTTGAGAGCCTGGGTAGGAAGCAGCAAGAAATGAGTGTGGAAGGGCAGTCTGCTGCGCTGGAGGTTTTCTATAAGAGGAGTAAGGCAGGAGTAAAGGGGAGTGAGGGTTGGAGAAGTTGTCCTGGAGGGGGTGGGAAGGAAGAGGGGAAAGTTGAGAGGGCTCTGGGGGGGATGGTTGTGGGAAGGTGTGTATTGGCATGAAGAGGGTGTGCAGAGAGCAGCTTCCTGGGAGGCCTGGATCTCCCAGGAACCCATAGTCTGGTCCTGAAGGGCTCATTCCTGGGCTCTGGGTCCCTGCAGCCAACTGAGCAGGCTGGCCCCTGGGCTGAGTGCAGTCACCATCGCCATCTTGCGTGGGGACAGGCAGGCTGGGTTGTGACTGCCTGCTGCCCAGGGACCATGCACATCCTCAAGGCCATAATGGGAGGGCAGTCCTGATAATGGGGATGTGCCCTCTTGGTCTGTGTTCTCCTGTCAAGGGAGGGGAGATTTCCAGAAAGTTCTCTCCATGGAGACTTCAAACACAGGAGTGATGCAGAGAGAAGTGCAGTCAGGCACCCCCAGGGCTGAAGACTGAGGATTTGGGGAGGATGAGGCCTGCCATGCCCCCAGAGGATCCCAGGCAGGGCCCCTGTCAGATGTCAGGGGTCAGCCCAGGCCTCTGGGTAACCAAGCTGCCGAGTAATTCCTGTTTTGTCCACCATGGAAAGTGATGCTGGGAGGTGATGTACACAGCAAAGAAAAGTTCTGAATTCGTTGGAAGTAGGGTAGGGAGGAAGAAGGACGTGTGGTTTCTAGTCCTGGCTCCTTCATTGGGCTACTCCTGCTTTTTGTGTCTTTATTTTGTCTCTGAAAAGTAGAGACCCTCTTTCTAGTCCTTTCTAAACCCCTGAGAGCACTGAAGATCCTGTGAAGGGAGAGGTGTGACTTGAAACCAAAGTGGGGTTTTATTGAACGAATGGGGATACCTAAGCTCAGGAATGTGCTCGCCAGTCACTGCCTCACCCTCTGTGGTAGAAGGTCCGTGTTTCTCAGGGGTCTGGCGGGGCCCAGGCTCAGTGGCTGGGAGGTGGAGGAGGCGGTGGGTAAGTGGTGCTGCAGAGCTGGGCCTCCTGGAGGAAAAGTCCAGGAAGCAGGCAGGGGCTGCCAAGGCCAGGTGGGGGGGAGGGGTGAGGGGTGTCCCCAGGCACATCTGCCTGTGCTCTCCTCGCCCTGCCCCCTCAGCCTGGTTATTGTCCCCTTCAATGCCTGGGATTGTGTTTGGGAGAGAAGCCAGGCACTGAAGAGCATCTGGGCAGCAATGGGGCAGGGAGGTGGCTCACCCCTCCCCGCTTCTTCCAGGGCCTGCTGTGAACAGAGCCAGAAACTCTGCTCCTGCCCCCACCCTCAACTTCCCCACCCCCGCCCACAACCTGGGGACGATGGGACTGGGGCTCTCTGGAGCCAGAAAGACTCTCCCATAGCTGCTGGGAGCTCTTCTCTGGGGATCCGCCAGACCTAATGAGCCGTTCTCTCTAGGAGAAGCATTTGCTGTAGGAAGTAAGGAAATTCAGAGAGAGTAGGTGAGGAAACTAAGGACCCCCCCAGAAGACCAGGAACCTGAAATTTCTTCCATCCTTTCAGAATCCAGGGATATCAGCCAGGAAGGAAGTGATTATCTGGGTGGTGAACTCTCCTGATAGGTTAAGAAACTCAGACCCAGAGAAGGGGGTGGTCTGCCCATGACTGGTGGTGGAGCAGGACCTGAAGCCAGCATCTGACCTCTGGTCCAGGGCTCTCTGCCCACGTCCCCATCTTCCCGCTGGTAGCAGTCTGGCTGATAAGACCTTGGTTCTCCCAGGGGGTCTGCCAAGGCTGTGAGGGGGAAGGCAGTGATGGTTTGTGGGTGCCCAGGAGGAGGAAGGTCCTGGCTTCTCCCTTTTCCGTCCTCCCTTGGAGGAATCTCCTCCTTGGAAGAGTCTGAGGGGCAAGAGACCTTTTTCTGGGGACTTTGATCAGCACTCTGCAGTTTCCCAGAATGCAGCCTGTTTTTTAGGGGTCGGGGACGGGTAGTGTGTCTCAGCTGATTGGGACGGTCCATCCCTACTCAGGGAATTCCAAATAAGTCAAAGATGTAAGGCTGGACAATTCTGCAGTATTCCCAACACATTTGAAGGCAGATGGGCACCTCCTCAACCCCTAAGATGTTCCTTTTTTTTCCTTGGATCTTTCCTAACTTCCACCGAGACTGATGGTGTGGAGAAAGAGGATGGGTCTGATGGTCTACAGCTGAGTTTTCATTCCAACTTAGTCACTGACAAGAGGTGTGGTTTTGAAAAGTCCCTCCCTCTCTCTCTGAACCTCAGTTTCCCCATTTGAAAATTGGGTGACTAGATTATGATCCAGAGTATCCTTGCCCTCACATCTTAAGATTCTACTAGATTCTCGGGTGAACCTCTTCATCCGTTTGTCCATTCTTTCTTTCAGCTGACAAGCCTTTATTGTGTGCCTACTCTATGTAAGTCACCCTCTTTTTAAGGGGTAGGTCTGTCCACCCATGGACAAGTAGAGTTGGCTTCCTCAAGTTACTAAGTCACCACAGCTGGGGGGGAAAGCCCCCTCAAGGCTCTGAGTCCTCAAAGAATATTAATCATTCTCCAAGGAAGTCTTCATTCTGAGTAGCTCTCTTTCTCTGGTAATTAACATTACATGTCATTAACAGTCAGGGAACATTGTGTGATCAAAGACAGCATAATTTGTAGCAAGATTCTGAGGAATAGCACAATATTTGTTAATTATGTTATTGATTCTTATGGTCTGGAATGTCCCAATTATTCCCGATCCCTACTGGACTCCATGGTGCCCGCCAGGCTGGCTTTGAACTGCTGTCCTCCCTGTGGGTGGCCTGGCGCCCTGCTCTGGGGCTGGTGGGACCACAGCTTTCAAAAGGATCAGAGAAGCTTTGTGTCCCCAGAGCCACATGAAAGCGGGAGCTGCCTGGGACGTGGGGGCTGCCTCTCTGAGGCTCCCGCCGCAGCTCCGACTGAGTCAACAAGAGCAATGTAACATCATGCTTTAATTAGCCAGATGCTGCTAATTGACTTCTTGGGGGCTCCAGCAGGCCCTGCTTCAAGGGGGCAGAGGGAGGGGTGTTCTTCTAGGCCCGAGGCCACTTGCTGCTTCTGATGATGCAATACTTGGTGGTGCCCTGCCGGCCTGGTGGGCACAGGAAAGCCCCCCGGGGGGTTGGGCATCAGCGGAAGTGTCTAGGGTGAACCGTCCCGCCTGGCTCTAAAAGTGCTAAATGAGGTGGTGTATTTCTACCAGTGGCATCATTACAAAATGATGCTTGTTTCTTAATCGGCTGTATGTATGAGTGGGCTGAGCTCCCTCCCTCTTGCTGTTGAACCCTGCAATTAACCTTTGTAATGCGTGACAACAGGCTTCCTACTCAAAGAGTTTTGTCTGCACCCCAGTGGGCTGCATTCTGAGTGATACTGACAGAGGGGTGTGGCCTGTCCAGCTTAGGAAGGTGCCTGGGATATAGGGGTGGGAAGATAGACTTATCCTGAAAAGATCCAGGGACACCATCACCAATAGTAATTAAAAAGTAACTCCTCCCCAGGCCGTATGCGCTCTTCTTTTCTCACAAAGACCCATGAAGTAGGTCCTGTAAATATCCCTACTTTACAGAGGGGGAAGCTAAGGATTAGAGAGATCAAGTGACTGTCAAGTTTACAGAGCCAGGCAGAATCAGGAATCAAGGCTGTCTAGACCATCTGGTGTTACTACTTGCCATGCCACAGAGGGTTTTTCCTAAGTGGCTCTGGGGGCGTTTCTGGAGAGTCTACTGATGCTGCTACCCGGTGTTTCCCATCAGTGGAGCTCCAGGGTGCTTGTGCCTGTGGTTGTGGCTATTCAGGAAAGGGAGGTGAGGGGGCCGGAAAGGATCTATGGAGCTGAGGGCAGAGGGCAGAGGAGAAGGCTGGAGAGCTCCTTCCATCTGGCACAGACACTTGACTCCCTCCTCTCCTAGGCCTCTGCCTTTCCTTCTCACGTCTGGTCTTTCCAGCATCTTCTTGCAGCTTTGGACACTGAAACACTCACTGAGTGGCGAGGTGACTTCACCAAGAACCTCCTGCTTCTCAGTGGTGAGACCACATCCAGGAACCAGTCGGCATATATCGACCATGTTGGCAGGGGAAGTGAAGCAATGGGAGAGAAGGTTCCTGCTTCAGGCAGCCTGGATGTCAGACCAGGGGGAGGGAAGGCAACGAGAGACCTAGCCCCAGACCTGCCCACTCCATCCTCCAGTCCCACCCTCAGCAACAGCTGCAACGGGAACAGAAGTGAGGGGACTGTCCAGGCGGTTAAGGAGGGAGGTACTGGATGGGCAGGGATGAAGTGGAGGAGGGTACGGTGACGAAAGGGCTGCCAGCCCCTGGGACAGGCATGGGGTCAGCTGGTGTGGCCCAGCGATTTGTTACAGAGGGCTATTGTGTCCCAGTCCTACTGTGTGTTTGTGCTGTATGATAAGTCGCTCAGTCATGTCCGACTCTTTGAGACCCTTTGGACTGTAGCCCGCCAGGCTCCTCTGTTCATGGAGTTCTCCAGGCAAGAATATTGCAGTGGGTTGCCATGCCCTTCTCCAGGGGAGTCTTCCCAACCCAGGGATCAAACCGGTGTCTCTTATGTCTCTTGCATTTGCAGGCAGGTTCTTTACCACTAGCGCCACCTGTAGCAGCCCCCTTACCATCCTGCCTGCTCCATCTGATCCCCTCTCTCCATATCTCAGTCAGTGGGAGATTGCTTATTTTTCTTTTTTCTCCTTTCTTCTTATATTCTGGGGCTACTGCCAAGGGACCCTGGGAAGGGGCACTGGTTAGAGGAAGGGGCAGATAAACTGAGACCTGAAGGTCTCCACAAGAGTAATTTCACATAAGAACAATCATATCATACTTTTTAAATTTCATTCTTTAATTTTTTTTCTTTAACTTGCCCTCCTCTCCCTTCCCCCTGCATCATGCTCTTAGTACCTGCCCACTCAGGGAGTCCCTCCTGTCAACATCCCTCTCTGTATCCCTCCATATCCTATAACTCCAACTATTTACAAACACGTATGTGTGTTTGTGTGTGTGTGTGTGTGTGTGTGTGTGTGGACTGTTTGCTTTAGGAAAGCAGGATTATACTATCTAGCCTGACTTTTTCCCTCCCCAGTACCTCCTGGTAATCCTTCCAACTAGACAGTGTTGCTCTCATGCATTCCTTTTAATAGCTGCCAGATAGTCTATGATGTGGATATCTATCTATCATGTAAAAGAAATTATTTTCCTATTAATGAGCATTCACTTTCTTTTCACCTTTTTTTTTTTTTTTTTAAATCAGAAGAGAACCTTTGGAAAATATAAACCTGGCCAAGTCGATCTCTGACTTAAAATCTTCCGCTGGCTGCCTATTTATCTGGGGACAGAGTTGTGACTCAGAGGCACATTGTGTTCTGGGGTGACCCCCTCTCTAGCTCAGCAGGCACCAATGCTGCTTCAAACTCTGTTCCAGCCAGAATGAGTCAGTTTTACTTCCTCAAATACACCTATTCTTTCTCTCTCTGCCCAAAGCAGTCCTGCCCTACTTGGCTAACTCTTCTGCTTCCTTCAGGTCTCAGCATATATGCCCCTTCTTCTGGCCATTCCCCTCCCCAGATCCCTCGACAGGGGCCTTGGGGTCTGGGTCTTCTGGAAGATACTGGTCACATTGTGTTCTTCCTCCCATCAGCATCTGACTTCATATGTTATGTATCCAAGTGAAAGTGTTAGTTGCTCAGTCATCCAACTATTTGCTACCCCAAAGGCTGTAACCCGCCAGGCTCCTCTGTCCATGGGATTTCCCAGGCAAGAATACTGGAGTGGGTTGCCATTTCCTCCTCCAGGGGATCTTCCTGACCCAGGGATCGAACCGCGTCTCCTGTGTCTCCTACATTGGCAGGTGAATTCTTTACCACTGAGCCATATGGGAAGCCCTGAAAGCACTAGAGATTTGATAGCAACTTGACCTTGATACAGTCAGTGGAGTCCTCTTATTGGATGAGGTATAGAGCAGCATAGGAGGCAGGAGAGGGGAGTTACGTGGGACATGAGCCCCATGAGATCATGCAAGTAGGACCACATATTAGTCTGTGTCTTACTGCAAATTAAAAGCAAACCGTTCTAGACTATGAGGAACTCCCACCCAAACAATGACCAATGACTTGTCTCTCCTTCTCCCAAGGGCAGAGCAAGAAGACGGCAGCCAGTGGGAGGGACATCAGGTAGACATCTATAGGAATTAAAAGTTGTAACTTGCTGTCAATGTTGTCTGCAAGAAATGTAGACTCTCTTCCTCTGAAGTCTTGAGAGAAGCTGTCCCTTGCTGCCTGGGGAAGGGAGGTCAGTCATGGCATCTAGAATAACCGTTCTGCTGGAGGTTGATGATGATAATTCCCCACTCCTGTGCCATTTATTATACATTTCAAAGCTTTCACTTGCTTTATCTTTTTGACCTTTATGACCATCCTCCACATCAAAGGTGCCCTTATCATCCTCACTTTGTAGAATGGACAGTTAAGAACCAGAGAGGTTAAATCAGTTTCCCAAAGTTGCCCAGCAAATTAAAAGCAAAAAAGGGTAGGAGACAACTCCAAGGTATTTTTTAATCAGTGGCTAGGAAAGTGGGTACAGGGCATCTGAAGGAGCCCAAAATATAAACAGTAACTACTATAGTGACAGCAGCTGTATTTGCTGAATTGTGACAGTATATCAGATACTGGTATAATTACCTTATTTAATTTTCACAATGGATACAATTACCATCTCCATTTGCAGATGAGGAAACAGAACTTCTGGGAGATGAAATCATTTGTCCACAGTCACTCAGCTACTAATTATCAGAACCAGTGTTTGATTTAGACCAGCTGACTCCAGAGAATTCTCTGCATTGCCACACTGAGCCAGGTGATACCCACACATGACCCACACCCCCCGCCCCAGCCTGGAACATGAGTTATTATGAGTCCCACAGACAGAAGCTGAGGCTTGGTCATGTCGGGGGCAAGTAGAATTCAACACCCTGAGGCTGGGGTTCAAGGTAGGCCTTGCTGATTCCTGAGTTCAGTCTTCTAGCATTTTCTGCAGTCTCCCACAGCCACAAGCTCTGCCCTGGGGAGGCAGGTGGGCAGGCTGTACAGATGGGTCTAGTTTGCACCTTCCCTCTCTCTCCTGGCAGCGAGGACCAGAAAGTCAAATGCATTCATTTCAGCACCTGGCAACTGCTAATTATTAACGCCCAAGCCGCTGGCAGCTCCTCGTTATGTCCCATCATACAGAAGATTTATGGCCACTTTGAAAGTGGCTTTGAAATGAGACAAAACTCAATATTGAATTTTTTTCATCCCTTTCTCCCTTGGGGTTTCAGGGCATATGATATCAGCTTCCTCCTCATTAGCATATTTCTAACGAGCACTTATTAAGGTGAATTTCACTGCCACTCTCTGGGTTTTCATTAGAGGAGGGAGTAGGTGGGGAGGCCCAGCTCAGCAGATGCAAGACCTCAGGGCTCTGGGACTGGAGCCTGTGCTTGGCTCCAACCTCGGGGTGAGCTCTGTTCTCCCATCCCTGCAGGAGGAGTCCCCCTGCTTTCGCCAGGGGATAGGGCAAAAGGAACATAGGTGGTTATACAGCAGGGCTCACCATACTGGTGAGTGGGTTGGAAAGACAGCAAACACTGGGGCTGACTGAGAGACTGGAAGATTCAAGGTACACAGAATCCAGTGTGGCCCAGGGGGACCTCACCATTTCCTCGCCCCCAGAGTGCCTTTCCTTTCAAGGAAGCTCTGCTCTGCGACCTCCTTTCTCTTGCCCAGTAGGTGGTGGAGTGGGAGGGGCACTGAATTTGGGATCCAAAGACCTGGATTTGAGGTCAGCTTTATCTGTTACCAGCCGTGTGACCTTGATTGAGTCTCTTTGCTCTCAATCCCATGCAAAAACAGAGACCTGTTCATTGATTCATCGATCCAGTCATTGGCTAGTTATCAAACATTTACCGACACCTGGCACTGTGCCAGGCTGCTAAGACACCCCCCCCCCCCCCCCCCCCCCCCCCGCCTTGGAGGGAAACCCCTCCTCCCTGTGGTCTACTCTTGCTGCAGAGAATCACTAGAACTTTTTAAAGCTATCAGGGACCTTAGCTAGAGTCCAACTCTGGCTCTGAAAGTATAAAACTATCAGTCAACATCCTTTTATAGATGGAGAATCTGTGGCCCAGACAAGCCATCAAGAGCCTTCCCATGGCTAGTGGGTGATGCTAGAAAGCTAAACTCAGGCCTTTAATCTCATGCCCTCTGCTTTGGCTGGATCATCCACTTGAGAAGTGATTCTTGCTCCTCATCAGGAAACAGCTCAGAGAGGTTCAGTGACTCAGTCAGGGTCACACAGCCTACTGTTGGTAGACCTGAGGGTGAGAGATCTGGTTCTGGGTTTCCCTGTCCTGGCTATTTTTCTCCACTTTTGGTTGGGTGCTTGGCTCATGCCCTCCTCAGAGCCCACAGACAGCCTCATCAGCAGATCCTATTCTCTCATGGGCCCTCCCTGCAGCAGCTTCATCAGACTGGAGGTTGCACTGCTCACTTGCTCTTTCCACCTTTATCCACCAGGACAGAGAGCCGCATAGCTCTACCATTCGGCTTTAGTGATTCCTCCACAGTGGGTGAAATTGGTTTGAAATAAATGTCTTCTCTGCCTTCCTCCCTGGGGGCGATTTTATCCTCCTCTCCACTTTGTAGAGTGATCCAGAGTCTGGTAAGCCCCTGTTCTGCCTAGATATGTCCTTTTAGATGCAAAGGTGTTGCCACAGCTACTGCTGAGCCCGAGGTTTCTTGAGAGCTGGGCTATGTTGGCTGCAGAATTCCACAGCGAGCTGCCCCTTCCCCGTTGCCTCGGATGCATCCGGCATCTGAGCGCTCCATGAGCAGAGCTGAAAGTTAGTCTAGGCATGCTCTTGCTTCTTAAAGTATTAGAATATTTTCTGGATGAGGCCCAGAATGGGGCAGGGCACTGCTTATTCCTGGGGCACAAGCCCCACTGCTCTGCCTTGCTGGGGAACTGGCCCTTTCTGTACTAAATTTCATGTCCTTGGAGTGCAGAGGAGGTGCGCAGGAATCATGTACTCAATTATTGATCCTATTCAGAGCTCGTGGCAGTTATTGCTCCCCCTACCCCCAATTAGGGCTTTTCTGATAGCTCAGTTGGTAAAGAATCGCCCTGCAATGCAGGAGACCCAGGTTCAATTCCTGGGTCAGGAAGATCCTCTGGAGAAGAGAATAGGCTACCCACTCCAGTATTCTTGAGCTTCCCTTGTGGCTCAGCTGGCAAAGAATCTGCCTGCAGTGAGGGAAACCTGGGTTTGATCCCTAGGTTGGGAAGATCCCCTGGAGAAGGGAAAAGCTACCCACTCCGTATTCTGGCCTGGAGAATTCCATGGACTGTATAGTCCATGGGGTTGCAAAGAGTCAGATGTGACTAAGCGACTTTCACTTTTACTCCCAATTCGCTAGCTTGAGGGGCAGAGAGTGAGAAGTAAGGCTCATCCCCTTGAAGGCCTGTCCCTAATTTCTCCCTTGATTCCTCAAATTAGAGTAGAGGTGAGATGGATACATTTAAAGAAGATAGGCTAAGGGATGACACAGATACACACAGAGGACACTGGAAACTGAGATAATCTCGTTCTGGGGGTCTGGCATCCTCACCTGCAACCTCGGCTTTGCTCCAGGATCATCACCCAGCCCTGTAGCGGAGGCTCACCACCTCCCCACCCATCTCCTGATGTCAGAGCCCTAGAGACCTTAAAGATCATCTTTCTCAGCTAGGTTCAAGAGTCTTAACACCCCTTGCCATCCACTGTATGTAATGGATGGACTTTTCTCCTGTGCATCTATAATGGTACAAGTTGTGAACCATCCTTGGGAAAGCTGACAAAACAGTCCCTGAAATCATTTTCTGGATTCTTTGGTTCAGATGAGGAACCAGTTAATTAAGAAAGCCTCCCTCTCAGCTGTAGAGGACAATGAAGTACCACGGAGGCCAAAGACTGGCCCAAGCTCACATAGCTGGCCTACACAGCTCCTCCCACAATAGCACAGTGTCCTCTCTTCCTCTGCTCAAACTTAGTGAGCATGGAGGAAGCTGTGATCCAAAGAGATGACCCCCATCCCTCCCCCACATGCCATATATAGCATGTGTGCACACATACTTGCATACCTGTGCACACATACCCGCCAAGTCAGAAGGGTAAAAGACAGACCTGGAAGCATAGTACTAGAGAAGCAGGTAGTCCTGAGTTCAAGTCTAGTTCATGAACTTCTAAACTGTGAGTCTCTGTTTGTTACCTGCCAATGGAGATCGCAATACCTACTTCTTAGGGCCACCATGAAGCCGGGGATTGGCCAGATACCCAGCTCAAGGCCCAGCACAGGACAGTCTCTCGGGAGCCATTCATTTCCTGCTTTCTTCTGGGGTTCAGTAAGATGCTCCATGGTTGGTAAGTGAATGGAATGTTCACTATTTGAGTCAGTCTTCTTGCAGATTCTCATCCAACAGGGAATATTAACAGAGCATCCTTAGTGAGAGCTGTTATGTATTGAATACAGCATTGGTACACAATGCTCACTTGAGCTCAAACTTCAGCCCTGGTTTACTCATCAGCTGGGTGTACCCATCCCCCCATCCCCCCCATCCCCAGCTCCTCCCTGGTCCCCTATCCTTTTCTTTCTGCTCCCCATCTTGGCACCACCAAACCTCCGTATGTCAGAGGTCTGTGCCATGGCTTCACAAACTTCTGACCTGCCTCCTGTTCTTCCCATCACACTGAGTCCCTGAATGTGTTATGACAAATTTAGACATTTGTGGGCATACCACAAATGAGAATTAAAACCCTGGGGAAGCATGGTTAGACTTGGCACAAGCTTCCTGTTTTCTACCTATTGGTGATTCAGCACTTTGGAGGTTGGCACCTTGCCACTCAACCTGCCTACAGAAAGAGCGGAAAGCAACTTGAATTGGAGCAGCTGGAGTCAAAGTGGAACCTGCCCCGACCTCCACCTTGCCTTGAGGAATGGGCGGTTCCCATTTCTGAGTTTTCTGTTGAGTTGGAAGTGAGACAGAGAAGACCTTTCTGGGGTTCCGGCGCTTGCTACGAAAATACTTGTTTGCAATTGTGCCTGTTTCCTTTCCTGTCTTGGTGAGTGGGTTATGGTGAGTAGGACCAGATCTTTTTGGATTTATTGAGATTTGGCATGATTTCAGGGTCCTTATTCCTCAAGGCCTGTCCATGTCCAGGAATGGGTTTGAAGTAAAGGAAATAAAACTGAATAGATCATCAGTATAGAAGCAAGCCTTGGAAACTGCTTTTCAGGAGAGGGGGAAAAAAAAAGAGAACATCTCACTGGCTCTGGGGTGGAAATGCACCTGTGTGGGCAGCGGCTTGGCACCCCACTTAATTGAAGATTCGAAGGTTCCAGTTAACTGAGGTTGGGCTACATATGCTCTTGTACCCTGGTGCTCAGGATGGCCTGTGCCAAGCTGAGCCTAACTCGGTGGCCTGGCTCAGATGTCACCTGCCTAATGCCTCAGTCGGCATTGTTCCATGGAAACCTCAAAAGGAACCGCTCTGACACATTAAGCTTTTTAATTTAGCACACACCACGCATATATGCCCCCAGACAAAACAGAATTGATTTATAATTCTCTTAATGGAAGCAAAGGCTTTAGTTGCTCCAGAAATAGATCGTTACCTCTGCCACCTTTTGTAATTTTTTTTCCTTCCCCCCCTTTTTTTTTAAAAAAAACACCACCGTGGTCTAAAAATAAGATGTTTCATTTCGGCCCTCTGTCATCATCCACCAATGCCAGGCATTTCTCTTTAGACTTTTAATTTATAGCATGTTTGTTCTGTTTCACTTCATTAATTAATGTTCTTCTCATGCCCCCATGCCAGAGTCTTTGTTTAATACTCTCTTACAGTAAGCAGGTGCTTTTATCCTTAATGAACAATTTCCTGGAAAATACTGAAATAAACAACAAATAACAGGCCAAGAGCACAATGAGGCTGGGAGTTGTGTCCCATTCTGCAAATTAAACCCGGGAAGGTGAGGGTAGATTTTCATCCTCCAAGGTGCTGTTTTTGATGGCCCATTCCTTTGGGAAGGAATGCAAGTTGCTGATGAAGGTGAGTGAGTGTCTGTCTTGCTCCTCTAGGAAACCAGAGTTCAGAGGAACTGTTTTATCATGAATGCTCTCAGCCGTGGAGATGGTGGTCAGACATGGCCTAGGCCAGAAAGGCAGCCAAATTGGCTTCTGATCCAGACTGGGAATCATCTGTTGCTGAGACTGTGGGTCAGCAGGGCCTGACAGGGCCAAATTGCAAACTTCCTGAAATTCATCTTGAGCTCCTTTCTCTGGGTCCTGGCAGACTTGTCCCTCTCCCAGAAGGTGGTCCTTATCAGAGGATCCTAATAATCTCAGTCTCTCTCTCTGTACACACCCCCAGGAGTATTTGTATTGCATCCCTTCTGCCCTCTGCAAGAGGATAATGACCACATTTGACTCAGTATTTTATTGACTATAGTCACTTCCCATCATCCTCATCTCTCTGACTCCTCAGGACCCTCTGAGTCAGGTTTTCTTACTATTCCCACTTCACAGAGGAGGAAGCTGGGACTTCCAAAGGTCAAGTGACTTGCCCAAAGTCACACAATTGGTAAGAGGCAGATCTGAGGTTAGGACTCAGCAATTGAGACCAGAGCTCCAGATGCTTGTCACTTATGGAGGACCAGAGCCTGTGGGATGCAGGGAATGGAGCAGATGCTGGAGTGAGGTGGCATTCCCTGGGCTGCCCTGGCCAGGCTGTGAGCCAGGATTCATCAGTGTCATGGACAAAGTGCTGCAATAAATTTCTTTTAAAATCTGAATACTTGGTTCATTTATTATACTAGATAGAGCTGACAAAATCCTACATTATCCATCCATTTTTTGTGTCATCAGATCATTTTGGGTCTTTGAAATGGCATAATGTTTTTAATCACAGCATGTGTATAATCACAGCATGGACACAGACCACTCAGTCATAATGGCAATCCTCCCCCTCCCCCTACCCGCACCGGCTTTATGGCTTCCAGGGCTGCCTGGAAAGCTCTGTGTCCCCAAGAGTAGTGAGCTCAGGGCTCGAAAAACCCTGCTCTTGGGAAATACGCATCCCAAGGATCCTTGTGGGAGAGTCTGGGCATGGGGGAGGGTAAGCTATGGGGGCACTGACGAAAAGTCCTGACTTTTTGGCAAAATGAAGATGGCTTTATTAAACTGAGAAGCTGAGACCAGCTCATCATAGAAAATGTTGACAGCAAAGCATAGAGAACAAAGTAAGTTACCTAAAATATTATCACCCAGATGCCTTTGCTAATATTTTTAACATCTTTCTGGACATCTCTCTTTTTTCTTGCTTGCTCTCAGAACACATATCACACACACACACAATTCAGTTGTGATGTCCATGCTGATTCATAACCTGTGTTTTTCACTTAATGATACATCAGGGTCCTCTTTCCATGGTAGTGAATGTACGTGTATTATCTTTTATTTGTTTTTTCCTAACCTTTTTAAAAGCTGTTAATTTTTTTAAATTAAAAAGTTTTTTCCTATTTTTTAAAAAACTGAAGTATAATTGGTTTGTAATATTGTGTTAATATCATGCATACAGCAAAGTGATTCAGTAGTACATATATATGTATTTTCAGATTCTTTTCCATTATAGGTTATTACAAGATATGGAATATGGGCCCCTGAGCTATACTATAGGTACTTGTTTTTATCTTTTTTATATATAGTAGTGTGTATCTGTTAGTCCCAAGCTCCTAATTTATCCCTCTTGCCCTTTCTTCTTTGGTAACCACAAATCTGTCTTCTGTGTCTGTGAGTCTATTTCTGTTTTATAAGTTTATTGGTACCTTTTTTTTTTTAAGATTTCACATATAAGTGATATCATATGACTTTTGTTTTTCTCTGTCTGACTTAATTTACTTAGTATGATGACCTCTAAGTCCATCCATGTTGCTGCAAATGGCAATATTTCATTCTTTTTTTTAAGGCTGAGTAGTATTCTGTCATATATATATATATATATATACCACATCTTCTCTATCCATTCATGTCAATGAACATGTAGGTTGCTTCCATATGTTAGCTATTGCAAATAATGCTGCAATGAACATTGGGGTGCACGCATCTTTTCCAATTAGTGTTTGTCTTTTCTGGTTATGTGCCCAGAAGTGAGATTGCCTTACATATATTTTCTTAAAATATGTTTGCTTTTATGATTATGGTGATGATAATACTTATTATAAGAAACACTAATAAGAACATTATAACAAACACTAATAAGAACAGAAGTGATTGACTTAGAAAGCAGAAATCCTGGGATGTTTATCCCTTCCCCTCCTCTTACAAATGACTACTATTAATGCTCCAGTGTATAGCTTCCATATTTTTCCACACATCAATATTTTAAATGTTTACATAATATTTTGTTATGTATACATGGTGGGATTTATTTAGCAAAGACCACCTCAGTGGCGCTAGTGGTGAAGAAATCACCTGTCAGTGCAGGTAGATGTAAGAGATGTAGGTTCGATCCCTGGGTCAGGAAGATCCCCTGAAGAAGGTCATGGCAACCCACACCAGTATTTTTGCCTGGAGAGTCCCATGGACAGAGGAGCCTGGCGGGCTACAGTCCATAGGGTTGCTAAGAGCCAGATGTGACTGATGCAACTTATACATGCACCACTGACTTAAGCATTCAGGTTGTTTCAATGCTGTAATGAATATCTCTTTATTAAGAGATGATGCAACATTCTTAAATCTATCTTTGGCTTTGGTCAGTTTTTAAAATTCAATTGCAGAAGTGGAATGCTGGGTTAAAGATGTACATGAAAACATGTGTATTGCCAGTTGCTTTCTATGACACACCAATGCCCATTTCCATGGCCAATTCACAGATGTGGGGCCCTTCAGGCTTTGAGACAGTTGATATCTGACTTCAGATTCTCCTGGCCTAGATATATACAGAAGGTTCCAGAAGGAAACCTGGAGAGGCTACTCTAGTCTGTAGACTAACAACCAAGCCCCCCTGTTTAGCTCCTTACTGGGGAGAAGAGGTGTCCAAGGTGTGATGGGGCAGAGACTGCCCTGGCTTGGGCTCTGGGCTAGACTAGAGCATGAGACAAGAGTCCAGTCTTCAAAGGGGTGCTGAGGATTGGACAGAAAGGTGGCAGGAACTTAGGGTCCCCACCCTCACAAGGGCACTGACGCCTGCATGTCCAGTGTTGGGCTCCAGCTTGATATTCATGAGAACTTGTTCTTTTATCCTTCCTGTGTAGTCAAAGGAAAAGGAGGCTCAGAACAGTGAAATGAGTTCTCCATGATCCAGGACTAATATCTAATTCTCCTGTCTTCACTGCTTTATCTCCTTGCTGCTGGGAGATGGGACCAACCCAACGGAGGGGGTGAAGAGAGAGAAGAACGTGAAGAGGGGAAGGGCAGCAAAGAGAGACACACTGGAGGGGAACTTGTAGAGTCCGAAGGTCCTAGAGATGATATAGCCTCTGACCAAACATGGAGTGAAGCTCAGAGATGCAAAGCAACCTGTCCCTGATCACCCAGCAAGTTAGTGACTTAGCAGGCAGAGAGGAAGAATGGGGCCGTGGGAAGCTGAGTTGCTCCTGAGCTGAGCTGGAACTCAGGAGGGAAAACCCGAGGAAGAGAGGAAGTGCAGCTGCTCTGAGTCCTAATGGAGTGGAGCTGGGAGGCTGACCAGGCTTGGGAATCTCCTGCATCCCTTCAGAGGAGCAGCCCTGATCAAGAGTGAATTCAGAGGCAACTGGAATGGAGATGGGCCTAATTCAACATGTGGGGGACCTGTGGGGATGTTATGCATCAATTGCAGCAAATGTCTCTTGTATTTGCTGGGAGCTTCGTGCCAGGCAAAGGCCTCGGCACTTTGAATTAAGCCACATCCTGGGTCCACTGCCCTCTTGTGGCCATTCCCATACACTCTCCAGCAGGTGTTTGGGGTCTAGGGGCAGGGCCTGCCTGAGTTATTGTGTCTGCAGTGACTGGCAAGTGTTCAGTAAATGTTTGCTGAATGAGTAGATGAGACCATTTAATAATTGTACATTTCAGACTGACTCTGGGGTCACAAAACACATATAGCGAAGCCCAGATTTTCCAGCAGAAGATTTTTCCATCAGTATTTCCCCAGATCCTTAGAAATTAGAATTCCATTTGAATACAGAGTTACAAAGAATAGCAAAGAGAGAAATAAAGCCTTCCTCGGTGATCAATGTAAAGAAATAGAGGAAAACAATCAAATGGGAAAGACTAGAGATCTCTTTGAGAAAATTAGAGATACTAAGGGAACATTTCGTGTAAAGATGGGCACAATAAAGGACAGAAATGGTATGGACCTAACAGAAGCAGAAGATATTAAGAGGTGGCAAGAATACATAGAAGAACTATACAAAAAATATTTTCATGACCCAGATAACCACAATGGTGTGTGATCACTCACCTAGAGCCAGACATCCTGGAATGCGAAGTCAAGTGGGCCTCAAGAAGCATCACTACAAACAAAGCTAGTGGAGGTGATAGAATTCCAGTTGCGCTATTTCAAATCCTAAAAGATGATGCTGTGAAAGTGCTGCACTCAATATGACAGCAAATTTGGAAAACTCAGCAGTGGCCACAGGACTGGAAAAATTCACTTTTCATTCCAATCCCAAAGAAAGGCAATGCCAAAGAATGTTCAAACTACTGCACAAATGTACTCATCTCACACATTAGCGAAGTAATACTCAAAATTCTCCAAGCCAGGCTTCAACAGTACACGAACCGTGAACTTCCAGATGTACAAGCTGGATTTAGAAAAGGCAGAGGAACAAGAGATCAAATTGCCAACATCCAATGGATCACTGAAAAAGCAAGAGAGTTCCAGAAAAACATCCACTTCTGCTTTATTGACTATGCCGAAGCCTTTGACTGTGTGGATCACAACAAACTGGAAAATTCTGAAAGAGATGGGAATACCAGACCACCTGACCTGCCTACTGAGAAATCTGTGTGCAGGTCAAGAGGCAACAGTTAGAAATGGACATGGAACAACAGACTGGTTCCAAATCGAGAAAGGAGTACATCAAGGCTGTATATTGTCACCCTGCTGATTTAACTTATATACAGAGTACATCATGCAAAATGCCAGGCTGAATGTGGCACAAGCTAGAATCAAGATTGCCAGGAGAAATATCAATAACCTCGGATATACAGATGACACCACCCTTATGGCAGAAAGCAAAGAACTAAAAAGCCTGTTGATGAAAGTGAAAGAGGAGAGTGAAAAAGCTGGCTTAAAACTCAACATTCAGAAAACTAAGATCATGGCATCCGGTCCCATCACTTCATGGCAAATAGATGGGGAAACAATGGAAACAGTGAAAGAGTTTTTTTGTTTGCCCTTCAAAATCATTGCAGATGGTGACTGCAGCCATGAAATTAAAGGACCCTTGTTCCTTGGGAGAAAAGCTATGACAAACCTAGACAGCATGTTAAAAAGCAGAGACATTACTTTGCCAACAAAGGTCTGTCTAGTCAAAACTATGGTTTTTCCAGTAGTCATGTATGGTTGTGAGATTTGGACTATAAAGAAAGCTGAGCGCCAAAGAGTTGATGCTTTTGAACTGTGGTGTTGAAGACTCTTGAGAGTCCCTTGGACTGCAAGGAGATCAAACCAGTCAATCCTAAATGAAATCCTTAAAGGATTTATTAGGAAAGGAAATATTCATTGGAAAGACTGATGCTGAAGCTGAAACTCCAATCCTTTGGCCACCTGATGTGAAGAACTGACTCATTTGAAAAGACCCTGGTGCTGGGAAAGATTGAAGGAGGGAGGAGAAGGGGACGACAGAGGGTGAGATGGTTGGATGGCATCACTGACTTGATGGACATGAGTTTGAATAAATTCTGGGAGTTGGTGATGGACAGGGAAGCCTGGCATGCTGCAGTGCATGGGGTCGCAAAGAGTTGGACACGACTGAGTGACTGAACTAAACTAAACTTAGGAATTCTAGAATTCAGAATTAGAGAGTTGGAAGGGTCTTTGAGGTAGAAGGAGGGGATATGAGTTGGCAGGAAACTAATATTTTATTGAGTGCATTCTATGTGCTCGATTCTGGACCAAGCACTTTATCTGCTGACTTATTTGATATCCTCACAGCTCTGTAAAGTTGGTCCTTTCTCATATGATTAATGTGAAACAGCCCCAGAGTAGTTAAATGGCTTTATCCAGGCTATGTAACAAGCAAGGTGGAATCAGAATTTGAAGCCATTCAGTCCAACTCTGCTATTCCCTTCCATGAGCACTGGCATCAGTGTGCCATGTGACTTGATGACCTTAAGTCACCTGGGAGTAGTTTGCCCTTCACTGGGATGAGGTGTTAATAGGTGATGCTCCCGGCTCTGTCCAGGTGCCATTTCTGGTACCGCGTGGCTTGCTGTCCAGCCATTCACCTTCACAGATCAGTTTAGAGGGGAGACTTGACCAGGTGTTGGATCATTCTACAGGGCCCCCTTCCTCAGAGCTCTTTTCCCATCTGAGCATCTGTGTTTGCATCTTGTGTTTTAGAAATATTCTTTGCGGAGCAGGAGGGAATGGGGACCAATCCCTGTGGGGCTGTATGGCCCTGAGCGACTGACTTGTCTGTGAAGGTTTTGGGGATGTGGCCATGATTTAATGCCAGGGCACAAGGGACTCCCCCAGTTCAGAGAACCCCACAGCCCTGGGAGAAAGTGGGAGAGAGGAGCGGAGGAGGCCTGTAGTGGGTTGGGTTGGAGGGGGCTCAGGCAGCCTCTGGGTTGGCCAGGCCAGATAAGTGTGCCCTGATTTACAAAGAAATGGAAAGATGGAGATAATTGCTCTGTGAGAAATGGAATGGCCTCAGAACACAGATAAGTTTTCTCCCTCCATCTTCAGAGGGGCTGGGGGCTGGGGGCACAGCTGCTGCCTGCCTGGGAATGGGAAGGCTGAGGCCTCAGAGCTCAGGGCTGTGTCTGTAGGAGAGGGAGGCGGATGCTTCATGAATTTGTTGGTTTCTACCCCTTTGTCTTCCCGTTCCTCCTCCCCCACCCTGGAGATATGCTGCGATTTCTCTCCAAGCCTGACTAATGCCAAGGCCACTTGGTCTCTGCCGGGCTTGAGGGCACAGGGGCAGGCCAGCCTTCTGACCCTGATTAATGGGCACTGCAGTTCTCTGTGGTGCCGTTTTCAGGATTTGCAGCCCGAGGTTTCCCAGGCGAGGAGAAAGCAGAATTTCCCGGTTTGGTGGAGCCCTAGCACGAGGACGTTTACCGTGTCTCAGGAGGTGACTAATCCCGATTGATCCCAGTGGGCGGACACCTGGCAGGGCCTCCATGTTGAAGCTGGGAATTTCTGCTGCTCTTCTGCGGTCAGGGAATCAC
The DNA here is from genome assembly GCA_024291935.2 of Okapia johnstoni. Classification (NCBI taxonomy): domain Eukaryota; kingdom Metazoa; phylum Chordata; class Mammalia; order Artiodactyla; family Giraffidae; genus Okapia; species Okapia johnstoni. Next base: position 80,697,350 of record CM044307.1, read on the forward strand.
TCTTTTGGAGATTAAGAGCTACGGATTTATTTTTTAAACTTTTTTAAGTGCAGGGAGATTAGAAAGCGTTCAACATAAGCCCAGCCCCTGGAGGGATTCCTGGAGGGTAGGAGGCTTCATCAAGGCGAAGGGTGAAGCTCTTAATTATGGGCTGATCGTTTCTCCTCTTTTCATCTCGCACTAATCAGACCCCAGCAGGGCCAGTAAACAGAGCGGGGCTCCGGGACTGGGAACCAGCTGAGAGCAGTGGAGAGATGAAGGGGAAGGTCAGCTAGACGGGATGTTAACCTTGGCATTTACCCCAATGAGTGCAAACTTGGCTTTTTTGTTTTATTCAGGAAAAAAACAGAGAAGTGTGTGTGTGTGTGTGTGTGTGTGTGTGTGTGTGTGTGTGTGTGTGTGTGTGTGTATTCTATAAATAGAAGATAGAAATCTCTCCATATATACCCACACGCTGGGAAGAATGTGAGGCGTTTGCTTTATCAGTCTCACTCTGGGGTTTGCTTCTGCCGCGTCCGGAGCCTGAAAGCGCCTTTTCATGAGGCTCTCGGAACTCCAGTCAGTCCCCCCCACTGACTGCAGCTTGAGCTATTGAGTGGGCTTCAATGCCCGCCTTGTGCTGGTTCCGGGAACAGACATACCCCGGCACTGGCGGGTTGCCCAGGCAGGAGTCTGTGAATTGGTCTCAGGATGTCGTGGGGCCCACTGTATCCGTCGCCAACAGACTGATGTCTCTGCGGTGTAATGTCAGTGCAGGGTGGGATGCCTCGCACGGTGAGACCTGCTGGCAGCACAGGTTTTGGTGGCCTCTGTCAGGACAGACACAGGCAGTGTGGCTAGTCCTGGGGCTTGGGACGGCTGAGAGGTCCACGGGAGGCGGTTAGCTGTAGAATTGACAATTTGTGGAGTCGACAAAGATGGTTTGAGCCCCCTCTCTGTACCAGCAATGCTCTGGGTGCTGGGGATGGCAGTGGACACGATAGGCCAAAACCCCTGCCCTCAAGCAGTGTGTTTGTGTTTTAGTTGCGTGCTAGGAGACCTGGGCTCAATCCCTGGGTCAGGAAGGTCCCCTGGAGAAGGGAATGGCAACCCACTCCAGTGTTCTTGCCTGGAGAATCCCATGGACAGTCGAACCTGGCAGGCTATACTCCATGAGGTCAAAAAGAGTTGGACACAACTGAGCAAATAATACACACACGCAGAAAGGGAAGGAAAATGATGGACAGGTTCTAAGGCTCCAAGAGAAGAGCTGAGGCCATATCCAGATGGTTCATATACGAGAGGAGCACTTTTCAAAGTGAAGACAACCGTTCAGCAAGGTAGGACAGGGACAACAAGCGTGTGGCACCCATGCATCCCTCTCCCATCCTGTGCCTGCAACAGACATCACTAACCAACCGTGACGTGTTCCCTTCAGCCCCATTTCTCAGGAGAGCATTCCAAGTAGCTACTACCAATCGATCCCCAGCATTGTGACTGGAAACCTCCCAGGGCCCAGTGCCTGACCACCACCACCCCTGCTGCCCATGCAAAGTTGCTGAGAAGGAAGGGCTCCCCGGAGGAGACTGGGATGGACAGAGCACAGGTTCCAGGTACATAGACCAGGTTCTAGTGTCCAAGATTTTGGCACATTCAGGATGACAAGGCAGGTGGTGGAAGTGAAGCAGGTGGGGGAAGATTTTTGCACAGATGGACCGTGAGGTCATCACAACTGATCCTGGGGCAGAGGCCATCTGTTTGCCTGCCTGCCCTCTGCCCTGGTTTTACGCATCTTGCCTAATGTGAGCAGCTGTGTCTGGCCAGGTGTTTGTTTCCATCAGAGAGACAAGCTGGATTCTACAGGTGCTGGTGCTGGCAGGGGCCCAGGAGAAGTCAGGATCTTCAGAGGATGCTGCCAACTCTAAGATCTGTTCAGCCTGCAAGGCTGACCCAGGCCAGGACAGAAGGCCCAGGCGAGGCGGAGGGATCCTTTGCTGTGATGTCTCTTTAATACCCAGTGGTAGAGTCCCTTTAACACCAGATGCCAGGCACAGAAGGCCCTCAAGTGTTAGCATAAACAGGAGGATACGAACTCTGAGGGTGCAGATGGTCGGAACTGAGACTTCCTCCAGACTTGATGGAGAGGAGCAGAGTTGACCAAACTAGTATCCCGAAGAACTCTGTTGCTACAGAGGTCACTAGAAAGTTCTATGGGAAAGACTGGCTGAAACAAACAAACAGGTGTCTTTACTCTGGGTCTTCCCAGAGCCCAGGGTCTGCAGATACACTGTGAATATTTAAGATGAGGACATAGCATGCAGCATTTCCTGAACTTAGTCACTCATGGCAACCTTGGTCTGGGAGATTTTATCAATAGCTCATGGGACTAGTGCTTCATAGAACCCAATTTTGGAAAATGCCTGCCAAAGTTTCCCTTGTTGTCCACTTCTGCTCCACTGTGCAAACCCTCCTAGACTCTCCACCAGCACCTGCATGTTCCTGCCTCCATGTGCTGCCTTATGCAGTACTTGCCCCGAAGGCCCTTTATCTGCCCTCCCTTTCCGTATTCTGTCACTCAGTCATGTCTGACTCTCTGCAACCCCACAGACTGTATGTAGCCCGCCAGGCTCCTCTGTCCATGGTCCATCTTTAGTCCCAGCTGCTCCACCAAGTTTTCCATAATCCTCCAGGGGACTCAACTGCTTGCTGCTTTAGTCTCTGAAAATGGACTGTAGTTGACTTGGGTTATTTCTTTGCATCCTGGAAGCATAGCCCGGGGCTGGGCAAGTAGTACTCCAGGAGTTTGATTAGTTAAGGCCCTGCCAGGTGTGCAGTGTAGCTGTACCTGTGGGCAGGTGTGAGCCTCACCTCCAGTTGAGCAGGTGTAAAGCAGCCAATCGGGAAAGAAATTTCTCCACCTCTAGAACTTCACTCCCTTCTTCTGAGGCTTACTGTGTGGGAAGCATGGACCAGAGGGGAGGGAACTGGCTGAACTGTTTACATGTTTTCTTCCTCTGAAGAGAAACCAGGGGCATTTTCTTATTTAATTATTAATGCCCCGAATCAGATAGTGCCCGCTGTGTTAACCTCTGTCACTCCGAATGGAGTCAGCCTAATAACCACGAAGGCAGGATTGATTTTCCCTCAGTCACCTCATAAGCATATGTCTTTGGGATCTGTCCTCAGAGAGAGAGCCTGGGGAAGCCCCATTAAAGTTAATGGCGATGAGTTTCCCCCATGTGGGGACGGCTCCTACGTGGCTGCTCTTCACTCCACCTCAGTGAAGTGGCTGAGACAAGTAGAGACACATTTTCTCAACAGTTCCCAAAAGGAACTGACTGGCAACAGCCTAGGACTTGACCTGAGTTTCAAAGCATTTACCGACACGTCGGAAAGATGAAGTCAACATGCTGGCAAAGATGTCAGGGCAAGATGGGAGGTGATGAGCGCTGGACCGTGTGGCCAGGCTGTAAGCTAGATGAGTGCAGCGTGCCTGGCATGCTGTAGGTGCCAAGCCATGCAGAGGGGAGGGTGCCTGGGCGTGGATGGTGTTTGGATGTGCAGAACTGAGGAAGAAGGGCATTGAGGGCAGGGGAGCAGTGTGAGCAAGGCTCAGGGGTGAGAAAAAAACCGAAAGTGAGACCAGTGTGACCTGGGGAGGAGGGAAGGGTGGCAAGGTTGCATCTTTTAGACTGGCCATGTTCAAAGAAAAAGCCTGAGGGCTGAGGGGGTCCTAGAGGTGTCAACTCTTGTACCCGCAGGCTGGCATCTTTCTCCACAACCACACCACCACGGAGGCAGACTTGGCCTCAGATGGGAACTTTGTGAGTACTGGTGACAGGCTGTTCGAGGCTTGGGTGTGAGCTCTGGAGAGCACCCTCTGCTCTGTAGCCTTGATACACTCCAATAACTGAGGAGTGAGGCCTCAGACCCAGTGTGAACGCCACCTGGCTGGTCACGTCCTGTGCTCCCGCACCCGCTTCCACCTCCTGTGTTCTTCTCCAAACACCTGTTACCCTCTCTGTGCCCTGGTGTCCAGGTATCTCAGTGGGAATCAGCCAAACTGTCCTGTCCAGATTTGACTCAGAGGGAAAGGTTTTCACAAAGATTTAAACAGATCTCCTCAATTATAGCCATGATCCAAGTTACTTCAATTTGCCACCCCTCTCCCGCCAGCACAGATCAAAAGCAGCCAGAGCCCAATCTCTACTAGTCCAGGTGGCCTCACCCTTTGATATTCTAGGCTTCATAAATTTGAAGATGCAGCTGGGGGTGGGGGTAGGGCAGGGTGGGGTGGGGGGAAGTCCTCTCAGGAAAATGCTCGAGATTACAGGATGGGCCTGGCTCAGATGGTAAAGAATCTGCCTACAGTGCAGGAAACCCAGGTTCGGTTCCTGGGTTGGGAAGATCCCCTGGAGAAGGGAATGGCTACTCACTCCAGGATTCTTGCTTGGAGAATTCCATGGACAGAGGAGCCTGGCGGGCTACAATCCAATGGGTTCCAAAAACTCAGACACAACTGAGCGACCAACACACAGGATCAGCCAAAGTAATGAGACAAGGACTTCCCTGGTGGTCCAGTGGCTAAGACTCTGACCTCCCAATGCAGGGGGCCCAGGTTTTGACCCCCGGTCAGGGAACTGGATCCCACATGCCCACAACAGAGATCGAAGATCCTTCGTGCGGCTAAGACATAGCACAGCCAAATAAATAAATAAATATTAAAAACACCACAACAGAGTAAGGAGACAAGGCCATGGAGAGAATCTGGACCAGGCATCCTCCGCCTTGGCATCAGACTTTGTATGCCTTTCTGCGTGTCCCTTTGTTTCTTTATCTGATGCCGGGTCAGCCTAACCTGTACCTGAAAGAAGATGCCCATCCCCCAAACTCAATGCCTGTCTTGGGCGGTTCCTTCTCTTCCCAAAGGTGAAGGTCTCACATTCTCTGAGAGGAGAATGCATTGAAATGCCCGGCAGCTCTAGCACTGTGGGGCCCAGGGAGTGCGGAGCCATCTCTCCAGGCGCTGATGGAGATGGCAGGGTGAGCCGGTGGGGGAGTGAGGAGTGGCTTCGGCTGGTGACTCCTGGACTCTGCAAATTGTGCAGAATTGCTTTTCTCTTTCGGTTAGCCGATTTTCAGAATCCATTTACCCAAATTATTTCCAGATCTCAAACAGAGAGAAAAGCCTCATTAATCATCAATTGGACCCCCATGGTTACATAGAATTTGTGACAATTTGTTTATCTTTGAAGGAGCTGCTAAGAAAGAGTTTAACGAGGAAAGTACTGGGGCAGGGGAGGAGAGAGTTTAACCTTTCACGAAGGCAGTAGCTCCATCTGGCTTCCCTCTGAGTACAGCCTGGGGGCATGTGCAGCATCCTTGCCACTCTTCACTGCCCCCAGAAAGGGCGAGCGCTTCCTCAACGGTAAACTCGGGCCAATGGAATAGAAATCCTCAAGCATTTCAAGCCTGGGGACCCCTTTTCGATGTCAAAATACTTTCTATACCATCCCTGCCCCCAGTTGTTAGAAGCTGCCTTTTTTTTTTTTTTTTAGTGTGGCTGATTGAGAATAAAAGCTCTTCTGAATTTGGTAAAGCTTTTAAGCAAATCACAATCACATCTATGAACACATGAAATATAGCGCTGTCGCTCTGAGTCACAGTGTTCTTTCAGTCTGTAGCTGATGTTGGAGCACATATGGATTGCAGGTCCTCTGGAGGTAGCTCTGGGGCCCCCTGCATCCCTACTAGGGTGGGAACCCTCGCCAGTTCTCTAAGGCTATAGAACCATGGAGTCCTGGACAGGACGGTGCCTCAGAGTTCATTTCAGCCACTCCTACCTTAATGGTTCTCTGCCTCTGAGGAGCCCTCTGATAGGAAATCCTCAGTTCCAGGCACCCCAGGGGGTTGGCATCTGTGTAGGCCCACTTAACACCTGTCTCAGGCTGTCACTTCAGGGGCTGGGATCAACTCTACAAGCTGCTTCCTCAAAGCCCCTTACCAGACTGTCCAAGCCCTTCACCTGCCGGTGGGTATGATGTGCAGAGACATATCACCCTGGGTGTCAGTAGGTGATAGCCCATGGGAGCAAGAGAAGCAAGGGCCAGCGATCTGGGCAACTTGTTTGACCAGAGCTTCCAAGAAGGATTTTCTCAGCTTCATTGTACCCAGGGCCACACCAGATATCTTTCTTCTTTGTCTTCACTGAAGGAAGGAGTCGAGAGAGGAAGTGAATCGGCAAAGCATAGCAAAGATGAGGGACTTTCCTCGTGGTCCAGTGGCTAGGATTCCCCACTCCCATTGCAGGGGATATGGGCTCCATCCCTGGTCAGGGAACTAGGATCTTGCATGCTGCACAGGGCGGCCGAAAAAAAAAAATGTTGACGGAGAAGGGACAGGGGAGGGTGTTGCTTTTAAGGCCGTAGAACAGAGGTTCTTGGTCCAAGGATGGGCTCAGGGGCCTCAGGACATCCTGAAATCACAGCCAAATGGTGTGCATATGGGCATATTTTAGGGGGGAAGTTCTGTAACTTTCATTAGATTCTAAAAGCAGTCCATGAACCAAAAAACTTTGAGAAGCTCTGGCCAGAAATTTAACGTTTCCCTGACTCAGGCTTCCCACTACCCAGTTACTCAGAACTGGTGAAGTGTCACTGTGTTAGTCAAAGCCTGCAAGTGTGAAATATCAGATGCTCATTACATGATGATGATGCAGAACTTTGCAGCTTAGCGAACCTCTTCCACCACTTCATGTAAGGCATCGCAGTGCCAAACAGATGCCTGGGAAGATGATGTGATTAATGACACTACTCTCTTTGTTCTTCCCTGCAGGGCCCAGGATGGTGCGCTCAGTGGCAGGACTCATTGTCTGCTCCCTCCTGCAAATCGTCCTCTCCCTGAACCCCGAGGACCCCAACGTGTGCAGCCACTGGGAGAGGTAAGATGTGGCTCTTGGACGGCCAGACACTCCCTGGGGGATTCACCCTGGCCTTGGCACTGTTGGGAAGCCATCCACCAAGGGCCTGCAGTCCAGCTGGGGACATAGCACAGATCCTGAAAGGCAGGCCAAACCCATGTAGATTCTGTTTGAGACTATGGGGGTGGGGATGAGGGTGGGGGCGCTGAGTGACAGGCAATGTAAATGAGGCAGTCTGGTAGTTGACAGTTTCTTTCCTGAATTCGCACTTCCAGCCACTTTACAGAGGAGGAAAAAGAGTTCCAGAGGGGTTCAGTGACCACCCCTATAAAGATGAGGAGAAGGGACTATGGTTCAGAGGTATTGTTCTCCAAGGCTGCAATGCTTTCCTGGTCTCCCAGGACTGGCAACAATGCAGCAGCTCAGATGTGCGGGGTGGCCAGCAGCCTGCCCCGAGGAGGGTAGGTGAGTGGGCCCTGCTGCTTCCCATCTGGTGGGCCTGGGGATGTAGGCTGACCAAGGAAGGGCAGCTGCATTCTGGCTGTGGCACTAGGTCCGGGGGGAACAGGCCAGGACCCTGTAGAGGACCTGACTTTGAAGTACAAGGTGAAAGTATTGATTTTGGTGAGCAGAAAGACAGTGACCAGAGACCCAATCAGGAAAAACCGAATTAAACCCTGGAATTGATTGGCCATGCTGACCAGGATGACTCTGCCACTTAGATGTTAATAAATCAAATGAATAAAATTAAGATGGGGACCCGATGGGGGAAGCGAGTGGGAGAGGAGGGCTGGTGAGTGGGGGAGGGGATCATGCTCCATGTCTGTGAGGGTGAATGTCTCAGCCCCACAGCAGGGAGTGTTCCCTCGCCGGGGGATCTGGAGGGACTGGCTGAGGAGGCAGAGGGATGCTGTTGTCTCCAGTGACCAGGTGCTCTGTGAGGGGTCCCGACAAAGTTGAGACTGGAGTGGAAAGGCTGGAGTGGAAGTGGGCTGCCCCTTTTGGGGGAAGTGGGAAGAACAGTGATGCCATCAGTGGTGAGATCTTGGTTCACGCCCATGTGGGGTTTTCCATCTGTTACCCTGTGACTTTCAGATGTCTCTGAACCACTTTCAGCCTATCTCTGTCTCTCTGAAATAGGGGGCATAATTACCCCTGCCTCACAGGCTTGTTGGATGATCAGGGTACCAGTTTCCTGAAAGGGCTTTGAGGACGGTGAAGCTCAATTATTGTCTTTTCTTGTTGACGACTCAGCTCTGCAGGGACAGTTAATGTAGATCCTACTGTACATCAGGCCCCCTGAAGAGCAGAGGAAAAGCAGAGTCTCTTGGGTCCTCTCTGCCCAGACTCTGATCCCTTAGGTCTGGGGCGGAGCCTATGCAGATTCAGTTTTATAAGCTTTCCATGTGACTCTGAGGGGATTCCAGGCCCCTTACCCCTCCCAGTTTGGGGGAATGTAAATTTTTTTGTCCCCAGTAGGTGAGGGAGAAAGCAGGTGACTTCCACATTAGTCTTTGGTTTGCAGACTTCAGTCTTATCCACCTTTCCCAGCTAGGGTACCATTGCTTCCTGCTGATGTCTGTGCTATATACTAGCTTCTGGGAGGCCTCCTTCCTGTCTGCTCACCTCTGCCTTCCCAGTGCCTCCGACCTCTCCTCCAGGAAGGCTTCCCTGATGGCAGGGCCCACCCTGACTTCCCTCTTCTCTGAGCGCCATGTGTACCAGTGGGTCAGTTCAAACTTAAACCAAACTCTAATTTTCTAAATCTGCCCAACACGAACTCCTTTGGAATGTGAAAATATTCTGATCCAAACCCGCACTGTGCAGGCATCATGGGCTGTTTGGGCAATCAGCTGAATTACTGCTTTGATGGATGAACAAGGAGAGATTCCAGCAGCTAAAAGGAGGTCAAGGGGTTCTCCAGCCCCAAGGCGGGAGACTGTGCAGTGAGGCCCATGTCACCAGGCACCCCTTTCTTCATGGTTCTTCCAATTGTGCTCCACTGCCAGCTGCGCATGGATGAGTCTAGTCTGTGTCATCCAGAAACACACCCTGTTCCCCAGAGACCACTTAGGGAGAATTTCCCAGTTGGATTAGTGCTTCTGGCAGGCTCCTCCTTAATTATGCCCCTCCTCCGTAAAACCCAGCAGAAAGACCTCCTCTGGCTAGTAAAGCCCAGCTCTACAAGATTAATCTGGCCCCTCATTAGCATGTTGGCAAATGACCATGTTAAACCACCCAGCCATGAAACCAGGGACACACGCTCCACCCAGAAACTTGGAGTTGGTTCAAGGTCTGGTTGTCTGACTTTCTTGGCATAGGGCCCCTGGCAGAGCCGGATCTGTCCCCCATGACAATCTCCCCACCGCCTCTGTTGAGCTGATGCCCTTTCTCTGAGCATCCACTGTTCTTATCTGTGCTGGGAGAGACACCTGATCCCCTATGTGGGGAGTCTGGTCAGTGTGTGGGTTTTGCTCCCCATTCCCTACTGTGATCAAGGAGGATCTATCCCTCAGTGCCCAGCAAGGAGGTGAGTCACTGCCAGTCGTATAATGATGATGGCCAGCATCTATTAGACACTGATGGTATACCCATTAAGCTGTGTAATATCTTTTGTTGAGCATTTTACCTGTGTCATCTTGCTTTACCTTCCCACCACCCTGAGAGATGCTATCATTGCCTTCCATAATCCTCACAGTAACTGTATGAAGTCCCTGGTAATATTTATCATTTACAGACATGGAAATGGAGGCTTATATCAGTTAAGTATCATATCTAAGGATATATTGCTAACAAGTGACAGAGTTCAAACTTGACCCAGAGCCCCTGCAGCCTTACCCATTTGTTCTCTTGCCCCTAAGACTCAGTAGAGATGCAGGAGCCCAGGGTCATAGACTTTCAGAGCTGGAAGGGGCTTTGGGATGTCAGGGGCAGGCGACGAGCTCAGTTTCTCCAAGCATGGAGGTAAACAGGTCCGGGTCGTTTCTGTGTAGACATGTGCCTCAGACGTGCATCTCTAAGGTGCTGGTGTGGTGGCTCAGCAGGGGCCTCCTAATATCCTCCGTGCGGCAGAGACAGAATTTCCCACCACCCCGAGTCCGTGTGCATCGCTGACAGCTCTGGCTTCCTCTTCCTGAGCTAGAGACCTCTGACATTTCTGGTGGCAGCGATCCTGATGGGGATCCACTCAAGGGGGCTGGCCTGCCCCAGCCCTCCTCCCTCAAGTAAACCGACAGTTTCCTCAGGCAAAGCAGACGGGCTTTTATAGCTTGGACCTGGCCATCTGGCCCAAGTCAGTGAGCCTTCTGGGGGAAAGCGCTGAATAATACCAACTGACACAAAATTAACTCCTGAACTCTCAGCTGAGGTCCTCTTCCCTCCTGCACAGAAAGTGTGATCCTCACTTTCCACCCCAGCGTGAGTGCTTTCTCATAGCATTCCTGCCAGTGCGGGCAGGTAGAAAGGCTTACTTTGGTAAAGCCGAGAGCTGCTTCCCAGTGGCTTCGACCCACTGGTCCAGTTTACAGCTAATAGCCAGGTAACAAGATGCCGCTTTGATCAGAAGGTCTGGGGGCATGGCCTCAATGCATCCCCAGCTATACTAGGGACATAATAGAGCAGAGGGTACCTAGGTGACCTTGAGGAAGTCACTTAACCACCCTGATGCTCTGTTTCTTCATGTGTAAGATGAGGCTAACACCTCCACTACCTGCCTTATAAGGTGAGGATTAAGAGGGCTTAAAACCTTTAACATAGAACATTCAAATATGAACAGTTACTGGTACCAGCTGTGTGACCTGGGCAAACCACCTCTAAGCCTTTGTTTCTTCATCTATAAAATGTGACCACTTATTTCATAACGTTGCAGCAAAGATCAGCTTCCATACATGCACTTTGAAAACCATAAAGATCTGAACAAGCATAAAGTATTTTAAAACGTGCTGGCTTTGGGCCTTCCAGAACCAAGTATAATAAACGCAAACTTTTCTTTATTCGTTCTCTGTTAAATGAACAAATAAATTAGAACTTCAGAAGATGAGCTGGAAAGATGAGCTTCAAAAGACTGTAAGGGGTGTGTCCTGCATGTTACCTGGGGTCGGGAAGGTTTGAAACCCGAGAGTACCCAGGGCAGGAGGAGAATGGAGTCAGGCAGGGGAGGTTGGAGCCCTGGACACTTGGCTGTGAGGCCTGGCTCCCCCGGGAAGGGAGACCCCATCCTGAATATCAGCTCCACCTCCCAAGAACTGACCACAGCTTCCATCTCCTGTCTGGTTCTCAGCTATGCCGTGACCGTCCAAGAATCATACGCACACCCCTTTGATCAGATCTACTACACGCGCTGCACAGACATCCTCAACTGGTTCAAGTGTACCAGACACAGGTGAGTACCTCTCTCACAGAGTAGGTAGAGGGTGGGTGAGGGAAGGGAGAGGCAAGCCTCAGGCTCACCTTCCTACAAGTCGGTGAAAAGCCTTCTTAGTAGATGGAGTCAGTGCACCCCCTGTATCCCCTTGGTACCCACTCCTGGTATTCACCCAAGAGGCGCTGCTGAGGGCTTCTTTGTAGTCAGAGCAGCTCATGGGCAGGGCAGGTGGAAAGTGCTGGAGAATGATTACCCTTGGGGGCATCCCTCACCCCAATAACAGATGGGGAGTTAGTGGAAGAATATCTCAGCTTCCTTACCCTTAGGGCAGAGGGGCCAACTCTGAGGCCTATTCTGCAAAGATTTGTGGTCCTCAGGGGTACAGAACCCCAGACGCCCACAGCAGTGAGCTGCTCAAAAGCACACCCTGAATGGCTGCCTTAACTTCCCTGTCTCATTTTTCCATGCCCCTCCCAGTGCTTCCTGGGATCACCTCCTAGATAAACTGCTTGCTTTTGAATCCTTGTCTCAGGGGCTGCTTCTGGGGGAAAGCTAACCTTAGAGGGCTCCTGTTGGAGCAGATGTAGTCCCACCCAGGGGACCTGGCTTGCAGAACAGAGTGCAGGCTGGATTCCAGAACCTCTTGGTGCCTTAGCCACGCTGCCCATGGGAAGAGCTCCATCTGAATGGTTGCACATGGGAATCCTGCTCCCTTGTCTGCAGCCCTCCTGGAAATTATGCTGTGCTCTCATGGCACTGGGGAGGGAAAAGAGGAAGGAAGAGAGAAAGTCTTTTGATGGATGATCCTGGGCAAGTCATTATATTTTGGAATTCCCTGTGTACTCATCAAATTGTAGTGACCCTTGCCCTATGTGGCTTCCCTGGTGACTCAGATGGTAAAGAATTCACCTGCAATGCAGGAGACCTGGGTTCCATCCCTGAGTTTGGAAGATCCCCTGGAGAAGGAATTGGCTACCCACGCCAGTATTCTTGCCTGGAGAATTCCATGGACAGAGGAGCCTGGTGGGTCATTACATATTCGATGAGTACATAGGAAATCCCAAAACAGAATGGCTTGCCCGGGGTCATCCAACAAAACACGTTCTCTCTTCCTTCCTGTTTTCTCTCCCTAGTGCCCTGGGGTTGCAAAGAGTTGGACAAGACTGAGTGACTAACACTTTAACACTTGCCCTACATACCTGTAGGATCCAGTGAAGTCAGGGATGTACAAATACTTTGAAAAGAGCAGGGGAAAGTGGAGAAAACGAGGGGTTAGTTATAGGCAAGCTAGCTTTGTTACTTAAGGGAGTGATAATTCAGCAGATGAAGGGTCAGTGAGAAAGAGGATGCCTGGTAAGCCTGTTTCCTGGTTGTTGGGCATCTGTGTTGCCTCCAGATTTCTTTTGCTTCCTTCTTGTGGGCCTGGTTGCTCTTTGATGTTATGTAGGAATCATGCTGGGAAGAAACATGGATAGGGAAACTCACTCTGTGCTGAAAAGCCAAAGTCCTCATTTTCTTTGGGGGTTTTGCTAGTAACTTGCTGTGAAACATTGAAACATTGAACATAGATATAATAGCTGCTTTAAAATCCTTGTCTGCTAATTTTAACATCTGCGTCATCTGAGAGTTGGTCTTCATTGATTGCCTTTTCTTTTATAAAGGTACAATTTTCTGGTTTCTTTATGTGTCTAGTAATTTTGAATTGTATTCTGGGCATTATGAACAAAAGAGACTGAATTCTCTTATGTTCTCTTATATTGCTATTTCTGGTTGTTTGTTTTAGCAGCTAATTAATTTGGCTAAACTCAATTTCCAAACTCTGAATTCAATATTTTCAGGCTTTTCTGGACCATTTGTAACCTGCCCTCCACACATGCAATTCAGGGCCAGAATTTTGGGCAGAATTTTTTACAAAGAATATGGGACTTCCTCTTTGTGGTTCTCTCCTTTCTAGGGTTTTCTTTGTCACTTTCTAGTTACTGGGTTCACCCTCAGCTTGTCCTATGATTCTTCAAACCAGTAAGGCAGTGTGTCCTCTATCTGAATTTTAGCCACCTGGAGTATTGTTGACTGGGACCTACCCCTGGACTCATCTTGTCCCGTGTCATTCCCTTCTTCTGAGTGTCTACTTCCCTCCAATATCTGCCTTTGTTCTCTCTCTAGTGCTTTTTAGGTAGGTTGTTTTGTTCCCCCCCCCCCCAAATTGCATAGTTGTTTGCAGAAGGGTGGGTCTGATAGGAACTACTCAGCCCTTACTGCATCCCCTTCACCTCCCCTAATTTGCCAAGGTAGCTGCCTGTCGCCCTGGTCAAAGGCAGAGGCAGAAAGAGAAGTCCTGCTCCCTCTCTGACTCTGTCAAGCCCTGTGCCAGAGCCAGGTTTGCTTTGAGGAGTGGCTTTGTTGGGTACTTGGAGGCTGGAGCTGCCGTCCATCACCACTGGGGAAGGGTGAGTGAGCGGCTGCTTATTAAAATAGGCTGCATTTCTGGAACATGAATTATTTTGCTAAATTATTGAGTTGCTTTGCTGCTTTCCTGATGCCCTGGAGTGTGCCTGCTGACAGCTGCGCCATCAGTCTCCTTCAGTGCGGGATAGCTTGTTTGAACACAGCATCCATCTGATAGCAGCCTGGCCTCTGGCCCCTTCTGTCTCCTGTTTCCCACCCCAGCACTGGGAATCAGCAAAGATGGGCAAGCGAGAAGCAATGGGGGACCTCTCTCCTGGGAGGCTTTAATGGTGCTGAGACTGCCTCTCCACTGAAAGGGCTTGGGGATAACCCTGTTTGGTGGGAGACATGGACTGCATGACCTCTGGGTCAACCCTGAGTCATTCTTCATCTGGGAGGCTTGTACAACTCCCGAGATTGCCGGGAGCTGCCTCCCTGTGCCGGGGAAGTAGCTTTGCTTGGAGGCTGGCTTACCTTCCGTTATGGGCTTTTGACAAAGTAGAATGACCTTAGTTTACGACATTCCCAAATATCACAGATTTCCCTGGAGTCCCACACTGTCATTTGTCGTAAAGTGAGCACTGTAAGGACTGGGAGGGCTGGCCCAGCCCATACTGTCGGATTCCCTGCCCAAGTTAGCCTGACCCTCCATGTTAAAGCAGAATATGGATATCTCCAGTGATGGGGCCCTGCTACTCTGCCCTCCAAGCAGGGGTCCCCAGGGCTGGCTCTCCTGGGGTGCTGGTGGAGAAGTAAAAGAGCTCTGGCTTCAATTCCCAAGGACTTGGGTTGAGTCCAGCTCTGACCTTGGGAAGTTACTTCCTCTCTCTAGTTTTTAATAACCACTTCAGATCTCCTCCATTTTGACCTTGTGTGTGAGGAAGGGGCTTTGCCTGTCTCCCCAATTTTGACTCCCTCTTTAAGGACTCCGTGGTGGCTCAGTTGGTAAAGAATTTGCCTGTAATGCAGGAGATCCCGATTTGATCCCTGGGTCAGGAAGATCCCCTGGAGAAGGAAATGGCTTCCCACTCCAGTATTCTTGCCTGGAGAATCCCGTGGACAGAGCAGCCGGACAGGCTACAGTCCATGGAGCCATGACTGAGTGACTAACACTTTCAACTTTGGACTCAGTCCTCACACTATCCCTTCCCTTGTCTTACTGCTTCCCAATGGCAATCCCATAAGCCTAGCAAGCCACCCAGTAGGAACTGTCGCAGGGCTCAGTTCCCACTGGCTTAAACCCAGTGGCTCTGAAATGAGAGTGACTTCGGTTTGCATCCTGGCTCTGAAACTTTTAGCTGTGTGACCTTCAGCAAGTCATTAACTTCTCACTTTTCTCATCCACAAAACAAAGGGGGAGTTTTCATAAAACAAAATAAGAAGAAAAACTCTAAGAAAGAAAAATAAATAAATAAAGGGGGGCATAATAACGCTACTGTCTCAGAGAGGGACTGGAGTGAAATTTTGCCTGCAAGTGTGTCTGGCACAGGGCGAAGTCTCAACACCGATGCCAGCATCAGAACTGGAATCCAGGCCTCTGACTCCCTGTCCAGAGCTTCTGCTCTCTGGATCTTAGCTTCTTCATCTGTAGAGCTGGTGTTCGTTCTGAGCCTTCCCAAGATGGCGTCCAAAGCTCTTCCTCAGGCGGTGTTATTTTTGGTGTGGGGGAGATTGACCTACTCTCTGGGACCCAGTCAGACTCAGGGGGTCCTTTGGCTGACTTGGCTTCGGTTCTCTAGTTGGGTGGACCAATCCCCAAGGAGCCATGAGCAGTCATGATTGGGGTGGTGGCAGTTGGCATAGAAACTGTCAGGGCCCAGCTCCTGTCCAGGTCACCCCGTGGGCTGCTCCAGCCCCGAGTCTGGAGGTTTTCAGGAGAAGCCTGAATCTACAATGCAACCCCAAAAGTATCTTCTGCAGCCCTTCTAAATATCACTCTGAAGGGACTGGGGAAAAATCAGCAGGTGTAGCAAACACTGCCGAGTCAGTAATACATTCTGCCTCACAATGGCCAAGATTTCACCATCGATTTTTCTTTATTGTGTTCCTTCATATACGAGGCTGCCATGCATTTTAAAGTCATTATTGAATGGCATCCTTGATATAGCTTAACACAAATATCATTCTAACAGGAGTGATTGATTTTCAATACTTTCAAGTGGCTTTCTCTCCCGTGCCTTAGGATCAGTTATAAGACGGCATATCGGCGTGGGCTGCGGACGATGTACCGGCGGAGATCCCAGTGCTGTCCTGGCTACTATGAGAATGGAGACTTCTGCATACGTACGTGGGAGTTGAGGTGGGGAGGGGTGGGCAGGGGGACCAAGGGGAAGGGAGGTAGCGCTGTCATCTAGGCCTTGGGCAGTGACCTGAGGGCTCCAAAAGTCCTTGCCTGCTGCCAGCTCTGGGGGGATAATGGGTCTGGTGCAAACACCTTAGCACAAATTTGTCTATCAGATCAGCCTCCTAAGAGGGTGGACGTAAGCACGTCAGTTCTAGGCTTTGATGGGGTCAGGAGAGTAGTGAACTCTTCTGGAGTGGTTGCCCTGAAGAGCAATGGGGAAGACGTGAAGGCCTGGCACAGAGCAGGGGTGCTCAAGGGGGAAGGAAGAGGTGAGTGGATAAATGGATGGAGAGGTAGAGAGATGCATGGATGGATGGAAGAGAGGAAGCGGGGAAGGTGAAATCCTTGGATGGCAAGATTGTAGTACCTAGAAGGAACATAGCAGAATAAGACTGAAAGAGGCTGATTCCAGTAATTGGGAGGATTTCCAAAAAGGACTGGGAAACACTGAAGAAAAGGTAGGTTCATGAAAGATACCTGTCAACTCTTCCCTTCTTTGTCTACAGAAAACTGAGGCCTTAGTGTCCCCAGAGAGATGAGGGCTAGGTTTCTGGCAGCGGCAGGCCTGTGGGTAGCGGGCACTGTTGTGCAGTAGGGGACACCCAGGAGCCTGCAGATCTGGGTTCTGGGTTTGGTCTCAGCCTCACATGCATGTGGCTTTGGGCAAATCACTCAACCTCTCTGGAAGAATGATTGTAGGGCCCTGTTGTCAGGCTCTTGGGGACTCTTTCCTACTCACCTCTGAACAATGGAGAGGGCTAGTATGGAGCTTTCTACTAGGTATTAGGGGTTCCCTCCATTGAAGGAAAGTGTCAGAAGGGTTAGGAGCCCCCTGTTTAATGGCTGAGAGAAGAATCCAGCCCCAGAGCTTCTGCCTCTTAATTTGGAGAGTGAGTTTCCTTTTTAGTATTCTCCTTGCCTTTTGAGAGGGTAAACCAAGTTAGCATCAGACAGAGAATTTGGGCAGAGTGGGTGTATTGATGTTGGGAATGAAATGACAATTTTCCCCTACTGATGTTACATCTCCCCTAATGCTAAAGAAACTCAATCCTAATTGCATTACAGGAATGAATGAAAAATGCTCTCACAAATAGATTCAATAATGACGGTTTTGCAGGAAAAGTACAAAGATACTCACCCAAAGCAAACCCCAGAAGGTTGCTTGCCAGGAGCAGGCCAGAGGACTGGGCTGGAACAAGGCCTAGGTCAACACTTCACCTACGAGAGGGCCACTGAGGGGACCCAGGTGTAGAAGTGAGATCAGGACCAAGGCTTTACTGCTGCTGCTCTGTCCGCTCAAAGCAGAGCAAGAGTTAGGTGTGGGGTGGGATGCGGGACTCATTAAGCCTGAGCAGGATGGATGTGAGTGGCCCGTTGGCGCTCAGGGCACAGCGATGAACCCGGGGAAATTATAAAGGAATTTTGGTCGTCAGCAAGGGCTCCAGGAATGGATGAGCACATCGCCTTTCTAATTTCCATTAGTGGATGTCGGTACAGCTCTTGGAAGATGAAGATGGGGCAGATGCAGAGTGTCCTGATTGCACAGGCTCAGCCTTGCTGACCATGAAGGGCAGCTTATAGCCTCCCACCTTCTCCTTATGTAACAGCTAGTGACTGCCTGCTGAGTCAGTGCCACAGGCCTGTCATGTCCAGGAAGCCAAGCTAGAACAGCCACTTTCAGGTCTGGAGACTTTTCCTAGGAGGGCACTACAGAGTTTCAGCTGTGAAATGGGGTATTGTGCACACTGGGTGATGGCTCCGAGGGGCAAAAGTCATACAGCCTGGGATTGCATCTCAGCTCTGCCACTGCCAGCATCTTCCTCTTTATCCTCCTTATCATTGTCTTCAGGGTACATACCCCATGTCAGGCACCATTCCAATCACTTTACATACATTAAGGCATCAACTCCTCACAACAGCCCTCTGGGGTAGCTACCCTTAGTTCTCCCATTTTACAGATGGAGGAACTGAGTCACAGAGCCATTAAGTAACATGACCAAGATCACACAGCTAGAAAGTGATAGGATTTGAATCTAGGCTGTCTGGCTCGAGTCTTCTCTGAGCCACTCTGGACATGCTGCTTCTCTTCAGGAATCAAGATGACCCCTCTCAGAACCTCAATTTCCACTCATGCAAAATGGGAATAGTAATACATTCACCACCAGGCACAGCACAGGGTAGGGGCTTAATACAGGTCACCTCCCCACTTCCTGGTTTTGGGTCTTAACATTTTGTTCAGTCTTGACCTTTAATTTCTCAGAAGTCCACTGATCCTCTCCCTGGGCAAATGCATACCACATAAACCTACATGTACACACAGCCCTTTGTACACAATTTCAGTGAGTTCATGGATCCCTTGAAACCTTTATGGGGTCCTTTGGACCATAGTGAAGAGTCTCTGCCATATGCTTGTGTTTATCCACTGCAGTTATGTTTGTTGCTTTCTATTATGCAAATGCTGGGGAATGTAGACTCCAAGGAGTGATGGTTGTTGCCTTGGGGAGCCTGCAGCCTGGTGGGAGGAGGTGGTCTGGTTCATGAATATGTGCAACAGAGAGTTGTCCATGCTTTGACAGGCATCTCTGGAAAGCAGGGTGCATAAAGGTGTTAAGATGAGAGGCTGTCTTTATAGCCACACCCACTTGTTGAGCATTAATGAGAAATCAGCTGCAGATGAGGAAGGCACCACAGGGTGTTTCAACACAGTATTTATTAAACGCGTGCGTTATCCTGCTTTGCAAATGTGTTAACTAATGGGGCCTGATCAAGGGAAATGGGTTTGGACTAGTGAGGGAGAGAGAGAAAGAGAGAGAGAGAGGGAGGGAGGGAGAGAGGGAGAGGAGAGGGAGAGAGGGAGAGAGGGAGAGAGAGGGAGAGAGGGAGAGAGGGAGAGAGGGAGAGAGGGAGAGAGAAAGTAGGGGGAATTTCCTTGGTGGTCCAGTGGTTGAGACGCTGTGTTCACAATGCAGGGGGCATGGGTTCAATCCCTGGTCAGGGAACTGGATTCCACAGGCCACAGTTAAGAAGAGTTCGCATGCCTTAACTAAAGATTCCGCATGCCGCAACAAAAATCAAAGATCCTGTGTGCTGCAACTAAGACCCGGCACAGTCAAATATATAAATATAAATAAAAGTAAATATTATAAAAAAAAGTATGGAGGATCGTGGGAGTGAGGGAAGAGGTTCATGAAGCAAGTGGACCCTGAGGTGAGGTTATAAGAGCAAGTTCCTAGGGAAGAGTACAAAAAATGATTGCAAACAACTATTATCTAGACTGAAAATGGGAGAATTTCACAGCCAGAAGGAAACTCTAAGATCATGGAAGTCAATCTTATCACAATACAGATGGGGCAGTAAGGTCCAGAGTGAGGAAGGGACTTTTCCCAGGTTCCCAAATCACAACTGGGGCAGGGCTAGGACTTGAACCTGGGTCCACAGACTTGATCTAGATCCTTTGATGCTGCCAACTCTACCTATTTCAAATTCATCCCTATATTTTCCTGGGGGCCAGTTCGGTGCGAGGGCACCTGTAATTTATGTGCTGATCGACACTGGGGGATGGAGTGCAGAGAGGGATGTCCATGCAGGTGATTTTAGGATGAACGGGAAACAAGGAATGAGAAGCAGGTTACAGGGCCAAGAGTTACAAAGCACCACAGCCTGGGTGGCTTAAACAGCACGAGTGTATTGTCCCTCCACTCTGGAGTTTGTGCGAGCTGTGTGTGTGCTATCTCCTAGTCATGTCTGACTCTTTGCGACCACACAGACTGTAGCCCTCCAGGCTTCTCTGTCCATGGGATTTCCCAGGCAAGAACACTGGAGTGGGTTTCCATGCCCTCCTCCAGGGGATCTTCCGGACCCAGGGATCGAATCCGTGTCTCTTGCATCTCCTGCATTGGCAGGCAGATTCTTCATCACTTTGTCACCTGGGAAGCCCGTTCTGGAGGTTAGAAGTCCAAAATCAGGGCATCAGGGTGTCCCTTCTGAGGGACCATCTGTGAGCAAAGATCTGTTCCAGGCCTCTCTCCTAGCTTCTGGGAGTTCCTTGGCTTGTGGCTCCATAAGTCTGTTCTTTGCATGACTTTCTTCTCCCGTGTATGTCTCTAAATTTCCCCACTTAAAGGACACTAGTCATATTGGATTAGGGCCTAGCCTGATGACCTCATTTTAACCTGATGACCTCTGTGAAATCCTATCTCCAAATAAGGCCCCATTCTGTGTTGCCAGGAGTTAGGACTTCAACAGATGGATTTTAGCAGGAGACAATTCAACCCATGACAGGTGGGTGTTAGCCACTACCAGGACTCTGTTGCTCCTTATTGTGACGGGAGAAAAGGGAGAGGGAACCAGCTAGTCCCCTACGGGCTTTTTCACCTTTCCACAAACAGCGGAGGCCCTAAGATCTTGGAACTTGTAAGAGGAAGAAATAGCAGTGAGAGGGTGAAGGAACGGGCCAGGATGTTGGGTGCTAGATGAGAAGCTTGTAAACCTGAAAACCTCCAAGTTCACCAGAGCCTGGGGGGAACCCATCCGATGCCAGAGTCTTTGGGACCCTGTACAAGAATATCACCTTTGCTCTGGGAAGGGGTAGGGGGATGTTGACCTCCCTCCAAAACCATCTTCCTGGAGTCTGCTTCTTGGCAGGTGCTAGGAGAACACTTACTTGGGAGTGACACCCTTAGCTGATTCTGCCACCAACTTGCTGTGCAATCTTGGGTAAGTCCCTTTGCCTCTCTGGACCCACTGTGGCATAGGATGGATCATGCCTGTGCATGGATGAAGGAAAGATGAAATAATAAATGAGTGTCCTTGAAAGCACAAAGCTTGGTACAGATGCAGGTTAGCCTATTTTTCTCCTTTTTGTACCATTTCCTCTGGCCCAGAACTGCCATCCTCATCCCAGAGCCCTTGGCAGTCCTTCTAGAACCACCTGCACCAGAGCTACCCACCCCTCCCATTATCTACAGAGACAGCTGAGTCCTGGCCACTCTTGGTTGTCCAGGTATCAAATATTTCCTGAAGATCATTGAGTACGAGCACATTTCCTTCTTTCTCCTTTCTTGCAAGATAGGGCAGTGGGCATTTTAGGAAGCTCTGTTCTTTGAAAATATTGGCCCTTATCAGACTTGATGAGCTGGGTTATGCTGCAGTAACAAACAGCACCCAAATCCCAGTGGCTTAAAACAATGAAGTTCTGTGTCTTGTTCACATTACATGTCCATTGAGGGCCAGCTGGGGCCTGCTCCTTGAAAACATCACCCCAGGGCCCAGGCTGATGGAGCAGTCACCCTCTGGGATGTTGCTGGTTGATATGACAGAGAGTAGAGGGCTTTGGCATGGGCTTCCCCAGTAGCTCAGCAATAACGAATCCGCCTGCCAATGCAGGAGACGCAGGTTCAAGCCCTGGGTTGGGAAGATCCCCTGGAGAAGAAAATGGCAGTCCATTCCAGTGTTCTTGCCTCTAGAATCCCATCGACAGAGGAGCCTGGCAGGCTACAGTCCATAGGGTTGCAAAGAGCTGGACAGGACTTAGTGACTAAACAATAAGGAGGGCTCAGGCAGACCTTGGAGTCAGAGGGCCAGAGGTATTTCGTGAGTAGAATAAATCATTATCACAGGTGCCACATAGATGCCATGGCAATCACAATGCTTTACTGATCACTTGATATCCTAATCTCAGAATCACCTGGAAGGTTTGTTACCATGCATACCCCTGGGTCCCAGCCTCAGAGGCCCAGATTCAGAAAACTTGGAGTGGGGCTGGGGAATTTGCATTTCTAACAAGTTCCCAGGTGATGCTCATGCTGCTAGAATGGGACCCACCCTTTGAAAACCACTGGTATTAGTTATGCTAAGGCATGGTTGCTGCGCTGACCTCAACTTTTGGTAAATTGCAAGGAGCCTAGAGGGTTCTCAACAGGTGCGTCCCCTTGATATTTAGGGCTTCTCCTGAAGGAAGAAGAGCACGTCTCAGAGTAGCCAGCGAGGAGGGAGCTTCTCTGCACAACCCCCATGTCTCTTATCTCCCTCTTATCTCCCCTTGGTTGGAGTTTCCCCCAGGGGGAAGTAACCCCCCCAAACTTCCAGACTGTGTAGTGAAGCCCTTTCAGTGGCCACTGGGAATGCCAAAGCTTCCTTCTCACTGTGTGGATTTCATCCAGATCCAGAAGTGGAGGGATCAGCCAGAAGTTCCAGGTATGTGGCTGATGGGCTGAGCTCATTGAGGGGTGCTCAGCATACTTGGGTAACCTGGTTGAACTGTCCCCAAAAGAGGGACCACCCAGGCCCAAAGGGGTCAGTCTTTGTGTGAGTGACTGAGGGGGAGGGAGCCACAGCAGAAGATCCAGGAAGTTGGCTGCCAGGAGGGAACCTGAGGGGTGCATAAGACTTACTCCGGTAAACTCATGCCATTTCTTAAAGCGTTTTTTTTTCTCTAAGTTTTAAATATTTACTTGTTTGTTTTTGGCTGCACTGGGTCTTATTCGCAGCATGCGGGATCCTTTGCTGCAGTGCACGGGCTCCAGGGCTCACAGACTCAGTACTGCGTCGGGAGGGCTTGGATGCCTGTGGCATGTGCAAATCTTAGTTTCCCTGACCAAGGATTGAACCCGGGTCCCGTTGCTTTGGAAGGTGGATTCTTAACCACTGCACCTCCAGGGAAGTCCCTCCTCGTGCCATTTCGGGATGTAGGTACCTCATATTTACTACTGCAGTTGTTTTGTACAGTCAGCTGTCATTTACGTTGAAATTTAACTCCTGTTGACTGGGTTTCTTTGCTGCCATCTCTTCTTGCCTCTCACTTCTTCCTTCTTGGTTCAGCTTTGTTGTTCTTGAAGGGTCTTCTACGAAGTGATTGGCTCTAATGTTTTAACTTGTCTGAAGATGCCGTTATTTTTGCCGTCACTCTTGGTTGGTGGTTTAGCTGCGGATGCAATTCCAGGTTCTCAGTCCTTTTCCTTCAGTAGTCTGAGGAGGTTTTTCTGTTGTGCTCCGGACGTGGGCATTGCAGTGCTCTGCGGTTTCTCCAGATGGTGTCTAGGTGTGGAGTTACTTTTATTAATACTGTCGGCTCCTCAGAGGTATACATTTTCCTCAAGCTAAAGAGTCATGTCCTTTATCAGTTCTGGAAAGTTCCCAGGCATATCTCTTCAAATATCTCCTTTCCTTCATCCTTCCGGTTCTCTCCTTTTGGAGCTCCAAAGTGTTGCACTCTCTCACTGCAGCCTTTGCCTCTCCTAAGGTCTAATTTTTCATCTCTTTATCTCTCCAGACTGTGTCTTGGACATTTTCCTCCGATCCGTTTGTCAAATCCTTTCGTTCTGCTAATTAACCTGTCTTTTGAGGTCTTAATTCCAATGACGACATGTTTAATTTCTAGTTTCTCTGTTGTTTTTTTTTTTCAAGATCTGCCTGTTTCCTTTCTGTAGTGTCCTATTCTTTCATTATAAATTCAAATCCTTCTTTTATTGCTTTAATTATTTTAAACATACTCCTTTTGTAGTCTCTTTAAATAGTTCTATCTTGTATTAGTCCTGTTAGATCAAGTTCTTAGAATATCAGTTCTCCTGTTTGTGGAGATAGCTGATTCTCCATGATCATGGGTTGTTTCCTCATATAGATTGTAATTATTTCTTTTTTTTTCTATGAACCTTTTTGCCTTTTTTCCCTTCCCCATGTCCGGGGTTGTACAAGAGCCCCACACATTAGTTTTGCATTCACTTATTAGGCACACTAATGGTTTTCACTGACTCAAGACCAGTCTTGGCACTGATAATTTGGTTTGAGATTCCGCACTGTGTGTGGTGAAGGCTTAGAGTCTTTTCCCCTCTAAAAAAAAAATTGTGAAATTCACATAACATAATAAACTATTTTGAAGTATTCAATTTAATGGCATTCAGTGCTTTCACTGTGTTGTATAACCATCACTTCTATCTAGTTCTAGAGCTTTCTCGTCACCCCTGAAGAGACCCTGTGCCCATTAAGCAGTCACTCCCCAGTCCCCATTCCTGTTTTTTGTTTCTTATGGGAGACATTTCTCCTCATTCAGAATCCTTGTTTCTTTCCTAGGCTGGTTAGGCAGCATTTTCAAGTTTCCCATCCTTGGAGCTGGCAGCTCCCAAGGCCCAGTCTGCCTGTGTGGGTTTTAACCACCATGCTCCCAGCCTGGGCTGAGGACTAGGGGTAGCAGCTAGCCAGGGCTGACGTTCCCTGGGCTACCTTAGCTTCAGCACCTGGCCTTCTGCAACTCATAAATTCCCCCTACCCTTTTCTCACACTTAGGGATTTACCTTTCTCTTATTAGAGTTCAGGTATATATTTTAAAAATATTCATTATGTTTGGGAGGCATTTTTGTAGCAAGGGGTGCCTACCTTAGCACTTTTTACCTTGTCACTGGAACTGCCCCTGGTTTGTAGTGAGTGGTAGAATTAGGGGCTTTATAATCAGACCCTGTGACATTTAATTCAGTGCTCTCTTGGACTGATTGCTAACTTCCAACAACATAATAAAACAATAGTATAACCTCTGGTGGTTTCCCCAACATTTCCCATACAGAGTGTCACTTGGGGTTCACAGGCTGGAGAGGTGAATATTACTGTTACTGCCCTTGTTACAGCGGGCCTTCTCTGGTGGCACAGTGGTAAAGAACCCACCTGCCAATGCAGGAGATGCAGGTTCGATCCCTGGGTTGGGAAGATCCTCTGGAGGAGGAAATGGCAACCAGTATTATTGCCTGAGAAATCCATGGACAGAGGAGCCTGGCGGGCTACAGTCCATGGAGTTGTAAGAGTCGGATGTGACTTATACACTGAACAAATGCCCACCTGCCCTGTACAGCAGAGGAAACTACAGCTGAGTGAGGCCATGTGATGCATCCACATGGACAAGTACAGCCCGGGAATTGAGATCAACTTCCAATCCTGTACTTTCCCTTCCTGCAGTGGGTTTTCTCTTGGCAGGAGGAACCTATGGCCAGGAGAAGAAAGTGGGTTGAGATAAGAGGACAGGTGGAGAGGTTTATAGGGAGAGGAAGGGACAGAGGGTAAACCGGTTTGATCTTAAAATTTTGCTAAATGGGTCTGATAGGTGCCAGGATCAGGGTAGTGAGTGGGGGATTGCTGCGTGTGTGTGTGCGCATGCATGTATGTGTACACAGAGCTGTGGGTTCTGTCTGAAACACATAAATAGTAAGTAAAGTAATTCTCTGCTGATCCTCTGAGAGGCTCCCGGGGGAATCCTGCCTGCTGCCGTCACCAGAAACAGTCCTGATGCTGCTCCCTTTGGTCACCAACACCTGGTGCTGAGCTTTGCTGCTTAGAACAGCATCCATCTTTCCATTTGTCCATCCACCATCAACATTTACTCGATACCTGGGCCTTGAGGGCTCTACAGAGTTCTGGGAATAGAGAGATGAATAAGAAGCATGTGGTCTAGTGGGAAAAAATGGTTATATATGTGTGTGTGTGTGTGTGCATTTAACTTTTCAAAAATTCCAGCACAGTATAATCACACTTTAAAGAAGCAGGCAAAGACACAGAGAGTGTCACCAGGCTGGTGGAGGGGAAAGAATGGCTATCGCGCTGCCCCAGCTAGTCCTCGATGAGTGGCCAAAGCCAGTGCGGCCATGAGCATCTCCTGCATCTGTGGGCTTAGAGCACTGATTTAGGATGCCTAGAGCAGCTGATTCACATTGACCCAACTTATAAAATACTGATGCCTAACCCTGCTGCCAAACAACTCATGTGGAGGGAGAAACAGGTACCGAAGACTTGCTATCGTTCACCTGTGAGTGCTTTTCAGGCCCTCAGTAAACAACTGTTGAATGAGTAAATTCATGGTCCAGGCACCTCAAGGCCCAGCAGATTCTCTGGACACCCATCTTGTTAGCACCTGTTTTGGATTCCTCGTTTTCTGACACCAGGGCACCACCTGGTATTTTGGGAGGTTTAGAAGCCACATGGTAGCTGGTTCCATATGCTCTTTACCCACAGCTTCTGGGTCCCCTTGGTCACTCTGTCCCACTGGTTGTGATGCTGCTGCCCTGTCCATCTCTCCCACTCAAAAGTGAGTTCCCCAAGCAGAAGAATCATGTCTTCTACTACATGGTTTATATGCAGGACCTGGCACTTAGTACTGAATAATTATTGAATGAGTGAACAACAGAATGAATGAATGAAATAGAATTCATTCTATTTCTACCCCAAATACTGAGAGACCTCTTAGGAAGAAGCAAACAATTCTATCTGGGGAATCCAAGGCCAGGGGGTTCAAAGAAGATTCTCTGAAGGAGGTCAGTTTCGAGCTGAGCCTGAAACTGAGCAGGAACTTGGCAGGAGGACAAGAGATGGGCAATGGCTAGGAGCTTGAGTTTTGAAGCCTTTCGTGCCATGCTGAGACTGTTTCACCTCTCTGTACCTCTCTGTCTTGGTTTTCTCACCTGCAAAATAAGACAGAGCTGTGTTAAGTACCTACCCTTTGGGCTGTCGTGGGGATTAAATGAGTTACCACAAAGAGAGCATTTAGGCCAGGGCCTGGGACAGAGTAAGAGCTCGGTAAACGTTAGCTACTGCTATTTGTATTACTTTTGTGAGAGAGAGCATTCTCTGGAGCGGGGACAGCCAGAGCAGAGATGCAAGAGCAAACAGGATCAGCACACTCGCAGCAGGAGCACAGGCAAAAAAGTGGTGGGAGAAGGGGCCAGGGTGAGGTGCGTCTGGACCCTCAGCTCTTCATTGAGGAGACTGGACAATTTCAGGAGATCATTGAAGCAGCCAGTGACGTGCTCACTGTGGTGTCTGGGGGCAGCAGTGTGGAGAATCATGGGAAGGGAATAAAGTCAAGTTAGGAGGTGTGTGCAGGAGCGGGTGAGTCGTGGCTGTGCCCCCGACCTCAGTCCACAGACACAGGAGATCTGGGGTCTGGCAGGCTGTGTTCTGCTGGCTTAGGCCTAAGCTTCCCTGCCAGGCCCCCTCTCCCTCCCCCGCCCTCACCTGTACCTGATGCAGCCATGGAAGAATGTAGGTGCTGCTTCTTAATTACCATCTGCAGCTGTAATTAAACCTCTGCTGTCCAGACTGGGCAGCCTCCGAGGCGAAGTCTTTATTAATGTCAGAGTAGTTGGGCATTTATTTAAGTCCCCTTCTTGGTGTCCTGGGCCGTGTGAAGCCTGTGAAATAGCAAACCTGTCCCCAGCCTAAATCCCCACTTCTCTCTGGAAACTGCTTAAAGGTTCCCAATTGCCATCTTCTGAATTCCCTCAACATCTACAGAATACCACCTCTGACTTCCGTCCGGTCCTTGTTGGGAGTTTGCTGCTTCTCTGATGGTCACACCATGCGCTGAACCCCACGGGGCCTGGCCTCAACTAACTCTGTGACCCGTCCCTCCCACGTGGCCTCCTTTCTCTTTCTCCCGTGTTCTCGCCTCAGCACACAGGAAGCCCTGTTTGCTGTTCCCTCTGCCCCTATGCTGTTCCCCCAGATACCACGTGGCTTGCTCCCCAGTTCACTCAGTGTCTTCTCACATGCCATATTATTAGAGTCCTTCTGACCCCATGTCTGAAATAGCAGTTCCTTCCTGACGTCTTTCTGTAGGCCCTTATCCTGTTTTTTTTGTTGGTGGTTTTTTTTTTTTTTTTTTAAATATAGTTGACTTACAATGTTGTATTCATTTCAGGTGTACAGTTAAGTGATTCAGTTATACATACATATGTGTTCTATCTTTTCAGACTCTTTTTCCTTATAGTTCATTACAAAATACTGAGTATAATTCCCTAGGATATATTGTAGGTCCTTATTGGTTGTCTATTTTATATATGGGTTTCCTTGATAGCTCAGTTGGTAAAGAATCTGCCTGCAATGCAGGAGACCGCAGTTAAATTCCTGGGTCAGGAAGATCCCCTGGAGAAGGGAAAGGCTACCCACTCCAGTATTCTGGCCTGGAGAATTCCATGGACTCTATAGTCTGTGGGGTTGCAAAGAGTCAGTATATATATTTTATATATACTAGTGTATATCTCTTAATCCCAAACTCCTAATTTGTCTCCTTGCCCCTTTCCCCTTTGGTAACCATAAGTTTGTTTTCTATGTCTGTGGGTCTGTTTCTGTTTTGTGTATAAATTCATTTGTATCATTCTCTTCAGATTCCACATATAAATAATATCATGATATTTGTCTCTCTCTATCTGAGTACACTTAGTCTGATAATTTCTGGGTCCATCCATGTTGCTGCAAATGGTGTTATTTCATTTTTTTTTGAACAGCTGAATAATAGTTCATTTCCATAGATACCACATCTTTTCCACTTCTCTGTAGATGGACATTTAGGTTGCTCCCACGTCTGGGCTATTGTAAATAGTGCTGCTATGAGCATTGGGGTGTATGTGTTTTTTTTAATTAGTTTTCTCCTTTAATTAGCATTGTCACTACCTGACATGGAGACATAGGATCTGTCAATATATTTTTTATTTTCTGCCTCTTTAACTAGAATATGGGGGCTTCCCAGGTGTCTCAGTGGTAAAGAATTTGCCTGCGAATGCAGGAGATGCAGGATATGTGCGTTCAATCCTTTCGTCGGGAGGATTCCCTGGAATGGGAAATGACAACCCATTCCTGTATTCTTGCCTGGAAAATTCCATGGACAGAGGAAGCTGGTGGGCTACAGTCCATAACGTTGCAAAGAGCCATACACAACTTAGTGACGAAACAACAGCAACTGATGGTCTACATGGTTCTCCATATTGTGCCAGGCACATAGTAGGGACTCAGAAAACACTGAGTGATCAGTTACCACCCAGCTGCGCCAATTCTGCCTCACCCTCCCATCTGATTTAATACTTCCTTCTCTTCCCCTCCCTAATTGAAGACTGGCCCCCTCCTCTCCCCTCCCCCCACAATGCTGCTGCTTTCCCCAAAGGCTGTACCCTAGACTCCTAACATTCATTCTGTATTTCACGTCCCTAGGGTCCTGTTGGGTCTGCTGATCCTCTACGCACCACCCTGGCACCTGAATTCTCCACGCACTCACTCTCAGGGACTGTGTACAGGCTGCCCCTGTTTCCTGGAACCTCTGGTCCTGTGTCCCCAGTTTCTTCCTGGAGGCTTTTGGAGACTGAGTGCAGAGCTGCTGACCCCTGGGAAGCCCCATGGATACCTCCCTCTTCCTCTTCCCTCTAGTTCCTGATCTCAGCCCCTTTCCCCCACAACGGCCCTTACAATTGTCAACTTATTTATCCTCTCCCTGAATGGTGAGCTTGTTGAGAGCGGAGGCTCAGGACCTCTGTATCCCTAGCACCCAGCCCAGGGCCTAGTAGGGAACACGTTTTGCAGCCTTGTTTATTAGAAGAAGGACACGTAGGCTGGCTTTTCCTGGGAGTCCTCCAATGACACCCAAAGGAGTGGTCTCTGGGCAGGGCCTGAGACCCCAGATTCACTCACTCCATCCCCTTAGGGCCCCAGAGCCTAGTGTCGTGTGTGTGTGTGTGTGTGTGTGTGAAGAGTCTGCTCTGGGGCTCTGTGGGGATTCAGTCTGTTGTTCCAGAGCCCGGGAGGCCAACTCTGGGTTGGACTGACCTTCTGGTCATGGGGAGGCAGCAAGTTTTTTCCTGCAGTGCTGTCTGGTTTGGGATTGTAGAGGTCCTCCTGGCTCCTTGCCTTCATAGCAGAGAGGTTTCAGAAAATGGCCATTCTGGGGTTTGTGGTGATGGACCTGCAGTCCCGCGTCTCCTGTAATGCTGACTGTCTGATTAAGGACAGCAGAGTGGCTTCACTGCAAGTGAAAATCGTGACTTGGAGCCTCCCCGCCATGGCCACTTCAGTACACTTGACTTTGAAGGGCTTTGATCAGCTCCCTGTCAAGTGGGTGGGGTGGGAGCAGGCTGAGGGAGATGGCCAGCCTCTCATACCACGCTGGCCAGGCATCAGCCAACTCTCAAGGAAGGCCTGAGGGTCAGGTCCCCTCGCCTTGTTGTAGGCCCCTTGTCCCTACCTTGTCTAACCCTGGGGGTAAGCACGAAAATACTTAATGACAGATATGGCACTTCTACTGATAGGTTAGAATGGAATAGTCTTGGAGGTCTGTTGTGGGGCCGTGGGCTAATCCTGTAGGTGCTGGATTATGGGTAGATGGGAGGCGGAGGCTGGGAGCAGGGCAGTGGTGGCAACCACCTACCAACCAGAGCAGAGGTATTTCCCTACTGTAATATTTGATCCCCTTCTCCCCCGAACCAGAGCACCTGGGTCTCGTTAGACCTGGAGACGTGATACCCTTAAGGAAGGGGCGTCTCAGTTGGAGCATCTGGCTGGGGGGGACTGTGGGATGCTGTGAGTCTACCTGTGTGAATGCTGCTCCCAGCCTATGTGAGGAGTGCCTGACACTGTGAAGGTCATGAGCACAGACCCTGGAACTAGACTGCTGCCTCCTGCCTGTGTGACCCCGGGCAAATTACTTAGCTTCTCCAGGCCTCTGATTACTCCATGGTGAAGTGTGTAGCAAAACTGCTTTCCTCATGGGGTTGTTGGGAGGGTTAAATAAGTGAATCTATGCTAACCAAGCCCATGGCAAGTGCTATGGAAAAACTCGCTTTTATTCTATGTGCACATGTATATTCATGAGTACTAGGTTCGCTGTGTGGGAAGGGCTCCCCTCTTGTGTGTTGTGTGTGCACATGCCTGTTCTTTGTGTACACACTTGCTGTGTGTGTGTGTGTGTGTGACCCATGGACAGGGCCCCCACCCCCTTGTGTCAAGTGCAGATCTGCCTGCTTGTGTGTGTTGAGAATCTGAGTGCATGTCTCCTCTGCTCTCCTGAGAGTCACCTTTCCCATCATCCCTTCCCACTTCGCTTTCTCCTTCTCCTTTGCAAGCAGCCAGTGGTGCTGAATTGTCACCTGGGGAGCCAGATTCGCATCTTTGCTCCTGATGGGGTGGGAAGAGGGAGCTGACTAACGCTATCAATCTCATTCCTCCGGATGGAGACAGACCTGGAACCAAGGGCAAAAGCCAGGGAGGCGTCCTCCCATCCCTAGTCAGACAAAAAACTGGCCCTTTAGCCACCTTTACCCTGGGCTGAGCCTGACCAAAGAGAAGGAAAGAAGGATGTTCCAAATCTGGACGCTGGGGAGCGGTGTCTTAGGGGGCAACTGGAAGCCGGCCCCTCTCCCTCTGGTGTGTCCAGGAGGAGGGACCAAGGCCTTGGCCTATGTTTATCCGCAAGTTTCCATCCACCAAACAAACTGTGGAGGCCTGATAGTAAATCAGCTGCAGGCATGATTTAGAGGACTCGGTTTGTTTGCTCAGCTCAGCTTTTGGCAAGGTAAATGCACGAACTGCAGAAAATCTCTGTGAAACAACCGCAGGGCTCAAACGCCCTTCAGTCCTCCATAAAGGATTCTCCAAATTGTATGGACTAGATGAGTATCTCTATTACATAAAGCCATTGCAGTGCCTGCTTAGGGCTTGGAGAATAAAGTCACTGGACAGACCTTTTGTGACTCTGCCCCGCCAGCGCCTGGTAATTGAAGATCTCCCTTTAAAAGTGTGTCAGGTGGAAAGAGCGGGCTAATTTACTAAGTGGAGGGCCTTTGTTAGGGAGACGGATGCTTTGTTCTGCTTGTCCCTTTTAATCTTGTTTTTGTACAATAGACTTACATAAAGCAGTACCACCGATTTGATTCTGGGGAGGCGGATGGGGCAGGGCCGGGCCTGGCAGAAGGAGGCCACGCAGGGTCTCCTGTGTCTCTCTCTTCCTCCTCATCTTGTGATCCCCGTTCCTCTTCTGGGCTCCTTCCTCCATTCCGGGGGCAGGTCTGAGCCCAGGAGCAAACTCTGCAGCTTCCCAGCAGTGGCTGCCTTTGTCTTTTTCTAATCAGAGCACGCCCTCCTCCTTTTTAATTGCCTCTCTGCATGGAAACCCCAGAGGCAAGATTCAAGTTGGGGACTACATTCTCTGCCTTTGAATCTAGCTGAGGTCTTCAGCCCTGAAGTCAAATGCCATCTGGTGTCTGATGGGACGGTTTGGGTTGGAGGGCCTCCAACAGTCCAGGGTACTAAGCATTTGTTGTTGGAGAGTTCTCTTCCACACTGAGTTCTGGCTCCAAGCAGAGGGGGTCACTGATCCCCGGTTAAGAGGAGTTGGACTTTGCTTCGAACAGGGGGGCCACCTCCTTGGGGTTTGAGGCCACCATGGGGCTGGTGATGTGACCCAGCTTTCAGAGGTGGAGTTCTCGTCACCCACGCGGCTGTGATCTTGCTGTGCAGCCGCGTGCAGGCACCTACCTCTCTGTGCTTCACCTCACCCATCCGTCATGTCAGAGACCTATTGGCTCTGAACATCTGTGAAACAGGAGCACCAATTATGGTGACTGTGAAGCAGAGGCTTTTCTCATTCTGAACTCAACGGGCAAAGTTAAGGCTGAGGGAGTATGGAAAACAGAAATATGCCCCTGCAGTTCTTAGTGAAAAGAATTGTTATTGTTTGTTCTTGTTTAGTCGCAAAGTTGTGTCTGAATCTTTGCGACCCCATGGACTGCAGCACACCAGGCTCCTCTGTTCTCCGCTATCTCCTGGAATTTGCTCAGATTTATGTTCGTTGAGTCGGGATGCTATCTAAACCATCTCATCCTCTGCTGCCCCCTTCTCCTCTTGTTTTCAATCTTTCCCAGAATCAGGGTCTTTTCCAGTGAATCAACTCTTTGCATCAGGTGGCTAAAGTATTGCAGCTTCAGCATCAGTCCTTCCAATGAATATTCAGGGTTGATTTCCTTTAGGATTGACTGGTTTGATCTACTTGCAGTTCAAGGGACTCTCAAGTCTTCTCCAGCACCACAATTTGAAAACACCAATTCTTTGGCACTCTGCCTTCTTTATGGTCCAATTCTCACATCCATACATGACTACTGGAAAAATCATAGCTTTGACCATATGGGCCTTTGTTGGCAAACTGATGTCTCTGCTTTTTAATACACTGTCTACGTTTGTCATAGCTTTCCTTCCAAGGAGCAAGTGTATTGTAGGAAGAACCAAATAGAGGCAACGTGATTGGCAAAGAATCACGGACCAGTCACAGCCCTTGGAAATGCCATTTGCTTTGTTACAAGGTGGGGGGCATCCATATTCCTGGGACACTCTTGACAAGTTCTGTGTGGGTGAGAGGTTCATGAGCTTCCTGGGGCCGGGACCAAAGGGCCAGCGTAGTTTCTCCTAAAGAATTCATTACTTGGCGAGGTGGGGAGGTGGGCACTAGGCAAGGTGGAGAAACTTCTCTGGGGCTTTTTGGGACACGTCCTAGATAACTTCCTTTGGGGGACATACACCTTCACAAAGAGGGACTGATGGACGGCAGCACCCTTTTGGTGTCCCTTGGTATATGTGATCTCGGTTTCTCCTCGAGGTGACTTTCTAGGAACGATTCCTCTTTTTGTGTTATTCTTTGTCTTGTTTTCTGGCCACACCACTCAGCATGTGGGACTTGAGTTCCTGGCTCAGGGATCAAACCCACATCCCCTGCATTGGAAGGGTTCAATCCTTGAGTAGGGAAGAGCCCCTGGAGGAGGAAACGGCAGCCCACTCCAGTATTCTTGCCTGGAGAATCCCGTGGACAGAGGATCCTGGTGGGTTATAGTCCATGGGGTCACAAAGAGTTGGACACGACTGGGCGACACTGCATTGGAAGCATGGAGTCTTAGCCACTGGATCACCAGGGAAATCCCCAATTCCTCTGTTTTCAAGTGTAAAACTGAAACTCAGAGGAGTTGAAGACTGCCCAAGGGCACAGCTAGGAAGAGGTGGAGCTGGGTTCCCAGTGCACTAATGTGGAAGAAGCCAGGCCTGGGAAGTCCACAGGAATGTCACATGTAAAAGGTTGCTCCCTGCCTGTGGCCAGAGTCTCCCTGTCTTAGTGTTCAGGCTCTGCTCAGGTCAGGGGCCTGCTTTGCAGCCCAGCTTTGCCCTCTGACTCATGAGTGACTCAGACACATCCTTCCCCTCAGAGGTTTTCTTTCTTTGTCTACAGTATAGGGTTTCTGCCCTGTCCGGTAAGATAATGTGATGGGGCTGTGTAATCACCAGCCCCTGCTGACCCCCAGTGTGTTCACCGGGCAGTAGAAATATTCTTCTTCTCACCATGTTACCATCACAGCTAACTCATCTAGCACAGACTGCATGCTGTACCTCATTTATTTTGTTTAATTATATATATAATAAATACTTATATTTATTATTTTTATTGGAGTGTAATTGTTTTACAATGCTGTGTTAGTTTCTGCTGTACAACAAAGTGAATCAGCTCTATGTATACATATAGCCCTTCCCTCTTACGCCTCCTACACCCCATACCACCCCTCTAGGCCATCACAGAGCACTGAGCTGCACTCCCTAAGCTACTCAGCAGCTTCCCTCAGCTATCTGTTTTACGCACGGTAGTGTATATATGTCAATGCTACTCTCCCCGTTCGTTCCCACACTGACTCGTTTGATCCTCACAACAACCCTATGGAGTAGGTAGTGTTAACATTCACATTTTATAGATGAGAAAACGAAGGCACAGAACGGTTAGAGAACTTGTCCAAGGTCACACAGCAATGAAGGTAAAGCTGGATACAGCTGGAAGTCAGTCCCAGCATCTGGCGTCAGTTTCATGCTCATAATCATTCTATAACAACCAATGGCCTGCAGGCTCAGCTACAACAAGGCCACATTTGGCCTTACCTGACATCTTTGGAGTTTGAGGGTTGGTAGGATTTAATTGATATGCTGTTGGCTGCACCTGCCTGTCTGACCCTTGCAGGTCACCCACTCCCCAGCTAGACCATCTGTCCTGCTCAGTTGCAACTCTAGTTGTTACAGCCTGATGGGATGAAGCCTGATCTGGGGAACCTATATATTTACTTTCAGAGCCTCACTTTCCTCATCTGTGTAATGGGAATAATAATAGTACCTTCCATTTAGGCTTGTGAGAATTAGGTGAGTAAACTCATATAAAATGCTTGGAATAGTACCTGGCACACAGTAAGTGCTTAATAACTTCAACTCTTGTTAACCACTATGGCAGGATAATGCTTAGAGAACTTCTTTGTTAGGCCAAGGGCAAAGGAATCACAATGTTCAGATCTGGGAAGGAGTCAAAGGTTGGGAGGTACATATACCCCCTCTCCTGGCTTCTTAAAGAAAATGTCTGAAACTGTCAGAAAGAATAGCAGATACATATGGTTGAGTACACAGTACATGTCACAAAGTGGGTGGAGACATCGAGTGTACAGTAGATGAGCTTTGTAAGTGATGAGGTCCCAGTCATGGCTCTTCTGGCTGCAGGGTGCAGCATGGACTGCAGTATTTCCACCTAGAAAGCGAAGATAGAAAGTCTACATCTGCATGGTACATATATACAATGGAATACTACTCAGTCAGAAAGAATGAAATTATCCAACTTGGATGCAACTAGAGATTATCATACCAAATGAAGTAAGTCAGAAAAAGACAAATACCTTATGATTTCACGTATACGTAGAATCTAAAATATGACACAAATTAGCTTATCTGTGAAACAGGTTTACAGATATAAAGAACAGATTGTGGTTGTTGAGGGGAATGGGGGAGGAGAGGAATGGAGTTTGGGGTTAACAGATGCAAACTATTATACAGAGAGTGGATAAAAAACAATGTCCTACTGAATGGCACAGGAAACTATATTCGATATCCTATGATAAACCATAATGGAAAAGAATATAAAAAAATATGTATATAATATGTGTATAAGTGAATCACTTTGCTATACAGGAGAGATAAACACAACATTGTAACTCAACTATACCTCAATTAAAAGAAAAAGTACTACATCTGCATCATCAGGAGTTCAGCCTACAGCTGTCCCAGAGAGGGGTCGGATGACCTAGCCTGCCAGTGACAGGAAGCTTCTCTGTGCGCTGATGCTTTTAATCTTCCATTGAGGAGGTCCACAAATTCCTAAATCACAAGCTCGTCTTAAAAGTCTTTGCTAATAAGTTCACAATTCAAATGGTGGAAAGTGGACGGCTGTCTGTCTCTGTTTTGAAATGAGCCTATACCAAAGGCAGACAGTATGAGCCCTGAAGGTCATTTCCAGCCTGCAATTCAGAGTGTATGAGCAGAGAAGAGGTGAGCTGACTCCTGGGCAGCCTCCCTCTGAGTCTGTGGTGCTAGACTTTCCCTTTGAGTAGGAGGCAAAGCCACCATGCCTTGGCCCCTGTATTTACCTTGATCGAGCTTTGAAATACCAGTCTGACATGTGTACAAATGAAGCGTGGAGCAACGTGGACGCCTTGGCTGGAGGTCTTAATTGCCTGCTAAGAACGAGAGATGATTCTGATCTGGGAAGCTGCCTGGGGAAAATGGTCCATTTCCCAGAGCAGGACGCAGAGCAAGGGGAGCCATATGGCCCAGCGGTGGAACAGCTGTCTCTCGAGAAGGAACAATTTGGGAGCTTCCACCATCTGGGTGAATGATGAGACTTGCAATTTTCATGCATATGTTAAGACAACCCACCAACATAGCAGTCA
Organism: Okapia johnstoni; assembly: GCA_024291935.2. NCBI lineage: Eukaryota > Metazoa > Chordata > Mammalia > Artiodactyla > Giraffidae > Okapia > Okapia johnstoni. The sequence goes on from CM044307.1 coordinate 80,733,928, forward strand.
GGGGGACGGATGATGGAGAGAGAGGGAACGTCCCTGTGCTCTGTGTCCTGGCCCACAGCATAGCCATCCATCTCCAGAAACCCTGACTCAGCAGCCGCCTCCTGGCCAGGCTGCCCTGGCCGGGGCTTACATCTAAGGTCACGTGGGCTGATGCTCTGCTAGTTCCCCTGAGTTCCCTATCGCGTCAATCTTCCACTTCCTCTGGAAAATATACATGTCATTCCTTTAACTGTGGCCGCCGCTTGCCTCTTTGGCAGGGCTGTGAAAATCTAGTTGAAGAGTGCTTAGTGGTTTGGGGCTGTTATATTTTCTCTGCTCTATGATCCGTGTTGGGTTAAAAGGGCCAGAGCTGCTTTTCTTGCCGACAGAAGATAACTCAACCTGGACAGGCTCCCTCTGGGAGAATTAAAGGTGATGAGGGACTTCTGGTTGGCTGGAACTCTTAATATCCTTCCCTCAAAGTGGCCCTCTCCCTCCTCAGCTTCCCAGCTGGTTGGAATGATGAACATATTCCAATGTGTCTTCATTCTAGAGGTTAGCTCTTTTCCATTGCACATGCTGCATACACGGAGGGCAGAGGACAGGGATGTGGTGGGACCCTCAGCGTGCCAGCATCATGATGGGTGATCTTCCGGCAGTGCTTTGCAGGGGGTTGTGTGTTTCCCAGATCACAGATGAGGAAGCAGAAGCATGGAGAGTTCATGTCACTGGCCAGAGGTCCTTCAACCAAGAACCAGAAGATAGAATTCAAGCTTAGGTATAACTGCAAAGCCAGGGCTCTTTCTTAGAGACTGTGCCAGACCCCAACAGCAGTGGATCTATCAGCATGGTGTTAGCTGAGGGTGTCCTTCTTAGGGAAAAGGCATCATTCAATTTGCTATGTCTCAGGGCCTCTCAGTACCCCTTCCACGGACTAGCCAGGAATTTTCAAGTTAGCTTCTCCTGAGTGATTGCTTGGTCTCCAGAAGGTTCCTGCTAAAATGTAGCTCTGTTAACTGAGGAGGTAACGTGATAATCTGCGTGCTTGCTGGGACAGAGAGAGGATGGTATAGGGGAGTGGGAAGGGGAGACCTAGTTAGAGGATACTGGTACCCTCTCTCCTTTAAAACTTGATCTGAAGCCAGCTGCGTCCCCTTATCCTCCTGTTGGGAGGAGACTCCAACTTAAGTCTCCACAATCGAGGCATTCCTAACCCATGTAGGTGGGTTGGCTTTAGGTTTATCAATTGCCCAAGTCCATGGCCAAGGCATCCCATCAGTGGGGAATGTGACTGGTGGTCCCCTCCACATCCCTCACTCCCTGGCTTGTGGGGATGAGACACAGCCTTTAGGCTCCTGTGTCCCTAGCCAGAGGAATATGCTCTCCCCAGAAACCCAGGGCAGGGTCTGGGTGTCCTGCTATTTAACCTTCTGCCTCTGTGTCACTTTATATCTTCCTGTTCTTCCCCCGTGTCTTCCTGGCAGAAGTTTCCCTGAAGGCCTACTAGGCAGGGTTTGGGGATGAATGTCTCCATGTCTCTGTTGGGCTAATAGGCAGCTTGTAGTGTTTGGCAATTTCAGGGTCTGCCAGGAGGGAACTCTAGGGTAAGTCGAAATAGCCCCTCCCCCAGAGGGCTGGAGTCTTGCTCACTAATTCACAGTAGCAGAAGGGATGATCTTGGCCTTTACAGTGTAACTTCTTGGGTCCATTTCTTCTCTTCACCCCAGAGACAGTGAAGCCTGGCCCTAGGATTTAGCCAGTGGATTCAAGCCCACTGGGTCTTTTGTGCTGGTGCAGGTGTAATAGTGGCCTCTGATCAGTAAAGCTGAGGCTGGAAATGAGAAGATCTTCCTGCTTGGCTTCCCCCATCTGCCGTCCCCTTCATGAATTTCCCTTTTGCTTGGTGGAGGTTATTTGAAAGTTATTCTCTTGTAGTGCCCACTGAGAGGGAAGGGCCAGAGGTGACAGCTGCATCAGATGACCTGCAGAGGTGGCAGGGAGCTGGCACTCAGTCCCATGATGGCTGCCTACCTCTTCTCTTCTGCCTCAGGTCCAGCTGGGCCTCCTTCCAGCTGCACCCTTGTTCTTCCCCGCTCAGGGGCTGCTACGTGCTGGCAAAGGTGGTGGCACCCAGGAGTTGTCTCTCAGGGCAATAGCCACTCCAGCACCCTGGTTAGACTTTTGGGGGTTGTGTATGGATGAGACTATGTGCTCAGATGATGGAGGGAGAGAAAGAGGCACCAAGGAGACAGTGGGTACCAGGGAACCCACACTTGAGTGTAGAGGTTCAGTTTTCTAACCCCAGCATTGTCATATCGGGAGAGCAAGGGCCAAAAGTAAAATGAAGTAGCTGAAGCTCAGAGACGAGCTGTGAGATCCTCTGGTCCTGAACCCCAGGCCTCATGTCCTTGGGGCTGAAGTCTTCGAATTAGGAGATCAGGGTGTGAATCCTGACCCTTCTCTATACCCAAATCTCAGAACCACAGACTCTCAGGGTTGAGTGGGACCCTGTAGTCCACAGACCCTGGACACAGCTCTCTGGATAATAATCTCTGCCTGGGCGTCTGGGCCATCATTCGCACATTCTTCACATGTAAATGGAAGCCCAGGAAGCTGTGTAGCCTGGAGGCCTTGTGTTGTCACAGCCAGAGATGGTTATTCAGACTCAACTTGATTACATTGGTTGACAGGGAGCTCACTCTTTTCTAAGGCAGCCCAAGTGGATTTGGACTACTTTTGGTGAGAGAAGGATATCTATTTTGGTCCCGGAACAAGTTTCTCTCTTCCATATAATAGCTTTCTAGATGTTTATGAACCCTCTCTTCTCTCTCTGCCCCCCATTTTCTTTTCCATGCAAAATATCATTCGTTGATTTAGAAGCTGATTTTCAAGCATCTCTATGTGCCAGGCTCTGGGCCAGGTGATAGAGAAAATGGACACAATCCTTCATTCAGGGAGCTCACTGTTCAGCAAGGCATCATTCCCAGACTTCTCCACCCTCCTTTGGCATTGTAGGAAGGGCTGCAGGTCTGGCTTGATCAGGGCAGCGGCAGTAGCCCTACTTTGCTCTCCATACTTCCATGAACCTCTATGTGAAGCTGGGGAAATTGATTATTCTCCCTGGGCACTATCTGAGAGCAACGTTTGCTTACTTACCTCACAAGATGAATATGTGGGATCTGACATGAATTGGATTTTTACTCTGTTACAGCCAAATGCAAGGTGTTATTTGTATCCAGTCCCACAGAGGCATGGGGGAAGTCAGGAAAAGAAAAATGTTTATTTTGGTAGTATCCTTATGACAGTAATTACTGCACCTTTTCAGAAAGAGGGTCATCTGTTTAACAAACATTTATTGCATGTCTACTCAAATGGCTGAACAAGGGATTCACTTACTTCTTATTCAGACAGCATGTATTGAATGCCTATTGTACTCAGTGCTGATGCCATGGGTGGATGTTCAGGGGTGAACAAAAGAGATGGGGGTCTCTCCCCACCGTGAAGCTGATATCTAATGAGAGACAGGCTTTCAACAACTGTCCCCCAAGTAAATCGAGAATGATACCTTCAATGGGGGCCATGAAAGAAAAGTACATGGGGCGATGAGAGCCATTACTGGGGAGAACTTCAGATGAGAGCTAAAGGGTGAATCATGAAACCTGGGGATGGCGAGGAGCTCCAGCCAGGGGAACTGCATGGGTGAAGACCCTGAGGGGGGACTGAGCTTTATGTATTTAAGAAACTAGAAGATGGAGGGGCTCCCATGGGAATAGAACCCCTGGCCTTGGGATTGCCACTGAGGTGGGACACGCAGGCAGGAGTTTGGAGCAGAGCTTGGAGGGCATGGAGGCATCACTGCAGCTGTAGACAGGGATGCCCTGCCCTGAGACTGCCAGACCCTGTGGACTGGGGAGTGGCAGCTGCTGCCCTGTGAACTCTCGCAGGTCTCACCTCTTCCTTTTGTGGGAACAGGTACCCAGAACGAGAAGGCTTTGGTGGATTGGATTCTGGCTGTGACTCTGCTGTTAACTTGCTGTGTGACCTTGGCCAAGTCACCTGCTTCCTCTGAGCTGCTTGGGGTTCTCATCTATTTGCACTGAACAAATAACCCTCACTATGAACTACACATGGGGAGGGGAGCAGAAAAGCAACAGAGATCCTGGGAAAGAAGGGTTTTTACAAACTGTAAATTGCTGGGTAGATGTAAGGTTGCCCTGGTAACTGAGACCTGCCCTCAATTTCCCTTCCATCCCCTCCCCTTCTCCTCCCTTTGCCAAGGTCAGGGGCCGCCTTTACCTATCAGGCAGGCATGTGGGGAGACAAGAGAACCAGCAGTAAAGTGAGCACCCTAATAACGAATGCTTGGCTGGGAAGTGGTGGAGCTGGAATTTGAACACAGGGACCCCAGCTCTGGAGGCCATGGTCTAACCACGAGGCTGTCCTACCACACCTTGTATTTCCCACACAGCACTTGTGATTTTGTCTGTGTACCTTGTAACAAGGAAGTCATTGCCATCCTCATTTTTCAGATGAGAAAATTGAAACTCTAAGAAGCATCCACCCAAGGTCACACAGCCCAGTCTCCTGACTCTGAATGGTTTGATCTTGCCTTCCAGGAGGCCTTGTTCTGGTCCTGGAGGAGGTGGAGCCCAGGCCTGGGGGCTGTGTTTGCACACGGGTGCATTGGGAGCCACGGAAGCATGTGGGTTGCAACCCTGACTACTACCTTCCAGGGCTTCTCGGACTCCATGGCAACCCACTCTGGGCCTGATCTTGTTTTTTGTTTTGGTAAAATGTTTTGTTCAGTGCCTGCCATTTGTGCGCCCTGTAGGTGCTCTGGGATAAGGAATGAAAGAAATGACGTTAGGGGCTTAAAGAGCTGAATCACTTGTCACTTTTCCTGTAGTTTTCTACCCAGGGGGAAATAAGTGTCTTGCCTTTTTGGGCTTTCTGATTTCTGGAAGCGTGTGTCCTTGGGCCCTGTGGACCCAGCTCTGCTGTGGGCTCACTCCCTGCAGTGTGAGGCTCGGGCTCCTATCCCAGCAAGCGTCCACCTGGCTGCTGTGCAGTGTGGGCTCTGGGTTGCATCTGTGTACTGGAAAGACCATCAGACAGGTCTGCTCTCCAGCAGCTGGTAGCCCAGCCTGTGAGATGTGCCCCCCACATTCAAGGCATAATTAATCATGCCAGTTGCTCAAGGAGACAAGCTGGAGGAATAATACAGGGAGCCAGGGAGGCTGTACCAAGGGCCAGGGCTGAGGAGCTAGAAGACCCAGTTCTTGGTCAGCTCAGGTGTGGGTGACCTTAGGCAAGTGCCTTCAAGTCTTTGAGCCTCAGTGTTCCAATCTGTAAAATGGGTATAGTAACAGCCCTGTCTTGCCGACTTTTTATGGGAGTTGGGAAAGCAAATGAATGACAAACATAAATGAGCTTTAGAAATTAAAAAGTGCTGGATGAATAGTAATATGCTACGCTCTGAATATTCAGAGACAAATGTTTTATCTTTCTTTAATCGCTCCTTCCCTTTCTTCTTTCCTTCCTTCTTTCCATTCTACTGTGCATCTGCAGATACCCACCAAATTTTTTCCCTTTGTAAATACTGTGCTAGGTAACAGGGCAGGACTTGGGGGGAGGAGAACAGGGTACAGATAAAGAACATCTGAACCATCTTTTAAGGAGTTGGAGATGGGAGCCAGGAGTCACCAGAACTGAGATAGGAAGTAGCCCCCTCCTGGCCAGCTGGGGTTTCTGGCAGGATGCCCTGAGCAGAGAGGCATGGGGTGAACCTTGAAGAAAAGGTGGGAAGGTGGACAGGCAGCAAGAGAGAGGGTAAGGATCCTCTGACATTTTCCAGTAGGCTCCACTGTCGGATACAGAAAGGAAAGGGTACAGCAACCCAAAGAGGATGCTCACGTGTCAGCATGCTCTCAGCTGGAACACAGTGTCGTCTCAAGAGCCCACGCTGAGCAACCTGGGGTCCCATCAGCATCCTTCCCTGGGGCTCTGACTGGAAATGAAACAGCCAGCTCAGTACATGCTGCAGTCTCTTCTCTCACCTCCTCCCTCCTTTTGCCCCAACCCATCTCCCCGAAGGGCCAGAGGGACTGGATCTGGATGACCAGAAGACCATCACTGAAATGGAAGGAATGGGGAGCTTTGTCACTTCTGGTACTGGGGAGATGCTTAGAGCAGGGCTGAGAATTAGTTGTCTCAGTGGTAAAGGATCCATCTACCAAGCGGAAGATGCCAGGTCAATCCCTGGATCGGGAAGATCCCCTGGAGAAAGAAATGGTAACATCTCCAGTATTCTTGCCTAGGAAATCCCATGGACAGAGGAGCCTGGAGGGCTACAGTCCATGGAGTCACAAAAGAGTTGGACATGACTGAGCAGCAGCAGTGAATTAATTAATCAGTGAAGAGAGAATGGGGGGAAAGGAAATGGGGGCATACATGAGAGGAGTGGGAAGAAGGAAAAACACAAAAAGGAAGGAGGAAGGAGGGAGACAGAAGGGGATGCAGCAAGGAAAGCATCTTATAGGATTAGGTTGATGGAAGTTGGGACAAGGGAGAACAAGGGTCTTATTTGGAAAAATCAATACTCCTCAGCGTGATACAAGAGTAAACGTCATCTCGGGGAATTCGGGCGATGATGTTTTATTGGGTCGCATTATGTTGAGGTCGGCAGCTGCTGGAAAGTTGGTACAGTGCATCCCTGCCCTGCCAGCCTCTCCTCTCTGCGCGGTGCTGCAGAGCCCCCAGGGACCCTGCTGTCTTCCTGGGCTGGGCCAAGGTGACAGAGACTAGGCTATTGCTAGGGAGGCAACTTCTCAGGCCCTAACTCAGCAGGAGAACTGACCTTCAGGCAGGGGCCAAGGTTTAGCCACCTGATGAGAACAAACCTTCCTCCAAGCTTTTCAGCCTGGAGTCCCATCCCCTCAGAGCCCCTCTGTGATGACAGAACTCTCAGGACTAATAAGGTTGACACTAATGTGTTCTCTCTCCCAGAGGAGTCTTGTGTATGTTAACAGAGGCTTTTGGAGAAGAGTGCCTTATTTTTACAGCTTTAATGGTATTTATTTTCTGCACAGATAATACATTCACCTGGTTGAATATTTAACAGTTTACAAAAGGGGGTGTAATAGGAAGCCTTTCTCTCAGGTCCCCCTTCCTGAAGGAAGCCAGTATTAGTTTTTGGGCATCTTTTCCGAGATAATTTATGCAGATATAAGGAAGTATGTGTATGCATTCTTTCCTGATACTTTTTAAATTTTATACCAGTGTTAGTATATCCCAAACCCAGTGCTCTGCCTTTATGTTTTTCACTTCACCTCTAGCTTTGTGTATGTTATCAGAACACGGAGAGCTTTCTGATTCCTTTTTATGACTGTGTAGTATTCCACAGAATAGCCTTACTATGTTTACCCTTCCCCTTGTGGATGGACGTTGGGCTGTCATAGACAGTGCTGCAGTGAATGATCTGGGGCATTTGGCATTTTCTCAAGAGCAAGTATATTGAGAATGGTGCTTTTCCCCAAAGATATGGGGACAGGCCCTTGGGTGAGATATTTAGGAGAGAACAGAATCCCTGCCCATTTTCACCTCGGTTGTTGCTGTTCATGGCTTAGGGCTGCTCATCCTAAAGGAGATCAGTCCTGAGTATTCATTGGAAGGACTGATGTTGAAGCTGAAACTCCAATACTTTGGCCACATGATGTGAAGAGCTGACTCATTTGAAAAGACCCTGATGCTGGAAAAGATTGAGGGTGGGAGAAGAAGGGGATGACAAAGGATGAGATGGTTGGACGGCATCACCGACTCAACGGAGATGAGTTTGGGTAGACTCTGGAAGTTGGTGATGGACAGGGAGGCCTGGACTGCTGCAGTTCATGGGATTGCAAAGAGTCGGATGTGACTGAGTGACTGAACTGAACTGAGGGAGGGGTAAGAGGGGGTGAGGGCCAGGGCCATCCTGCAGAGCAAGGCAGGGAGGGTCAGAGCGGGATGTCTGCTCCCCACCCCAAGTCACCAGGGCTGGGCTTGTTCTTTGCCCCAAACAGTGAGAGGCAAGTGACCCTACCCTGACCATTGGAATCAGAGGAGAGAACTGGTCAGGATTGTCTTTGAAACCTCTGTCTGTTCAAGAGAGGTGCTTCATTCACTCTGCCCCTCCCAACACCCTGGGACCCCTCTCTGGGAAGCCTTCCCTGCTCACTGAGCCTGTGTGCCCACATAGCTCATTTGCTGCCCACCCAGGAGGTTTAGGTCTGCTCAACAGGCCTTACTGCGGAGTGGGGAGGACCATCAGCCTGGGGCTTGCAGAGCCCTGGGCTTGCATCTTGGCTTTGCCACTTAGAAACTATGAGACAGGTGATGGTGGTTTTTGTTTTGGTTTTTTAACATGAAAAGGTTATTTAGGAACTAAAGTACTCAATGTTCAAATAGAGTTATTTGAAATGGAAGGAAACAGTCTTGATCCTGGGTCCAGGGATGGTTGGGTTTCATCAGGGAGTTGGAAATGAACTTATTGAGGGAAGAACTGCTGATTCCCCAATCATAGAATGTCAGGCTGTAAAGGCTCCAAGAGTCTGTCTTGTCCCCCGCCCCTTCCTGAGTTGTTCAGGTGGAGGGTGTGAGTGGTCCAGGTGCAAAATAAACCACAGAGCAGGGTCACAGGCCTCTAGACTCTTTGGACCAGGGATATTAAAGGGTCTTTCCAAAGAGAAGAAGTGTTAAGTTCGCAAGAAGTTAGGATATTCCTAAATCTAACTCAGCAGGAAACAAATACAGCCCAGGCTGCAAAGAACTGTGGTTTGATAAGGACTAATTCATAAAAGGGCTTCCCTGGTGGCTCAGTGGTAAAGAATCTGCCTGCAGTGCAGGAGCCACAGGAGATGAGGGTTCGATCCCTGGTCAGGAAGATCCTCTGGAGGAGGGCATGGCATTCCACTTCAGTATTCTTGCCTGGAGAATCCCATGGACACAGGAGCATGGCGGGCTACAGTCCGTAGGTTCACAAAGAGTTGGACACGACTGAAGTGACTGAGCAGGCACGCAGTTCATAAAATCACCGACTCCTCTTTGTGGGCTTCAAGGGAATTTAGAGGTCCCCGGCTGGGTAGAGAACCTCACAGGGATGGTGGTGGTGAGAAGGGAGGAGCAGCTGACAGTGACCTTCACAGCTGCCTTTCCCTTCCACTTTGCATTATTTTTATTAAAGCCCTAAATCAGTGATGCTAAGTAGCTCCTGATTTAGCTCCTCATTAGGAATGAGATTTAAAACCAGCAGGACCACAGGCTGCCCAACTACTGGGGTACGTGGCAGCAACGGTACTTGTAAACTCTGGCGTAGGTTTCCTCATAGCAGCTTCTGGCAACAGCCTGGCCCCAGAATCCAGCACAAAATGTTAACTTCGGAGGCAGGAAGGACGCTTCTCCACATATATGCACCTTTGGTCCCAGCCACACCCTCCTTAGAAGCTGTGGCTTCCTGTCACTGTATCTGATCAGCTTTAGTCTCGGTAGAGAAAAGCTCCCTGAAGGCTGGTCATGTGGAATCAGGATGAAACATGGGCTGGGGAGCAGCAAGGGGCAGACTCAGCAGCAACACAGGCAAGTTCTGAGGAGGCAGATTTCAGCTCAGTGAAGCAAAAAAAGCTTTCTAGTAATTAGAGTGGTTCACAAACAGAAGGGGCTTCATTGATTGATTCATTCATACATTTAACAGATGCTTATGAAGCTTCTGCTCTGTGCCAGGTCTGTGCTGGGCCCTAAGGTTTCAAGAGGGAAAGGGAGCAAGCATCTTCCTTTCAGAGGCTCCTGGTCCAGAGTTGAAGACAGTGAAACAAGCAGAACAGCAACATTTGACCTGTACTTTGATGAGGAAGGGCAAGTGCTAGGAGAGCATGTATCAGGAGCACCTAGCCTTTTGAAATGTCCAAGGACGGTTTCCTAAAGTTGGTCATGTTTAAGGTGGACAACAGGAGGAGGGGAAGAGTGTCTCCGGGAGGGGGGACAGCATGTGCAAAGGCCCGGAGGTAGGAGAGAGTCTTTCTCTCTTGAGGATGTGGATGTCATTGAGTGACATTGGAGCAGAGTGTCTGCATTTCCTGCTATTAGGAGTCTCTCAGTAGGGGGTTGGCATGGGTTGCAGGAGAGGGGCTCCAAGCACTGGCTGAGGTGGTGGAAGTGGGGACTCTGATTACTTGGTCCCTTCTGCTCTGAAGTGCTGTGGTTCTGAGTGCCTGCTGACTTCTCTGAGTTCTGAGTTTATGAGGGTCATGTGTAGGCTGCCTCCCACTCTGCCAACCACCTTACAGGCATTGTTTTATTGAGCCCCTCACAATAACCCTTTATTTAGGAGATGCTACTGCAGCAGTTTCACAGTTGGAGAACCCAAGGTGTTGTTAGGTTATTCTAGTTGACTCAAGGCCACACGGCTAGCCAAGGGGAAGAACCAGGACATGAACCTAGGTCTGTCCAACCTGAAGCCCACATGCTTAACCATGTCCCTCTGCCCGGGGCCTCTCTAATGAACATATTCTCACCCCCACCCCCCCAGCACCTCCTGTGGGACTCTGTCACATGTGGCTGGGAGAAGAAGCTAGTTCCTTCAGGGAGGGCAAGCCACAAGGCAGAATCAAGGGACCAGTTTTTAAATCAGAGCTTTAAAAACATGCTCAACAAGCCTCATGTTTTGCTTTCCTCGTAGCCATTGAGGATCAATTTCCCAAAGAAAAAAAATAAATCAGTTGGAATGTGTCTTTCTGGAGAAAGCCTGGCATCTGTCAAACGGTGGGAAAAAAAAACCCAGGAAAAGATCTTCTTGGGTCGTGTGCTGGGGGTTGCTGACTCAGGCCGTATGTTCCGACATCATTAACAAGTTGAAAAGCTGTTGCTCCTTGCAGGAATGCCGGATTGGTGGTTTGAACAGCTCAGCTGGGAAAATCCTTTACCAAGTGAGGCAGGCTGAGGATCCCAGGAGTGTGCACGTGTAAATCTGGGGCCTGCAGGGCTGATTGTGGGAACTGACTGCGATGCTGGTGTTTCTGTGGACCAGTGGCCACGCATGTTGTTTTACCTGCAAACCCAATAGGAACATTCTGACAAGTTGGCAGTTTAGTGTTAGTTGCTCAGTCATGTCCGACTCTTTGTAATCCCATGGACTGTAGCCCACCAAGCTCCTCTGTCCATGGGATTCTCCAGGCAAGAATACTGGAGTGGGTTGCCATGCCCTACTCCAGGGGATCTTCCCAGCCCAGGGATTAAACCCGGGTCTCCTGCATTGCAGGCAGATTCTTTACCATTCAAGCCACCCAGCAATTTTAATTGATAAACAATTATTAACGGTTAAGCTACGTTGAGACAAGACCTGAGAGGCAGGCTAATATCTTGGGGTGACTAGTGTAGCTACAAGACAGGACCGCAGGGGAGTTCGTGATCTGATCCTGGAGTTTGATGATAAGTGGCCCCTAGGGCTCCTGGCTGGAACGCGAGGGCCCAAACCTGACTGAAATCCTTGTTGAACTTTGCTGGAACTATACTTGACTCTAAGCTGGAGAGTCCCTGGAGTTGTTCTAAAGGGCATTTCATTGTCCCACCATGGGGAGACCAGGACCTGGCATTGTCTTGGTCTCTTAGCTGAGTTACATCTTCAACCCTAACCAGCCTGGTCCACATTAGAGATGGACAGAGTGCTGGGAGAGGGGAGAGATGTTTTACAGATTCAGATACTCAGTCATTTCAATGTATATTTATGGGATACTGGGTATCGGGCTAAGTGCTGGCACATAGGATGAACTGCAGAGGCCCACCCTGAACTGCTGTGGTTTCAGGGACATTTTAGTGTCCTCACTCACTCACTCATTCACTGTCTCCCTTTCCCACTCTCACGTTGAGAAAACAGGGACTGCAGCTGCTTGCTTCTGGTATTTCTAGCATGTAGCAGAGTGTCTGGCATGTAGCAGGTGCTTAATAAATGCTTTCTGGTTGAGTGAGTGCTCAGAGGCAGGGAAATGTAATAGATGATCTCGAAAGAAATAATAGCATGGTTCTTATGTGACAGGCACTGTTCTAAGCAGTTTATACATATTGATGATTTAACTTTGCAACCAACTTCTGTGGGAGAGGATCATTGTCACAATTTTATTTTTTATTTTTATTTTAAATTTTTTGAGAGTGTTTTTTCCCTTTGTTAATGCCCCTAACAACCACAGGACAGTGATTGAGCCGGTTTCATTTATTTATTCATTTATGTATTGGCCTTGCAACATGTGGGATCTTAGTTTCCTGACCAGGAATTGAAACTGTGCCCCTGAAGTTGAAGCACAGAGTCTTAATCACTAGACCACCCAGGAAGTTCCCACTGTTCCCATTTTGAAGATGAGAAAACTGAGGCCAGAAGAAGTGAAGGAACTTGCTTGGGGTCACACAACTAGGAAGTAGCAGAATCAGAACTTAATCCAGACAGCCTGGCTTCCGAGTCCATCCTCTCACTGCCTCATGATCCTGGCCTGTGGGGATCAGAGTTCAGCCCTTGTTCCTCTGTGAACAGCTCTCTGAGGGGACGCCCCAGGCTCCTAAGGGCCAGAGGGGCTCTTTGTGGCGAGGGATCAAGAGCAAACTGGAGGAGTATTGACTGCCTGGGAGTCCCAAGGGTAGGGAAGACCTGGCCAGTTCCTCATTTTGGACTCCTCTGCATAAGTCCTGCCTGGGAAGCCCAGGATACAGCAGGTGAAGGCAGGTGATGGTGGGTATTTGCATGAATAAGCAAAGTGTGCAGGGGAGCAGGTAGGATCCCCAGGCTGCAGGTACCACCCCCAAGTTCACATTTCCCCCCCAAATTACAACTACTAGCCTGCCTTGAGAGAAAGAGCCTGGCAGCCTGGGGCCTCCTTGTGTTTCCATGCTGCTCTTTTCTGAGAAATGGAAGAGGAAAGGGGTGTGGATGGTGCTCCCATGGGTAAATCATAATTCACCAGTGAGTAAAACCTGGACTGTGTCTCCTCCCTTCCTACCCTCTGTCTCTGCAGTATTCCCAGTGCTCAGCTGCTCCCCTCCCTGCCTGGGTAAATGAGAAACCAGGCCATTCTATCACCTTTTGAGCCATAAATGAGCCTCAGGATATTCTGGGGCCATGCATCCCAGCTGCCCTGGCCAGTTCTGGGAAGGGGAATCTTAATAATAACAATTGCATTAAAAACAAAAACAACCAACAGCAATTATAACCAACCTCTGGTTCTAGGCAGTTTGCATGAATTAAGTCTAAGTTCACAACCATTTTATAGATGAGGAAACTGAGGACGAAATAAGTGGCTCAAGAACACAGAGCTAATACATGGCAGAACAGGGACCTGGGCTCTTAGACGACGCTAGATGCCAAAGAATAAAGCTCAGCTAGCGCACCACTGAATTAAGATCAGTGGCTCTGGGCCAATGTGTCTGGTTGAGTGGGGGTGACAAGCCCCTGGTTACCCACCCCAGAGTCCTGTGTGAGCCTCCCTAGGATCACCCCCCCCCCCCCCCCCTCACTGGGAAGAAAGAGGACCTGGAGGCTGCAGACCAGAAGAGCGTTTGGACCCTCATGTCCTTCTATCCTATCAGCACTGCAGGTGAAATATTTCTTTTTTTTTTAAAAGATTGAGTATTCATGTCTTGGAGCCACATGTGACCGCAGCAATTAAAAGCCAACTCTAGATGTGTCTACCAGCTGTTTTGGCTCTTTCTGGCCGTGGAGGGGGTGCCAGGCTGGTAATTGGAGAGGAATGAATGATACATATCTGATGAATTGTTTTCGAACTTCCTTTGGTGATTCCCTGACACAGACACACAAGTACCCACCCCCACCACCCTCACATGCTGTGTGACCTTGGCCATGGCAGGATCACGCATGCTAAGTGTGTTGCTTTGGAACTGGCACCTAGGCCCGTTTGGATGTAGGTCATTTTACCTCCAAGCTGAATCAAATGACAGCCTGATCTGAGGCTCCAGCCAAGAATGCTGATGGAGGGCTGATCAATGTGCCTTGAAACACTGGGGAAAATGGGGTTAGTGGAAAACTCTGGAAGCCGTGTGCTATAGAATTCTGGGAGGCTACCACCTCCTTTCCTTGGCTCCCAAGCCTTCTTTTGTCCTAGCTGAGCATCAGGCAAACTGGCCAGGGAGCATGGAAGTTTTCTTTATTTATCTTGACCTTTTCATGTAAGTAATTTTTATAGTTCCATTAGCTAGTAAGACCCTTTGAAAACCACCAGGCAAAATATATTACCATGAACACCTCAGGGACTTGCATGGAATGCTAATAGGATTGGGGGATTGATTCAGAGGGCTCATCACAAGCGAGAGACAGCCTTGGCCAGGGAAGGGCCAGTGTTGACTCAGGGATTCATTTACAGAGGGGACCCCAAGTCTGACCTAGACCCTTTGGCTCAATGCCAAGATCCCCATGCTGGCTGCTTTATACCAGCCTGGCCCAGGACTGATGCTCTGGCCTTGCCTCTGTACCTCAGAGCACACTTGTTCCCATGCCGAGCTCAGCATCTACATTTGTGGAATGGATTCTTCTCAAGCTTGGCTTGAATCAGTGAGCCAAAAATTCAAACCCTAGACTCCCAGAGCTGGAAGGAACATTTGAATCTTGTCATTCAGCTCCTTCATTTCATAGATGAGAAACTGAGACCCAGAGGGAGGGAGGGGACTTGCTAAGTTGGTGACAGATTTGGCGCTGGTACTAACATCTCAGCCTGTGGTCCAGGTGGTGGTGGAGCATGAGGTTAAGGGCAGACCTTTTAGCATCACATGGATGTGAGTTTAAACCTTGTCTTGGCAACTGGATCAGCTAGGTCCTGGTGAGAAACAGATGGTATGTTAACTGAGGAGGGTTTAATAAAGCTATTTATAAAGGCTAGAGAAGGGATAATGGAAACTGTTGGTTTGGCCAAAAAGTTCATTTGGGTCCCAAACAAACTTTTTGGCTGACCCAATACCTGCCTCAAGGATGAAGTGGAACAGTGGATAGTCAGTGTCCAGCAAAGAAGGAGGACTTATATTTGGCCTCTTTCACTTACCATAGCCTCTAGTATCCACCTAAGCAATTGCAGCATGAGTGGTTGTTATGTTGTCCATATTCCTTGTCCCTCTAGGAGGAAAAGAGAGGACAGAAATAAAGAGTCAAGTGAACCTTTGTGGCTGCTGAAGGTTATGCTTCCCAGCCTCTTGCACCTTCAGGTGGACCCAGAGGACCACTTGAGAAAGGAGACTGGGCATTACTGGGTGTTTTCCTAAGCACATTTTGGGCTTTGTTTTACAATCTGGTCATACTAGGGAATGAGTGAATGATAGAAGTATAGAATGGGGAAAGGGACCTTAAAAGTCCCAACATCCAATTTCCTACCAAATTGGGAAATCTAGAGCAGGAGGGTTCTGTCCCCTGTTAAGGAATCAGATAGCAAATAGTTTAGGCTTTGCTCACCATCAGTCTCTGTGGCGAGGACTCAGCTCTGTCCCTGTAGTTCAAAAGCAGCCTTGGACAATATGTCAATGAATGGGCCCAGCTGTGCACCAACAAAACATCACTTATAGAAATAGATGGCAGCAACATGTGGCTTGAGAATCCGACCCCTGCCCTCCAGCTTCTGTAGGTCTTCTATACTCTACTGAAATGTTCCCAGGGATGGGTTGCTTCCTACCTGTAAGAAAGAGGCCTCTGAACTGCTGAACCATCCAAATAATAGAAAATCTTGCCTTGAGTTTGGTTGAAATCTGCCCCTTTGTCTTGTGTGCCCCTGAGTTCCTATTTTGTCTGGGACTGAGTGGCTCCCACTTCTCTTTGACAGCCTGTCAGCTGACTTTGACCTGCCTCCCACTCATTACTTGCTTCTCCAGTCTACACTTGCCCACCATCAACAAGTTCCAACCTTCACATGATCCTCACAGGTCATGGTTCCACACTCTCTGCATCCTGGTCCTTCTCCCCAGTCTTGTCAAGTTCCCTTGCAATGCACAGGGTCACCAACAGCCACTCATGGAGTAACTGTGAGGCATGGTAAGTTCCAGGGATGTTTATGACTTTGGATTTAACCTCAAGAAGCTCACACTCTATTGGCGAGACCAGATCAACCCAAACTAATTGGGGAAATGGCAGGGCCAGTCAGGAGGAACATTGTGTGGGTAGGGAGGTTCTGGTGGGAAAACATTTCACCTTCCATAGCTATGCGGACTGGGCTGGCTGTAGCCCTCTGAGCTTCTTGGTGGAGCTGAGTGATGGAGGCTGTGCCTGGCCTTGCTGACCCAGGTAACTGGGACTGGGGAGCCGAGGGGAAGCATTTCAAGCTTTCAGCTCCTGTGACATGGTGATGTCAGAGCATCAAGGGAGTGTCAGCAGTAGAAGGAGCCTTTAAGGGTGATGTGCTTTAATGCTCTTAATTTATAGACGAGAGAAGGGGAAGCCACCTGCCCAGGCTCATGTGTCAGCTGGCTCAGAGCCTGAACTCATACTTGGTTCTCCTGGCTCTTCATCCAGTGCCTTTTTCAAAGGAACGGAGGACAGATACAAGGGGTCCCTGTGAGATTGAAAGTAGAGGTTTATTAGACCATACGAAGGGCTTCCCTGGTGGCTCAATGGTAAAGAACCTGCCTGCTGATGCAGGAGACTTGGGTTCGATCCCTGGGTCAGGAAGATCCTCTGGAGAAGGAAATGGCAACCCACTCCAGCATTCTTGCCAGGAAATCCCATGGACAGAGGAACCTGCTGGGCTACAGTGCATGAGGTCACTAAAGAGTCAGACACAACTTAGTGACTAAAACAACAAGACCATAGGAAGAGGATGGGGCTTGGGGATCAGGGAGTGGGACTAGAGCACAGGCAGTGGTCCAGGCCTTTCCTGGAGGACGTGGGCAGATGACAGCTTCTGGTGATTCTCGGCCGAATGGGACTTCAGACCTCCTCTGGTCTAATCTGAATTCCAGGGGAAGTTACAGGCCTGGAGAGGAAAGTGAGTTGCTTGATATCACTGAGATGGATGCTGGTAGACACAAACCTAGGTCTCCTCACATCTACAGCTGGGCTTGTTCTACAGCCCCCACCATCCCTCAAGACCACCCAGCACCCTGTTCCCACAGGTCCAGAAGTAGCCTAAGCCAAGAGGCAGGGTCTAGAGATGTGGCTACTTCCCTGTGACTGACCTCTGAAACCAAAGACAACCATGCCCCCTCCATGCTTGCTTTGGTGCTCTCTTCTTGGGACCCACAAACATTGAGCACCACCTGTGTATCAGGCATCATGAGAGCTTTAAAAAGCCCAATTGAATGCGGCCTCTGTCCCCCAGGGGCTGGAGATCTACAAAGGAGAGACAGGTACTGACAGAAGTAACTCTCTCAAGGTCTGTGTGGATGGCCTGTGACAGATGTTGAGGTAGCGTGTGTGGAAGCCTGGCACATAGAGGGTGCTCAGAAACCGGTAGCACACAGGAATTGGCACTAAGTGGTTAGCACCATAAGCTATCTTAGACATGGAATGCAGACCCCACAGTGTGTGTGTGAGAGACAGAGAGAGAATTAGTAATAGCAGGTCCTGTTTATTGGGTACTCACTGGGGGCCAGGCACTGGTCTAAACACTCATTATGTATTACTGCATTAAATCTTTGCAATAGCCCATGACATAGATACTATTATTGTCTCCATTTTACAGATGAAGAAACTGACACACAGAAGGTTAAACTATTTGCTTATTGTCATGTAATTGTAACTGTAAATAGCAGATAGGGAGTTTAAATATGGGTCGTCATATTATCTTCCATACTGGCCTCTCCACAAGGGGGTGAGGATGGGGCTGCCCTCCAGTACTCTGCCTCCATGTCCCTTAGAGCTCACCCCCTGTGTTTATGACCTCAGTGAAAGGTGAGAACAAGAGAGCCAGCCTGGGGGTGGAGGATTAAGGAAGCTCAGGCAGGGCCAGGACCCTGCCTTGGGGCTGAGGACACCCTACAAATAACAATACAGGACTCAGTCAGCACTGACTGGACCCCAGGGTCTGCTCTGGGTACTTTGTCAGCTCACTGAATCCTTGCACGCAGCCCGAGGCCCAGCCTGTCCCTCTACCCCACCGAACAGATGGGGACCGACACGGAGGGGGCAGTAACCCGCCTGAAGTCCAGAGCTGATGAGCGGCATGGCCGGGTCCAGCCCCAGCCCCCTGGGTACCATCTGTGCTCTCAGCCGCTGTGCCGTGTGCTCCTCACTAAATGTACCTCTAACACCCAAGAGGTTAGAGGCAGGACTGAGGCGGGACGATGGGGTGGCGGTGAGGGTCAGGGGATGCTGAGAGGGCAGAGGTTCAAATTTTCCCATGGGACCCTTGACAGAGCCAGCCTCAGGTTGCCCATGATAGCACCCAGGTGTGCAGCAGAGAGAAGGAGGGTTTGACAGAATACCCCTGTCTCAAGTTACAGGAGCCTGAGAAGGAGGTGGGGGTGACGGAATCGTGACTCAGCCTCTCCTGGGGGGCCGGCTGGCATGAAGAACTCGGGTCAGAGAGAACTCAGGGGACCTGTATACTCTTGGGGTGGCAGCTGTGTAAACCTTGGCCCTATGTGGAGGGACTGCCCACCTGGGGTTCCAGTAGAATCTGAGGTAGGAGCTGGCTGCCTCTGCCTCAGGTGGCATCATGGGTCTTGCCTCTGTTCCCCCTCAGGAGACTCGCCTTGCAGCACCCCCTGTCCTGTCCCCTCCCCACCAGATACACACATAGTGGCCCAGTTGCCATATATGGCTATCCGAACCTCAGAAATTTGCTGTCAATATTTCATGCTTCAAACAACACTGTCTAAACAACTCCAATGAAATATGAATGAACTGAGGTTTTGACAAGCAGATAGCCAAGACAGAATACCAGGGTGATAAGGAGGAGAGGGGGTCAATGAGGTCTGGATGGACTGTGGGGATAGCAACCGCATCCCTGTAATCAGGCCCAGGGACTCTGCTTGTAGAGTCCTGGATGCTGGATCCAGGGTTGAGCTGGGGGAGGTGCTCAGCACGCTGTCCTAGGGGTCCCTGGGAGAGGCCATGGGAAGAGAAAATGGGAAGAGCTTGCTCAGAGCCCCCGAAGGTGCCTCCCTTGCAGGTAGGAGAGGGTGCAGGACAAAGGCCAGGGCTTAGGTCTCTAGGGTCAGAGGACCAGAAAGGTGAGGCTTGGCAGGGCACTGGCTAGTCTGTCCCTTCTCCCTTGAGCTGCTCCAAGCCCCTGCTCAGCCCGCAGGGGACTTGGCATACTGACACAGCTTCTCTGGCTTGAACCTTCTGGGAGGGAGAGGACATCCAGCCTGGATGCGACATGAAGGCCACATGTTCGTGGTTGCCTCTCGGCTCCCTCAGCCTTCAGAGGCCTCTGTCTCTGGGAGCCTCCTTCGCCAGCTCCTTCCTCCCTGACCAGAGATCACACAGTTCATGGGATCCCAGACACCCAGGCCTCAGTTCCTCCATGGATAAAATGAAGCAGTTAGATGGATTTTCTGTGAGGTGCCTTTCAGACCTAACATGGAACAAGTTCCCCGGTCCACTGCCTGCCCTCACCATCTGCAGCAGAATCCCTGCGCAGGGATCAAGGCACTGCTGTCTGTAGTCAGAAGGTGACTGGAGGTATCCGGGCTCACCTGACAAGCTGATGGGCGGAGATGAGGGGTCCAGTAATGGAAAAAAGTGGGGCCTCAGCCTAAGGGGGTGGGATGGAGGGAAGAGGGAGCAGCTGAGGACAGGGCTGGGATGGGCAACCAGGGGATGGATGCCTCGTGTCTGGTGTACGCTGCCAGCGTACCCATCTGAGCTGTTTAGAAAGTGTGGTGGGAGCAGGGGACACCAGGCAGCAGGGATGACTGACTGGGGTCTTGTTAGCTACTGAGTGAGCAGCTCACTGTGGCTCTAAGTGGAATTGGTTACTGGGGTCAGGGTTCAGCCTGGTTCCCCAGTAAGAAGTGGGTTAGCTAGCAGGCCCCAGCCACTGCCCAGGATCCGTGAAGTGAGGGGCCCTCGAAGTCTTGAGCACAACCAGAACTCTGCCTGAAAGCCATCTGTACCAATGTGAAGGACTCAAGGGCCAGGGCTCCCCCCAGACACACCACATCCCAGGCTGGCAAAGGGTGGGCTGTCAGCAAACTATGAACCAGTGGGGCATCTGAAATGGTTCTTTGGGGTCTGCCTTGCCAGGAGGCCCAGGTAAAGCTAAAGCAACGGCTTCAGAGCCAAGGTTTGTATTCGGGAGGGGCCAGAGGACCCCACGGGCTTCCCCGGTGGCCCAGTAGGTAAAGAATCCGCTGTCAATGCATCAGGCACAGGAGAGGTGGGTTTGATCCCTGGGTTAGAAAGATCCCCTGGAGGAGGGCATGGCAACCTACTCCAGTATTCTTGCCTAGAGAATCCCCATGGACAGAAGAGCCTGGTGGGCTACAGTCCATGGGGTCACAGAGTTAGACATGACTGAGCATGCACACATGCAGAGGACCCCACACCCGCCATAAAATGAACTTTGTTGTCTAACCTGACAGCACCCTCTCGCTGGGCATTTGGCCAAGCAGTGGATGTGGAAGCAGGGTGGGTGTTTGGAAGTCAGTGGCAGCTCCTCTAAACTCACCACTGGGGGCCACCTGCTTCCCCAGCCCAGGCCAGTTCCAAGCAGAGAGAAGGTGTCTACTCACTTGTCAGAAAAAAGCTTCATCTAGATCCCTTCTGAAAAACTGACAGTGTTGATGGTAGCCGCTGATTTCTCACGCTTACAAAATTGGGGGTTGGGGTGGCCAAGGAGGCTTCTGTAATCCCTCACTGATGGATTAGATGGTGGGGCAGATCTCTCAGGAGCAGTGGATGACCTTGAGAAAATGTGGATGTCAAAGGGAGAGAGAAATAATCTTCCTTCCTCAAACTGCTGCCAATAAGCCTTCTCAGCACTGGGGTAGTTGATGGAAACTATGCTGCTATTGCCTCCCAACTCAGGAGGCTGTAGCATTTGACTGCGTGATAAGAAATTGCCAGGCACTTTCTAATTACAATTATCATCATCGTGGCTGTCTCTCTTAATTACTTTCTTATAATTAGCTGTTGCTTTTTCCTCAGCATTTGTGTACTTTGCAGATTTGCTGACATTTGAGAGCCCCAAAATAGGGCCATTTGGGGAGGAGGGCAGAAAGGTGGGGAAAACGTGAGGGGAACAGATTCTTTTCAGGCAACCTGATAAATGTGGGGGTCTTTGCAGAAAGAAATTGGGGAAACCAAAAGATGGATCATTTTCTGAGCTGATGGGAAAAGAGACCAGGGGTGGGGATGTAGGGACTGGGCTTTGTGGAGGGTCTCCTAGTGTTAAACCTTGGAGGAAGTATTCTTTTTTAAAACTTGTTCTGTCTTCCTTTATTCAAATGTATATTCTATGAGATCAGAGTCCATGTGCATGAACTGTTCAGATTCCTGTACTCTTGCCATCCCTATCAGCTGTTTTTTTTTAAACAAGACATCATCTAGTATGATAGCCAAAAATGAGTGTTTCCTTTTTTTTGGAGGAAATAACTCTTGAAAAGTCACCAAGGCTGCCATTTCTCAGGCTTGGGTTTCATTTTGGGAAACAAGGCTGAGATGAAGCACACCCTGTTGAATCCTTTTCAGAGTTAATTAAATAACTCAGGTCAGGAATAGCTTGCTTTTCCCCGAAGCCAGTGATGCATTCTGAGCCTCCGTGGGCCCCAGGGCATCTTTACAAAGTGGATTGTGCGCCTTGACCAGATGGTTGGTTTTCACACTCTGTTCCTGTCTTCCTCCCTCTCTTCTGACCTCCTACAGCCTTGTGTACAGAGGAGTGTGTGCACGGCCGCTGTGTTTCCCCGGACACCTGCCACTGTGAGCCCGGCTGGGGAGGGCCTGACTGCTCCAGCGGTGAGTCTGGGGTCTTTGGGGTTTGGGCGGAGCCACAACTCTGGCTGGGGAGGGGCTGTGCCATGGTTGGATGCTGAATTCTTTGTTCTGGGCTTGGCGTGCCTAGGCAAATGTGGACATTGGGGAGGAAGCATACCGACATGATGGTACTTGGGATGGAGGGCTCTAGGGGCATGGGGGTCATGGCTGGTGGAGGCCTGGAGGGGCATAGCATGTTGCATGTATGGGGAACTGTGCAGTCATCTATGGAGCATCTTTGGCTGATCCAAAGGCTCAGTGGCTGCTCACAGCGACTCTGACTTTTGATGGATGAAACACCTCTGAGTAAGGTCTTTGAGGCTTAAAGTGAAGTTGAGATGCCACCCATGGGTGTCGACCCAGCAGGTCACAGTAGTCAAGGTTTGGTCTTCAATGTGGCTGATCCAAAAGCTCCGTGGGTGCTCACAGCAACTCCAGGGACTGATTTATGAGACTGGTGGGCCCTGGGATGCCTGTGTGTCCCCAAAGGTAGAAGAATGGCGTGCTTGTAGGGGGCAGTTACTGTGTTCTTACATCTCTCTGGGCAGACTGTTCACACTCCCTGGAGGAGGCTCTCTAGGAAGCACGAGTGAGACAGATGCTCTTGGACTGACCAAGTGACCCACAGCAGCACAGGCACATCTCTACTGTAGGACTAGCGGCTGAGTGTGCAGGGTACACTGGCAGCTACTCAGGGAATTCTCCGCCAAGAGTCCAACTGAAGGCGAATGCTTCCCCTTTGGCTCATTTCCCCTACATACTCACAGATAGCCCTCTTTCCAGTGGCACTGTTTGGGATCAATGGTTGGCTAATGTCATGGTATTACTTGATTCCAAAGAGTCCTTGATTAGTATTGAAGCCCAGTTTCCTTCCTGCTTTGAGCTGGGATAGGGTGTCTTTATGCGTGTGACTCGAGTAGGTAACATAGCCAAGCTGATCCAGGAGGGGTCTAACCCCTATCAGTGACCCGTCTTGGGGAGCCACCTCCCTATTCTGCAATGGTCATGACAACTTGAAGAAGGAATGTTGGATCCACATGGGCCCGATATGGTGCCCCTGCTATTTTCCACTCTCTGCTGGGGTGACATCTTGTTATGGTCCTTTTTTCCAAAGGCCTTGACTGGAGTCTCCCTGTCCGTCCAGTCTATGGGAACTTACCAGGCAAAGCAAACTATTGGATGTGGTTTCGTTTGGGCTTTGTTTGGGTGGGGTGGTTCTCTAGGTTTGGGGAGCCCAGGGTCAGTTTGGGGTGCTCCAGAGACTCTCTCTAACGTGTTGGGACCTCCATTGACTGAAGTATCTTCTTCCTTCCACCCATTTCCCTGCTTTGAGGTAAGTTGTGCTGAGAAACAGGGCAGGGACTCCCCCAGGCAATGAAAAGTACACCTGGGGGGCATGCAAGGTAAAGAAATGTGCTCAAGCAGTCTTTCTGTGGGCACCAGAAACATGTTGGCTGAAATGTTTGAGAGCTTTTCCCCTCTTATCTTTGATCTGTTTTGTGTAACTTTGCCTACAATGAATCTTTGATGAGGAACTATCTAGCTCAGACTCGGTTAACCCTTCTGGGACAGGTTTGCTTGCTGTTGGCAAATTATAATGTCAAGGGCGGTCTGTTGGAGGTTGAAATACAGTATGAGTCTCTGGGGCCCTGCGTGCATACAAATCACCCTCCAACACAAGTGTGTTTGACGCTCACTGTTTCTGGACTGTGGTGGCTGTGGGGCCTGGAGGGTTTTTTCAGACAGAGTCTGTCACTTAGGGTTTCCCTCCAGTCCAGTGAAAGAAATGGAAGGACAGCTGCCTTTGATCAATGGGACTAGGCAGTTTAGAGTAAATCTTGTGCCTGGAGTGTGTTTACCAAGCATGTAGCCCTGTTACTTTACAGTGTGAAACCAAGCTGCCCAACTGCCACTCCCAATTCAGTCATCAGACTTGGTGCTGACCAACTCGCAACCTGTTGCCTCAGTAAATCCACCCTCATCGGTTCAAGAGCCACCACCGTTGCATCTACTCAAGGCATGTGCTCCTAAACTCACAGAAAGTCTTAAAAGATGAATTCCAACCCTCTTTTGAGAGATGGGAGCATTGAATGAAGGGAATTCATAGATTCCCATTCTCAAAATCATTCAGGGCACTGACCATTTAGAGGCCTTGCCAAGAGATTTCCAACCACTGTTTGAATCCCTCTATTAACAAGGAGCTCACTGCTTCCTATAGAAGCACATTCTGACTACTGAAAAATTTTCCCTCTATTAAGTTGAAATCTGTCTCTAGCTTCTACAAGTTGGTTCTCACCCATGATAAAGGCCAGGGCTGGGTGTTGGATCTCCATGACCGTCCTTACCATATCTGTACTTTCTCCCAAGGAGCTCAGTGGACAGCAAACTGTGTGTGGGCAGATAGTCATCTTAGAGCAACTGATAGTAGTCATTGAAACTGCACAGATGATATCAGAGTCTCCTTCCACAGGTCAGGGCTTCAGGTATTAGAAGACAGCGATCACCTCCTTTCCCTCAGTTTTTATTTTCAAAGCTTCTTTGTTTCTTATATGACATTGTCTAAACTTCCTTCTCTATCTAGTTTCTCTCCATTGGCTGTGGCCTTTATTCATTGGCTATGACCTTTATTCTTCTTGACTGTTTTTCCTAGATCTGACTGCAGATGCAAGCTCATATGGAAAAATAATAGATATAGATACTCTTTATTGACTTTTACTCTGCACTAGGTACTTTATTCATCTTCTCATTTACTCTTTGCAACAACCCTATGATATGAAAATTATTATTAGCCCCATTTTACAGATGAGAAAGTTGGAACACAGAGAGGTTAAAGAACTTTCAAAGGACACACAACTAGTAAATGATGAAACTAGGACTGCTGATCAAGCAAAAACCTAAGCCTGGACATGTAATTATTATGCTCTCCTTCCTTCTGGATACTCAGCCTCTGTTAATGCAGCCTGAGGTTGAAATAGGTCCTTGATGAGAAAACCTAGTTGCTCACAGGGGAAGGAAGGATCTGCTTGAAAGATGTGGCCCTGAGATATTGTTGTGGAAGTAGATGAATCAGCCATGGGACACAAATTATGAATTTGTTTACTCCAAGCAAGCTGACCCTCTTTGCTGTTGTGCCTTTGGACACCTGTCTGCCTGTGTGTGCTCTGTGGCGCCTTAGGGACTTCATGGGGCCCATGTCAATGGGGATGGGTGTCTCCGTCAGGGCAGCATGTATATCTGGAGATTTCTGAATGGAGTCTCTCATTTGCATGTCTATACATGTGACATACTTGCAGGGAAGCTTGGATTTTTTATTTAGTCAAAGGCATTCTTGTTGGTGTTTTTTCTGATTTTAAAAACATATCTGCATGCTGTGTTCTGAGTTCACTTCAGTTGTGTCCGGCTCTTTGCGACCCTATGGACTGTAGCCCACTAGGCTCCTCTATCTATGGGATTCTCCAGGCAAGAATACTGGAATGGGTTGCCATACCCTCCTCCAGAGGATCTTCCCAACCTAGGGATCAAACCTACATCTCTTATGTCTTTGCATTGGCAGGTGGGTTCTTTACCACTAGCGCTACCTGATACCTGTTCATGTTTAAAAGGAAATTCAAATGGCACTGAAAGTATAGACAAAAAGTTGAATCCATACATCCAGTGATAACCACTTCTGGCATTTGAGTGGTTGCCTTCCCTGTTCTTTGTCTGCATATTCGCTCTTAGAGCTAGATGAGGATACACTTTTATTAGATCAAATGTGCTATTCTGTAACTTGCTTTTTA
The DNA here is from genome assembly GCA_024291935.2 of Okapia johnstoni. Lineage (NCBI taxonomy): Eukaryota > Metazoa > Chordata > Mammalia > Artiodactyla > Giraffidae > Okapia > Okapia johnstoni. The sequence continues at coordinate 80,759,611 of CM044307.1, forward strand.
AATTCAACTTATATACTCATTTCCTTATCAATAAACATGAATCTCCCTTAAAATTTTTTAATGGCTTTATGGAATTTCATTCTATGGATTACTAAAAGTAACCAGTCTCTTGGTGATGGACATTTAGGCTGTTTCTGATTTTTCAGTATGTTAGACTCATCATCTTTTATCCAAGATCTTTGTTCCATGTTGCTTTCAAATTTTAGATTTTTTCAGAGTTCAGGAAAGTTTATGGTGACCAGATCATATATGACATATGCCTCCAGTGGAGTTTGGGCAACACCTTGGGATGAAACATAGTACTATTTCTGAAGTGACATATGACAGATGACATCGAGAGACATAGAGATGATGTATAACCACAAATGGCTTCCACAAAGATTTTGCCTCTAAATGAATTTTGGAAAATTGAAAAAAAAATTCCTTTGGATTCTTTAGAGATTTGGGGGTTGTGGACTTATGGATAAGTGGCTGTGGTCCTGTGTAAAAATGCTGCAAGGATTCTTCCTGCACGTGTATCTTTGCCCATGTGTTCCAATTTCTTTTTAGGATAAGTTCCTGGAAGTGGCAGGGAGGATTATAAAGATCCATCATCTGCCTGCCCCTGCCCTCTGTGGTTGCCAAGGGATTTATGACTTTGATAGACATGAAAGAGACGAATCCAGTAGTAGGATGGGGGAGGGGGGACTTTTCATTATTTTACAGGTTTATAACCCCATAGCCTAATTTCTTGAAGGCCTGGATGAATTTCTTTCTGCTCCATAAAGGAAATAAGGTGATGCTGATTTTTCTGGTAGTTAGACACGTCAGCCATCATGGATAATTCCAAGATGTTAGATGAACCAACATGGGCAAATGGAGTGGCTGTATGCTTGGTCATAAACTTCCATCCTATATAATAATGAAGAGTAAAAGGATGAAATGTCAGTTTACACTGAATAAAGACGACAGAGTAACTCTTATTAAATTGCACTAATCTCACAAGTGGAGATAAAAAGAAAAAAAGTTTTGCCATATTGAATATCTAGCTTTTTAAAGTAATTAGGAATATTAAAGCGCTGACAGTGACTGAGATAGAAACATTATTCATTACATTTATTTCCGCACTGGGCAATGGTCCAGTATATTTCATTTATGAGGTTTCAGCTGTAAGGAGAAGGACGTGAGCCAATTCCTGAATTAAATATGCCCTGTTAAGTTTTATAAATGATACCCAAGAATCAACTTGGAAATTTCAGCCTTCATTGTATTATTTAATTATTGTATTTCTTGGGTCCTGCTTCTCTGCCTCCCTTCCCAAGGTGCTTTGCAGTTTGGATTCTGGGTGATAGAGTGGCGTTTTGGTTTCAGGCCACCCCAGAAGGGAGGATGGCGGGGGTAGACATGGAGAGAAGTCCCACCCCCTCTGCTTTCTCCATAGTCTCCCACGTTTTTAGATTCTACTGAACTGGTTTTATCCATGTGCATAGAGTGCAGGAGAGTAAAAACTCAGTGCACAGTCTCTCACTATTTGTGGAAACTGACTCCCCCCACCCTCCAGGCCTGATGCTCAGCATGAGACAGGACTGCAGAGCAGGCCTGAGGCATGAAGGCAGTGGGAACCAAGCTGGGCCACTACCAAGAGCAGCTTCTGCCAAGTCAAATGTGTTCTTATCTTGAATGGTCTGGGAGACCTCTGGCTGACTTGGCTTTTAACTATCCTTGCAGATGAAAATATAACATTTATCAGCTCAGAAATACACTCATACTCCTCACCTAGCCAGGGACTCTCTAGGTCAGTCCTTTTCAAACCACGATATCTGTCTGCTAGGGATTTGTGTGTATGGTGTGTGTGTGAAAATATACATAACATAAAGTTTACCGTTTTAACCATTTTAAAGCGTGCAGTTCTGTAGCATTAAGGACATTCACGTTACTGTGCAACCATTGTTATCATCCATCTCCAGTGCTTTTTCATCTTCCCCAACTGAAAATCTCTACCCATTAAACAGTAACTTCCCATTCCCCACAACCCCAGCTACAATCAACCACCATTCTATTTTCTCTCAAAATTTGATGACTCTAGGTACCACATATAAGAAAGATTATACAACATCTCTCTTTTTGTGACTGGCTTATTTTACTTCGCCTGTCTAAAAGTTTCATCCATATTGTGACATCATTAGAACTTCCTTGCTTTTTAAGGCTGAATAATATTCCATTGTATGTATATACTATATTTTGTTTACCCCTTCACCCATCAGCAGATGCTTGGGTTGTTGTACCTTTTGACTATTGTGAACCATGCCGCTATGGATGTCAAATATCAATTCACATTCCTGCTTTCACTTCTTTTGCATAGGTAGCCAAAAGTGGTTTGCTGGAGCATGTAGTAATTTTATGTTTGATTTTTTGAGGAATCACCATACTATTTTCCACAGGGTCTATACCATTTTACATTCCCATCAGCCAAATACAAGGTTCTAATTTCTATATATCCTTGCCAATATTTGTTAGTTTCTATTTTTATTTTTTATTGGTTTGGCCAGAAACTTCATGTAGGTTTTTCTATAGCATCTTACGGAAAAACCCAAATGAACTTTTTAGCCAACCCAATTGTCATTCTAATGGGTGTAAAGTAGTATCTCATTGTGGTTTTGATTTGCTTTTCCTTAATCATTAGTGTTGTTGAGTCTCCTTTCATATACTTTAGTGCCCATTTGTGTATCTTCTTTGGAGAAATGTTCATTTTTTTTCAACTGGGTTGTCTTGTTGGTACTAAATTGTAGGTGTTCTTTATATGTCCTGAATGTTAATACATTATATGTGATTTTAAAATGTTTTCTCCCATACCACGGCTTGCCTTTTTACTCTCCTGTGCCCTTTGATGCACAAAACTTTTAAATTTTGATGAAGTCCAATTTATCTTTTTTGTTGCCAGTACCTTTGATCTCATATCCAAGAAATTATTGCCGAATCCAGTGTCATGAAGCTTTCCTCCTATGTTTTTGTCTAAAAGTCTTATAATAGTTTTAGCTCATGCAAGTATGTCTTTGATCCATTTTGAGTTAATTTTTGCTTATAGTATAAAGTAGTAGTCCAACTTCAGTTTTTCTGCATGTGGATATCAAGTTTTCCCAGCATCGTTTGTTGGAGTAACTTTGGTAGCGCTAGTGATAAAGAAGTTGCCTGGCAATGCAGGAGACGTAAGAGACTTGGGTTTGATCCCTGGGTCAGGAAGATCCCCTAGAGAAGGGCATGGGAACCTACTCCAGTATCCTAGCCTAGAGTTTCCTATGGACAGAGGAGCCTGGCGGGCTACAGTCCATAGGGTTGCAGAGTCGGACATGACTGAAGCACCTTAGCATGCATGCTTGAAGCTACAGAGTTAAAATTTTCACCATGGAATGGCACATTAGTTACCTGAGCAGTGATTACTCTGAGCCTGTTTTCCCATCTACAAAATGGGAAGGTCAGCATGGATATTTCAGGTCTAAATTCCCAGGATGCCATGTTTCTGAAAAGTGAAAATCCAGCATCATCTCGCCTAATCAAGGGCCTTCCTGCCCTTCCAGCTGCTGACCTCTGGAAGTTGTCTGCTCTTCCCAGCACCCCTCTCCTCCATGCATAGCCCTCCTGTGATTCCAGGACCTGGAAAGGACTGAGGGTGGGGGTGGTGGGCAGCCCTGAATGGGGACAGTGACTCATACCCTTGCTTCCCCCAGATAGGGGCACCTGGGGAGCCTTGGCTGCCTCATCTGGGAGGGGCGCAGAGGGGCGTCCTGCCAACCCGGAGGCCGCAGCTCACTCAGTGTTTTTCTCCCTACACGAAGCCGGCTGTCAAGGTTAAAGCAACTTCAGATGAATCACCAAAAAAACAATTACACTCACTGTTCCCGCTTGCTGCTCTGCCCAGCCCGCGGCCCCTGGCAGAACTGCCTCGGCCGCCTTCTGCCGGCATCTGGTGCGCCCGTGGGCCTCCCCGGGCCTGTGGGCTCCGTGTCAGCGCACACTGGGGCGCAGTCTCCGTGACGGGGACAGAAGGGAGCTGCAGACGTGGCAGCAAATGCTTTTTCAAGGTCTGTGCATAAGAGGGGCTGCTCTTCAGCACAGAATTCTAATTTTAAACAAGAAGGTACTCAGTAGCCAGGCTAGTGCTCCACTGGCCCTGTGTTCCCTGTCCCTTGAGTTCCATTTAATGTGCATTTACTGAGTACTTCTCAGAGGCCTGCACTGGCTGGGTCTGGGGCTGGAGGCGGGTATTAGGAATGAGAAGGGCATGGCCCCCATCCTCGAGGAACTGTGAACAGAAGCCAGACCCACCAGTACAGAGAGGAGGGAGGAGGAAAAGTCGGGAGAGAGAAGGTTCTGGCTTCGATGGGAGATGGGGGCACTGAATGGTTCAGGAAAGCCATATTGGGAGGAAGGAAGGAACCAGGTGTGTGCTATGTCCCATTTTGAAGGAAGAAACTGAGGCACAGAGAGGTTAAATGATACCCCAAGGCCCCACAGCTGGTGAGCATTCAAGCTGGGTCTGTCAGACTTTCCCCAGGCCACTGGGGGTGGGCGTTGGGGGTGGGAAGGTGAGAAAAGTGAATGCCAACTCAATTGTGAGGACTCTGTGATAGAGGCTGAAAAGAGACTTGAGCAGGGTTAAGAGGGACTTCCCTGGCAGTTCAGTGGCTAAGACTCTGAGATCCCACTACAGGGGGCCTGGATTCAATCCCTGGTCAGGGAACTGGATCCCCCAAGGTGCAACAAAGAGTTCACATGGCTTAACTAAGGATCCTGTGTACCTCAGCTCAGATCCAGTGCAGACAGATACGTAAATAAATTTAAGAGAGATCAACCCAGCCCCAGCCCAAGTCCTGGGGGTGCTGTGGGCTGCAGGGGAAGGGCAGCAGGAAGATAGATCTGCTGGCCTCTCGCTCTCTCTGTCCTCGAATGTCACCTCCCCCTCCCCCTGCCTCCCTCTTTTTGAGACCCTGGCCATGGCTATGCTCTGGAAGCCGGTGAAGGGGATGGTTTCCTCCCCTCCAGAGCTCGTTTCTTCCAAAAGTGCCTGCCAGGAAGAATGGGAAATGATGGGGAACAGATGCTGGGGGTGCTCTGCTCTCACGGGGGTCCAGACAAGTGTGGGGGGAGGATGAGGCTGGGCAGGGGACCAACTGTGGAGGCCCTTGACCACAGGACTGAGGACAGCTGGCCTCTCACCCTCCTTCCACCCTTGGACCGGGTTGTTCTCTTGTGACAATGCCCACAAGGAAAGGAGGAGGGGAGACCTGCTGAGAGAGCCCCCTTCCCAGGTCCAGTGCTATGTCATGGGAGGCAAGTCACGGGGCAGAAGGGGGCGTGGGACCACTGCTCCTCCTGCTCATTGGGAGAAGGTGGCATCTCAGGGCTTCAGCCCTTCTCCCTCTGACTCTCAGACCAGGAGACATGACAGGACCAGTCAGTGCCCTCTGAGCAGGGTCAGGGGTCAGCAAAGCCTCGGCACATGTGGCCTATACGGAACGTCAGGTTTTGTACCTGAAGAAGCTGGAAACCGGGTGGCCTAGGGTCTGTGTGTGAGCTGCCTGTTCAAGGGGCTGTCGCAGCAAGGGGGAGGAAGGTACATTCTGCCCACCCCTGCTCTGGCCATCTGGCTCCCTGAGAACGAAATAAATAAATAAATGACATGCAGTGAGTCTCAAGGACTAGGAGAGGAAGGAGGGTGGGAAAACCCGTCTCGAATGTGGCAAAAGCAGAACAGAGGGACAACAGCCAAGCTGGCATCGTTGATTGGGACTGGCAGGCAGTGCTGCCGCCCCTCCGGAACACCGCTCAGGCGTGGGAAGGACGCTGTGCACCCCCCTACATACATGCACACACACACACACGCACGTGGTCTGTACTTCCAGGGTGGGTGTGGGGGCTGGGTCTCCACAGGAAACACAGTTCCTGGGGGAAGGGAATCACGAACTGCTCCCACCCACGCCCACCAGCCCAGAGGACTGGCCTGGAACCCTGACAGGGAAGAGAGGAGTGCATTCCCTCTGGAGTCAGGGGCTGGCTGATGCAGCTCCCACTCTGAGACCTGCCCCCACCCCTCAGGACTTTGAGTTCAGGCCCAGTCAGCCCAGACCTGCTGTGCACCGGGCACCACGCCGGACGTGGACGTGATGACCTCATTTCATCCTCCCCCTGCCCCGTGAGCTGGGAATTATGACTCCTGGTTTGCAATGGAGGAAGCAGAGGTCCATAGAGGTTTAGCCATGCTCTGAGGTCACTCAGGACTTCCCAGGGAAAGAATCCGCCTGCCAATGCAGAAGACTGGGGTTCGATCCCTGGGTCAGGAAGATCCCCTGGAGAAGGAAATGGCAACCCATTCCAGTATTCTTGCCTGGGAAATCCCATGGACAGAGGAGCCTGGCAGGCTATACAGTCCATGGGGTCACAAAGAGCTGGACATGACTGAGCAACTGAGCAACAACAACAAGGTTACCCAGCGGCTCCTGAGTGTGCGCGGAACTGTTGAGTAGGTGGCCTTTGAGACTGACTGGGAGAGAGGTCTGGGCTGGCCTCATACTTAGATTCTCATCTAACTCCTATCCAGCACTGACTAAACACACTGTCCTATTCATTATTATTTGTTATTACTATTTCTGTCTTTCAGCTGAGGAAACTGAGGTTCGTAGAGGTTAAGTAGCTGGCCCCAGGGCACACAGCAAGTCAGTGGCAGAGCCAGGATTCGAACCCAGGCCGTCAGTCTCTGGCAACCACATTCGCAGCTCTGGTTAACCCTTCTTTCCAGGGTCCTCTGCCTTCCCTCTCCAACTCCTCCCACACTTAGGAGGTGGGGAGATAGCTCCAATGCAAACCCAGGTCCGGTCACTTCCCTGCTCCCTTCTGCCTTCCTGGAAGTGCCCAATTCCTTGCGCAGGCCTTCAAGGCCTCTCTGGGTCTGATGCCTGCAAGGCTTTCAGCCTTAATTCCTTCCCATGACCCCCACCACCACCACCACCACTCCCTCCTCTCTTCTAGCTTCCCTTTATCCACTGACCCACTGGGCTTCTGCCTTCGAAGCCCAGTTCAAGCCCTGATCCCCATAGACCTTGACTGTATGTACCTAACCAGTGTGGTCCATGCCACCCCGGACAGTTGTTTGACTGTGTGTTTGCTCTCCTTCCAGCCGCCAGGCCCGTAGACCTTTCCGTGGCAGGGCCCAGCTCTCCCTTGTCACCGTGACCCCGGGGCTTGCATGCTGCAGGCACCATACCCACTCAGCCCGGGGCTGATTGGGATCTAGTGGATTTGCTCTCCCTTTTTATCATGTTTTCATTCTTCCAGATGATGCTCTAGTGGTAGTATTTGGACCAGGGAGGAATGTGGGGTTCTGGGATGGATGTTCGAGAGTATTCAGTTCCATGTCCCTTGATCTTCCAAAGCTTCTCATGTATCTGCGTTGTCCAAGGATTGAAATGGGAGGCCAGGAGTCAGACTGGTCCATTAAAGGAAGCGAGGTCACAACCAGCTGAAAAGTGGGAAAGATGCCAAGAAGGCAGTGGAACCAGAGCTCAAAGAAGGATGAGATTTGAAGTTCCGATAGTCTGGTATGGAAAGAGAGGCCATTCCAGGCACAGACCCACAGAAGCAAGAAACCAAATGGCAAGCAGGTCCATGTGGCTAAAACAGAGAGTGCCTGGTGTGGAAAGTGGGAGCACCCAGAGGCTGGGCCACGTGGTGTGGTACTCTCACACCAGCAGTCCAGGGAGCTTGGGCCTGAGTCCATTGACCGTGGGCTCCTTGGCTCCCTTTGCATCAACTGAGTCTGCATTGTGGACTGGGAGCAACTTTTAAGCTCTTTCTTCTCCTAACTAACCTGGACTCAAGATCTGGTAAGGGAACAGAGGGCATGTTGGGGGCTCTGACCTGCCCCTCCAGGCCTGGCTAGTCCCTCCAGGCCAGGGGGGCCACACTCTCCTTCCCCTGTCCCTGACTTCAGGCGACTGAAGCAAGCTATCTAGGCATGGCATGGGAAGAAGATTGGATGGCTTGGAGGAGGGGAGACTGCTGTGATTCAGAGTTAGTAGGATCTGGGCAGGGGCTGACCTACAGAGGCCAGGTTGGATGTATTGATACCCGTCTGCCTCCCTGGCCAGAGCAGGGGAGGCAGATGTGATGGCTAGTGGGATGGCCAGGGAAAGCATCTAGAACAGCCTAACTGGCTCCCAGGACCTCTGATTGCCAGCCGACCTCTCAGGGACAGCTTGCCACCCCCCACCTCCAGGCCTCAGACACCAGTGGGGCCCCAAGGCAGGCAGCAATCACCCAAAAGAGCTGCAGCAGCAAAGGCCGTGGCAGAGCTGAGGAATCTGTCACCATCTAATAAGGAAAGTCCATTCTGGCAGCCTGGGTAATAGGTCTCAAATTGAATAATTAATAAAGTTATAAAAATATGTCTACTATATGGCCAGAATAATTCAGCCCAATTAGAAGCAATTATTTCTTGCAGTTAATGCCACCCGTTTTTCCTTGTGAACAGCTCTCTTAGCAACAGGATAGGATTTGTAGCTTTGGCTGCCTACTTGATGGGTTCTGTTGAGACCGAATCCTCCTCTTGGGCTTCTTTCAGATGAGAAGCCCAAGAATGTCCATCCTTCCATCCATCCGTTTATGCATCTCTCTGTGAAAGTGTTAGTCATCCAGTCGTGTCTGACTCTTTGCGACCCTATGGTCTGTAGAGGCTCCTCTGCCCATGGAATTCTTTAGGCAAGAATACTGGAGTGGATTGCCATTTCCTTCTCCAGGGGATCTTCCCAACCCAGGGATTGAACCTTGGTCTCCTGTGTTGCAGGTGGATTCTTTACTGTCTGAACCACCAGGTTCTTTACCGCCCAACCACCTCTGTGACTCTCTGAAGCCCAAGCCTCTCTCTGACCATGTATCAGTTTGTCCATTTGTCTATCCATCATTCCATCTGTCTATTCATCTGTTCATCCCTTCACTCATTCCTCCATCCGTCTATCTACTCATGCATCCGTTTGTTCATTCATCCATCTACCCATTCATTTAGCAGATACTTCTTGAGCCCCTTCCATGTGCTAGACACTGTTCTAGGCCCTGGGCATGTAGAGATGAGTAAGACCTTGCCAATGGCAACCCACTCCATTACTCTTGCCTGGAAAATCCCATGGATGGAGGAGCCTGGTAGGCTACAGTCCATGGGGTTGCAAAGAGTCGGACATGACTGAGCGACTTCATTTTCTTTTCTTTTTCTTTCTGCCCCAAGGAACTCCCAGCCCAGGCAGGTGAACCTTTGAATGATGCAAGTTGTCATTCCTGTTTCTTTTCAGAGGTCCTGCTGAATGATTTTTGTCTTTCATCTCTTCTTATGTATCTCAGGAATATATATATTCCTGAGATACATTCATTCTCTGAGATACATACATTCTCTCTCTTTATATATATATATATATATATATATATATATATATATATATAGAGAGAGAGAGAGAGAGAGAGAGAGAGAGATTTGGAGTTACAACTGGCTTGAGTTAGTTAGTAGGTTCTTTCCCAAGATGGTTCAGCTTATTCCTCTATGTTTAAGAGTGCAAGGATCTTGTGGCTTCAAAATATTAATACCCATGCTCTGGGTCCCAACCTTTTATCAGGTGGAGGTCAGGGGGTATGGGCTCCAGCTCTGCCCTGGCCCCTGCCTTCACTGATCTGGATGTGACATTTACTTTTTATGGGTCCATCTGTAAAATATGAAGAATCACTGTGCTATTGTGAGCTCCCAGGGATGACAGGAGTCAAGATGCTTAGGGGCACTTGGAGACCCAAGTTTGCTTCCTGGAACGTTAGCCATAAGTTGAATTCTGAGATAAATCAACTCATACTTTATAGCCATCTTGCTGGAAATCCTTTCACAAAGCCAGTGCTCTTTTTGCAGTGAAGATGCCCTCTTCCTGATTCTCTGCTGGGACACTGAGAATTTTCTCTCTTTTTTTGGCTGCGCTGGATCTTTGTTGCAGTGTGCAGATTCTCTGTTGTGGCACATGGTCTTCTCTTATTGTGGAGCATGGGTTCTAGAGCATGTGGGTCCAGTATTTGTGGCACACAGGCCTCTCCAGTTGCAGTGTACAGGCTTAGTTGCCCCATGCCTTGTGGAATCTTAGTTCCCCAACCAGGGATCAAACCCGCATCCTCTGCACTGGAAGGCAGATTCTCAACCATTGGAGACCATCAGGGAAGTCCCAAGAGACTTTTCTTATACTGCACCATGACTCAGTTAAGTCTCCATAGAGCCCTTGTTGTAAGCCCATCATTGTGCTAGATAAATCTGATAGAAGTATCTACTCAGTTATATGATAATCATCAAATATTTATTAGGGGCCTGCTTTATTCGGGGCTCTGGAGATGCAGAAAGGCCCAAGCTTCCACCCTGTCCTAGAGTTGGCCTCTCTGATATGGGTTCCCTTTTACCTTGTTGTGAATCAGGATATTATAACTGACAAAACAAAGTGAAAAGGCAAGGTATAGTCTGGGAGAAGGCATTCACAACATATGTAATCCACAAAGGATTAGTATCCAGAATATTTTTTGAATTCTACAAATCAGTCAGATCAACCATTCAAACACTGGCAAAGAAACATACACTTCATAGGAAAAAGATATTTTGATGGGCAGTAAGCATATAAAAAGATGTTCACCTCACTGATAATCAAGGAAATACAAATTGAAACTAAGAGATGCCGCCTTGTCACACCCAACTAATTGGGGAAAATCTATGTCTGATAATACCAAGTGTTAGTAAGGATACAGGCAAATATGGACACTTATATGCTGCTGGTGAGTGTGTGAACCGGCAGTACCATTTCAGAGGGAAATCTGATCATTTTAAACAAAACTGAAGATTATACAGGGACTTCCCAGGTGGCTCAGTGGTGAAGAATGTGCCTGCAATGCAGGAGATGCAGGTTCCATCCCTGGGTCAGGAAGATCCCCTGTAGAAGGAAATGGGAAGCCACTCCAGTATTCTTGCTGGGAAATACTACGGACAGAGGAGCCTGGTGGGCTAGAGTCCCTGGGGTCCCAGAGAGTCAGACACAACTTAGTGACCAAAGAGCGACAGTGAAAGTAATACTAAGCCCATCATAACATGTTTCTCAGTATTTTTTCCATCACAACCTATATTAGGGAACAGACTTCATGTTGTGCCCTAGCACATAGATACCCATACACTGACATTTTAAAATCTCATCTATTTAATTTATTTAAATGGTAGTCATAACCCTTTATGTTGATTTCATGACTGTCTTCTGGGTTACTCCCTGTAGTTTGAAAAACTGTGCTCCAGAGAACCTCTCCAACATGTGGATCCCCGCATCATTTTTTGTAAAGGTAAAAAGCCGCAAATAACCTCCAGGTCCCTCAGGAAGGAAATGAATAAATTCTAATATATTCATACAATGGGATCTCCACAGCAGTTAAAAGGAATGAAATAGCCCTATACCTGTCTACTCAGATGAATCTCAAATATATAATATTGAGTGAGAAAGGCAAGTAGCAGAGGGCTACATGCATACCATATGATATCATTTATATAAAGTTTTAAAACATGCAAAATGATGAATATGTTATTTATGGGTACATTAAGATGTAGCAAAAGCATTACAACAGACATGGTGATGATAAACACCGAAGTCAGACTATACTCAGGGAGGGAGGAGGAAGGGATTCGGGAGTGATACACGAGGCGTTTCAGCTGTGTAATGTTTTATTATGAAATAAAAATATCTGTAGAAAAATAGGGGAAATTAAGATTTGTTTGATGAATACACTGGTTTAATTTTCTCTGCATTTTGAAATATGCTTAAAATATTCCCCATGCAAAACAAAAAAGACTTCTCCACCTGTCCGGTACCCAAGCTCATATGAAGAAAAAAATGTGTTTGTGTTATACTTACTTGCTCATTTCTTTCAATTTGGCTTACCAGATGTTTATGGAACACCTTCTATGGGTCTGACAATGTCAGGTGTGAAGTGTGTGGGATAAGGGGAGGATATTACAAGCAACAGTTTGGAGCTCAGCAAGGGCACAGACTGCTCTCCCATTCTGGCCATAAGGAACAAATCAAGGGACTTCCCTAGTGGTCCAGTTGTTAAGACTATGTGCTTCCAGTGCAGGGAGCGCAGGTTTGATCCCTGGTTGAGGAACTAACATCACCATATGCTATTGGCCAGAAAAAAAAAGAAAGAAAATAAAATCATCTTTAGGAAAAAAAAAAGCAAGTTAACACACATGTCACAAAATAGGGCCCGAAGATTATAGCCTGTGTCCTCCTGGGGAAATCATGGAGGTCTTCCTGGAGGAGATAGACACTGAAATGGGCCTTGAAGGATAGCGAGGGATTGACTGACAAGACACTCAGGAAAGGAACCTTGAGTTCCAGAAAGCTCTGGGTCTGCATGGGAAAGGACGGGTGACAGAGCAGCTCCGGCCTCTGCACTGGTGTGCTACAACTTGCTCGGTGACAGGCACTCCTGACAGCAGGAAATAGACACATGGAGTGGGGAGGTGAGTCTAATTTATCACAAATGCAGAGGAAGGCTAGAGTTCTGGAGGCTGCAGGAGATTGGAGACAGCTTGCCTGCTGCAGAAAGGCACTGCCTCTCAGGGCCAGCCCACTGCATCACCCATCCTCCCATGAGGGCCCCTGCAGGGAAGAGGGGGGTTGAAACTCTGCTGAAATTCCAGACCTTTAAATTTATTTGACCAGCTCTCAATAAATTGCTCATGCCAGAGGCCTCACCATCCATCTCTGGGTGGACTACACAGGAAGTATCTGTCTTTGATGGCTGGGGGACATGTCCACATGTCTTGCCAGGAAGTAAGCCCCTAAATCCTCCTCTGACTTGCTCCCCTCCTCCGACCTTGAGGCTGGTGCCAACTTCGTGTCATCTATCAGCCCTGGCTGGTTTCCTATTAAGGTTCTGCTGTTCCCTTGGAAAAGTCGCCACCTTAAATAAAAGAGTACATAGGACAAGGGTGGGACAGGGGAGCCTGGAGCCAGTGGGGCGAGGGCAGGTCAGGAAGATGAGGTCCTGGTCCTACTGCTGGGGCAAGCAGGAAACTTTTCCCGGTCCCTGGCTCTGCAGCATGTCTCGGACATGCTGTCTAAGGACAAGTTGTCTAAGCCCTGCCTGACTTGAAAAGACTGCCCCGGGAGCAGCTCAGACGTGAAACACCTTCCTACAGTTCTCATGAGAGCCAGCAGGGAAACAGCTTAGGGAAAGCGGACCTACAGCACTGATTGCATTCACCCTTCATTCATTCACTCACTTAGTACATTTCACTGTCATGATACATTTGTATTGGATGCCTGATACTGTGTGCCTATTCTAGATGCTGGGGAGATGGCAGTTATCACAGAGCTGACTTTCTAGAGAGGGAGATAGTGAATAAGCACAGCAATAAATATGGTAATTCCAGATGTTGGTATGAAGGAAATACATCAGAGCAATGAGTTAGAGTGAGGGAGGCAGAGTGGTCAGGGAGGCCTCCCTGAGGAGGGGACCTCTGAGTCAAGTCCTAAACGATAAGAAAAAGCAAAGCCCAGAAAGTTTACGAGTGAGTAAGCCTTGACACATGGCCTCTTTCTGACTCAGAAGAGCAGAATTTGCTTTATGGGTGGAGAAAGAGTTAGTCGTGTCCGACTCTTTGGGACCCTGTGGACCGTAGCCTGCCTGGATCCTTTGTTCATGGGATTTCCCAAGCAATAATACTGGAGTGGGTTGCTATTTCTTTCTCCCAGGGATCTTCCCAAACCGGGAATTATACAGGGGGGTCTCCTGCATTGCAGGCAGATGCTTTACCATTTGAGCCACCAGGGAAACCCTTATGGGTAGAGAACAATTGCTAAGCCAGGCTCTGTTGATTTACAGATGGATAGCAGGTCCTTGCCCATACAGGTGCCTTCACCTGTATTCTAGTAGGTATGATGGTCCAAGCACCCAAGGAACTCCAGGGCAGGGTGCTTGGGACCACAGCACTGGGCTGAAATCTCAGAGAAGGTGCAGATGCCTTCCAGCTGGGAAGAGCAGGGAAGGGCTTCCAGAGGCCAGAGCGCATGCAAGGCATCATCTGGCAGGACTCAGGGTGCGAGAATGGTGCTAGGCCTTGATTGTGTTCATTGATTCCCTTGGGTGCTGGTCCCTGGGTGGGTGGGTGTGTCCTACTAATTACCCAAGTAAAGCGAGTTGATTCTTGGAGTGTCAGGCATGCAGATGACATATATTACCTCATCAGCAAAAGAATTACAGGCAGGGAGGAATTTGGAGTTGGAACCAGCTTTCTTTGAATAATTGGCAGCAGGATGAACAGCGTGGATTGTTTTTTGCCTTGCTGTTGCTGCGCCAAAGGAAATCACCGAGGTTTCCCCTCGTTTCTGCCTTGCATGTCTCTCGGCTCCAGGTCACAGCCCTGACTAGGAAGCAGGAGCCCTGGATGGTCCAGATCTCAGGAGATGACAGGTCTCTGATGTAGCTTTGGGGCTTCTCTGGGGAGAGCATAACCCACCGAGGCCAGTCTGCTGTTGAAATGAGTAGCTCTCTTTTATGAGTCAATATCATTTGCTTAGCAAATAAAGATTAGCAGGACAGACTTCTCTGTTTTTGCTCTCAGCTCTAAATGTCTCCCAACGTCAGTCACAGTCAGAGGGTCGGGAGGACAACCAAGAAATGCAGTGACTTGCCATGCAGCTTGGAAGCTGATGGGCTGATGACTTCAAAGGCCAGGGCTGTATCTTACTGTGGGAGCTCCTGGAGCGCAGACTCTAGGCTAGACCCTGGGGAGACCAGGTGGAAAGAGGTAGCCCTTGTCCTTAAGGAATATAGAGTCTAGGAGACAGGCAGATGAATCAGCGTGTGACAGTGTTATGGGTGCTTTCTTACGCTGGCGTGCAGGACGGGGGGCGGTAATGAGGAAGGGGGCAATTCCATAAGGTGGACCTTGGGTGCAGTTCACCCCCACCCCGCACTGCCAGGGCAAGTGTGGGCAGCTGAGGTTTACTCACAGATGAGTTTCAATGTAGCAGGTAACATCTAGAGCGAATGTACCTTGGAAGTTTTTGGAGCCCGGCTCTCCGACTGCTCACCACAAGCTCTGATTGAAGGGATAGCCAGGCCTGACAGAGTTCCTGCAGGTCCCACGCTTGTTTCTAAACCCAGAGTCTCTAAGTTCCTTAGCCAAAGCTGGGCTTCCCAGGCCCTGACCGTCTGTGGGGGTACACTTGGGGTTGACCCTCTGGTGTGCGGTCCACTGCCTCAGAGATCAGATGAATGACTTTTACCCCCGTCTTTCCCTGAATGTCATCCCCAGATCACCAGGGTCATTTCCCCGGGGCTTGAGAAAAAAGAGGGGTCTAGTACTCTTCCTAACTAGGTGCATCACCCACAATGGAATAGCGATTAGGCTGACGACTGACTTCTCGACAGCAATGAGAGAAGCCAGAGGTAGTAGAATGTCTTCAACAGGCCAAGATAAAACAATTGACAATCTACTAGCTTTAAGAAAATAATTTTCAGACAAATAAAAACTGAGAGACTTTACCACCAAAGAGCTCACTAGAGGATTATTAGAGGAAGGGCCCTCTTGAAAAAGAAATGGTGGACAAAGACATTGGTAATATGTGGGTAAAATAAAGCAACATTGACTGTTAAATTTTTTTTTCTCTTTAAACAGAGAAGTTACAGCCCACGGGCCAAGTCTGTTCCGTGGCCTGGGCCTGCTCTTATAAATTTTGATTAGAACACAGCCACGCCCATCTGTTTCTGGGTATGTGTGACTGCTTTCTCATTATAATAGCAGAGTTGAGTAGCTGTAACAGGGATTGTCTTGCCACAGGGCAGAAAGTATTTATAATCTGACCCTTTATATAAAATCTTTGCTGACTTATGTTAGAACATTAGAATTTTTGGCCCCAATGTTTTTGCCCCAAAGTAATGAATGCCTTAAAGACAGGATCATCAAACCTTTTCACCACCTCGGAGAATATGGTAATAACAATAATAATAGCAGCAACAGTAAGGCTGGGCTAAATCCTGACCCTGTTGAATTTAAGAGCACAGGTTCTGGAAGCAGGTTGGCTCGTATACTAACTTCACCAATGTTCCACTTGTGGAACCTTGGCTAAGTTATATGATGTTTCTGTGCCTTGTTTTCTTCTTTTGTAAAATGATGGCTGCTCTGGGGAGCTGTTGTGTGAGGTGACTAAAGTATTATATGTAAATAGGTGTTACACGTGCCTCAACAAAGTGAAAGTGAAAGTCACTCATTCGTGTCCGACTCTTTTCGACTCCGTGGACTATAGAGTCCATGGAATTCTCCAGGCCAGAAGACTGCAGTGGGTGGCCGTTCTCTTCTCCAGGGGATCTTCCCAACCCAGGGATCGAACCCAGGTCTCCTGCATTGCAGGCAGATTCTTCACCAGCTGAGCTTCAACAAGTTCAGTTCAGTTACCCAGTCATGTCTGACTCTTTGCGACCCCATGGACTGCAGCACGCCACGCCTCCCTGTCCATCACCAACTCCCAGAGTTTACTCAAATTCATGTCCATTGAGTCGGTGATGCCATCCAATCATCTCATCCTCTGTCGTCCCCTTCTCCTCCTGCCTTCGATCTTTCCCAGCATCAGGGTCTTTTCCAGTGACTCAGTTCTTTGCATCAGGTGGCCAAAGTATTGGAGCTTCAGCATCAGTCCTTCCAATGAATATTCAGGACTAATTTCCTTTACAGTTGTCTGCTTTGATCTCCTTGCAGTCCAAGGGACTCGCAAGAGTCTTCTCCAACACCGCAGTTCAAAAGCATCAATTCTTTGGCACACAGCTTTCTTTAGAGTTCAACTCTCACATCCATATATGACTACTGGAAAAACCATAGCTTTGACTAGATGGACCTTGGCTGGCAAAGTGGTTCCGTAAATGCTGGTCTGCTCATGTAACCCTCATGGCAAACCTCCTATTGTTGCCAGGTACAGGACCCTGCTATCCAAACCTGCCTATGCAAATTCAGAAGCAAAAAAGAGTGATATAAATTTCTGAATTAAATACTTGGTCTGGGGACTTCCCTGCTCCAGTGGTTAAGACTTCATCTTCAAAGCAGAGAGTATAGGTTCAATCCCTGGTCAGGAGTTAAGATCCTACATGCCTTGCAGCCAAAAAGTCAAAACATAAAAATATTGTAACAAATTTGGTAAAGACTTTAAAAATGGTCTACATTAAAACAAACTTTAATAACAAAAAATAAATAAACACTAGGGCTGGCAGGTTCCTCTCTGAACTTGATTAGACTTGGATAGTGAAGGACACCTGTACTTGGGATCTTTAACCTGGTGTCATTATCATTCCCATTTTACAGATGCAGAAACTGACGTTGAGAACAGGGTAAGGGAGCGTGAAAAGCAGGACTGGATCCAGGCTGTCTGACCCTGGAGCATGTAGTAAGCACCTGCCACTCCCTGGTGACTCCTGGCCAACTGAGTCCCTGGCTCACTGCAGATGCCAATGCTTGGTGGGTGAATTCCTAAGTGAGGGACATCATAAGCACAGGCTGACTGCAGAGGTGGCTCTACTCCAGGCAGTGTCACCAGGGCAGGGGACTTGGTACAAGTGATTACCCAGTCCCACTCACGACCAGCATCCTCTTATAGAAGGACTGAAGAACAGCCCAGCAGCATCTGGTCTCCTCTGATTTTGGAGCCCATGACCACTGCCTGATGGGAGGGGCTCTGACAATGAGACTTTGAACACAAAGAGGGAGTGGAAGGAGCACTGGGCTTAGGATTATGATGCCTTGATTTGAATCTCAGCCCTGCCACCAACTTAATGTGTGACTTCTGGAAGTCATTTTCCCTCTCTGGGCATCAGTGTCCTCATTTATCAAATGAAGACATTATATTTCATTTGATCAGTGGTTCTTAACAGGGAAGGTAGGTTGCCTCTTGGGACATTTTACAATGTCTGGAGACATTTTTGGTTGGGACACTTGGTGGGGAGGGTGCTACTAGTATCTAGTGGATAGAAGCCAGGATGCTACTTAGACACTCTGCAGTGTGCAGGGCAGCCTCCACCAACAAAATTATCATGGCCCAAATGTTGATAGCTTCACTCTCAAGAAATCCTGCAATCTACAAGGGTCCATTCAGCTCTAAAATTCCATCCTTCATTTGTTCATCAAAGATGTATTTATCATGTAGGTGCCTTTTGTGTACGAAGCAGTAAACAGTTCAGAGTCCCTGCTCTCTGGGGGCTCACAATTTATAAGGAAATTGATAATAAGAGTTTATACTGATTAAGTGCTAAGTACATACAAAATTCTTTGCATAAATTGATATCTTTGAGCCACAAAAACTATTATGCCCATTTTACAGATGGAGAAACTGAGGCTCAACAAAGTAAAGCAGCTTGCCTAAAGTCACACAGCTAGTAAGCAGTGATATCAGCATTTTTATTCCAGAGTGCATGCTCCTAACCTCACAGACCTTCAACTGTCCCAAAACAGTGAAAAGGAGGACAGGTTCCCCATCTGCCACTGGAAGAAAGGCGGCTTGAATGCTGAGGCCCTGTGGTCTCTTTATCATGCAAACCATTTACCAAACTGGAAAAGGGCCTCATGACTATAAACAAGCCAGTAATGACCTGACAGGCAAAGGGGCTGGAGAAGTGTTAGGACCACAGAGACATTAATCTGCTTCTAGCCACTGCTGCTAGAAAGACATTTGTTAGACTGGTTATGGGAACCGTAAAAGGCTATTTGACAGCAGCCCTCCCTACAGTGGAAACCTCAGTCATTGGGAAAAGGGCCTCCCGGGTCTCAGGTGTTACAGGCCCTGTTGGCCAGAGGCAAATCCTTCCATCTGCCACAGATAGGATGCTGGGAAGATGACAGGAAAAACTGTGAGGCTGCTCCAGGAGAGCTGGATTCTGGTCCTTTTAATGACTCCCAAACAGCTGCAAGGCCTGTAAGTCCTGTAGTTGCTCTGGGCCTCAGTTTCTCCATCTGTAAAATGGAAACATTGATGTTTATCTCATAGGGCTGTTCTGAGGCTCTAAGGACGCAACAGATGTGGCACTGGATGTGAATGTACTTTACAGAGGTGTTAAGCATCACTATTGCTGATGGTGTTTGTAGGAGTAACAGCAGCTGCAGGAACGCTATGCAGGGATGTGTCTCTGAGATTTAATCAAACCTTAGACCTGGGTGAAGCTTTATAGATCCATCTGGTTCAGCTTCCCCACTGAGGAAGTAATAGCTTTCATTCTTCACACACTTAGTTTGTGGCAAACACTGCTCTAAGCACTTTGTCTGTATTAACCTGTTTAATCCTTACATCGAACCTACGAGTCAGCAGTGAAAAGTGAGGGGGGAATCTTGGTGTTTGCCAAGTGGAAAAGATGGGAAAATCAATAGAGGGAAAAAAATGGGGATACTCTCCCCATTTTACAGATGAAGATGCTGAATCCCAGACAGGTACCAAGGTTGCCTAGCCAGTGGCAGGCAGGCTGGCTCCACCTGGGAGCGCTGTTCCACCCTCATCCATGGGTGAGAACTGGAGCCAACTGCAGGGTAGCAGATGGATACATACATCTCATCTCCTTCCTGGGGACCTCCACTGCATCCTGATTGCTGGATCACGGGGCATCTCATGACTTCAGCTCCCCTGCAGGGAAATGGTGGCAGGATGTCTTGGATTAATGGGGTTTGACTTTTCTTAGGAAGTGGGATGACTCTGAGCCTCTACTCAAAGTGGGATGGGCTGACTGGGAGTGATGCCTTGGGGAGACATCTCTACCTCATCAGGAGCCTGGCAGCGAGATGGAAGGACCTCACCTCCTAGGAGCCTAGAGGTCTGAGCAGTTTCTATAATTGGAGTTTGATGTGAGGACAGTGCAAAAGGCTTGTCTCAGACTGGGACCCGTGGGGGATGGGGGTCTCCATTTGGGAGTAGGCTGGAAGCATGGTGGAGTGGGGCCCCTCCCCAAAGAAATGCAGGGCTGAGGCCAGGGAGGGCACTGCGATGCTCAGCTACAATGCAGTCAGCTGGGTTTTGCACAACAATCCAGGTTTTGCTGATGTTTGTTTGTTTTTAAATTATTATTGAAGTAGACACATAAAAATTTTAATTGCTGTAGATTCCTTCTGGGCCTCCAACAATACTATGCAAACATTATGTTGGATGAGTCCCAGTATCTATGTGGGAAAGATTGAAGGCAGAAGGAGAAGAGGATGACAGAGGACGAGATGGTTGGATGGCATCACTGACTCAATGGACATGAGTTTGTGCAAGCTCCGGGAGATGGTGAAGGACAGGAAAGCCTGGCGTGCTGCAGTCCATGCAGTCACAAAGAGTCGGACACGACTGAGCAACTGAACAATGACAACTATCTATGTGGGTGATGAGGAAGCCTGGAGAGGGGAGGGAGGGTCAGTGTCTAGGGAGATGGTTCTGCAGGCTCTGATGTCAGTGTGGGGACCAGAACCAAGTTTTCCTGACCCTGAGTCCCCTGCTCTCAAGGAACTGTCTTTGATACTCCTCTCATGTCCTTGTAACTGAGCTGTCAGAAACCCCACTTTGCAGCCTCCCTTTGTTAGACAGTCTCTTCCTAGGATTTGGGGAGCTCTCAGGCAGAGGTCAGATCTCATAGAGCCCTTCTCTTCAAGTTTTCTAGCCTCTTGAATTCCTGTTCAGAACTGTCTGAAATGAGAGATGGGCAAAGTGGCTTTTTCCAGCCCCAAATCCTATTAACTTAGGGTGTCTCTTTACAAAATGCAGGGGCCAGCTGGTCACCCCAGCTCCAAGGCATGCTCCTGAGCCCTGGGCCTCAGCCCCTCTGCAGCAAGACACCTGGGTGGAAGTTTCCCTTGTCCCTTAGGAGATGAGGGGAAGCCCAACAGCCCCCCACCTCATTGTGCCCTCCTCAAGTACCCCCAGCAGTGAAAAGTCAGGGGGAAATCTTGGTGTTTGCCAAGTGGAAAACATGGTAAAATCGATAGAAGGGAAAAAAAAACTCATTTTCAAGCTTCTAAGCAGGGATTGCAATCAATAATGCAAAGAGCAGCAGGAGGCCATTAAGCCACACTTGGCAGTGTCCTCCTGCCAGGGTGATGTTTGCTGAAAAGCAAACTTCAGGGGCACTTCAGCACCCACCCCCACCCGCCCCAGCTCACTGCCTCTTGGGGAGCTGGTGTGAGGAGGTGGAGGGGGGATGCCACTTAGAAGTAAGCAAATCAATCCCCCGACCCCTCTATAGGACCCCAGTACCAGGCCATCATATCCAGATGTGCAGAGTCAAGGGCAACCAAAATGCCCCAGGGAGGGGGGGCATCCAGGTTGACTGGGGGTGAGAGTTTGAATCAAGAGAGGGCACATGCCATTTTCCCTTTTGCTTTTTGTTTCAATCTTGGAGATAAACTCGACTTTCTTTTTTTTAACCATCACAGAATAAAATAGACTGGTAGTTTACATTCTATAATTTCCTAGCTTATTTGGCATACAGCAAATTTTCCATTTCTTTTATTGGAGTATAATTGCTTTACAGTGTTGCATTAGTTTTTGCTGTACAAGGAAGTGAATCAGCTATATGTGTATGTATATATTTCCTCCCTCTTAGACCTCCTTTCAATCTTCCCCTGTCACACCCCTCTAGCTAATCACAGAGCACTCAGTTCCTTGTGCTGTGCAGCAGCTTCCCACGAGCTATTTCACACAAGGTAGTGTTCTTGCCTGGAGAATCCCAGGGATGGCGGAGCCTGGTGGGCTGCCATCTATGGGGTCACACAGAGTTGGACACAACTGAAGTGACTTAGCAGCAGCAGCAGCAGTATATATACATCAATCCTAAACGCCAGTCTTCACTGCAGCACTATTTACAATAGCCAGGACACGGAAGCAACCTAAATGTCCATTAAATTTTCATTTTTATACTCTATTTCTGACTACTGCTCCAAAGGATTAGGTGCCATGGCGGGGTGTCAGGGCATGCTCTGATGGTGGGCACATCATGGCCATGTTCCCTTCTCTTGCCTCTGTCTGCTGTGTTGGAGCTTTCAAAACCTGTGGGATCCTTATGGACATGCAGCCCAGCCAATGAGGGCTTGTGGACGAGCATGGTAGGAGGGGCTGAGTGTGTGGGGGAGGGTCAGGAAGGGGCCTTAGGAGGAGAAGTGCTTAGTCGCTTGGTAGTGTCTTTGCGACACCATGGATTGTAGCCGGCCAGGCCCCTCCAAAAACTTCCAGGTTGGTGTGGGAGGCTCAGACTCTGACTCACAGAGCTCCCAGCCTGATGGGGGAATCTTACCCTGCTATAAAAGACAATGAAATAGTAGCACTTAAAATAATTATTCAATATGTCATTTTACAAACCCATACCCTCCCTAAGACATTGTCCTAATTCAGCCATTGTCCTGGAATGCTGTTACACTATGTGTTGCTTGGGGAAAGTGGGTTATTGGTGGGGTTTGGAGTTGTTTTATACAGTGTTTTATTTTCTTGCAATAGTATTCCGTCAAAGTGCTAGGTGCCTGGTATGGTGGTAGGTTTGAACAGGGCCTTTGGAATCAGATGGATTGGGTTCAGACCCCAACTGTGGAGTTGTTTCTGTGCAACCTTGGGTCTGTTACTTGACTTTTCTGAGCTTGTTTCCTCATTAGGAAAAAAAAAATGAAGACAGTCACACCAATCACATGCTTCATTTAAGAAATAAATGCTCCCAGCACAGTGTCTAAGTAGTGGGTTCATGAGACATACTTGTTTTATTCTCTTTATGTCTTTCCTCTGTGGACTTTAATCTGACTAATGCAAATTTAATAGGGAACTTTGAAGTGTGGAGAGCTTTCAGAATAAGGAATACTGTAAATTTGGGGGCCAATCAAGAAAGGCTCCCCAAAGAAAGCTCAGCATCTCCCCAAGCCCATTCTGGGATCCTCTTAACCCAAGAAGAAATGTCAGAATGAGGAATTGTGGCCCAGGGCACAGGCCTTGCACACAGTAGGTGCTTATGCAATACACGGGATTGCAGCATGGTTTGGAGCTGGGGCTGTGACCTGTAGCTTCTGCTGCCTAAGGACAAGGACCAGGCTTTGTCATTTTCCCAGCCTTTGCAAACATCCCATGGGCCCACCATCCAGGGCCTGTTGGTAGGAAAAGACCACCGTGTTCACCATGACAAGCACAGCCGCCCCAAGCTGGTCCCTGTGTCCATTCACTTTCCCCCTACAGCCTCTTTTCCACCCAGCAGCCAGCATGCACTCGAAAACATGGATGAGACAAGGTCCCACTTCTGTTCAAAACCTCTAGGAGGACTCCCATTAGCTAAGATTCTGTGCTCCCAATGCAGTGGACCCAGGTTCAGTCCCTGATCAGGGAACTTGATCTCACATGCCACAACTAAGAGTTCACATGCAGCAACTAAGATCCAGCACAGCCAAATAAATACAAAAAAAAACCTCTAGGAGCTACTCAAAAATGATATTTAAAGCTCCAAGCATTTAAAACTCCAGAAGTCCTGGAGTGTTTCCAAATAGAAGTATCAATTTATCTAGGTACAAAACTATTAGTTTAAAATTATGTAACTTGTTAGTTTTTGAATAAACAGTGAAATTTTGAGAGTAGTGAATATATACCTTTTTACCACCCTAGCCATGGTTCAGGGGACATTGAATTTCTCTGAACACATATCTGTCCTAGTTGTTTTTGTAGATTGTATTTTTAAAATTTACCTCTGAAATATACTTCTTCATTATTCAAAGGGGTATTTTTACAGAAATGTCTATCACACCAAAAACACAAATCAAAGCCTCCATGTCACTCTGTCATGTCATTCAATCTCGTCTTCTACAATTGTTCCCTTGTACAACTGCCATTCTGACTTCTGTGAGATTGCTCTCCTGCCTCAGGGCCTTTGTACTATCTGTGCCTTCAGCCTGGAACTTCCTCCCCCCAATATCCACATAGCTCACACTCAGCTTATTTTGTTTCCTATTGCTTTGTAACAAGTTACCACAAATTTAGTGGCATAAATAGACTTTCTTTAGGTCAGGAATTCAAACATGGCTTAGATGGGTCCTCAAGGTCTCATGAGGCTACAGCCAAAGTTGCAATGGGCTGCAGTTTCATCAGAGGCTCAACTGGGGAAGACCTGCTTCCTAGCTCCCTCCAGCTCTTGCAGAATTCAGCTCTTTTAGTCATCAGACTGAGGCCCATTCACCTGTTGTCAATAAGGAGCTGCTAATGTCTAGAGGCCGCCTACAGTCCCTTGCCATGTGTCCTTCTGGTTTTAAATATTTTTGCTGTAAGAATCTTTGCTGCAAGCAGTTTCAGCATACAACTAGTTGGATGTAAGACAATTTTGCCATGAAAAATAAGATAACAAAAAATAGAATAGACATTAAAAAGGACGTAATGAAACATGAAAATTAATTGAAAATTTTAAAGATTTTATTGAGAATTAAAATACAAATAATATTTAAATACATTTAAAGTGAGTAGATTCATGGTTATAGTTGTATTCGGGTATATCTCAGGGAAAGTGATGATACTTTCTCAAAGTTAGTCATTTAAGGACTCAGGATCTAATGTGGGATGTAAGTTCTTTATGATGTAAAAATACCTGCTGTAAGTCAAACCAAACTGTCAGCCAGTTATTTTACCCTTTATGGCAAAACTGCCTTAGAGCCAATTAGTTGTGCAATGAAACTGCTTGTGTCAGAGACGCTTATGGTGACAATACAGCACATACCTTACCATGGGCCTTTTCTGTAGGCCTTCTCACAGCGTGGCAACTGACTTCTGCCAGCAAGGGAGAAAAATCTTCCTAGTGCATATAGCAAAAGGGAGCCTTCTACATAACGTAACACATTACACATGTCATAACGGAGTGCCAGCTAGTCACCTTTGTCATGTTCTGTTAGTTAGAAGCAAGTCACAGGTCCAGCCTACACTCAAGATTGGAGGGGATTTTCCAGGGCAAGAACAGGGGGCCTTCACACTCACCTTCTTCAAGTCTTTTCTCAAATATCACATTCTCAGAGAGGTCGTCTGTATAATTGTAGTTGTGAAATTACAACCCTCCTGTCCCCAGCACTGCTGATCCCCTCTCTCCTGCTCTAATTTTCAAATAGCATTTACCATCTTTTACCATGATGTATAATCTACACATGTGTTATATTCATTTTCTGTCTCCTCCTACTAGAAAGGAAGCTTCATGAGGGCAGGGATTTGTCTCTCTCTGGCTCACTGATGAGTCCTTGGGGCTTATAGCTACAGCAGTGCCTGCCACGTAGCAGGTGTTCAATTACTATCATTGGATAAATGAGTTAGATCTTGTTTCACCTTCTAAAACCCCTCCAGTGGCTCCCCATGGTCCTTAGGAAAAAAAAAATCCAAACTCTTGGCCTTCCTGACAAGACCTGGCACACCCTGGCCCTGGGCTGCCTTTCACTCCCTCCACCCATCCCAACCTCACTCCTGCAGGCTGTGTATCTGTCATGCTGGCCTCCTGCTGTCCCACAAGCCCAGCAGGACTTTTTCTGCTGTGGGGCCTTTGCACTTGCTGAGTTCTCTGCCTGGAAGGAGCTTTCTCCAATCTTTGCAGAGTTGGCTCCTCTTGATCTCTCATGCATCAGATGTCCTCTTCCCAGAGAGGCCTCTCTGACCACCTGACCAAAAGGAGACTCCAGAATCCCTGCTCCCTGCACCAGGGCCCCACTCCCCATCCTGACCAGGTTACACGGCTGCTGTCTGTCTGTCCTGTGGACTGTAAGCCCACTGAGGGGCCTTCACCAGTGTATCCATCCCCAGTGTCTGGAACAGTGCCGTATACTCAAGAAATATAGAAATGAATGAATGAATCAGTCTGAGGCTGAAATGTGGGTGGTAAAGCCTTCCCAGTCTAGGGTGGGAGGGGGTGGTGATGCTAGGGGAAGGGGACAGTGTGGCAGGAAGTCAGCCTTGGCCAGCATGCCTGGGGATGGCCTGGGTGACTGCCTTCTCCCCCCACCACCTCAGTCTTCTCTGTGGCCAGAATAGAGCTTTCTGGGCTCCTCATCTTCTGCTACTCTGGGCTTGGAAGGGTGGTGTCTCTGCTTCCTCCAGTCCCCAATCCAGAAGCTCCTCCACCAGAGGTCTGGGAGCCAGTACCTTGGGCCCTGGGCACCAGTGGTGCAGTGCTGTGCTTAGTTGCTCAGTCGTGTCCAACTCTCTTTGACCCCATGGACCACCAGGCTCCTCTGTCTATGGGGATTCTCCAGGCAAGAATCCTAGAGTGGGTTGCCATGCCCTCCTCCAGGGAATCTTCCCAACCCAGGGATCGAACCCTGGTCTCCTGCATTGCCGGCAGATTCTTTACCAGCTGAGCCACCAGGGAAGCCCAAGAATACAGGAGTGGGTAGCCTATCCCTTCTCCAGGGGATCTTCCTGACCCAGGAATTGAACCAGGGTCTCCTGCATTGCAGGTGAATTCTTTACCAGCTGAGCTACCAGGGAAGCCTGGGCACCAGTGGTAGGCTTGCCCAAGCCAGTTGCAAGCCAGCCGCCAGGTACCAAAGGTGCTGGCCCCAGGGGTTCTCTCTCCATCCCCCTGGGCTGTCATCTCTGTGTATTTGTCATAACTCCTAGGTCTTGGTCCACGTTCAACTCAATGCCATAAGTCTTCACTGCTCACTCACTGCACCAGGCACCTGGGGTGCTAAGGTACACAAGTGTGGGCTCACAGTCTGGAGGTAAGGACAGATGTGCTCATGCAGGAGGGGGACACTTGGGAGCAGCAAGTGCTTGGGGCATGGAGATGGGTGTGCGAGGGAAGAGACTGTGGTTGACTTGGGGGCCTTGAGGGCCATGAAAACGGGTTTGGGGCAAGAGTGTTATCTCTTTTCTTGACCTCCTGCTCTCCTTCCATCTCTGTTTCATGGGTGGCCTTGGCCCTGTGTTTGTCTCTCTGTCCTCTTTCTCCCTCCCTTCTGTCCCATCCCTGCCCCCCAACTCTGTCCTCATCCCAATCCCTCTGATCTCTTGTCCTTCAGTCCCTTCCCTTATCTTGCTGACATCACCTCTTTTATCTTTTAGCATTTTTAATTATTTATTTGGCTTTGCTGAATCTTAGTTTTGGCCCATGGAATCTTTTTTAGTTGCAGCACTCAAGATCTTTAGCTGCAGCATGAGAACTCTTAGTTGCAACATGTGGGATCTAGTTCCCTGAGTGGAGATTGAACCCAGCACTCCTGTATTGGGAGTTCAGGGTCTTAGCCACTGGACCACCAGGGAAATCCTCTGTTATCTCTTATCTCACCACCCCTAGCTCCCTGTTCCACTCTCCCCTGCCCCATCTCACTTCCCTTGCCTCTCATCTTTTCATCCCCATCCTCCATCTCTCTGCCCTCCAAGCTATTTGTCCATCTCTTGTCCCCCGTGCCCCATCTCTCTGCCCCCTGCCTCTGCACCAGTTTCCAGAATTCAAATACATGCCAACACCCCATCTGTTTCTTCCGGGTTCCCGCTCAGATCCTTGCCTGCCCTACCCTGCTGCCAAGCATCCCGAGAACCCGGGCAGAGAGGCGTGGCTGCTTTTTGAACAAGAGTACAAATCTGCCTTAGTCTCCAGCTTGTTTGTTTTACTATAATTAGGTAAATAAATCAGCATATTAGCTTCATGCTTGAGAGCCCAACTTCTAGAAGGAGCGGCTCTATCTTACACACAGAGCGGGCATAGAAGTCCCTGGGGATCTGGGACATGTCCCTGGCATCTCTCAAAGGCTAGCAGGCCAGTCGATCCTCTCCTGATCCTGACAAATGGGGATCCCTGGATCTCTGTTTCTCTCCATCCTCTACTCCTGAGCCTGCACAGCCCATGTTTCTCTGACTTTAAGAGTCTGGGGCTGGGGCAAGTGGTTTGCTAGTCCTGTGGGGCTCTCTGGGACTGGGCAGGCAGGAGGGCCAGGGGCTCCACTGAGTCAGAAGCAAGTGGGTCACGAGGGCAGCAGGTATCCCTTATTAAGCCACACTCCTGCTTTTCCAGTCTCCCCACCTGGACTGGAGCCCAACATGGCAGCCGATGAGCCCAGGACCATTAAAACCCAATTAGCAGAAAGAGGACCTGCTGAGCAGTGGGCTCTCCTCCTCTGCAGGAATGCCAGAGGCTGAGAGGGGACAGCAGGGTTCTAATGAAGCTGGCAGGATGAGCCAGAGAAAGTGGTGCCGGGAGCATCAAGACTCGGGGTAGAGTGGGGGAGGACTTCCGTGTGGGGAGGATGGCACGTATGGGTACAACACTAGCCTGGGCTACCCTGGAGGTGCCACCAGGCTTCTGAGTGAGCTAAGGGGCTTAGACAGATGGTTTCTAAGTGGGGCAGGTCCAGAGAAGGCTCCCCGGAGGCAATGAGTGGTGATGTTGTAAATACGTGTGATGAAGGGGTACTGACCTACCCACCCCCAGGCCCCAGGCTTTAATTGTTGAGTGGATGGGTGTCCTACAGGCGGAGGTCCAGTGAAGGGGCTGGGATGGCTGGGGCAGCCAGGAGACGGGCTTGAAGGCTCACACAAATGGCTCTTTACTGACCAGTATGGAAACATTTCAGGATGTTAGTAACTGAAGCAGGGATACCAATGTGTCCCAGCTGAGTAAGATTATCGCTTGGGTGTGTGCTCAGTTATGTCTGACTCTTTGTGACCCCATGGGCTGTAGCTCTCGGCTCCTCTGTCCATGGGATTTTGCAGGTGAGAATATTGGAGTAGGTTGCCATTTCCTTCTCCAGGGAATCGTCCCGACCCAGGGACCAATCTGGCATCTCTGGTGTCTCCTGCATTGGCAGACGGATTCTTTACCACTAATGCCACCTGGGAAGCCCTAGTAGAGCATTGCATGGAACTGATAAGGCGGCATCTTCTCTTTCTTGAAAGGGGGTTGGGGGTTGCACTGGAATGGGGCCACCCCTGGAAGGAGGAGACAGGATGCAATGACTTCTTGATGTCTGCCTTCTGCAGAGAGGGGGTATGGCTGGGGGCATGCAGAGGCAATTTTCATCCCTTCCTTGGGACCTCTGGAGTTGTGGAAGGGTTTGGGGATTTGGAGGGACTTGTCCTAGCCCTGCGAACCGTGCCTCAAATCTGTGCCTGCCTCACCGCACTGGGGGGCCTCCAGAGCCCAGTGCAAGGCATCCCCTCTTCCCCTCAAGGGATGTTTCCAATGAATCTCGAAACTGCTTCCTCAGCTCCTGGCTTGTCTTACCTAAGTAGGCCTTTTGGATTTATTAGCTCTGGGGATGGAAAGAAAACAGCTCCTCGAAGAAGTGTCTTTACTGCCACATTTCAAACTTCCAGGCTTGATTGAAACGGTAGTTAAAACAGTTTAAGGCTCTTAGGTAAAGTTGCACTTACCTCCCGGCCTCTGTTCTGATATTAGCCATTTATGGCAGTGGCCCTGTTATGCTGCTGAGAGGCCGTGTTTTCCGGAGAGCTGTCAGCCTCCAAGGATGTGGCCCCAGCTTCCATCTGTGAGCCTGTCTCATCAAAGCCACCATGAAGAAAAGTCACGGAATAATAGTGCATTTTAATTAAGCCTCATTGTGCACCCTCTTGTGGAAATGCTCATATTAAAGAATTCTTTTTACTTTGCAGGAAGCTGGAATATTTGTTCCCCATGTCATTTTTATATTTCTTTTGCGTGGCAATTAATATTTAACTCCTGGGAAATAAAGCTGCCACCTGATACCGTCTTTATGGCCTGGTATTAAAATAACTGTTCCTGATAAACTGTTGTAATAAAGCATGGAGAAGACCCTCTGGCTGGAAAGGGGTTTAGTTCACGTATTAATTCTACTCAAGGAGCTGGGTCCTAACAAGTCTTTTTCTCCTAGTTCATTCCATTTTTCATGATGACACGTCAATGAGCCTAAACATAATTATAATAACTGAGGAGAGAGAATATGGTGTATTTAAGAGATGGGGGACTCAGTCTGCCTCTCATCCCTCCCATAAAGGTATTTCCAATTAGCATGATCGCTCTGTAATTATGGTGCCCATAACTTGGCCTTCATCGGCTTTCATCACCCCCAGCCAGAGCATGTCCTTGATGTAATAGAGAAGGTGAAAGCGGCCCATTTGTAGTCACTGGTGGAAGCCCAGCTGTACCTGATATCAACGGTATTTAACTGGGAGACCTAATTTGAGTTTACAAGTGATTACAAGCTGACCTGTGGGACTCTGCTTACCGATGAATTCTCAAATAAGTTGCAAAACAGTGACGAATTAACTTGTTATACTGTCAAAATCAATTACTGCAGAAGACAGCTTAACTTTCCGGCCCGTTCTCAGGGCTCTTGAGCCAGCACCACTCCCCTCGGCCCTGCCAGAGTGGGTCAGGACAGTGGGGCCCATCCCAGCCTCTGTCACCACCGACTTCTCCTTCCCTCCTCCCCACCCTCACTTGGCTTCACTCAGAGTCTCCAGTTTGAATTTGGGGAGCTGAATTCCCAAGAGCAGGGAGTGGGGAGAGGGAAAGGAGCATCTCCTGACATACCATCTCCGCCTTGAAATGATGTTCTCTGCAGTGAAGGCTGGGGGAGATTGATTCTAGCTGGGGCTTTAAGGAAGATAAACATCTGAAGGCCCCAAGATCTTTACTCCGCAGCATTGAATGGAAGGTGCAATTTATAAATGTTCCCTTAATATTTCTGAACCAGATTGGCCAGTAATTTATAGACTGCAATATTGAGGACTGAATTAATTTTTCCAGTGAGAGAAGTCCACATGCAGCTTTTGGCGAGAGTTGTTCCCTGCATCTCCGGGCAGAATCAGAGAATGACAGGGTGAGAAGGGACTTTGGTGAGAATGAATTCTACCCTCTCCCTGGCACAAGTATGGAAACGGAGGCCCAGGGTCACATTGTGAGTCCCTAGCAGAATCAGATCTGGAGCCCTGGTCTCTAGACATGTTCTTCCTTTCGTACCCTGAATAAGTGAGTGATGTTTGTATTGTTGGTAACTGGAGCCTCATAACCCTGAGGGGTCTTGCTTACTTCTCCAGCTTTTATTTCTTTTCTTCTCAGCAGATGGCAGTTTCTTTGTCTGAATGAGGAGCTATAGCCCTAAGGCTCAAGATTGGGGCCAGCTAAGGATCCTGTCTGTGTGGCTGTCCACTGGAGTGTGTGAGGTTCCAATAGGCAGGGAACTTGTGTTTATTGAGTTGAGCACCTGGTATGTGTCAGGGCCAGGGCTGGGCACCAGATCTACATTATCTTATTCATAATCTTCACAACAACCCTGCGTAGGGTGGGTGTTTTGACCTCCCCTTTTACAGATGGGGAAAATGAGGCTCAGAAAGTTAAGTCCTATTCCCTCTTGCCACCCCTCCCAACTTCACCCCCTTCTCAGCTCTTCCTGCTTCTCCCCAGGCCTAGAACAGCACAAAATGAAATGGGTCAGAGACTTCCCAGCAATTGAGAGAGTTCATTGGGGCACGAACTAGACCAGAGATGCTCACATGAATCATCTCCAGATCTTAATAAAACACAGGTTTTGATTCAATAGCTGGGAAGGGGGCAGGGAATCTGGGCCTGAAACTATGCATTTCAACCAAACTCATATGTGATGCCAACGCTGCTGGTCTGGGACCACATACTGGGTAGGAAGAGCCTGAATCACCATGTTTTCCTGAAGTCTCTGACCCAGTGTCATGAAATCACACGCTCTTGCAGCTGATACAGACTTCTGGTCATAAAGTCCATCTGTCTCTGGAAATTTGGGGATTCCTTCTTTTTTTTAGAAAAAATTTTACACGTATGTAGAGGGGGTTGTGTTTTTCTTTGTTTTGGTTGCTCCGGGTCTTGGTTGTGGCATGTGGGACCTTTAATTGCAGCATATGAACTCTTAGTTGCGGCGTGTGGGATCTAGTTCCCTGCCTAGGGATCAAACCTGGGCTCCCTACATTGGGATTATAGAGTCTTAGCCACTGGACCACCACAGAAGTCCCTAGGGATTCCTTTAAAACAAAAAAAATCATAAACTATCTCTAGGAGAGAGATAGAAACCCCTTCTCAGAGACCCCCAAATCAGATGGAGGCTGTTCTGTATTTAAAACCTAGGCAGTAAGGCCGCATAAGGCTCCTCACCACTGTGATTTAATAACTAGCAATTGAACAGCAAATTGGTCCCCTCCATTTACCTGATCTTTGAATCACAGAGCTTGCTTTGGGGGCAAGATATTACTATGAAAACTGAGTTGAGACAGGAATGTTACCAAACATTATAAATAGCACTGGGTTTATTTTCCAAATGCTCCGTACTCTGAAACGAGAAGGATATTCACAGAGCATCAGAATGTAAGAGGCTGCCTCTTTCCTTTCTGCTCACTGCAGCACAGATGCACACTGCCAAATAAGGCATCCTTACGCAATTAGGTTGTGGATCACGTCTGAATATCTCCTTGTACATGACATTTACGGAGAAAAACACTTGCAAATTAAATGTTTGATTAACATTACATCTTTTACTGTTGAAAATGGGTGAGCATAATTGAAAGCTGCATTAGATAAAGAATATGAACTTTATAGGGGCTTTATTCTGGGCCTGAGACTCTCAATAGTTTTATTGTATCCTTAGAGCCAATGGCCCAGAGTATTTATACACCATGTTTCATGAAATAATCTGAAGGTTCAGAAACTGGCACCCCATCAGAGGACAATTAGCAGAGTTTGAGTGTGATCTTGTACAGGGGCCTTGGGTAATATATGTTGGAGTTTATGGTGTGTTTTATCAAGAGTGAGTGGGTGAAATGTACTTTCTGGACTGGGAGGGATGGTTTGCCAGTTCCCAGACTCTATGTTTATATCCGCTACTTATCCAGATTCTATATCTACACCAGCAACATCTCTTTCTTTCATTGTCTGCCTCTTTTATAATCACTAGCTATAGACACATTCTCTGAACTAGTCCCTACTTCCCTCTTATATTAACAGCTCATTCTCTTCTCTTTGTTCTTTTCCTTCCCTTCTTCTGTCTTCCCCTACCACCCCCCATAAACCTAGCCAGGCCTTAAGTTTGAGGCCTGCATCAAATCTCTTCTGGCAATTCCCTATCAGGGGTACCCTTCAATGACCGTGCTTAAAGCAGGGAGAATCCCTGATTACATTATTTGGACTTTCTTCTATTGAGGCTTTTAAAAGAACACAGCTGTGTGTTCATTTGTTCACACCCTCCCCATTTCCTAGGTCGCTTGTTCTGTTCAGGCCAGTGGAGAGCATCTCCCTCCAGAGAGCCCTAAAGTGACTCTCAGAGATGGAACTGAGGTTTGTCAAGCGAAGAGGCTGGAGTGGGGAAGGGGAGGAAATTCTGGGCAGTGGAAGCAGCACATGCAGTGGCCTGGAGTCGGAGAAGGGTGCAGCACAGCTGGGAAATGTTGACTAGTCAGTACAGAATGGGCAGAGGTGGGGTGGAGGTAAGGAGCTGGAGATGGAGGCAGCCTGTTAGGATCAGGCAGTGAGGGGCACTCACGAAGAAGCCCACAAAGAATTTTAAGCCAGAAGAAGTCCTGATCAGCTTTGCATGTTCAGGATCTATCGGTGGCTGAAGAGCAGGATGGACCATGGTCCGTGAGCTACTGCATTAGTCCATCAGGCAGGCACATTGGAGACAGGGCCAGGCTGGGGGGCACTGTCAGGAAGCTTGCCAAGAACTAAGAGCTGGGAGCTGAGGACCCGAGGGGAACAGGGACACTGGTGAGCAGGGGAAAACTGGTGAGGCAAAGTGAAGGCTTCATGTGCAGGGGCAGAGATGCCAGGGTGGCTGAGTCCTGGCCTCCTTTCCTGAGTCAGTGTCAGGTTTCCAGGCCTCCCAGAAGCTCTGGGCTCATACATCCATCAGTAGAAACCTGCGCCCTGAGGGTGGTGGATAAAATGCCACCAAAGGCAGGACAGTCACTGACTGCCAGCAGTGTGCAAAAGAGCTTAGAAACACCACTGCTGAGCTGAGGAACTAAATAACAGGGATCATGATAACAATAACACTATTCTCCATGTATACTATACTTTTATATTTATCTGACTCACTCAACTTTGTTGGCGGGGGAGAGTCGGGGTGGTTGTTTTAACACCATGAGAAACCTAATGCAGGTTGACTTGACTGAAGTCACAATGAATGAAGGATACAATATTTAACCCCCCAACTTTCCCCTAAGCTTCCCAGGTGGCACAGTGGTAAGAATCTCCCTGCCAATGCAGGAGACACAGGTGTGGCTTCGATTCCTGGATCAGGAAGATCCCTTGGAGTAGGAAGTGGTAACCCACTCCAGTTTTCTTACCTGAAAAATTCCATGGACAGAGGAGCCTGGCGGGCTACAGTCCATGGGGTCACAAAGAGTTGCACATGACTGAGCACAGTTTCACACACAGCACACATCTTCCTCTAGTCTAGTGTTTTTTAACATGCAAAGATATTAGGACTCCTTTGAGTTCTATCTGGCTCTATGATGAGTGCTTTGTGGGAAAACATAAAGAATATGAAAAATCCTTACCCTAAGGAAACTCATAGTCTTAATGAAAAGACAAGGTCAACTCAAGGAAGGTAGCAAACAGTTGCAAGAGAAAGTATGCATTTATCACCCATTCAGTTCATCTATCCACCCATTATCCTTCTACTCATTCTGGATATTAGAATCATGTTTTTGTTGTTCAGTCGCTCAGTCATGTCCAACTCTGCGACCCCATGGACTGTAGCATGCCAGGCTTCCCTGTTCTTCACTATCTCCCTGGAGTTTGCTCACACTCATGTCCATTGAATCAGTGATGCCATGCAGGCATTAAAAATTACCAATGTCCAGGCCCCACCCCCAGAGATTCTGATTTATTCAGTCCAGATGAAGCTGAACTTTGGGTTTTTTTTAAAGCTCCCTAGGAATTCCAAATATAGCTAAGATGAGGACCCTCTGAAGTGTTTTAGTAGTTCAAAGGTGGATGGGCCAGTGAGGCCTGGGACACACAGTGAACTTCAGAGCTGGAAAGGTCCTGGAAGCCACCCATTTTAAAGATAAAGAAACTGAGTCCTATTGAAGAGAGACCTGGTTCATGTGAAGCCAGGACTTGGCCCCTCACTAGTTCAGAGTACTTTCTCCTACCCCTGTGCTATCAGAGAGTGGAAGTGTCAAGAAGGAACATACTTTTTAAAAAATTTTTATTCACTTATTTATTTTGGCTGCACTGGGTCTTTGTTGCTGTGCATGGGCTTTCTCTAGTTGCTGTGAGTGTGAGCTACTCTCTAGTTGTGGTATGCAGGCTTTTCATTGTGATGGCTTCTCTTGTTGCAGAACGTAGGCTCTAGGCACACAGGCTGTGGTAATTGCAGCATGCGGGCTCAGTAATTGCGACTCATGGGCTCTAGAGGGTGGGCTCAGTAACTGGCACACAAGCTTAGTTGCTCTACAGCATGTCTGATCTTCCTAGACCAGGAGTTGAACCAACGTCTCCTACAATGGCAGGTAGATTCTTAACCACTGGACCATCAGGGAAGTCCCAAGGACGCATGATTTAAGCTGGGCTTTGAAGAATGGGGAGGCTTGAGACAGAGGGAGGAAAAACATTTCAAGTAGGAGTAACAAGTCCATGTACAAGGATGTGGACCAGGAATGAGGGTGCTGTGTTTGCACCTTTGTGTGCTTTTGAGGACTCTTTCAATGCACAAAACAAACCTCTTCCCAAACACCCAAGCATCCCTTCTGAGGGGCACCCCAGCTTGGGCCCCACACTTTCACCATGCACCACATGTGCTCAGTCGTGTCCGACTCTTTTCAACCCCACGTACTGTAACCCACCAGGCCCCTCTGTCCATGGAATTTTCCAGGTAAAAATACTGGAATAGGTTGCTATTTCCTGTTCCAGAGGATCTTCCCAACCCAGGGACCGAAACTGCGTCTCCTGCATGGGCAGCATCCCTTCTGAGGAGCACCCTGACGTGGGCCCCACACTTTCCTTTTGGGGAAAGCACTCAGGACCACTAAGCTGCACACCATCTCGCTACTGTAGTCCCCATGAAGTCTGCTGTTCTTGAGCAGGCCCTGTGCCCCAAACCCCTGAGCAGTGCAGCCCCACCTAGACAGCAAGGGGGAGCCGAGCCCGTTATAGGCAAGAAGTTTAAACAATTACTTTGCTCTGATTAAGAAGGGTAATAATGGCTCTCTTTGAGGAGCAGCATTAATGCGAAAGTGGGGATGATGGATGCTCACCCCCCCACCCCCACCCATATAAATCTCACCTGGGTGCCTTTGTTGCTTCCTTATGATGCATGTATGAGATAAATTCTCCAAATCTATTTTTGTGCCAGTGCCAGCAGCCTGCTGATGGAGTAAATAAGAATTATGGCTACCATAATGGCATCACTTATGAGGGGCGAAAAAAAAAGCAAACATGTCCACACAGTTCTTATAAATCTATTATAAATGTGGGCTCAAGTTACCGAGGAAGTTCCAGCAGACTGCACAGCACCCTCGCTGTCCCTGGATTCCCAGTGAGTGACTCAGCAGACAGGTGCCCGCAATGACAAATGATCCCACCCCTGTAGCTTCCTCCCTCTGTCTGAGTTCTAAGCCCTGGTCAGCCCCGAGAGCAGAGCCACAGGGCCATGGCCCAGGAGCTCTAGTCCCTAGAGGCAGAGTGACTGCCCCGATAACCTTCATTCAACATCTCTGGGACCCAGCAACCCTGAGGAGGACAGGCCAGACTCTCCCTTGCTGGGCCAGGCATGAAAAACCCTTGGAGAAAGGGCTGGCTATGGAGAAGCCAACCCATGTTATAACCCTGCCGTCTTTCTCCTGGATGGAGTTGAACCAGGCTCCTCTGTGGGATAAGGGATCATGGACCTGGCGGGTCTAGGATGGACCAGGTCTGAGTCACCTCCCGAAAGTCTGGGGGTCCATGGCCAGAAGGAGACCTGACTTTCTTCTTGCTTCCCACCTCAGCCCCTTTAGGGAGAAGGGGCTTCTTCAGGATGGGGAAGGCAATGAGACTCAGGACCCTCCAGGGTCTGGCCCACTCCCCACCCTAGCCTCATCTCCCAGCCTCTTCTCCTGGTCCTCACTTCCTGCTGAGAAACTCAGAATCCTCCAGCTGAGACCTTTGCAGACCTTTCTTCATCTACAATAATAATGAAACAGTAATAATAATCTGCAGAGTGATCATGAGATGTACATGAGATGATGCAGCTGAAGGCACTCAGTGAGTGCAGGGAAGCATAGGGTTTGCCATGGATATTATCCCTTAGGGCTCATCCTTGTCTGGGAAAGATGCCTGAGCCCTGCTCCTTGGAAATGGAGGCCCTCAGTGATTCCTTTGGGGAGAGTGCCCAGCAAATGCTGTCGGTGGGGCCAGGTATCTCTTAACCCAGGTGTCTTCTTGCCCAAAGATAAGCTTTAAGCCCCCAGGGGACAGCACCAGCCTCATTTGTTGTCATTCAATTGCTAAGTCATGTCCAACTCTTTGCAACCCCATGGACTTCAGCATACCAGGCCTCCCTGTCCCTATCTCCCAGAGTTTGCCCGAGTTCATGTCCATTGAGTTGGTGATGTTATCCAACCATCTTATCCTCTGCTGCCCACTTCTTTTGCTGTCAATCTTTCATAGCATCAGGGACTTTTCCAGTGAATCAGCTGTTTGCATCAGGTGGCCACAGTATTGGAGCTTCAGCTTCAGTATCAGTCCTTCCAATTAGTATTCAAGGTTAATTTCCTTTGGGATTGACTGGCTTGATGTCCTTGCTGTCCAAGGGACTCTTGAGAGTCTTCTCCAGCACCACAATTTGAAAGTGTCAATTTTTTGGCACTCAGCCTTCTTTATGGCCCAGCTCTCACATCCATACATGACTACTGGAAATCCCAGCTGAGCACACAGTGGAGAACTTTTGGATAGTCATGACTTGAGGGAGTCTGTGGGCTCACTTTCTCTGAGAAGAAGTAATGACCTCTCACCTGGATTGCTGCCACAGCCTCCCAGTAGTGCTCCACCCTGTCTCTCTGACCCCCTAAAATCTACTCTCCATAAGCTGCCAGAGTGGACCTTTTAAAGCACTAGCCAGCTCATGCCATTGTCCTGGCATGAGTGGCTCCCCAAGGAACTCAGAGGAAGAGCCAAAGCCCTGCTGGAGGCCTCTGTGGCCCTTCATGATCCCTGCCTACCTCTCCCCTCCTGGCCTGTTCATCAGCTTCCCTGAACCCCCTGCATGTTGCAGGTCTCTCTTGGGAACCTCAGGACCTTTGCACTGGCTGTTCTTATTAGGTGGCTCACCCTTAATTACTTCAAGTCTTTGCTGAAATATCTCTGGGGAGGCTTTTCCTGACCACTGTATTAAAAGTAAGCCCCCCACTGCAATACTCCTCTCCTTCCCTGCTGTGTTGTTCTGCTAAGCACATCACACAATTGATATTCCACATGTTGCACTTATTTATTTGACCTATCCTTTGTCTCCTTCACTAGCATGTAGGCTCTCTGAGGATGGGGGGACCTATCTATTTTCTGGTACATACTCGTTGCCTAGAACAGTGCCCAGCACATATTAAGCCTCTGGTAAATGTTAGTCAATGTGAATGTGAAGTCAAGTGGGCCTTAGAAAGCACCACTATGAACAAAGCTAGTGGAGGTGATGGAATTCCAGTTGAGCTATTTCAAATCCTGAAAGATGATGCTGTGAAAGTGCTGCACTCAATATGCCAGCAAATTTGGAAAACTCAGCAGTGGCCACAGGACTGGAAAAGGTCCGTTTTTGTTCCAATCCCAAAGAAAGGCAATGCCAAAGAATGCTCAAACTACCACACAATTGCACTCATCTCACACGCTAGTAAAGTAATGCTCAAAATTCTCCAAGCCAGGCTTCAGCAATACGTGAACCGTGAACTTCCAGATGTTCAAGATGGTTTTAGAAAAGGCAGAGGAACCAGAGATCAAATTGCCAATATCCGCTGGATCATCGAAAAAGCAAGAGAGTTCCAGAAAAACATCTATTTCTGCTTTATTGACTATGCCAAAGCCTTTGACTGTGTGCATCACAATAAACTGTGGAAATTCTGAAAGAGATGGGAATACCAGACCATCTGACCTGTCTCTTGAGAAACCTGTATGCAGGTCAGGAAGCAACAGTTAGAACTGGACATGGAACAACAGACTGGTTCCAAATAGGAAAAGGAGTATGTCAAGGCTGTATATTGTCACCCTGCTTATTTAACTTATATGCAGAGTACATAATGAGAAACGCTGGGCTGGAAGAAACACAAGCTGGAATCAAGATTTCCAGGAGAAACATCAGTAACCTCAGATATGCAGATGACACCACCCTTATGGCAGAAAGTGAAGAAAAACTAAAGAGCCTCCTGATGAAAGTGAAAGAAGAGAGTGAAAAAGTTGGCTTAAAGCTCAACGTTCAGAAAACTAAGATCATGGCATCTGGTCCCATCACTTCATGGGAAATAGATGGGGAAACAGTGGAAACAGTGTCAGACTTTATTTTTGGGGGCTTCAAAATCACTGCAGATGGTGATTGCAGCCATGAAATTAAAAGACGCTTACTCCTTGGAAGGAAGGTTATGGCCAACCTGGATGGTGTATTTAAAAGCAGAGACATTACTTTGCCAACAAAAGTCCGTCTAGTCAAGGCTGTGGTTTTTCCAATGGTCATGTATGGATGTGAGAGTTGGACGGTGAAGAAAGCTGAGTGCCACAGAATTGATGCTTTTGAACTGTGGTGTTGGAGAAGACTCTTGAGAGTCCCTTGGACTGCAAGGAGATCCAATCAATCCATCCTAAAGGAGATCAGTCCTGGGTGTTCACTGGAAGGACTGATGTTAAAGCTGAAACTTCAATACTTTGGCCACCTCATGTGAAGAGTTGACTCATTGGAAAAGACCCTAATGCTGGGTAGGATTGGGGGCAGGAGGAGAAGGGGATGACAGAGGATGAGATGGTTGGATGGCATCACTGACTCGATGGACATGGGTTTGGGTAGACTCCGGGAGTTGGTGATGGACAGAGAGGCCTGGCGTGCTGCAATTCATAGGGTCGCAAAGAGTCGGACAGAACTGAGCGACTGAACTGAACTGAAATGTTAGTGGCCTGAATGAGCACATGGATGCATGGGTGGATGAATTCAAGACCCAGAGAGGTCCCTGGCTAGGCTAGAGGAAGCCAATCACCATCTAGGGGCAGGAGGCTGAACACACTAGTCACCGGAAAGCACAGTCTACCCTGGGAAGAGGGTGGGTTCTTAGCCAGAGGCAGGCAGGAAAAACGACCTTGATCTTTCAGTTCCTTGGATAGTGAGAGACTGAAGCCTCTGGCCCACCCAGGCCTGTGCCATCCTTTCTGCCTACTCCTCAAGAGCAGAGGGAAGGTGAAAGGATAGAAAAACAACTGCATCTGGGAACCACACGGGCAATAATCCCCACAGTCATGGCGGACACTCACTTTTCCAGGAAGCCAGCAAACCTGTTAAAATGCAGCTCGACCTCCACCCTGTAAAGTATGCAAATAGCACAGGGCCAGAGAGCACATCCATGGGCCCTGAGTCCCCATTAAAAACACATCACCTCCCGCACTACGGCACTTGGCTTACAGATTCTAAATGTCAATAGTTCCCCCAGTGAAGGCAGGCAGAAGGTTGAAAGGTTGGCCATCATAGGAAGCTAATTGCCATCGGTAAATTACAACTATGAACACACCATCCCTTTTCCTTTGTCACCTCTCACCCCACCCTGACCCTTTCCCTGGCTAGGGGTCCCAGGAACAACACAGTTTAAAACCCAGAGTGTGAACCTCAAATGCTCTTTCCGTGATGAGGAAGATAATGGGGAATAAATTCTCATCTTCCTCAAAATAAATGGATACCAGCCCAGTTTGCCACCGGTCTAGAAAATATCAGCCAGTCCAGAAGTCAACACTCACCAGTTCCAAAGGCAGGGATGACTCTAGCTTAGGCCTCTGGTTTTGTGGGGC
Source organism: Okapia johnstoni (assembly GCA_024291935.2). Classification (NCBI taxonomy): domain Eukaryota; kingdom Metazoa; phylum Chordata; class Mammalia; order Artiodactyla; family Giraffidae; genus Okapia; species Okapia johnstoni. The sequence goes on from CM044307.1 coordinate 80,800,585, forward strand.
TGAGACCCACAGAAGGCGGGGCACACTCTATGGGTACCATGGCTGCCTCCCCCCAGAAATCCCCACCCTGGGCCATCAGCTCTCTTCTGCAACCCTCTCTCCTGTTACAAGAAAAGCCCTTGGAGTCTATTCTAAGAGGAGAGAGAGCCTTGGTTTGCCTGTCTGTGAAATGGGGATGATGAGAGCCTACTCCTCTCAGGGCTATTTTGAGGTCTAAACAGGGTAAGGCCTGTAGGGTGCTTGGCACAGGCACTAGGAACTTTCCTATAAATGCCATATGTGATTGCAATTAGGATCTTGTCGGTTAGTCCTGCTGCTGCCTAAGACTTACAAAATCTCTTGTGGGGCAAGTTAGCCTCCTGTGGTCTTTCTTGCCCACCTGGGACATTAGGATGGCCAGGTGGTCCCCTCCCTGTTTGCTGCCCACTGGGTGACAAGCCGAACAGAAGGTGCAGTCCATCAGCCAGCAGAGGCCAGGCGCTGGGGGTCAGTGGTCCAGTGGCAAATGGCCTCCATGCATCACTTCCTTTGCTCATCACAATGAGCTCTGATGCGGGTGGTATGGGATGAGAAGAGACACTGAGGCTTAGAAGCAGACTTGCCACCCCCTCAACCCCTAGTCACATGGCTGCCATGCCCAGCAGAGCCGGGGGCTGCAGAGAGAATCTATCTGAGACTTGTCAAAATCCACACAGATGGCTGTCTCTCCTCTTCTTTGAATCTCTCAGAGAAGGGCACCTTCCAGGTGTCCCCTTGGTGATGCTGTGCAAAATCTGGAATTGTAGAGCCATGAAGCTCCCCCTTGAGTCCTCTAATCCCCATTCCCCCAAGGCTGCTCCAAAGGCAGGTGGGAAAACAAACACTCCTGTGGGGATTTCTGAACAGCCCTCAAGTTCTAATCCCCCTCCTGGGATCAGCACAGCATCTTCTACTTCAGGCCATGCTGCTGCCCCTCTGGAGAGCATGTTGACTAAGGAGCCGTATCAGCTTGCAGTCCTGGAGGATGGCCTGCAGAGCAGGCAGCCTGGCTGGCAGATCATGGAAGCTATGCTGCCCGGATTCTTCCAGGCTCACTGGGTTTCCTCCTTGCTGTCAGCTCCTTTTGTTCTCACCTTTTCAAACAGCTTCACTGGCAGTTTAGATGGAGCTGCGGGTCAGAGGTAAAGGAATCTGAAACAGAGAGGATGTGAAAGGAACCATAGAAAGTGTCTGTTTTAGATACTGGATGGTATTCTCTGTGGAATGAAGTGGGCCATTAATAGGTCAGCCTAGAGACCAGAGAGCCAGCACTAATTATGCCCTAATGCTGGATGTGGGCTCAGATCTAATTCGAGCCTAAAAACCAACCTATGAGGTGGCTAAAATCAGTTGCATTTTGCAGATGAGGAAACCAAGGCTCAGAAAAGATAAATAACTTGCTTGGCTAGTTCTTGAAGGAACAGAGGTTCCAAGAAGTTTAGTTACTGACTCAAGGTCACACAGCTAGTAAAGTGCAAAGCTGGGATTCAAACCCAGTTTTGTCTGTTGGGAAAAAGACTCTTCATTATACCGTGAGAGGACCTAACTGAATCCTTCCTCTGTGGGTAGGGTGTTTGCCTCCTAGGTCTCTCCTTTGAAGGGCACAGGGTCAGCACCACACCCTGTGTGGCTCCCTTTGGACACCGCATCTTGGAATCTACTGAGCTGAGTCAAATGAGCTTGGAGATGCATTGAAATCCACAGTTTTGATTTAGTGCAATCACTGGTGATAGGACCTCACCTGCAGAAGGCAACTGGGAAAGAGAGCCCTCCTAACTTTATTTAACCCCTTCCTGGCAAGTGATGGCAGGTAGTGGAGTATTGGATTAAACAGCTGATTGTTAACAATGGAAGCCTGAGCTCTTAGAGTCCATACTCCACAATAAGAAAAGCCACCCCAATGGCCCGTGCACCACAATGAAGCGTAGCCCCTGCTCACCACAACTAGAGGAAACCCAGGCAAACCAATGAAGACCCAGCACAGCCCAATGAGGATATGATCACTTTATTGCACAGGACTGTGACAAGGCTCGAATGAGATCATGGTGGGGAAAGTGCTTTGCAAACTGTAAAGCACTGTGCCCCCATGGAGCATCGTTTGGGTTAGAGAACAAGGGAGCCAGAATGTGTGCCAGAATCACACTACTCTTCTCTGCTTTGGTCAGAGGTGACACGTGGCACTTCCCTCACAGCCCCCTAGCCAGGACTAGTCCCACGGCCCCTCCCGGCTATGAGGGCCTGGTAAGTGTGGCAGAGCATGTGAATATCTGGTGGGCATGATTATCTCTGCCTCAGATGGTGAAGCTGAGATGCCGTGCCAAGGGACCCTGAGTCAGAAGCAGCTTATGCAGTAGAAGGTTCAAGTCATGAACGAGTAAGGTGACCCCTGGGCAAGCACCTTGAGTGGGCAAGCGAGAGGGTCCCCATCCCATCAACCTCTTCTGCCAGGCCTGAGACCTCCGGTGCAAGACCCTTTGGCAAAAGCCCTGCTTCATTCTACATCCAGGCGCAGACAGGAGAGGAAGGAGGTGTGGCATGGGTGCTCTCCTCTCTGTGGCTGGCTTATGTGCTAAGGAAGCTTTGTGTTGAAATGGTGGAGGCTCCTGGATTGCTGTCTCACTGCATGAAGGCCAGCTGCCCTGGAAGGCTGCCTGGACCCACAGCAGAATTTGTATGAGCAAAAGATGAATCTTTGTTGTGTTAATCCACTTTAGATTTGAGGGTTGTTGTTATAGTAGCATGACCTATCCCAACGAATTCATTTTTGCACTGTTTGGGCTTTATAATTCAGATTGTCCCCTCTGTAGGGCATTGCTGTTAAGACTTTAGTTCCACATTCTGTGGACACATGCCTCTCAGTTAATATACCACCACCCCAGTCTCCTCATCCTCCAGGTTAATTCCTAAGAACAATGCAGATGCAAGAGAAATTTCCATCAGCCATTTACTCTTGTGAAGAGAATCACAGAGCAGTTTCTGGGGCATAGGCCCTGTGTGTGGCATCACATCTATGAATGTGTACACTATCCCTTTCTGCTTTGAAGTTGATCATGGTGTAGACAAGCACAGAGAGAATACAGTGTGATGATGGATGGAGTGATGACTGGATGATCGCTGGATGGATGATAGCTGGAAAGATGATAGGATGGGTGAAGGAGTGGCTAGAAAGATGATAGAGGTATGTGTGAATAGATGATAACTAGATGGATAGATGATAGCTGGATGGATAGATGGATGGGTAGATGACTGGATAGATGTTGGGTAGATGAATGATAGAGGGTTGAATGGGTGATAGATGAATGGGTGGATAGATGGATGATAGCTGGATGGATGGGTGATATCTGGATGGGTGGATGGATGGTGGGTGAATGACTGGATGATGGGTGGAAGGATGATGGATGGATGGGTAGATGGATGATGGGTGGAAGGATGCATGCATCAGTGGGTGGAGAGATGGATAAAATAATCACTGACTCAGTACCTATTGTGGGCAAGGCCCCTTCTCATCCATTACCTTCCCTAATGCTGATAACTGTTGTGTAAGATAGGTACTATTTTCCCAAATTTATGGGTGGGATTTGAAAGAGGTCTGACTGATTCAGGAAACCATCTTCTTTCTATAATAGCAATGTCTGTATGCTTTGTGTAAGCTCCCCAAAGGTAGAAAATTCCTCTCCTTTCTCAGATTAGACCCAGATGACTGCCTCCTCTGGGAAGCACTCTTCATACTCTTTCCTCCCCGCTACCCCCTGCCCACACACCTTGTCTTTGTACCAAGTGCCCCTTGCATCTTTTCAATTTTTATTCCTCAAAACTTATGGACTCTTTCAAATATATACCAAAATAGAAGGATAATATAATGAATCCTATGTCACCATCACCCAGCTTCAAGAAATCACCCAGCAGAAATCAACCTGCTGACCACTCTTATTTCACCTACCTCCCCCACCGACTTTCCCAGGCATCCTATCAGTTTATCTGTAAATATTTCAGTGTGCGATTACCTACTTCTGCAGAGCTTTCATTCTCAGGGGCTGGTATCAAGGTCTTTTTCATCCTTAAATCCCCAGTGCTTAGTTGACTATAGGCTGTTCAGGGTGTGTTTGTTGAGAGAATAAGTGACTGAGTCATCTGTGGGGCCATTAGTAGGTGTCTGGTACATGTTACTGCCCCCAAATCAGCTTCTAAAGAATCCTGTTTCTCAGCAGGGTCAGACCTGCATCCAGCACTTTTGGATGGAATGCTTGTTTTCTTGTGTGTCTGTGAGACCCTTTCCACTGCAGTGACCTGGGAATTTTAAGTTGGCTGGTGAGACCTTCCCAGATATGGTTCATTTAGTGTCAGTATCCCAGGGGCATAATTACATTGACTGTGCAAATACAGGTGAAGGGCAGCTGGGCCACATGTTATTTGGTATTAGTGTGTTCTCTGCCCAGACGTCCCTCAGATGACCTGCTAGGACCACAGATGAAGCTGGTTCGGGGCTCTCCTACATCCTGGCATCCCAGCTGGCCTGGCAATGCCTGGTTCACTTGTTTCTGATTTCAGCCCAAGAAGCGTCCATAGCCAGTTAGCCCTGTGGCCTGGCTACTTTTCCAACAGACGCATCGAGGGGCAGTTGACATGATCATTGGGTTGGCACCTACTACAGAACACCTACTATGTGAGACAGAGGGAGTAAGACCCAACCTTGGCCTCAAGGAGCTCTCAATCTGTAGAGATAAGGAAAGTTCTAGACAGAGACATTTTCAATGGAAATATCCATGAACTCACCTCACCCTAGTTGCCTGAAGGCCTCTGATCTCTCTCTTTCTGTCTCTGGCTGACTTCTTGACTCAGGAGGGTTGGAACAGCCCCCCACCCCACCCCACCCCCATCAAGAGTTTTGAGACATTCTTTGTTATGAGCCTAATTGCATCCCCTCAGAAAAGATGAAGCCCCAACCTTCAGAGCCTCTGAATGTGACCTTACCTGGAAATAGGGTCATTGCAGATATAATTACTTAAATTAGGATGAAGTCCTCCTGCAGTAGATTGAACCCCTGATCCAACATGGTTATGTGTCCTTATAAGAAGCTGGCTGTGTGAAGACAGAGACACACAGGGAAAGTGCCTCGGGACCTTGGAGGCAAAGATTAAAGTGTTGCAGCTGCAGGCCAAGGGACCTGCTGGACTGCCGGCCACCACAGAGGCAGGAAAAGGCCAGAGAGGATTCTCCTCTGGGTTTCCAAGGGCGTGTGCCCCTGCCAACACCTTGGTTCAGACTTCTGGCCCCTGGAACTGAGAGAGAATGTGTTTCTGTTATTTTTTTTAATTAATTAATTAATTTTATTTTTGGTCCAGTCTTAGTTGCAGCATGTGGGGTCTTTTGTTGAGGTGTCCAGGCTCCTCTCTAGTTGAGGCGCACAGGCCTAGTTGCCTCTCAGCATGTGGAATCCTAGTTCCTTGACCAGGGACTGACCTGAGTCCCCTGCATTGGAAGGCAGATTCTTAACCACTACACCATCTATTTCTGTTTTAAGCCACCCTGTTTGTGGTACTTTGTTCCGGCAGCCCTAGGAAGCTGTTATGTTCCCCCATGGCTCTATCCCCAGGAAAGAGGTCTGTTTCCTGGAAGCTTGCCTGAGCCTGTCCTGGCTTCATTCCAGTCCTGACCAGCTCCCCTAAGAAGTGATACCCGTGCATGAGCAAGGACCTCCTTCTGTTTGGCTTTAGGTCGTTGTTCCCAGATCCTTCTTGTCCTCGGGGTCTAGGGCTTTGTAAATTACCTTAGGAGCAAGAGAGCAAGGTGATTTTGTTTTTTAGAGTATGGACTCGGGTCCCTGCCCCCCCTGGTGTGAATCCCATCTCTGCCCCTTCTCTGTTGTGTGAGCCTGGGCGAGCTACTTAACTGTGTCTCAGTCTTCACCTCTGTAAAATAGAGGTGATAATATTAATACTTAACTCACAGGGTAATTAGAAGGGTTAAAGGAATTAACAGAGGGCTTGGCAAACTTCTTCTGTCAGGAGTCAAGTAGTAAATATTTTAGTCTTTGTAAGCCACATAAAAGGTTTCTGACACAACTACTGTGCCATTGTAGAGTGAAAGAAGGCACAGACAGCATACAAATGAATGGCCTGGCTGTGGTTCAGTAAAACTTTATTGACAAAAACAGGTGGTGGGCCAGATTTGGCCAACTTTTGAATAATATATCAGAAGCATCTAGTCCAATGTGTGGTACTTCAGCAGTTACAAAACCCTTTCTCATACATAATTTCATTTGCTCTCATAAAAACCCTGTGAGATCGGGATTGTGCATATCCCCTCTTCACACACAAGAAAACTGAGGTCCAAAGAAGTTATCCACCTTACTCTGTAGGACCCCTGAGTAGAGAGCTTGTGTCTTCTCAATAGCATATGTTTGTTCACCCTTCCAGCTCACGGTGTGTCCTATGACACAGTTTCTTTCCCAGTGGATCAGTTTAGCAAGGCCCTGTTGTGTGCTTGGAGCTGTATTTAGCTTAGAGAAAGAGAACTGGGGAAGTAGGGAAATACTCAAGAAAAGTATAAGCCATACTTTCTGCTCCAATTTTCTGAAAGCTGGCTTTTAATTTGTGAAATGGAATGACAAACCCACCCATCTCAGAGTTGCTCTTTCTTCCATGCAGGCATTCCTGGATTTTTGTTCATGCATTTACTGATGCAGCAAATATGTACTAAGGACATACTATGTGCTCAGTACTGTGCCTAGGAACAGGAATCCAGCCAGGAACAAACAGGCACAGCCTCAGGCAGGGACACTACCACCTAAATGGACCCTTTGTGAAAATTGCTGAAAGGTGGCCCATCCTCTGAGTGGATACAGCTCCAGTGGCAAGTTGAGGGCAGGCTGTATTTTAGCCCATCTGCCCTTTGGCTAGGCATTTTGAACAGTGCACAACTCATACAACTGTACATGGTGTTCCTGCTCCCTGGAGCTTCAGTCTAGTACTAGAGGTTTGAGGCATGGAAGTGGATGATTATAGCAGTGATATGAGTGCTCCAAAAGAGACGTGAGTAAGATGCTGTAGGAGGCCTTCAACTTCCCTCCCCATCTGCCAACTTCAGCCTCCGCATTTGGAGCTGCACTCTCTGTGCCCACAAATTCAGACCTCAGCTAGACCTCCACTGCCACCCTCACAGGAGAGTGCCTGCCTCACCTTGCTGGGGAGGGGGGGGTAGGGTCCTAACTGGAGGACTGGGAGCACATTTGCTGTGAAATATACTTCCCAGTGTACCTAATTTGCATTAATGCGTGCCATTAAAACGTAATTATTGTATGAGAAAGAAGCCGGGGAAACATCAGTGAAACATCTGGAATTGTTTTAGAGGCTTGATGGAAAGGCTGGCTGAAGGGCCAGACTTTCTGCAGCCACCACAGACTCCCTGCTGCTGCCCCCCCAGAAAGCCTTCTCGAATTGCTCCTGGTCACATTCACCTCTCCGTCCAAATTGTTAAGCCATCCATGTTGGTATTTAACCACACACTGGCTGGCATTAGGAACTGTTTGCAGCTGGGTTACATTATCTCTCCCCAGTTGGACTATCAGCCCTTCTAATGCCACATTTGGCTTTCTCATCCAGTAAGCCTCAGTGAACATTAAAAAACCAGCAGCTCCAACGCCTTAACTGAAACACGGGAGGGTTTGCCGACAGGTAGAGACTGGAGAGAGCTGGCTCTCGCTCGCGTCCACCTGTCGCAGCTCAGAACCCTCAGCTGGTTGACTCAGCCCTGCCCCCTCGGGAGGTACCAGGCTTTGGGACAGTGGTGGCTTCCTAGACATTGTGGTCCAGTGGCAAGAGCATAGGGGGTTGAAATTATCAAGATGTGGGTTTACACTGAAACCCCGGGGTGGAGGCACTTGGGCCATCTATGCAAGCTCAGTGGGGACCCCTTTCCCAGTCTGTAAAATGGAGATCGTGCCACCTGCATTCTGTTCAGGAAGATGAACTGAAATGCTGAAAGTGAAATATCCAGCCAAGGCAGGGCTTGGCACATTCGAAAGCCACCACACACGTGCATCTCTCCCCTCGCCCCTGAGTCAGGAGACTGGGTTTGCAGATTAGAGTTACGTACAGAAAATAGTGAAGTCCCCTCTCTAGCCATCATTCCCTGCTCTGAGGAAAGTATGCCCACCACCTCTCAGAGCACAGGGTCTCTGGGGTGTTTCTCCTGCTGGTCTCATCACCATGGAATGAAAGCCTCTCCCGTTCTCTCACACCTGCTCCAGGGAGATGTTTTTCAGTGAAGTAATGAATCTTGGCATTCCTAAAATTATATCAGATAGCCACCTCATTACCTTGTATAAAATGGACCCATTTATCATTCATTCCTGATTTAATAGATCTGAGGTGGAGGCAAAGATTCTGCATTTCTAATGAGCTTGGTGGTGGGGGGGATCCCCAAGCTGGTGCTGCCGTCTGGGGACCACACTTTGAGAACCCGCAGGAGGATGTGCTGGGAGTAAGCTGTTAAACCTTGCTGGTGGTAGAGGTTAAACCAAGCCTTCCTCGCTCCTTCCATTTCTTTTTTTCCCTTCCTGCGTTGGCTTCAGGTGCTGGCAGCACAGTGCCAGGGAGCCCCAGGTGGTGGGATTAGCGAGTTGGCTCAGGCCCCCATCATCTGCTCTGGGAAACTGCGTCATATGGTGGAAAGATCACAGGCTTGGAGGCGGAGCCTGAGTTCAGCCTGGTGTCTGTTCCATAATAGCCATGACCTTGAGCTGCTGGTAGTTTGTAATTGAAGCTGTGGTGACCGAGCTCACCTGGGCCTCAGTGTTTCTCATCTGTGTAATGGAGAGAATAATGTTCTCCTGGCATATCTCCCACGCTGTTATAGAATGTGCTTAAAATGGGTTGGTTAAAATGCCAAACAAAACTATAATCTTGTTGGCTTTAGTTGGAAGGAAGAAGATGGAGTGAATTTTAACAACACAAAGATACAAGGCCATAGCCACAGAAGATCTTGTGGGGGTAGGGGAATCAGTCCCTTAAACATCTCCCCACTTTACAGAGGAGAAAACTGAGGCTCAGACACAGGAAAGTGACACATCCATGGCCAAATAGCAAAACCAGAAGAGACCAGCTTTACCCTGAATCCGGCTCTCTTCTCCATCCCAGAGTATTAACTTTCCACCTCTTCCTTTTATCCCGTCTTTGAAGAAAAACCAGGGGCATGCCTCAATCTATCATCCCTGTCCCTCTTGGGAAGATGCCAGTTTTAATTGTGGTGTTTACTCCTGTCTTTTCCTTCCCTGGTTCTGGGCTTGTCTCCTTTTCTGCCTCTCTAAGCCAAGACTGAGGCAATAAAAAAGTTTTATTACATATAAAATTGCTCTGGTAAGTGCTGCCATTAGCTGATTATAAAAAGAAATTTTTGAGTGGTGCAACCAGTTGTTTTTACCTTTCTGCAAATTGCTCAAAACTCCAGGTCTGGTATGGCCATGAGGATGTCAGGTTGAGGACGCCCCCTCCAGACCCCTGACACCCACCCCTTCAAGGAAGACCTGAACCCGGGGAGGGACCCCTCGGGCACACACTGAGGGCAGCAGTCAGGCTGGTGAGGACTTTGTTTCTACCCTGGGGACCTTGATTGTCTAAGTGAGATGAACTTGCTTCTTCTCCACCTTTGAGAAAATCTAGTCTCGTAGGGGAATTAGGGCCCTGTCTTCAGAGAGCTCCCAGGATGGTGGGAGAGACCTAGAGGGAACTGGGGCATTTCCCCACTGCTCTGATGGGGGAACTCTTTCCTGAGTTTGAGACCCTCCCCTGCCCCCTGTCTAGTCAGTCACAGGGTGGAGAATTTTCAGGCTATCATAGTTAACCTTCAAGGAGCACTATATGCCAGGCACTGTTTTAGGTCCTTACACATGAGAACATACTTTGACTTCACAACAACTCTATGAGGTCTGGACTGTTCTTATCCTTGAGGAAAAGGAGGCATGGAGAGGTTACACCACCTGCCTGAAGGCAGCCACGAAGAAAGTAGCAAAGCCCAGATGTGAAAACCGACAGATGGCACTTCATTCATCCCCTGACTATAGTAGATGCTCAATAAATGCTTACTGAGCCACTGACACAGCAGGTATGAGATAGTAACACTAAATGCTATAGGATTTGGTGCCTGGGAGAGTCAAGGAAGCCTTCCTAGGGCATGTGGGTTTTGATTGAAGGGCTGGACGCCCCTGGGACTATCTCTCCTTCACCTGCCTAGTATGACCTAGGCCTGAGGAGTAACAAGAACTTGGAACTGCTGTTTGCAGGCCTTCTGCACACAGGTGAACAGACCATAAATGATTACTAGCAGCATGTTGTTTTAACACCAGCTCATGTTATTGCTGGAGATGCTGGCAGGCCCACCTGTGTCAGTCAGGGAGGGGTCCCAGGTAGCCTTTGCTTCTGTACTTCTGCAGGAAGTCCCCCTGACTCCTGGGGAGGCAAGAAAGAGGGAGAAGAAGGGAGAAGGGTGAAATGCAGGAAGGAATTAGAGAGGAAGATGAAGGGGAGATTGATGAAAGCATGTTAACCCATTCAGTGTGCCTGGCACATGTGGATGAATGAGTGGTGATTTGAGACTAGATGATGGTAACCAAGCTGGATCCAGTTGGTATTGAAGTCCACCCACTCCCCCTTGAGTGAATCAGTTTCCCTCCCACCATTCCCTCCTCTGCCTTTTAGGGCTTTCTTTTAGGTAGGGAGACGTGGACTTCAAGGAGTTCAGTGGGAATGGGAGGCGGAATGGGACCTGGGGTCAGAGAGCCTGATGGAAAGCACCAGGGTGGTCAGGAAACTGGGCGGGAAGGATGGCTGCAGTTCTGCTGGTCATACCGAGACACTAGAGACCATGTAAGCATCCATCACCTGGAAAGGGGTATGTGTTCAGACCTGCTTATCCTATGGAATACTCTGTGGTAGTGAAGACGGATGTAATAGAGCCATATGTCACAGCATGAGTGATTCTCCAAAGCTGTGTTGAGAGCAGAAGCTGTACTGCCTTAGCTTGGCTTTCCCAGAGCGAAGCCTGTGTGCTGGGATTTACTTTGGGAGCTCTCCCAGGAGGAGCAGGAGCAGAAGGAGCGGGTAGGGGAGGGGAAAGCCAGCCCAGAGGGATTATGAGCAGGTCACTGGGGGGCAGCTGCAGACCCTCTGGGGAAGCCAGAAGCACGCACAGGAGAACTGTCTCTGATGGAACTGGGCAGGTAGCCCCAGGGATGCTAGCTCCTGGCACCTCCTGTTGTGCCTGCAGTCTGAGCTGCCTTCTGGGAGTCGGAAGAAAGCCCCAAGGCAGAGAGAGATGCCACGGGCTGAAGTGGGAGGCCGGCGGAGCGCTGGGAGTGGTCCCACAGCAGTGCTGAGGGCAGATGGGCTGAGGGGGATGGCACTGAATTCACAGAGCGCCTGCTACAGCTTCCATACATATATCTCAACCTTCAAAACACGCAGCACTACAGCTAATGCCGATTAGGGGTCTAGGTGTGGTAAAAGCCTCAAGGCCCTCTTGGCAGTGATAAACATCATATGCAGGAGGCCAGTTACCTCTGGGAAGAACAAAAGAAGTGCGATCAGAGAGTAAACCAGGAGACTTCAGCTGTTTCTGTGATTTTTTTTTTCCTTTTTGAGCTAAGTGGTGGGTACATGAGTGTTTGTCTCATTACTTTTTGTATGTTTATAATATTTCATAATAATAATAAACACCATAGAAATGCATGCGGAGGGGCCCTGATGTGAGTGATTGGAGCAGGTGGTTCATGGTGAAAGTAGGATGAGAGCTTTAGCTTTGAAGGAAGAATAAGGCTTGACCAGACAAAGTGGGGAGAAGGGCTTGCAGGCACGGGGACCTTCTGAGCAAGAGCCCAAAGGTAGGAAACCAGTCTAGTTCCTGCGAGGGAAAGAGTCATGCTGGGGAGGGTAGAATATGCAAGGTGATGCCACATCGCAGAGGATGTTCAGAGCCATGCTGAGGAGCTGAAACTCCAAAACAGAAAGACCAGAGTGGCAGAGTAGCAGCAGCAGCAGTAGCCCCGGTAGAAATAATAATACTAATAGACTACTAATAAAAACAACTCTGTACTGTTACTTATTAAGCTCTTGCTCTGCATCAGACACTTTGCTACATACTCGATGCACATAAGCTCATTTAAACTGCACAACTGGGGACTTCTCTGATGGTCCAGTGGTTAAGACTTGGCATTCCAGTGCAGGGGCTGCAGGTTCAATCCCTGGTCTGAGAACTAAGATCCCACATGTCTTGTGGCCAAAAAACCAAAACATAAAATGGAAGCAATATTGTAATATTCAATAAAGACTGGTCCACATTACAGACTTCCCTGGTGGTCCAGTGGTTAAGAATCCGCCTGCCGATGCAGGGGATATGGGTTCAGCCTCTGGTCCAGGAGGATTCCACACGCTGCAGGGCAGCTAAGGCCGTGCACCAAAACTACTAATGCCCACATGCACTGGAACCTGTGCTTGGCAATTAGAGAAGCCCCCTTGGGATGAGAAGCTCACACACTGCAACTAGAGAAAGATGGTGAGCAGCAACAAAGACCAAGCATGGCAAAAAATTAAAAATAGTCCCCATTAAAAAAGAAAAATAAAAAATAAACTGTGCAACAAGCCCAGGAGGAATGCACTGTTAGTGCCCTATTTTACACACGTTTGGAAGCTGCGGCCCAGAGAAGATAAGTAGCTGCCCAGGATCACGAGCTTAGTGGGTGGCAGTGTGTGGATTGGAGTCCAGGCTGACTTCATGCCAAAGCTCCGTTTCTTGACCCCGCTTCCTTATTGCCTTTCCACAGTGGTTGTATCTGGATGGTCTCCACCCACCCCACCCCCCACCCAATCCCAATAAATTCCTGGATGCAATGCTTCTCTTGGAATAGCCCATAGTTTTCATTTTGCCCACCACCTCTGGTCTATTGATGGTGGAATGGTGGGTAGAACCCCAGCTGGTGATCGGATTACAGCATTTACCAGAAGGGTCTCATGTTTGCTAATCCAGTGCCCAGGCCCCTCCTTACAAGGCAGTAGCCTTGCATGTTCTATGCTATGTTCCACAGAGAAAAACCAGCCTGGGCATCGGGGCTCTTTTCTATTTCAAATCGAACGTACCTTTACTTGGATGGAGCACAGGATACATAGGAAGATGCTCGTAAAACATCCTAACTTTGAAGATGTGGTCCTGATGCTTCAGAAAGGTGTTCAGAAAGGAGACCCAGCTGCCCACCACTTGGACGCTGTCCACTGTTTTCACACCAGGCTTATCAGCCCAGTGATTTGGATTTGGGAACAGGATGGGCAAATGCAAGCGGGCCCTAAATCCCACTAACCCAGCACATAAGCCCTCTTAACTCTCCATTTATTTTTCCCTGAATGGAAATCAGGCCCCAGGTCAGATCCTCAAACCAAGCCTGGGAATTAATTAGGCATGTAATGCTCGTTAGCAGTAATGAACACTCCTTGCTGAAGTCCTTGTGCATCTTGGTGGGGGACGTGGCCTCTGAGGCAAGAATGAAGCATCTTTCCCTGAGCAGGATCTTGAAAATACAGAAGCCCAAAGCCTTCCTGAGGGATGTGCATGCATACATGCATGTGTGTGTGTGATGTGTGAGCCGTGTGTGTAATGCATGTATGGTCTGAGGCTTGCATGCAGTATGTGTGGGACGTATATCGTGTGTATTAATAGCGTAGTATTAGTCCATAAAGGGTGAGCATTCCAGGCTGTTTTGGATTATATATGTGGGGGGTGTGTGTGATGTGGCAAGGTTACATCTTTTGGACATGTCATATGCGTGTTGCATGCTAAGTCGCTTCAGTCATGTCCGACTCTTTGAGACACTATGGACCATAGCCTGCCAGGCTCCTCTATCCATGAAATTCACCAGGCAAGAATACTAGAGTGGATTGCCATGCCCTCCTCCAGGGCGTGTAAATGGCTGCAATTTTGCATATGGTGCCTATGTAACACATGTATCACAGATGTGTAGTGTGGGGACATGAAAAAATCATGCCTAAATCTGTGAGTGTGTGCTCAGGTATCTGAGTCTGAAAGACTCTGTCACTGTCAGAAGCAATAGACTGCCGAGAATTCCCATGACATTGGGCAGAATTATGATCCCGCTTAGCACTGAGATAATATTGGTTGGAGAAAGGACAGATGAAAAATGTCCCCAGGAACAGAGAAAGAAATTCAACTGGCTCAGCAGAGGATGAACTGGGGCCGTGGAGTCAGGGAAGAATATCCAATTAAAACTGAAAATCTCTGCTAGCAGGAGGGAGAGGTCCAGAGAAGGGAAAGGGACAGCTCATCCTAGAAGAATTCAGGACAAAAGAGACACACAGTTACTGGAAGCACCAGGAGGGCATCAGTGGTGGAGAGATGCAGAAAGAGGATGTTGAGAGGGGAGGATGAAGGCATGGGTGCCCCCCAGGACAGAGGCAACCCATGGGAGCCATGAAGTGGAGGAGGCGGGACCACCTAAAACATTTGCTGACATCTCTGGTTCTGGACTCCCCAGAAGAAAGACACCCTCCCTGCCCCATTCATCAGTCATGGAAACAACTTTTCCTCTCCTTTTCTTCTTGCTCTTTGTGCTTTGGGTAATGTGACCATGTCCCAGCTGGGATGCTTTGGAGATAAAAAGAGCTATTAATAATTATGCCAGGACAGCAGATGAAAACTGGGACTGTCTCAAGCACATGAGATGTGGTTTCTCAAAGCCTAGAGGAGAGAAGGGGTGGGTGTGGAGAGAAAGGTTGCTCATTCATTATCAGGCTCAGTCTGTCTCCTAAGCAGGAAGAGCTCATGCACCATCCGCCCCTTGAACTTGAACATCCTCTAACACTTTCTCTAGCCCGTTCCCCATAGGTACACTGCATGGTAGCCTGGACTTCTGGAAGACTCTGAGAAAAATCTAACCATCCACAAATATACCCCGAATCATTTAGGAGTACCCAAAAGGCAGGCCACACTTCTCCCAGGCTTAGCCTCATCCAGGATGCCACTGTTTATTTGGACTACAGGAAATCTGGCCCAAGATATTCAAATAGGGATAAAGTTGGATCCAGAGACCACCCCCCTTCCCGACCCTAAAGGACACCATTCTCCTCCAACTCTCTCCCCTCACATTCATTTGACCAACATTTACTGTTGGTCTATTTAAACTTTTGTATTGTGAAATTGACATTGTAGCAATCTTACAGGGAATATTTAAAATTAAAAATAAATCACCTCTAGTCTTCTCACGTTAACACAATAATTAATTTCATTTTGCCTGGTCCCTTCTGATCCTTGTCAGCGTGCCTACATTTTTATTATTATGTATTTATAATGTGCATAGAATTTTACATTCTGAGTTTTTATTTCACATCATAAGCATTTCTCCATTTACATAGTTTTCATAAATATTTTAAATGGCTGCATAATAGTTTGTTCAGTTTATATACCATAACTTACTTAACAATTCCTCTATTGTTGAACATTTAGGTTGTTTTCCATTTGGGACTATTATAGATAATGTTGCAATGAGTATCTTCCTGCATATATAACACTTGTTATTCTTTTGAGTAATTTCCTTTGTATACTGTATTAAGACTGGAATTACTGGGTCAAAGTGAATAAGCATTTTTATAACCCTTGATCTGTATTGCTTTCCAAAATGATCGTTCCAATTTTCAACATTATCAGTAACGTGTGTACCAATTTTAACATAACATTGTCAGTGGTACATGTTAGCATATTTTTCCCTCTAAATTGCTAATTTAGGAAGCATAAAATAGGACCTCTGTGTTGCATGAATGCACATTTATTGGCTTTCTAGCCAGGGTGCACATTTTCTGTGTTACAAGAGACTTTTATTGGATCCTTACTCTGTGCCAGGGTTCCTGCTGAGTGCTGCAAGGGCTACCAAGATGCTAAGACAAGACCCTTGTCCTCAGGGAGCTCATGGTCCAATAGAGGTATAAATGGTTCCAAGAAGATGGTACACTTCCTGAGGAAAGTGCTATTGAGGTGGGCCTGGAAGGGCTGGCTGAGCTTTGGGCCTGAGAAGGGAGGAAGAGCAGCCTATGCAGACCTTATGGCTTGAGCAAAGTCATGAAAGTGGGAAAGCATAGGGTGTATACCTGGAACTGGAATGGAGGCTGGAGAGGGAGCTAGCTGCAAAAGGGAGGCATAGTCAGCGAGGGGAGATTGCACTGTCAGGCCAGAAACCCTTGGAGGAACGGTGGGTGGTTACTGGCTGGCTTGGCCTGGGTTGATGCTGAGCTAGGCACTCCAGGAGAATGCTGGTAGATGCGCTTGTACCACAGTTCTCAGAGCTCCTTGATGTGGGTGTTTCA
This sequence comes from Okapia johnstoni, assembly GCA_024291935.2. Taxonomy (NCBI): domain Eukaryota; kingdom Metazoa; phylum Chordata; class Mammalia; order Artiodactyla; family Giraffidae; genus Okapia; species Okapia johnstoni. The sequence continues at coordinate 80,816,958 of CM044307.1, forward strand.
GCCATCTTACCAGAGTGTTTCTATACTCTTGATCTCTTCTGACCCTGAATATTCCTCCAAGACAATTGGCTTCCTTATCCCCATTTTGCAGATGTGAAAACTGAGGCCCAGCTCTGTTAAGTGACTCATAACAGGTCACAGTTTAGGGTGGAGAGCCAGAACTTGAACTTGAGCTTTCTGATTCTAAGCCCAGTGCTCTCGAATGGGGAGAAGAGAGTATGGAGTATAGTGGTTTTCAGTCCTGACTGTGTGTCAGCACCATGGGGAACTTAGAAAAAAAAAGATAAGACTCTTGTCACCCACCTGGTCTGAACCATGTCTCTGAGGCACTGCTGAGGCTGTGGCCCACTGAAATAAGGTATGACAGGATGGGGTAGGGTAAAGTGAAGCCACGGCTTTGGCATTGTGAGCAGAAAGGAATGAGTCACACTGTTGCTTCAGTACATGGTTATGGTTCACTGAAATAAGAGGAGTTCCAGGCAGCCTTGTCTTACCATGGGTCACGCCAGCCCTGCCTTCCTACCTGTCTGCAGGCAGGGCAGCCTGAAGAGATGCTCTTGTGGGCAGGCACCGCAGCCCAGGGCTGGCTCGCAAGATGGTGATTTGGAGGTTGATTGCTTACCAGGACTGCTGGGAGCCCGGATGTGGACTGGAATGGGGCGAAGGCAGGATTTGAACTCAGGTTCTCTGAGTCTTTATGGGGGTCTCTAAAACTGGAACCATGCGGGTTTCTGTGAGCGTCCTGGCCTGACCAGGGCTCTGGCGCTGCATGGGGAGCCCCGAGAGCATCTGCATGGTTAGCAACTGTGCTCCATGCTCAATTTCAGAGTTGCCAGGAGGCTAGGGTGAGAGGGTTGCCAAAGATAAGCCACCAGATTAGAGACACCAAGAGGTCACTGAGGGTGGAATATGTGTCCTGAGTGCCCTTTGGTAGCAGGTAAAGGAAGAAAAAAAGAATATTAATACTAATTTACATTTTTAAAAACATTTATTTATTTTTAATTGGAGGAAATTCGTTTACAATGTTATACTGATTTCTGCTGAACAACCATGTGAATCAGCTATAAGTATATGTAGATCCCCTCTCTGGTGAGTGTCCCACCCACCCCCCATTTAATTAATTAATTAATTTGGCTGCATCGGGTCTTAGTTGTGGCATACTGGCTTCAGTAGTTTGCAGCTCTCAGGCTTAGCTGTCCCTTGGAATGTGCAATCTCCAGGGATCGAACCCATGTCCCCTGTGTTGGAAGGCAGATTCTTAACCACTGGACCTCCAGGAAAGTCACCAGTTTACATTCCACAGGCATGATGCCATTTTATTTTCCCACCCATGCTGCAAGGCTCTTGGGGCAGTGACAGCATACCTGTTTTAGAGATGCAGATACTGAGTCCCAGTCAACAAGTGCCTTGCCCTAAGCCACAGAGCTGGAACAGTAAAACTAGGAGTCAAATACAGCCCAGCAGGCTCCACGTCCATCGCTCTCTTAATTATGTGCTTAGTTGTTCAGTCGTGTCCAGCTCTTTGCGACCCTGTGCACTGTAGCCCGCCAGGCTCCTCTGTCCATGGGGTTCTCCAGGCAAGAGTACTGGAGTGGGTTGCCATGCTCTCCTCCAGGGGAATCTTCCCAGCCCAGGGATCGAACCCAGGTCTCCTGCATTGCAGGTGGATTCTTTACCATCTGAGCCGCCAGGGAAGCCCAACAAATCCCACAGGAGTTTACTGAGAGCCTATGCTGGGCAGAAGCCTGTTAGTGCTGATGAGGAAGAAAGACGATAAAGCCAAGGTTCCTTCACCAGGGCTGTGCTACCTAGAATGTGTTCCCCAGAGCTGCAGCATCTGGGTCACCAGAGCTCGTTAGAGATCCAGAATCTCAGGCTTCCCCCAGACCTCTGGAATCTGAATCTGAGTCTTCACAAGACCTCCCAGGTGATTCTTGAGCACATTAAAATTCAAAAAGCCTTGTCTCTAGACAGAGGTTCTGCACACTTGGCTGCACATTAGAATCCCCTGCCCTGGTCCCGTGCTAGAGATCTGAATCGAGATCTGGAGCTAGAACTTAGCATTGACTTTTTTGGTCTTCCCCCAGGTGATTCTAAGGTGTAAGCAAGGGGAGGAAACTGATCTTGGATGTTCTAACCAATTCTGGTCAGGTCTCTCCCTCCCCGCTCCCCTGCTGTTTTCTGCTTCTAAATATTCAGGGCTATGTGCTGTGTGGGTGGGAGGCATTGTTCTTAATTATCATCTCAGGGAATAGGTGGGCCAGGAATTCTCCGTTATCGTGGGGTTTGGAGAGAATGATAGTCGGGTGCCTGGGAAGATGGTGCTGGAGACTTGAGTTAGAAGTTAGAAAAAGTTTAGGTCTGCGAGCCCAGTCTGGGTCTCAGGGACAGTAGGGAAGTTCCGTGAGGACTTCAGGTTCATCACTTAATGATTCACACAGCATGGATCTGGCGGGCAGGTTTCATTATTATTCCCACTTTGTAAATTAAGAAATTGCAGCTTGATGGGGCTTCCCTGGTGGTCCAATGGTGAAGACTCTGCACTTCCAAGACAGAAGGCACAAGTTTGATCCCTGGTTGGGGTAATAAGATCCCATGAATCTTGTGGTGCAGCCAAAAAATTTAAAAAAAAAATAGGAAATTGAGGCTTGGATATTTTTAAGTTTTTAGCTCACTTAAGCATATAAGGTCACTTAAGCATATAAGAGCTAGGCTTGAACCCAGGTCTAACATTGCAGTGCTACCCTTGTTCTGGGGGTAAAAACGGAAGACCCTAGTGGATCCCCTTACAGCAAGCCCCTCCCATTTGTGCTTTGTCCATCCCAGCCCCGCCCCTCTCCCCACAGCTTCTGTGCAGACTGAGGGGGTGGCTGCCAGAGGCCAAGGATTGAAGGGGAGCAGGGAGATGAATGTGTGCACATGTGCGGGCGTGTGTGTTCCCCCTTGCTTGGGCACCAGGCCAAGTTTTGCATCTACATGCTGGAAGAGAGAGATCAATTTGGCCCTGATACAAACTCCACAGTCACTGAACTGCCATCTTCATTTAGTTAACGTTCTTTCTGGGCAGACCTGGCTGGGATTCATCTTCATTATTCAGCGAGGGGGCTTACTCTGGGCCAGGCTTTGATCTCGGAGCTACAGAAAATCGCCTCTTACAGATGACTTCCCCTGTAGGCCATTAGCATGGGTGGGGTTGGGGGGGCTCAGTTACAGGGAGGGGCCTGCCACCATCTCCTACCACATCTCCCCCCATGGCCCCACTCCACCAAGATAGGCACCCAGTTCACCTCTGGCTCACTGAGCTAAGCCGAGAGGGAGGGAAATCCTTCCTCTCTCTGCTCCCCAGAGGACCCCCTATCCAGTCCCAGTGCTGATAACTGACCCCACAAAGCACTTTACAAAGGCCTCTTCACATTCAATTTTCGCAAGCTCCAAAGCCAGACCCACCAGGGTTCAAATCCTGGCTTGGTTGCTTACACACTGTGTGGACTTGAGCAAGTTACTTCACCTCTCTGAACTACAGTTTCCATGTCTGCAAAATGAAGAAATATACCATAACATTGTTGGAATGATTCCATGGCATAATTTACATTAAGTACAGGGCTTGGCGTGGAGTAAATGCCATGTTCACAATCACTTCTGTGAGGCAGATGTTGCCTATTTCACAAACAAGGAAGCTGGGGCTCCTGCAGGCACCTCTGATTAGCTTCGTGACTCTGGAAAAGACACTTCTTTCCACCTATGGGCTTGCTGTGAGAGGCAGGTAAGTGTGTGTGTGTGTGTGTGTGTGAAGGCTGAGGAGCCCCAAGGGCTGCCTGCAGGTTCAAAATTCTTCCCAAAGTATCTAAACTCTAAATGGAAGCCTGAGGCTTCTGGAGACTTGTGGCTCTTAAAAATCCTTCCAGCATTTGGCTTATACTCCAGAAGGGCAGACAATGCTGGGTCAGCAAGATTCAGAGTCTAGTTCCCAAGTCTGCTTGCAGCCCCCAGGAATAATCTAGCCCCACCCTGAGCCCACTCTTCCTTTCTGCTGGCCCCCTGCTTGCTTTTGCTGATGACCTCCATCCCCTCAGTTCCAACCCTTTCCTGCTCTAGTCTCAGCCCCTGCCTCCTCCACCCTCAGTGGGCCAGGGGCAGCCAGGTACCCCTCCCCCAAGGCCTCCAGACTGGGCACTGCCCCCACCATCCTCTGCGCCATTCTTGACTGTTAGCCCAGTTTCAGGCCTTTCTCCCAGGGGCTGCACTCCAGGCTGGTTTTAATCCCCTGTGATTGGCACTTTCTGACAGTGCAGGGTCAGGTCACTTGGTCTGAGAAACTGGCGCTTGGCCGCTATTATCCGCCCACTGCGGCAGGGTCTGTAATCCAGCCCATTGATTCTGCCATTGTTTGTTCCTTACACACTCTCCAGCACTCCGACCCCACTTGGATTTCTGCGAACTCTGCCGCCAGCAAAGACAGAGGAGGCTTTTTGCCACTGGGGCTGCGAGTCTTTGGGAGGCTTCTACATTCAGAAAGGCCAGCTAGGAAGGATTCATACAGTGCCTTACAGATTCAAACAGATGCCTTGTGTTCCCCAGCGTGCTGCCTTGGCTGACTTCCTCGCACCTGACCACCCATTAGTCTGCCTTTTAACTGTGTCTGCATGTGGCCTGGGCACTTGGTTACTTTCTCCAGTCCCAGCTGGGCCTCAGACAAACTGGGTCACCCTGCAGGGGCGCGTCTAATGGCTCTCATGGATACAGCCCTGCGTTTTCCAGGCAGGCTTCAGCCCCAGGCCCTGAGCTGATGGGCAGTTTACTGCAACCTGGAACACAGGGCAAGAAGCAGCTGTCCCTGGAGTCTGTCCAGAGGATGATGAAAAAATAGGATCTCCATCTGGGCTTTTCTTTGAGCCCAGGGGCCCTAGAAATTCAAACAGAAATTCTTTTCTTTCTTTCTCCGGCTGTGCCATGTGGCATGCAGGATCTTAGTTCCCTGCCCAGGGTTTAAACCCATGCCCCCAGCAATGGAAGCTCAGAGTCTTAACCACTGGACCACCAGGGAAGTTTCCAAATAGACATTCTTAACTTGGAGTCTGTGATCCCCAATAAGACCATGAACTCCTTGAAAAGATATGCAAAATTGTATATAGGTGTGCATTCAGATAGGGACAGTCCACAGTTTTCATCAGATCCTTCTTTTTTATTGGAGGATAATTGCTTTACAATGTTGTGATGGTCTGTGCCGTACAGCAACGTGAATCAGTCATAATTATTTATTTATATGTATGTATGTATGTATATCCCCTCCCTCTTGAGCCTCCCTCCTCCCTTATCAGATTCTTTAAAGTGTCTGCACTGACCTAACAATGTGGTCAAAGGGCAGCTGCCTTAGGCCACTGTCATGACCGTCAGCACTAAGGTGGGAACTTAGGGGTCACCCAGACCAGGATTCTCCCTTGACCAGGAAACCAAGTGGGCTGGAGGCCAAGTTCAGAGAACACCAGGAGGATAGAGGCAATGAGCTAGTTGTCAAAATTGGGGAGCCTGAACAAAAGCAAGGGGGTGTGCAAAGGGGGACTTTGGGGGAAGTAGGATCAACAGAATTTGGTGACCCATTAGTTCCAGAGAATAGGGAAGAGGAAGCATCTAGACTGGTTCCCAGGTTGTCACCTGATTTGGGAGTCAGGGGCTCCCTTGGTGGCTCTAAGTTGGAAGAGAAAAGGAAGGGTGAGGGGACGAAGGAGGAGATTTTGTGAACTGGATTGTCCTTTCCTTTAAAAAAAAATCTTGTCCCCAGCACTAGCAAGGACACCTCAGAATGGTCAGTCCTGAATTTCAGTCCCAGCCCCCGGCCAAACAGAAATTCGGCTCTATGCCCTTCTCTTTCCTTAGGTAACTTTCCACATTCCACTGGGTCTGGGATGGGATGTATTTGCTGGGATAGTAAGAGGTCGGGGGACTAGCTCATAGTTTGCTTCTGGGAGAACAGGGTCCTCAGTTTGGACAGATATGGAGAGGGGGCCAGCAGTGTGTGCTCAGGAGAGAGTACCATCGAGCCCAGCCTCCAAAAGGAAGGAGGATTTGCCCATGGTCACGGTCATGGTCATCTCAGCCCCAGCATCCCTCTCTGTCCTCAGGACTGTTTGTTGCTCATACCTTGAGAGAGAACACAGGGCCCACCCTTGGGGCATCTCTCCCTCTGGAAGAACCTAACCCTGTACCAGGGCACATAATCTGGCAAGTGATGTACAGGTTGAGTCCAGCCCACTGGACCCTCCACCAGGCACTCTTACAGTAAACATCCTTCATTACCTTACTTGATGGTCCAAGAAAGCTCTTGTGATAGCATAGTCAGCAGACCTGAGGTCCCCGCACCTGCCACCACATCCAGAAGGGGCCCTGAGCTCAGCTAAGTGTGACCCAGGGCTGGGCGGCACCCTGTTTGTGTGCATGCTAAGTTGCTTCAGTCATGTTTGACTCTTTGAGACCCTATGGACTGTAGCTCACCAGGCTCCTCTGTCTAAGGGATTCTCCAAGCAAGAAGAGAGTTGCCATGCCCTCCTCCAGGGGATCTTCCCCACATAGGGATTGAACCTGGGTCTCCTGCGTCTTTTGCATTGGCAGGCGGGTTCTTTACCACTAGCGCTACCTGGGAAGCAAGGATATTTATATCCCTGATCTAAAACCTTGAAGCAGCCGCCAGACCTGCTGGCCCACCTGCCTGGCTAGCTCTAGCCTCTTGATCTGCCCCACACCCTTCACCCCCAGCTGACCCCCTCCCACGCTTGACCCTCCCAGTGCCAGTCCTTTCCTGGACTTGCCCTGGCCCCACTCCAGCTTCCAGGCACCCTTGACTCTGGAGAGGCATTTTTTTCTCTCTGGGCAGAAACTACTTTGAAATTTGCAAACTCTTGCAAATGGCAGAAATAGCAAGCAGACAGGCGCTCCCACAAGTGCCTTCGCTCCCTCCCTCTCTTATCCCAATCTTCCTCCTGAGTTTTCACACCCACCCACTTGGGTCTTGGTTCCACACTTTGCCAAGCCAACTTGAGAAGCTGGGGCATCTGGGAAACTCCTCTGATGCCCAGAATCTCCTGGAGAAACCCATCAGGCCTGCGAACCCAGGCACTGGCTGCTATCTCTGTCTCCTTGAGACACAGGCTCTTTCCTTCTCACAGATTCTCAGGGCCACAAAAGAGCTTGCAGACCACCCTGGCCAGCTCTCTTCTACCTCAGATTTGCCTTGAGAACAGCATTATTGGTTGTGTTTTTTTTGTCTTTATTTTAATGTGTGTCTTCTACTCTCAAAGAGATTGTGCAGTTAAGGACAGAGACCTTCTTTACTTTTATTTCCCCAAGTCTAAACATAATAAAGACTCATAAATACAAATGAGATTAGAGCTGGGTTGGAGTTCATCTTGTTTAACCCTCCTCACCTCCCTGACAGTGAGACTGAGGCTCAGAGAGGCATCTGACCTGCCGAAGGCTTCCTGGTCCTGAGCCCACCCTTCCACTACACCTTTGTTGTTGACTAACAGATTGATTGATTGATGACACCATTGAGGAACACCAGTAGCAGGCTAGAAAGGGGGGGGTAACCCTGAGTTGTCCCTACAGGGCCCTACCCCAGTTTCCTGATGAATGGTGAGAATTTCTCAGAGGAGCCAGTACCACTGCCTCTGATTGCACCTGAATTCTTAAAGATATCTCCAGGGGTAAGGGGACTGGGGCCAGCCAACCTGAAGCACCGCCATTTCTTCTGATTGATGTCCCATTTTCCCCAAACATTTTCCTGGGGATGCAGAAGGCTTTAATTAGTGAAATGAAAAGACACACTTCAGATCCCAGGCATCAATCAATACTTTTTCATTGTAAGTGACAGAAACCCAGCCCAAGATGGCTTAGGCAGAAAAGAGGATTTATTGCCTCTTGGAACTAGAAAGAACAGGGGTAGATGTTGCTTTAGGCACAACTGCATCATGATAGCCATAATCTGTCTCCACCTTGGCTCTATTTTCCTTTGTGTTGGCTTCATTCTCAAGTGTTCTCTTCCCAAAGGAATGACAGAGATGGCAATCAACAGTTCCAGGTCTGCAGTCCCCCAGCATAACATCTCCACTGGGGAGAAAGCATCCTTTTACTCAGTCATTCCAGCAAAAGTCCCTGGATGGAGTTGCATTGGCCTGATAGGGTCACATGCCTATCCCAGAACAAATCACTGTGACAAGAGAATGGAGTATTCTGATTGGCCAGGCTTGGGTCATGTGCCCTCCTGCTGGGACCAGGGTGATATCAGCCCCACTCACTCCATGTTTCCTGAGCCTGGGGAGGAAGGTACCTTTGCACTGTGAAAACAGTTGCCCACTATCCTTTTTCCAGTTTCACTCCTCCCAAGCCCAGTGGATTTGCTTAGTGAAAGTGTCCTAGCCTAGTTTAGGATGGGTGGATAAGGGTTTGGAGGAGAGGGACAATGGTGGAAGTGGCTTAAAAGCATGAATCCAGAAGGGAGTAAGTTGTTGGGGAGATAAAAGCTTCTGGATAACTCATCTCTTGGCCCTCAGTCCCCAAAAAGGATAATAACTGATGAATATAAACTTATTCACATCCGTTATATATTTATTGATCCTCATAAAAGTGTCATAAGATAGGGAGAAGAAACTGAGGCTCAGAGAATGAAGTAACTTGACCAAGGTCACCACCCAGCAATTCAGTGTTAATGCGAGTGTTTGAACCCGACTCTCCATCTTAAGGGCTTCCATGGTGGCTCAGATGGTAAAGAATCCACCTGCAATGTGGGAGACCTAGGTTTGATCCCTGGGTTAGGAAGATCCCCTGGAGGAGGGCACAGCAACCCACTCCAGTATTCTTGCCTGGAGAATCCCATAGACAGAGGAACCTGGCGGGTTACAGTCCATGAGGTCACAAAGAATCGAACATAGCTGGGCAACTAAACACTCCATCTCAATCTCTAGGTATTGCCCTGTTCTTAGGCTAGGTCCCTTGAAGAGCTGCTCTGGTGATGGCTGAAAGGCAGAGGTGGGCAACTGTTTCAGCTACTCTGAGAGCTGCCCAGGGTGCTGGAGCAGGGGCGTGTGCTGCCCCAGGGGCAGGAAGGGCAAACTTGGCTGGAGACCAGTGCAGGCTGCAGGAGGGGGAGAGCCTCTTGCAAATGAAATATTCATGATATGGTTATTAAATCAAGTTTTATTGGAATAAAAATACACTTGCTGAATACATTTATTTCCCCTCGTTCCTTTCAACCCCCTCTTTCCCTGAGTGATTTGATTTGGGGGCCAGGAAAGATTTTTTTCCCCAAGTAAATTAGACTTAGGTCAGCAGAATAAGATGCCGCATCAGGATTGGCGCTTGGCAAGAGAGGAACCCACTGGGGGGCCTCCTGGATGACTGCAAGGTGGGGGAGGCAGGTAGAGAGGAAGGGGGGAGGGGATGCTTCTGGTTCACATGCAAAACCCTCCATACGTGCGCGCACAAACACAGGGGCATCCCCTTCCTCTCTCCCTCTGCTCTTCCCCAGCTAATGATGAGGCCAGCATTTGGAACCAGAGAGAGCTCCGCAGGGGCTGTGGCAACGGCTCTCTTTGTAGGGCTGACCCTCCAATATTTCTTGGTTTGTTGTTTTTAGTTGCAAAGTCGTGTCCGATTCTTTTGCCACCCCATGGACTGTAGCCCGCCAGGCTCCTCTTCCATGGGATTTTCCAGGCAAGAATACTGAAGTGGGTTGCCATTTCCTTCTCCAGGGGATCCTCCCAGTCCAGAGATTGAACCCAAGTCTCCTGCACTGGCAGGCAGATTCTTTACCACTGAGCCACCAGGGAAACCTCCAATTCTTCTAAGGGGGACCCCAGTCTAGGGACATGCAGGAGTCCCTGACCCGGTCCTCTCTGCTGGTTATCTTTCAACGCTTCTCTTCTTCACCTTAACTCTCCTGTGTCTCTTCTTCCATCTCCACTGACCTCCATTCCTCTTTATTGGAGTTCTCAGCCCCTCTCCAGAGACGGTCTCTGCAAATCCTTCTCTTGATGTCAGTGTCTTTTGGGCTCCATGTGTCTGCCAAGTTGGCTGTCTGTTTGCCCCTCTATGGTCTCATATTTAGAACTGTTTCACGGTCGCACACACAGAGAGTCTCACACACACCTTAACACACTGTCTCACACTCTGACACAGTCACACCCTCAGTTTCACAAACACACATGCACACGCAGAGGCAGTGATTCTTGCCTCATCACCCACACTTACAGTGTCACTGTTTGTCACACACATGTTTGGACTGCTGGCTGACGCAACAGACAGAGTCCGGGTCCTCTGTCTGCACTCCATGGCCTGGAGCAGGCATCAGGGTATTCTCTGCTACTCTGCACCCACTCCACCAACACCGTGGGGTGGCTCTGGGGCTGGCCCAGCCACTCAAAACCACCCTGTCCCTCCACAGGGAGGGGTCAGAGGTGAGAGTCAAGAGAACAGAGCTCAGACAGGTATCACCTGTCCTACAGGGACACCATCGGATGAAGTGGAAGGCCCCTCCGGACTGGGCCGTGCTACCTGGATGGTCAACACCCTGCTCAGTCACTGGATGAGATGGGGGCTTCATGTGACCCTGTGACTAGACTGTCGAGCACCCAAGGGAGACAGATGTTCCTGAGAGCAGAGCCTGGCTTCTCTCACTGTCTGTCCCTGACCACTGCTTGTGACCCTCCAGATTTGTCCTGCAGGCACCCATGCTCCTGAGGCCTGGGGTCCTACTCGGGTCTGAAAGGCCCTTCTGGGTGGGCCCTGTGTGTGAGTCTGGCCCCTTGGGATGCCTTTTCCTTATCCCTGGTCTCGTCCAGTCCACATACATCCTGGCGCACCTGGTGCCCTTCCACTCACCTTCCAGCATCAACTGTTTCTTATTTAATCCCTCTCCTGAGACATTTGAAAGTCAGAATCTTTTCTTTTTTCCTTCTTCTTTTTTCAAAATATTTATTTATTTATTTGGCTGCAGTGGGTTGCGGCACATGGGCTCTTTCATTGTGGTGCATTCCCTGTTTGCAGCTCTCAGGCTTAGTTACCGTGTGGCATGTGGGACCCCAGTTCCCCCACCAGGGGTTGAATCTGCATCCCCTGCCTTGGAAGGCAGATTCTTAACCACTGGACCACCAAGAAAGTCCTCAGGCTCTTTTCCTGCCAGGAACCCCTCTCGGATCTTGTCTCTGAGGGCCTGTCTCACCTCTCTTTCTCCTGGGCTTTCAGTCTGGTCACACCCTGGGTCAGGCTCTGTCTTAAACTGTGCTCTGTAGACTGGCCAACAGGTTAGCTTCTTGCCCCCCTCCCCCTTTCCCAGCACATTCGCCCAACACTCTCTTTGGGACACCTTTCTGCACCAACCTGACTGGTGGGCCTTGGAGGGTAGAGAATCCAGCCCAGAGTCATTTCTGTGCCTGGGACAAAGACTGTAACAAAAATGCCTTCTGGGCTACAGCTCCCTGACCCCTCCAAAAGGTAGAGCTGGTGGGAACCCAGGAGAAGGGTGTGATCCTCAGGCACCAAAGAGCAAGCTAGCACCTGGCGGTCGGGGGAGGACAGGAGAGGCCCTCTGGGAAGAAAAGATGGGTCCACCCAGCAGAGAAGCATGTTCTAGGAATCATTAACTAACTGACTCACTGGGCAGGATGTAGGTCTCAGTCCACCATTGTTTTATTGTTTGGGGACATGACTCACATTTCTATTGCATGGTTTTGTTGCTGAGCAAGCTTTCTTGGTTTTGTGATTAAGCAAACCTGCTTTCTTGGGTGATAATTAACTTACAGGATCTCCCATACTTTTTTCTTTATTTACAATCCCCTACAGGATTAACTATTTAATCACCTACATTGTCCCTTTATTCTGTTCCTATCAAGGGTGAGATAAGAAGAACCAGCTTTATCTGAAAGGGAAACTGGTGCCTAGACAGACCTGGCCCTCTTCAGCTTCTTCACTCTACCAGCTGTGTGGCCTTGAGGAAGTCACCTAGCGTTTCTGAGTGTCAGTTTCCCCTTCTGGAAAATGGATGCAGTAATACCCATTTAGGGGTTAAATGTGTTTGGCCAGAGGAGCTCAGCTCATGGTAGGTGCTGCTGTAGCCATCATGAGCAGCAGCATCCTGAGGACCTGTGAGCACCAACAATTCCCTGAGGTGGCACTGAGGCCTCCCGTCAATCTGACCTTCTCTGCCAGGCCCAACATGCGGCTGTCTGTTGGCAGATGACAGGTCCATTGTGGTAGTAATGGGCCTGGCTTGTGAGTCCTCCCCTCCTCATGCCCCTGCTGCTTATGATAATTTAATTGCTCAAGCTCCACTGGCTGTGCCTCTCCAGAAGCTCTTCTTGGCTTAACTCTGAAAAGATTAAAAAAAAAAAAAATCAACCCTGCCCAACATCTCTGTAATTAGGAGTCTGGACTCAGCCCTGAGTCCGGTGACTGTGAGTGAACCAGAGGGAGCTGCAGAGCTTCCCCTGTTGGGAGGTGTCAGAGGAGGAAAGAAACCAGCTCCAGCCCCAGCCAGGCCACCTTCCGGACAACTTCCTGTCTCCATAGGCATCCCTTTCTCCATTCACAGGAAGCAGATTATTAAACCAGAGTAATGGGAATCATTCATTGCTAATTCCTGCAGTGGTGAAATGAATTCACTTTCCTATGCAAAGGAAAAAAAAGAATTTAAAATGTGAAAATAAATAAAACCTCAAATAGTCGTATAGCACTTACTATGTGCCAGACACTCTTTTAAGCATTTTACAAATAATAACTCATTTAAACTTGTCGTTTTGAAGGTGATATTCGGCTGTCAGCTTGGATTTGTAGCTGGAAGCTTTGTAAAAGAAGGCAGTTTGAATCAGAGACAGTTTGTCAATGTTGCAGGCTGTCAAGGGCGTTGCTAAGAGGGCGCACTATGTTTAAATTTTGTTTAACTCCTTGCTTCCAGGAAAAAATTTGGATGTGGGAAAGGAGATTTTTTTTTTATTAAAGACTAGAATGACAAATTTTTTGTTTTTATTAGAAAAGCCAGGGTTGTGATTGTGATTTCAGATAAAATTCTTTTAACCATGTAAATAAGACAGCCTGCACCTCTCTGGTGGCAGCATGTACGTATTGCAGGAAAAGTACTCAAGAGGAGGTTATTGTGCAAACCTGAGTGATGGGAGGTAGAGGGTGGGGGTAGCAGCAAAAACTCAACTGATCTTAATTGATCGTTGAAATAAAAAGCATGGGGGGTGAGGGGGGAGAGATGATAAGTGAAACAAGATTGGCCATATTCTAATGATTACTGAAACTGAGAAAAAGGTGTGTCTTTTCAAGTAGTTAAATAGAAGGAAAATATTTTATAAATACTAAATTCTTTACCCTATCCCATTCTATAATGAGGCCCAGAAATGTTGAAGAGTCTGTCTCCTATTTTCAAGACCGTGATCTGCCCAGTCATCCCAAGTGGGTGGGCTCTGATGAATCTGCCAATGGCTTTGCCTTCATCCCCACGTACCTCCCACAGTAGCACAGGGAAGAAGATGACCCCTGGATGAGCAGAGATTCAGGGCCAGGGGAAAGGTGTGGCCTTCCCATCATCCTCCTAGGCAGTAGCCCCCATGGCCATCCTGTGGTCCCCAGGGCTTCTAGCCCAATGCTTCATTAGGGTAGGCATGTGCCACCTCTTTGATGATTTCTTGCCCCATATTTGCTTTTCTGAGTTTAATCAACATTTGCTAAGCCCTACTCTGTTCCAAGTACTGTTTTGGAAACTTTATGTGTGTGTTCTCATTCCCTTTTCTGGGGTAATCCCCTTACCCTCATAGATGAGGAAACTGATACCTACCCCAAATTATTATCATTTTTATGACTCTCTTCTCCACCAGATTGTGAGTTTCTTGACCCAGGGGCTGTGCTGTTTTTCATCTTTATTTCCCCATCTTGTAACAGTAAAGAGTCAATGATTATTGAATGAATGATTAATTATTCAAAGAAGATTATATTATTTACCCAGGTTATCATACAGTGATAGAATCGGGGTTCAGATCTAGCCCAGAGCACCTTTTGCACTACCACAGCTTCTCAAATGACACTCAAATGTCTCAATTAATAAGACATTTGTAACTTCTAAACTTGTATCACAGGACCACTTCAAGGTGACTAATCCAAAAGGCTGTCGGCTGGTGGGAGAGGGGCAGCGTGTGTAGACCCCTTCCCTTGGTTTCCTGGTCCACAAGTAACTATGTGTAGTGGTGTTCTGGAGTTGGCTCACATTGGCTCACGAGAGCTGATTGTGCTGATCTCTTCCCAACTCTGTGTTCTATTACTTCATATAAGCAGCTTGAAGTCAGCCATGGTAGGAGTACTTACTCCATGGTAATTGGCAAATACTGCATATCAAGGTTTTGGTGGGGTTTTTTTTCTCTGCAGACCTGATTGTTAAGCCTTTACAAGCACCCCCACTGACTAGGTTATAGCTGATAATAGGAAGTTCTGGAGTGAAATGTGACCAGGAGGTGTGTATCTCCATGTGCTTATTTTCTGTGGTTGGGAGGCAGGGGGCTAGTACACCTCATAGTTCCCAGCTGCACGTGTACAGATTGCTACACATCTGTGATGCTGTCAGGAAGTCCATGAAGTTGAAAGAAGAGAACTCTCATCTGCTTTAATTCACCTGTCTCTCATAGAATTGAGTAACACCATGAGGAGGAGCGGCAGGGCTGTGGCGGGGGTGGGGTGGGGGTGGGGTGGGGGGCTCCCCAGAGCACTTGATGAGTGACAGGCAGTGCCAATTCTTGTCCTGAGGTGCTCAGGGAATCTCAAGACAGTTTTTGGTGACTATCACTCTCCTTCCTGGTTTCGTCCTTCTAGAGTCTTTTTAAAAACTATTTATTTATGTATTTATTTCTTTATTGGGCTGCACCAGGTTTTAGCTGCAGCACACAGGATCTTTGACCTTTGTTAAGCATGTGAGATCTTTAGTTGCAGCATGAGAACACTTAGTTGCAGCATGTGTGATCTAGTTTCCTGATCAGGGATTGAACTCAGGCACTCTGCATTGGTAGTGTAGAGTCTTAGCCATTGGACCACAAAGGGAGTCCCCTTAAAGTCTTTCTAAGACTTCCTGGCTGGGGATTCTATGCCTGAAATAAGAATAATGAAAATCAGGTAGTTGTATCACATAATTGTATCTCATTTAGCTCTAGAAAAGAGCCACCCTATGAGAGAGATATTATTCCCCCATGTACTGAATTGAATAGTTTCTCCCAACAGCCATGTCCACTTGGAGCCAATGAATGTCACCTTATTTGGAAATAAGGTCTTTATAAATATCATCAAGTTAGGATGAGCTCATACTGAAATACAGTCCCCCAAACACAGAGTTTAGGAGTCCCACATTCAATCAGTTGCAGGTGCCATCAACCCTACTCATCTTCATGCCTTCCCCATCCCCACCACCACTGCCTTAATTCCAGATCTCTTTAGCTTGTGTTTGGACCACTGTGGTAACTTCCTAATGGTCTCTGCTTCATCTGGTCTCTCCTCACTCAGATCTATCCTAATCAGATCAGGGTCCCTGGACCACCATCCTGACCGTGGCCCTCCTCTGTTCAAAGTCTGCAGTTACTTTCACTAGTCCCAAGGAAGTCTAGATTCTCCTTCTGGAACTTGTAAGTCCTCCATGATCTGGCCCCAACCTGTTCCTCCAGCTGTGACCCTTCTTTGCCTCTTCATTCTCCCTGTGAATATCCAAATATCCAAATTGAACTGTTCTTGTTTGTTCACCATACTTTCCTGTCTTTGTGGGGTTCAACATGTCACTCTCCTATTTATTGACTGGGTTTCTCTCTGGACCCTTTCACAGCATCATTATGAGGACCATGTACATCCTACACAATGTTCATTACTTTTGCCCACCCTCCAATTTCTTTCCTTTCTCTCTCCTGCAAAGGCGTCCTGTTGAAGCAATGAAGTCCCAGATTCAATTCTTTGCCCCTTATTCACTTTGGGAATGTGGCAAGTTACTTGATCTCTCTGAGTGCTGGTTCTTCATACATCTGTCCTTCAGTGACTTGTGGAGATTAAATTAGATTGTGTGTGTAAGGTCCTCAGCACAGAGAAGACACTTAGGAAATGAGGGCTAATCTGGATCCCCTAGGACTCAGGATTACTGGGACATAACAAGTCAAGGGCAGGGGCTCTTGGTGCAGCAGACCTGGGTATGGTATAAGCCCTCTTGGAGGAGGTTGCCATTTACCCCACCATAGAGCTGCCAGAACTTACACAGGACTAGGGAAACAGACTCTTGGAGGCACAAACAAAACCTTGTGTGCACCAGGACCCAGGAGAAAGGAGCAGTGACCCCACAAGAGACTGACCCAGACTTGCCCATGAGTGTCCAGGAGTTCCTGGCAGAAGCATGGGTCAGCAGTGGCCTGCTGCATGGTCAGGGGCACTGAGTGTGGCATTGCATGCATGGGACCTTTTGAAGGAGGTCACCATTATCTTCATTACCTCCACCATAGTGTGGCCAACCAACAGGGAGGGAACACAGCCCCGCCCATCAACAGAAAATTGGATTAAAGATTTATTGAGCATGGCCTCCCCCATCAGAACAAGACCCAGTTTCCCCCTCAGTCAGTCCCTCCCATTAGGAAGCTTCCATAAGCCTCTTATCCACCAGAGGGCAGACAGAATGAAAACCACAATCACAGAAAACTAATCAAATTGATCACATGGACCACAGCCTTGTCTAACTCAATGAAACTATGAGCCATGCTGTGTAGGACCACCCAAGACGGACAGCTCATGGTGGAGAGATCTGGCAAGACGTGGTCCACTGGAGAAGGAAATGGCAAACCACTTCAGTATTCTTGCCTTGAGAACCCCATGAACAGTATGAAAAGGCAAAAAGATAGTACATTGAAAAATGAACTCCCCATGTGGGTAGGTGCCCAATTGCTACTGGAGAACAGTGGAGAAATAACTCCAGAAAGAATGAAGAGACAGAGCCAAAGCAAAAACAACACCCAGTTGTGGATGTGACTGCTGATGGAAGTAAAGTCCAATGCTGTAAAGAGCAATATTGTATAGGAACCTGGAATGTTAGGTCTATGAATCAAGGTAAATTGGAAGTGGTCAAACAGGGGATGACAAGAGTGAGCATTGACATTTTAGGAATCAGTGAACTAAAATGGACTGGAATGGGTGAATTTAAATCAGATGACTATTGGATCTATTACTATGGGCAAGAATCCCTTAGAAGAAACGGAGTAGCCCTTATAGTCAACAAAGAGTCCAAAATGCAATACTTAGATACAATCTCAAAAACAAAAGAATGATCTCTGTTCATTTACAAGTAATCCAACTCTATGCCCCAACCAGTAATACTGAAGAAGGTGAAGTTGAATGCTTCTATGAAGACCTACAAGACCTTCTAGAACTAACACCCAAAAAAGACGTCCTTTTCATTACAGGGGCCTGCTTTTGCTGCTGCTAAGTCGCTTCAGTCATGACCGACTCTGTGCGACCCCACAGATGGCAGCTCACCAGGCTCCACGGTCCCTGGGATTCTCCAGGCAAGAACACTGGAGTGGGTTGCCATTTCCTTCTCCAGTGCATGAAAGGGAAAAGTGAAAGTGAAGTCGCTCAGTTGTGTCTGACTCTTAGCGACCCCATGGACTGACTGGAATGCAAAAGTAGGAAGTCAAGAAATACCTGGATTAACAGGCAAATTTGGCCTTGGAGTACAAAATGAAGCAGGGCAAAGGCTAACAGAGTTTTGCCAAGAGAAAACATTGGTCATAGCAAACACCCTCTTCCAACTTCACAAGAGAAGACTACACATGGACATCACCAGATGGTCAACACCGAAATCAGATTGATTATATTCTTTGCAGCCAAAGATGGAGAAGCTCTATACAGTTGGCAAAAATAAGACTGGCAGCTGACTGCGGCTCAGATCATGAACTCCTTATTGCAAAATTCAGACTTAAATTGAAGAAAGTAGGGAAAACCACTAGACCATTCAGGTATGACCTAAATCAAATCCCTTATGACTATACAGTGTAAGTGACAAATAGATTCAAGGGATTAGATCTGATAGACAGAATGCCTGAAGAACTATGGATGGAGGTTCGTGACATTGTACAGGAGACAGTGATCAAGACCATTCCCAAGAAAAAGATGTAAAAAGGCAAAATGGTTGTCTGAGGAGGCCTTACAAACAGCTGAGAAAAGAATAAAAGTGAAAGGCAAAGGAGAAAATGAAAGATATACCCATTTGAATGCAGAGTTCCAAAGAATAGCAAGGAGAGATTAAAAAAAAAAGCCTTCCTCAGTGATCAATGCAAAGAAATAGAGGAAAATAATAGAATGGGAAAGACTAGTGATCTCCTCAAGAAAATTAGAGATACCAAGGGAACATTTTATGCAAAGATGGGCACAATAAAGGACAGAAATGGTATGGACCTAACAGAAGCAGAAGATATTAAGAAGAGGTGGCAAGAATACACAGAAGAACTATACAAAAAAGATCTTCATGACCCAGATAATCACAATGGTATGATCACTCACATAGAGCCAGACATCCTGGAATGCAAAGTCAAGTGGGCCTTAGGAAGCATCACTAAAAACAAAGGTTGTGGAAGTGATGGAATTCCAGCTGAGCTGTTTTAGATCCTAAAAGATGATGCTGTGAAAGTGCTGCACTCAATATGCCAGCAAATTTGGAAAACTCAGCAGTGGCCACAGGACTGGAAAAGGTCAGTTTTCATTCCAATCCCAAAGAAAGGCAATGCCAAAATATGTTCAAACTACCATACAATTGCACTCATCTCACATGCTAGCAAAATAATGCTTAAAGTTCTTCAAGCCAGGCTTCAACAGTCCATAAACTGTCAACTTCCAGATGTTCAAGCTGAATTAGAAAAGGAAGAGGAGCCAGAGATCAAATTGCCAACATCTGTTGGATCATCGAAAAAGAAAGAGAGTTCCAGAAAGACATCTACTTCTGCTTTATTGACTATGCCAAAGCCTTTGACTGTGTGGATCACAAGAAACTGGAAAATTCTTCAAGAGATAGGAATAACAGACCACCCTACATGCCTCTTGAGAAATCTGTATGCAGGTCAAAAAGCAACAGTTAGAACTGGACATGGAACAACAGACTGGTTCCAAATTGGGAAAGGAGTATGTCAAGGCTGTATATCATCACCCTGCTTATTTAACATATATGCAGAGTACATCATGCGAAATGCCAGGCTAGATGAAGCACAAGCTGGAATCAAGATTGCAGGGAGAAATATCAGTAACCTCAGATATGCAGATGACACCACCCTTATGGCAGAAAGCGAAGAAGAATTAAAGAGCCTCTTGATGAAAGTGAAAGAGGAGAGTGAAAAAGTTGGCTTAAAATTCAATATTCAGAAAACTAAGATCATGGCATCCGGTCCCATCACTTCATGACAAATAGATGGGGAAACAATGGAAACAGTGGCAGACTTTATTTTGGAGGGCTCCAAAATCACTGCAGATGGTGACTGCAGCCATGAAATTAAAAGACGCTTGCTCCTTGGAAGAAAAGCCATGACCAACCTAGACAATATACTAAAAAGCAGAGACATTACTTTGCCAACAAAGGTCCATCTAGTCAAAGCTATGGTTTTTCTGGTAGTCACGTATGGATGAGAGTGTTGGACTACAAAGAAAGCTGAGCACTGAAAAACTGATGCTTTTGAATTGTGGTATTGGAGAAGACTCTGAGAGTCCCTTGGACTGCAAGGAGATCCAACCAGTCCATCCTAAAGGAAATCAGTCCTGAATATTCATTGGAAGGACTGATGCGGAAGCTGAAACTCCAATCCTTTGGCCACCTGATGCAGAGAACTGACTTATGTGAAAAGACCCTGATGCTGGGAAAGATTGAAGGTGGGAGGAGGAGGGGACGACAGAGGATAAGATGGCTGGATGGCATCACCAACTCAATGGACATGAGTTTGAGCAAGCTCTGGGAGTTGGTGATGGACAGGGAAGCCTGGTGTGCTGCAGTCCATGAGGTTGCAAAGAGTCGGACATGATTGAGCGACTGAACTGAACAGGTCACCAAGTTGATATCAACAGCAAGTGTGTAGTCTAGAGACCTGGGCTAGGGGTGGGAGGCCTGATTTCTTAAGGGCCAGAAAGATAACAGGAGCTAAGATAGAACCAAGGTGAGATTAAGAGCAGACAGGGCTGGTTCCTCAGGGCTACACTGGGTATCAGACTTCCCTGCCTGAAGATATGGGCCCCATTATAGAGGACAGAGACATGAGACAAAAACTGGCCCTGCCCTCCAGTCTCAGCTGGGCACATTTTCCACTCCACGTGAGTGGGAATGGACATGAAGACAAAGGACTTGATTTCCAGCCCAGGATGTGCAGTGACTCATTGGGCCATCTTGGGCAAGACCCTGCCCCTCCATGGGCCTCGGTTTCTTCATTTACAAATTGACAGGGCAGGAGAGGAGGATTTCCAAGGTTCTTTCTACAAAAGGGACAGTGAGATGGACATTAATATCTACCTACTGATACAGCAGCAGAATTCTACATGGATTCTAAAGAAAGCCCAGACCTGCTGGCTGGCAGATGCCACACTGACCCTTTCTTACGGAGCCCTCTGTGGCAGGTCAGCCCATTATCACTCACCTTCCTTAAGGAAGCTAACAATAGCTAGGATGCCCCACCCCCCAGCCCAGAGCTCCTCGGGGGCAAGAACTAGGATGCCACCCCGCCCAGAACTCCTCGGGGAAGCTCTGTTGCCTGGTGGCCCTGGCAGCTGAGCCAGGTAGGGGGGAGGGAGGAAAGATAAGGGAGCAGCAGGTGCTTCTGAGCCTAGTTTAGGGCACAACAGAGATGACAGCACATCTGCCCTACGTGTGTTTTCTTATTTGTTCCCAGCAGGAAATCAATGATGTCAGAAACCGAGGGATAACTGCAGCCCCAATCAATAGACCCTGATTAATTCAGTCATGGCCGTTGGGTAAATTTGCTGCATCATGATTAGAATTATTAATTAAAAATAGGAAATCAATTGACACAAATTAAGCAAAGTAGGAATCAGCTGGGCTTCTTTGACATTGTTTGGGCAGGAGTTGATGACACTGCATGCTCAGCTCTAATTTGGGGGGCCCACATCCTATGTGACCCCCCCCCAGACAAGTCCAGCCTCTAGGCCCCACAGCTAACAAGGGAGCAGAGTGAGCCCCTGGGCCTCCAAACTCCAGAGCTGGAGGCACCCCAGAAGCATCTTATTCAATAATCTTATTATTAACATTGAAATAAAAGAATTTGGGGAGAAAAAATTATTTCTGCTCATTACTTTGCTTTCTCCATTCACATGCATGCATCATTTTATCATCAAAATGTATTCATATGGTATGTGGTCACATGCTCTTTTTCCTCTCAGCAGCATGGCATAATCACTTATTAAATTGTCACACAATTATCATTTGAATGGCTGCATAATATTTCATAGATGTACCATAATTTACCTAACCAGTTCTCTATTGAGTTGTTTAATAATAATAGCAGCTACATTCATGGGGGGCGGCGGGGTGGTGGTGTCCTTCCTTATAACTTGTACTACAGGGCGTCCCAGGTGGCACTAATGGTAAAGAGTTTGCTTGCCAATGCAGGAGACGTAGGAGACACAGGTTCAATTCTTGGGTCAGGAAGACCCCCTGGAGGCGAGCATGGTACCCTCTCTAATATTCTTGCCTGGAGAAACCCATAGACAGAGGAGCCTGGAGGGCTATAGTCCATAGGGTCGCACAGAGTCAGACATGACTGAAGTGACTTAATGTGCAAGCGTGGGCTTTACAGGCCTTGTTTTGTCTAATCCTCACAACAATCCTGGGGAGTAGGTAATATCTTTATTCCCATCTGATAAACGGGGAAGCCAAGACTCAGAAGAACAAGTCTGATCCAAGTCCTACAGCTGGGCATGGCATACCCAGGAAGGGAGCCAGGCCTCCTGCTCCTTGGTCAGGACTCCAGCTACCCCCTTCTTGGGCCCCCTCCCTCCTCTGTCCCCTCCCTCTTCATTGCTCCCTTGTGATCCTCTGAAATCTCAAAGTGGCCACATCTGTTCAGAGCAGTTCCTGGGAGCATCTGTTCTCAGCTGACTACAGAGGTTGGAGTTGCTGGAGGGATGGACAGGGCAAGTCTGCTTGTACCTGGTACGGTTTCCATACCAACTATGGGAGAGCCTCCGCTTGTGACTGCTCCTGCCATCCCTGTGCAGAACATGTCCATCCACATCATGCCACATAGCGAGCTGCTGGGACCCCAGAGCTTTAGCTGAGGAATTCCCTCCCTCTACCTTCTGCCCCACCCCCATGGCCACACCTAAGGCTCACCATCTGACCACGTCCACGGGAGCAGTTTTCTAATCTTTATTCTACTGAGACACAGTGGCATACACTGTTCATACGGGCTGAGTCCAAGAGAAGTTGCCCATGGGTTACAGGCTATTTCAGTGGCTCCTGGTGATGGTACCCCACATTCCCCTGCCTCCCCTCCTGCCCCCCGCACCATCATTTAAGAAAACATCTAGGAATGCAAGTCACACAGATGGGAGTTATCAGGCACTTACAATCTTGACACACTGTTATTTAGTATGAAAAATAAATTATTCACCAGCTTTGTACTACATTAGTAGCAAATCACTGTGACAAACCTCATAGTCTATGATGTTACGTTGGTTTGTCATGCATGATACAATAGTAAGTGTACCTAGTCTAAAATACACAGATTGTTCAGCACTGAACAAAAATTACTTTCTAAAATGTCTGCCACTTTGTGCAGTCTTTCAAGCCTCCTTTTTTTCCTCTCCCTTTTGTTTATAAGGCCAAATATGACCCACAATTTTCACTCACAGATTCTGCTCAGTGGCTCGGGCCTCTGCTTTTGAAATGCCTGCACTCTGCCACTTCCTTCCACTCTGACACCCCTCCTCTCAGGCCAGAGTCCCTTGGTCTTGGGGAAAATAGTCTTGAGTTACAGATAAGAATCTGCCTGACAGCCTCCCAGTCCAGCACACATCTACACTCCCTTCTCTGCCCCTTTCTTCTATCCCCACAATCTGCAGTCCCCCAGCCCCTTAGAAGGGGCCCCCAAGGACACTCCCTCCTCTCTGAGCGAGGTGCATGGTCCCTCGTGACTCCCAAGAAGCACCGTTAAGCGATCAGTCTTCCCTGTCCTGATAATTTACAGTACTTGTGTGCCATAAAAAGTTAGTTTGAAGTGTTCTCTAACCAACTTAATTACCACGAGCCTCCTTCTGAAGATCGTTCCAGCTAGTTGAATATTAATCTGCAGAGTCCCCAGGCACAGATTGCAAGATCTCATACACACAAGTAATTAAGACCACAAGTAGACAGACTCCAAAAAACTTGGAATTTTCTCCCAGAATGCAAGAGTGAAAAGTAAACTTCTGTCCTCACCAGTGTCCCCAGCTCACCTGGCAGGCCAGGCTGGGACAAGAACTCAGGTTTGGTTATTTCATAGGCTCTAGAACATGGGATTTTGTTACATAGTGGCAGGATGATGCAGTAAGAAGAGCACTGGACTAGGAGTCCACAGACCTAGTTTATAGGCCCTGGGACTCTTTTATCTTGGGCAGGTCACCGTCCCTCCCAGAGCAACAGCATCCTCATCTATAAAAGAATGGAGTTAGACCGGTGTGTGTGTGTGCATGTGGGCGACATGCCTTTATTTTCCTAAGGTTGTACCAAGTATGGCCTTGGGTATTGAGGCTAAACATTGCATAAGCCTCATGCTGATAATGATTAACTCTGCTATCCGAAGGAGAATGTAGTCAGAGCTGGCAGGAGTACCTGGTGACTCACCTGTGATGACTCAAGAGCCTTTCTGAAGTTGGCTCATTCAGTGCTGGAACCATGGACTCCTCAGCCCCAGGCAGGTCAGTGGTATATAGCCACTGAGTCAGAACCTGAGTTAGCCTTGCTGATAGCCACTGAATCAAGAGAGAAAGAATTCAAACAAGGATAGTAGAAAGCATGTGGTGAGGTGCAGTCCCTGGGAAGGGTGAGGGGCTTGTGTTTGCTTGCGAGGCTGGATCACCAGGCTCAAATTCCTCTGCTCCCCAGGGAAGCATGAAGGTCCCTGCCCCATTGTATGTCCATCTGGGCAGGATCCCTTTGCGTGGAGACCAGATGGGTACCCGTGAGAGATGTTCTTGGCTCTCTCTCATCCCTGGAGCCCATCTCTCTGTGCTTACTGCTCTGGCTTTTAGAAAGGGCTTCTATATACAGGTTATTTAATGTCATTCAGATATCTTATTCCTGGTATATAGACTGGAACAAAAAGCAGAATAACAACAGCAATTAATTTTCCTGTCGAGGATGCCAGCAGCTTGGAGAGAGCCAGACTGGAGCCAGGGAGCTCAACAGAATACTGAGATTTTAAATTCACAGCTGAGAGTCTCTGGGGCCCACCCTGTATAAATCATGTCCACTTTGGGGCTCAGCCACATGTGAAGGAGAGAGTCAAAGGGAAGTCTGTTTACTCTCTGGACCTTGATGCTTGGCCTCTCCAATCAGAGATGAAATGGAAATGAGGGTTGTTGACTTGGCCCCTCCTCACCTCCTTCAGAGAGCTCTAGCCAGCAATTCTTTAGCCCTGTGTGCTCAGAGAACTCAGTAAGGGAGAAACCCAGGCCTTAGGTAAGTAGGACATTTTAGCTGGCAGGAAGCAAGTCCCATCCGTCATTTTAAAGATGTAGAAATTGAGATCTAGTTACCTGATGTTAAGAAGAGGTGGTAAGAATACACAGAAGAACTATACAAAAAAGATATTAATGACCCAGAGAACCACAATCACTCATTTAGATCACTCATCTAGAGCCAGACATCCTGGAATGCAAAGTCAAGTGCATCACTTAGGATGCATCACTACAAACAAAGGTAGTGGAGGTGATGGAATTCCAGCTAAGCTATTTCAGATCCTAAAAGATGATGCTGTGAAAGCATTGTACTCAATATGCCAGCAAATTTGGAAAACTCAGCAGTGGCCACAGGACTGGAAAAGGTCAATTTTCATTGCAATACCAAAGAAAGGCAATGCTAAAGAATGTTCAAACTACCACACAATTGTACTCATCTCACCCACTAGCAGGAGAAGGAAATGGCAACCCACTTCAGTATTCTTGCCTGGAAAACCCCACGGAGAGAGAAGCATGGCAGGCTATAGTCCATAGGGTCGCAAAGAGTCGGACATGACTGAAGCAACTTAGCACTGCACACACTAGCAAAGTAATGGTCAAAATTCTCCAAGCCAGGCTTCAACAGTATGTGAACCATGAACTTCCAGATGTTCAAGCTGAATTTAGAAAAGGCAGAGGAACCAGAGATCAAATTGCCAACATCTATTGGATCATTGAAAAAGCAAGAGAGTTCCAGAAAAACATCTACGTCTGCATTATTGACTACACCAAAGCCTTTGACTGTGTGGATCATAAGAAACTGTGGAAAATTCTTCAAGAGATGGGAATAACAGACCACCTTACCTGCCTCCTGAGAAATCTGTATGCAGGTCAGGAAGCAACAGTTAGAACTGGACATGGAACAACAGACTGGTTCCAAATTGGGAAAAGAGTATGTCAAGGCTGTATATCGTCACCCTGCTTATTTAACTTATATGCAGAGTACATCATGTGAAATGCCAGGCTAGATGAAGCACAAGCTGGAATCAAGATTGCTGGGAGAAATATCAATAACCTCAGATATGCGGATGACACCACCTTTATGGCAGAAAGTGAAGAGGAAATGAAGAGCCTCTTGATGAAAGTGAAAGAGGAGAGTGAAAAAGTTGGCTTGAAACTCAACATTCAGAAAACGAAGATCATGGCATCCAGTCTCATCACTTCATGGCAAATAGATGGGGAAACAATGGAAACAGTGAAAGACTTTATTTTGGGGGCCTCCAGAATCAATGCACATGGTGACTACAGCCATGAATTTAAAAGATGCTTGGTCCTTGGAAGAAAAGCTATGACAAACCTAGACAGCATATTAAAAAGCAGAGACATTACCAACAAAGATCCATCTAGTCAAAGCTATGGTTTTTCCAGTAGTCACATATGGATATGAGAGCTGGACTACAAAGAAAGCTGTGCACTGAAAAAATGATGCTTTTGAACTGTGGTGTTGGAGAAGACTCTGGAGAGTCCCTTGGACTGCAAGGAGATCCAACCAGTCCATCTTAAAGGAAATCAGTCCTGAATAGTCATTGGAAGGACTGATGCTGAAGCTCCAATACTTTGGCCACCTGATGTAAAGAACTGATTCATTGGAAAAGACCCCGATGCTGGGAAAGATTGAAGGTGAGAGGAGAAGGGGATGACAGAGGATGAGATGGTTGGATGGCATCACCGACTCAATGGACATGAGTTTGAGCAAGCTCTGGGAGTTGGTGATGGACAGGGAAGCCTGGGGTGCTGCAGTCTATGTGGTCACAAAGAGTCAGACACAACTGAGTGACTGAACTGAACTGAACTACCTGAGGTCATGCAGTTGAACATAACAGAGACTGAAACCCCAGTCTCTTGACTTCCAGCTCAGCATCTCTCCTGTGCCCCATCCCACCTCCCTCACGATGATAATAAAATGTGTGTGTGTGTGTGTGTGTGTGTGTGTGTGTGTGTGATTCTTCTCCTCATCCTTATCCCACTTATATGGTCAAGCCTTATTGCCTCCATTTTTCAGATGATGAATACTGAGGCTCGTACAGTGCTCCAGCTTACCTAGCAAGCCCTTTGTCATTCAAGAATTCATTTTACTCTTATAACCATCCTGGTGAATAGGTTTTAGTATACTCCTTTGCACCAGAGAAAACTGAGGATTGGAGAAATGAAGTGACTTTCCCAAGGTCACACAGCTAGTCAGTGGGTCAGCAGAACTTGAGCCAAGCCACTTTCCACTATGTGAGGAGGTTAGTGACAGAGCCAAGGATAGAATGAGTGCCCTGACACTCAGCCCTCAAACCCTTTATAATGTCCCAGAAGAACCCATTTCCCTACCTGGTGAGACTTCCCCTCAATTCATTGAATACCAAATGACACCACACCATTTTTTCCACTTAGAGATGCTTCACTGCTCACCTCCACACTCAAGTTCTGTGATTCTTGCAAATGTCACCAGGTGCCATCTGAAAAAGTTTTCATTTACCCACAGGGAAGCCAACTGGACAGTTTTTGTCAAAACATTCTCAAGAGTTCTCTGAGCTTAACTCACCTCTCTCAACCCGCTACCTGCCACACTCACTGCCTTCTTGGCTTCCTACCCTGAGAGAGAGTTCCACTTCACACATACTGGAGCAGGAATCACAATAGTATTACCAGTTAATAATTATATTGCTCTTAAGTGTTTTTGCAAGCATGTTTTCAAGCATTCTGTCACCTGATGCAATTATCTTCACTTGACAGATGAAGAATCAGAGGCTCACTGTAGGGAAGGAACTTGCAGTGGGTCGAACAGTCTGTAGTGGCTGAGCTAGAACTCAATCCCAAGCTTTATGGTTCCCAGTTCTATGCTTTTAGCATAAGGTTGAGAAAGAACAAACAAATACTACCAGAAGCTGGGGAGTAGGAGAGAATTTTCAGGAAAGCAAATGCCAGAAACCCCTCTAAGAAGGGCTTCTTCCTGTCGTTTTGATCACCAAAATGTCCTGGAAATTGAAGCATTAATTTGTATCTTAGAGTGACAAGAACAGAAGGAATTATTCTGCTTTCCATGCTCTGTGTTTAGAAGTTTCTTGGTGTGGAATTCAGTACCAAGGACAGCGCTTCTGGCCACCATGGCCCTGGCAGTGTAAGACCTAAGAATTCGAAGAGTCCAGCCTTCATCCTCTGTACAAATCATTTCCATAATACTTGGAGCCCATCTGACCTTTGCTTGAATATCTCCTGCAATGGAGGAATCTTACCATTTTCAGTCCTTGGAACATGCCTATTACAAGTGGAGGAAGTCAAGGAAATGGCTACACTGAGAAGAGGATCACTGAATTCTTTTTAAAACTATTAAATATTTGTGACATAGAATAATAAAGAAAATACTGTGAAAAATAGCCCCCATTCACATTGAAAAGAAATATTAAAAAAATCACTGCTTTTGCCTCAGATCCTTTTTAAAGAAAGAGAATGTTATAAAAGTACTTAACGCCCCCTTTGCTCCTTTCCCTGATCAAATTCTCCTCCCTCTGTATCCCCAGGGGTCATCTGTATGGTTGTTAAGATCCTTCAATTCAAAAAAGTTATGTCAGAGCCAAAAGAGTTCCTGGAGACCTCCTTTTCCAACCCACTCACAGCAAATGAGTAAGGCAAGACCTGAAGAAGGGATTTGACTTAAGATCTCAGTGGTGGTCCTAAGCCTTTTCATGGGCATTATCTTCTCTTTAATTTCATCCCAGTCTTTGATGTGGGGTGAGCTATGGATTAGTACATCCATTTTATAAGTCTTTGGGTTGTTTGCCTTTTTAGCTCTCTACCTCATCTCAAAGATATCAAGTCACCCTCTGTTGCATACGAAAAGATCAGGAAAGTTATAGGATCTCCTGTTTCTTCATATGAAAAACTTGAGTTATGGTAAAGATAACTGAATAATAAGGGAAATCAAATTGACTGGCCTTATGGGGTTGAGAATGGGATTGAATGGAGCAGAACTCAGGGTGATGGAGCAGGGGGAACAGCTTCAGCAAAGCATGAGGCACATGAAGGCGGAGTCTGCTGGAAACAGGGTGTGAAGGGTGTCAGAGGGATTTCGGCAGCGGGATGGCTGGGCCTAAGTGTAGAAGGCTTTACATACCAGGGCCCCATGCATCTGAACTTGAGTCTTGAGTCACTGGAGACCATGGAAGAGCTTTACACAAGGAAGTGACCTCATCAGATCGGTCATTTGGAAACATCACTCTGGAAGTTAGGCACAAGTCGGGTGGAGGAAGATACTGTAAGTGGGGCACTGGTTTTGGACACTTGTCACAACAATCTATAGCCACCCATAGCTGCTCTTTCTCCTGGTGCTGTTAGGTTATTTGGCACATAACGGACAACTCTCAGGCCCTGATGGCTTATCCCAGGCCAGCTTCTCCTCCCCACCGTCCATTCAGCCACTCTCAGAGACTGAAAGTTTGTCTTCATGAGACATGAAAAGAACATGGCAAGAGAAACTACCATAACCCACTCTCACATGGCAGGAAAAATGCAAGCAAAGAGGAGAGTTTTGCTGTCTATTTCTGGCTTGTAACTGTGGTTCAGCTCTGATGATGCGGTAGAAGCAGCCTTGGCCCTCTAGAGACCTGTTCTAGACTCAGCACTGCCTCCAGTTCATTGTGTCACCTTGAAAAATCCCTTTCCCTTTCTAGGCTTCCCATTCTTCACCTGCAAAGGGAGAGAATGGGACTAGCTGATTGCTAAGGTGGCCGTCGTTCTAATACTTTGTAATTGCATCCTCTTCTTCACTATCTATGAATCATCTATGGGACTCAACTCTGAGGCCTGCAGAGTCTCTACTCAACCTTGGTCCTTCATAATCATAACTGCTACAATTCGCTGTCCATTTATCATGTGCTTGCCGCTGTGCTAAGCCCTGTGTAATTGCATTTCATCACTACAACTACCCTACTAGGTAGGTTATATTATTATTTTCATTTTACAGATTTGGGAAACTGAGGCACAGATTTAGTAGCTTGCCCAGGGTCACCCTTAAGAATTCAAACTTGAAACCAGGTCTGTTAGCCTCCACAGCCATGCCCTCTGCCTGTCTTAATGCCCAGCGCCAAGCTCAGATCCATGCCTGGTTCCCTTGTTGCTGCTAAATCACTTCAGTCGGGTCTGACCCTTTGTAACCCTATGGACCGTAGCCCGCCAGGCTCTTCTGTCCATAGGATTCTCCAGGCAAGAATACTGGAGTGGGTTGCCATGCTCTCCTCCAGAGGATCTTCTCAACCCAGGGATCAAACTCGCATCTCTTACATCTCTTGCATTGGCAGGCAGGTTCTTTATCACTAGCACGACCTGGGAAGCCCCCCTAATGCCCATAGTAGCACCTTCTAAGTTCTCTGTGATCTGTATCAAACCGCAAAGGAAAAACTCGTCTGGGACTCTTCTCAGCTTTGTGAGTGTCCAGGCCCCACCCTCACCCAGAGAGCTCTGCTGAGGAGTTTGCCTTCTGTTTGCTCATTTTAATAAGATTGTTCCCTCTCTTGATCTTGAGTGATGACAGGTAGCCAACTAGAACTAACTACAATGTTAACTTTGCCTTGAAAGCCTCCACCTGCTCCCCAACTGGAGACAGCTTGAGCCATGAGCTCATTAAGCAACAGAAGCCTGTCTCCCCACCGCCTGGATACCAGCAAGAAAACCCATAATAGACCTGCTTTTACATTGAGTTGAAAGAGCATCACTCACCCAGTCCTGAACTACTTGCTTTCAGCCCCCTCCCCCTCCCCCCTCCCAGCATTCAATTAGCTGCCAATTAGGCATCAAGGGTTCCCTAGCCTCCTGCCAGCCCCTGACGTGAAACAGGAGAGGACCTCAGAGCTCTCAGCCCAGGTTCAAAGGCATTTTGATTGTGTGCTTGAGTTTACCCCCACTCGCTTCACTTGGGCCTGGCTTCCTTTCAAAGTGAAATGATTTAAAGGGAAAAGAAAAGAAAACCACGCACACTGGGGAGGCCCACTGGGACCCCTCTGGTTCAAACATCCAGTTCAGAGGGCCTCTGATCGCCCTCCCACACAGCTCCCAGCACTTCCTGGGATTCAGCTCACCTAGGCCTCCCACTCCAACCCCTCTGGCTCCCAGTCACTGGGGGAGGGGGATGGAAGGGAAAGATGGGTAGAGCAGAGGAAAGAAGGCTGGGTGTGGGGAGGGAGGCAGTAAAGATGGAAATGGAGACAGATAGAAACGGGGGAACATCAGGGGAAGCAGCTGCTAAGTCTCCTGTCCTCTCCAGGGAGGCTGAGCTACAGAATGAGGGTCACCTTTGTGGTCCTTCAGCTGCCAGGGAATCTGATGCTTGGTAACGAAGAACAGCATCCTCTACTGGATTCTGGGGTAGAGTCGCAATCATTCCAGCCTGGGGAAACGTCCCCTCTCCTTCAGTTTCTAAGCCCTTCTCCTCCCTTATACCAGCCAGGCAGGGCTGTTAGGTACAGGTGTTCAGGCTGTGCACTGTATAAAGCTGACATAGAGGAACTTTTATGGAGTGGGGAGTGCATGGATGAATGTGGGGAATCCAGCCCTCCCAGCAGCCCTAGAGGAGCGTCTCCTACACATAGTCAGAGATACACACTGCCTGGAGGCTGCTGCAATCCTGATTCTTCCAAGCCATGCCTCAAGATCCCTTCCCTAGTGAGCTGTGCCGTGCTGTGCTGTGCTTAGTCACTCAGTCATGTCTGACTTTACAACCCCATGGACTGTAGCCCGCCAGGCTCCTCTGTCCATGGGATTCTCCAGGCAAGAATACTGGAGTGGGTTGCCATGCCCTCCTCAGGGGATCTTCCCAACCTAGGGATTGAACCCAGGTCTCTGGCACTGTAGGTGGATTCTTTACCAGCTGAGCTACAGGGAAGCCCCTCCTAGTGAGCTATCTGAGGCTAAATTTCTGTCCCCACTGCCCAACTCTAAAGATGGTAGAGATGCTCCAAAGAGACTCTCCTACCAATTGTCTCCCTACAGCCCATGATGACATTCCTGCCTCCAGGCCTTCGCTCATGGTGCTGTCTCAAGCCTCCTCCACCACTCTCCCTTATGCCTAAGTCCACTGTTCTTTCAGGCCTAGGGAGTCCCATCTCCTCCTTGAAGCCTTCCCCGCCCTGGGGGCCACACCTTCTGTGCATACCTGAAGTTCACAGAGTGCCACAACTTCTCCCTGGGCATTAGCTCCTTGACCTATAGAGAGATTTCTCCTTTGTCCTTTTTATGTGTCATTGTGACTATCGCCCCCTCCCATCCCAACCCCCTGGTCACGAGGACTGAGGGCAGGAGCCATGACATCTTTTTATCCCCAGCTCCTGAACCATTTCTTACATCGATTTGTTGGTTTGCTCATTGAATCAACATACATTAATATGGGGCTCCCAACACATAGCAGACAGCATGCTGGGCATTGCATATACAGTGGGGAACAACGTAGACTTGGAGCCTGACAGAGATGCCCTCGCTTCCTCAGGCCACTCATGGCAACACAGCAAAGGCTACGGTGACAAACAGCTGCAGCTCTGCCACGGTCACAATCCATGGAGCCAGTGGGACGTGGGACAGAGAGAATATCCACCCTGCCGTCCTCCACCAGGGCAGGAGCAAGGGGTTAATGGAGAAATGCCCTGGCTCTCCTACCCCTCGGTTGGGATAACTCCACTCCGTGTGCTTGGTTATCTCCCAGAAGTCCAGGCGGATTAACACCTGCTGCGCTGCGTCTTCCTTCTTTCCCCTCCCCACGGCATCACCTTAGGGTCTGCTTCTGCAGACAGTGAAAAGTGAAAGTGAAATCGCTATGTTGTGTCCGACTCTTCGTAACCCCATGGATTGTAGCCCACCAGGCTCCTCCGTCCATGGGATTTTCCAGGCAAGAATACTGGAGTGGGGTGCCATTTCCTTCTCCAGGGGATCTTCCTGACCCAGGGATTGAACCCAGGTCTCCCGCATTGCAGGCAGACGCTTGACCATCTGAGCCATGGGGAAGTACAAGCCAAGTCCTTCCCTGAAGGTGGAGGTGAGGACAAGTCAGGTGATGATGATAATGACCTATTATTAATCCAGCTAATAACTCAGCTCCCTGTGAGTTTACCCTTGCATGATACCTGGATCAATGACTTTGTTTATTCATTTATTCATCTCCACACTTTCTGGGTGGGTTTGTTACATAGTACTGAGCGCCTCCTACTTGCAAGTCATTAAGTGAGGTACTTTTACACCGTACACTGACCCCAACTCTCTCAGGCGTGTAAGACCTATTTTATAGGTGAGGTGAGGAAGCTAAGTCTCAAAGGGCAATTACAGCTTGCCCAGGGTCACACAGGTGGTAAGAAGAACTTGGATTAGAACCAGGTCTGTGTGATCCCAAAGCTCTGAGGCCTGATGGTAAGCATCCACTTCAAATAAGGCAAACAGCAGTAGGCACAATGAATTTAGAGTGAATGGGGAGAAGGAAGGTTCCTAAAAGCTTCCCTAAGGGAGAGGCATTTAATCTGAATCTTAATAGATGGGAGGGTTTCAAGAGATGGAGAAGTTTCCTGGGCGGGTTCTGCAGGGCCTTAAGGAGTGAGTTCCACGTGAAGGACAAGGAGAGGTTCTCCAGAGTAGGCTGAGCCACCCTGCACCAGATAGAATGAGGGGTACTGAGGCCCTCAGGGGCCTCTAATACCTCAGGGGTATTAGATTCCCTCTAAAATCCCAGGCCCCTGTGGGCTCAAAGGGTGTCCCAGAAGCTTCAAGTGTAAATATCCCACTTAATGAAGCCACCTACCACTGCCCACTGCAGGCCACGCCCATGGTCATCATAAATTCAAGGGTCATTAACTACATTCCGTTTGCTTGTGAGCTGTTGTGTTTCTCACCAGTTGACTGGGAAATCAGCTCCCAGAGAGGCCCTGGCCTTCCCTGCAGCCCTGAGTCTCCTCCTCGTGGTTCTCAGCTGCACGAGGGTACCCACCACCCTGTGAGAGGACTCTCACCTCTCCGACTTCTGGCAAAGGCAGCACTCACATTTAGGGATGGGTGAGACAGTCTTCAGGAGTCATTGATTCCCAGAGACATAAATAACAATAAGGGAACTATATTTAGCAAGGCCTCTGCCTCCCCTGGAGGTGGGCACATAATCTATGAGATCACTGTCAGCACATTTTCTGAGTCACCTATATGCTCAAGCATGGAGCTGCCCCAACTGGTTCTTCTCCCCATTCATGCCCAGCTGTCTCCTGCCTGGTGGGATGATGAGGGGAGCCTCTCAGAGGCACCAGGCAGAAGGGGGCTCGTGTTCACCCCCTCCACCCACATCCTTCTAAACCAGGAGGTCCTGGCTGACCCAGGGTGTTGATGGGCTGCATAGACGGACCATGTCCCTCCTGGCTCAGGGTCGGAAGTCCTGCCCACAGGGAGTCCTGCTTGCTTGCTTTCACAGAGTCCTGGTGAACCCTCCAAGAGCTTCCCATTGCTCTTAAGAGAAAACCCCAGCTCCTGTCACGGGCACATCTGGCCTGTCTGCCTCATGGAGTCCCTCCCTCTCTCATTTCTCTCACAACTTACCAGCCATGCTGCCCCCTTCCATGCCTCGGCTCTGCCAACCTTTCCCCACCTCAGGACATTTGCCCATGCTCTTACTTCCACCCCGAAGGCTCTTACTCTCACCACGGCTGCCTTCTTCTCATCCTTCAGCTCTTAGCATACGTGTCACCTCCCCTGAGGGGCCTTCCTTGACCTCTCAATTGAACCTCTATCTTCATTTACCATCAAGCTATTATTTGCACCTCCTTACCCTTGTTGTAGCCTATGATCTTGTTAATGGATTCACTTGTTGAGCGCGAGTTTATTGAGCATCTATTGTATGCCAGATGCTGTTCTAGGTGCTGGGGATACAGTAGTGGAGGAAATAACTCCTCGGAGAACTGACTTTCTAGTGGGAGTCCCTGACAAAAAACGAAAAGGTGAAAATAAGTATATGGTGCAGTGATTATATAACATCAGATAGGATGAGTTCATGAAAGAAAAAATAAAGCCGGGGGATGGAGGAGAGAACTTGGAGAGGATGGTCCATGAAGGCCTCAGGAGGTGCTGTTTGAACAAAGACCAAAACAGAGGCCTTTACTGCTTTTTTTTGTTTTTTTAAATATTGGCTATATTCACTACGTTGCACAATATATTCTTCTTTTAATTTTTATTTATTTATTTACTTTTGGCTGTGCTAGGTCTTCGTTGCTGGCATGGGCTTTCTCTACTTGTGGCAAGCAGGGGCCACTCTAGCTGTGGTGTATGGGCTTCTCTTTGCAGCGGCTTCTCTTGTTGCGGCTCACAGGCTGTAGAGTGCATGCTCAGTAGTTGTGTGGGGCACAGGCTTAGTTGCTCTGCAACATGTGGAATCTTTCCAGGCCAGGAATGGAACCCATGTCCCCTGCATTGGCAGGTGGATTCTTAACCACTGAGCCACCCAGGAAGTCCCTTTACTGTTTCTTGTCTGTCTCCACTCCTGGACTATAAGCTCCTTGAAGGGACCCTGGATGCTTTATTCCCCCACTTGATCCACAGTCCTGGCACTCAGTAGCCTTATGAAGTGAGTGAACAAATGAACAGCTGACCAGACCTCCTACCACTGTAGCACAAGCATCTTTCCTTCACTTCATCAGCAGATCCCAGGAGCAGCTGGTCCCCGTCCTTTGATAATAACTCTCAATAGACAGGAAGGCCATTTGTCACTCCGCCCTCAGGTCTCCTCTCTCCAGGGAAACTGGAGGTCCTCACCCAGCTGTGATAGATAGAGTGTCTTCTGACTGGCAGGCCCAGCTGGGAGCTGCTCTCAGAGTCCCTCCCTATTCAGGGACAAATGGACCATGACACGAGTGACACAAATAGCAAGATGAGATTGAGTGGGAAACCTCAGATACCAAAGAGACATGGCCTCCTGCTGATAGGTGGGTCCTGTGTTAAGTGACCTCACTGGGGATGCGGTACCATGGAGAATGGTGGATGGGATCAGAGCCTAAAGATGTAGAATCTCAGCTCTCCTAAGTAGACCAGGGCCTTGGGCAAGCGGCTTCGTTTCTCTGGACCTGTCCATCTGAG
This sequence comes from Okapia johnstoni, assembly GCA_024291935.2. Taxonomy (NCBI): domain Eukaryota; kingdom Metazoa; phylum Chordata; class Mammalia; order Artiodactyla; family Giraffidae; genus Okapia; species Okapia johnstoni. Next base: position 80,852,766 of record CM044307.1, read on the forward strand.
TAATGGGAGTACCAATGTTTGCTTTGATGACCTGTAAAGCATAGAGGCGCTTTGGAAAGTCAAGGGTGTTCAGATAAGCAGAGTTATTCCAAATAACAAGTTATTTGTGCAAAGCCTTTAAAGAATAGTTGTATAAAGCAAGGCAAACCTGCATGTGTTGTCTTTATTGTCAAAATGCTATTTATTTCTATAATTAAGTGCGTGCCTGTGAGTAGAAATTCAGAGCACACACATGTGCCCCAAGATTCAATGCTTTGTCTCCTCTGGGTTTGCTATTCTCTCCATCACCGAGTCTTTGTCTCTGATAGTTTCTCCTGGTGATTCAGAGATCTCAGCATATCTGAGATGCAAGGAAGCTTAGGGCTCATCTGGTGTTGCCCCTTAATTTTACGATGAGGAAATTGAAGGCCAAAGAAGATAGGTGATTTGCCTAGGGCTACACAGAAAGTCTGGTGTCCATAACCCCAAGATAGGACCAGAGGCCAGGGAAGGATGGAGGGTGGAGGCTCTCCTTAGGCATGATATCAGTTCGTGTTTCCTTAACTGACAATGGAGATTATGGGGTAGTGGTGGTTGTTCAGTTGCTAAGTTGTGTCTGACTTTTTGCAACCCCATGAACTTCAGCAGGCCAAGCTTCCTTGTCGTTCACTATGTCCTGGAGTTTGCTCAAACTCATGTCTATTGAGTTAGTGATTCCATTTAACCATCCCATCCTCTGTCATCCTTGTCTCTTGCTCTCAACCTTTCCCAGCATCAGGGTCTTCTCCAATCAAAATGTGGTCCGCTGGAGAAGGGAATGCCAAACCACATCTATATTCTTGCCTCAAGAATCCAATGAACAGTATGAAAAGGAAAAAAAGATAGGGGGTTGTTGGAAGGATTAAATGAGATACTACTTATAAAGAACTCAGACAGAGGTTCATCGATAACAGGGCTTACTCTGTGTTAGCTGCTACTGTCCTGACCATACCAGCCAGCACCAATGCCACCACACAGCCATTCTGATCAGTGGGTTGCCCTGCCCTACCAGTTATTGAGTATTCTTAATGGTTACATTCATCATTCCCAAGTCCCTAGCCTTTGAAGCAGCACAGTAGTTCATAGGACTTCCCAGAAAAGGCGGAGAGGACAGAAACCTCGCCCAGCCTGGTCTCCAGTAAAACCACCTATAAACCTGTCTTGGTTTGCTCGCATCCCTCCTCTGAGCTGTGTTCTAGCCTGATGCCATTCGGGGTGCTTTTCTGTGGACCCGAAGTCCAGGACTTGTCACTGGCCAATGATAAGTAAAAACATTGATTGTAAATGTTTAGAAACTTTCAGCAGTTTCGACAGCACTGTGAGAGCCAAGCCTGCGGTTGGTGGACTCCTCTGCTGAGCAGGACATAGCTGTGTGAGTGTCTCAGAGGTTCAGGGAGAGGCCCACGTGCTGTGACCCGCATAGGAGTCATGCCCAGGTAGGACCATGAATCTCAGATGGGTTGGAAAACAAAACTGTTCCTTTCCCACAGATAGTTTGAGAAGCCATGATCTAGCCTTCCTTCAGTGAAGCAGACTCCTCAGCCTGCTCACCAGACCTTTTGCAGTCGGGCTGTGTGTAACCCCCTCTCCCACTGAGGGCCACTCTATGCTCTGAATTCTCCCTCCCTGCCTTCACAGCCCACCACTCAGACAGTCTTCCCCTTACTTTCCCACCTACTGAAATCCTATCCCTCTTTCTAGATCCGAAGCCAAATCCTCTCTCTTCCCTAAGGCCCTCTAAGGTCCCCCACTGCACCCCCGATCTCCCAGTGCCCTTTCACCTCCAGCAAGCACTGCTCCCAGTCTGTCTCACGTGGTCCACAGCTGCTACATATGTGCCTGACCTGGGTCACTCTGTGGCCCCATCCTTTTGAAGCCCCACCGAGTCTAGACCTTACATCTAATCAGTTTTCAACAAATGTCAGCCCAGCTGATCCAGAGCACCAAGTGTACCAGTTGGCTCCAGGTACTACCTTTGCCAAAAGGAAAAATGTCTCAGATGTGAACCCATTACATTGGAACAGTCATGATGTAAGCCCTGCAGGACCACCACTATGTCTGCGGGTGAGAACAGCCTTCTGCCAGGCCTCTGGAGTGTGACAACAGCTCTCAGGATGAGTGGCTGGAGAGAGGGTTCCAGGTCCATCCTGCCCCTGGCCCACAGCTGACTCTCCACACGACTCTCCAAATTATAACCTTGACTTGCTCAACTGCTCTTTGTGCCTGTGACCCCAGGAACAGCTCTACACAACCCCGCAACCCTCCTTCTTCTGCCCACCTGATGAGAAATACCCCGCTCCATCATGAACAGAGCAACAAGTGAGCCTGGCTTTAGTTCAGCAATCCTCTTTGGCCTCACTAGGGAAACCAGCCTCCACTTTCACTGGTTCTTTTCCTGCTTTCCACATATTCCCTGTGGAGACAGTGCCAGAAAGTTCTGTCAAAACAGAGACCCCAAGCACCACTTTGACTGCTGCTTATCAATGTCCATTGCAGAGCTGGCCGGAAGTGGCTGCTCACTGGGTGAGATGAAGGAGAAGGCATTACTTTAAATTGCGGCAAGAAATTCCTCAGCTAAACCAGTGGGAGAACTTTCTGACTGTGAGAGGAATTAAACAGACATTTAAAGGCAGAAAAGATCTTAGAAGATGGGTCCCCCCCACCATTCAGCTGCTTAACCCCTTGTCCTTGTGTGAAAACCCAGAGAAAAACTCTGCAGCTTTGGATCTGTGGAAGTGGGTGGGCCAGAGTTCCTGTCATGGCCCCAACCCTGGGCATAGGAAGGACCCTTTGGACTCTGTGGATTGCAGCTTCACACCCACTCATCTAGGCTAATCCTGTCTCTCTGCCGTGGGAGACACCGAGGCCTGGGTGGGTGGTACCTTCCAAGGCGCATGACAGAGCCTGAGAGGGGCTCCCCCACTAGACAGCCCTCACTGTGTGAAGCAAGTCAGAGTGAAAGGCATGATGGGAAATGGCGGATGAGGCTGTGGGATGAATTCACACTTCATGGGAGACAGACTTGTACCCCATGACCTTCCGGTGTCCTTTACTGCTCTGCTTGTAAGTTTACCTTCCTCAGACCTCACATCTGGGGGCCCCACTCCCACCCCACAGAGCTTCACCAAATTCCCTTTGATCCCCAACCTCTTCCCCAGCTCCTCAGCTTGGGGTTTGCTCTGGAGCTTTGAAAGGAGGGTGAAGGCTGGGCCCCGCTGGGGAGGGTGCCAGCCTGGGCAGCAGGACCCCTGGCTGGTCTGTGTGTCTTTGCTGCCTTTGAAAGGCCCTTCCAAAGAGGTAATTCCTTTGTGCGCAGACATGATTTATGAGACTTTCTAGGCAAATTTCAGAGATAAATGGTTTTTGGGGCTGGGAAACTTCAAAGGCAGTGATGCAGGCAGATCAGAGGGAGCCAGGCAGCTGGGAGCTGGGGCCTCATTAAAAGCCTCTGGTATGGGGAAGGAAGCAGGAAGTTTCGAGCAGAGCTGAGGAACCTCGGGCTGGCCCCTGGCCCATTTGGGGAAGCCCCAGCTTACCGCCCTGTACCTCACTGACACCACTGCCGAAGTGCAGGAGGCGCGAGTGCTGGGACCACCGAGGTGCACTTATCCAGAGCTGGGTGCTGCCCAGGGCAGAAACTTCAAGGACAGAGAAGGGTGGTGTGTGAGTTCTGGAGTGGGCTCTGGAAGAGAAGGGGGAGATAGGGCAGGGAGTCCACGAGTCAGCACCAGCCTCTGCTCCAGGGACCTCACAGGCCTGGGGTCTCACCCCCCAGCCCGTCACTGATGACCTAGACATCCCCCTTCCACTCTGGTCTCAATATCCTCTGTGTATAAGGACAGCACATATATAAACGAGCTCCGGGGTTCCAGCTCTGCTGTGTCTGCTATCCGATGCTCTCTGGTTCAAGGCCCTATCTTCACATGTCCCCATCTGAGAAACAGGCCAGCGACCACACTGGCTGTGAGGTGACGGGCGAGTCGCCTAACCACACTTGACCTTGGTTCCTCCCTCTAGAGGATGTGAATAATCATAGCTATGCTGAAGAGTCATGGTGTAAACTGAACAAGTACCTACTGTGAAGTACCTAACACCTAGTTTTCTTCCGCATTACCTGACCACACAATATCGCAGTAGTCTTTGTCTGGAACAGTCCCTGTGAAGTTGATAAACTTGATATTCACACCTTCCCATCTCCTCTCCCCGAAAGCAGGTTAACACATATGCACATACGTCCTTCTTAATCTGGAGCCTGGGTCTGCTAATTGCTGCTTGAATGTTCACAGATAACTGGGGTATGAATGGCTGGCAATGCCCCATGATGTCACCAACACCCTCCCCACACACCCTTATACAAACATGGGATGATGTGCAGTTTACCAGGGGATTGCTGCAGATGCTGAGGAATGGAGTCCTACCAGGGCAAGGCCAGGCAACCTCAGCAGTATCTTGAAGCAGGAGTTCAGGGCTCATTTCTGGATGCATCTATTCACAGAAACATGTAGGGTGCTGTCTCCCCATGCCTGCCTGATATTCTGATGGTGTGATATCTGGTTAAAATGGACTTGGTTGCCTGGAGCTGCGGTAGAAGCTGTGGCGATGAAAATGGGGAAGGTAATGAGCTCAAGCCACTGACTTTGCTCTGGGCGTTTTGATGTACCTACTGGCTTCGTTCCCTCCTCCTGCCCTGTTACCCAAGACCCAGCCAGCACCCAAGCCCTCTGACCTGGCAACAGGCACTCTTTCTAGCTGTAGCTGCCCTAGCAATGGCCTTCCCAGCACCCCTCCATCATCCCCAGTCCTGATGGGCCAGTGTTTCCATTTGCTTGTCTAGTTCTCAAATCAGCTATTAGAACATAGTGAGTGCTCAAAAGTTGTTTGACAAGCAAATATATGAGCCTAACTCATCGCCCTGAAGCTGGTTTGGGGGGATGGAAAGAGTTTTAGATAGACCTGGCCGGGTAGTTTCAAATCTAATTCTCCATTGTGACCACAGGTAAATCACCTGGCCCCTTTGATCAGTCTCCTGACTTGGAAATTGTAGAGGGTGCACAAGATGCCCGCTGAAACCAAGGGCTAAGACAATCAGTCTTTGACTCTGAACTCTGCCTTTTGGAGTTTGGGGTACCTTTTCCCCCAAGGAGACATTTGTCAATATCCGGAGACATTCTTGGGTGTGGAGGAGGGGATGCTACCAGCATCCAGTGGGTGAAGGCCAAGGATGCTATTAAACATCCTATAATGCACAGGACACTCCCATGACAAAGAATTTTCTGGCCCCAAATGTCAATCATGCTGAGAAACTCTGATTCACTTATTTCATGTCTTTGAGCCTCAATTTTCTTAGTTGAAAATGGGATAATAATCCACTTCACATGGTTTGTCTCAAATCCTCCTTGAAACAAGGCAAGGTATGTAATGGCACAGGTTTAGTAAAAGGATTAGGTGAAACAACCCCTATGAGAATACAGATGGTACAATAGGAGGCTCACGGGGTTAGGATTTTGCTGTGTGTGTGTTTAGTCCTCCACCCCGGTGGCCTTTGGGAACCAGTAAAAATGGAGAGGCAGCCTGCATTCCATGCAGCCATGGTGAATTCTGCCTTCCCTTAACGGGAGATGTAGACAGCATGGTTAAATAACACAGAGTAGCAAATGTAATAAACAGATCACTGAGAGCTAATGATACATCATTATAATCCTGTGCTGTAGGCATCTGCTAGGCTTAGGGACTGTGTCAGGAGATTTGGGTTTTAATCTACAGCACCTTAGTCTATTAATATTTAATTCCAGCCATTTAAGTGGTGGAGAGAGAGGGAACAGAGCCATGGCTCGGCTCAGAGCCTGGGTAACCACCTCGTATTTTCCTTTCCACACGAGGGCAAACATACCGTCTACCCTGTCCACTCTGGCCTGTTCTCAAGTGGGGACAGAAAGCAACAGAGCATAGAATCACCCCAGAATGGGAAGAGACCCCAGCTTGTACCTATTGGTGTTTCTTTTTTTTTCTTTTCCACTCTGGTTTCTCACAGGATATTGAATATAGTTTCCTGTGCTGTATAGTAGGACCTTGATGTTTATCGTTCTATATACAATAGTTTGCTAACCGCAAACCCCAATCCAACCCTCCCCCACCCCATACTGGTGTTTCTTATGCTGCAGCTAAAATTCCAATATTTTGGCTATCTGATGCAAAAAGCTGACTCACTGGAAAAGACTTTGATGCTGGGAAAGCTTGAGGGCAGGAGGAGAAGAGGGTGACAGAGTATGAGATGGTTGGATGGCATCATTGACTCAGTGGACATAAATTTGAGCAAACCCCCAGGAGTTGGTGCTGGACAGGGAAGCCTGGCGTGCTGCAGTCCATGGGATCGCAAAGAATCGGACATGACTGAGTGACTGAACAACAACAAATGCAGACACCACTGGCACTTGGAGGGCATAGTTCTTCATTGTGCAGGACTGTCCCTGGTCACTTATGACAGCCTAATCCCTCCCTCCCCCATCTCCAGGTGCCCTCTTGAGGAGGGTGACCCACTCTGAACAAGAACCACTAGTCCAAATCTGTCATTTTACGCATAAGAACACAGAGGCCCAGAGAGGAGCAGGGTCTGCCCAAGATTGTCCAGCGTTGGCTCCAACCCACCCTTTAATGCTCCCTCAAAACTGCATCCTGAGTCTGGAAAAAGCAGATGGGCTCGGCCTTTGAGGATTTGCCAGGGCTTTTATTGGGGCCAGTCAGTAGACAAATGGCCTTGCTCACTGGGAAGTGACTTTATTTAGCAGCTGAAATGGTTTCCAGTGGCTGCTGCTCTGTCTCTGCCTCCACACCTGCTGCTTTGTAAACTCAGGAGTAATCCCATGACCTGGCAGCTCACCCACTTATTCTCAGGGTGGGCAGAGGCATGGGGACTAAGAGGAGCAGACTCAGGGCCATGGGGCATTCCTGGGATATACTCTGACTTTCACTGCTAAGGAGGAGGGGTGCATGGGGACCTGGGTCCAGACTCTGGTACAGGCCAGGGCAGCTCAGGGCCATTGGGTTCCAAGTTCCTTTCTACCTCTTGACTTTCACATCAGCAGCCAGTTCTCCTCCTTGCTAAGTCTCAGGATTGCCATCTCTGGAATAGGAAGAACCATCCATCTCTCCCATCCCCCACCCCTCAGACTCAGCATCCTCCTGCCCATCTCCCTGAAAGGACCTGTGAGAACACAGATCACCCTAAAGACAGTAGTCCTCACCTGCTGAGCTTTTTAAAATGCCCTGTCCGTGGGCCCTGCCACTCCAGAATAATTATATCAGAATGTCCAGGGCTGAAACCTAGGCCTGAGAGATTTTCAAAACCTCCAGGGTAATGCTGGTAAGCATCTAGGCAGAGGACTACTGTCTGAGGACACGAGTGACTGGGAGGGGGCTCTTGGGTCACTGGAGAAGGGCTGGCCAAGCACCCTTGTTGGCACAACCAGATGGCCTATGCCCAGCTCTGGGGCAGATGAAGGGTGAGACTGTGTGTGCATGTGGGGGACAGGGGAGCTGCAAACAAGAACTCACCCCAGATCCCCCTATTGTAACCCACGGGGACCCCAAGGCTAGTAGAGATACCTAAATCTGCTTATATAGAAGTGGTGACAAAAAAGCAATGGTCAACCAAGTTATTGTTCCTAATAGAGAAAGGCAATAAAGGCATAAAAACATAGCAAATTGTGCCTTTAATAAGTGATCTTTAGGGACTTATTATCTAAGAAGGTCCTTGAGACACCCATGTTCATAGCATCATATTGACAATAGCCAAACTGTGAAAAGAACCCAAGTGTACCTCAAGAGATGCATGGATAAACACAATGTGGCATATGTATACAGTAGAATACTATTCAGTCATAAAAAGGAATGAAATACAGGTACATGCTACATTGTGGAACAACCTTGAAAACGGTATGCTCAATGAGAGATGCCAGACACAAAGGACTGATTTTGTATGATTCCATTCACGTGAAATATCTAGTTGAAGCAAATTCATAGAGACAGAAGGTAGATTAGAAGTTGCCAGATGGGAGGAGGGGATGTGGAGTTATTGCTTCATGGTTCCAGAGTTCCAGTTGAGGGTGATGGCAAAGTTTTGGAAATAGCGGTGATAGCTGCTTAACACTGTGAGTGTCATTAATGCCACTGAATTGACCGTATACTTAAAAATGATTCAAATGGCTAAATGTATGTTATACATGTTATATGACAATAGAAAAAGTTCAGAGGAAATAAATCATCTGAAGAGGATAAAATTCCAGGAAATAGGGCCAGTCATGAGAAACCTGGGCTTTATGACCACCACTCCCACCTGAACCAGTTCCTGGATAAGACCCTTGTGGAAAATAAGCCTCTGTTCTCACATTTTCCTGTGAGTCATCCACGGTGGCCATCTAAGCCCAGGCTGGCCACCGACATCCCACGTCCCCTCTGCCATCAACACCAGGCCATACCCAGCAGGACAGCAGAGGTTAGAGCTCAGATACCTAGTCACTCCCCAGCTGTGTGACCTTGGACAAGACTGTTCACCTCCCTGGCCTCTGTTTCCTAATCTGCAAAATGGGGATATGAATAGCACCAGCTATAAATGGATTGTTGTGAGAATATTTTTAATGTTATTTGTAGGCTCCTTTTCTTTTTTTATGTTTATTTATTTATTTGTGTTGGGTCTTAGCTTCAGCATGCGGGATCTTCACTGCAGTGCACAGACTCTCTAGTTGTGGCACATGGGTTCCAGAGCGTGTGGCCTCAGTAGTTGTGGCACACAGGCTTAGCTGCTCTGCAGCAATGTAGGATCTTAGTTCTCCAACCAGGGATCAAACCTGCATCCTCAGCATTGCAAGACAGATTCTAAACCACTGGACCATCAGGGAAGTCCCCTGTTGTGAGAATTGAGAAATTTTACTTTACGCCTTTATATTATGGCCTGGCATGTATTCACGGCTCTTTAAAGTGTTGTTAGAAATTTTAAAGTATGTCTGTGCCGAAGGTCAGTGGTTGAGAGAGAGAGATGTAGCCCCTCCCCTTGTGGGGGCGGGGGAGCACCCGGACCTGGGCCCCACAGCACAGAGAGGTCAGCTGGGGATGACCCAGCTCAGCACAGGCTGAGAAGGGCAAGAGTTGGCCAGATTAAAGGAACAGAACAAGCCAGGCCACAGACTTTCGGGTGCCCCTAAGCCCTCACTCACTGTCCAGAGAGGATACACCCACTTGAAAAATTTACCCAAAGCCAAATATAATTAGGAAGGAACATCTGTGACTGAAACAGAAAAACAGTGAGGGGGTGATATTCCAAGGCCAAATTGGAAAGAGTTTGCAATTGTCTGTGAAAGAATGTGAAGTCCTGTTGTAATTTTAATGATGATAGTTTTTATTCACCTTCAACAGGGTGGATAATTGACTTACTGCCTCATTTCTCTGTCATTGCTAGGGAATGAGGTGTTTTTAAGTAGATTTTCTAAGATAACTGAAGCTTATCCTGTGAACCCTAACTTTTTTTTTTCCAATTAATCACTCTAGAGGGAATGTCTATGGAATGGATTACACACTTCCCTGCCTTCTTAATCAGAATATTCTAAATTGAATGGAACTACTTCCTGTCAATTTGGATGTGAGGGGTTATTTGCTCTTATGTAGTCACTCCAAGTTACTTTGCTTTTTCAGTCTACAGATGTTTTCTGTTTATTTCATGGGCTCCTACTGTGAACAGAGCTCTTGCTTCTTTCTTTTTTTTTTTTTGGAGCTACATAAAACATACACACACACATATAAATACAACATATATGCATGCACACACACACTCACACACCCCAATCTGTGATCTGAGAAACCAGATCAGGCTTAATGGAATTGCATTTTCATGTTCTTCTCTAATGCCCTGAACTGCCCTTATCATGGCACTTTCACAGCATTCCATAAATGCTGCTCCCGAGGCTCTGTCCCCACTCCATTGTAACTCCAAGAGGGTGGGACACTTTCTGATCCTAGTAGGTGTTTGGTAAATATTGGTTGAATGAACGAGTGAAAGAATGAAAGCACTCAAGTGCTAGTTCATGGACTTCATGACAATACCCAGATCCCTCATCAGAGGCATAGTTTTACTTCTTACTGGGTTTTGGTTGTGACGCAGTGAATGGAGGTCCCCTCTGATAAGGGAAATGTAACTGTCTGCCCTGGGATGCACCAAGGACTAGCTGGCTCTGGACTCCAACAGTTCAATACAGAGCCAATGTCTGAGGGCAGTGACCTGGCCTACCCTTGACTATAACCTCGGGCAATCACATAATTTCCCTGACCCTTTATCCTCATCTGTAAAATGGAGAAATAATGAAATCTAATTCACACCATTTTAAGTGTCACAAATGAGCAATTAAAATGTGGTGGTTATTATTACTACAATGGAGTCACATCATATGTATGTTAAACTCATGCAAATTTAGCTATATGTGCTTGGCAACAAAAAGAGATAGAGAAATGATACACTAGGTAATTCTGCTAGTCTTTCCATTCACTGAGTAGATGTTCCAGAGAGAGGGTGACGTGGGAGACACGTGACTGCTGCGTGCTCCCCCACTCTCTGCCCTGTGAGCCTCTTACAGCGTGACTGCAGGTTGTAATGATAACTGTACTCAGTTTTTTACTGAGATATAATTGACATATAACTTTATATTAGTTTCATGTCACAGCAAAATGATTCGAGGTTTGTATATATTGTGAAATAATCACCACTGTAGGTGTAGTTAACATCACATGTAGTTACAGATTTTTTTCTTGTGATAAGAACTTTCAAGATCTTCTCTTTTAGCAACTCTCAAATATACAATACAGAATTATTAACTATAGTCACCATGCTGTATGTTATATCCCCTGAACTTACTTATCTTATAACTGGAAGTTGGTACCTTTTGACCACCTTGCCCCTTTTACCTGCTACTTACCTTTGACAACCACCAAACTGTTCTCTGTATCTATGAGCTCTATTTTTGTTCATTGCTTTTTAAACTCCACATATAAGTGAGATTGTACGGTATTTGTCTTTCTCTGTCTACTTATTTCACTTAGCATAATGCCCACAATGTCTACCCACATTGTCACAAATAGCAAGATTTCCTTCCTTTTTGTGGCTGAAGAATATTGTTTTGTATGTGTGTGGGTATACACATATATGTGTGTATACGTGTGTGTGTGTGTATATACACATTTTCTTTATCCATTCATCCATTGATGAACATTTAGGTTGCTTCTGTATCTTGGCTTGTGTGAATAACGCTGCAATGATCATGGGGGGTGCAGATATCTTTTCAAGTTAGTGTTTTCATTTCTTTCAGATAAATACCCAGGGGTAGAATTGCTGGATTGTATGGTAGTTCTATTTTAAAGTTTTTAGGGAACCTCCATACTGTTTCTGTAGTGGCTGTACCAACTTACATTCCCACCAACAATGCACAAAAGTTTCTTTTTCTCCACGTCTTTGCCAACACTTGCTATTTCTTGTCTTTTGGATAGTAGCTAACCTACCAGGTGTGAAGTAATATCTTAGCGTGGTTTTGATTTGCATTTCCCTGATAATTATGGGCACCTATTCAAGTATCTGCTGGTCATCTGCATGTTTTCTTTGTAAAAATGTCTATTCAGATCCTCTGTCCATTTTTTAATCAGATTGTTTGGGGTTGAGTTTTTATTTATTTATTTTGCTACTTAGTTGTAAAAGTTCTTTGTATATTTTGGATATTAACCCCTTATGAGATACATAATTTGCAAATATTTTCTCCCATTGGTAGTTTGCCTTTTCATTGTATTGGTTTCCTTTACTGCATAGAAGCTTTATAGTTTAATGTAGTCCCACTTGTTGATTTTTCTTCAGTTGCCTTTGCTTTTAGTGTCAACTCCAAAAAATCCTTGCTGAGACCAATATCAAGAAGGTTATTACCTATGTTGTCTTTAGGAGTTCTTTGGTTCTGGTCCTATATTCAAGTCCATTTTGAGTTGATTTTTACATATGGTGTAAGATAGAGGTCCAGTTTCATTCTTTTGGATGTGGCTGTCCAGTTTTTCCAACACCATGTATTGAAGAGACTGTCCTTTACCCACTGTATATTCTTGGCCCCTTTGTCATGAGTTAATTGACTATATATGCATGGGTTTCTTCTGGGCTCTTTTTCTGTTTTTACACCAGTGTCATACAATTTGTGTTACTATAGCTTTGTTTAAAATTAGAAAGTGTTATGCTTTCTTCTTTCTCAAAATTGCTTTGGCTATTGGACTTGGTTTTTGCTTCGCTCACTGTAGTACCAAGTGGAAAATGCAGGATGAGGCCTACTCAGAATTTGGCAGCTCAGTTTGTATGTGTATTGGGGGCACAATGAAAAAGGGATGAGGTAAGATAGGATGATTGGGATTCCAGGCCTAGGGTGGTTCCATCTACTAAAAGTGATGGACAGTTTCCATGACTTTGACCACTTGACTTTGGGTAGCAAGTGGGAGGTAATGCAGGAGGATTGGTGGGGCTGATAAAGTGATTCTCCATCAACCTTGTGGTTCCCAAAGATCCCATGCACTGGCTTTACTGGGACCTTGTGCTTTTGTCCGTATCCAACACTTGGGTACCATTGTCTGTTTGCTCATACTGGGCCTGCCCCGGAACACCTTCCCCAATCCCATTCACCTGCCCCCTTTTCTTTCTGAGTGTCTAAACCCTAGAATCACTGGAGCACAAAGGTCAAATAATCATCTCCTTATCTTCAGGCAGTAGGGTCTCTAGCCATTCCAGTTTGCCCAGCACTGAGAGATTTCTCGGAATGAGGAATTTTCCATGGTAACACAGGACATTTTGATCACTCTGATAGACAAGTGAGACATCTTTTATGGTCCACTTCAGGTGCCATCTCTTCTGGGAAGTTGCCTGATTCCTTAGCTGGGAGCAGTGTTTTTCTCCATTGAACATCTCCTAGTACATTTTTTATGCCCGTCCTTGCCTGAACTCCACGTGCACCCCTACTCCAGGATTTGAGAGAATGAGGTTAGAGTTGAGGACATCTTGTTGTGTGTCCTGTCTGCGTCAGGTGAGGGTCAGGCTAGGAAGTGGTAGCAGGCTGGGCGACCTACCTGAAGACTGCCGTTCGGCTCCTCTCCCCAGCCACAGAGGGTGAATTTCTGCAAAGCTGGCTCAGCTATCACTATGTGAAACATTGAACTACATATAAAGATCTTCAAGGCTGTCTGTCACCTCCCAGGGAAACATTTCTTTTTCCTGCCCCTTCTGAAGTTAGCTGCTTAGAAAGCAATGAGATTGAACTGAAGACGAAGGAAGCAGGGGGTGTCGGCATCACTGGTAGGGAGACGCAGCGTGAAAGAGAGATGGGAAGGGGGACAGGGAGTGGAGCCCAGGGAGGGGCAGGAAGTTAGAAGACGTGTTCACAGAGAGTGAGATGCAAGCCGTGAGACAAACTAATGTTTTAGGGAGAGATGGAAAGAGAGAGATGGGAGCTGGGCTGGGGCAGCACCAAGAAGGGGAGTAGAGTCACAGAGAAGAGGGGAGGCAGACTGGAAGAGAAAGGGCTTGGCGCAGAGGAAGAGAGAGCCAACCAAGAAGAGTTCGGCAAAGGTTAAATAGCTTGTGGTTTCAGAGTTCCAGTACAGAAGAGGGCTTTGGGAGACTGGATTGACCAGTCTTGGTTGGACTGGAATGACCCTGACTAAGAGATGCATTGAGAAAAGAAGCTTCTGAGCTTGTTTGATTATTTAGGGGAGGGGCGTAGAGGTTGATGACCAGCTAATGGAGGTAATTGGTGAATGCTCCCCCCAGAACCCCCTTGCTGCCTCCTGTCCAGGGAAGAGTGGTGCAGAGATGGGAAGGCTGGTCCCAACCCGCATCCAGGAGAGTTCACGGGGATGCTTCTGCCCTGACCCGCTCCTCTCTTACAGGCTGCGACAGCGACCACTGGGGCCCCCACTGCAGCAACCGGTGCCAGTGCCAGAACGGGGCCCTGTGCAACCCCATCACAGGTGCCTGCGTGTGCGCCGCCGGCTTCCGAGGCTGGCGCTGCGAGGAGCTCTGCGCGCCGGGCACCCACGGCAAGGGCTGCCAGCTGCCGTGCCAGTGCCGCCACGGCGCCAGCTGCGACCCGCGCACGGGCGAGTGCCTCTGCGCGCCCGGCTACACCGGCGTCTAGTGAGTAAAGCCCAAGCGGTACGCATGCAGAGGGGTGGCCGGGAGGGTAGGATGGGGAAACACGTGAAGGATCAAGACAGCCCTGGCTGTAAAATCTCCTGCGCTCTGGCCCCAAGTCCTGCAGAGGCTGAACTCCCGGGCCTCACCCACACAGGTCTCAGATCCCTGCTGTCCGGGGCCCAGGGTGACTGGAACTGGCTGGGAGGACTCAAGGATGGATGCTCTCATGGCGGGAGAAGCTGGCTAAACCTTCTCCTAGGAGACCCTTCCTGATCAGGGCTCCAGATTTTGGCTTGGAATTCTCTTCTGATCATAATCCAAGTGCCATTACTGAGCCTTCCAGGCCATTTGAGACAGAGAGAGTGATGGTCCCGGGCAGATATCATGCTTAGATTTGGGGAACTTACTGTTCCTGCTCCTCTTCCCCTGCCTTTTCCCCTCATCCAGTTTTCAGGAGAAGGAGTCTGCATAGGATAGGATAGTTATGACCCCTCAGAGGCAAGACTGACATTCTCCTCGCTACCCTATCAAAGGCTCAGTGGCCGCCTCAACAGCCCTAGATCCTGAGGAAGCGCCCAGGGAATCTGGCTGTAGATACATCTATGATGGAGGGTGTCCCCTGCCCCCATGTCTGACCAGCTCCAGGGCCAAGGCATTGAGCTAAGGCCCAAGACCAAGGCCACATGCAGATCCTCCCCTGCTTCTCAGTAGTGCCCAGTCCTTCTAGAGAAGCCTGTTGTGGGAGCTGAGAGCCTTCCAGAGCCTGGAAGGGATTGGAGGCCTGCCCCACATTCTCCCTCTCTCAGAATCTAGGCAGATTCTCGAAGGTTGGGCTCATGGCTACTTCTCATGGCCTTTGCTTGTGCTGTTCCTTCTGCCTGGCTTGGCCTTCCTCCCCTTCTCCCAGTGAAACTAACTTCACCTTCAAGACTCAAGTAAAATGTCTCCCTCTTAGGGAAGATTTCCTCTGCTTTCCCTCCCCAGAAGAGCCCTCTTCTTTATACCGAAAGCCCTTAAGTCATCCGCCATACTGGCCCAAGCACACAAGCCTCCAAGGACACTATCTGAGTCCCTCTTTCCCCTCCTGGCCTTGTGCCTAGTATAGTTCACATTGACCAGGAACTCACTAACTTCTAGGGAGCCCAGGAGCCTTGGGACTGGCTTTGCATGCTGCCGCCTCTCACATCTCTGCTTCTCTATGCAGCTGCGAGGAGCTCTGCCCGCCTGGGAGCCATGGGGCTCACTGTGAGCTGCGCTGCCCCTGCCAGAATGGGGGAACCTGCCACCACATCACTGGCGAGTGTGCCTGCCCCCCAGGCTGGACGGTATGTGGACCTGCAGAATCTGAGTGGGACTCTGTAAGAGGTCTGAGCATCCCTCGTTCACATGCACCCTGGAGGGCTAAATTCCTCTCCCATCCTGAAGAGCCTCCCTCCTCTTTATGGTCATGGGGATCATTAGACACTGCCAAGGGGCCATGGACACACTTTGACTGCCGGGGCTCGTATCTAAATGCTGTGTGATCTGAAGTAAGTTGCTTAACCTTTCTGAACCTGTGGTCCCTTGTGTGCAAAGGAGTTGAATTCTCGTAAGTTGTCTCTGTCTTTCAGCATACACTCACTTGAGCTGCCATGACTCTGAGATGTGGTGAAAAGGCCATGGTATAAGGATGGAGGTGGTGCAGGGGAAGGGAGAGAGCAGGCATGGACCCCCTGCCTTTATAGAACTTCAGATTCCCAGCCTCCAACCCCTATACTCACAGATGCACACAGATCTTCTGATTCTGTGGGCCCCAGGATCTGTATCTTAACGTGGGCTCCAGGTGATTCTGATGTAGCCTCCACCAGTCCAGGTCTCTTGTCCGGGAACAACCACTGTGGGAAAGAGGGATGGGATTTATCACATCACAGGCCTGAATCCAGGCTTCACATCCAGTGTTGGCCCTGAAAAAAAGCCCTCGATCATTCTAGTCTCTGCTTCCCTAACTGCAAAACACGTAAAATCAGGGTCTTCCCGGGTGGACCATTGGTTAAAACTCCACACTTCCACTTCAGGGAGGAAGGGTCTCATCCCTGGTTGGGGAACTAGATCCCATATGCCATGTGGCGGGGCCAAAATAAAAACAAACTGGCATAAAAACAGTCAGCCCCACGCGTCAGAGCGGCACAGTTGGCAGAAGGCTCAGATGAGGGCAGTGTAGGTCCCAGGTGCCCTGAAAACACTGAAATGCTCTACCGTTATTCATTTTCTATGTCCCTGGATGCCACAGGCAAGCCACAGCCTCCTTTAAGCGAGCCTGTTCCCCCTGTCAGTGTCCCCACCCTCCGCAATCCCAAGCCCGTCAAAAGCAGCAACTCACTGAGGCTGACTTTCCCGTTTCAGGGAAGCTCAGTGACACAGTTGGCTGCCTCCCCTGGGGCCCGAGGCTTTGTGGAGCCAGGAAGGGACAGGGCTGTGGTGCAGGAGCAGGGTATTTCAGGAGGCTGAGAACACGAGGTCACGGCGGGGGAGCAGCAGGAGGAATGGCTACAGGGCCTGTGACGCAGGCAAATTGGCCAGAATTCTTTAGAGCAGGAAAAAACCTGGGGGGTCGTATGGTCCAGCCTTGTCCCAACCTGGCTGCGCACCAGAGTTGCAGTGGGTGGGGGTGGCCTGGGGTGGGGTTAATACAGATTCCCAGACTCTACTGTAGACCATCCTGGGCCCAGGATCTCTCTCTTTCTCTCTCTCTTTTTTTTTTAATAAGCTCCCCTGATGATTCTGAAGCAGCTGACCCTGTGTTCAAGTCTTCATTTGGAAAAAATCAATCCAGACTATGGGATTTTCTTCTGTGTTTCACAGAACCCAAGGGTTTCTTGGAGGTGAAGGTGGGTGCAAGTAGCCTAACAGCTGGGGCTCTGGCACCCACACCCCCCCCACATCTCCATTTTAATCTACTAAGAGGTCCTAGGTACGATTTCACATAAAAACAGGATCTCCCAGCTTTAAGAGGCTTGAATACCACTGGTCTGTCGATAACTTCCTTTCTCAGATGAGGCAGCTAAGGCCCAGAGCAGCTAAGTGACCTGGCCAACAGCTGGTGAAGAGGGAGATGGAGCTGGAATGCAGGTGTCCTGACTCCTGAATCCAAACTCTTAGTGCCTGTCTCTTCTGAGGAGAATGAAGTGGCTCCTGCCTCTCCCACACCTGCCTCTTTCTCCCACCCTGAACCACTCTCTGTAAAGGCCCTCTCATCTCCAGCCAACTTCCGGAATTCCATCACTCGCAGGCTGGGTCCTCAGAGACCCAGCAGCAGGCAGTGAGGTCAGATCAGGATGAGGTAGGGGGAGAACAGGCCACAGGCAGGCCTGTACCTGTAAACTCTCTAGAGAGACTGGAGACTGATGGAGACTGGTGGTTGAAGAGGGCAGCAGAGAGGAAACCAACACAGATCACTTTTTACCCTCTCAACACAGTGAGAGGTTTGTTCTTTCAGATGACAGGAAACTCTGTCAATAGCAGCCTTTGGATTTAGGAACTTCATGTTTTTAATTTTACTGTAGACAATTGCATTCCTATTTTTGACAGAGCATTTAACTTGTAGATTTGTATGAATCATTAATACCCCTCATGCATGCAGTTACAGTGTAATGAAGCTGCTGCTAGGGCCTGAGGCCCCTCCCAGGGAGAGGGCTGGGGCCAAGGGGATGATGCAGGGCAGAGCGGTCCTCTCTTTATTATCTTCCATTGCCTCATTTGCCTGCCAGCCCCATGTGGCTTTAGCTGCACTCAGAGATCTAAAGAGTACGATTGCTCACTCACACAGAGCAGGTCCCCAAAAACCCCAGGCTTCATGCAGACCTGGAGACAAGCTGCCTGGCATCCTGGCCCCCCAGGCCCTTCTTCAGGGACCCCTGGCCAGTAGGGGTATGCCCACAGGTGTATGGGCAATCCAGTGTATGCCCACAGGACACGACTCTTGCCCAGTTGTGGTAAGCCTGTTCCCAGAGGTCCTCTGCAAAGAGCCTAGGGGGCTGTTTCCTCTTTCTGGGCTTTGAGACCTTTCAGAGGAGGAGACCCAGGTGTGAGGAGTTCATGAGAGTGGAAAGTGTAGATGGATGGGAGGTAGGAGATGTGATGATCACCTGCCTTAGGAGTTCCCAGTCTGATGGTGGAGGCTGGACACATACATGTGCATGCACACACATATACACTCAGGAAACAACAGGCCTCAAGAGCTGGGAAATAGAACCAGCCATCATGGAGGAGCAAAGAGAGGTATTTGTAAAATCCTAGAAACTCAGGTTTGGAAAGTTTTGTTCGTGGAGCCCCAAGCCTGACCTGTATGGCCTGGATCATTTCCACAGCACCCAAGCCAACCACTGTTCACTTTCCCCTGAGGGCATCCCTGCCACCCAGTACAGCAGTGATCATTAGATGCTTGGAGAGGCTGCGTTGTCTCATTGGCTTAACCTCAAGTCCTTCACCGTCTTGGCCCCCTCCTTTTCTTATGCTCCATTTATCCATGGTCTTCTTTATGTGCAGCTGGCTTCCAGATTTGGACAGAACCATTCGGTCCAACCAGTCCTAAGGAACAGGACCCTTGCCTCACTGCATCTCCCCCACCTTCTAAATGCCACACAGCCCGAGATCCCACCACTCTAGGAGACATGCACTCAGCTGACTATAGGGCAGGTGTGTTAGGGCTGTCATAATAAAGTAGCACACAGTGGGGGGCTTCAAAAACAGAAATGTATTTTCTCACAGCTTGGGAGGCCAGAAGTCTGAGACCAAGGTGTTGGCAGAGTTGGTTCCTGCTAGGGCTTCAGCCCCTGGCTTGTAGCTGGCGGTCTTCTCCCTGTGTGTCCACGTGGCCTTCCCTCTGCCCTGTCTGTGTGCTAATCTCTTCTCCCAATGAAGACATCAGTCATATTGGACTAGGAGCCACCCTAATGACCTCACTTTAACTTTATTGCCTCTCTAATAGCCCTGTCTCCAGCCACAGCCATATTCTAAGGTGCTGGGAGTTAGGATGTATGAACCTGGGGGACACAATTCAGTTCATAATAGCAGGAAAGAAACCATAAGATCACAGCCCTCTTTTATGCTGATACTGTCCTGTCTGCTCTTTCCCCAAAAGCTATTCTTCTAACCAGCAGTAACCAATCAATTATGTGGTTCTCCCCAACTGTTCTCTGTCCCAGGTTATACTGGGCTCCTACCACCTCCACCTCATCAGGGATCTGCTTGGGTTGAATATTAATGAAGGGCCCACTCATCTCTAATTTAATGAAGGTTCCTTCCCATCTCTGATCCCACTGAATCTTTACAACCACCTGGGACACTGGGGATTACCACTCCCATTTTAGAGATGAGGAAACTGCGGCTCAGAACTATCACAAGACTTGTCCTCGCTCGGCCATCTGGAAGGAGGTAGACCTGGGGTTTAAGCCCAAGTCCTGACTTTAAGTCCAATGTTCTTCCCACCCTATCAGGCAGCAGGCCTTCTGAGGTAGCAGATTCTTCCAGCCCCAGGAGCTCGAGCCTGAGGAGGACCCAGGGTGCTGTGGGTGGGAAATACTGAGCAGGGGCTGAAAGAGGTGCTCACCCTCCCATTCAGAAAAGGCTCAAGGATGCTTGATTTCCCCAGGAATTGTTGAAGCAAACTTTCCTATTGGTCTCTTTAGGAATCCCTGATCATGTCTCAGAAACTCTGAAGAAAAAGGGAGTCTGTGGTCTACAGGATGGATGATGGATGGATGGATGCGAGTAGGATGGATGATGGATGGATGGATGGATGGATGGATGGAGTGAGTGTGTGTGTGTGTAAGTATAGGAGGGCTCCACTATGCTCCAAGATGAGGATGTAGGAGGTATAAACACAGCCCCCTCAATGGTTCAAAATGCTTTTTCAGGGTCAGAGTGTCCTTGTCCAGCCCAAGACTGCAGAGAATTGGCCATAAAGACTCCTCCCTTCCCTCAAGAATCCCTAGAACCTGTGGGGTACAGTGAGAAAGGCAGGCCCAAAGTACCACTCCCACCACCTCCAGAAAGAAGAGGGACCCCTCATCTGAGAAGCTTGTCCCTGCCCCTCTCCTCACATACACACTCATCTCACCATCCTCAGCTACTGCCTCTACCACTCAATCGTCCATCTCTGTCCCTCCCAGCCCCCCTCTCTGCCCCACACTATCTGACTTATATGTAGGGGAGAAATCTGAGTTAAAAGGCCTACTGCTTAATTCATTACAAGTAAATTGGATGATATTGATAGATGACTCTGGTCAGCAGGATTTTCCTGACTAAACTAGCTTCCTCAGGGTTAGCAATTATCGGTGCTTAATAATTGTGTGTTGAACTAATTGATTAATTAATTGTGGGAGAATCCTTGATCTCCATAAGAGAAATGACCATCTCTGGTGGGGGAGAGGCTAGAAGGGCAGCAGGAGACAAAAGTAAGTTTAGAGTCCTATTTGATAAAGACCAAAGAGTCATATGTATAATTTAAAAATTATATACAATATCTCATACCGCAAGGCTACTACTGGAAGGAAGGGAAAATAGTCCTCTGTCCCACCCCCTGACAGGTCCTACTCCTGAAAGATACCAGATTCAAATCTTTTAGGTGTTTCTTCTGGCGTTTCCCTCCATATTTCTCCAAAACATGCTTTACCACCATCTCCCAACTCATTAGAGCCTTATTTCAAGTATCTGCTGATTCCTGGTCTCCTGTTCATGTTTTACTGTAATCCTTGGAAAAGCTGGCTTGAAGCCTGAGGGGCAGGAGAGGTGCCAGGCTTGCTGACTGATAAGAGCCTTAAATATCAGTATCTGTAGGTCTTTCCCCTTGAGCTCTCAGTGTTCCCAGAAAGGAATCCTCCAGAACCCTCCAAGAGGGAGTAGAGTCTGGTCACTAGAATCCTAGGGGCCAAGCAGAGGAAGAGAGCAGAGGGTCTGACTGTTATGCAGGCAGATCCCACAAGATCCCCATTTCTGATGGTCCCCACCCCTTAGCTGTGCTTGGTGTCCCTGTGTCTGAAGTGTTCATGGATCAGCCTCCCCAGAAGTAAACTGCTGGTCGTGGGAAGGCTATTTGAAATGGGGGTAAAAATCTGGGGTCTAATTTCCTCTTTTATAAACTTCCAAACACTCCTCCTGTTTCAGCACACCGGCACCTTGACCCTCAGAGGCCCCTGGTATCTCTGATTCCTGAGCTTTTCTGAGCTTTGTCTTCCCAGGCTCCCTTTGCAGGCACTTGGCATTGCTGAGAAAGCAGAAACTCCAGCAGATCCTGTTCCTCTCTCTGCCAATCCATCTTCCACCGCGTGACACCTCTTGTCCTCTATGGTCCCCTCTCTCCCTTCCTTTTCTCCTTGTAGGTTTATGTGTTCCCCTTGCTCCCCTTTACTCTTCTGGCAGCTGGGTTTGGGAAAGAAGTAGAGATAAATGTCTGTTTCCACCCCACCATGTTTAATCACACCTCTGCTTTTTTTTTCCTCAGCACTTTCTCGTGTACCAGTGTGAGGGCTCCTAGCACTGTGCACTACTTATCTGTTTTCTTGTCTCTCTCCCCAGTAGGTTGGAAGGACAGGAATCGAATTTTACCTGCATTTTTATATCCCTAGAGTCTAGTACAGGACCTGGTATACAACAGGCACTCATTAAATATGTGCTTAATGATTGGATAAGCAAACTGGTCTTAGTCTGCTCACCTCTAAAATGTGGCTTTGGAGTCATGGTGTCCAACTTTCTGTGCTTCTGTGATTGGGGAGAAGGTCCCACTAAGGGATAGGGGTGGTTCCTTGGGCTGTAGCAACTGTGCTACTTCTAGAAGAAGGTGGCCTCAGGATTGCATCTCAGAAGCACCACCTCTGCAGGTCTTCCCTCTTGTGTTTCAGGGAGCAGTGTGTGCCCAGCCCTGCCCACCAGGGACGTTCGGTCAGAACTGCAGCCAGGACTGTCCTTGCCACCATGGAGGGCAGTGTGACCACGTGACTGGGCAGTGCCACTGCACAGCTGGATACATGGGAGACAGGTAAGGATGCTGTTAGCTATCGTCCTTACTGGTCACATCCTTACTGATCCTCATTTTCATGGCAGCCTTGCAGACCACAGGTCAGGTTTACCAACCTTCTGCCAGCTTTCCTGTTCCTTTCTCAGAAAGCATTCTGAGTCCTCCTGCCAATCCATCCTTCCTGGCCCTCAGCCTGCTGAGGGCACCTACCTTCCCCTAGCCCAGTGACCCAAGCCCAGAATTTGCATTGACTCACCTGGGGAAAGAGGTGGGCACCTACCACCACCCTCTACTTGCTGCCCTCCTGAAGGGAGACAGTGGCACCGATAATCCAAAGAAGCTGAGTATGCACTCTCAGTTCACACATTTTGCACTATTCTTTTTAGAAGTGGATTTTTATTCCCGATATGAGTTCTGCCAAAAGAATACTGACATCAGTTTGCATCCTCTGAAGGCCTGTGGCCTAAGAGCAGACTGAACAAGGCCACCAATGTTCTGGAATCAAACTAACCTTGCCAAGTGGATAACCCACAAAATACATAACAGGAGGGTTACCGGGCATGTGTGTTTGCCATAGCAAGAGGGATTCCATGATGATAGGGAAGGTGCTCTGGGAGAAGGAGAAATGACAGCCAGGGCGTCTGATGGTGAGTGAATTCAGAGCTGGTGGAGGACATTTGTCCACAGAATCCAGGCGAATTTTATCCCTCTCAGTCTGAACCACATCTGTCTCTTTCAGCAGAGAGATGGGCAGTAGAAAGGAAACTCTCACACCCCTTGCCTACTTCTGCGGGATCCATGCTTCACCTGGATTTTGTTACTCTGCCTCCCCTGCGCAAGTAACATCAGGAAGCAGGAGTCAGGGCTGAATTAACCAATGAGTCCTTCTGGCTCTGACTGACATAATGGGGCTCCTCCAGCTCTCACTGGAGTCAGCCCCAAATCCTTAGTGATGTCCAGAAAAGAGATTTTCCATTTTCAGCCTGAAGCTGGCTTACCCCAAGCCTGGAGCCTTTTAAGCCAGATCTGAGCTCTTGGTGAGCTAGTGTTCATCTCGTGAGCATCCCTGGCATAGAATGTGGGGTGTGGCATCTGGGGACCCATCCCTCTCTGACCTCTGCTGGAGTCTGCATTCTGAGGGAAGAAAGGGAAGCAGGACTGAAGTGCTGCATCAATCTTTCCATTCCCCACTGTCTCTCCCAGTGAGGAAATGCTCAGGTTGAGCCAGTGGGAGCAGGAACTGGAAGACCCCGGAACCAAAACAGGACCACTTTGTCTCTGGCCACCCTGCACATGATCACCAACAAAACCCATTCACCATTGGAGACAAGCAGGGTGATAGCTCCAACCGGCTAAACTCTGCACCAGGAGACCCAACCTCATTGGCGCTCTCCATTTCCACCGCCAAGGTGTACCAAATGGAGAAATAACCCTAATACCTCTTGTTGGGACCCAGCCCATGAACCTGAGGCAGAGCGAAGACTCTCAGACCTCAGTGTCCTCTGGCAAGCTTTGCCCATCAACTCCAGAAGAAGAATTCAAAAAGAGGGCCTAGTAGCATTTGGGTTTCCCACCTAAACGGGCTGCCTGGTGTTTAATATTTTGTAAAATTGCCTCCATTAATTTTGTAAGTGACAGCTGCATGAACCCACCCCACATCGTTGCGAGCATATTAAAGTTGAGTGGGTATAATAATGCAGGCCTCCCCGGATAGGCAGAATCCAGTGCAAATTAAACATGAAACGTAACGAGGGTTTTGCAGCTCATTTTGTAATTTAATTGAGCAATGTATCTGGTTGTTAATGGTAATATCAGACACATTAGATTGATATGTTGCAAAGGAAGGATGTTTAAGTAGAAAACTAATTCCTGCTGTGATTACCCTTCTGTTCCACAGGCCCCGTTATTAGTGTGCTTTGTGTAAAATTCATTAGCAGTCGTTGCTTGATCTCTAAATAAATAAGTTGTTTAAATTGAGGGTAGAAAAAAAAAAGAGGCTGATTATGTAAATGGATTAGGTTGTCAATATTTCATTTCCAGAGTCTTTTTCTGGGGCTATGGCGTGTCACTTTGTAAATATGACATGGGGCGGAGACATGCCCTTCAGAGAAGGGAGCTCACACTCTAGGACTCTCTCTGCTCACTCCTGCCAGAGGGGAGGGAGCAGGAATGTTCCAGTGAAAGGGAAGAGTCTGGAGGTGTCTCCAGGCTGGGGTTTCTTCCCTGATGGCCTGAGACATCCAGGAGAGGCACCTTGAGTGACTTCCGGGGAAGTCCATTGTGAGGCAGAACTGGGGCTGGCAATGTCCGATTCCTCAACTGCACTGTGTCCTCTTCGCCTGCCTCGGTTTCCATCCTGACCTCTTCCATCTTATTCCCCTCTTCCTTCCTCTCTTCTACCTCCCATTTCTTCTCCACACATCCCCTTCTCTCTTCCCTCTTCCTCCCTCTCTCTCCTGTTCTTTCCCTCCCTGAGGCCTCAGACAGGCTAAAATGCAGCAAGATTTGCAGGAAAATAATCTGAGTGCCGTGGTGAAGAACACTGCTTCCAACTCAGTACTCGCCAAGATTTAATAAAGAGGCTAAGGCTGTATTTTTTTCCCCACCATCTATTATGGCTCCCCTCTGCCCTGATTATTGTAGAAGATAAATAGAAAACCTGAAAATGGAAAAACATAATCATTAAAGCATTCGTAATTCCTTAAGTCCACTCCATTGTTAACATTTTGGAAGCCTTCCCTTTGAGCTTTTTCATGCCCAAAGGGCTCTGTTAGGAGAGCTACGGAAAACAGTATTAACAAGAGAAATAATAAGAACTAACACTTCTTATTGAGCACTTACCAGTCATGGGGCACCTTTCTAAATGTTTACACATGTTATCTCATTTAATCCTCAAACACATGGTGAGGTTTAATTATTACCATCCCATTCTGTGATGAGGAAGCAGATGTCAGGGCAGTAAGGCCAGTTCCCCATTCTCCACACCTCTGAAGCAGTGTGGGGACGCAGACAATCCAAAGCCCCAGAGTACACAGGCCATTTCTGTTCGTTTGTCTCTAGGATGCAGGGGTGGCCCATCTCTTTTTCCTCAAATGCCCCAGGTTTACTGCTTAATTTATTGCTGTTAACAATGAATCTATGTCCGTGCATGCTCTTTACTAAGTCATGTCTGACTCTGCGACCCCATGGACTGTAGCCTGCCAGGCTCCTCTGGCTATGGGATTTCATGTAGTTTGTTATTTAATGGGTACAGAAATTTCAGTTTGGGAAGATGAAAAGGTTCTAGAGATGGATGGTGGTGATGGTTGCACAGCAATGTGTGTGGTATGTATACGCTCACTCAGTTGTGTCTGACTCTTTATGACCACATGGACGTAGCCCCCCAGGTTCCTCTGTCCATGGGATTTCCAGGGCAAGAATACTGGAGTGGGTTGCCATTTCCTCCTCCAGGGGATCTTCCCCACCCAAGGATCAAACCCGCGTCTCTTATGTCTCCTGCTTTGGCGGGCATATTCTTTATCACTGAGCCACCTGGGAAACCCACACAACAATATACATGTACTTAACACCAGTGTATACTTAAAAATAATTAAAATGGCAAATTTATGTTATCCTTACTGACTTCAGAAAAAAAAAAAAAAAAAAAAAAAAAAATACACAAAGCCTATAATCAGTGAAATGTGATAGTATGAACTCACTACTGGGGACTCAGGGGAACTGGCCTGGAGAGGGGAAACAGACTAGAATGGTGAAACCACAGAATGCTTCCTGCAGGAGAGAAGGGGAAGAGGGGAGGAGGCTGTGAGGAGGTGCAGCGCAGCAGGCCCAGGCCTGGAGGCAGGGGGGTGCATGCCGGATGGATCTGGAAAGGCAGATAAGGGGGCATGGACTCACCATACTCTGTTGTCCTGCAGGTGCCAAGAGGAATGCCCCTTGGGGACCTTCGGCTTCCAGTGCTCTCAGCGCTGTGACTGCCACAATGGAGGTCAGTGTTCACCCACCTCTGGCGCCTGCGAGTGTGAACCCGGGTACAAAGGCCCACGTTGCCAGGAGCGGTTGTGCCCTGAGGGCCTGCACGGCCCAGGCTGCAGCTTGCCCTGCCCCTGTGATGCCGACAACACCATTAGGTATGACATGAGCGGGGATAGGTGAGCCCAGGGACAGGGATTGGGGGTGCCCTGGTGGAGAGGGGGCTCTCAGGGCACAAGCCACCACCTCCACCTGGGTTATCTGGGCAGGCAGTGACAGAGCTGGGACCTCAGTGATCACCTTCCCTGGCCAGTCTGATCAAAGAAGGGAAAGTCACGGTCAGTCAAGACGAGGACTGAGGTCACCTGCTCTGTCCACCACTCCCAGTTGCCAACATTGAACCTGGCTGCTGGCATTGAAAGTGGGCCACACACAGGAGCAAGAGGGTGCGTGGTGACCCTCAGGGAAGCAGGGTGGGAATGGGTACAGCCATGCAATCATGGCGGGGGCGGGGCGTGGGCGGCTGGGCTTGGGGTGCCACAGGCCCTGGGGGCATTTTCCTGGAAAACATTTCCCCTCCACACAGTCCGCATCTAACCAAGTCGTCTCCCAACCCCAAGGGGCCCAGAGACCAAACTACCAGGGCAGAAGCACAGGGCTTTAGCCATAGAGGGTCATTGTTAGAAGAGACCATAAACTCAGGATGGCTCACTTGGGGCCTGCAGAGAGCTGTCCCCTCTGGACCTGGCTAGGGTAGAAGAGCAGGAGAGACAGAGGGCAGGCCTGCATCAGGGTCTTGGCTTGGGGCCAGCCTTGCCCTGCTCTCTGTCCTTCAGTGCTCAGGGCCACCTGAACTGATGTTGGCCCCACCCCTGCTTCCTGGAAGTGGAGAAGCCAGAGCTGCCCTGGGCCACCTCCCCCACCTCCCCTCACTTCCTGCTTCCTGCACCAGTTGGCACCGCCCTCTGGTAATAGATGAGGCTGTCGGGCCCCAGACTAAAGCTTCAGATGAAGCTGTCGGGCCCCAGATAAATGCTTCCACAGCCTTTTATGTGGCTGACTCTTACTAGGATGGTGCAGGGTGAGGGGACTCTCCTCCTCCCCTCGGGCCTGCAGGACAGCTCAGGGGAGGACCAGCTGCCCTGGGCCATGGGTGTTGCTGCTGTTTTCAGGCCAGACAGAGAGGCCTCTGCCTTGTAGCCTTGTCTGTGGGACAGCTAGGACTTAGCCTCAGCTCCTCCTCACTTCCAGCTTTTGCTTCTCCACACATTGTCCAGGAGCCTCTGGTCACTGTAAGCAGAGTCATCTTCGCAAGTGTTATGGCTTAGACAGAATCTGTCCTCAGTCCTTAGTTCCTAGAGCTGAGTGGCTCAGGCAGTGCTGTCTGCAATGGCAGAAGGTTGGACAGGAAACCATTAACAGGGGGCCTTAGAGCCAACGGAGCTGACCTTTATATGACTTAAGCATTGATTCACTTATTCATTCAACAAGCACTAAGAGCCTGCAGGGCCGACTACAAGAAAAGAAAGTGCTCCTTAACACCTGTCCAGCCCTCAGGAACTTGAGTCTGGAACACACACCCCTCCTACCCCCTCCCCCCCAACACACATGCACACACATTGAGCATCTTCTACTGTATTTCTTCAAATACAAGACAACACCAGTAGTGAGGTTCTGCTTTATTGTATGTACTACTACAACTGAACCATGAGATACCATTGACTACATTGCACACCCATCAGAGATATGAAAATGTGGGGCAAAAAGCATCTTAGAAGCAACGAAATATATCTGGCTGGCCCTGTTGTGTCATGTGCTCTAGTAACTGTGACCAAGGGCTCTGTATAGAAAGCATACTGGTCAGGAAAGTCTTCTTGGAGGAGGTGGCTTCTGGGCTAGGTCTGGAGGGCACAGTGAGAGCTCCCAGGCTCTAAACACAGGGTTTCCACATGGCTGGTCGGGGGCACTGGACAGCTGCCTCAGACTGTTCCATGGGTGGATGGGCAGGACCAGGAACCCCAGCCACTGTCCACCTCCCCCCAACCTCCCAGGAAGCCTGCTTAGCAGGGAAGCCAAGGGAGGTCCGTGTCAGGGACAGGAAGCAAGACTGTCACTAAGATCCAAGGTAGGAATAGTCCCTGCCTTGGAGATCCAACTAACCCCCAAATTAAAGGGCTATTGTTTTCTTCCCATGCTCAAGCAAGCGTGCCCTGCATAATTTACCCCTCCTCTGAAGGAGTCCTCGATGCATTATTAATCTGGAAGGACTCCCTCTTCTCTGTCGCTAATCTCAGCCCATTCAATATTGATGATTATTTGCTTTACTCTCTTTAACACGTGTCACATTTCAGGGGTTGGGAGAAGTAGCACTTAGGCGCGGGGGCTCCGAGAGCACCTGGCAGCCCAGCCCCCAGGCTGGGTTCCTCCGGGTCTGCTTGACCACCTCCTTTTGGGAGCGGTGTCACAGCATGGGCTTGTCCACCTCTACAGCCTCAGCACTGCACGATGCCTGGCACAGAGCAGACCTTCAGGAAAAAGAATCACTGAATTTATCTTCAACAGCCCATTCCTCTAGGGTGGTTCTGCCCAAGCTCTAATGTTTCACCGCTTTCTCCTGGCACACTGCCCCAATGACTGAGCCCCCAGCACCCACCAAGTTTTTATTTGGTCTAACTTGAAATTTCTCAGCCTTGCCACTATGGATGTTTTGGGATGGATAATTCTTTGTCATGGACGGCTGTCCTGTGCATTGCAGGATGTTTAGCAGCGTCCCTGGTCTCTGTCCACTAGATGCCAGTAGCATGACCCCAACCCCAAGTTCTGACAACCTGGGTAGGGTAAGGAGAGGCAGGATTGCCCAAGGTGGAGAACCTCTGATCTCACTGAACCTCCCTCTTGCTGCAATTGACTTTGTTCTCAGGGACACAGAGAACAGCTGTCTTCCTCTGTGTGGACACAGGTCACTCCTCTCTTCTCGTGAGCCTTTGTCCCATTCCAGAGCCTTCTCTTGGGATCTAAGAAAAGCAGAGGAATGACTCTAGGACTCCTACTCCTAAGGCAGTTAAGCTGCAGGTTTTGGTGGGTCTGGGACCCCTGGATCCTGGCCTTAGAACTACCCGTGCCTGAGCCAGTGTCCTGATACGTGTACTTTTCCCCTCTCTGTCTCAGTTTCCCAATCTGTCTATTACCTTTCATCAGCCCAGTTCTTGTGGTCTTTGCAAGTGAAGTTTCCACTCAGCTCCCCAAAAGATGCAGTGTGGGGTCCTCAGCAGCCTTGCCTCATTGCCCCCCTGGCTTCCTGCAAGAGCCCCACCAAGACAGCTTGCAAGGAAAGCCCTGAGCATCTTTCTTAGAGAAACAAAGACCTCCCAACCCCTGACCAAAGAAAACTCTCCTCAGCTCGCCCCAGCCTCTTTCTGTTCTGTGCCCCTCTGGAGAGGACGCTTCAAAGAAGTCGAGCCCAAGTGCCCTGGGAAGGAAAAAGTGGCCAGAGAAATTCCTCAACGCTTCATTCCCTTTATAAACGCTTTGTAGCACACACAAAGCAGCCTCCCTCCTTCATCAAGGAATAACCTTGAGAAAGTGAGCGCCCGTGTGTCAGACCTTGTCCATGTCCCCTCCACAATTGGATTGTCATAGACGAATTCCAGCGGCCATGATCGTGGATTACCTTTGAAAGATTTGATTTAGCCAACAGATGCAGCATTGATAGAAATCTCAGAGCAGCCAGGAGGAAAAAAGGCACAAAATTCCGCCCTGAAAAGATTCTTGTATTGTTCAGCTTTCGGCTCCTATTAACTTGTGATTAATCTATGTCTGGGGGAAATGGAGAAAGGTGAGGGGGAAAAAAACTGCGCAAGTGAACCAGCATCAGTGTCTGTGACTTTTGCCTGAGCCAAACCAGCAGTCATTTGCCCACCATGTGACCCAAGGGAAAGGCTCTGCCACCAGCGGGGGGGTGGGGGGGTGGCAGGGTGGGCAGGGCAGGGGACACCGCGGAGGGAGAGTTGTGACAAAGGTGCTGAGAGCATAGTGATGGCAGTTTTCTGAGTCAATGGCTGAGTCAGTGGTCATTCCCCACTCTCTCTTCAAAAGGATTTTTGGAGTTTCTATAATAAGTAACAAGTAATCAAATAAAGAAAATAGAAATTATATTTTTAAAAATAGAATTTTAGAGACATGAAAGGAGACAGAAAAAGATGATTTCAGGTTTGATTTGGAGCTTTCTGGTTTCTCAGAGTAAAAGGTAAAATTGGTGCTGAGATATATCCTTGTGCATCCAAAACGCCGGTGGGCTGAGACGGAAAGTAGAAATGCAGAAGGGCTTAGAGGCCAACGTTTGCCAGCTCATTGTTCATCTAGTATGCTTTTCACAGAGTAGTCCTCACACCAGAGCAAGGACCTGTAACAAGTGAGTCTATTGAAGAGAAGGGCAAGAGGGCGCCTGAGACCCTTCAGAATCTTTAGGGCAGGACAGAGCTGATCATGGCAGTCAGTGTTGCCCGGTCACATGCTTGAATACTTCCAAGCATGTCAGTCTCCATGACTGTGGATTGAGCCAGGCCCTCTGACCCTAAATCAAAACCTCAGAGGAGGCACCTGGAAAGTTGGAACTGAGAGAGGCCATGCCTAAGAGCTTTGCTGGAAGCGTTGATGACAGAGAGGAGTGCTCCACAACTGTCTGGCTGAGAGTCAGGCCCACCCACCAAGGGGGTCTCCCTTCCCCACGGCACCTCTGCAGGCCACTATGTCCCATTACAGCGTGGGGGCCAGGGAACCACGAAGGTCAGGAAGTCTTCAGACATCCATCCTTTGCCCACATTCTGTTCTATATGTTTGTAATTGTATTGCTTTTTATCTGTTTATGAATAGAATAGATGCTCAGTTTGAGAAAGGAAATACATAGAAATTTAAAGAAAAAACTCAGAGTCCTTCATAATTTCTCAACCCAGAGGTGAGCACAGAAACCATTTGGTTGTAATTGGTTCATTCTTCATCCATGTCTGTTTCACACTTTTTTCATATTTTAGATCATGACTTTGCATTGATATACGGTTTGCTTATTTCATTTACCCTTATGTCATATCATTAAATAGGCTGGAAAACATTTGAGTACTTTTCTACCATGCCTTCATATGAATTGTCATAATTCATTTAACCAGTATCCTGGTATCAGAGGCAGCATGAGACAGTGAATAGAACATGGCCAGACAGACCTGGGTTTGAATTCCAGTTGCCACTGAGTTATCTTTGTGACCTTGGGCCAGTCATATAACCTCCAAGTGCCATCTGAAAAATAGAGGCTCTAATGCCTAATTCACAGGCTTACTTGAAGATTAGAAATATAGGTGTAAAGTGCCTGGTGCTTTAATAGCCTAGTCACATATTATTTATTATTATTTAAATTACTTCAATTTTCCACTGTTATAAATAATGCTTTGGGGAACATCTCTGTGCATAAATCTTTCTCCACAACTGTGATCATTTCCTTAGGATAGATTCTTAGAAATGGAATTACAAGACCAAAGGGTCTGAATATTTTTAGGACTCCTGATACATAACCCCAAATTGTTTTCTAGAAACCTTTACCAGCATTGAGTATTGTCCATTTAAAAAAATAATATAAAGAAAGAAACTTTACCTTTTCGATAGAGAAAAAGTGATATTCAGTTGTTGTTTTGACTTGAACAATTAAACATTTTCTAAAATGATTTTTAGCTACTTGTACTTGCTATTCAGAAACTGTCTGCTCCTGTCCACCCCTCATTTTCCATGAGAAAATCAGAGCTCCCAGAGGAGAACTGGCTTGGCTGGGCCTCACACAATTAGTTTGTTCATTAATTCATTTGCCAAATACGTATTAAGTATCTTCACGGTGCCAGGAACACTGTTGGCCACTGAGGTACAATACAGAAGTGAAAGAGACAGACAACCCCCCCACACACACCATGGAGCTGCCACCTGGTGGGGAGACAGATGATAAACAAGTCAACAGAGAGAAAATAATTCCTTGTAGTAAAAGTGCTATTCATTCCTGAATTCTTAATTGGGCAGTGAATATGAGCCTGGTCACTGGTGGGGAGACAAGGCCCATAACCTATGTGGGGAACTTAGCAGAACCAAGATTTGTATGTAGGCTCCTGCTGCCAGCCCAGAGTGCACCTTTCAACCACAGCCCTTGAACTGGACCCCATAGCAGGGAAGCAGATGACACAGGAAATCCAAAAGGCTGTCTCTACCATCCAGCATCTTCTCCACAGTGTCAGTCGGGGTTCTCCCCAGCAGAAGCAGATGCCAAATGCAAGAGGTTTTACTAGGAACACAGCTGTGAGGGAAAATGGGGAAGGGGCTGGGGAGGCTAGAAATGCATCGACTGCAAGGTAGATCTGACCTGTGTGAAGGAAACAGGATGAAGGAAGGCTAGATGCAAAGTCTTAAACTGAAGCACAGTTCAAAGAAAGTTTCACAAGATGGGGAGTCTTTCAGCCAAATTGCCCATCAGAGGAGTCCCAGACTTCCCAGGAATGTGTCGACCTTAATATATTCCAGCTGTGCTCTAGCTGAGAGGAGCCTGGGGGTGGGGGGCGGGGGGAGTGTGACCGCGGAGAAAACAAAGGCTCCTGCTTTGGCCTCTGTGGATTTGTATTGTAAAGAGCACTTGTTTGAGAGTCAGGAGACCTGTGTCCAATCCTGATTTTGCAATTCCTTGCAATGTGATTTTAGGTAGATTATCTGGATTTCAGACACAGTAGGTGGGGCCATCAGTCAATTACACTCCCCACAGAAGCTCTAGGAAGAAGATGGTCACCACACTCAGGATCTCCTCTAACGTGAATGCATATTGACTATCGGATCAGACTCTCCCAGCCAGAGGTTGCCCACCTCTCTAGAGGTCGTGCCAGGCAGCCCTTGCCTCCAGCCAAGGGTTCTTTCTCTGGCCTAGCCAGACCAGGGATAGAGATGGTTTTGCTCAGTCTTAAGGAGCCCTAGCAATGCATGAATGGAGGGTGTCCTCTCCAATATAGACTTTGCCAGAGGTGGGAGGCTACATCAACCCAGAGGTTCCATTTTAACACAGCAAATGCTCATTAAGTACCTACAGTGTACAGAGCCAGTGGGTCTCAGTGCAGCCCTCTAGTGCCAGCCCACACACGGGGCATCTGCTTTGGGTGCAGAGTAGGTGAAGCTCTGAACCTCATAGTACACAAGGGAAGGACCTGGAAAGGCTGCCTCCTGCTTTGGTCTCTGTATTTGTATTATAAAGAGCACTTGTTTGGGAGTCAGGAGACCTATGTCTAATCCTGATTTTGCATTTCCTTGCAATGTAACTTCAGGTAAATTTTCTAACAATTATGAGCCTCAGTTTCTTGGGCTCATAAGACCATGTAACCTTGGCATGTTCTGACAAATAAGCAAAACATTAAGTTAAAAAAATTTTTTTAAAAAGAAAAAGGGACTTCCCTGGTGGTTCAGTGGCTAAGACTCCACGCTCCCAATGCAGGGGGCCCAGGTTTGATCCTTGGTCAGGGATCTAGATCCCACATGCTGCAACTAAAGATCCTGCATGCTGCAACTAAGACAAGTGCAGCCAAATAATAAAAAATAAAATCATTAAGCAGTTTAACATCACAGGCTCTTCGATCCTGCACCATGGGCAGACCAGACCTGGGGTGGGCAGAGGGTGGGACATGGCCGCATTCCTGACCAGACTGTCCTCTCATCCTTCTCTCATCTATTCAGCTGCCACCCTGTAACTGGAGCTTGCACCTGCCAGCCGGGGTGGTCTGGCTACCACTGCAATGAGTCCTGCCCTGTTGGCTACTATGGTGATGGCTGCCAGCTGCCTTGCACCTGTCAGAATGGTGCCGACTGCCACAGCATCACTGGGAGCTGCACTTGTGCCCCAGGCTTCATGGTAAGATGGGAGGGGGCTCCCACGACCTCTCTGCCCCCCCCCCCAGAAGAGGAGAGGGGCCAGCTTTTCCCACTTCTGGGTGGAATCAAGGAGTGTGGCCCTGTGCCCAGGGATGAAGAATGAGTGTCTCCATGGGCCACTCAAAGAGTCTGTGACCAGAGAGCTGCCAAGGCTGTTCTCCAAGGCCAGTTCTGCTGAGGTCTGTAACTACAAAATATAATGGAAGGGAGGTGTCTTTCCATTGTCTCCTCACCCTGAAACACCAGTTGCCTTCTTTGTACCCAGCTCCTGCCTGTCCATACCCTATGTACATAGTATTTTTCCATCCTAATAACCACAGAGCACATAATAACCAGAAGGCTTTGTATTTTGCTTTATTTCACCCACATTTGCTGCTGGGGCTTCTTGATTATCCATTTTTAGTGGTTGCATAACACAGCAGGAGTTGATGGACCCCCGGATCCTTAGCCATTCCTTTAGTGCTGAATACTGAGTTGTTTCCGAAGTTTACAACACATGTGCAATGAACATCTTCCTACCAAAGGCTTTTCCCCTCCTGTTGAATTATTTCCTTAGGGTGACTTCCCAGGGTCAGTGGGCATAATATATTTATGGCTCTTGATGGATGTTGCCATATTATTCTCCTCAAGGGTTACATAAATCTACACTGCCACCAGCCGTGTATGCATGTACCTATTTCAAACAACTCTGCAGACATTCTTTTCTTGTTTTAATTTTTGCTAATTACATAGCTAGAAAATGGCTCCTCAATATTGCTCTAATTTGCATTTCTCTGATTACTAGGGAGAGTAAAACCTTTTCCCTACGTGTTTGTTTACTATTTGTATTTCCTCATGAATTATGCTGGTCTTTTTGAAGTTTGATTCCAGGGAACTTGACATTGCAAGTGAAATCCTGTTCAAAGGTGGTGCATGCCCAGTGAGTGTGAGAACCTAAACATTCAGGGGGCCCCCGTGGTCATATTTTTTGTGGTCATATTTTTTTTGCTATAGGAAGTGGTTTGTGTAGTCCAAAGTCAGGCCTTTGGAACCAGCCCAGGGTCACATCCTGGCTGTCCTACTCACCAAATGTGTGACCCAGGGCCAGCGAGTTAACCTTTCTCAGGATCAGTTTCCTGACCTGTGGAATGGGACACCTGCCTTGCAATGTTGCTGTTAGGTGTAGAAATGGGCTATATGGAGTACCTTCCCTCGGTGCTTCTTAGACTTTAGTGAACTCAGAAACCACCCATGGACCTTGTTAAGTGTAGGTTCTGATGCAGTAGAAGCGAGGAAGGGCCTGTGGTTCTGCATTTCTAACATGCTCCCAGGTGATGCCAGTGCTGCTTTGAGTAGGAAGGGAATGGTGCTCAACTGGGGCTGCCCATTGTAATCACCTGGAGAGCTTTACAAATACTGATGCCTGGGCCGCCCTCCAGGAGATGCTGATACACTTGGTCTGGGTGTGGTCTGGTTGAAGCCAGTGCGCTGCCAAGGTGATCCAAAGACCTGCAAGGAAGCCCTTGTCATGATGTGAGAGTGCAGGTTTGCCTGGTGGTGATGTCTTTTGTGGGCAGGTTTCCCCTGTTCTATAAAACAAAACTCTGTTCAGCTCCCCCCTTCTTCTCCCCGAGGCAGGTAAGACTAGATGGAAATGATTTCAGTGACATCTTCAGAAGAGAACGAGATCTGTCCTCCTGCAGGTTTCCTCTCTTGTTTACCTTTATTGGCGTGAGCTTTGTTCACAGTTCAGTTCAGTTCAGTCACTCAGTCATGTCCGACTCTTTGCAACCCCGTGGACTGCAGCACGCCAGGCATCCCTGTCCATCACCAACTCCCAGAGTTTACTCAGACTTATGTCTATTGAATCAGTGATGCCATCCAACTATCTCGTCCCCTTCTCCTCCCACCTTCAATCTTTCCCAGCATCAGGGGCTTTTCAAATGAGTCAGCTCTTCGCAGCAGGTTGCCAAAGGATTGGAGTTTCAGCTTCAACATCAGTCCTTCCAATGACTATTCAGGACTGATTTCCTTTAGGATGGACTGGTTGGATCTCCCTGCAGTCCAAGGGACTCTTAAGAGTCTTCTCCAACACCATAGTTCAAGAGCATCAATTCTTCGGCACTCAGCTTTCTTTATAGTCCAACACTCACATCCACACATGACTACTGGAAAAACCATAGCCTTGACTAAATGGACCTTTTTTGGCAAAGTAATATCTCTGCTTTTTAATATGCTGTCTAGGTTGGTCATAGCTTTTCTTCTTTTAATTTCATGGCTGCAGTCACCATCTGCAGTGATTTTGGAGCCCCCCAAAATAAAGTCTTTAACTGTTTCCCCATCTATTTGCCATAAAGTAACGGGACCAGATGCCTTGATTTTAGTTTTATGCATGTTGAGTTTTAAGCCAACTTTTTCACTCTCCTCTTTAACTTTCATCAAGAGGCTCTTTAGTTCTTCACTTCCTGCCATAAGGGTGGTGTCATCTGCATATCTGAGGGTATTAGTATGTCTCCCAGCAATATTAATTCCAGCTTGTGCTTCATCCAGCCTGGCATTTCGCATGATGAGACTCATTAAAAAAGCCCTCTTCTGAAAGCTGGGAGACATTGAGCCTTGGCTCAGTAACCTTGGATGTGTTGCTTTACCTTGCTGGGCCTCAGTTTCCTCATCTGCAAGGGGAGAGTTGCATTAGTCCTGTCTGTTGGATATGAGTAGCAAGTATGGCAATGGATGTGAGGCCGTATCCTCAGCTGTCCTCTCCCACCAGAGCTCTTCTTGCCAAGGGGGGATGTTGGAATACGTTTGTGAAGACAGAGTCTCTGAGGGCTGAGAATGGCCTCAGGTTTATCATAGACATGAGGGGTAAGGAGTAATGAACCACCTCTGAGAGCCCAGTGACTTGCCTGATCAAGCCAAGTGGTCCCCACCCCTTGAGGCCATAAGAATATGGGGCAGAAACAAGCCCATATGGCACTTGGGGTGTTCTGGTCCTCACACTCTTTCTCCTTCCTTCCCAGAACACTGGATATTTTCTCTGCCAAGAACTTGAGGAGTTGCTGGGGGTATGGATGCCCATCCAGCCTTCCCAGAGCTTGTGCCCAATAATAGTCATATTCACACTAGCAGCAAACACTTACTGAGTACCTGCCACATGTTTCATCTCTGTTCCTCACAAGCACCCTACAGAAGTGCACTTTCACATTCTTCAGCTTGAGGATGAGCTGAAGTCCAAACAGGATGTGTGACTTGTGCAGGATCACAAAGCCCGCAGTGGTGGGAGCCACCACAACTCTCCTCTATTAGATGATGGCCTTTGATTGATGGGTCACCACGGACCTACGCAAATTTGGGTTCAAATCTTGGCACTCCAATCCCTACTGTTCCTATTAGTAGGTCGCTTATCCTGCCTACGTTTGAATTTCCTCAACTATTCAGAAGAGACTTAGCCATGAGAGTGAGAATCTTCAAATGGAAAGTTCATGACTTAGAGCCTAAAACACAGTAGAGGCCCAGTACTTATTGGTGAACTATAAGAGTGTAGGGAAACATTGCTTCCCTCAAGCCCAGCACTCCCTTCCAAGGAGAATGTCAGGATGAGTTATGCCCAGGGATTCTCAATGCAACAGAGCCATACATATGCACAGCTGCTGTCCCAAGCAGGTCCATTCAAGCACCTGTGGGTTACCCTGAATGGTCAGTCTCGGGTTGCACTGCAGCATGGACATACACTTCAATGCTTAGGGAAATGAACATAGGGATGGAAGAGGGAAGAGACTCTGGGCATTTTACATGTTAGCTTGGTAGCAGCAACGGAATCACTTGGGGTATGAATTGCTGTACTACATTGGGGCTGCAGAGTGAGAGGAAAGAGCCCTGGGCTGAAAGGCAAGAAACCAAGTTTCTAGATCTGGTTCTTCTCACTTTGGAAGCTTCCATTTCTCATCTGTAAAATGGAAATGAAGTTCTCTACCCAACAGAAACAATGGTGTAGGAGCTAATCATTAAAATGTCAGTGTTTAAAATTGGGTGTGGCATTGGTTCAGCACCTTGGACAGTTCCTGTGAGCTGTTCTTGCCTTGTTGGAACCCGGGGTCTTTACCCAGCCAGAGCACCCGAGTAAACAGGGGTAGGGGAATGTAGAGTGAGGGTCACATGTCAGGGGCCTCAAGGTGTCAGAGTCCTGGGACTGTCCAAGTGAGGGATGATTCATGAAGTAAGGGGAGAGTCTGAATTGTCGTTGAGAGGACTAAGTGGAGGTTTCCATCCACTTGGAAGTTGGGGGTCCCATCACCCCTCTCCATGGCTTCTCATTACCCACCAAATAAAGGTCAAACCTCAGTCCTTGTAACTTGCCCTTAAAACTAATTAGTTCACCCTAACGTCATCTGCTACCTGCCACAAACCTGCACTGTGGCCACACACATTCACTTTTCCCCAAACACAGTGTCTGCTTCAGGACTCTGCCTATGACATTTTTCAAGCTTTCCCTCTTCCTGGAACACCCTCCCTACTGTCCTTATCTCAGTCTGTGAAAATCCTTCTCAGCCTCTCAGGCTAAAGTCAAAGGCTGCCTCTTCCATGAGGTGTTCCCTGAATATTCCTCACTTTAGAATTAACACTTCCATCTCCTCTGTTCCCACAGCACATGGCTCAGAGTCTGAATCCCTCCAGCCTCCTACTACCTTCCCCAGTGCGTGCCTACCACATGAATATCTTGCTCAGTATACTTTAAAATGAATAAAAATTTTGGGAAGAGTGATGAAATGCCCGTAGCAGAAGTTCCAGAACTGACCTTTATAGGAAGGAAATTCATGGCATTTCCAAAGGGGCTTGCCAGCAGGGTGGGAGCTTAAGTCTACTCGTGGGCTTCTCTGCACATCAGATAACCAGGCAGCTGCAGTGGGGCTGGAGCAGCAAGCCCCCAACATCAATTCCAGGTTCTCTGGGCAAATAATGTAAGTTTCTACCTTAGCAATACTGTAGAGTGGTGTTACTCAGAGATGCTGGAGGGAGATGCTCTGCCTTCAAATACCAGCTTTGCTGAGTATTAGTTGTGGGACCTTGGGCAACATACAACCTTTCCGTGCCTCTGTTTTCTCATATGTGAAAGGGTAATAATAATAAAGTGCAGTGAGTTACTGGGCTGATTAAATTAATTCATACCTGTAAAATAACTAGAATACCTGGCATATTAGTCATCCTTCAACAAGTATTAGCTATTATCATCACCACTGTTGTGGATGCTGCCACTGCTATTTTTGTTATTTATCCAAAGGGGTCCCCCACCTGAAGAGGTTGACTGGTCCTGGCCAGAGTCCCCCGTTGAGGGGTACAGGTGGAAATGGAAGCGAGAGGAAGAGCAGAGCTGAAACTTCCTCCAGGCTGGGAGCGGCAGGGTTCCCAAGGGCTCCAGGGTTCCCAGGGACAGCCACAGAACCAAGAATAGACTTTCTCATCACAGCAGGGAGAAGACCGGCTCCTCAGCCCTTCCATGCTCCTCCGTTGACCAGCTTCCCTTAATTAAGGCCTCACCTAGGTGGCCAGCCTGATGAAGCCTTCTCCACTGCTCTAAAACTAATTGCTGCCACCTTGGTGTCTGGAGTGAACAGCCTGTGAGGTCACTGCCAGAGCTACAAAGACTTGATTTCCCAGATCTCCTCCCCCCATCGAATCCATGTGGCTGGGAGATAAGGGACCTTCTGGTCATTCCTCACACAGATGCTCCGTTTCAGCTCAGGCTATAATGGGGACGGGGAGTGTGGGAGGCAGGGGAGGGGAGCCTGGTGTCCCCTCCCCTGGGACTCAAGGCCTATATTTCTCCCCTGGATGACAGAATTTCTATTACCTTAAAGGGCTCATCTATTTATGCTGCAATTTTTTGAAGCCCTGTCTGCTGTTATTGAACCTTGCATGCTGGCAAGGGGAACGGGCACTCCATCACCCAAATGAACAAACTCGTTTCCCCATTTTTCTCCCTTTTCTCTGTGCTGTCGGTAGGTCATATGCAAACCTCAGCCGCTCAGGCTGGTGAAGGCAGGAGGGGGATGAGAATTACGAAAACCCAGATCAGTGGAGCAGTGATTGAATTTTCCTCTGAGGTTTCCTATGTCCTTTAAAGACGTCACCATCCCCCCACGCACACACAGCCCCCACCAGCTGGGTAAAGTGCGTGTCTGCCTCGTGTATGGCTCCTGAGCTGAAACTAGGGAGCAAGGGCAGCTACGGGGCCAGAAGAGAAGGTTGACTGAAAATTAGAGCCAGGTGACATGTGTATAATGTGTGTGCATTTCCTGTTGTAATTGTTTTGTTCTTTGTCAGACAGAGGTCTGCAGACGATTAGCTCTATGCCTAGGAAACTAGCTTCTCATCCCCTGCCCTCCACCGTTGACTAGCTTCCTAATTATTACACTAAAAGGTTTATCCTGGATGCTGAGCTGGGAATGAAGAATTCACCCTCTAGCTGCCATGTGTGAGCAGAGGGGCACAGGGAAATAGCAGAATGATCCAAAAATATAAACATACACACGCACACATTGTCCAGTACTCAAACCCTAGCTGTGTGGTCATCTGCCGAGTGGCCTTGGCCCTGTTATTTATGCTTCTCAAGCCTTAGTTTTGTCATCTATAAAACAAGGGAAATAATAGTATTATGTTCTAGAATTATTTTTAGGATTAGATTAGATAAAATATGCTTAGGGAAAAGCCTGGCAGGTGCTGAATGTTCAGTAAGTAGTTTTTGAGGTTCCTTCTGTTTCCTGGAGGCAAAGGGCACAGACTATGGGGTCACACAGGTCTGGATTGGAATCTCAAGTCTGCTGCTCAGTAGCTGTGTGACCTTAGGCAACATACTCAGCCTCTCTGAGGCCCAGTTTCCCATCTCCTAAATGGGTTAAACACGCCTGCCCTTCCCGGTCCCTGTGAGCACAAAACAGGAATTAGCCTTCACGGTGGCAGAGTTGAAAGAATGCTCAGTGCTTCCCTAGTGTGCCCTCTTATTTTACAAAGGAGGCACCTGAGGGCCAGACAGGGCAAGTGACTTCTCTTAGGTCACACAGCAAATCATTGGTGGACCTGGGACGTGAAGCAAGTGACACAGCTCCCAATCCGATGCTTTCTCCACCTTCGCTTCTGTCTCATGAGTTTTCTGTCCCCACAGCAGACACCTACTGATTTTTCCCAGGGCAGGAAGGGATGGGGGTGTCGCCAGCGTGTTAAATCATGTTGGCAATTAGTCCACAGAGCAAAATAGAGAAAACTGGTTTTATATTACAAAGGCTGAGTCCAACCTTCCCGCTCTGGGACTCCATGGTTTGTAGCCTTATTAGGGAAAACTGCTGACTCTTCTGTTCTAAAAAAATAAATGGTCCCCATGTCATACCACCTTCTCCCTGCCGTGTTGCTCATGTCTTCATCACTGCCCTCAGGACTGAGGTCCGGACCTGGGGCTTGGGTCTCAGACCTGGTGTCTGCAACTCTCTCAGTGCAGCAGAAGCTATTGGGGCAGGTCTGAGGCATCCTTAAACAGGCCTTAAACACTCCCAGTTTTCCTTTTGTTCAAGTCTCTGGAGAAGGGAATGGCTACCCAATTCTTGCCTGGAGAATTCCATGGACAGAGGATCCCAGCAGGCTACACTCCATAGGATTGCAAAGAGTCGGACATGACTAAGCAACTAACACTTTCACTTCTGACAGTGATGGGGTTTCTTCCCCTGCCAGCTCCCACTCCTGACCACCCCGCACCCCGCAGACTCCGGAGGGTGGGAGTAGCGGGGCCATGAGTCAGAGGAGCTTCCCCTAAAGGTCTGGAGGAAGTGGATGGCCGCGTGGGGTGATAGTGGCCCACATTTGGAGCACCAAGGAAGTGGGACAGGCCCTAGGCCAGCCTCTCGTGTTTTTCATACTTCATTTTATTTAATATTTACAGCAACCCTATAGGTATAGGATGTTAGGATCCCCATTTTGCAGATGAAAAAACTGAGGCTCAGAGAGCTGAAGCAACTTTTCTAGTTGGTCAGTGGCCTCCAGAAGTTGAGTCTATAGCTGTTTGAACTCAGAACCTGCACTCTGAACCGCAACCAAAAGTTATCTGGAGAGGAGAGGGCTATGGATCTGTGGTAAATAATTAGCTTTGATGCTCCCTCAGTCCTTTTCCCAGGATGGGGGACAGCCCCAGCTGCTTTATTTCTTAGTTGGCGCCTAGTGACTTCCCACCCTTTGTCATCAAGGGCAAATGGCTGGTGCCTTCAGTATCCCTCCCTCCCTGTGGGACGGCACTTTACAGTTTACCCAGCTAGCGGTCCCACCTAAGCTTGTTAATCCTCACGGCTCTCCTGGGAGGAAAGCAAGGCCAGGATGGTGGGCTGTATCTCACGGATGAGGAAACCCAAGTCGAGAGCAGTTATGAGACCTGACCTATGAGAACCTCGAGCTGGGCCTAGAACCCAGGCTTATGGCTCTAAGGCCAAGCTCGCCTCAGGACAGCAGGAAGGGGGAAGTCAGTGCTGGGCGGAGACCAACTGGGACGGAGACCTGGGCTCCAGCCCTGGCTCCACCTCCTTGCTGTTTGACTCTTCCCAAGTACCTTAACCTCTCTGTGCCTTAACTTCCGCAAATTTGTCTTCCGCAAATTGGGGCACAAACCCTGTTCCTAGTATCCTCAGTCTGGGGTAAATCTGAGATGAGACACATTGCTGAGAAGGCTGGAAACAATGCCAGGTGTGTCACCCAGAGGCGTGAGGGAGAGCAGTGGGCCCAGAAGTGAAAGTGAAAGTCACTCAGTTGTATCTGACTCTTTGAGACCCCATGGACTGTATCCATGGAATTCTCCAGGCCAGAATACTGGAGTGGGTAGTCTTTTCCTTCTCCTGGGGATCTTCCCAATCAGGGATCAGGGATCGAACCCAGGTCTCCTGCATAGCGAGTGGATTCTTTACCAGCTGAGCCGCAAGGGAAGCCCAAGAATACTGGAGTGGGTAGCCTATCCCTTCTCCAGTGGATCTTCCTGACCCAGGAATCGAACCGGGGTCTCCTGCATTGCAGGCAGATTCTTTACCAATTGAACTGTGAGGGAAGCCCACACTAACACCCTCACCAAGGCTTCGGGTCTGGAACAAAGGAGGAGCCACTCCCCTTCTGCTACCCCTGCTCTGAAGCTCCAAAGCCCCACCCAGCCTGGCCG
Organism: Okapia johnstoni; assembly: GCA_024291935.2. Lineage (NCBI taxonomy): Eukaryota > Metazoa > Chordata > Mammalia > Artiodactyla > Giraffidae > Okapia > Okapia johnstoni. The sequence goes on from CM044307.1 coordinate 80,896,032, forward strand.
CTCCCCAGCCATCTCCTCGCTAAGCCATTAGCACCAATAATCCACCTGCAGGAGTAATTACAGACCCCAGGAGGGGAAGGGATTCCTGCCAGAGATGTGATTATGTCTGGAAAATGAAAGATGTTACAGAAAAAGGTCTTGAATAAATTACTTTACGGTGGGGCTAACAGGAAGACTAACACTGAGAGTAAATGAAAAACAAAAAACAAACAAAACAAAACTCAAAAGTTCTCTCCAAAAACACTACTAAATAATTGTTCTCCCCTCTCCTAAAAGTTCTGAGTATGAATTCCCTGAGACAGGCCCAAGGGAGTGAGGCCCAAGTGGCTCTGCCTTTGACAAAGATGGCCCAGGGGAGCAGGGGTATAGGGAATACAAAGGAAAGAGTGGGAGCTGAGCAGGCTGGGCCCTGCCAGGTGAGCACTGGTGCTCAACCTGGCAGACAAGAGGGAGTCACAGCAGTCCTGAGTAGGGCTGTGGCAGCAAGGTGCGGTGCCTGACCTTCACCCCCTGTGTGGTGAGATGGTGACATCACAGCCTAGGGACCCAGCACGCAGTAGGTGTCCGGTAGCTGCTGGCTCCCATCACTCCCAATGGTCCTTCAGTGGAGGCTGCTAGCTGAGTAGGGAGAGCATGGGCTCTGAGTCAGAAAACCTGAGTCTGAATCTCAGCCTTCACATTTGCCAATTGGGTCACCTGCTCACCAGCAGGATCACCTCTTGAGCCTCCCTCTGATCACCTCATGCGTGGAGTACCTTCTAGGATGGTATGAGGATGAAACAGGGCAAGCAATACCAAAGTGGCACAGAGCAGGTAAATCTTAAATTTCTTTTTTTAATTAATTAATTTTTATTTTTAGCTGTGCTGGGTCTTGGTTGCTACACGCAGATTTTCTCTGCTTGCAGTGTGAGGGCTTCTCATTGTAGCGGCTCCTCTTGTGGAACACAGGCTCTAGGCACACGGGCTCAGTAGTTGCAGTACTTGAGCTTAGTGGCTCCTTGGCATGTGCAATCTTCCTGGACCAGGGGTCAAACCCGTGACCCCTGCATTGGCAAGCAGAGTCTCAACCACTTGACCACCAGGGGAGCCCAGTCTTAAGTGTCTTTCCTCCCATCTGCAGTGGGCTTAGGTTCATATTCAGCTGCATGTAACAATCAAAATGCCTAAAGCTTTTATAACAATACACTATGTGTGTTAATTTACTTAATCATCACCACTATCCTCAGAAGAAAGTACTATTATAATCCCATTTTTGCAGATAGGGAAACTGAGACACAGGCTGGTGAATGACTTGCAAAAAGTTTGTTCATTTTACCCCCAATAATGCTGAAAAAAGTTGCCCGAGGTCCCATAAGTGTCAGAGCCAGAACTTGAATTTAGTAGTCAAGTTCCAGAGCCCATTGGCTTGATCAGCCTTCTGCCACCTACCTGCCTCTCCTGTGGGCAAACCCAGAGTCACCTTTGCTGCCCCTCACTAGGAGGAAAACTGAACCATGGCCACGGGGGTGCTCCAGCCATGCGAGCCGAATTAGGAAGTGGTGTCAAACTCTAGGGCAGGGCTTCCCTGGTGGCTCCATGGTAAAGAATCCTCCTACCAGTCCCGAAGACATGGATTTGATCCTGAAGATCCCACATGCCTCAAGGCAACTAAACCCATGAGCCACAACTATTGAGCCTGTGCTCTAGAGCCCATGCACAACTACTGAAGCCCAGGTGCCCTAGAGCCTGTGCTCCACAACAAGAAAAGTCACAATGAGAAGCCCGTGCACCGCAGCTAGAGAGTAGCACCTGCTCACTGCAGCTGGAGAAAACCTGCGTGCAGCAACAAAGACCCAGCATAGCCAAAAATAAGCAAGTAGATAAAATTATTTTGAAAAATCCACAATAGGGCAACCAGGCACCTGTCAGGGAGCTGAGGGGAAGTGTTCATTTCCCAGGCAGTAGTATGGATGGAGCACCCAGTCATCACCATGACACTCATCTGTTTCACAGTTCTTCCACTATAACATGCTCCCACACCCATCATCACAAGTGTTCCCACAGCCCTCTGAGGTTAGATGTCACTGATGCTATTTTACACAAAACACAGTCATGGCAAGTTTACATAACTCTGAGCATCTCAGCTCTCAAACCCAAGACCCAGCCACTCCCCAGACAAATGCTGCCAGGATGAACCTTTCCTGCCCCGTTTCCCTCTGAGGCCTCACTGCCTTCTTTTCCCTCTGGCCTTATAACCCCAGACAGCCTCTGCCCAAAGCTGGAAGCCACCTTATCCCTTCCTGCAAAGAGGTCTAAACTGAGTTCCTGTCAAACCTGCCTCCCTGAGGCCTCAAGTTCTTAAAGGAGAAGCACATCCCAGGCCCATATTATGTGTAGTGATGAATTCTATGAGAACTTGTCTGAGACATCTCCGGGGCCCAGAAAAATCTGGAGGAAAGCAGCTTTATAAAGACTTGAATAATCTATAGAGTTGGGGGATGGAAAGGATGGACAGCTTGGACAGAGTGTGTGTGTGCTAAGTAGCTTCAGTCGTGTCCAACTCTTTGTGACACTGTGGACTGTAGTCCGCCAGGATACAGTCTCTAGGCCCATCCATGTTGCTGAAAATAGCATTATTTCATTCTTTTTAATAGCTGGGTAATATTCCATTATACGTATACTCAACCACATCTTATCCACTTATCTGTAGATGGACATTTATGTTATTTCCATGTCTTGGCTATTGTAAATAGTGCTACTATGAACATAGAGATGCATATAACTTTTGAATTGTAGTTTTGTCTGGGTATATGCCCAGGAGTAGAAATGTTGGCTCATATGGCAACTCTATTTTTAGTTTTTTGTTAAACCTCCATGTTATTTTCCATGGCGGCTGCACCAACTTAACATTTCCACCAACAGTGTAAAATGGTTCCCTTTCTCCATACTCTCTCCAGTATTTATTATTTGTAGACTTTTTAATGATGCCTATTCTGACCAGTGTGAAGCAGTACCTCATTGTAGTTTTGATTTGCATTTCTGTAATAATTAGCAACGATGAAAATCTTTTTGTGTGCCCATTGGCCATTTGTATGTCTTCTTTGGAAAAATGTCTATTAGCTCTTCTGGCCATTTTTCAATTGGGTTGGGTTTTGTTGTTATTTTTATTGAATTATATGAGTTGTTTGTATATTTTGGAAATTAAACCCTTATTGGTCACATCATTTCCAAATATTTTCCCCCAGTTCATTTTGTTTATGGTTTCCATTGCTGTGCAAAAGCTTATAAATTTGCTTAGGTCCCATTTGTTTGTTTTTGCTTTTATTTCTATTGCCTTAAGAGACTTATCTAGGAAAACATTGGTATGATTTATGTCAGAGAATGTTTTGCCTATGCTTTTAGGAGCTTTATGGTGCTTTTTCTTATTTAAGTCTTTAAGCCTTTTAGAGTTTACTTTTGTGTATGGTATAAAGGCATGTTCTAGCTTCATTGATTTGCATGTGGTGGTTCAACTTTTCCAACTGCCCTTGAAGAGACTATTTCTCCCTTATTGTATATTCTTGCCTCCTTTGTCAAAAATTAATTGCCCATAGGTGTGTGGTTTTATTTCTGGGCTCTCTATTCTGTTCCATTGCTCTATATGTCTGTTTTTGTGCCAACACCACACTGTTTTGATTATTGTAGCTTTGTAGTATTGTCTGAAGTCTGGGAGAGTTATGCCTTTTGATTTGTTCTTTTTCCTCAGGATTGCTTTGGCAATTAATTTTGCATCTTTTATGGTTCCATATAAATTTTAAGACTATTTGTTCTAGGTCTGTTAAAAAAAAAGTCACAAAAATTTGATAGGGATCGCATCAAATCTGCAGATTGCTTTGGGTAGTTGTGGCCATTTAAACAATATTAATTCTTACAATCTGAGAGCATGGGCTATCTTTCCATTTCTTTGAATCATCTTCAGTTTCTTTTATTAATGTTTTGTAGTTCTCAGCATGCAAGTCTTTCACCTTGGTGAGGTTTTTTTCTTAGTTATCAAAGATTATAATTGTATAATATGGAGACGTATAGAACAAAATACAATTATTAGAGGGTAATTGCTCTACAATATTGTGTTGGCCTCTGGCACCCATCAACATGAATCAGGCACAGATATACACATGTCCCCTCCCTCCGGAACCCCCCTCCCGTCTCCCTGTCTATCCCACCCCTCTAGGTTGTCACAGAACACTGGGTCAAGCTCCTTGTTTTACACAAAAATTCTCACTTGCTATCTGTTTTACATATGGTAATGTATATGTTTCCATGCTATTCATTCAAGTTGTCCCGCACTCTCCTTCCCCCACTGTGCCCACAATCTGTTGTCTATGACAGTATCTCCATTGGTGCCCAGTAATTAATGCATACATATGGAATCTAGAAAGATGGTACAGATGAATCTATTTGCAGGTTTATTTCTAAGTATTTTTGATGCATTTTAAGAGGGATTGTTTGTTAACATCCCCTTTCTGATAGTTGTTGTGAATGTAAAGAAATGCAATTGATTTCTATATGTTAATCTTGTATCCTGCTACCTTGCTGTGTCCATTTATTGGTTCTAGTAGTTTTCGTGTGTTGTCTTTAAGGTTTCCTATTTATAGAAAAATACGACCACTTCACGACTTTGTGTGTCATCTTTGTGTGGGGGCCATGCTAATCCTCTGCGTATCATTCCAATTCCAATATATGTGCTACTGAAGCCAGCTCCTGCCTTTGTCTTTCGGGTAAAGTTTGAAACCTTCCTAGATGGGACAGTCTAACCTTCAGGCTCCTGTCCCACTGCTACCCTTCAGGCTCGGTGCTCCTGGAAATCCAAATGGATTGCCTTACCCTAGAGGCCCACCCACCCTCCCATGTACAGTGTCTCCTGTATACCTTTTTTCAATCTGTCCTTTCCCTGGAATGCCCTTGCTCTCTATCCTCCTGGCTGAATTCTGCCTGTGTTCAGCTCAGTTGCCATCTCCTCATAAAGCCTCCGTGCTTTCTTTCTGTGGGACACTACCTTCCCATAGGACACCAGCACACCCACTCCAGCGGCACACTGTGGATGAGTCTGTCGTTTCTACTAGACAGCTGCTGGGGCAGGTCTGTCTGATTCATTCCTTTCCCCCATCCTGCCAGCCTCCTAACCCCAATTCACTCCCAGGCCTGCACAGAGAATGGTCAGTAAATCTCTTTGAATCAGATCCCAGGTCCTTTAGAAGCATCTCATGAGTCATGAATGTGCCACACTTTTCTTGTAAAGTGTAAACACCCCCATCAGTCCCTGCAGGACCCTCTGTCCCCATAATCTGGTTCCCACTTGGGATATTATCACTGTCAATACAGTTAGCCTGTGGCCCTGTAAGCCACTGCCCTGGGCCCACACCTCCCAGCCACCACCTCAAAGGAGCTGGGTTCTGCAGTACACATGCACACATACCCCACATATTCAAGCCTACAGTGTGAATCCGGTGTGTCCATGCCATGCACACCATTCTCCAAGCCACTGTGATCAAATCCCCCTTGAGGCTCTATGACCAGGATCGGCCCACATGTCCTGCATCAGGTGCTAAGCTTACCTCACAGCTGTCACGCCACTGACACAGAACACGCTCCACCAGAGTCACACACTGCAAAGACCATGCAGTTGTGGGGAGGGGAGCCTATAAGCTGCCATTCAAACCAAGACCCTGGGACAGTAAGCCAAAAATCCCATCCCTAACCTGCTCTTCCACACAGGCAAAGCATATGTACAACTGATATGCATAGGGCCCACGAGTATTATTTATACCACATATATCTGAACTGTTTACCACTGTTTGCACATACATATAACCACCCTTATGGCAGAAAGCGAAGAGGAACTAGAAAGCCTTTTGATAAAGATGAAAGAAGAGAGTGGGAAAAGCTGGCTTAAAACTCAACATTCAAGAAACAAAGATCATGGCATCCGGTCCCATCACTTCATGGCAAATAGATGGGGAAACAATGGAAACAGTGAGAGACTTTATTTTGGGGGCTACAAAATCACTGTGGATGGTGACTGCAGAATTGAAATTAAAAGATGCTTGCTCCTTGGAAGAAAAGGAATGACAAACCTACATAGCATATTAAAAAGCAGAGACATCACTTTGCCTACAAAGGTTCGTATAGTCAAAGTAGTTTTTTCTAGTAGTCATGTATGGATGTGAGAGCTGGACAATAAAAAAGGCTGAGCACTGAAGAATTGATGCCTTCGAACTGTGGTGTTGGAAAGACTCTTAACAGTCCCTTGGACAGCATCCTTGGTCAAATCTTGATCAAACCAGTCAATCCTAAAGGAAATCAACCCTGAATATTCATTGGAAGGACTGATGATGAAGCTGAAGCTCCAGTACTTTGGCCACCTAATGCGAAGAGCTGGCTCATTAGAAAAGACCCTGATGCTGGGAAAGATTGAAGGCAGAAGGAGAAGGGGATGTTAGAGGATGAGATGGCTGGTTGGCATCACTGACTCAATAGACATGAGTCTGAGCAAACTCCAGGAGATGGTGAAGGACAGGGAAGCCTAGAATGCTGCAGTCCATGGGGTCGCAAAGAGTTGGAGACGACTGACCAACTGAACGACAACAAGGCACACATACACACAGGCTTACGAAAAACAGCCGACAGAACATCTGGGTGTAATAGGGAGACACCCCACCACACCCTTCCCATGCTACAGTCTCATCCTGTGCCTCTGCCCCCCTCCATGCTGTGCTCACACACTCTAAATGCTCATGAAGACCCCTCTCCCCACCATCATGGGATTTCCCAGCAGTTTAGAGGCAGTGTTTTTTTGGCACTTTTTTAAAACCACTAGGGAAATCATGAAACCTAATGCAGAGCAGTTGGGGCCATATGCTGTCAGTGTTTGTCCAGGAAGTCCCGAAGATTCCAGCCGACTTTGTAGGGACTTTGCCTGGCTCTGTCCATGGAGGGAGTCGGGCCCAGAAGGCCAGTAAGAGATGACCTGATCCTCTGTGGCCAGAATCACCCCCACCCCAAGGCCCTCAGGAAGTGCCAGAGTGCTTGACAGGGCTCAGTCCTGGGAGAGCAGGAGCAGGAAAGGGAGGCTGTCGTAGGAAGCTCCTTTCTCTTAACTAAGAGCTGAGGCCTGTGTGTGATGTTGCGAGCATCCCCAGGCATCATCAGCGCCAGCAGCAGCATCACTGTAACCAGCTTTTTCTCTTTCAGAAAATGGATACTCTTAGATGGATCTTGGCACAGTCCCCAGTCTGACTCTCACTCCCACTGCCTGTTATCTCACCTTAGCTTGGTTTCATTAAGCCTTGAAGGCTTCTGGTTTATTTTTTTTAATATTTATTTATTTGGCTACACTGGTCTTAGTTGCGGCGTGTAAACAATTAGTTGCAGAGTGTGGGATCTAGTTCCCTGACCAGGAATTGATCCCCAGAGCCCCTGCTTTGGGATCGCGGACCACCAGGCAGTTCCAAGCCTTGAAGGCTTTTGGACTTCAGGAGCCTCCTAACATAAGATACAAATGCCCCCTAAGAGTTCCCACCGTAAGCCCCTAGTCGCCCTTCTTGCCTCTACTGTCAGCATACATTTAACAACAAATCTGTAGAAAAGCACCTAGGACAGGCCCTGGCATATGGTAGGTGCTCAGCACATTGGGGTCCCTGTCACATTGCTGCCCTGTTTGCAGGCAAGGCGGCCAGGTCTAGAGGAAAGAGACTGGGCTGTGGAGTCAGTTGGCCCCTTTTCCACAGCATGACTAGGAGCAAGGGACCTCCCTAGCCTCAATTTGCCCTCTCTCTAGGATGGTTCTCTCTCTAGGAAGGTCATTCCTTCCCTGTGAGTCTGTTAGTGCCTGGCACAGGCTGGCACCAAGGGGTTGGTTAAAAATCTGAGTCTCCTTCCTCCTATCTCCAGCACTGGGGATCAGTCAGTCTGTCCTAAGCCAGTCCTGTCTATAGGCGTGAAGGGGCGTGGACAGGGGTAAGGACCAGAGTCCCTGCTCCCCCTTCTTCAGGTCCTTCCCACTATGCCTATACCTTTGTGCAAGAACTTTCCCAGGAATTTTAGATTTGAGAGCCTCATGAAAAGATACAAATACCTCTCAAGAGTGTTCAGTAAGCTCTTATCAGCCTGTGATGCCTTCTTGGAGCTCATGAGAGGGAATAGTTGGAAAAGAGGAAGGGGCTACAGATAGGACAAAGGCATCAACAGAGAGGAGAAGAGAAACTTGGTTTTGCCAGTTGAGTCTCCAGGTGGACCCCAGATCCTGCAGCCAGTAAGTGAACATAGCCTGAACTTGACTCTAAATATCCTCTTATGGCCACACTCACTGTGTCTCAAGTCTTCCTGAAGTGTCTTGGATCTGTTTGGGAACTATTAGGAGGTGTCTGTGCTCCTCTAGGGAGACTTCCTGAGGGGTCAGTTATGTAGCATACTTATGCAAATTAGAAAATAAAACACCCTTTATCAAGACAGTCTATTGGCATCTGCCAAAAAACTGATGTAATAAATACACAAGCTGTAGTGACTGCCATATGAGTGGCTCCTTAGAGTTGTGCAGTGCACAGCCTGAACAACTGTATAGAGCAGCCTCAGATCACTGATAGCCTACTCATGTTGAACAGATATAGGATTTCCAGGCCGAACCTTCAGGCTCTCTCCAACTATCCCCGGGTGGGGGGGGGCAGGGGCAGATAGAATAACTCAGCCACACAGGCCCTCTGTGTTATCCACTTGGCACAGGGAAACAGGAATGGGAATGGGTGTGACAAGAGGCCTCCATCCCTCTCCCCCCTCTCATTTCTCTGGCCCTCTGCTCCTCATGCCTTATGCAGAGTTTCTCTTCCCCAGCGTGCATTGGCTGTCAGTTGCTGCTTTATCAGTTACACACTAATTAGGTCCAGTGAGGTTTGCTCTGCATTGGAGGGGCCTCTGTGGCTGGGTGTTCAGTCCAAGCTGTTCTCTCTTTGCCTTATGGACCTCGTTTCACTCTTTCTTCCTGGAAAATCACAAATGAGTCTCCCCATCTGGGAGTCCCACTGCCTGAGCCCTTTGAGCTAGGAGTAGGGGTGACCGAGAAGAGTGAGGAGAGGGGGTGCAGCATCCCAGGGCTGGCACTCTGCTTGGCAAACAGTAGATGCTTGCCTGGCAAGAGGTTCTGTAAATCAGGGGTCCCCAATCCTTGGGGCAATTGATGGGTATCATTCCAAGGCCTGTTATGAACTGGGCTGCACAGCCGGAGGTGAGCAGTGGGTGAGAGAGTAAAGCTTTAGCTGCTGCTCCCCATCACTTGCGTTACTGCCTGAACCATCCCCCCACCCCATCCTGCCATCCATGGAAAAATTGTCTTCCGTGAAACGGGTCTCTGGTGCCAAAATTGGGGCCAATACTGTAAACAGTGAAGTGCATTCCACATGTGTGCTTCTGGTATTGGTGTGACATTGGACACCAAATCAGCCTGGGTGGGAGACCCTGAAGCTCTAGAAAGAGCAGGGGAGACAGGGAAATAGGAGAAACCAGAGGATTGGGGAGGCCACTGCAGAACATCTGGAAGTAGGGAGGGACCTAGCCTGCAACTTCTCCTGCCACAGCCGCATCATGTGCCTCACCCTGCTCCCCCACTAAAGGGTAAACTCCATGAGAGTAGCATATGCGTGCGTGCCAAGTCACTTCAGTCGTGTCCGACTCTTTGCAATCCTATAGACTGTAGCCCACCAGGTTCCTCTGTCTAAGGGATTCCCCAGGCAAGAATACTGGAGGGGGTTGCCATGATCGAACCCACATCTCTTACATCTCCTGCATTTGCGGGTGTGTTCTTTACCACTGGCGCCACCTTGGAAGCCCCATGAGAGTAGGGACATGCCCTGTTCTGCTCACCTAGTGTCCCCTGGCCTAGCACAGTGTCAGACATATTCTAGTGCTTCCAAAACATTTCCTGAATGAGTGAATTAATTTGACCCATATGCATTGAGCACTGACTGTGGTCAAGATACCATGCCAGGACCAAGGCCACAGGGCTGAGGAAAACAGACCGAGTCTTTACACTCATGGGACTTACAATGAGGATGAGAATTCTAGTAGAATGAGAGCTGATTTTAATTCATCACAATTGTGATAAGTGCCACCAAGGAGCAGGTAACAGAACCTGCTCTCGAAGTGGGAAAACAGGGGAAAGTTAAAGAATATGGGAGCTGAAGGCCCCCTTGTGCTGTGTGCTCAGTCACTCGGTCGTGTCCAACTCTTTGTGACCAGATGGACTGTAGCCCCTCAGGTTTCTCTGTCCATGGGATTCTCCAGGCAAGAATCCTGGAGTTGGTGGCCATACCCTCCTCCAGGAAGGGCCCCTCTTAGGTCGCATCTAATTTAGTGTGATGGTTAGTGAGTTCATGGCCTGTCACCACACCTGATCTATGGTAGATGCTCAACAAGTGTTTGAGAGGACTTCCCTGCGAGTCCAGTGGTTAGGACTCTAGGCTTCCACTGCAGGGGGCATGGGTTCAATCCCTGGTCAGGGAACTAGATCCAGCATGCCACATGGCATAGCCAAAAAGGTAGTTGGGTACTGAGTGGGTAAACAAATGAGGCTGGGTCACTGTGAGCCAGTGTCTTTGCCTCACTGAAACCCACATACTCTGACCCCAGGCTGGGCCCTTTCTTGCCTAAACCATCCCTACTCCTCCAGCAAGAAGACCTGGGGGCCAAGCTGACTTCCCTGGCTTCCTGTCCCAGAGTCCTCTCCACTGAGCTCCATGGGCCTGCAGAGCATGCCCACCCCCTCGGCCTGGACCTAGAGAACCCAGTTCACTCCATTTACACCGCCTCCTACCAACAGAACATGTTGAAGGGGACCCTGAGGTGGACATGCACAACTGCCTACCCCTTTTGTGTGAGGGAGGGTCAACCACTTTCCATCCTTCTCCTCCTTTCACTCCAAGAAATACTCATTAACCTCCTGCTCATTGCAAGGAAAACGGATGATCAACACAAGGAGCCCAGCTGTTGACAAATTTTCCCAAATAAGGCCGAACTACAAAGCAGCATATTGCAGGAGAGAAAATTCAGTAAACAGTATTTGAAACAAATTTAATAGAACATATAACTCATTACCCACTGGGGTCTGGACCCCTGCTGCCACGTTGCACAAGGAGGCAGGTGGAAGGCGGGGAGGAGATCTGAAACTCTGCAGTGGGACCAGCTCCGGGGCTTCCATTCAGCCAGCCGCTCATTCAAATCAAGTTCAGTTCAGTTCAGTCACTCAGTCATGTCCGACTCTTTGAAACCACATGAATTGCAGCACGCCAGGCCTCCCTGTCCATCACCAACTCCAGGAGTCCACCCAAACTCATGTCCATTGAGTCAGTGATGCCATCCAGCCATCTCATCCTCTGTCATCCCCTTTTCCTCCTGCCCCCAATCCTTCCCAGCATCAGAGTCTTTTCCAATGAGTCAACTCTTTGCATGAGGTGGCCAAAGTATTGGAGTTTCAGCTTCAACATCAGTCCTTCCAATGAACACCCAGGACTGATCTCCTTTAGGATGGACTGGTTGGATCTCCTTGCAGTCCAAGGGACTCTCAAGAATCTTCTCCAACACCACAGTTCAAAAGCATCAATTCTTCAGCGCTCAGCTTTGTTCACCGTCCAACTCTCACATCCATACATGACCACTGGAAAAACCATAGCCTTGACTAGATGGACCTTTGTTGACAAAGTAATGTCTCTGCTTTTTAATATGCTATCTAGGTTGGTCATAACTTTCCTTCCAAGGAGTAAGTGTCTTTTAATTTCATGGCTGCAATCACCATCAGCAGTGATTTTGGAGCCCCCAAAAATAAAGTCTGACACTGTTTCCACTGTTTACCCATCTATTTCCCATGAAGTGATGGGACCAGATGCCATGATCTTAGTTTTCTGAATGTGGAGCTTTAAGCCAACTTTTTCACTCTCCTCTTTCACTTTCATCAAAAGGCTTTTTAGTTCCTCTTCACTTTCTGCCATAAGGGTGGTGTCATCTGCATATCTGAGGTTATTGATATTTCTCCTGGCAATCTTGATTCCAGCTTGTGCTTCATCTAGCCTGGCATTTCACATGATGTACTCCGCATATAAGTTAAATAAGCAGGGTGACAATATATAGCCTTGATGTACTCCTTTTCGTATTTGGAACCAGTCTATTGTTCCATGTTCAGTTCTAACTGTTGCTTCCTGACCTGCATACAGGTTTCTCAAGAGGCAGGTCAGGTGGTCTGGTATTCCCATCTCTTTCAGAATTTTCCACAGTTTCTTGTGATCCACACAGTTAAAGGCTTTGGCATAGTCAATAAAGCGGAAATAGATGTTTTTCTGGAACTCTCTTGCTTTTTTGATGATGCAGCGGATGTTGGCAATTTGATCTCTGGTTCCTCTGCCTTTTCTAAAACCAGCTTGAACATCTGGAAGTTCACGGTTCACGTATTGCTGAAGCCTGGCTTGGAGAATTTTGAGCATAACTTTACTAGCGTGTGAGATGAGTGCAACTGTGCGGTAGTTTGAGCATTCTTTGGCATTGCTTTTCTTTGGGATTGGAATGAAAACTGACCTTTTCCAGTCCTGCGGTCACTGCTGAGTTTTCCAGATTTACTGGCATATTGAGTGCAGCACTTTCACAGCATCATCTTTTAGGATTTGAAATAGCTCAACTGGAATTCCATCACCTCCACTAGCTTTGTTGGTAGTGATGCTTTCTAAGGCCCACTTGACTTCGCATTCCAGGATGTCTGGCTCTAGGTGAGTGATCACACCATCGTGATTATCTGGGTCATGAAGATCTTTTTTGTACAGTTCTTCTGTGTATTCTTGCCACCTCTTCTTAATATCTTCTGCTTCTGTTAGGTCCACCATTTTTGGCCTTTATCGAGCCCATCTTTGCATGAAATGTTCCCTTGGTATCTCTAATTTTCTTGAAGAGACCTCTAGTCTTTCCCATTCTTTTGTTTTCCTTTATTTCTTTGCACTGATCGCTGAGGAAGGCTTTCTTATCTCTCCTTGTTATTCTTTGGAACTCTGCATTCAAATGGGAATATCTTTCCTTTTCTCCTTTGCTTTTCACTTCTCTTCTTTTCACAGTTATTTATAAGGCCTCCTCAGACAGCCATTTTGCTTTTTTGCATTTCTTTTCCATGGGGATGGTCTTGATCCCTGTCTCCTGTACAATGTCATGAACCTCTAAAGTGTTAAAAGCCTAGGCTGCATCTATAATTAACAGGCCTTTGGATTGGAGGAAGAATTCTCATCCATCCTCCATTTGCGGAATGAAGACACTGAGCAGGACAGACAGGCTTCCCTCTACAGAAGCTGGAGCCTTTGGAGCCTGCCTCTGTGGGAGGTGGAGGGCTGCCCTGTCCTGGGCCGGGGGAGGGGGTGTTGGGAGTGGGCTCTGCAAGTGTAATGGGGATAGGTAACAATACAAGAAACACCCAGATATCAACTTCCAGGTGTTGAGAAAGAACAAGTGTCTTAGTTTGGCAGGTGGCCTTTCCTCAAGGTCAAGGGCCATGTCCTCTGGATGCTCTGTGCTTAGGTGGTGAGCGTGCTGTCAATAGGAGTGAGCAAGGGCAGCATAGGCTACCCCAGAGTTTCACCACATCTGGGCTCTTCACATACTGTGCTGAAACAAGAGCCAGGAGATTCGAGTTCCAAAGCCATCCCTCCCAGCATTGGCTGTATGGCCTTGGGCAAGTCGCTTTCCCTCCCTTGGCCTCAGTTTCCTCATGTGTAAAACAAGGCAGCCAAACCAAGTATTTGCAACATCTTTTTCCAGTTCTGGCACAAGGAGCTATCACCCCACTGAGAATCTAGATGTGAATACAATGAGATCCTGGCTCCCTGAGCTTACAGCCCAGGGCAGAGGCAGGATATGTGACCAATCCCAGGCCATGCATTAGCAGCATTGGTGGCCACCCAGCCAGTGTGATTCTTAGATTCCAGGAGGGCTCCCTACTCTGGGCCTGCATTCCCATCATTCCTCACTTCTTCAGGTTAAGACCCCTCTGCAGGCAAGAAGATGCTCAGGGAGCAGAGCTGCAGGGCTTAGAGATGATCCAGCCACTGGTTCCCAACTAGACACGTACAGAAGCTGCAGCAGGTTGCCAGGAGCAATTCTGAACATTTAACAAAGCCTACAGGCAATTTTCCATTACCTAGGATGAAGCTCACTAAAACACTAAAACCTAAAAAGGTTTTTCTTCTGCTATTAATTAGAATTAAATTAACTCTATGTGATCTTCCAGGTTAGCGTGTTCTAATCAGAAGATTGATTGTGGGTGACATCATAGGAATTTCTAGGTCATGGTTGGTGGACAAGATGCTGCCACCAGCATCAGACAGCATGTGGTCACTGGCCAAATTGCACCTGTTCAGTACGTGACTGGCCTTGGACACCAGCGCGTGGTGACAGCAGTGTCTCTCAAATTGAGAGAGCTTTGCAGACAGGGGATGCTAACCAGGCTTCTTGATGGTGAAAAGTTGGGGAGACTGACTGATTTCAACAGCTGCCTATAATTGATAAAGAAACCAAGACCTGTATGTTATCTAGTGCGAACATGAGTCAATCAGAACGGAAGATTGTTTTCTAGCAGTAAACGTGCTTAGTTGCTCAGTTGTGTCCGACTCTTTGTGACCCCATGGGCTATAGCCCGCCAGGCTCCTCTGTTAATGGGATTCTCCAGGCAAGAATACTGGAGTGGGTAGCCATTCCTTTCTCCAGGGGATCTTCCTGACCAAGGGATCGAACCTGGGTCTCCTGCATTGCAGGTGGATTCTTTACCATCTGAACCACCAGGGAAGCCCCTCCACCAGTAAGGTCTATAGGAACTCTGGATGAAGATTTTGGGGAACAACTTGAATAAAGGCCTTAGGGTACTCCTGGCTGAGGAAGTGAGCAAAGGTGCTAGGCGATGTGAAGCATGTGAGATGCCAAATGCAAAACCCCCCTACTTTCTTGGGTTCTTGTCCTGTCCTTTTTCCCAGAAGGTGAAAAGATCAACAGATGTGGATTCAAGGCTGGTCTGGGCCAGGCACTGGGCTGGGGAAGATGTGGTAGATAAATCCCAGCTCTGCCTCATGGGCCTACTCTGACTTTCAGTCTCTTTCTCACGAAGGTGATGAATCTGATCATCTCTAAGATCCCACTCAGCTTGGAGGGTCTTGTCTTCCTGAGTGGATGCACTCGAGGCCAGCAGGGTAATTTTCTGGCTGTATGTCTGACCCTCAGCCTGGCCAAGGAGGGTTTGGGCAGGAAGTGGCAGAGTGGGACATGAAACCACAGACCAGGATCTGGCCTGGCCTTCTGTTTTTGCACAAGAGCCCCCAGGGAGGCCCAGAGTTGGTGTGGCAGCACGGGACTCATCCTTAGACCAGGCAACATTCTGCTTCCTGTGTGTGATGGGAGCCACAGAACCCCGGCCCACCAGGGCCTCTCACTCATTTGTCCAACAGTATTTATAGAATACTTCCACTCCATGCCAGAGACTGAGATGGGAATCCTGGGGCAGCCAGGACAGATAAGATCCCTCTTATCACAAAGCTTCTAGTCTAACTGGGGGAGACAGTAAATAAGTGGGCAAATAAATGCATCCAAATGCAAGCATGAGTGTGCCTGTGTAGACACTGCCTGGGAGCTGCCCACGGGCAGAGACCAGGTCACAGGCTCCTGTGTGTCCCTGGAGCCCACTCCCAGGGCTGGCTCAGAATTGACCCCCACTCAGCAAACATTTATTGAATTGCTTGGCATGAGAAAGGAAGCATATGGAGAGTGCCCAGTCCTTCTGGTTCTGTCCATGGTAGAAGCCAGCATGTACACACAGACATCTCATTTCAATTAAACAACGGTTATCGAGGGCCCATTATACACCAGAAGGACCCCAAGCTCTGAGAATCTAGATGAGAGTACAGTGAGATCCTGCTCCCTGAGCTCATAACCCAGGGCAGACGCAGGTGTTAAGAGCTAACCAGGTGCCACCTGAGTGTGCTAGGATGGTGGTGGCTGTGTGTGCGCCCAGTTCCTACCAGGGCAGCACAGGTGGGCTGGGGAGGGAACACACAGGAGGGAAGGATGAGGAAGGAGCCACAGTTTTATACCCAAATCCACACAGATGGATAAATAGACACCCTCAGAGACAAACGCACACCGAAACTCACAGGTGTGTACACTGACTGCCTAAGCATGCATGCATACTAAGTCGCTTCAGTCATATCCTACTCTGTGCAACTCCATGGACTGTAGCCTGTCAGGCTCCCCTGTCCATGGGATTTTCCAGGAAAGAATCCTGGAGTGGGTAGCAATTTACTTCTCCAGAAGATTTCCCAACCCAAGGATTGAAACTGCATCCCTTACATCTAACCTGCATTGGTAGGCGGGTTCTTTACCACCAGCCCCACCTGGGAAAACTGGGAAATGCCTAAGCAGGTATAGACATAAATAATGACCCCTGTAGGCTCAGGTGCCACACAGGCCATCATGATTAAGGCCTGTTAGCAGTGCTCCAAACTGGGGAGATAAATGTGTTAAGAGAATGGCCTATTGCAGGAGGGTGTGGCAATGGGCACCCTGAGAATCGCCAGACCTTGGCCAGGGGATACCTTGAGGTAGGTGGAGCTATTAGCCTAAAACTGAGAAGTTAGGTTGATTATTGGCTTACTGTGCATGTCCATCACCAGAGACAGCCAATCAATTATATGCCAGGCCTGCCCCTGCAGATCAGAGGACAGAAAGTAGGGAATGTGATAAAAAGTTTCCCTGTTAGTATTTGTGATTATTGAGGAGTTTGAACCTGGTTGGGTCAGGGCAGTGAGGTGGAGGAGGAGGGAGCTGTACCAGGCTCACATTCCTTCAGGGCAGAACTGTGTACTTCAGAAACTGCCCGCTTCCCCATTTGGGTTGTTTTGCTATTCAGAGCTAACAAATGGGAAGTTTTTGGCACTAACAGCTTGGAGCACACGGTAGCCCCTCAGTGAGTGATCATTTCATCCCCCAAAACCGTGGTAAAAGTTCGGGCCTATTCCTGTGGTAAGGGGAACCAGGAAGACAGCCTGGAGGAGGTGGCAGGAAGGTGAAACTGGGGACATAAGGTCACGTGCCCCCTGTGAACACCAGCTCTCCTCTCCTACACAGGACCGGCATTTGTTCATCAAGTGAGAGATGGAGCCCTCTACCAGAGCTGCCTTCTGCTGAAACCTTAGAGGGTTCTGTGTATTCATTTCATAAGAGATACTATTTCTTTGTAGTAATGATAGATTTTAGTGTGCTTTCTACTGCCAGTCCCTCTTCTACCTGCTTCATGTGCTGTTGTTCAGTCACTAACTTATGTCCAACTCTTTGCGACCTCATGGGCTGCAGCACATCAGGCTTCCCTGTCCTTTAACATCTCCTGAAGTTTGCTCAAACTCATATTCATTGAGTCGGTGATGCCATCAAACCATTTAATCTTCTGTTGCCCCCTTCTCCTGTCCTCAGTCTCTTCCAGCATCAGGGTCTTTCCCAGTGAGTTGGCTCTTTGCATCAGGTGGCCAAGTATTGGAGTTTCAGCTTTAGCATCAGTCCTTCCAATGAATATTCAGGGTTGATTTTCTTTAGGGTGACCTGGTTTGACCTCCTTGCAGCACAAGGGATTCTCAAAGAGTCTTCTCCAACACCACAGTTCAAAAGCATCAGTACTTTGGTGCTCAGCCTTCTTTATGGTCCAACTCTCACATCTGTACATGTGGAGACTACTGGAAAAACTATAGCTTCATGTATAATAACTAATTTAATCCTCTTAACAACACTATGAAGTAGGGACATTATTATTCCCATTTGACAGATGAAGGAACTGAGTCCCCAGGAGGTTCAGTAAATTGCTTAAGGTCAGGCAGTGAGTCAGTGGTGGCAGCAGGATGGCACTAGAGTCCATTCTCTAACCCCTGGGCTCTGCCACTTTTGTGGAAAGATCTGGTTCTTCCTTCTTCACCCCTCACTGATGCACCATGGAGCCCTGGGTAAGCCCCTGTCCCTCTCTGTCTCCCTTTCCTTCTCTGGGAAGCAGAAAGTCTGCTCGCCTGGTGACTTCCCAGGGCTGTTGTAAAGCCAGGCTGACTGTCCATATCCCTGTACAGGCTGCTCTGGAGAAAATGGGACCTGGTGCAGCCTTCTGGGGAGCAGATATTCTGAGCTGGGTGCTCTGCATCTTGCCCCCTGGAGCAGGGCAGTGTGGACAGTCCTCAGCCCCACCAACAGATCCACAGTTGGACTCACAGGCCCCTTGAAACCTCCTCAGAGGACAGGGATTGGGGACACTAATGAGGATGCCAGGAGAGAAACCCTTTCCTCTTAAAGTAAACTCATGCAGAGAAAATCATAAAGTGAGCATGCAATTTATACCCTGGCCAAGGCCCTCAGAGCTTAAACATATTCTTCTGGGCTATTTATAGTCCTGGAGAAATTAGACTTTTTCAGGGTAATGGGAGCACTAGTAGATTACAGCTGGTCAGTATCGGCCAAAGACTGGCCTGGGAAAGAGTGGGAACCATGGAACCTTCTGGTGCAGGACTCCACACTTCCCTGTCTCTCCTCCCTGACCCAGCCTGGGCAGGTGGGAGCAGAGAGAAGGGCTAGAGAGGAGCCTCTTCACCAAGGGCCAAATAAGATCTCTCTGTGACCTGAATGGGGATGAGGCCAACTGCCTGGGACCCTTAGAGTTGAGAAGGCTATCATTTCACAAATGCGGGAAGTGAGGCTCAGAGAGGGGCAGTAACCTATCGAATGTCACACAGCTAGTGGGGCCCAGGTGAGCTCTGGTATCCTGGCCCATGCATCAGCATTCCCACAGTAAACCTCAACACGAGACCTGAGAAGTTAGCTGGAGACACTCCTTATGGGGAGACAGTGGGAATTCAGCATCCCAGTATGCGCACCAGAGCAGACATCCCCAACAAGGGTTCCTGAGTAGGGAAGGTGTGTCCTGAGGACTCCGAGAGCCCAGAGTCCCTTCCTTAGCATTCAAAGCTACCAGTGTCCCCTTTTAAAAAATATATTTATTTGACTGCACCTGATCTTAGTTGTGGCATGTGGGATCTAGTTCCCTGACCAGAGATCGAACCTGGGCCCCTGCATTGGGAGCACAGAGTCTTAACTCCTGGACCACTAGGGAAGTCCCCCAACACACTTTTGAAATATCTCCCTTGCCCCTCCTTACAACAAACTCCCCCCTCCTGCTACCCCTAGAACATTCCCAGTTCCCATACTCCTCTGCACTCTTGTTCATACCCTTCCCACCTACACTGCCTTTACCCCACTTCCTCTGATTAACTGAATTCTTCCACCCCTCAAAGCCTCTGAAGTCCCCATTCTTGGTAGCCCTGTGATTTGCCCTCACTCTGAATGCCTTACTAGAGCTAACAGCCCACCCAAGGAGGTCTGGTGCAGTGGACCCTGTAGGGTGTCACCCAGATACACGATTCAGGGTGAAGGCATGAAGTTTCCTCCCAACTGCAGGAAACTTAGTAGCTCCCAGATGAGTCTCTCTGCAGAAATTGCCTTTGTCAAAGACCACAGATTCCCCTGAAGTCAAGCCCTCTTCCCCGGGGCAGTGGATACCAATGATTGGTCAGGGGTATGGAGCCTCTCTCTCCCTTTCCCCTGGCAGGACTGTTCTAAGGGCCAGCCAGCTCCAGAGCTTCCTAGCAGATCAGCTGAGGCTATTGTTGCAACTGCACCAGAGTTCAATTTCCATCTGAACTTCCTGCTTCCCTTTCCCCTCATAGGGGTTGTTCTCAAGAGCCCACTAGTCTCCATTTCAGAGAATGTTTTCCAAGGAAACTGGTTTGCAACACTAAAAACAGAATGGTTAAGCAGCCAGCCTGGGTTCAAATAGAGATCAAGCATAGTTAGCTCCATGACCTGGAATGATGCTGAGGCTCTAGTTCCTATCTCTTGAGGATACTGTGAAGATTAAATGAAATGATAGTACCTGATATTGAGAAAGTGCTTAATACACATTAGCTGTTATTATTTACATTTAACTTCTTTGAGGTTTGGGTAAATGAAAATAGGATATTGTTATTTGCCTCAGGGGGTTCCTGGTAAGAATCAAACAAGTTTGAGAAGCAAAGGGTTACATTTTGTGCCCGTGTGACCTAATAGAGGTTCAGGGGTCAAATTCCTTGAGGGCTTTGCCCATTTTAGAGCTGTGGTCTGGAGGCCTGACCCCTCCCCCAACTGGTGAGAATCATTGTATTGCTTTCCTATCACTGCTGTAGCAAATTAGCACATTAGTGTCTTCAAACAAAACAAGTGTGCTATCTTAATATTTCTGTAGGTTGGAAGTATGGTATTGGTCTCACAGGACTAAAGTCAAGGTGTCATCTGGCTGTATTCCTTTCTGGTGGCTCTAGGGGGCAATCTGTTTTCTGCTCACTTGGATTTTTGGCAAAATTCAGTCCCTAGGGTTGTTGGACTGAGGTCCCCATTTTCTTGCTAGTTGTAAAATGAAACCTCTGGCTTCTAGTGTGTGTGTGTGTGTGTGTGTGCGTGCGCGCGCGCGTGCACTCAGTTGCTCAGTCACGTCTGACTCTTTGTGACCCTATGGACTATAGCTTGCCGGTTTCTCTGTCCATGGAATTTTCCAGGCAAGAATACTGGCTTCTGTAGACCACTACATTCCTTGGCTTGTGGCCCCATTCTTCTGTCTTCAAAGTCAATGCAGTCAGGTGGAGGAGTTCTCAAGGCTATCTTTTTAGTTATCTTCTACTCTTAAGGACTTACATGATCAATTTGGGCCACCCTAGCTAATCAAAGACACTCTCCATCTCAAAGGCCTTAATCATGACTGCAAAGTCCCTTTTGCCATGTAAGGTAACATATTCACAGGTTTCAGGAATTAGAACATGGAGAGGGGGGCAGGGGGGAGGCATTATTCTACCTACCATAGCCACTCATCATGGGGTACCTTCTGACCCAAAATCTCCTTCCTCCTTTTCCAGGGGGAGGTCTGTGCAGTTCCCTGTGCAGCAGGGACCTATGGCTCCAACTGCTCATCTGTCTGTAGCTGTAACAACGGTGGTACCTGCTCCCCAGTTGATGGCTCCTGCACCTGCAAGGAGGGTAATCTGCCTGCTTTCCCATCCCATCCCATCAGATATGCACATAGAAGTTGCCCAGGTGGGCTGCCAGCTGCCCACCTACCCACATGCAGAGTCAGGGAGCCTGTATGTCAGGTTCCAGCCAAGGAGACTCATGCCCGGGACTTCAACAGCAGGAATGTAATAAAAGGGATTCGTTACCAGGGTGTTAGAAGAGCTGAAGAGAGATGCAAGGGTATGTGAGCAATGCAGAAATTAGTAGTTTCTCTCACAGTTGCTACCACTTCTAGGGTGAGAGGGACAAAGGGAGAAAGTGGAGTTCCCAGAGTCTGTGAGTGGGGGCCACCTGGTAGGGACTGAGACAGGGGCAGAGGGGCTGCAAAATGGTGCTGGAGTACTGAGACAGCCACCCCCAGAGGCCCTGCTCACAGCAGAGAAAGAAGAGAAGATACCTGTGCCTCTCCTGCTCCCACCCTCCCATTACTGGCCAGGTCTCCCGCTGGCAAGCCCACCTGAGAGCAGCTGCAGGGGTCAGCCCCCTGTGACACAGAACAGGGGAAGGGGAGAAATGGATCTGAGGGCAGACAGGCCAGTAACCAGCCTCAGAATGGGAAACCAGCCTGTTCCCAAGCACAGGGCCCTGAGATAAGCTTCCTGAGTCCACTCTGGGCACAGAGAGGACCCCCACCTCCATTGATGCCCTGTCCAGGTGGGATCATCCACCTATAGCAAGAACAGGGAGAACCAGCAGGCAGGAGAGCTAGCTTCTAGCCCCTGCTCTCTCAACAGCCATGCTGTCATTCCGAGTGGACTCAGAATGTGGGATGTGTGCTCTAACCCAGCTACCAGAGAAGGGGTGGTTTGGGTGCATTGTCTTGTACAGAGCTGGGGGAAGTGGGCAGAAAACTGTGCTGACATGTGACAGAGAGGTGACAGCCTTGTTCCTTCCCCTCAGGATGGCAGGGCCTCGACTGTACCCTGCCGTGTCCCAGCGGGACATGGGGCCTGAACTGCAATGAGAGCTGCATCTGTGCCAATGGGGCAGCCTGCAGCCCCACAGATGGCTCCTGCTCCTGCACCCCCGGCTGGCTGGGGGACACCTGTGAACTGCCCTGCCCGGTGAGTGTGGAGTGGGGAAGGATGGGGGGTGACCCAGCAGCCCCTCAGACCTTTTCCCTGTGGTTATTTTGTCCACAAAAGTACAGAGAAGAGCACTGGACCAGGTGATAGAACACCCGGATTTAGATCTCAGCCCCAGTTCTAACCTCTCTCTCCTACTTTCGGCCTCAGCCCTCTCATCTGTAAAATGGTAGATACTGGACAGATATGGTGATGTGGAGGGTGTTCTTGGTAACCATTATTGACTCTGGCAAAGTTAGCCTGAGCCCAGATGCAACTCCAGAATCCTTCATGACACAGCGCTACAGGATAGCCCTTACTAATCCATCAGATTTGCCATTCCTTGATAATGTCCAAGTTTCTTTCTAACTCCAACAGCCTATAATTTTATGATCAAGGTGAAGGAGGACTAAACCAAGCATTATCCAGCAATAACCACCTAGACTTACTCCCTGGATCTTAGTCTATGATACAAATAAGTTAAACTAACTGATGGTCTACTGAATGAGTCCTACAGTCCTGGGTTCCAATCCTGGCTTTGCTTCATCCTAGCTATGTTTCCTGGAGCATGTTACTTCACCTCATCTTTAAATTTTGAATATAATGAAACCATCTCATAGAGTTGTTGTGAAGATTAAGAGAGATGAGTTAAATAAGACTCTTGATAGCTAATGTTTGAGCACACAACAAACATCGATTGCCACCTTCTTACCCAGTAACAAAGAATAAATCATAATCATTCTTTATATGTGATCAATGTTCTAAAATTGGCAAAGTGTGTTTTCATTTCCAATGTTAATTATCATTATAGCTCTCTGAGAAGTAGGAAAGGACTATCACTTCCCTCCTTCCAAACTGCATACCCCTGCTAATGCAGTGAAGAAAATTTTTGGAGTGACTTCATTGAATCCCCAGTTATAAAAATGTACCTTCACTTTGCCCCGGCCCCAGCTTCTCTGCATCCTTGTTGGGTAGCGGCTCAGTTTGTCATCAAAATCCCACAGAAGTGTGAGAACCTCTGGGGGTCTAGATCTCACCATTTCTGTCTCCACAGGATGGCACATTTGGGCTGAACTGTAGTGAACGCTGTGACTGCAGCCATGCCGATGGCTGTGACCCCATCACAGGCCACTGCTGCTGCCTGGCCGGATGGACAGGTAACCCCCTTGACCGCGCCACCACCCAGGTCCTGGGAAACTGAGCTTTTGGTATTCTCCTGCCTTCTCTTGACTTTTCTTTCTTTTCTCCTTCACTTTCTCTTCTTATTTCCTAGGTATGCATCTTTCCTTTATCTCCTCTGGGCTTCAGTTCTCCATTCCATTCAAATTAACAAACATTAATTGAACACCTATTATGTACAGGCTCTTTTCTAAGGGCTGGGGACAAACCAGTTTTTAAAAAGTCAGACCAAAGTGTAGGTGCTCAGTCTGTGCTTACAGAGGATATGGTGAAGACAGACAAGAAACTTTCACCTTCGCCCAGGCTTAGACTCCTGGTCCCTACATGTGTCCTGGCACCCCCTAAATATACTTCAAATCCATCCATTTTTCACAAGCCACTGTCACTATGCTTGTACACTGAGTACTATCTCTCACCCAGCACTGCCTTGGCCTCCTTTTTGTCTCTGGACCTCCCCTTTTGTCCAGCTGCACCTACTCTGAACATGTGACCAGATCTGTTCACATCACATTGAGGCTCAGAATGCCTCAATGGCATCCCATGGCATTTATCCAAACACCTTACAGTGACCTGGGGTGCACGTGGTCTGGCCCTCCCCAACTCCTCCACCTCTCTTATGCCTCCTCCCATCACTCACTTTAATTCAGCCACATGGGCCACCGGCCTCCCTGACTTCAGGCATCAAATGTGCATTCCCTCTGCCTGGATCACTCTTTCTCCTTCTCTTTACCTGATAATACCCTCTCATCCATCATATTTCGACTTAAAGATGACTTCCTATGGGAAGGCTCTCTCCTTGGATACTACCACCTCCCCAACCTGGCCAAGATTATGAAAGAACGCCTTTAATTAATTCTCAGAAAACCCTACAGAATTTTAATTCTCAAAATATCCAAGAGCAGTCCTTACTTCAATTGTCACTGAACTCTTGATTTGAGTAGCTATTTGTTTATTATCTGCCTTCCACATTGACCATCAGTTCTGTGCAGGCAGGGACCAATCCACCTTTGTTCACCACTGTATCCAGTGACTGTCACACACTGAGAAAAGGTTAAGGACACAGAGCTGGAGCCAGGCCACCTTGGGCAAGTCCTTTAACCTCTAGGGCCTGAATCTTCCATCCATAAGATGCAGATAATAATAATCCTTATAACTACGGGCGGGAGTTGGTGATGGACAGGGAGGCCTGGCATGCTGAAGTTCATGGGGTCGCAAAGAGTCAGACATGACTGAGCGACTGATAAACTGATAACTACAGGGTCATTTGGAAGTTTAGATGAGTAAATACCTGTAAGTGCTAACAGTACCTGGCACAATAGTAGGTATTCAGTAAGTATAAGCCACAAACACAATGTTAATAACATGCTGCATGAATGAACCCACTGGCCATTCCCAAAGTGGTGGACAGCAAGGAGTGAAAAATATAGGCATTGCTGGCAGGGTATGTCCTCAGATAAGAATTCATATCAGGCTGCTCAGCAACCTCTGTTCTCCACAAGCAGAAAGTCAAGGACTGGGGGCATTGCTTCCTCTGTAACATCTTCAATCTGACCCCCTTGTCCTGCCCTTTAGTACAAAGCTGGACTCCACCCTGGTTACCGACACCCTACACTCTTGGTTGGAGTCAAACAGAAATCCACTTTAATTTTTCATTGCCTTAATTTTGAGTGAACCGATAAGATTTTAATGACATCTGGTGCTTAAAAATTCTGTCTTTGATGGACAACCTTTCAGCAAGGTCT
Source organism: Okapia johnstoni (assembly GCA_024291935.2). NCBI lineage: Eukaryota > Metazoa > Chordata > Mammalia > Artiodactyla > Giraffidae > Okapia > Okapia johnstoni. The sequence goes on from CM044307.1 coordinate 80,921,158, forward strand.
CTGCTGTTCTAAAGCTAATTTCCCCAAACATGGTCCTGAAGTCATTTCAAAGGAGCAATTGATGTTCTGAAATTTGTTCAAGCAGAAGAAAACCAAGGAAAGATAGGGAGAGCTTGGGGTACAGGCCCCAGCCTTCTACTCAGCGAACCCTCCCCACCTACCCCTGACCACCTAGGCCCTGGCATACTGCTTGTCCCTTGATTCAACATTTTTTAAAAATTATTATCATTTTGGCTGCACTGGGTCTTCGTTGCTGTGTGTGGACTCTTCTTCACGGTGTGTGAACTCTTTGTTGCAGCACAGGTTTTCTCTAGTTGTGACGCGTGGGCTTAGTTGCCCTGCAGCAAGTGGGATCTTAGTTCCCCGACCAGGGGCCAAATCTCCCACATCCCCTGCATTGGAAGGTGGGTTCCTAACGCTGGACCACCAGGGAAGTTCCTCAACACTTGTTTTTCTTTGCTTTAAGCAAGTGCGTGTCTTCTCCCCTTACCCCCAATTAGCCACAGGTTTCTTGACTGGCATGATGTCTAATTCACCTTGCCCTGCACATAGTAGTTGTTTATTCAGTGTTTATTGAAGTAAGTTGAAAGAAACTGGCCTGTAACCATATATGGATTTTCTCCTTGAAGTGAGGAGACCTTGATGATGATCTGCTCCCATCTCCTCCTGCTACACAGGAGGAAAAGGAGCTGTCCAAGGTCTCAGGACATTACTGCCAACAGGAGGCACAGGATTGCACTGTAAAGGGGAACATTTCTTCATTCAACGAGCATTTATTGACCCAAACCATCACCAAGTCTTTATTTGGCAGCTACCATGTGGCTGGCCCCGAACTAGGCCCAGGAGTAGATGGCAGAATTCAATAATAGTAATAGACCCTGGGCACCTGTTGTGTGCCAGACACTGTCCTGGGTTATAGAGATGCAGAAATGATGATGATGGCTTCCCTGCCTATTGGGAGGACCTGGATAAAGAGAGTCAGAAGTGTCAATAAACCATGATCCCTGTCTTCCCAGGGGACATACATGAAATATTCAAATGATAGGTAGGGACAAAGCTGTATGCCGCTATCAAATATATGCTTGAATCCCTGGGCAGACATCCAGGAAGGCTTCCTGGATGAGGAGGACCTAAAATAGTCCATGAAGAATGTGGGCTGCTGAGTTCCTGCTGGCCTTGTGATATGAACTAGAGGTCACAATACATGGATCCTTAGTCTAGCTGCACCTACTAATATAGATGTGTAGAGAGCCCCGAAAAAATAAAACAGGGAAATTCTCTAAGGTAAAAAGGAGAGGGACCCCAAAGGGGATTATTATCCCCAGACAGGGCCTAGAGAAGGCATGCTTCTTCAGAAGCTGTAGTTCTGAGAGAGAGCCTCCCTTTAGGCCAAGGCCAGCCGCTCTGACCGCACCAGTGCAACTGACCTTTAGATTCTTCTCTCCACTTAGGTGCCAATATCTGATGTTCCAAGGAGGTCTTAAGACATAAAAGAACCTCAAACAAGAGCCTCACCTACAGCACCAGACCTAGACTAGAATAACTGGCAGACCCTAGAACCCAGTGGGCCCTTGCAGCCGTCTGCAATCTGAGCATAATCACCTTACACCTATGATTCTTAATCTCCAAAAAAAAGAGGATACATTTTTGACATGAAAACATTTTGAGGATCCCAGACAGGAGAGTAGCTATATTTCTAATGTCTACTGATTTGGGGAAAACATGAGAGTGACAGCTGCCATGAATTTAGGGGTACTTTTGCATGCATTGTTTTATTAGTCACAGTAATATCAGCTCATAGTTTTAGGAAAGAGCTGTATCTGCATGTGATGCATGTGCCTTGGGCAGCCTAACAAACAGTGCTTGATGCACAGGTGGGATCGGAGGCCCCTATCCGATAGTGGAACTCCGCGTTACCCAGTGTGCCTCCGGAGAGCAGCAGGGCCCCTCAGCCTGCAGTCCGAACCTCACATTTTCAACATCCACAGGCACAAGAATTCCTTGGGGCAGATCACGGCTTTTGGTTTTGGGGGTTTTTTTTCTTTTAATATTTATTTATTTTTAATTGATTGATGATTGCTTTACAATATTGGTTTGATTTCTGTCATACATCAACATGCATTAACCATAGGTGTACATATGTCCCCTCCCTCTTGAATCTCCCTCCCACCTCCCACCCATCCCCACCCCTCTAGGTTATTACAGAGCCCCAGTTTGAGTTCCCTGAGTCATATGGCAAATTCCCATTGGCTATCTGTTTACATATGTTAGTGTATATGCATCCATGCTACTCTCTCCATTTATCTCAAACAGCTTTGTGTTTTTTCCTGCCCCAGGCTCCCCTTCAGTCCATTCATGCTATCTGCCACCTCTTGTGAAACCTGATACTCCACTGGGAGAGACCTCCATTGTGGAGTGAAATGTGACCACCGGATTCTCATTGGGGAAAGATGGCATTTCCTGGGAGAATCTCCCCCCACCCCCTTCCCTCCATTATTCAGTCTCAGTTGTGTCCAACTCTTTGCGACCCCATGCCAGGTTTCCCTGTCCTTCACTGTCTCCCAGAGTTTACTCAAACTCATGTTCATTGAGTTGGTGATGCCGTCCAACCATTTCATCCTCTGTCGCCCCCTTCTCCTTCTGGAACCCTCAACCTTTCCCAGCAGCAAGGTCCCCCCATACAGAGGCCAGTTTTCTGCAGAGTGGCATCAGAAGCCCCCACCCTGCTGTAGAATTGAGCTGTCACAGGAGGCAAGCCCAGGGAGGGATAGGGAGCGGGGCTGGAGGGGAGTAAAGCCAGTTGATCCCTCTCCCCGACTCTGCCTCTGTTCTGCCCCCTCCCCTTTCCTGCCAGCCCAGGTGGGCTTGTACATTCCAGCCTGCCTCTAAACTGGTCCCACCGCTCTCCTGCTGCTGCTAGGGCCGACTCTGCTCACTGAGCCTGAATGTCTTCCTCCCACTTTCTTTCTCTTTCTCATGATCCCTGTCCTTATAACAAGGCAGACATGATTTTTAAACTAATTCTGCTCCTCTCTGAGCCTCTGATATTCACCTTCCAAAGCCAAGATGGTCTCCGGGGCCCCCACGGTCCATTCACCTTATGCATGTCGGACTGGCAGCCTTTCTGCCTGGGAGGAAGCCCCACCGCAGAGCTGCGCATCCAGCCTCAGGCCTTTTAAAATTCCTGCTCAGCCTGCAGGCTGTAATCACCCCCAACACATATTTCCTTTTTCTCAACTCAAAAAGATTGTGTAGGCCTTGTTCTTCTTTCTTTCTGACAGATTCCATCCATTCCCCCTTAGGCCACAGTTTGTCAAACTGAAGGTCATTAAATCAATTTGTTGGGTCACAACTAGCTTTTTATTTTTTTTTCTTAATGAAATAGAATACATCATAGTGCAGAGAAAACATCAGATTGCATCATACTCAGTGCAAATGTCATTTGCAGAGCACTGGTTTCTATTATTCATATGTATGCACATTTGATATAAAATACATATTACACTGAGGACTGTGGTGAAAAGAATCTGAAAAGAGCCTCCCACTCCCTGGGCCACTGCCCAGGGGCTGGTTGGCTGGGGCCCTGCAAGGACCAATGGCTCCTGGGCTAACATGGGTGAGCATGTAACTCACTCCTAGCTCATGTAGCCCCCCCATCATGGCACTTACTTGCTCTACTAACCTTTGTTGTTCAGTTGCTCAGTTGTGTCTGACTCTTTGTGACCCCATGGTCTGCAGCACGTCACTAACCTTGGATTTCAAGTAAGATGTCAAGGAAAAAGGAGGCCTTCCATGATCTGATCCCTTCTGATTGCCACAACCTCATCTCTTGCTGTATCCCATCGTGTACTTTATGCTCCAACACACTATGCTATATTATCCTTCAAGGCATGATTCTCTCTCTTGCCTCCTGCTCTTTGCACATAGGATTTCCTTTACCTGGTCAATTCCTACTTGGTCTTTAGGACTTATAGTTCAGTCATTTGCCTCTTCCTAGAAGCCCTCCCTGACCAGCCAAGCCTCTCTGTTTTTTTCCTCCACATTTCCAGATGTGCTTGCCTCTCCACCCCACACCCCCACAGCCCTCTCTTACTGCATAGTGCACCCTCCCCATCATTCTTCCTTTCACCCCTCACCCCTTACCACTGACCCGAGTCTGTCTCTGGCCCACAGGCATCCACTGTGACAGCACGTGTCCACCTGGACGCTGGGGCCCCAACTGCTCTGTGTCCTGCAGCTGCGAGAATGGTGGTTCCTGCTCCCCAGAGGATGGGAGCTGCGAGTGTGCCCCGGGCTTCCGAGGACCCCTATGCCAGAGAGGTAAGCTGACCTCCACCCCACAGATCTTGGACAGCTCTTCCTCCCTACTCCTTCCCAGCTGGAGAGAGGCTGGGCTTACAGAGTTGGACCCCATCAAATCCCTCCCTCTAATCCCCTTTCTCCCAGCCTTAACTTTTCTGTCCCCAAGTTCAGGGCCCAGCCTGACTCCTCTGTAGAAATAGGACCACCCCCACTCCTCTCTCTAGAAAGGAACAGGCCCTCTGAGGTGTGGGTGGATGCGACTCTCCCCATACTGTTGAGAAGCCTCTCTTCATCACTGTGGGGGACTGGACAGGTACCAAGGCTGGCTGGTGCCCCTTGAGCTGCTGACCACCATCTCCCCTTCACCCCCAGTCTGTGCCCCTGGGTTCTATGGCCATGGCTGCACCCAGCCGTGTCCCCTCTGCGTGCACAGCAGCGGGCCCTGCCACCACGTCAGCGGCATCTGCGAGTGCCTCCCCGGATTCTCTGGAGTCCTTTGCAATCAAGGTACTCTCTCCAGGGGTGGGGAGGTGGCGGGGGTGGGCAGGCAGGGAGATGAGGAGTCCTGGGAGGCGAGTAGAAGAAAAGAAAGGTTTGGGATTCTCATCAGGCTCTGTGGACGCAGCTCCTCGGCTCTTCAGGGTTTGTTGTTGTTCAGTCGCTAAGTCATGTCCGACTCTTTGTGACCCTATGGACTGCAGCACGCCCGGCATCCCTGTCCTTCACTGTCTCCCAGAGTTTGCTCAAATTAATGTCCGTTGAGTTGGTGATGCTATCCAACCATTTCATTCTCTGCCATCCTCTTCTCCTTTTGCCTTCAATCTTTCCCAGCATCAGGGTGTTTTTCAGTGAGTTGGCTTTTGGGGGCTTAGTTACCTTAATAAGAATTGGACATCACGGGCCATGAGAAAAAGCCATTATACAATTGAAGGAACAGGCTCAGAGAGGGTAAAAGACTTCTCCATGGTCTCACAGCTAGCAAGCAGCAGAGGTGAGAATCAAATTGAGAATCAAATTCTGACTCCAAAGCCCAGTCTAAACAGATGAAAAATGAAACGAGCATACCTGAGGTCCACATATGAAGTGGCCCCAAATGGCTTGTGCTGCATGTCAAGTGGGAAAGGCAGAGAAGGCTGTGGGAGCTCAGAGGAGATGGTTCTGGCTTCGCTGGAGATGGCAACTTCCCAGCCCTTCTCTCCTCGCACTCAGGCCAACATCACTAATCCCCCACTACACACTTTCATGTCTCAGCTGCAGAATTCACAGCACCCACTCCAGCAATCTCTTCCACTCATTGGGAGTTGAAAGGAGAGTTAAAGCTTATTGCACTGATCTGCTGCTAAAAAAGCCCTAATTTGTGTCATACGCAAAGTTCCATGATGTAGATATTTCCACTATGGCTGATTCAAAGGTACTAGTGATTTAACACCAGTGGTGAAATTCCTGAATATTTAACAACCAAGGTGAAGGTAGAAGCTGGCTTCGGTGCACATCATCACTTATTGCTGTCCCTGGCTTAGTTAGGCCAAGGCAGGGTGGATTTGGGGGACAGCTCTGCCCCGTGCTAGATTTCAACTGGGACTTAGCCTAAAAGACAGATGGAAGAAAGGCATTGTGGGTAGAGGCACCAACCTGGGCAAAGCACAGAGGGGTGGATCTGTGACCGTCCAGCCACAGAAGTGACAGGAGGATTCAGGGGCTGAATCCAGTGGGTGGCAAAGGGGCCTGGGAAGGTAGTCTGGGGACTCCTGAAACATTCTGAAGACAAGGATGCAGAATTTGTACTTTAACCTGTAAGGAGTGAAGAGATCTTTGTCTAAGGTAACCTTAGAGCTAAAAGCAACTTCAAGGTCATCTATGAAAGAGTTTCATCTGGCTTTTGCTTAAATACTTCTCCTTTGAGAGCTCACTGCTTCCCAGGGGACTGAACCCTTTTGAAGAATAATGACCACTGAGCTCGGCTATTTTTGTAAGTGTGTGGGCCATTAATATGTATGAGTGGGAAGTTTACTCCATGATGCTTTGAGGTCATGAAAAGTCTGGAACCCCCCAGGAAACGTATGTGACAGTTTCATTTGCTTGCATCCCTCCTAGGACAGTTTAATCATAACCTGACACATCGAGGTTTACTTATTAAACATCAGAGACCCAGCCGTCAATACAGATAGACTGGGTCTAAATTAGGACCTAAGCAGCTCGAGGAGTAACTCTCAGATCCTGCAATGTCTGATTTATCGCCCACTGGCCTAATGAGTATTTTCCACATATAGATCTAATAGAGTTTGCTATTAATGGCAACTGCCCTGGTTAAGTCTCAAACCTTGTAAAAAATTGAACTGACAGTTTCTAATGACCGGCTTTTCAGCGAGTTACAAATTACAGACACTGCTTATGCAGAATCATTAAACATAGATTAAATATAACCAGATGTTTTCTTTTCACCAGCCCCCCCACCAGCTTCCCACACCCGCTTCTCTCCACCTTTCCTCTCTTTGTCTCACTCTTGATTTGGCTAAGAAGTCAACCAATTAATGCATTAGACTGATCACATTAGCAGCTCTGTGGGTGAATTTGTCAGCCTTGTGTATGTGAGAAAGACTGTCTCGTTAGCGAAGATGAGTTGGTTTCAAGAAGGGGGTCAGTGGAGCATCTCTGGCACCCCATTCCCCATAGAGGGCCAGGACTAGGGGATGGATTCCCAAAATCAGGTACCTCCCAGAGGCTGACCTGTTTTTCAGGAAACAGGAGCGAGAGGCTGAGCTGCAAACAGGTGAGATGCATGCCATCCTCCTGGCAGTGGACCTGCCCTGGAAGGAGCTAATGTTTTTGCTAGGGAAGAGCACAGGGGCCCAAAGCAACCAAGGTTCCCACAACCATTAACTACAGCCCAAGGCCCAGCCCCATTTCAAAGATGAGGAAACAGACTTGCTCAAAGGTACTGAGCCAGTGAGTGGCAGAACTTCCTAGCTGTGGGCAAGTGACTTAATCTCTCAATGCCTCAGTTTCCTCATCTGTAGACTTAATAATAGGGAGTAATAATGAAAATGTATAATAATGAGAGTATTACAAGGTTAATTGGACTAATATTTGTGAAGCACTCTGAACAGTGGTACATGAAAGTGCCATAGCAATTGCTTATTGAATATATAAATAAAACTAGCAGCCAAAGCTTTGGCTGGAGAGCCTGGTACACCATGCTGCCTTTGTTGTTTGTCCCAGTTGCTAACAATGTCCTGGAGAGACACAGAGTGGACACAGATCCTAGGCAGTAGCTGCCCACCATCTAGTCGGGGGAGGACTGGCAACATGAGGCAGTGTGGCATAGGGAGGGTGAGGGCTGTGGGCCCAGGGAAGTCGCTTTTCTTCAAGAATCAACACTTTCCATGATTCTGTGTGGCCCAGCCAAATGAGGGCCTCGGGGATGCAAGGACTTCCTCCCTCATAACAGGGATGCAAGGAGGCCATCCTGGAGGTTGTAGGGCTGGCTGGAGCCAGGCTTCAAGGGGAGCATATCGAGTTGAGAGGAGCTCTAATGGACAGGAGTCACTGATTCCAGTTTCAGAACCCACTGGAAAGTCACTGCTCCTGAGGCCATTTGGGGAATAGTTCTTGAGTGTTTGTTGTATGTCATGCACTGTGCTGGGCACTCAGATACAACAAAGAAAAAGAGAGGCAAGTCCCCTGCCTTCACGAAGCCTGCAGTCCAGAGGGGAAAATTCTGAACTCAGCCTTTTCATAGAACCTGGTGGAAGGAGGCAATGGGGAGAAGGGGCAGCAGTTTACTTCCGCATATTCAGCCTTGAGCACCTGTTCTTCTTCCAAGTGTGGTGGGGATACAGACATGGGTGGAACCCAGGCCTGGCTGGAAATGGTTCACAAGCCACAGTAACAGAAGACCAGGGAAGAAACTAATAGAGGGTCCTAGAAGCTCAAACAGGGACATAGCCTCCCAGAACAGAGAAGGGGGTGAATATACCAGGATTAAGTTCAGCTATAATATAAAAAAACAAAATAACCAAATTGAAAATGACAAGCTTTGTTTTCCTCATCCATTAAAATAAATAAAAAGATCCATAAGTAGGTTACTAGGAAATAGTGGGGTAGCTTACAAAGGTGTCAGGGACCCAAGCTTCTTCTGTCTTGTTCTGCCATCCTTGGCATATGGTTCACCTCTAGTGTAAGGTAGCTGCTTGAGCTCCAGCCATCTTACCCACAATCTTCCTCCATAATCCACATTATTCTTCAGTAAGAGGGAGGAATGGGCAAATAAAGACATGCATTTCCACTTAGCATTGGTCAGAAGGTAGTCACACCTACCCAGCTGCGCAGGTGGCCAGAAACCCAGTAAACTCTACTTCTAAGGAAGAAGAGAACTGGTATTAAAGGACTTGTTGTCTACTATAGAGGGATCACCGGGAAGGTGGCACTGAAGATGACTCTTGTAGGCAGGGTAGGATTTCCACAACTGGGTCAGGGAAACTCTGGGAGGGAACAGTTAGAGTAAAGGCACAGACAAAGAAAGGCATGGGGTGTTATTTGGAAGATGGTGTGTGCTCCAGTGGTTCATGGTTTCTGGGTGAGGTATGTTTAAGTGCTGATCTCTAGGATCTAGGTTTTATTCTGGGGCAACAGGCAGCCACTGAGGATGTTTGAGCAGGGCACAGGAATGCAGTGAAGAAGGCTGTGCTTTAGAGAGCTCAGACTCCAGGAAGCAGGTGGAGGATGGATTTCAAGAGAAATAAGAGGTAGGTGCTTGGTGAACTGATACCTAGTACTTAAAGGAGCTTGCAGCTTGGTTGAGGAAATCAGCCCTTCTTCCAGCAACCAAAGAGTGACTCCTCCAGGAGGGGCTGGGCCCAAAATCCTGCAAGTGACTCAAAGTGTAAATATGACCGGAGCTCCATGTTGGAGAGCCCCTTATGGACTCAGGAAGGTTCTCCTGAGGGGACTGAGTGGAAGCTCAAGGAATAGGTTGTATTTGGAGAGACAGGTGGACAGGTGGACAGGGACAGACATTTGGGGCCGGCCCCCTCTCCAACTAACTGCAGACAGACTGGCCGCCCTGCATGTGTCCCTCTCCTTCTGGCTATAAACGTCCTCTGCCCTGTGGCTTTGGGATCAGTGATGCTGACCAAAGTGTGGTCATGGACAGCCAAGGGCTGCGGGCAGGCAGCAGTAGGGTGCAGAGGTGGAATTCCCAGCCTCACCACTTCTGTGGGACCTCAGCCAAGTTATTCTACCCCTATGGGCCTCAGCCCATTCCTGTCAGAGGTGGCCAGGAAGAAGGCAGCTGTGGGCACAAGAGGAGGAACTCACTGCTGTGGAAATGGGGGTGCTGAGGTAGGCAGCTCCCACCTGATCCATGACCCCACGGGGGCCACGACTGTGGCCCAGGAAAAGGGGTGTGGCTGTGGGTGGTGTGGTCTGAGTGCATGTGGGAGGGCAGGTGCCAGGCTGTCCTGTGCCCACAGTGTGTGCTGGAGGGCATTTTGGGCAGGACTGTGCCCAGCTCTGCTCCTGTGCCAACAATGGGACCTGCAGCCCCATCGATGGCTCCTGCCAATGCTTCCCTGGGTGGATCGGCAAAGACTGCTCACAGGGTAAGCTGCTGCCCCCCGGGAGTGCCCCCCAGGAAAGCCCCCAACCAAGGGCAGGCCCCAAACCTCTCTACCCCTGGTGCTTCCACCTGCCAGGGCTGAAATCTCCTTCTGCAGATAGGAGTGTTCACCTGAGTCCCATAGAGTCTCTACAGCTAACGTGATGAAGTCCTAGGAGTGATCACTGGCATTATTAACTGCTAGTTTTAAAGATATGAACATTATTGGTAATATCACTAATACTGTAAATGCTGCATATTAATATTCCTAGAACCTGAGCAAGGAATAGCTGCTAAGTTTGGATGGGGAGGAAGAGGGAGCAGGGAAGTAAGGTGAGGCCAGGGCAGTCACCTCAGAGGGGTGAGGGCATTCTCTGGGTAGCTCATGTGAATGATGTCCTGGGCATCACAGGCCCAGCCAGGACATTGTAGGGGCTGTAAGGTGAACCCAGTCTGATACAGAGATAACAGGGACCCCCAGTTTAAAGGCAGAGTCCCAGCCTCTGCCCTGTGGAGTCCTTGGCTGATGGGTGAGACCTAGCCAGTACTCCTATGAAGGTCCCAGTTAGACAGACTGGCCTGAAGGTATTTCTGTGCTGACAGAGGTGTCATCCTCAGGGAGCTCACCAGCCAAAAGAAGAAAGTCTCTACCCTGGGAAAAATCCCCATCCTCATGGGGAAGTTAGCACAGTGCTCACACCGTAAACCACGTCTTTACCATTACCACACACACCCACACACTCCAAATCACAGTCGGTCCCCAGAGAGGAAATAGTCAGAAACCCTCAGAGCTGGGAGAGTGGGCAGAGAATCACTGGGAATCTGGAGTACCTGGGTCAAGAGGTGACTGGAGGAGTTCTGGCCACAGTGGTTAAGCCCCCTGCAAGTCAGGAAATGCCACCCGGGTGCATCGTGGCATCTGGGCTCTGACATGCCCTCCCCTTCCTCTCCCTTCCTCTCCGTCTGCCCCTCTCTGCCTTGCCCTCACCCTCTGCATCCCACCCACCCCCAGCTTGCCCACCTGGGTTCTGGGGCCCCGCCTGCTTCCACACATGCAGCTGCCACAACGGGGCGAGCTGCAGCGCCGAGGATGGGGCCTGCCACTGCACCCCTGGTTGGACCGGACTCTTCTGCACGCAGCGTAAGCCCCGCCCTCCAGCCTCCCAGCTATTTGGAATCTCATGCTGCAGCCTGCTGGCTGCCGTGGGCATCGTCCAGGCCTGCAATGGAGGGAGGGAGGGAGGAGACAGGGGCCTGACTGTGAGCTAACCACTTCACCCTCCACCCCTGGGATTGGCTGGAGAGGGTGGCTGGCTTCAGGGGATTGATGGGGCCCAATCCTGGAAGGTCAGGGCCATTATGGTACCCCAGCAATCACCAAGACCAGCTGCTCCCTGGACAGGGGGCCCAGAGTGGGGAAGAGCAGCCTGTGGCTGCACGGCAAAGAGACACCAGCCTGGCCTCTGGTTCCAGGGCACCTTTGTCCAAAGGACTCCCCACCCGCTTCAGCGTGAGGGTTGAGCGTGGAGATGGCTCGGTGCAGGGTCTCACTGGTCTTCACCCCGCGCTCAGAGAGAGAAGGGACAGGAGACGGGTTTGGTCCTGATGCAAATCCACAGTTGCCCCACCCTGTTTCTCTCCAGGCTGCCCAGCAGCGTTTTATGGGAAGGACTGTGGGCGTGTGTGCCAGTGTCAGAACGGCGCCAGCTGTGACCATGTCAGCGGCAAGTGCACCTGCCGCACAGGCTTTACCGGGCAACACTGTGAGCAGAGTAAGCTGTCCTGAGCCCTGAGCCTGGGTGTCAATGTGGGGCCTCGGCCTCCTGCCAGGGAAGCCTGCCCCTTCACAGTCCACCCATTGGGGCCCTTCACCCTCTGTTCTCTTGACTTTGGGAGCAGATCCCAAGGAGAAAACCTGAAGGTTGGGCCTACACTAGTGTTTGAAGTTTCTTCCTCCAATTGGGGTGGGGATGGGGAAGTTGGGGCAGAGCAGAGGCTTTACTGTGGGAAGAGCGAGCTTAATGAGAGAAAGCAGAGCAGACCTTGTTTGATTCCTCTTTGAAACCCCTGTGGCACCCAGCTTGGGGCCTGACGCTGGAGGATGCTGTGTAAATATGGACCAGGTGAGGAGGTAGGGGTGGGCATCCCCATACACAGGGCTATAGGTGTCGTCTTGCCCCAAGTAGCAAACCAGAACACATCAGGCACTAGAGAAACAGGCTTTACGCCATGAAAATGAAAGTGTTAATAGCTCACTTGTGTCCTACTCTGCGACCCCATGGACTTAAGCCCACCAGACTCCTCTGTCCATGGAATTCTGCAGACAAGAATACTGGAGTGGACAGCCATTCCCTTCTCCAGAGGATCTTCCCAACCAAAGGATCAAACCCAGGTCTCCTGCATTGCAGGCAGATTCTTTACTGTCCGAGCCACTTACCCGGCTTACTCTGTAAGGCAGAATAATCACTGCTGCCCACGTGTGGGATGGGCGGGGTGGAGAGTAAGCACATCACAGGGTCTCTGCCACCTCCACTTCGTGCTTCACAGGATGTGCCCCAGGAACCTTTGGCTATGGGTGTCAGCAGCTATGTGAGTGCATGAACAATGCCACCTGTGACCACGTCACTGGCACGTGTTATTGCAGCTCTGGATTCAAAGGGATCCGGTGTGACCAAGGTAAGGCACAGACGGCAGAGTTCCCAGGGGCTAGGAAAGGGTTCCATGAAGGTGGGCTCTAGGGAGATTCCAGCGGGAATGACTGAATTGTGTAAGGACCCTTTGTGACTTCCTTTCATTCATATCTGGGAAGAGACTGGGAGTGGAATGGGGTGGGCTGGGGAGGGGTACTCAGGTGACAGAGAGGCTGATGGAGCAGGCAGCCTCTCAGAAGCAGCTTCCCTCTGCTCATCCTTGACAAGTCTTGTGAGCCAAGGAAGGGTAACCACAGCCAGTGCTGTGGAAAGGTGAGATGAACAAGCCGGAAGCACTGCCAGATTCTGGTCCTGCCATGACCCACGAGGTGTGCTTGGGCAGGTCACTTCCTTTTGCTTCCTTTCCACACACAGAGTGGAAAGACACAGGGTTCTGCTGAGACCAAGGAGCCCAAAGGGGCTTATGCTTGGCTCCAGGTCTATGGTCAGACAAGACCCCAGAGTGTAGCTGTGATGACCAAGTTGAAATTATGTGAGTAAAGGACTCAGCGCAGTGCCTGGCTCGTGAGTGAGCACTGGATGAATGGTTTCTGCTGTTGGTTCTAGGAGATAGGGACGAGAATGGGTACACAAGCATCCACAGTACAGGAAAGGGGCAAAAGACATTTCCACTGCACTCTGACGGGGGGTGGGGGCCAGCCCACACATATATCACTGAGAGGGGTGATACTTTGGGGGCAGCAATCCTGAGCACACTGGTTCAGCACTCACAGCTTTCATTGCCAGTCTGTCATTAGTGCTCACAGTGGGATTACTGTCCCCGTGTTACAAATGGGCAGACCTAGGACTCCGAGTCACACAGCTGGTAAACAGGGAGAGGGGCTGAATCCAACTTTTCCTGACTCCTGAGAAACCCAACTCTACCAGTTACTGGTTGTGTGATCTCGAGTAAGTTACCTAACCTTTCAGTGACTCAGTTTCCTCATTTGTGAAAGGGGAATAATTAGTCTTTATTTCTTATAGGACTTATAAACACCCCTTATAGGGCTACTAGGAAGAGCAAACGGGTTAATATCTGTAACTCAGTTTTAGAATAAAGTAAAATATTCACTAAACACCTATTATTTGTTTTCCATCTATGATCACATTTGCTCCTTGTCATGACCCTGGGTGAGACTCCACCTCGGTAGACAGCTGAACACACGGCCAAACACGTGATGATGAAGGAATTCAGGAATAGGGCCAAGACCTGAACCGGGGTCTCCCAACATTAGAAGAGCCTAGTCTCAGGCTGAGGAGACCTGAGAGGAGCCTCCGGCTCAGCCCTTCTTCTGTCCACAGCTGCCCTCATGATGGAGGAGCTGAATCCCTACACCAAGATCAGCCCAGCGCTGGGTGCAGAGCGGCACTCAGTGGGTGCCGTCACGGGAATCGTCCTCCTGTTGTTCCTCATCGTGGTGCTGCTGGGACTGTTTGCCTGGCGCCGGCGGCGACAAAAAGAGAAGGGCCGGGACCTGGCTCCCCGCGTCTCCTACACACCTGCCATGAGGATGACCAGCACTGACTACTCCCTCTCAGGTAAGAGCTATGCCCCCAGCACCTCCCGCTGCCACCCCCCAACACACACACAACCCAGAAGGAACTACGTGGTATTCTTGGGGACCCCCGGGTTTATTGCTGCAGGTGGGCAGTGGTGCCTGCAGGGCTGGCTGCTCAGACTCCCCTAGAGAGAGAGAATGGGGGCGAGCAGCAGGAGCTAACTTGGAAAGGTAGACAGGGTTCCCAGGGAGTGTCATTTCCTGGGAGCCCACTCTGAACAGCTATGGTTAGCAGCCTTCTTTCATTTCTCCAGAGCTTCCCCTTCTTCTCACTGGGCTTCAGTTGCAGGGATGCCCACACTAAGCAGTAACTTTCTTAAATGCTGCAGGGGACCCTCTCCCCAGCCTGATGTCTGTGCCACCTCAGGAAACCAGCTTTGGGACCCACTGTCCAAGCCCTGTCTCATTTTTGCTTCCTTGGTGAAGGCCTCAGAGCACCCCTCCCTCCCAGTTCCCAGAGTTAGGAGGGCCTTATCTGTACAGTGAAACGGGACAGCGCTAAAAGTGTGGGCAATGTCCCTCGAGCCAGGTCTGTGGGAACCCAGACTGTTCACAAATGTGGTAACAATGCCAACAGGCATTCTATCTGAGAATCCAAGAGGGGTGGGGATGGGGCTCTTGGGCCAATCCTTCCTCTCCCCTAACCCTAGACTGCTGCCTTAGAAATAAGAATAGCCTTTTGCTTCATATTTCATTAAACTGAAGAGGTCAAAATGCCCTAACATTGCCCCCAGCCCTGAGCCACAGGAGGGTAGGCCTGTTGCAGGGATCACAGGATGCCAGCTCTCCACAGCTGGCTTCATGGCTCATGGCTGCCTTAGAAAGCCCAGAGATCACGTCAGCCTGCTGACATGTCATTCCTGCTAAGTGTGGCCTACAATTTGCCCAGCTCTGTGCTAGGCACAGAACATCACAGGCCCGGGCACAAGACCCTGCATGAAAGAGCTGCTGGCCTGCGTGCCGCCCTGGGTTTCAGTCAAAGCTGAGATCCTCTGATGAAGTCCCAAAGCTTGTAGATTTAGGGACTTTCTTCTCTGACCATAATAAGCAAGGTTGGCTGGGTTTTCCCAGATCATCCCGCTGGAATTCCCCAGCCCAGTGTGGAGGTCCTGGAATCTGCAGGAGGGCAAGGCCAGGAGTGGGGTTCTCTCTACAGCCTCACTACTGGGATCCAACCCTGGGGGAGGCAGGGGAGGGTCAGCCTAGCCCTACACAGCAACTCAAGGATACTGAGGCTGTCAAACTAACACTTTCTCATGCTGGTACCACTGCCCATACTGGCAAGCCTAACCTGCATGCTGCAAGCAGGGCCAACACAAGGAAAGGGGCAAGTCAGGCTCTACAGGTTTCCAGGGGGAACAGTAGATGCCAGGAAGCTCGAGGGATGGGGGACTTGGCTGCCTCTCTTTGCACTCTTAAGGCGGCCACACCAAGCATTAGTTTAGGGGTGTCTCATGCCAGGGGCAGGGGTATGATGGTATGTGGCACCTTGTTCTCTTCCCAGATTTGTCTCAAAGTAGCAGCCATGCCCAGTGCTTTTCCAATTCCAGCTACCACGCACTGGCGTGCGGGGGGCCTGCCACCAGCCAGGCCAGCACTCTGGACAGGAACAGCCCCACCAAGGTACCGGGTCCCTGACTCTCCCCAGTCCCCATCCACTGACTTCCCACTGAGCCCTCACCTCTGCCCGGGGAAGAAATTGCACCACCACTACCCCACCCAGGGTCTGCATGGAACCAACTGCCAATACAACAAACAGAGCCCTGTGATCCCATGTATACACTCTTGTGAAGCATGTAAGAGGAAGCCAACAGGCTCTATGGAGCCACACGGGCCATGTAACCAGTACACGTCACATGTAACCAACCCACAGCATCCCTCAGTAAAACATACACACCCATACCCTGAGTGTAACCAGTGGGTGCCAAGTCATGTGATCATCTTATCATCATCTGTAGCTTTCCTGTCACAACTATGTGACTACTTTTGCCTCATGTTAACACATATAATCAAAACACCCCACTACTCATCACTGCAGTATGTTACCAACACCATGTGTGCCACAAGTGCACAGAATAACTGCCAGTGCTCAGGTATCACCTGATATCCTTGTATCTGGACACACTACATGTTATCAGTACACACCCACAACATATGTTGCCATCAGAACCACCACACGGGACATGGAAACATCAGCCACAGCCAGTGTTCCCACTGACAGAGTCGGGCAGGACTGCAAGGTCAGGTGTGTACTACCTTGAACAGGGCCCTCCCTCACAGCTTCCAACGTAACACTGACTGATGGCAAGACGTCCTTTTACATAAGTCACAGGCCCTTGGGCAAGGACGTCTCAGCACAGGCATGTACTAATCCCCGCTCCCGGTGTGCCAGGACCTATAATGGGCAGAGAGGTTCAGAAATGAGAAGCAGCCCCAAAACACCACAAAGTCAGAGGGCTCATGTTGCATGCAGGCAGACATACACACCATGGATCATGGGGGGGTTGGGGGGGTGGTACAATCCCAGGATTCCTGGCTTCTTATAGCTCTGTCCTGGGTCGGAAACATGTACAGGAGCAGTTTTCATCCTCCAGGCCTGTGCCTTAGAGCTATAGGGATCATTTATCCCCCTCTGCCCCACAGAAAACATCCACAGACCACAGATCTGGTAGGAATGCATCCTGAACCACCCTAACAACAACACAGACCCCGTACAGCCCCAAGAGCCACCACTATCAAGCCAGCACCCAAAGGTCACTCTTCAGGGCTCTCAGTTTGGTTCTCCTATGGAATGGGAGTGCTGCATGTAAGGGGACCCTGAGGTCCACAGCAAAGCCTGTCAGCTCTACACCCAGCTTCGCAAGTTTAGGCCTATCTGAGGAGCCAAGGGAAGGGAATCCAGAAGTTTCCCAGTAGGAGGCCCTTGATTAACAAGAGCCACATTATCAAGGCTACAGGAGACAAGAGGCAAAGGATGCCAGGGATGAGAGGCCAAGTCCCTGTGTCACTATCATTCTTGGTCTCGTTCTAACAGTGAAGTACCAGTCACCCTCTTTCACTAAATCAGGGGGTGGAGTTACTACAGTGCAGCCCACTTGGTGATCCTCTGGCTCACTTCACCCTAGGGCCCCAAAGTGGTTCTGTGTGGTCAAGAACCCTCAGCCTAGCAGATGTGTAGCAGGGGCAAGCAGCTGTGAAGGCATGGAAAGGACACAGGTCTAGGAGCTGAGACCTGAGGTGTAGACCCAGCTCTTCTGTGTGTGACCATGAGCAGGGCCCACGAGCAGGACTCAGGCCCCCATCTGTGAAATGAGAACAACGATCCTTGCCTCATATGAAGGGCAGCTGTGAGAGTGCAGGAGGAGGAGTACCACAGGGACACCCTATCCTGATGCCTTCCCCTGGTCACATTAAAGGGAGACTCTCACACTCAGCCTGGATCAGGTGGCAGAGGGGACACTGATGTTACAGGCAGCCTCAGCGCCTCCCCCCTGCTGGAGATGGCCTCATGCTGCAGCTGAGACACTGCCAACACCCCGTCTCCTGCAGCTCAGCCCCACCCAGCTGACCTGCTTCCCCCATCAGGGCCAGCTTGGCTCAGGTCAGTTCTTGGCTCCCCTTTGTCCCAGGGGCCCGGAAACCCTACAGCTTCAGCCAGACAGCTTAGATGTGGACATACGCTCGGCTCCCACTGGGCCCAGCCACACCATGGTGGCCTGTCATGGAACACTTACCTCTTCCATCCCCCCAACGACCTAGCACCTAGGTGGGTCAGGGTCATCGGGGGTGGTACATGAGGGTGGGCAAAAGCAAAGGCTGGGCATGGGCATCTCAAGGGCACTAGACATTAACTCGCTCTCCTGCTTTCCAAACAGCTCAGTAACAAGTCCCTTGACAGAGACATGGCAGGCTGGACCCCCTACAGCTATGTGAACGTGTTAGGTCAGTAGTGGTTTGAGTCTGGTCCCTGGCCATCATGCCCCGCCATCTTCTCCTTCTCCCACATTGACAGGGGCCCTGTCCCAGCTCCAAGGGAGAGTTAGTAGATAAATCTTAAGCATGATTTCCCCCGGGAAAAAGGGGTGTGGGGAGGAAACCCAAGCCCTTATTTCAGTTCTCATAAGCAGATGAAGCCCAGGGCCCCTTTCATTCCTATTAGGGGAAAGGGAGAGGGTGGCTGAGACCAAGAACTACAAGGGAGAAAGCTCAGGCCCAGATGTGGGGAGATTCAGGTTGGAGGCAAAAGATGAACCATCTGGGAAAGGGAACCCCTGCCTGAGCCAGGCCCTACTACCAAAGTGCCCCATTCAAGGGCTTCTTCCCTCTGCCCCACTGCCCTGGTGAACACCAGTTCCTGTGGGGGGGTGGGGTGAGGGATGGGGGGTGAGAGGCAGCAAGGCCATTTGGCCTCAGCTCTAGCAAACGCCCCTGGCCCCACTGGCTCTAGGCTCCCTCGGATGCTACACATGGAAGCCCTAATTCCTTTCAACCTGCTCCACCCTGACTCTTGTCCCCCCTGCCACCCCTGTATTATGCACCCCTCCCCTGCCATACCAGGGCCCTGGGAATAATGGCTGCTCCCTGTCATTCCTCTCACTAGACTCCCATTTCCAGATCAGTGCCCTGGAGGCCAGGTACCCGCCCGAAGACTTCTACATTGAACTTAGACACCTCAGCCGCCCCGCTGAGCTACACTCGCCAGGTTAGACTCCCAGCCCTACCCTCTATCCCCTGGACCCCTGAGGTCATCCTATCAGACCAGACCCAGCACCTACCCCAAATCCCCTTCCTATCCCTTAACCCACCCCCATGGACCCAGAACTCTCCCCGTTGAGCCCCTTCCCTCCAATAAGCCTAGTTCCCCATGGAAAGAAGGAAACCTGTGTGGATTCCTCAGTCATTCCTTCTATCGTGCTCAGTGGATATGTACAAACTGCAACAAGTTTTACGTGGAGGGAACACAGCATAACCACACTCCCTGCAGACCATGGAATACAACCCAAAACCACTGAGAAACGACTTGGGGATGGCCACATGTTTGGGCCCATGGGTGTGGATGACAGAGAGTTGACTGGCCAAAAAGCCCAAAGTCCCCCAGAGGGAGAGCCCAGACCAAGCACTCCGAGATCAAAGGGCAGGTGGTCCAGTAGGGATCTAGAGAGGTTGAGGCTGGATGTGTCAACCAACATCCTCTATGCCCATATATTAGGCTCAAACCTGGTAGCTTGGAAAAGATGTAAAAAGGAGACTTTGAAGGTCAGTCCCTACTGTGGGAGGAGGTGGGATAGGAGTTACAGAAGTAGGTACAATGAACAAACAGAGAATTTGGGCTCCCAACAAAGTGCCCCTGCCCTTGAGGGCACCCCGAACACGCTTGGGGCCTAAATTCAGGCTCTAGCTGGTTTCTAGAGCTCAACTGAAATGCAGCTCTAGCAACCTCTGCAGGTCTCTGGGTCCAGGGACAGTAAGAAGAGCAAAGGTCTGAACTCATCTACCCAGTAAGTAGGTATGGGCTTCAGAAACCCTGGGCTTATACCCAGGAGGCTGTGCTCCCAGGTGTCAGGCCCCTGAGCAGTGCTCAGACATTCAATAATCCCACAGACTACAATGCCCCCACCCCCTGCAACACACACACACACACACCCACCACCCTGCACCCCTTTCCACTTGGAAGCATCCTCTGGGCTCAGCCCAGATGTCTCTCTTCAACTGCTACAGCCAAAGCCACCACACGTCATTTTTTGGCTTACACTGAGGTAGGCTGGTAAACAATGGGAGAGTGTACTTCAGGACATCTGGGTTCTATGTGGAGCTCAACTTTTCACTTGTTGGTGTGGTCTCAGACAAGTCATTGCCTTTCTTTGAGTCTGTATTCTGTCCCACAAAAAGGGGGTTAACTTTTTAATAGCCTAGCCTCCATCCCTTGGGGAGGGCAAAGGAAGCCTGGTCCCAGAATAAAGATGCCAGGGGTTCAAATTGTCACAGTCCTATTTCTGAATGGCACAGGTACTTATAGATCCTTTAGAAGAACAAACTTGAGAAAACTTGGACCTGGCTCTGCTCTATCACTCAGTACTGTGTGGAAGGCAGGGAGATAGGAGTAGGCTTCTGCAAATTCCACTAGAGAACTCTATATGGAGGAGGCATGAGGAGGTATCAGAACAGCCATATGCTGGTCTTCAGTGTCAGACACTGGGGAGAGTTAAGTGGAGTCTAAGTGTATTTTAGTAAGCACTTGCTGCATCCCTTGACTGATACTGCAGCCTCAGTTAAAAGCTGGGGGTAAAAAAAAAAATGGCTTTGACTGTGAGCTCAAGTCATTACTGTCCAAATTCAAAATATCATCTAGTTTCTTTTCTGGGATCACCAGCAGCAAAGAACCTGAGCTTGCTCCCTGAAGTTTCATGTCCTTCCTGCTTCTGGCTGGTGCTGAGGACCATGCATTGTGGGAGCCTAGGATAAACTGTGGTAGCCAAAAGGGAAAAAAGAAATCCTTGGGATTGAAAAACACTGGTAATATTGTTCACAGACAACTCTCAATTATGTGCAAATAGTCCACCCAAAAAAGTGGGGGCAGGGGACTAAAAGAGCTGATTGGCTGGGAATGACTATATAACCTGTAGAGAGGACCTCAGCTGCCTGTCCACCTCCCTCTGGCTCCCCTCAATCGAGCATCAGATCCACAAGGGGAGAGACAGGCAAGACTAGAGCTATGAGGTGAGAAAGTCTTCACCCCCATTCCAAAATCCAACAGAACTGGGATTTGGAATGTCATAACACCCTTCCCCCAAGCTAAGAACTGGTCCTGATTCATTCCCTATCCTATATTCTTGGAAGCTGGAACTCCACTTAGAGTGACTGTAGGTGGCATCAGAACTGCCTGTGATCGCCTCCTGGAAGACATTCCCCTCAAAGAGGTTCCAGAGCAGTAGTGCTAAATATGCAGAGGGTGATAGAGCTCACCACTTACGCTTAGGAGCTTTTTAAAGAACTCTCATATGGTCAAGATGATTTAGAGGAGATTAAACCCTGAGTAATTTTCTAGCACTAAAGAACTTATTTTCTGGGTAGCAGAGAATAGGAAAAAAAAAAAGAATGCAGGTAGTCTAAGTAAACCTCATTCACCCCTCTATTTTTCTTTTCTTTTACTATTTTTATGCAGGTGCTTGTGGAATGGATAGACGTCAGAACACATACGTTATGGACAAAGGCTTCAAAGGTAGAGTCTCTAATCACGATGTTCCATTAGGAAGGCTAAGAAAGATAAAGAATGCAAATCTGAAATTGCCAGGGTTTCTACCAGAGACAAAACTACACATCTCTTCCCCCGACTCCCCCAAAAAGTTAAAGACCATACAACCTGGGACAGCTGGGTAGCTCTGCCCAGGAGGAGCAATCATAATAATAACAATTTCATCTTTTGATTTCAGTTGCACCTGCCTAGGAAATGCTTGTGGGTTTTTTTATAGATGCCAACTAAATGTCTTCAGAAATGCAGAACGTCATTATCCTACCAATTAGTACGAGTTCAACTGATTATGAAATCTGAAATAAAGTCTATCTACTTGCCCCAGAGGCCTCCTGTCATTGCGCTGGCGAAGAATGCCACCCTGCACCTGCTGGCTTTCTGGGGCATAAGGAATGAAAATGACACCTAGTGTTACTGTTGTACGATGCTCCACCCTTACGAGGTCTCTGTCCCATAGAGCAGGGAAGCTAGGACTAATCCCCAGCACATGGGAACTGCAAGTCAGACCATCCTTCTAGGAAGTATACAGGTGAAGCCACAGATGAAAGGTCAGGTCCTTTCCCAGGCTTAGAGCCTAGGTTTAAAATGATAGAATGTATGAAATAGATGGCTTTGAAATTATGTCACTTATTAACTATGACAAACCTCTCCAAGGCCCAGTTTCCTCAATTACAACATTGAGATAAGTATGCTTGTCCTACAGTCTAACAAGGTTATCTTGAGTATGCAATAAAAATCACAAATCAGAAGAGTTTTTGCATATTTGACAGGATTATACTGATGTAACAGAGTTGTCCCTTTGTCTCTGAAATCCATTCAAGAATCTCAGCCAGGGACTTCCCTGGTGATCCAGTGCCTAAGACTCTATGCTCCCAATGCAGGGGGCCTGGGTTCTATCTCTGGTAGGGGAAGCAGACCCCACTTGCCACAACTAAGACCTTGCACAGCCAAATAAAATTTTTAAAAAAGAAACTCAGCCAAACTGAAAGAGGTAGGACTTACAGCAACAATCCCAGTGGATATCCTAAATCTACCTGTGTACCAGAATCACCTGGAAAGCTTGTTAAAAAATCCAGATGCCCACACCCCGCCTCCCCAAGATTCTGATGCAATAGATCACGAGTGCTGAGTGCCTCAGGGTATCCTTATGTAGCAGATCACCTAACAGTTACAAACCACTGGTCTAGACTGACTCAGATTTCCCATCAGATTTAGCCTAAGATATACCTGAGACACAACTATTTCCTAACCAAGGAGAGCTAGTCATATATAGCCCTTTGTGGGGTGGTTATTAGAAGTAGGGTGTGCTAGGGGTGGGTGATGGTGAGCACTGCGTTCTGAACAACAGAGCAGGAAGAACAAGTCTCCACCAGCACATGTTAAGATGTGCATTGCCCAAGAGAACAATCTGAGGACAGGAGGCCACCCATTGGCTCCTGGTCAGCCAAAGAACCCTACACCCTTGGGAGCATCATTCTGGCAATTGTTTGACTTAAACCACGTGAATGAAAGCAAACACCATCACAGTAGATGAAGCTAAGCAACAGAAAAGACAACTATACTGTTTCATCACCATGATCTGGGACCCCAGTTTCTTAAAGAGGCATGGGGACTGGACAAACATCTCTAAGGGCCCTTGATAGCTCTGAGAATATCCATGACTCAAGCTTGAATGAACTCAGACAGGCCCAGACACCTCAGTACATGAGCACACATTTCCCAACGCACTTTGTGTCCTGCGCATTGTGGTAAGAGTTGTTCCTCGCAGCCGTGAATGTAAAACACAGTTAGGGACAGCAGTGTCTCAGCCTCGGCGTCAATCATTCCTGTTTTGTGGGATCATACATCTGAGTCTCTGAGTGCAGCGGAGGCCGAGCAGCCAGGTTTCATTTCACCACCCTGACTATAAATCTCATCCTCTAAATTGGAGAGAAAAGAGGGCTATACAGGCAATTGTACCAACAGGTATTAGGGATCAACACACCAGAAACCAGAGGAAAACAGAACAGCACAGGTCAGAGCTTTACAGAAACACATATCAAAGACATGGAGTAAACCCCAACTGGCTGTCCCCCCAAAACATTCAGTAAACAAGTTATGTACCAGGAATGGAACTGTTTCCTAAAACTACTGGGCCAGACCAAAGCAGTGGTTATCAGAGTCTTAGTGTTCTCTGAACTCAGTGGGAAAGAGACCTGATCTGGGAGTTAAAAGATTTGGGTTCTATGGGGGAATTCCCTGACAGCCCATTGGTTAGGACTTGGCGCTTTCACTGCTGAGCCCACGCTCAATCCCTAGTTGAGGAATTAAGATTCTGCAAGCCCCAGAGCTCAGACATAAAATTAAAAGAAAAAAAAGAATTGAGTTCTAGTCCTGGTTCTTGCTGTGTAGCACTGATTAGATCACAGTGTTGTTTTCTGGCTCTTGGTTTCTTCCTCTATTAGGACAGGGTCTCTAAAGCCCTTTCCAGCTCTGACATGCTAAGTCTTAATGTAATTCAGTCAATGCTCCCTCTCTCCCGTTACTTCCTGAAGACCTCCTCTCACCGTCATCCAGGAGGTTGCATGAGACCACTTATACTGCCGTGCTAACTCCGTTTTATCTCTAAACACCTTTCCATCTCTCCTTCCCCTTCCCGACCCTCAGCACAATTATTCTCCAACAAACTGCTCCATGACAGCACTTATCTGTCATACATTTCAAAGTGCTAGAGAAGAAATCCTCCCCACTTGTCGTCATCACCCGTATCCTAAATCCTGGGTCCTCCTGTTGCTGCCACTTTCCCCACCTGTATGCCCCTTGCTAATCCAACCTCCAGGTGTCTTCTTGCAGTAACCTTGGCTTCCAAGGTAGTCAGAAGCCCACTGACATCCTGAAAACTTTTTTCAGCCATTTTTTTCCCTGCCCTCCAGTTCTCCTTCTTGCCCTGAGATCTCCCCAACTCTTCTCCCCAGTCCTTAGCTGAGAAGTCAGGGCCCAGGAAGAGAAAAAGCAGTGCAGCCTCCCAATAGGAGTAAGCTGAGAAGAAAAGAGATGGAGGTTTGGTGCCTGGGTTTTCAGCAACAGTGAAATATTGGCCTCAACCAGATGATAATGTGAACCTAAAGGCTGGGGTTGGGTTTCCCTGTTGAATCAATGTTAAAGAATCCACTTGCCAAAGCAAGAGACTCAGGTTGGATCCCTGGATCAGGAAATCCCCTGGAGAAAGAAATGGCAACCCACTCCAGTATTTCTGCCTGGGAAAGTCCATGGACAGAGGAGCCTGATGGGCTTCCGTCCATGGGGTTGCAAAGAGTCAGACACAACTTAGTGACTGAACAACAAAGGCTAGTGTTAAGTTCAAATCCTACTCACAAGGTGGCCTTGGAAAGTCATTTCCCCTCTCTGGATTTGCTGCTTCCATTGTAAGACGAAGATGTTTCAACCAGCTCATTTCAGAGACTCCTTCTGCCTCTGATAGTATGTGGCTGTATGTGATTTGGGGGAGCTAGGAACTATGTGAGAAGCAGTGCCAGGGCATTATAGGGCTACATCTGCAGGCTTGATGCTAATTATAGGCCTTGAAAGAGCGACTCCCTAGAGCTTGGGTAGCCTTGCTTGAAGCTTCCCTTTTCTTCACAACACGCCCAAAGTGCAAAGACTGGCACAGAAGTGGGGCTATAAAAAGATGAGGAAGTGTCCTAGAGCAGCTGGTTATTCTTCCCCTTGCCCCGCCCTCCCTCAGGGCAGGCAGGTAGATGACTCAGCTGGAGAAAGGAGGAGCTTCCTGAAGTATTGTTTTCCAGCTGGCCTTGCCCTTCCCCTCCCTCCAGTCCTCAGAAGTAGAATCCAGATTATTCTATATTTCAACACCCACCCACCGCCACCTCAAAACACACACACGCATGCGCACACACTCTTCTCCATCTTTTTGTCTTTACCTCTGGCCCCTTTGTGGATGATACAGCTGCTCCCTGAGACTAGCCCCCATTCCCACAAAACCCAGCTTCTCTTCTATCCATTTAGGTGCGTCCCCTGCTACACAGCAAACTATTTCCCCAAACTTGAAAGCAGCCAACTTTTCTGGTGGATACAAGAGGAGCACTACTGGTTGGCTGAATCTCTAAGGAGCTAGAGTGTCAAGGCTTTCCCACTGCTGTAACAATCAGTCATGCTGCTGCTGCTAAGTCGCTTCAGTCGTGTCCGACTCTGTGCAACCCCATAGATGGCAGCCCACCAGGCTTCCCCATCCCTGGGATTCTCCAGGCAAGAACACTGCAGTGGGTTGCCATTTCCTTCTCCAATGCATGAAAGTGAAAAGTGAAAGTGAAGTTGCTTAGTCGTGTCCGACTCTTAGCGACCCCATGGACTGCAGCCTACCAGGCTCCTCCGTCCATGGGATTTTCCAGGCAAGAGTACTGGAGTGGGTTGCCATTGCCTTCTCTGAATCAGTCGTGGGATGTCCACAAAGAGCCTACAGCTTGGCTTTCTCAGCAGAACTGGGCCCCATAGGTAAAACACTTTCCTTGTTGAGGGTGAACTGTATGTTTAGATACAGATACAGTTTGCATTTAGGATGTAAGAGAGGAGGTTGTTGTGGCTAAGTCAGGTCCAACTCTTCTGTGACCCCATGGACTGTAGCCCGCCAGGCTCCTCTGTCCTTGGAATTCTCAGAGCAAGAATACTGGAGTGGGCAGGCATTCTCTTCTCCAGGGAATCCTCCTGACCCAGGAAGTGAGCCCCAGTTTTCCAAACTGCAGGAAGATTCTTTACCATTTGAGCCACCAGAGAAGCCCACAGGACAGGGTAACAAAATGTGAGGGGAAAACATCTTGATTGGGTATCAGAGAAGGTAGGGGTTGTCCTAACTTACTAACATTAGGCAAACTTTATGAGCTTTAGTTTCCTCATTTCTAAAGTAGTAATACTAGTCCTTACTGCCTGGGCCCCCTGTACAGATGTAACAAGAATCAAACGATCTAACTGGAGTGAGCGGAGACCAGTTACGTGTGCTATAAAGCGAGCTATCACTAATCATCCAATTTTACAAAATATGTAACTGAGTCAGGTGCCAATCAAAGTAAAAGGATACGCCTGCATGGGGAGGAGGGGCGAGGTGTAGGACTTTCAACTCAGGGAGCAGCCCTTCTTTAAGCAACACTGGAAGTCCTCAGCTTCCACGTGAGCAGCTGAGTCATACTGCCTTACTACTTACTTGGCTGGTAAAGTCAGAGAACCTCAAGTGGGAACAGTTGGCCAGCTGGGGTTCTTGGACTTAATTAACCCCAACCCACTTATACTAAGGAACAAAGTATTCACTAGAAGCAGTTTCATGTGGCTCAGGTAGGTCATGACCAAGGACCCACAGCCAACTTCCCCCCAAGAGCACCTCACCAGCAGTCAGGCCAATCCAGCCTCCCTTTAGTCTCTGCTAGGGCTGGCTGGGACTGCTATCTAGCAAAGATGTTTTCTCAGGACTTCCCTAGTGGTCCAGGGGTTAAGAATCAGCCTGCTAATGCAGGTTCAGAAAGATCCCACCTGCCAGGAGCAACTAAGCCTGTGCACCACAACTACTGAGTCTATGCTCTAGAGCCCGTAGTCGCAACTACTGAAGCCAGCTCGCCTACAGCCCGCGCTCCACAACGAGAAAAGCCACCACGATGAGCAGCTGGCGCACCACAACGAAGAGTTCCCTCCACCCGCCACAACCAGAGAAAAAGCCTGAGGGCAGCAACGAAGACCAAGGACAGCCAAAAATAATTTTAAAAAAATGATGTTTTCTCCTCTCTAGGGTTCTAGGCTAGAGAGGGCACAAACGAAGAACGGACCCAAGGCTCACATCTCTCTCTCTGCTTGTGGGCTAAGTTGTGACACAATGTGCTCTGAGCCTGGTTCTGGAGCTTGCTTTAATACCGACAAGCAGTGTGACCCTGGGGAAGTCACTTCCCTATTCAAACCTCAATTTCCTCATAAGCAGTAAAGCGGAAGGGGAAATAATAATTACTGCTGTGCCTACAGTAGAAGGAACTAATAGGTGAATGCAGTTTTGTACAAGATTGAGGAAACGTTAATTGTGAAAACAAATAACCCTACACTAACAAAGCAGTGTTAGTCGCCATCTGACTCTGTGAACCCATGGATTATAGCCTGCCAGGCTCCTCTGTCCATGGGATTCTCCAGGGAATAATACTGGAGTGGGTAGCCATTCTCTTCTCCACAGGATCTTCCTGACCCAGGGGTCAAACCCAGGTCCCCTGCATTGCAGGCAGATTCTTTACCGGCTAAGCCAGCAGGGAATCCCAACAAAAAAAGGTAAATCCCCTCCAACCAGTTCCCTGTTGTGGCAGAAGACTCCTGTGGTGGCACACATGTCAACTACTGCAGTCTCGTGGAGTGTTCTGCTCTCGCTGGAGGCACCTCCAGTCACCTCTTAAATTACATTACCCCTTTTCACTTCTTTACATTTTTATTAATTTCACAAGTTGGAGGCAGAAGGCATAGATAAAGAGCGGCCCAAAATGTAATCTATGGTGGTTCTAGGGAAAGATCTGAAAATTTTACCATCTGCTACCACTTATAGAAATTTAGAGCTGAGAAACAGAGAAATTTCACCATCTGCTACCACTTAAAAGAAATTTAGACTTCTTAGATCACTCTTGAATAAAGTCCCTGCAACTCTGTTCTTATTTCTAGAGCCCCCTGGCTGGCAGAGCCTCAGAAGGAGGGCCACAGCTGCCAGATTGGTCTCCTGCTTTTTCTGGGCAAATTCTGCCATGTTTGAAATGATCAACAGGAGGCAGTAATTTTCCCCCAAAAGGGAAAATAGCAGAGAGACTGAAGGAAGGGTTCCCCTTTCCTTGTGACTCCTAGTCACAATGAAAACCTTCTTCCTCCAGTGAGCTACAGTTACCTTGCTTCATATTTGGAAATCAGTTTAGTTTGCAACCTTTCATACCCTAATATACTTGGAAGTCTTAGGGATGACGCACCTGAGAGACGCTAGGAGAAGCAGCATGAGTTCTCCTGGTATCAGAGAAAGATTCTGCTAAATTAGATTTCAGTGAGCATTCACAAGAACAGGAGTAAGTGACCTACAAGATATACTGCAGGCATGCTAGAAAACAGGAACTTCCCAAAGCCTAGCTTGAAACCAAGGTACTTTTTAAACCTGTTATACTTCAATCTGTCCTGCCTCTGATCATGAGCTTCGCGAGAGCACGGGTACTACCTGTGGGCTGCCTAAAGGTTGCCAAATTGCTGACACTTGTGCCAAATCACACACCTACTGCTGAACCTAAGCTTAGTCGTCAAAAAGAATTCAGAAAAATGATGTCACAGGAAACATACAAGCCAAGGAGTCCTGAGGTATGGATTCAAGTATTGGCACTGCCATTCATGTGCCATGTGACCTTAGCCAAGTCACTTCAGCTCCCTGGGCCATCATCCTCTAAAATGCAAACAGTCAACCATCCTTGCAGGATTTTGTAAAAATTAAATAACAGATGTGAAAGCACATTATGAATATCCTGAATTAATCCCTCTCTGATGCTCTACCTGACTACTAAAACAAAAAAGTTCTTATCCCTCCAAAAACATGTTTCTTTAAAAAAAAGAACTCTGCTTACCTCAGAAAGCGTTTCTCAACGTAGTTAGTAAGTGAATCTTAGACTGTCATAGGCGTTTTCAACTTCACAAGTCTGACAGCACATAAACTGTACTCTGCTTTTGGTATTTAAGCGTATGTCCTTGTTTGTCCTAAGAAATTTCTCTTGCCTTGCAGATTACATGAAAGAATCCGTGTGCAGTTCTAGCACTTGTTCCTTGAATAGCAGTGAAAACCCTTATGCCACAATTAAGGACCCACCCATCCTCACCTGCAAGCTTCCAGAAAGCAGCTATGTAGAAATGAAGTCGCCTGTGCACAGGGGGTCTCCGTACACAGATGTGCCATCCTTGTCGACATCTAATAAAAATATATATGAAGTTGGTAGGTGTCTCAAATAAGTAACTTAGTGAAAGCAGGGCACTAGTGCAGCATCTGAAATAAAATCAGCCCTCTCCAGTCCCCGTTTTGAAAACATCCCCTTCTTTTGTTGTTTTAAGGAATTCAAAGTGAACTGTCTTTCCCAGGACCTCTATCCACTCTCATACAAGAAATCAAATCCTTGTGCCAACTCTGCTTTTTAAAAAACACTAAGTATGAAGCGGAAATACTGGGGGTGGGGAGCTGATACACACAAACACACACTCTTCAACTGATTGTTGACAAAAATTTCTATTTAAAACAGAAAACAATCAGAACAGTTTGAAAGTTTTGAAATTACCTTGTTCTACTTTCTCCCAGTTGAACCCATGTCCCTGGGTTCACTGGTAAGACTCCTACCGCTAGGATATTCTAAGTCCCTTGGTTTTGACCAGAGCTTGGGATTCTGATAGCACACTCACGAAGTTTTTCAATCTCTTGAACAAGCCTCAGTCCTAACCCTCATACACTTATCCTAAGTCCTTGGTTTCTCTCCCCACCAAGTTAAATAGAATTCTCTTCCCCCGCCCAACGAGGCAACTAAAGCTAATCTGTTCTCTGAACTCATTTTTCACTATATTCCTTAGAGCCCACAGTCAGTGTGGTCCAAGAAGGCCGCGGTTGTAACTCCAGCTATATCCAGAATCCATACGACCTACCTAGGAACAGCCATATTCCTGGTCATTATGACCTCCTCCCAGTAAGACAGAGCCCTGCCAGTGGGCCATCCCAGGACAAGAAGTCTTAAGAGGGATAAGCCTCTTTCTTGCAATGTGCTCTGCTGAATATTCTGACTCTCTGACAGAAGACAATCCCTTGACTTGAAATAATGGTACAGATTGACTCCAGCTGCGTATTAGTTATAACATTCACCTGGAACTAAAGAAGAGCTTCCATGGGACTGGGTTAACTGTTCAAAAGGTCTGTTCTCAAAATCGAAGTCTACCACCCACCCACCCCCAACCCCAAATGCTCTGGATGATATGATCTTTTAAAACATTTAAGATACAGCTACTCATCAACATCAGCTAAATATATATATATTTATATATTAAATTATCTGAAACATGATGCTATAAAGCATGTAGAATAGGTTTTACCAACTTCCCTAAGAGTAAAGGGAACTGGGGAAGTGAGGGGATTACTTTGAGGCACCTGAAATGTATATGTATTTTTAGTTCCTGTTACCCTCAATTATCTGCTTTATTGCCTAAGATAATTAGTACATAGACACAAACTGTGCTAACATCAATCCTAAAGTAACCTGTACATTATGTAAGGTCAAACAAATTATAACAGCCAACCTTACAGAGTTTAATATATAGTCTAATGCTGACAACTTCAATTTTTTTTTAATAAAACTTTAAGAAATACAAATTAACTCTCCTTCTTCTGCCCCTGGTAGTAGTAGGAGAAAAAAAAGTTTCCAAAGCGCAGCAGCCTCTTTCAGTCAAAAAATGATTTCTAAGCCAGCTTTACCAAATCTTGCCAATTCAAAGTTCAAGAACATTGCAAGCCGATGCCGGCCTTGTTGTATCTCCTTAGCTATCCAACTCCTGAGTCATTCCATATGAAATAAAACTCTGAGATGATGCCTTTCAGCAAGCAGTCACAGACTGGTAAGAATTAAATATCCCTACAAATGGTTATTTGGCTTCCCGAGTTTATTTTGGTTGGCATTCCTTGACTCAGAAAAGTACATGCTTTCAAGCATTTCTTCATAAATCTTGAGCTTGATGTAGTATGGAACCTAAAAGTGGAGAAGAGATTAGACTCCCACTTTTAGGAAGTAGAAATCCACTTCCTAAAAGTGGACATAGGAAGTTGTTAAAGTGCATTATGCTTTTTGATGGAACTAAATGAAATGATTAAAGAATGGACTGTAACAAATGGCTGTGACATGGTTTAAAAACTTAAGTATATGAAGTACTTCCACCTTCCAAGCACCACCTACTGAGATGGCCAAAAATGTATTACAATGAGCTTAATGCCCCCGATTCCAGTATTTGGTGTATCTATATGTTCCACTTTAATGAATGTAAGTAAACTAGAGCTCAGATGGGTCAAAAAGCCACCACTTCCAAACCCTAAAGTGGACCTCCTCACAAGAACTGAAGACCAAAAGGGCAAACTGAGAAAACCAGCGGCCACCCCAATACCACTCCATTCCCTGATTAACAGTCCAGGCCATAAAGAATACTTCCAAAAAGGTATATAGAAGAGGAACCAAGTGACTGTAAATGACTGCAAAGCTGGAACAGCTGCTACAGGAAATGTGGGAGTTCTGAAGCTCTTGACACACATTGGAAGTCTGCCATGAAACCCATTAGTTTGGGCAATAACCAGCAAAAGCAAGAAAATAAATGAGTAAATCCTCCCTCCCCCACTTCACTCAAGGCGTAAACAAATTTTATTGTTAGGGGAAAATATAATACTTAAATGAATGCTGCATGTGTGCATGGGAGCAAGTGATCAGCAATAGCAGATTTACTTTCCAAAAAGCCTTATTAAAATATAAATACTAGAAAATTACTTTGTAGGCCCAAGGAAATGTTTCTTATATGTAGAAATATAGATAAGAGACTTACCTCGGTATTTCAGGGCAACAAGTGCTCAAGTATCTTGTCAAGTAAGGATCTAGAACCATGGTGAAGTCAGATCAACAAGGAGGAACTTGTCTCAATCCCAGGTTTATCTTCTTCCCTCACCCTGCGCGTACAATAACTGCTGCCTGGCAAACAGCAAACAAGCAGCATCACTCAAGTTTCACCTCTTTTTTGCTGAGTATCTTCTGGGCAAAATTCAGCAAGAGGTGACATGGTGGAATTGCAAAAGCACTGGGTCAAGATTAGTGTTACTTGCCCTCTCTGGGTTCCTTTTTTCCACATGTATTAAAAAAAAAAAAAAAAAGAGAAGCAGAGAAAGGTAAGGGAGCTCTAACAACCCATTAGCTCTAGCATTCTATGATTTTCAAAGAAATGTAATACAACTCAAATCAGGCAATACAATGGAGAAGGGAAAGGCAGAGGGTGTGATTAATCTATTGTGACAACAGCAGCCTTCACATATCTAAGAGTTCCTGGTAAAAGACATTTCAATCTAAGAGAGCAACTACTAGGAACTTCTGTCTAGCACTGTCACAAATAGGTTCATGGGCAACCTAAACACGTGCACTGTACATTATATTGGCAACTTGGAAAAATCTGTTCAATTACTTTACAGAAATTAAGTTTTGACTCAGTGATGTGCATACAATTCAAATGAATAAGAAAAACACAATTATTGTACAATAGCGTAAGTGCAACTATGAAATGGCAATACTTTTTTAAACAATCCAGATTTGTAATATATTTGTTCACTGTGTAGAGGGATCATACCTTGTACAAAATAAAGTGAATTTCTCAAACTAATTTAACAAGAATGCCTACTGTTGTGCTGCACACTGAAAATGTGTCTATAGTCTACAGCCTAGGTTTAAAGGTACAACTAACCTACATTTTGTGTGGTCACTCTAGAGAGCCAGAAAAGTGAAAATCATCCTGATAAGGGTTTGAAAATAAAGTGAAAAGGTTCTATCAAAGTTGTAAGAAGAGAGTCTCTTCCTTTAAAGTAATGAATGGGAGCAACACATTCATGTCCAAAAACTGTTGAAAAACTGCACACACATCAGTATACTCAGATAGAGAATTTCTCTGCTTTCACAAGTATTTGGACTCAAAGACAACTATTACAACTTGTGCTCAGCTCCAGAAGCACAAAGGTACTTCTATGGAAAGGAATAAAGGCAAGTGTAATGGCCACCTAATTTGTATAAGTGTAATGAATAGCTGTCTGCCAGTAGAAGTTATCACCCACTATAGTACTCTGGGTGCATCTGTTTTAGGATCTTTTAAAACATATGCTTGTGACCTAACTGGTAAAGAAGCAGCAGAATTAATTTTGTTATAAAATACAGATGCTAAAAATAGCTTACTGAATGCATTCAATGGTGTGTTTAAAATTTCTCTCTTATATTTTCAAAGTTTTATATGTACTCCTCATACTTAAGTCAAGCTAAAGCCTTTCAACTTGTCAGTTCACAAGACTTAACGTGGTAGTCAAGTCAACTTAACAAAATGCCTAACCAAAAATAATGTTATTTTTTGCCATTTAGAGATTAAGACTCATTCAGAAAAGATATAACAGACAATCCTCAAAACAGGGAGGCTGGGGCTTTGACATCTAAGTGAAAGATAATACATAATCAAGAGTTGTAAGGCTAAAAAAGGTATTTACTGAGAATAACAGTGTTTTAAGTCTATGACTTACGAGACTCAGAATACCACCCAATACCATAAATGGTAACAATAAATGATAAAGGCAGCAGGCTGTGCACTCAATCACTGCAAGCTGTGCACTCAATACAGAAGATTCTAGAATGATACTACTAGCCATTCATGAAGCCAGAAGAAAGACAGAAGAGGCCCAATTCATCCGTATATGGCAACAGAAGATGGAAAATCTCAGAAGGGGTGGATGATGGATACAGAAAGGATTCATTATACTATTATTTATATTTGCATATAATAATAATTAGGGCTTCCCAGGTGGCTCAGTGGTATAGAATCCTCCTGCCAGTACAGGAAATGCGGGTACAATCCCTGGATTGGGAAGATCCCTTGGAGAAGGAAATGGCAACCCACTTCAGTGTTCTTGCCTGGGAAATCCCTTGGACAAAGGAGCCTGGTGGGCTACCATCCATGGGATCACAAAGAGTCAGACTGAGCACACATGTAACAATTACTATATATTATTTATGTAGTAATTTTATACAAAAATTTTTAAAGATGCTTAATCTAAATGGTACTCAGACTACAGGTCTGGGACCTGTAGCTAAACTAGCTAAACTAGTTATTAGTTAGCTAGTTCAAACTAGCTAAACTAGAATGAACCCTAGGATTTGGCCCTTCACTCTTTACCAAGCTCCTTTATTGTTCCAACACAGGGTTGTAGGAGGGATGAACATAAGGAATATCAAGTATGAACAAAGCACTTTCCCTACCTTTGTGGATCTTACAATATAGTAGGGATAAATAAAGGGCCCTGGTGATTCAGTGGGGTGGTGACTATATATTTCCTTCTTTCTAGCTTTCTGCAAAGCTAGAAAGACTCTGAGCAGTGGTCCAGTCCAAACCCACAGGAGCAGGAAGCTCTGGTCTATAGCAACAGTTGTCCAATTACCTCTTCATTCCAATTTCTGCCTCCAAGGGCGCTGTTTAGCCAAGCAGATGGCCCTGCAGAGCCTTGGGAGTGAATGCTGAAAGCAGTAATCTTGCTCATTTGGATGGGGTTAACAGATTTTGTTATCTGTATGATATGAGATTTTGTGGTCTGAGGCAAGGTTAAGTTACAATGACTCAAACACAGGAAAGGAATCCTGTTGGTTATTTTCACCACCATCACTGGTACTGATAACAGTGTAGTTAACAGCCAATACACATGACATCTGTGCCAGGACCTATCAATTCTATGTTAAATAATTCAATTCAAATGTGGAGACTAGTAATAATTAGATTACTTTACTAATAGCCAAATAATGCCATTTATATCATGTGTGTGCACACACAAACCTATACACTTGGATTTAATCATTGGTTCTACTGGAATCAGTCCATAAACTCATCTACCTTACTAGATTCCTCTTAGAGATAATAATAATTAAAAAAATTAAACACGAAAGTTTTTAAAGGTTCTCTCCCCCAAACACAAATACATTTCAAAGTATATATTAAAAGCTGGCAGAATTTTAACAGTAAAAGCCCAAAAAACAAGCAATTCTTAGTTTACAGTTGACACAGCAGCCCCTCAAGTGTTCTCCCCCCAACAGTACATATGGTACTTTGATGCATATTGTTGAAACTGACAGTCATTCTGCAAATGTTCTGAAAGCTTTCGTCTTATTTAATGGCATTAACATGGAAATAAAGACAGGATTTTAATCAAGTTATTGTAAGACCAAAAACATCTTGCAAAGTGTACATCTGATTTTAATTTAGCTATTAAATTTAAATTTTAGTTAAAATGTATAATAATTTGGCTCTAGTACCTGAAAAACGTGTGCATTCATAGGATTACTGAATTAAAGCTAGGATACACCCCCAAAATGATCTTATCCAGTCCTTTGGAGAAAGTGAGAAAGTGAGGCTCAGAGACACAATGACTAGAAGACCTGTGACTAATATCCAAGTTTTTGTCACCCACTCTATTATACCTACCATGTTCAATCTTTTACCTCAGAATTTAAAATACTTTCTAATTTTATGCCTAGTATCAACTTCCTTTCAAATATTCTCTATCCAATTCAGTTTTTAGGAAAATGGATACTTCAATAAAAATTCTCAGTCGAATCCTAATGGTCTCTTTTACTTAAATGGTAGTCAAGGATATGATTTTTCCAGTAGTCATGAATGGATGTGAGAGTTGGACTATAAAGAAAGCTGAGAGCAGAAGAATTGATGCTTTTGAACTGTGGTGTTGGAGAAGACTCTTGAGAGTACCTTGGACTGCAAGGAGATCCAACCAGTCCATCCTAAGGGAGATCAGGCCTGGGTGTTCATTGGAAGGACTGATGCTGAAGCTGAAACTCCAATCCTTTGGCCACCTGATGCGAAGAGCTGACTCATTTGAAAAGACCCTGATGCTGGGAAAGATTGAGGGAAGGAGGAGAAGGGGATGACAGAGGATGAGATGGTTGGATGGCATCACTGACTCAATGGACATGAGTTGGGGTAAACTCCAGGAGTTGGTGATAGACAGGGAGGCCTGGTGTGCTGTGGTTCATGGGGTCAGAGAGAGTCGGACACGACTGTGCGACTGATCTGAACTGAACTGAATGACAATAGCATTTTGTATTAGTTCATTGTTACTATCAGCCTCCTACAATTTAAGACATTAGAATCACAACTCCAGTTTATCTGGCATATTGTATTCAGTTCAGTTCAGTATAGATGAGTGGAAAAGCTGACCTGCCAAATCCCAGGAAGGGAGGCAGCTCCAGCACTGACCCAACCAGGAGCACAGAAGGCAGCTCTTAGGCACTAGTTTGACTGCTATGCTAACCGACTAAATATAACGGTGAAAGAGGGTCCTTTCATAGGTTTTGTTCATCTATTTTTCTTTTCACACAGGGAATAGATATCCTTATGCACAGTCCTCATGCAAAATTCATATTTTGTTTTGAATTTTTTTCTTAAGCATATGATGTTTGTGAGACATCAAATATCCAGCCTTCATTTTTTTCCTTAAGAAAAAAAAAAAAAAAAAAAAAACTCCAGAAATTAACACTTAACAGGTTGGAATTAAGTTCTAAATTATCCACCTAACCTTTGAATTATTCTGCTTCCAATGTTGGCCAAAACTGTCTGAATAGTAGAGCTTTTCTTTTTCTAAATAGAAGAGATGATCACAATAGCTCAAACCACTGAGAGCATTTGCATTCTGTTAAGCACAAATCACTAACAAATATTAGGATGTCTATTTCCCCAGTGACGAAATAAATATGAATAGCTCTAATGGGCAGTCCCAACTCTTTAAGATTCTTGTCTACCTGCAGAACCCTTTGGCCTAAGTCACCAACTAGCACCCCTTCTGAGAATTAGAATTTAGTATTCTCAATGCAATGGCTAAAGAAATTTATCCACACAGAATAACAACTACTATTGGACAGAAATCATAAGTAGCATTTTTAGAATGATGACATACAAGTTTAAATCAAGTCAAGATGGCTAAGTGACTTTTCAGGGCAATAAAATAGGTTTTTAGAAATTCAAAGTTAAATAAATGAAAAGGTCAAAAAGCAAAATACTTCTAAAACTGCCTTGAGCCCTAAATTGTCATAACATTTAAAAACTTAATGTTGATTGAGACAGTCCGTCTCCTGAGATACTATTCAGAATGAAGATACTTGTTGAAACACAATCAAATTCATTTTCTAATACTGCTTAAGGTTTCCTGGAATTCTCCCAAGATCCAATCATGCCCAAGGCAACATTAACTCTACACTTGGTAAAAATTCAGTTACTTTATTCATTTTCAATTCACTATCTAGTCTCTCCTCTTAAAAAATTTTGTAAAAACTTAACTACCAATTTCGAGTAAAACAGCGATGGAGCCTCTTCTTGGGTCTGGTGACACTGTTACATACCAAAGTACAGAGATTACTTTCCTGATGCTTTTGGTAATACTTTTTCCAAGAATAATTGAACTCTATGTCTATAATCAAAGCTGAATTCACATAATGATGCCTCCAATTCAATAGTTTACTCTGTTATCCAAGGACCTATGCTCTTATCATCAGAAGCAAATATTTCATGGCTACATCCAAAGCACTCAAAGGAAAAATATAATCTGACAACATAAAGAATAGTCCCCCTGTAACTGTTTATTAGAATGTGAATATATTCCAAATCAGTAACTCAAAAAAAAAAAAAAAAAAAAATCAAGTTACAGAGCATGCATAAAATACAAAGTAGCGATTTACAAGGAGATAGTAGTATCTTCATAACCAATACACCAAAATAATAAAATGGCTACAGAGGAAAACTAAATAGACTGACCACAGCAATGCCTTCCGTGTGCCCCACACGTCATGAGCACCGCAAAAGACAGAAGATTAACTATGAAACATAGTAATCTAGGCAAGCCCACACACAGGTATATTTTGGGGATATTCCACCATCCTGAATAGTATCACTTTAGTTGACACAACTTTCAGAACACTTCAGAGTTAAGTGCTTAATATTATCCACAAGAAAATAAAACTAAATATTAGTGTGCACATTTCGGAATGAAAAATGAGTTGCTCCATTGATTTCAATAATGTAGTGGAAGAAAACTTTCAGGTCTGTACAATGCCTAAATGCATTCTATTTAAACTCAAGGTGCTATTTCATCTTACATACTAAAAGAATACATGCCTTTAAGTGGTACCACTTGAGCAGAAATTAACCTCTCTTGTATTCTTTAACATACTGAAACCATATATTTAACTGGACTATATTCCATAATATACTACAAAACTCAAAAATCAGCTTTGTTAAAATAATTATCCATGCCTGCTGGTGGCTATGGTGGTAAAACTAGGTTGCATTTACTGGAAGGTTTTAAGACAAAATTAACACTTCGCCATTGGATACTAAGAGCATTAAACCAGTTATTGCCTGAGCAATAAAATGCCACACAATATACTGCTGGGAAATTAGATAAGTTAAAATGACTTGGGCTGCCTGATTACTGTAACAGAGGCACCTCAGATGGAATTCCACCAGTCTCTCCAGTTCCCAGCCTTCCAGGCAGCATTGTGTAACTTATGGCCCCATAACTATGCTACTACTGAAATCATCACAGTCTTTTGTGTTTATTAAGATAATTCTTGTCCAGAAAAAAGTGTTCCCCCCTCTCTAATCAACTTTGATGTTTACAAAAATTAAAAAACAAAATTTACTAAACTACATAACCCTATTAAGGCATTTTAGAAATTGACTTCCAAAATAATGGAAAATTTATAAGCTCTCAAAATTCTGCTATGTTTATAGGGTAATTCTTAGATTTATTGGAAATATACTCTGCACTGAGAGAAGAGTGTGTTAATTATAAGCTGCTCTGTGGCAAAATGATAGCTTATTTCTACAGTCTTCTTAATTTGATTTAATCATGACCAGTAGGTCTGAGCTTCAAGGGATCAAGTTCTATTATGTCCTACAGTGACAGCTTCCATGATGAAAAGTAAACAATAATTGAGGAATCCAAACATTCAGTTTATTAAACTAAGGCTAGTGAAGCCATAGCATGAAAAAAAGCTGCAGTCATTCAGGACAAATGGATGATTTTATAAAGCTAAAATCAAAAGACTTGAGACATGGAAAAATTCGTAAGTATGAGGAAGTAATAAAACACAAAAATGACCACAAGAATTACAAATATATTTAAATCTCAGACCTGGGAATTGGACTATACACAGCCTTCTAGGGGAGAAGAGAAACGCCTTATATGTTCTGACAGCACTGCACCTTTGGCTTGTTTTCAGTGGTTGGTGGAACATGAATAGGAACCACATTGTTGCTTGGAGACATGTCATTTTCACGTCTGTCTGACATTTGCTTCTGAGAAACAATGCGGTATATCTCTGAGGGGGAAAAAAAAGAAACAGCAACACTCACTGTGAACAGACCCATAAATCAGTGATTAAAAATAAAAGATACACAGAGGTAGGAGTTATATTCACAAGACAAAAAAAATGCAAATAAACTGAACAGAGACTGCATATACTCAAAGCTCTTTTTTCAACCAGCCACTGATCAGTCAACCCATTATTTCACAATTTCCCTTAAGGTAAGAACAGAAATAAAGGCTTTCCATTCCAGAGGGAAAGGTTTACCAATCAGTTAAATAAATCTTGGTCTAAAGAAATTATACAGTTTATGGTCTTAGATCTAAATTTCTACCCTTATCAAAAAAACCTACATATATTGACAATGTACCACAGAAAAATATTTAAATCTGCATTAACAGACCCAGTAGGTATTTCTGTATGTAGTGAAGCATACAACTGCACAGACAAGTCAAAATCCCAAAGAACTCTTGGAAAAGAAGAATGGAAAGATAATGTTTATCAGTGCCTCCTGAACTAAAGTTAAACTGCAATGAGATAATTATTCAAAACAGGCAACTTAAGATTTTCTATGACACTTAGCAAAACTAACTGTTTAGCATCCACCTCTTCCACTAAATGTCCCCTGCCGTATCAGTAAGCAAAAGATGCTGGGGCCATCGGCTACCACACCCACCCCCTCTCCCCAGTGAAGCGCCCTGAGGGAATTGAGGATGGGGAAAAGTAATATACTGGCACTAGCTAGTTAAGGTGCATATCAAAAGAATGATTTCACACTTCACATACATAGAAAGCCCTAAACTCATTAACTTGAGATGTCTGGTTTTCTTCAGTTTTGAATCCAGACTACCTGAATTTTGTTCCAGAACCTCCTATATATTCTGGTTCCTCTAACTCTTCTGAACAGTTCCTCAGAGCTATCTGAGAGGCTGCCTCCTGGACTTAAGGCCTCAGCAAGTCCACCAAATAAAAAATTCTCAACTTTCAGATTATGCCTTTATTCAATCAACAAACTATAAGGACCAAAACTGTATCTACCTTATTCACTGCTGTATCCCCAGCATATTAGGTTGGTACAAAAGTAATTGTAGTTTTGCACTGTTGAACTTTGTCATCTGATATTGGAACACATTCTTAAATAAATGTGGTTATGTTATCAGTTCAGTCGCTCAGTCATGTCCAACTCTTTGTAACCCCATGGACTGCAGCACACCAGGCTTCCCTGTCCATCACCAACTCCCGGAGCTTGCTCAAACCCATGTCCATCGAGTTGGTGATGCCATCCAACTACCTCATCCTCTGTTGTCCCTGTCTCTTCCTACCTTCAATCTTTCCCAGCATCAGGGTCTTTTCCAATGAGTCAGTTATTCATATCAGTGGCCAAAGCACTGGAGCTTCATCTTCAGCATCAGTCCTTCCAATGAACATTCAGGACTGATTTCCTTTAAGATGGACTGGTTTGATCTCCTTGCTCAAATGTTATGTTATATATCATTTTAATGTGCATTCCTTGCATTTCTTTTTTTTGGCTAATGACTTATTACTTGCTATTTATATTATATTTATTTTAGACTTGGCAAATGTTAGACAAAAAGCAAATTTGAGTGACTTTCTTATTCAAGTTCAAAATGGGTCGCAAGGCAGTGGAGACAGCTTGCAATGTCAACAACGTGTTTGGCCTAGGAACTGCTAACGAATGTACAGTGCAGTGGTGGTTCAAGGAGTTTTGCAAAGGAGATGAGAGCCTTGAAGATGAGAACCATGGTGGCTGACCATTAGAAGTTGACAATGACCAATTTAGAGGATCATCGAAGCTGATCCTCTTACAACTACACAAGAACTTGCTGAAGAACTCAACATCGACTCTATGGTCATTCAACATTTGAAGCAAACTGGAAAGGTGAAAAAGCTCAGTAAGTGGGTGCCTCATGAGTGGACTGAAAAATTTAAAAAAATCATCATTTTATAGTGCCTTCTCCTATCCTAAGCAACAACAACAAACCATTTCTCCATCAGAAATTGTGACATGTGACGAAAAGTGGATTTCAGATGACAACCAATGACAACCAGCTCAGTGATTGGACCTAGAAGCTCCAAAGCACTTCCCAAAGCCAAACTTACACCAAAAAATGGTCATGGTCACTGTTTGGTGGCCTGCTGCCAGTCTGATCCACTACAGATTCCTGAATCCCAGTGAAACTATAATATGTGAGAAGCATGCTCAGCAATGAGATGAGATGCAGGGAAAATGGAAGCCAGCATCAGTCAACAGGATGGGCCCAATTCTTCCCCAAGACAAAGCCCGACTGCATATCGCACCACCAAACACTTCAAAAGTTGAACAAACTGGGCTATGGAACTTTAGCCTCATCTGCCATATTCACCTGGCCTCTCAACAACTGATTACTACTTCAAGCATCCTGAAAATTTTTTTCCAGGAAAGTGCTTTCACAACCAGCAGGATGCAGAAAATGCCCTCCAAGAGTCTGTTAAATCCCAAAGCACAGATTTTTACACTACAGGAATAAAAAACACTTATTTCTCATTGACAAAAATGTGTTGATTGTAATGGTTCCTATTTTGATTAATAAAGATGTGTTTGAGCCTAGTTATAATGACTTAAAATTCACAGTCCAAAACTGCAATTACGTTTGCACCAACGTAATAGTAGGGGATTGATAACTAAGTACATGAATAAATTATTATTAAATTCCCCTACAGCAAGTTATTGTTGTTCAATTGCTAAGTCATACCCAACTCTTTGCGACCCTATAGGCTGCAGCATGCCAGGCTTCTCTGTCCTTCACTATCTCCTGGAGTTTGCTCAAAATCATGTCCTACAGTAAGTATCCTTATTTAATAAATAATTGTATTTTTAATAAATTGGTCTTACAGTGCACTGCCTAAAAGTAGCTCCCGCTGACTATCTAAACTCCTTACAAACAAAGAATGTATCTTACTTTGTTTTCACAGTGCTTCCTCAGAAAAAACACCCTCTAAAAGTAAGGGAATTCTAAAAATGGGACAAATTGACATGATACGCCTATTATACGGTACTGTGAAGTATAACATGTTCCTATGAATGACACCTACGTATTCCTACCAAAAAATGTTTAAAATGAAGTTATCATGAGGAAATAATGAGATAAATCCAGACTGAGGGACATTCTAATAGGACAACTGGCCAAGATTCTTTTTTGGCTGTGCCAGGTCTTGGTTGAAGCATATCTTCAGTTGCAGCATGTGTGATCTAGTTAAAATGTCCAAGAACACAGCAACCAAATGCAATGTACAAACATCATTTGGATTCTAGTTTCAAATTGAATGGGAGGTGGAAATAGGTGGGTAATAAGGACAAAGACAGGCTCTGAACTGATGGTTATTGATGGCTACATGGGAGCTCATGACAGTATCCTACTTTTGGCATGCTGAGAACTTTCCATAACAAAAAGTTAAAGGAAAGAAAAAATACTTTTTTTTCCAAATTAAAAATTAATGTTCCTAAAGCTGAACAAGAGCAACCTATAATCAACTGTATATGTAAACTAACAAAGACACTGACAGCTAATGTACCTTTTCTTGTGCTTTTCTGGGGGAGCGGGTGGCTAAAATTTATGCTTTTAAAAGGTTGACAGTGGTTCAAAGAACCAAGAGAAAAAAATGAGATTACAGTAAACACTACTTACTGACCTGAGGTTTTTTTTTTTTTAAAGGACATGAAGGCAGAGCCTTCATTTACATTATTTTCATTAAAAGGGGATGGATGGGACCAGAGTATGTCAAGGGTAAAAAGGAAAAATCGATCAGTCAGGCGAGTGATTAGGACTAAAGCTAACCATCAACTATGAAACTAGACTCTTCAGTCTTTATTATGTTTTCTCTCTAATCCCAAACTGGATGGGGCCTCTTCTTCAAGTACAAATGATTAAATGAGACCCTCTATAAATTTAACTTCTTTACAAGTGGTTTTGAATGTTGTTAGGGGAACCAAAACAAAAAATATTTTACAGGTTCTTACATGAAAAGCAAATACTGGAAAAGGGAAAAGCAGAGTTCTCAGAGAACACAGAAAGGTAAATAATTAAAGAGATCTCATTGTAAGGAAATAAATTTGAGCAGCATTATAAAACTGCCTGCAAGTACTACCTACTGTTTGGCAGAAATGGATTACTCCTACATTGCTCCAGTCACCAAAAAGATGCCAACCAAGGCAGTGAAGAAACTGCTGATCAGAAAATGAGGAGAAAATTTTCTCTCAGGTAGAATGGGCACTAAAAAGCTACACAAGTAATTTACTTAACATCTCTTGTGGCTGGATGTGTCATTTAGAAAAAAACTTTGATAAGAAAATAGGAAGCAGGTACCTTCCAGCTGGGATCTGGTTAAGGAAGGTTATTTAAGTGCGAGAAGGGGTACAGGACTAAACCAGCTAAACCAGAGGCAAATATTTTCCTCTATAAAGGGCACGTTCTCCTTTGGAACAAACTGTATGTGATAAACCAATTCCTGTGCAGACTCTTTTCAAGAAATCCAAAGGACAGGTAAGGTAAGGTTAAAAAGAAGGAACTCTGCTTTATCGCTCTTACATTAGGATCTCTTGTAGGAGATCTAAATATAAAGTAAAATGTTAATATAAAATAGCTTTAAATATAACCAAATAAAGTTAAATAAAAGACATATGCCTATTTCTACTCTAATGAAGTATTTATCAAGATGCAAAGTAAATTCTAAGTGACATGCAATAGTTTCAAACTGGTGAATAAAAAAAGCTAAAATTCCTCAGTCCTTCCAAAACTTGTGAAAATAAGAGACCTGAATTATCCTATTAATACTACAGCTCACGTTAGAATTTATTAAAACTTCTTCAAACCCACTGCTTATGATACAAGTTTCCTGAAGGTCAAAAATGCTTCCATTTGAGTTATTTAAAAGGCTGCCACATGCAAAGAACCAAAGCTACTATGCCT
Source organism: Okapia johnstoni (assembly GCA_024291935.2). Taxonomy (NCBI): domain Eukaryota; kingdom Metazoa; phylum Chordata; class Mammalia; order Artiodactyla; family Giraffidae; genus Okapia; species Okapia johnstoni. The sequence continues at coordinate 80,965,670 of CM044307.1, forward strand.
GATTAAAAGATCCTCACTACTCCAATAAAATTAATGTCTGAAAACTCTAGTCCCACTTTTAAGAGACAATATGCTAAATGAATTAAAATTCTTTCAACTGGGAATTCCCTGGCAGTCCAGTGGTTAGGACTGTGCACTTCCACTGCAGGAGCAAAGGTTCAATCTCAAGGCTGGGGAACTAAGATCCTGTTAGCCAGGCCACAGGACCAAAAAAATTCTTTACCACTGAATTTAGAATTTAGTCTCCATACTATAAAGATGGCTTGGACTTATTAATCACATGGAGAAACCTGGCAGACACCATAACCAACATCACCAGTTTTTAATAAGACAAACCAATATTGTGAGCCTCCTGATATGATGCATTGAGAACACTTTGTGATATTCCTGCTGAAAGCAAATAACCAGAACTGAATCAAACGGAAACATCAGACAAACCCGAATTGAGGGACATGACAAAATAACTGACCCATTCACTTCAAGAATGTCAATAAACCAAAAGACAGACTGAGGAACTATTCCAGATTAGAGGAGACTCAAGAGTTATGATAACTGAATGCAATGTATGATCTGATCGATTGTCTTTTGCTAATAAGGACACAACTGGAACAGTTGGCAAAATCTGAATAAGATCTGTAGCTTAACCATGGTGAGGCACGATTACCTCTCTTTTGACCACTATACTGTGACTATGAGATACTATATCCTTGTTTTTAGGAAAATACACACTGAAAAAAAGCTCCTAGGGATAACAAGCAGCATGCCTGTCACTCTCAAATGGTACAGCAAAACAAAACAGAACAGTACTGTTTATATATTTAGAGAGAGGAAGAAAAAGAATAAAGTAAGTGTGGTAAAATTCCTCAATATCTGAGGAATATAGGTTAAGAGTATTTGCAAATACTTGTACCACTATTGCAACCTTAAGTCTGAAATTGTCAAAATTCAAATTAAAAAGAAAAAATTATACAGTATGGAAGTATGGATTAATAATATCGCTTAATGAACTTGAAGATGAAAGAAAACAAAGCTGCACTGAAATCTAGAGGCTATACAATGTATCAGACTCACTCATGCACTAACCAACTACCTCCTAAAAATACCATCAGCAAAATTATGTCATGAAGTTACTGTCAAATTCACAGATATCACGAATGGCATGGGTCTATTCTAAAATAAGCAACACAAATTAACTTTGAAGTAACAACGGAAATACATTTTCTAATATATAATTTTGCATCTTAAAAAGTAAAAAGCTATTTTTTTCTTCCAGTAACATCAAAATACAATATAAATACACCCTTAATACTGTTAACCTGTATGTCAGAATTAAACCTAAATGAGAGTACAGTTCTATTTCCTGTTTTTTCTGTGCATTAATACTCCCATTAGTATACAGAAGAGTTTAGATCCTAACACTTGCAAAACACAGATTTCCCTGGCCATATGCGGCCAGGATCTCTGATCCTACAAATCAACACTGAAATTTATTGCAGGAAGTTGAAGAAGTAGTGACTAGAGACAGGAAAAGTGGTAATAAGTGAAGCTTTTGTTTGCTTTCAAGCAATATTAACTAAGCAGTAACAAAAGCTTAATCGAGAGTGAATTTTAAGAGAAACAGCCAGATGTTCATCATTCAGGACAAAACAGTTCAATTTTAAGTACAATATATATCACTGCTTATTGATTAGTTCATGTTTAAATGGATCATAAGTTCGATGCTACAAAATGACACATAAAATTGTTAACCACAGATGAAACAAAACACTTGGCCTCGTTTTCACTAAATAAATGGGCTAGAAATTGAGATTAGAATGGGCTAGAATTATAACAGATTGATGGGACATAAAAAATAACCCATCAAGGACTGACTAAAGTTTTTTCAAATGAGCTTTCTCAGAGGGCTTAAGAAGATGAAGTCGAGTCGCATCTTAAAACACTGAATCTTAGAACCAGGGAGGTTCACTGACTTTAACTACAGAGCAAATGAGAGCAAAGTGGTAAAAGGCAAAACCTACAACTCCTGGCTATTTCAAATCCTGAAAGATGATGCTGTGAAAGTGCTGCACTCGATATGCCAGCAAATTTGGAAAACTCAGCAGTGGCCACAGGACTGGAAAAGGTCAGTTTTCGTTCCAATCCCAAAGAAAGGCAATGCCAAAGAATGCTCAAACTACCACACAGTTGCACTCATCTCACACGCTAGTAAAGTAATGCTCAAAATTCTCCAAGCCAGGCTTCAGCAATACGTGAACCGTGAACTTCCGTATGTTCAAGCTGGTTTTAGAAAAGGCAGGGGAACCAGAGATCAAATTGCCAATATCCGCTGGATCATCGAAAAAGCAACAGAGTTCCAGAAAAACATCTATTTCTGCTTTATTGACTATGCCAAAGCCTTTGACTGTGTGCATCACAATAAACTGTGGAAAATTCTGAAAGAGATGGGAATACCAGACCATCCGACCTGTCTCTTGAGAAACTTGTATGCAGGTCAGGAAGCAACAGTTAGAACTGGACATGGAACAACAGACTGGTTCCAAATAGGAAAAGGAGTACGTCAAGGCTGTATATTGTCACCCTGCTTATTTAACTTATATGCAGAGTACATCATGAGAAACGCTGGGCTGGAAGAAACACAAGCTGGCATCAAGATTGCCGGGAGAAATATCAATAACCTCAGATATGCAGATGATACCACCCTTATGACAGAAAGTGAAGAAGAACTAAAGAGCCTCTTGATGAAGGTAAAAGAGGAGAGTGAAAAAGTTGGCTTAAAGCTCAACGTTCAGAAAACTAAGATCATGGCATCTGGTCCCATCACTTCATGGGAAATAGATGGGGAAACAGTGGAAACACTGTCAGACTTTATTTTTTTGGGCTCCAGAATCACTGCTGATGGTGAATACAGCCATGAAATTAAAAGACGCTTACTCCTTGGAAGGAAGGTTATGACCAACCTGGATGGCATATTTAAAAGCAGAGACATTACTTTGCCAACAAAAGTCCGTCTAGTCAAGGCTATGGTTTTTCCAGTGGTCATGTATGGATGTGAGAGTTGGACGGTGAAGAAGGCTGAGTGCCGCAGAATTGATGCTTTTGAACTGTGGTGTTGGAGAAGACTCTTGAAAGTCCCTTGGACTGCAAGGAGATCCAATCAATCCATCCTAAAGGAGATCAGTCCTGGGTGTTCATTGGAAGGACTGATGTTGAAGCTGAAACTCCAATACTTTGGCCACCTCATGCAAGGGGTTGACTCATTGGAAAAGACCCTAATGCTGGGTAGGATTGGGGGCGGGAGGAAAAGGGGACGACAGAGGATGAGATGGTTGGATGGCATCACCGACTTGATGGACATGGGTTTGGGTAGACTCCGGGAGTTGGTGATGGACAGAGAGGCCTGGCATGCTGCAATTCATGGGGTCGCAAAGAGTCGGACACGACTGAACGACTGAATGAACAACTCCTGGGTCTCAATTTAGTATTCAACACATTGACTCAAGAGAAACCACACAAGTGCTTAAAATGAAAAAAACAAGATTTGAAGACATATTGCATATTCAATTAAATCTTGCCTGCTTGAAACAATCTGCAGTGAAAGTTGACCCAAAGATTTTTTTTTAAAAAAAGCTACTGTGTTCCAAAGACTGTTTATCCAACCCTAGCACCAGTCCTTTACTATTTTTCTGATAAAAGAATTACAATAAAATAGATATGTAAATCATCAATATAGTTTATTTTTAATGAGTTTTTTTTTCATACCTTAATTGCTACTTAGCTAATATCAAATGTTTACAATGTACCAGGCGCAGTTAAGTATTTTACATGTATGGAACTCACTTTTTTTGGAGTCTAGATTTCCAATGACAGTCAATTCTTCTCTATGTATTAGGTTACAGAGACAAAACCTTTTCACTCACATTAACAGTCAAGTCAAATTATACCACAAGGTATTTATAAATACAAGCCCTCTCTTGAAAAGAAAATAACTGAACTCCCAAAACATATTTCAACTTTACATATGAAGAAATTAAGGCCTAAAAAAGTTAAGTAACTTGCCTAACATAGAGAGCTCATTAGTAAGTGAAGGAGCCAGGACTAGAACACAAGTCAGACTTCGAAGCACTAAAGTTCCTAAACCCTAAGTTTTATTCCCTACATTTTTACAGTAAAATAAGACAATCTTTAAAAGCTAAAGGGCTTCCCTGGTGACTCAGATGGTGAAGAATCTACTTGCAATGTGGAAGACCTGGGTCCTATCCCTGGGTCAGGAAGATCCCCTGGAGAAGGGAATGGCAACCCACTCCAGTATTCTTGTCCAGAGAATCCCAGGGACAGAGGAGCCTGGCAGGCTACAGCCCAGGGGTCATTAAGAGTTAGCCATGACTGAGTGACTAACACTTTACAAGTTAAAATCTGCTGGCCTCTAATACAAGTGCTGCATACCAAGAATAAAATCTTGTTACATTATAATTAGAATTCTCATTTACTTAACCGTTTCTCCATATATACTTTTTAGAACATTGCATAAGAGCACTATATATTAAGACTACACTCTTAAATTATGAATTCTTAGAAGTAATATACATTTTTAAAGTACTTTGTATTTATTAGACTTCCCTGTAGCTCAAATGGTAAAGAATCCACCTACAATGCAGGAGACCAGGGTTTGATTTCTGGGTCGGGAAGATCCTCTGGAGAAGGGAATGGCAATTCACTCCAGTATTCTTGCCTGGAGAACCCTATGGACATAGATGCCTGGCGGGCAACAGCCATGGGGTTGCAAAGAGTCGGACATGACTGAGTGACTAACACACACACGTTTATTAGAGGATTAAGATTAAACTTTCAGATAAATTGTTCATTCTATTCAAGTGAGGGTAAATATACTCAGTTGCTCAGTCGTGTCTGACTTTGCAACCCCATGGACTGTAGCCTGCCATGCTCCTCTGTCCATAAGATTTCCCAGGCAAGAATACTGGATAGTGGGTTGCCATTTCCTCCTTGAGGGAATCTTCCTAACCCAGGGATCTCACTCCCGTCTCCTGTGTCTCCTGCATTGGAAGGTGGATTCTTTACCACTGAGCCACCTGAAAATCTACAAATTTGAGTCACTATAAATAAAATATTCTCTTACCCCTGAGGTTGACATGGTCTACACACCTACATTCCAAAAGACAATGAATTTTATTTCTTTTCCACTACTTTTAAAAACTTTTCAATATGTAATCACTGGCTGATTTTCTCTACAGGTGACACTTTGCTTCTTATACAATAATAAATCATGGGAGAATTTTACCTTTTGTTTCCTAAGTTTTTAAGAATATGTATTTTCCTAGGTGCTTCTATAACACATCAGAACCAAGAATATCTTTTCTTTACTGAATTTCAAAAGGGCATTCATCTTTCCATAAATGGGATTTCAATATTTATCTTATAAAAAAGTACCATTAAGTACTGTTTTGTGCTTATGACCAGGAAGCATGGTATGCACAGACTAAAGTAATAACAGAAGTGAACGTGTTATTTGCAAAGTGTTTTTCCCACTATAAACCAGATGAATTAGGATGACTGAAGTTCAGCAAGCAAGGGTTGTAACTACATTAGCTCTCAAATGATAGTCATTCTCAGTGTGATTTTATAGTTTAGTTTTCTGATTAATTTGTTTAAATTACCTTTCTATTACTTCTAATTCCCACTGGTCTAATCTAAAAATGCAAGTCTTACCTGTCAAGATTGTCTGAAATGCAGCTTCCACGTTTGTAGAGTCTAGAGCAGATGTCTCAATGAATGACAAACCATTTTTTTCTGTAGGGAGACACAAAACTTCAGTCTTGTCAAATTTAAAAATACAAGGGACGTAATACACTCAGACCTTCAAAAGGAAAATAACAGAACTTTTTAAACCCCAGGTTCTCCCCCACTTCTTGAGCAATAAGAACACCATGCTACTTCCACTTTAGTAGATTAAAAATGAGAATTTTCATTGGCTTCTTAATTAAAACAAATACTTGCTACATCTAAATACTACCATTAATAATGAATAACACTGGGCATAATGCAGTAAACTTATCAAATATCCAGCAAATTTCATCCCTTACTGAGCTCCCCCCTAACACATAGCTATGCTATGAACAAGGGTGGGTATATGTGATTCACTTAGAATTCTGTTACTATATTGTCTGAAACAAAGCTTCTTGACTAGAAAACTGAAAATTTTATTCACAGCATAATCAACAGTGAAAGCTCACAACTTGCACTAGTCAAGAATGTACAATGTTGCCCTCTGGTAGGCTGCCCCTACCAATACAGAGTCAAGATAGGCACATTCTCTATTAAGCCAAAAAAGTTATAACTCCAAAGCAGCTACATCCCTGTTGGTCCTTTACACTCCCTGGGCCACTACTTTCCAGACCCACATAGAACATGTCTTGGTAAAACAAAGACATAATGGAAAAAGACAAGAAGCACAGAACAAACATAGATTTTTATCTACCACTTCCAGGGAGAGAAAAGATAGTATTTATATTCAATTTTTGGCAGCAAAAACTCAATACTACAGGTCTAATAACTCAAAGTTAAGCAAGAGAGTCATACAGTCATCATACACTTTCAAAACAATACTTGTTAAGCATTCATGTTTACCTTTCCAAAACTGTTGCAACCCATTACCCTCATTGGAAGAGTCATGAAAACTGCAAGAAATACAGAAGCATGGTAATATCATAGAATTCGTACCACTAACCTGCAAAAGCTCTTGCTTCATCTGTAGGCACTGCCCTGAGATGGCGCAAATCACTCTTATTGCCCACAAGCATGATAACAATGTTACTATCAGCATGATCTCTTAGTTCTTTCAGCCATCGCTCTACATTTTCATATGTGAGATGTTTAGCAATGTCATAAACCAATAAGGCACCTACAGCTCCACGATAGTATCTGAAAACAGAAAAATGTATTTAACTATTAGAAAACAACCATAAGATGGGAGAGAACACTAAAAAAGACTAAGTATATGAACTATATATATATATATATATATATATATACACACACACACACTCTCTCACACGTATTTTTTTAAACACACAAATTTTAGAATCCTAATACAGGAATTCTTTAAAGGAAACAAAACAGTACCTTTTTCCAATACCAAAAGTAAGCTAATCCACTTTGGCAGCTATTTCACAGAACTTAGAAATGCTGAGAGACTTCCCTGGTGGTCTAATGGTTAAGAATCCGCCTACCAATGCAAGGGACACCGGTTTGATCCCTGGTCTGGGAAGATTCCACATGCTGTGGAGCAACTAAGCCCATGAGCCGCGTGCTGCAACCAGAGTGCCGCGCAAGCAGCAATGAGGACCCAGCACAGCCAAAAATAAATAAATAAAATTAAAACAAAGAAAACAAATGCTGAGACTTACGCTGATGTTATAGCACGGTATCGTTCTTGCCCTGCCGTGTCCCATATCTGTGCCTTTATTGTTTTCCCATCAACCTGGATGCTTCTTGTTGCAAACTCTACTCCAATGGTGCTCTTGCTTTCAAGATTAAACTCATTTCGAGTAAATCGAGACAGGAGATTACTCTTTCCAACACCAGAATCTCCAATAAGAACAACTAAAAAGACAAAGTACTTAATGTCAGATAGATGAGGCACACATATTCAGAATACCATCATGTTTTAAAAGCAAAAAAGACAGGGCATCTGATTTTTAAAAAAGGAATGAGGGTTAGGGAGGAAGAGTTGAATCCCCATGTTACCAATCAATAAAATCAATTTATTCTTTTTAACATGTTTCTACCTGCATAGTGACTTCCACACATCATCTACTTAGCACAGATAAAGTATCCTGTCTTACAAATGCAAATATTAATCATAGGTCTACTAGGCACTGATGACGGGCTAATGCATTAATTTAACAATCAACACTATACCAACCTTATTACCTTACAAAGTTATAACTTGAAAGATAAATCCTAAACCACATGAACAATCTGTGATATGAAAATGTATTAGACATGAAAGCAACAAAGGATGTTAGTGCCCTAAGTATGTTCTACTTAGTTTCATCAAAGCCTGGGTGTGACGTCAGGACTCATACCTAGACAAAATGAATCACATTTAACACAGTAGGCAGCAAGTTTATAAACTTTGCCACCCAGATCACAGAAACTACAATGACCCTCTCCATGGTTACGTCTATCAGACTAGCAGGAAACTAGAGACACCTCCAAAATCAAGGAGCTCTAGAAAGCTGACTAATAATTCTGATTTAGTCTGAGTCAAAGGCAAAGCAAGACATAACTTTCACTAATGACTTAAAAAAGAAGAAACAGGTTTGACTGATTAGATGAATTTATTTCCTCTGATTACTATAGGAGATAGTTTATTTTCAAGCTAAATACAGTGGATTCTTTCTCACCTAAGGTGATATCACACTTCAAAAACAATGGGGAAACAGGCAGTTAACTTGTTTTAAAGCATTTCTATCTGAATTTAAAGAACAAAATGAGTTCACAGGTTTACAGAATCTGAGCTTGATAACATTTTTTCCTTGGTAGAAGTTTTTTATCAGTGTTTCAGAAAATATTATGCTTACTCCTACTGTTGACTGCTAATGCATCTTCTTAGTTCTTACTAGCTAACTGATTTATTAGATACCAGGAACAGATAATCAAACATTCAAGAATAACACCAAGGAACAAGACCATGCCTTATTAAAGAGACTGGTATTTCGGGGGGAGGGGGACATGGCAAGGGAAGTAAAAACTGTGAGAGCTCACTGCACTCAGGTCAGAGGGCAGACAGTCCATTATGCATGCAGCCCTTCCTTGCCACAAGAACGGATATAAGCTGGCCCCTGGATAGTCTTGGAGAGAGTACATTACCAAATGCATATCTTTCTGGCTTCCTCTATCAGCTGATTCAGCAAAAAATCACCCAGGCAGCAGTGACTCCATGCAGCAAAAGGCACAGTTATTTCCAGTTAGTCAATAGAGGGTGTCAAAAGTACTATGGCAAACACAGACAATACAGTAAATGCTCTACCAGGGAAGAGGACGGTAAAGTCATGAAAGTAACATATAAAAACAATGCATTTCCAATTTTATAGTATACTACAGTTGGTTCATAAGTTAGTTTTCAAGGTCCTCCATTCTAAATGTGAGGTAAAATTCCAGTTTCAATAATAAAAGTCTACCCTATTAGCAGAGTATACTCACTTAGTAGGGAACTAAGGTCGCCTCTCAGTTCAAAAGGCTGGATGTTCTGCTGACGACACCTCTTTTGAATCTTTCCTGGCCCCACACTAGCACTGAGGTACAAAAGCTTCACTTGAAGTAGGAATAGGAAATGGAAAAACCAAAAAGTTGAACATTTCTACTTCCAAGGCACTCAGATATATCAGTCAGATGAATCAATTTAGAAACCAATCACTTAGTTTAAAGCCAAAGAGCAAGACATCTAGAATGACACTACCAGGACTTCCCTGGTGGTCCAGTGGTTAAGGCTCCATGCCCTTCCACTGAAGGGGGCACGGGTTTGATCCCTAGTGGGGGAACTAAGATCCCAAATGCCGCATGGTGCAGCCAAAAAACATAAACAAAAATAAACAGAATGACAATGTCTTTGGAAAATAAAATAACTCAAAGAACTCAATAACTCCATCCCACAAAAACTCTAGAACGTTCAAGTTTTGGTTTCTTGCCTTTTAACCTCCACTTTATCGATTATATTCTGTCTCCCCATTCTCAAATCTTTGCACTGTCATAAAGACATTTAGTGAGAACATTTTTCCCTTGATATAACCAATTAATTTTAACATAAAAATTACTAGCACCCTTATCTGAAAATAATTCAAGATACATGAATACCTTATACAGTATAAAAGTTATCTCAACTAGACATGGGCAAGGTTGACAAGAATTACAACTAGCGACTTGGTAAAGGATTATATCTTAAATGACAACAGAAGATATCGCTTCTTTAAGAACAGCACTGCCAAGATGCTGCTGAAAAAGGACACAATATGGAAAACCTCTTCTATTCAGTTACCAAATGAGAAACTGCACCAAGAAAGGTTATATCTAGGCTCACTAAATAATAAACAAACTAGAATGGATTAAGTTACCTAAACAACTGAAAAGAATTCACTGTGATTTTAAAAAACAAAATTTCACAGACTCAAACTTAGTTTCTAATCAAAAACAGTTTAAGATGACAATATTCAATTGTTTTTTTAAAATATGATCCACTATATGATCACATCCTCTAGTTCAAGAAAGGAATTTGCAGTGACTTTCCTATACTTTCCATTACTAGTATCTTAGGTTAAAGTTCTTCCACTTTAAACATTTTATAACTGTAGCCATCTACATAACATATATATATATATGTGTGTGTGTGTATAAGTATAAATTAAATAATAGAATCTGTATATGAAACATCTATCACATTTCTTAAATAAATCTGATAATATTCATTATCACTTGGTTAACCTCATCTAATACTAAATTTGGTTCATTATATATCAAAATTAGGCTGCTAAAAGCTATAAAAAGAATATACGCATTAACTGACCATTATTTAATAAGCATTTCCAACTCGTCAACCACATTTAGTTTTTTACAGTCTGTTACAAACTAATGTACTGGACAAAAATTTCATTCAACAAATCAATCAAAATATCTCAGACCTAACAGTTATAACCTGAAGTAACTGATAATTTTCACACTGGTTTATAAATAAACTTAGAGATCTTTCTACTTTCAACTATATTCATAGTCCAAACTCGACAAGAGTTTTTTTTTAAATTAAATAAGGCTGAAGTCTAGACAAGTTTTTCTAGATTCAGCAGAACCCAAATTGCTCAACCATAAGTTGTGAAAGAAAAACTATCAAGATGCAAGACAGCAAAGTTCCTATGATCAGCCCCACTAACAATCAGCTGATGGTTAATTACTACTGACCTTCAATTAGACTGAAAAGAAAATGGTGTAGACTACGTACACAGATATTTTCAGAAAATGTGACTCTGATTGAGTTAATGTCTACCACAATAGTTGTAAATAGGAACTATGATTGATTTATACTTTGCTTATGTGTCTGTCCCACAAGGCCTTAATCACACTGTGTATAAATATAGAATTAAAGTTTTTAAAATAGTCAAGCTTTAAAATTAAAATTCACCACCACCAACAGTCTCACTGTTGAGCTAAAGATTAATGTTTAAGAACAAATACATAATTTAAAATAATTCTCCTACTTTCCCCACATTACACTTCCACTTGAACCACTCCATCCTACACCAATCAGGACATCCCTTCATTTTCAACTGATTAGAGCTACAAACTAATTTACAATTCCCTCAACTATTAAGTTTGCTAGGTTAAGTCTTCTTCCAAGTAGACAGCTGCAGCTCATCTCAGGGAATATCTACATAGAATAAAACCATTTTAAAATGAAATTATTGTTGCTTCTCTTTAAATTAAAATTGTATAAATAAGAAATTGGCTATATAATTATCACAGAAGTTAAAAAGTGACTCATATCCTGTTAAGAGCTTTTTTAAAAAGTGGAAATCTTTCAAGCAGAATTTTTAAAAACACTCTATCAAATAGCAAAGTGTACAACAAATGAAACCAAAACCTGTGGAAATATAAAATACTTTAGAAGGCTCTAGTTTTAAGTTTCTTTACTAATACTTAAATGCTCTTCCAGTTATAGATTTAAGGTTTTAAGAAAAAAAAAACAACTGGTGAGAACCATAGTAACTTCTTTGACATTATTTGAGTTCTCAGAGAATCTAAAACTTTACAGTCTCACTTAATTCTCACAACAGCCCTGAGAGATATTATTTTCTTTTTACAGATGAGGGAACTGAGGCTCAAAAAAGTCAGCTTTCCCAAGGTCACAAAGCAAATGAAAGACCTGAGTCAGTAATTTGAAACCAGGCCGGTGCGATTCCAAAGCCCTGTGCTTTCTCAATCATTGTTAGCAAGATGGTCTAAACCCAAAGCTAAGTTAAAATCCCTTAAGCCAATCCAGGGTACTAAGTATTTTTGGTGAGGAAATAACTAGGTTCTATAACCAACATTCAAGTTGTAAACCAAACAAGAGAAATACTCCGATAGTCTATCTTGTCCTAAATTAATTACTTCAAAAGCAGACCTTATTTAAAAAAACAAACCTCCCTTTAATGACTAAACCCCAGTCTCCAGGGTCTCACTTAAGTAATTTCACCAGACCTCAGAAGCCTTCAGCCAACAGTACGTAAACTAATCCATGTTTCTTTTTTGTATTTGTAAAATACAAAAGTACCCTTGTCTCTGTAAACAACTTCCAACTGTCAGGTGGTGGGAGTGGATAGATACTGAAGGTACTCACTCTATAGAAAAATTTCTGGCCCAGAAGAGTAAGTGGCGGTAGGCCTATCAACCAGTAGGCCAAGTAGGCAGAGTACTGGTAAAGCAATGTTTCCTGCTTTGTTTAGTCAACCATACTTAGCACCCAGTGGCAAAGTCAGAAAGTCACTAAGCTTAACATTGTTTTTAAACTCCACCCTTCACTGTAAAGCTTTAATAGTAATGGCTTCTTCCTCCCTGGTAATGATCTTTGTTCAGCATACTACTGATGGCTGCCCTCCTAACTCAGGACCAGAGAAACAGCATCAGAGAGCGTGCATTCATCCAACAAAAAAAAGCATTTAAGCATTTACTGTACTTTCCTCTGAAGGAAAACTGTACCCATTATCTTTGTTGATTAAAAAAAAAAAACTTTGGATTCTTTCCGGACTAACCAATAAGCAATTCTTTTTTTCACTCCCCATCCTCCACTATGTTTTGTCCAAGGGCACTACATGGTTCTCTATCTTATGAAAAATATTTAATTTGACCAAAGAGCACACAACTTCCCCACGCTCCCCCACCTTTGGGGAAAGGTATGTGGCCAACCAGGACGTTTCTCTTCCTGTTCTAAAAACACCAAAAGGTTGGATCCTCCCTGTGTTGCAGCAGGAAGCAACCAGTCCGTAGCGATAAAGCAAGCTATTTGTGCAGCGTACAACCTTTCCTGCTCAGGAACTGGGCCTTCAGGTCTGGCAAGGATAACAGCCACCACCCATCCGCAACCCCTAGTCTCCGGCATAGTCAAGAGTTATCCCAGGCTGGTTGCCGCTGGGTAGGGAGGGTAGGAGAAAAGAAGGTTGGGTGGGAAGTCACATCGGTCTGCCGGGTCACTGCGACAAGTGCGCGCGTGGGTGCTGGGACAATCCCTCCTGCCCTACCCCCCACCGCTGGGATCGCACGAGCGACGTGGGAGAGCTCGTAAACTACTCGGGGAGGGAAGGCAGAAAAAGAGCTACCAATGCCGGGGGCCAGGCGAGGTTTCGGACCACGAGAAGTGTGGGGCGGGTGGGGGTGGGGCCGCCGACCCGCTCGGATTTTTAACCAGGGCCTGGCCCCGGGGACAGAAGAGGGCTAGGAGAGGCGGCTGTCCGAGGGCAGGGGAAGGGTTCGCCCGAGGGAAAAGGGAGGCAGATAAGAAAAAGATCTATATGGGAGAGTGAGCCGAAAGAAAGGTGAAGAGCGGAGGGAAGGGCCTGTCGGAGGGGCTCAGGAAGGGTGTATACCGAAGGGGAGGGGGCGCTGAACCCGAAAAGATGGATGGTGGGAGGGGCGCCCCATTAAGGGGGCCCCGGAACCAGGGGAGGAAGGAAGGCGATTTGAGAGACGGCAGCCGGCCGCGAAAGGGGCGCAGAGTAGGGACCGTGAGGCTTCCTAAGGCCTCTGGGGAGGTCGCTATGAGACCGCTGTGTGGTGAGGACCCCCATCCGTGAGTGGAAGGAAAGGGGCTGAGCTGGGAGACCTCAGGACAAGCCGCACAGAGAGGAAGAGCTGAGGAAGGCCGATCTCAGGGCAGGGGCAACCCGAGGGCGGGTCCCCCGGGAGTGTCCCGGGCCCCCACCCCGGACTCGAGGGAGAGTTTCAGAGCCCACGGCCTCACCTTTGAAGAGGTAGTCGTATTCGTCGTCGCGGGTGCCCATTGCGCGGCCGAGAAGCGAAGGGGCGGGAGCAGCAGTGGTACCGTAGGGAACAGCAGTGGTACCGGTAGGACCAGGGGGCGTCGCTGCAGGGGTAACCCGAACGCCGAGCTTCAGCGGCCGGACCCGGTAAAGAACCCCTCCCTGTCGCTACGCCACTTCCGGCAGGCTCCCGCCCCCCAAGGGGAAGTACTTCCGGGGCGGTGGCTCGCCGCCCTCCCCGCCCCCCCCCCCCCTATAAGGGGGGAGTGCGTAAGTTTGGTGGCTCTCTTCCAAGTTTCCCGGGTTTGAAAGGGGTATTGAGTGGCTTAATGAGCACTGTACTCCCGGGTTACCTCACTCACAGAGGCTGCTCTCCATACATAATAGTGTCTCCCTCACTCCACTCGCCGCCAGTCGGGAAACGGGGCACGGGAGAGCGCTTCAGCACTGCCTCTGGTGGTGGATTTGTGGATGGGGGCGGGGTTCTCTAAGGATTAGAGAGCGGAAGGCAGAATTTTGAGTATGGCGGTTCCATGGTGTAATGGTTAGCACTCTGGACTCTGAATCCAGCGATCCGAGTTCAAATCTCGGTGGAACCTGTATTCCTTTCACTTTTTTTGTTTTTTTTCCCTGGCCACGATTTTATAATTCATGTACTTATTCACAAGGTGACTTTTGTACACCTGCGGGGTATATGTGTCCTTGAACTAAGTAGGGAGGGAATGTCACAAAACTCAGTTGCCTAGGAAGACCACATACATTTCCTTCAGTTCTGTACTTCGTTACCTAGGTGTCTCCTAAGTATCCTCTACACTTCACCCATTTTGTTTTTTTAACCTCAGCCGTCTTCGAAAGCTTCCATGAAAAGTTGATTCCTTTTGCTAGAATTTTCAACCTCCAACTTCATACGAGGGCAGGCACTTTTCACTCCTCTCCAGAAATCTCTCAAACTGTCTCCAGATGTATTCACAGAACCTCGCCCACCCTCCTCATCAAGATTCATCAAGAACTTCTTGAACCCTATTTGTCATCAATTAAGCTGAACCTGGTTACATAATTATTTTCTTTAACATGCAGACCAAAGGATGACAATTTCCATTTTTGCAGAAATGTGGATGGGGAGATTCAAGTGATTTGCCAAAGATCACACAGCAGGGCCTCCTTATATGTGCAGCGACTTAATATGGCCCAGTGGTAAAGAATCTGCCTGCCGATGCAGGATACTCTGGTTTGATCCCATCCCCTGAAGGAGGAAGTGGCAACCCACTCCTGAAAAATCCCATGGATAGAGGAGCCTCGTGGACTATCCAGCCCAAGGGGGCCCAAAGAGTGGGACACAACTGAGTACACAAGCGCTATATTTACGCCAAAAAGCTTTTCCCATTTATTGTCAAATCTTACTACACCTATGCACAATTTTTAGTGCCTGTAGTAAGTAGAATAAAGGCTCTCCCAAAATGTCCACGTCCCAATCCTTGGGACCTGCGAATATACTAGATTATGTGGCAAAGGGTAATTAAGGTTGCAGATAGAATTAAGGTTGCAAATCAACTGACTTTAAAATAGGATAATTATCCTGGAGTCTCCATGTGGGCCAAATGTCATCTCAAGTGTCCTTAAAAGTGGAAAAGGGAGGTCAGAGTGTTATGGTGTGAGAAGGTCTCAACTGGCCCTTTTAACTTTGAACATGAAGAAAGGGGGCCAGGAGCCTAGGAATGCAGAGGCTTATAGAAGATGGAAAAGGCAAAATATAAATAAGAGGAGATGGAAAAGGCAAGGAAACTGAGTCTTCCCTAAGGCCACCAGAAGGAACACAGCCCTGCTGATACCTTGATTTTAGCCCAGTGATACCCATGGCAGACTTCAGACCTATAGTACTATAAAATAATAAATTTCTGTAGTTTTAAGTCACCCACATTGTGGTAATTTGTTACAGCAGCAATAGAAAACTAATACAGTGCCATTTTCAGTGCTTTCCAAAGCAGTATATAGCAACAGAAGGTTTACTAAAGGATCAATAACAGTTCTGAAGGAGTAACTAATGAGCATTCTGGCAACAAATGCCATAGTTCAGAGGGACTGAGATAATTAGGAAGAACTCCCTGGGGACTTCCCTGGCAGTCCAGTGGCTGAGATTCTAAGCTCCCAGTTCGGGGACCTGGGTTGGATCCCTGGTCAGAGAACTAGATCCTACATGCCGCAACTAGGAGCTCACATGCCAAAACTTAAGATCCGAATGCCATAAGGTAGACTGAAGATCCCAGGTGCCACAACAAAGACCAGGGGATCTGGTGCAGTCAATAAACAGTAAAAACAAACAAACAAAAAAAGAACTACCTGGAAGAGGAGGAGCTAGCATTGACTCCTGAAGAAAGAAGCAAGTAAGGAAGCTCATTTGGGGAAGTGGAGAAGATTAGATGATAAGAGCATGTTAAGTAAGGCCCTTAATGCCAGAGAAATAATCATGAACTTTTTCCCTTAAGTCATTATTTCTCAATGTGCATCCTGAGAATGTCAATAGTATTCCTCAAAGGAACGATTTCATGCTCAAATGGATTGAAATCCACTGTACACTGTCTCTCCTGCCTTAGAAGTTCCCCTAGTACACTGGTGTTTTAAAGTCTAAATATCCCACTCTGAAGAAAAAAAATTTTAACTGTATTCAGTTCAGTTCAGTCGCCCAGTTGTGTCCGAATCTTTGCGATCCCATGAACCATAGCATGCCATGCCTCCCTGTTCATCACCAACTCCCAGAGTCCACCCAAACTCATGTCCATTGAGTCGGTGATGCCATCCAACCATCTCATCCTCTGTCATCCCCTTCTCCTCCTGCCCTCAATCTTTCCCAGCATCAGGGTCTTTTCAAATGAGTCAGCTCTTCGCATCAGGTGGCCAAAGTATTGGAGTTTCAGCTTCAACATCAGTCCTTCCAATGAACACCCAGGACTGATCTCCTTTAGGATGGACTGGTTGGATCTCCTTGCAGTCCAAGGGACTCTCAAGAGTCTTCTCCAATACCACAGTTCAAAAGCATCAATTCTTCGGTGCTCAGCTTTCTTCACTGTCCAACTCTCACATCCATACATAACCACTGGAGAAACCATAGCCTTGACTAGACGGACCTTTGTTGACAAAGTAATGTCTCTGCTTTTTAACATGCTGTCTAGGTTGGTCATAACTTTCCTTCCAAGGAGTAAGTATCTTAATTTCATGGCTGTAGTTACCATCTGCGGTGATTTTGGAGCCCCCCCAAAATAAAGTCAGCCACTGTTTCCACTGTTTTCCCATCTATTTGCCATGAAGTGATGGGACTGGATGCCATGATCTTAGTTTTCTGAATGTCGAGCTTTAAGCCAACTTTTTCACTCTCCTCTCACTTTCATCAAGAGGCTCTTTAGTTCTTCTTCACTTTTAATTGTATGAAACAGAGCATTTCTCAGATTCACCTGTGGACAAAAAAAGAACAGAGTATCATTCATCATTCATTTACACAAGGATTAAATCACAACCCATTGCAGTCACCCACAGTGCAAGAGTGCATCCTGAGGAGAATTTAAGATGAAAAAAACTGGATAAGGCATTCTGTGCTTTGGATAAACAGCCCCTAGATAGTTAAGATGCTTAAAATAGTTAAGCATAGTTAAGTTTTTTTCCCATACAGAAGTTTTAACTTTCTATTTACTCAAGTCTTTCACAGTCCTTTGGTGTCTAAATGTTGCATTTCACATTATAAAGCTTCCTCTCCACACAAGATTTTTTCAAAAAATGTATTTCTTCAAATATTTTTAAAACTTTTTTCTCCATCTGAATTTTATGTGAATTGAGGGTGAAGTAGGGATCTAAATTAGTTATTTCCAAATGGATAGCCGATTGTTTCAACATCATTATTTGAAAAATCTTTTTCCCACTGTTACAAATGTCTAATTTATTATAAATAAATTTCATACATATAAATGTCTATTCTTTAATCTTCATAATATACCTCTGACAGCCAGAGAGGAACACTGCTCAGATGTCCCCTCAAGAAAAAGTCTGTTGGGGACTTCCCTGTGGTCCAGTGGCTAAGACTCCATGCTCACAATGCATGGGGCTCAGGTTCAATCCCTGGTCAGAGAATTAGATCCCACATGCCACAACTAGGAGTACGCATACCACAACTAAAGATCCTGCTTGCCACAACTAAGACCCAATTCAACCAAATAAATAAAAATAAATATTAAGAAATAGTCTGTTGTGAGAAGTGTAGTTACCTGACGATCTCCAGTTGCCACACCTCCAAGGCCCACACTCCCTCTGGACTGTTCCCAGACAAGGACTGAGCACTGTAGGGATACTAGAACTGGACCAGTTCTGTCAAAAATGGGACTCTTCTAATGGGCAGTCTTTCTCTAGATCTCTCCATTGCACTGACTGAGATTTTCTCAGAATTGCATTATAGTCCGAGGTTCTTCCTATCCAATCCTTTCTTCTTTCCCACTCTCCTTGCATAGGTATTGAACCTAAATTGTGGTCTGAATGCCCTACTTCTCCCTTTTGTCTTTCCCCCGCAAATGAATTCTTGTGCTTCTAATTCACCAGGTCACCTTCCAGAGGACCTGATCCCAATACAGTCCCATTGGTCAACTTTTCTCTTCTTATGCCGATATCACATTGCTATATCACGACTTTGCAGTCTATTTTGATGTTTCAGTGTGGATTTTTGTTTTTGTTTTTTGGCTGCACTGGGTCTTCGTTGCTGTGCAGGCTTTTTCTCTAGTTTCTCTAGAGCAAGGGCAACTCTTCACTGCAGTGCTCAGGCTTCTCATTGCCATGGCTTCTTTTGTTGCAGAGCACAGGCTCTAGGTGCGGGAACTCAGTAATTGCGGCTCATAGGCTTAGTTGCTCCGTTGGGGTTTTGATTAGGGTTTCACTACTGATAATTAAAAATACCTTTTTCAGAAATGAAAGAATTTGCACAGGATATCCAAAGATATGAGATTCTGCCTATAATGATGCAAAAGAGGGAGATCTAAGGCTTAATAACTGGAAGAATGATCAATAGAAAGGGGGAAAGGATAAAAAACAGAAACAGAGCAAAAATGTTGACATTCATTTCAGGCATGTCTAATTTTAACAGCTGGTAAGAAAACCCAAAAGGAAGTACCCAGTAAGAAGCCTGGAAATATAGATTCAGAAATGTCTTGGCCCTAGAATATATGGAAGAAGCAAATTCTGGAATATATCTCATCTTCCACAGCCTGGGAGCAGCTCTAAATGATTGTTGAAAACAAACTGGGAACTGATAGGCCTGTGTTTAAACTCCAGCTCAGCCATTCACTTGTTGTACCACTTTTAATAATTTACCTAATCCTGCTAAAGCTTGGTTCCTTGTCTGCAAAATGGGGACAAATGTGATTGAAATAGTATAAGTAGAGCTTGCACCGTACTTAGCATATAGCAAATGTTCACTAATGTACTGGGTCTCAATTGGGGTCAGTTTTGACCCCAGGAAATTTGAATATCTGGAGACCATTTTGGTGTATACTTGGGAGGCACCACTGGCATCCAGTGGGTAGAAACATTCTATAATAGACAGGACGTCTCCCCCACGACAAAGAATTATCTGGCCCAAAATATCAATAGTGCCAAGGTTGAGAATCATTAGTTAATTATAAGGATTATCCAGAGGCCAGGCCAAGACCTGTTATGGGAAAAGGGCAGGATGCAGTGAGCATCACCTCTCCATCCTGCCTCATTTTCGAAAAGTTGAACATATCCCTCAAACATCAGGAAGGATGTCCAAGACAGACATACCTCTCTTCATAAAGCAGAGCCCAGGGACCCACCAACCTGATACAAAACACTTCCTTATGAGGAGCCTATTTGTTAAGTAAACAGATCTCAGTTTTCTATTTCTTGACCCAAAAGGATTTTTACAGTGTCGTTCATTTTGTAACTATTTGTTAAACCCTACATATCAGTTTTATGCACATTTTTGTAATGACATTAGGTTTGCTTCACCATAAAAAGAATTTTTTGAGAGATAAAAGTAAACAGACCTAATGAAGTGATGAGATTTGTTTTCTGTGCTTTTTGTCTTTTCTACTGAGTATATTGTAAGGTAACAGATTGTATACAAAACCAGGAAATTCTCAACTTTGATTCTGATTATAGTCACTAGAGCAGCAACTAGCTTTAAAGAAATAAATAATTTTAAAATATTTATTTATAAACATGTATTCTATATATAAATATATATAGAGAGAATACATGTATATTACAAATGGCTTATTATTTATAACCAAATGCTATGTAGCTCAGCATAGATTTTTTTTTTCTATATCATGAAATCTGAATTAGAATAACTTCTAACTTTTATTTTAACAGTTTACTCTTCACATATTCTTAGCCTTTTAGGTTTGGTACTCATAGATTATAAATCATATGGCACAATCATTTTTCAAAAATCAAAAGGAAGGACACCAAGACAGTGAAAAGATAACCTGTAAGAATGGAGAAAATACTTACAAATCAAATATATGATAAATGATTAATATTCAGAATATATAAAGAACTCTGACAACTCAACAATAACAAAGTAACAACAACAAAGAAACAACCAAAGTCAAAAATGGGCAAAGGACTTCAATAAACATTTTCCCAAAGAAGATTTATGAACCACCAATAAGCGCGTGAGAAGATGCTGAACATCATTAGTCATTAGGGAAATGCAAATCAAAACCACATGAGATACCACTTCATACTCATAAGGATGTCTTTTACTAAGAAACAAAACAAAATGAAACAGAAAAAAGAAGTGTTGGAGAGGATGTAAAGCAATTCAAAACCTATACATTGCTGATGAGAATGTAAAATAGTACAGACTCTGTGTCAAACACTTTAGTGGTTCTTTTAACAATTACACTTACAATTAGTATATTATACAGCAATTCTACTTCAAAGAAGTGAAAGCAGAGACTGAAACAGATACACGTACACCAACATTCACAGCATGGCCGAAAGGTGGAAACAACACAAGTTGCATCACAGAGGAATGGGTAAGCAGAATGTGTTTTATACTAACAATGGAATATTATTCAACCTTAATAAGGAATGAAATTCTGATACATGCTACAACATGAATGAATCTTGCAAACAGTATGCTAAGTGAAATAAGCCAGGAGCGAAAGGACAAATCCTGTCTGATTCCACTTATATGAGATACCTGCTACTGCTGCTGCTAAGTCGCTTCAGTCGTGTCCGACTCTGTGCGACCCCATAAACGGCAGCCCACCAGGCTCCACCGTCCTTGGGATTCTCCAGGCAAGAATACTGGAGTGGGTTGCCATTTCCTTCTCCAGTGCATGAAAGGGAAAAGTGAAAGTGAAGTCACTCAGTCGTGTCCGACTTTTAGTGACCCCATGGACTGTAGCCTACCAGGCTCCTCCGTCCACGGGATTTTCCAGGCAAGAGTACTGGAGTGGGGTGCCATTGCCTTCTCCGATGAGATACCTAGATTGAGTAAATTCTTAAAAGTGGTGGTAGTGGTCAAGAACCCGCATTTCAACACAGGAGATGTAAGAGACTTGGGTTCGATCCCTGGGTTGGGAAGACCCACTGGAGGAGGGCATCGCAACCCACTTCAGTGTTCTTGCCTGGAGAATCCCATGGACAGAAGAGCCTGGCAGGCCACGGTCCATAGGGTCAGACACAACTGAAGCAACTTGAGCACAGCACAGCACAGAAAGGGAATAGGGAGTTTTTGTCTACTAGGTACAGTTTCCGTTTGGGATGATGAAAAAGCCCTAGAAATGAATAGTGATGATAATTATAAAATTATCATAAATGTACTTAATGCCACTGAACCATTTAAAATGGTTAAGATGGTAAATTTTATGTTATGTATATTTATTTATTTGGCTGCGATGGTTCTTGGTTGCGACGTGAGGGATCTTCATTGCGTCATGTTAGTTCCCAGATCAATATCAAACCTGGGTACCCTGCATTGCAAGGCAGATTCTTAACCATCAGACCACCAGGGAAATCCCTATTACATGTATTTTAACACACACATAAAACTAAAAGGAGTTGGATCTCAGTTTTAAAAAAATGGACAGAAACAGGAAACAGAAGGTCAAAATAAAAGGAAAGATAGTTGTAGAAAACGGATGTCAGGGGATGCGGAATGCTACTATGAATTCCTCAGTCTTCCCAGGAACTGTCTTGCTGAGGCTGTGTGCCTTTTCCTGACAGCCTCCCAGAATTCCTGTGGGCTAGCTGCTTTCTAGCCGCTAGAAAGTTAGCTTGTTCATCCTCATCCACACCCAACCCAGAAATTCCACCACGGCAGAGAAATTTCTTCGAATAAATACCAATTACCAGCCCCTTTTCATCCTCATACTCCTACCCTATGCCTATTGTGTGTTTACTACTGCAGCTCAGAAGAGTGAATTTGCTTTGGCATTGTGGAACTCCATCAAGTCTATGGAACCTCCCATGTGAATAAGAGCCATGCTCACTCAAAAGAAAAGAAAAACCTAGCTGACCACCAGAGTCTCATTTTTGTTTCTCCAAAAAAAAAAAGCTAGGAAAAAAGCTAGGACTTTTAGTAATTTAAAAATAAAAAAATGCAATACTAAATTGGTCAGGGTTACCAAAAAAGAAGATAAAAGTGGCCCTTTTAGAACAGAGGGATAATTACTATATGACCTAGTCAATCCACTCCTAGGTATTTATCTAAAAGTTGTGAAAGCATATATACATGTTAAAAGTTGTAGGTGAATGTTTGTAGCAGACTTATTTGTAATAGCAAAAACTGGAAAGAGCCCAAATGTCCATTAACAAGTGAACAGACAGGTAAATTTTGGTACAGTATATCCACACAGTGGAATACTATTTGGCAATAAAAAAGGAACAAACTGCTGATACATACAGCAAGCTGGATGAATCTCAAAATTATCATGCTGAGTGAAAGAAGCCAGAGAAAAGAAGAGTACATAATGTATGATTCCATTTATACAAAATTCTATAAAATGCAAACTAATCAAAGAGTAGAGAAGGGAGAGAGAGATTAAAAGATAAGAGGACATTTGAGGGGGTAACAAATACATCTATTATCTCGATAGTGGTGATGGTTTCACAGGGGTATACAAACATCATAGTTCATCAGATTTCACACTTCATACATGGAGTTTATTGTTTTGTAAAAAGAAACAACAGGAAAGCACGAAAGAAGACAAAAGTTTCTCCCTCATCTCTAATATTCTTTTTTTAAAAAATTTTGAATAGTCTACTTCTTAGTACAAATAGATTCTTTTTTTCCTCAAAACTTTAAACTTTTAATTTTGTTTTGGGGTATAGCTGATTAACAATGTTGTGGTAAATTCAGGTGAACAGCAAAGGGACTCAGCCATACATATATAAGTATTCAATATTCTTGCAAGCAAGGTTGGAATACCCAGATGCCACACACACACACACACACACACACACACACACACACAAAAATCCTTGCTGCTCTCACAGTCACTAATCACTAGTCAACAGCATATTTCCTTTACAGTATCTCTGAGATGTATCCGTTCCCATTCTTAGCCACTGGCCCACGCTAAGCCCTCCACCACCATTAAGTTATAACCTATTCTTACCCTCCATCCAACATGCAGGTGGCTGCCAGAATAATCTTGACAAAGGACATCTCCAACTCCTGTTATTCAGAGTCATCATAGAAAAGCTACAGACGTACATCCATGCCTGAAAACAAGAGTATAAAAAAAAAAAAACCATTAGTAGTGGTTATCTATGGAGAGAAGGTGATTTTTATTTTCTCTCTTTTACAGTGGTTTTTTTTAAGTGAAAATATCCTTATTGGTTTTACTTGTTACAAAAAGAGTGAATACTCGCTGTAAAATATTCAAATAATATGAACAATATGAAAGTATAGTAAGATTAGAAAATAAAATTTGTTTCCTCCTTGTGATCAACATTGTGGTTTCATTGCCAACATCCACTCTATGCCTTCCATTCAGGAAGCAGCCAGGCAGTTTGGATGGTATTATCTCCACTCACAGCTTTGGAAATAGCGTCTGGAATGGTCTAAACCAGTAATTCTTAACCCTAACATCCAAACCCTTATATTATAACAAGCATTTCATAACACTGCCTTACCAGCCTGACTTGTAAAATCAATAGATCATGTATTGTGGTATACTTTCTATTATGACATAATGCTATAATATAAAGGAGAAATAAGAGGAAAATAATACCTTATGAATGTTATGTATTTTAATATGGAAATGCTTAGGCACAACTCTAATAGAAGATATAATGAAGTAGTTAGATGTTTGTACCTAATGGCAGAATCACCATTTGTTGGACAGTTTTTGAGAACTATGTGTCAGGCACTGGCTTAAATTTATGGGGCAAACAAACAGAAATCCCTTTTCATGGAGCTTACATTCTAACAGGGTAGTGGAATACAAACAACAAACAACTGGCATAATACAACAGAACACGTAAGTAAATTATATATTACATTGTAAGATGATAAGTATTACTGGGGTAAAAAGTAGAACAGGGTAAGGAAAAACCAGCATTCAGAACAATAGGGAAGTAGGTAATGAGTTGCAATTTAAACTAGTGGTCAAGACTACTACCCAGACCGTAACATTCAGTTTGAAGGAGGTAAGGGAATGAATCATGAATGACACTTCTAGGGGGATAGTATCCAAGCAGAGGGAATAGCCGTGCAAATGATCAAAGGCGGAAGCCTGCGTGGTGAGTATATGGGCTGTAAGTAGGCAGTGAGGTGGCCTGAAGAGAGTAGTAGGAGAAAAAGCAGAAGTAGGAGATAGGTCAGAGAGGAAATGGAACCACATCTCCCAGCGCCTCAAAGGACATTGTAAAGCTTGCACTCTGAGTAAAATGATGCAACATTAGAAGGTTGAGAAGCAAGGAATGACATGCTTTGACCCACCTTTTATTAATAAAAGGAAAAATATCACTACTCTGTTGAGAATGGATTGGAAGACCAGCTGGAGAGGTTGTCATAAGAATCCAGGTGAGAAGTGAAAGCGACAGCTACAAATGCAGACTAAGATTCAGTAGAGTATTTCATCTGAGATGTCATTGATTGTAGAATACATCCTGGCTTCAGAGATAAAATATGCAATGTGAATTGCATTATGCAGTGTGAACTGCAATATTCATAAGTGGTGTCAGCTGTTCAAAACATGATTTTCTGAAGTAATGAACAACTCTTGGTTAAGTTCCAAATGAAACAAAATACTATTTTCTCTCAATTTACTCATAATTCTCCCATCTTAAAATTCAATTCATATTAAGACCATAAACAAGTAGTTCATGTTCATATATAAAATGGAGTTAGGGTCTAGGTACAAATTATTATAAACATGTTTTTAAAATCTACATTAATGTCAAACAGGACATTAAAAGCCATGCAAGATAAGGGTAAAATCTGTATGTTGGACTGTTCCATACATTATGAGACTCTTGAGAGTCCCTTGGACTACAAGGAAATCAAACCAAATCAAAGGAAATTGCTCCTGAATATTCATTTGAAAGACTTTGCTGAAGCAGAAGCTCCAATCCTTTGGCCACCTAATTCGAAGTGCCGACTCATTAGAAAAGACCCTGATGCTGGGAAAGATTGAAGAGGAGACGGGGACGACAGAGGATGAGATGGTTGGATAGCATCACCGACTCAATGGACACGAATTTAAGCAAGCTCTGGGAGTTGGTGATGGACAGAGGAGCTTGTGGACTACAGCCCATGGGGTAGCAAAGAGTCAGACACAACTTAGCGACTGAAAAACAATATACATTATGAAAAATCTATTATCTTTGGCCCATATTCTAAATACTCAATCACTGTGACAACCAAAATTGCTCCCAAAATTTACAAAGAGGTCCCTAGGATGATTCAGGAACAGACACATGACCCTACATACCATCATGGTCCAATCAGAGCAAAGCCTAGGGTTGCTGTTGGACAAAGCGAAAAAGGAAAACCAGTACTTCTGGCAGGGCCTGAATAAAGAAGCCCCATGCCCGAATGCGCCAGCAACCCTTCCACCACCAGGGGGAGCCCTTCTTGGGATGAGGCTTTTACCTTTTTTAATGTAGTATTTTTTTTTTAATTATGGTAAAATATACATAAATGTAACATCTTAACCATTTTAAAGTCTACATTCACATTATTGTGCAACGGATCTCTAGAACTCTTTCCATCTTGCAAAAGAAACTATACTGATTAAACAACAATGCCTGTTTCTCCTCCTACCCACAATCCCTGCCAACCACCATTCCACTTTCTGCCTGTACGAGTTTGGCCTTTCTAGCTACCTCAATAGTAAAGAATCCGCTTGCCAGTGCAGGAGACGTGGGTTCGATCCTTGGTTGGGAAAATCCCCTGGGAGAGGAAATGACAACCCACCCCAGTATTCTTGCCGGGAGAATCCCATGGACAGAGGAGCCTTATGGGCTGCAGTCCATGCAGTCACAAAGAATCAGGTGTGACTGAGCACACTCACACAGGTACCACATATACGTGGAGTCATATGGTATTTGTCCTTTTCTATCTGATTTATTTCACTTAACATAATGTTCTCAAGAAGATTTTTACCTTTGAAGGCAAGGGCAAGACAGAGAAAAAGCTGGCAGCTGAATTACATTGTTGAAACTCCTGCACCAACCCTTTACCAAAAGCCCACTTCACCTCTGAGCATTTTGGTTACTTGGTCAATATATTCTATTTATTATTTAAGCACATTTGTGCTTATACTTTCTATTATTTACAGATGAAAAGATGATAACTGATACCCTCCCTTTTTTTTCCTCAAATAGAATTATCAGTTTGGTATATATTCTTTCAGGCTATCTAACATACAAATACAGATGTGCATTTTATTTTTATATATGTGAAATCCTATAATACTGTTAAGCAACCTAATTTTTTCTCTGACTTCTTTCAATGTTAATAAATACAGATTTAGCTGTATTTATTTTAAATATCAAATTAATTAAAAAATAATTTAAATTAATTTAAAAATTAATTAATTAAAAAATTCTTTTTGAGGTCTATTGTGTGGATGAACCATAGTCTATTTAACCAATTGGTAAACATTTAGGATCTTCTTAGTGTTTTGATACTTATAAACATGCCGTAGTGAACCTCCTTCTTCACATTTACTTCCCTTGAATACATATCTAGAAGAAATGCCTTCCCCAGAGTCGTACAAATTTCCATTCCTAACAATAATTTAAGCATTCCCGATTCTCTACGTTCTTTAAAATATGGAGTATTGTCCATCATTTTCATCTTTCCTAGTGTAATACATAAAAGTAGTATCTAACTTTCATTAGATGGGGAAAAACTGGAAACAGTGGCAGATTTTATTTTCTTGGGCTCCAAAATCACTGTAGATGGTGACTGCAGCCACAAAATTAAAAGACGCTTGCTCCTTGACAGAAAGGATGTGGCAAACCTAGGCAGCATATTAAAAAGCAGAGACATCAGTTTGTCAACAAAGGCCCACAAAGTCAAAGCTATGGTTTTTCCAGTAGTCATGTAAGGATGTGGGAATTGAACCATAAAGAAGGCTGAGCACCAAAGAATTGATGCTTTTGAACTGTAGTGCTGGAGAAGACTCTTGAGAGTTCCTTGGACTGCAAGGAGATCAAACCAGTCAATCCTAAAGGAAATCAACCCTGAATATTCACTGGAAGGATTGATGGTGAAGCTGAAGCTGATTATTTATTTAAAATAATCACCCATAATTAACTACTCTAACATAACTCTTCGTTTTTCTGTGTTCTCTCCCAGTCTTTGCTTTGT
The DNA here is from genome assembly GCA_024291935.2 of Okapia johnstoni. Lineage (NCBI taxonomy): Eukaryota > Metazoa > Chordata > Mammalia > Artiodactyla > Giraffidae > Okapia > Okapia johnstoni. The sequence goes on from CM044307.1 coordinate 80,993,525, forward strand.
GCATACATATTTTAGAGGCTTCCCAGGTGGTGCTAGTGGTAAAGAACCTGCCTGTCAGTGCTGGAGACATAAGAGATACGGGTTCAACCCCTGGGTCAGGAAGATCCTGTGGAGTAGGAAATGGCCACCCACTCCAGTTTTCTTGCCTTGAGAATCCTACGGACAGAGGAAACTAGTGGGCTACCATCCATGGGGGTCACAAAGAGACAGACATGATTGAAGCAACTTAGCACACGTACATATATGTTTTAACTATTAGTTGTAATCATTCAGTTTTTTAAAAAAATATTTAGCGTAACTAATTTTAAACACACACAAAGTAGGCAGAATAAAATAGTGAAGCCAGGTACCCTAACCCAGCCCCCTAAAACATTAAACTGAAATCAGTCATGTTCCATCTACTTTACCTGCTACTTGCCCCCACCCACATTTTCTGAAACAAATCCTAGACATCATATCCTTCCATTGGTAAATATTTCAGTAGTAACCATTAAATTTTTCATTCAACTTTTTTCACTTGTAGTCTAAGGAAGACAAAGACATCAATAATTCAACTCAAAAAAACATCTAACTATTCTGATGTTGGCAGTGAGGATTGATTTGAGGTGCAAGGGAGGAATGTCTAAAAGCTTCTGTATCTGAAGAGCTTTATTAATGAATCCTTTCATTTTTTTCCCCATCCTTCTTTTTGTGATAAGGTACAAGAGAATTCAATTAAAATCCCACATATTGTCACCTACACACCAAATTGAATATAAAACAGGCCAAATCACAGTATCTCTACATATGAAAAATACCCATCAAAACAGATTTTATTTAATACAACTAAATCTCAAAGCAGTTATTAGTCATCTTCTTCAATCAGCAATTTTTAAGGATTTCACTATAAACCACCTTGGACATCGTGGGTTTTTATTTTCCAGCCTCACCACAAAGCATATGGGATCTTAATTCCTAACCAGGGATCGAACTTGTACCCCTGCCTTGGAAGGCAGAGTGTTAACCACTGGACTGCTGGAGAAGTCACATATTTTATTTTTTTTAAGATTTCAGTCTGATTATCCATTGGTTCAACATTTCTTGGGAGACAGGTTACCATCTTCCTCCCTTGTTCCATTAATTTATGCTGCAGTATCATGAACAGTGTTACCCCTCAGCCCTTTAGAGAACAGCAGTATTGAGGAAGTGATATTAAAACCCATCCCCAAAAGAGATTTGACAAACAAGAAAAGGTCATTATTCCCACACTTAACACATACAGCACTTGGTATTCTAGTAGAGTAACTCACAGTGTAAACTGAGGTGGGGCGGTGCTAGAGACTTGTCTTTATTAGTTGTATAACCTTTTTAGACTACTAGTTACAGTTCTGAGTCAATACACTGTCCCTTGTCCTGGCTCTACCCTACCGGATAGATTTTACTGCAGACGAGAAAACCAAGACTCAGAGAGATTTGAGATCAAACACTGGTAGGACTTCCCTGGGGGTCCAGTGGTTAAGAATCTGCGCTTCTACTTCAGGGGACATGCATTGGATCCCGGGTTAGGAACTAAGGTCTCGCATGCCAACAAGGCAAATAGATCAAACACTGGCACATGGTGGGTCACGATCTGAAACCCAGCATATCAGTTGGGATGATTTGGTTGCAAGCCAAAGAAATTTGCTAAATTCAGCCGCAAAAGGGGAGCACTAATTAGAGGCATATTGAAAGAACGAATGTAGCTGAAGGAGACAGGCTGGAACCAGGGCAACAAGGATGACCCCATCCTCTAGTCTGGAAAGTATGAACATCAACCTGTTTTTCATCTTCAGTTAAGTATTTTGTACAAGATTTGAAGTTCAGGAAAAGAGACCTTGACTGGTTTTTAACTTCAGAAGGAGGACAGAGCATGTAATTTATTATTCCACGAAGAAGCTCATGCTTTAGAAGAATTAATTCTTCCAAAGGAATTTAGAGTCTAGCTTTGAAGGGTGAAATAGATGCTGGGTTGCAAGAGAAAAAGTTCTGTGGTGATATCTTGAGTGCCCTGTGAAGATCTCCCTTCAGGGAAGGACTTGTCCCAGCTATCATAGAGTTTCTTGCAGACAGCCTTGCAGGAATTGCCTTTGCTGCAGAGAGCTACCTCATCCATGGTTACACCCTTCCAGGGACATCCCACATTACTGAAGTTAGGTAGAAAGACCTTGCTATAGTCAAAGCTATGTTTTTTCCAGTAGTCATGTACAGATGTGAGAGCTGGACCGTAAAGAAGGCTGAACGCCAAAGAATTGCTGCTTTGGAGAAGATTCTTGAGAGCCCCTTGGACTGCAAGGAGATCCAACCAGTCAATACTAAAGGAAATCAACCCTGAATACTTATTGGAAGGTCTGATGCTGAAGCTGAAGCTCCAATACTTTGGCTACCTGATTGAAGAGCCCACTCTTTGGAAAAGACCCTGATGCTGGGAAAGATGGAAGGCAGGAGGAGAAGGGGATGACAGAAGTTGAGATGTTGGATGACAGAGGATGAGATCACCGACTTGATAGACATGAGTTTGAGCAAGCTCCGGAAGTTGATGATGGACAGTGAAGCCTGGTATGCTGCAGTCCATGGGGTGGCAAAGAGTTGGACACAACTTGGTGACTGAAAAACAGCAACATTTCAGCTTAGCACTGGGAAAACTCTGTAAGGCCATTTTTGCTCCAGAGCCCCCAAAGGGCTGACTGAGCCTGTTGTACAGCCTGTAGCACAGCACAGCTTTTCCCTGTACCTTCTCCTGCATCCCTCTTCTCCCTTCCATAGGTATTGATTCTGAGAGATGATTATTATTATTATTATTTTTTTGCTGCCCTGCCTGGGTCTTAGTCATGGCATCCAGGATCTAGTTCCCTAATCAAAGATAGAACCCAGGCCACCTGCATTGGGAGCATGCAATCTTAATCACTGGACTGTCAGGGAAGTCCCCTAAGAGAATTTTTTACACTAAATATCCTGTATGCTAAACTCAGTATCAGAGTTTGCTGTTGAAGAGCCCAATCTGTAAACATCTGCATTCACTGATTCTGACTCCCAAGTTCTACGTTCTTACCCCACCAAATATAATCATGGAGTCAAATGGAATTAAGACTTTTTTGGTTATTATATATATATATATATATATATATATATATATATCTCACAATATTCCAACAACACAAGAGAAGACTCTACACGTGGACATCACCAGATGGTCAACACCGAAATCAGATTGATCATATTCTTTGCAGCCAAAGATGGAGAAGCTCTATAAAGTCAGCAAAAACAAGACTGGGAGCAGACTGTGGCTCAGATCATGAACTGCTTATTGCCATTCAGACTTAAATTGAAGAAAGTAGGGAAAACCACTAGACCATTCAGTTATGAAGTAGATCAAATCCCTTATGAGTATACAGTAGAAGTGACAAATAGATTTAAGGGACTAGATCTGATAGACAGAGTGTCTGATGAACTATAGACAGAGGTTCGTGACATTGTACAGGAGACAGGGATCAAGACAATCCCCATGGAAAAGAAATGCAAAAAAGCAAAATGGCTGTCTGAGGAGGCCTTACAGATATCTGGGAAGAGAAGAGAAGCGACAAGCAAAGGAGAAAAGGAAAGATATTCCCATCTGAATGCAGAGTTCCAAAGAATAGCAAGGAGAGATAAGAAAGCCTTCCTCAGTGATCAATGCAAAGAAATAGAGGAAAACAACAGATTGGGAAAGACTAGAGATCTCTTCAAGAAAATTAGAGATACCAAAGGAACATTTCATGCCAAGATAGGCTCGATAAAGGACAGAAAAGGTATGGACCTAACAGAAGCAGAAGATATTAAGAAGAGCTGGCAAGAATACACAGAAAAACTGTACAAAACAGATCTTCACGATCCAGATAATCACGATGGTGTGATCACTCACCTAGAGCCAGACATCCTGGAATGTGAAGTCAAGTGGGCCTTAGAAAGCATCACTACCAACAAAGCTAGTAGAGGTGATGGAATTCCAGTTGAGTTATTTCAAATCCTGAGGGATGATGCTGTGAAAGTGCTGCACTCGATATGCCAGCAAATTTGGAAAACTCAGCAGTGGCCACAGGACTGGAAAAGGTCAGTTTTCATTCCAATCCCAAAGAAAGGTAATGCCAAAGAATGCTCAAACTACCACACAATTGCACTCGTCTCACATGCTAGTAAAGTAATGCTCAAAATTCTCCAAGCCAGGCTTCAGCAATACGTGAACCGTGAACTTCCAGATGTTCAAGCTGGTTTTAGAAAAGGCAGGGGAACCAGAGATCAAATTGCCAACATCCGCTGCATCATCAAAAAAGCAAGAGAGTTCCAGAAAAACATATATTTCTGCTTTATTGACTATGCCAAAGCCTTTGACTGTGTGGATCACAATCAACTGTGGAAAATTCTGAAAGAGATGAGAATACCAGACGAGCGGACCTGTCTCTTGAGAAACCTGTATGCAGGTCAGGAGGCAACAGTTAGAACTGGACATGGAACAACAGACTGGTTCCAAATAGGAAAAGGAGTACGTCAAGGCTGTATATTGTCACCCTGCTTATTTAACTTATATGCAGAATACATCATGAGAAACGCTGGGCTGGAAGAAACGCAAGCTGGAATCAAGATTGCCGGGAGAAATATCAATAACCTCAGATATGCGGATGACACCACCCTTATGGCAGAAAGTGAAGAAGAACTAAAGAGCCTCTTGATGAAAGTGAAAGAGGAGAGTGAAAAAGTTGGCTTAAAGCTCAACATTCAGAAAACTAAGATCATGGCATCTGGTCCCATCACTTCATGGGAAATAGATGGGGAAACAGTGGAAACAGTGTCAGACTTTATTTTTTGGGGGCTCCGAAATCACTGCTTATGGTGATTGCAGCCATGAAATTAAAAGACGCTTACTCCTTGGAAGGAAGGTTATGGCCCACCTAGATAGCATATTTAAAAGCAGAGACATTACTTTGCCAACAAAAGTTCATCTGGTCAAGGCTATGGTTTTTCCAGTGGTCATGTATGGATATGAGAGTTGGATGGTGAAGAAAGCTGAGCGCTTAAGAATTGATGCTTTTAAACTGTGGTGTTGGAGAAGACTCTTGAGAGTCCTTTGGACTGCAAGGAGATCCAATCAATCCATCCTAAAGGAGATCAGTCCTGGGTGTTCATTGGAAGGACTGATGTTGAAGCTGAAACTCCAATACTTTGGCCACCTCATGCGAAGAGTTGACTCATTGGAAAAGACCCTAATGCTGGGTAGGATTGGGGGCCGAAGGAGAAGGGGACAACAGAGGATGAGATGGTTGGCTGGCATCACTGACTCGATGGACATGGGTTTGGGTAGACTCCGGGAGTTGGTGATGGATAGAGAGGCCTGGCGTGCTGCAATTCATGGGGTCGCAAAGAGTTGGACACAACTGAGCAACTGAACTGAACTGAACTGATATATATAATAATATATAATAATATTATATATTATATATGTTTATATATAATAATATAATTATAATATTATATTATAATTATATTATATACATTATATATGATTATATGATCATATTATTATATATTATAATAGTTATATTATTATATACATAATATATTATACATAATATACTATTATATTTATAATTATATATAATAATAATATATATTATATATATAACTTTTTGGTTATAGTACAATAACTTTTTGGGTTATTATATATATATTTTTTATGTTACAATATTATATATTATTATATATTGTATATAAATTATATTTTAGTTTATAAAATTATAATATGATATAATAATTATGATAATTATATATAATGTAATATATATATATAATATGTATTATTATATATATTATAATCTTATATATATAATATTAATATATGTATCAGTTAAGTTCAGTTCAGTTCAGTCGCTCAGTTGTCTCCAACAGTTTGTGACCCATGATCACAGCACGCCAGACCTCCCTGTCCATCACCAACTCCCAGAGTTTACCCAATATCGTGTCCATCGAGTCGGTGCTGCCATCGAGCCATCTCATCCTCTGTTGTCCCCTTCTCCTCCTGCCCTCGATCCTTCTCAGCATCAGGGTCTTTTCCAATGAGACAACTCTTCACATGAGGTGGCCAAAGTATTGGAGTTTCAGCTTCAACATCAATCCTTCCAATGAACACCCAGGACTGATCTCCTTTAGGATGGACTGGTTGGATCTCCTTGCAATCTAAGGGACTCTCAAGAGTCTTCTCAAGCACCATAGTTCAAAAGCATCAATTCTTCGGTGCTCAGCTTTCTTCACAGTCCAACTCTCACATCCATACATGACCACTGGAAAAACCATAGCCTTATATAATAATATATAATAATTAATAATTAATATATATAATGATATAATGTATTATAGATAATAATATATAATATAAATATATTAATATAATAATATTATTAATATTATATTAATATATTATTATACATATTATATATTGTATATTAATATATTATATATAATATATATAATAATATAATAATATAATATATATAATATATATAATATAATAATATAATAATATTATATAATAATTATTAATATAATACATGTTTATAAACACAAATACATATTATATATGTATATATTATATATACACATTATAAATATAATATATAATATATACATTTCTATAATATATATATTTATATGACATATATTTATATAAATATATGTTATATATTATATAATTTATATATATTACATATTTAATATAACATATATTTATATATTTAATATATAATATATTTATATATTACATATTTATATATTATATGTTTATATAATATATGTTATGTTTATATATGTTTATATAATATATATTCTATATTCTGTATATTATATACAAATAATATATATTATATATTATTTTTATATTATATATATATTTTTATAACATATATATTATATTATATATATTATATAATATATACTATTTTATTATATATAATATAGTATATAGTATATATTTATATTATATACTATACATATATAATTATATATGTATATTTCTATATATTGTATTATATATACTATTATATATAATATATAATTAGTATAACATATTAATATAATATAAATTATATGTTATAATTACAACATATAAATATATAACATATAAAACATAAAATTTACCATTTTAACTGTATTTTTCAGTGGCATTAAATATATTTACGCTGTTGTGCAACCTCATTATAGCTTTTTATGAACATTTAGAATCACTTACCTACACAATATTAGAACTAGAGAGATCTTTATATACTAAAGGATGCAAATTCATCTCTCAGAACCTACCAAACATAAAGAGAAAGAAACAAAAGATGATGGGTGATGAGAGAGAAATAAAGCAGGTATGCCCCTTTTTTCACATGCAAGCAAGAAGTGTAAATTCACTGCTCCCACACAGACTCCAGTTCCCTACCACTTCTCCGAGGCAAGCATCTCTCCACGATGAGGGTGATTGTGGATTTAAGATTTATATTTTGCCATAACATGGCACCAAACACAAATCAACCACTTCATCTGGTTTCAATTAAAAAAAAAATTACACAGTGGTCTGCCCTCATACTGGACAAAAACAATTTTCTGGCTGAGACTCAATAAAAGTTGGTGTGTCAGGGCAGCTTAAGGCGTTCCTAATGAATTTTCAAGGGTAAATTTGACCATATTAATTTTCATCTTATATGCTGACCTTGTAACCTCACTTATGTGAAATGCAACCCCCTTTAAGTTAACCTGCTTTGCAGTAGTATGGCATTAACTTACATAAAAAATCATGATATTGCAAAAAGAAAAGAAAAAAATGTTTAAGGTGAATGGAAGTACAGGGTGAAAATAAACTGAAATAAGTTCTTTTTAGATTACTTATGGGTTTCCCTATTTGTAAGACTCTATAGCAGCTAGCAGCGCTGTTCAATGGAAATACAATGTCAGTCACCTAAATAATTAAATTTTCTACTAAGCCACTTTTTTAATTTTTTTTTTTTTGGCCACATTGCACAGCTTATTTCCCCCACTAGGGATCAAACCCACGCCAGATCACCAGGGAATTCCCAGCCACATTTTTTAAAAAGAAACAGGTAGAATGAGTAACACAATTCACTTATCCCAATACATGTCCAAAATACTGTCACTTCAACATGTAATCAGTATAACAATTGTTAATGACATATTTTACTTTTTCATACTGTGTATTTTGCAATTAAAATGCATCTTAACTTGAACCAACCACATTTCAAGGGTTCAGGGGTCACATGCGGCTAGTAATTTCCTTACTGAACAATGCAGGTGTCAAACGTTCTCTGATAACAGAGAAATCTCTCATTCCTCTGCAAAGTTTGGTCTAATTGGGTAACATTTGAGGGAAAGATGTGGAAACATATGTGGCTCTGTATCAAAGCTTTATCTGCCAGAACTGAGGAAGACTTCCATGCATCCTAGATTTAAAAGTGGGCAACAGTCTGACTTTTGGCAGAATGAAAACCCAAACCCAACTCCTTCATGCACCCTTAGCAGAGAGAAGCAACATCTCCCCAGGCAGAACATGAATCAGTAGTTTCCAGTTCCCCAACAAGCAGTGACTCATTAAAGTTTCACAAGGATAATTCCCGGTACATTCCAATCAAGTCTGTGAATTACAGACAAGAAGTCTATTCTTCAAGCCTCACTGCCTTCTATCCCAAAGGAGAAAACAGCAACAGCTAATAGAGAAGGCATGAAAAAATTACCCAAGTATTGAACTACTGATTTGACTTAAAACAACAAGCTCAACTCTTTACAACAACATAGACAAATAAGATCAAGAGCTCAATTTTTACTGCCTTGAAACAAAATTGAAATATGGAACTGAAAACAGCTTTAAGATAAATGATACAGATTTTATAACCTTTTACTCCATTCTGTTAATTCTCTGCCTACATAATACCAAATTAAAGAGAGGACTAATTTATTCATATACCCTTAGGCAGGCAACAACACACACACACACACACACACACACACAGTGTGACATTTGATGCAGAAATCTTGAACTAAAAATTCAACATAAAAATTCTCCCATAATTAGTGAAACCTGCAGGGTCTTGGCCGGAGAAGGCAATGGCACCCCACTCCAGTAATCTTGCCTGGAAAATCCCGTGGACGGAGGAGCCTGGTAGGCTACAGTCCATGGGGTTGCTAAGAGTCGGACACGACTGAGCGACTTCACTTTCACTTTTCACTTTCATGCATTGGAGAAGGCAATGGCAACCCACTGCAGTGTTCTTGCCTGGAGAATCCCAGGGACGGCAGAGCCTGGTGGGCTGCCGTCTATGGGGTCGCACAGAGTTGGACACGACTGAAGCGACTTAGCAGCAGCAGGGTCTTGGCAACAGCAAACCGTGAAGCTGACCTGTTAAAAACACCTTCAAATCCACAGCACACAGAACTCCTTGGGACACCCTGCTGCAGAAACACTCAACGTCAAAATATTACAAATAGATGGGAGGGAGGTTCAGAAGGGAGGGAACATGTGTATACCTATGGCTGATTCATGTTGATGTATGGCAGAAACCAACACAACAGCGTAAAGCAATTATCCTCCAATTAAAAATAAATAAATAAATTTTTAAAAATAAAATAAAATACATGATAACCTCAAAAAATTATAAATTACTAAGAGGAAGATTAAAAGGGGGAGAGGCAGAAACAACAAACAAGAGAAAGTATACCCCTAAAACTCAAGATAATCGAGCAATCTAGGGAGATTTTTAAATACATTGCTCTCAAATTTTTTAAAGAATAGATACTTTATGGAAAAACAGGACACCATACAAAAAATAGCAATATAATAAAAGAGCCAATTAGAAATTTCATAGATTAAAAAATAAAATCACTGTGTAAAACACTTAATGGACAGATGACACAGAACAGTTCAGTTCAGTCGCTCAGTCATGTCCAACTTTTTGCGACCCCATGGACTGCAGCACTCCAGGCTTCCCTGTCCATCACCAACTCCTGGAGCTTGCTCAAACTCATGCCCATCGAGTTGGTGATGCCATCCAACCATCTCATCCTCTGTCATCCCCTTCTCCTGCCTTCAATCTTTCAGCATCAGGGTCTTTTCCAAGGAATCAGTTATTCGATCAGGTGGTCCAAGTATTAGAGCTTCAGCTTCAGCTTCAGCATCAGTCCTTCCAATGAATATTTAAGGCTGATTTCCTTTACGATTGACTGGTTTGATCTCCTTGCAGTCCAAGGGACTCTCAAGAGTCTTCTCCAACACCACAGTTCAAAAGCATCAATTCTTCGGTGCTCAGATTTCTTCCTAGTCCAACTCTCACATCCATACATGACCAGTGGAAAAACCACAGCTTTGACTAGATGGACCTTTGTCAGCAAAGTAATGTACACAGAATAGGAGACATAGCTAAAATAAATTAATGGATTGAAAACTAAATATAAAGAAATCATTTAAAACATAGCATAGAAAAACTTAAAAAAAAACTTGAAAGGAGATCAGGTTACTTCCCTGGTGGTCCAGTGGCTAACCCTCTGAGCTCCCAGTGCAGGGGGTCCAGATTCGATTCCTGGTCAGAGAGCTAGATCCCACATGCTGCAACTAAGATCTGGCACAGCCAAATAAATACATGATTTTTCAAAAAGTAAATCAGAAACATGGAGGATAAAATGAGAGGATTTCACACATACTCAATAGGAGTTACAAATAAAGAAGATTGAAAGGGGGACAGTATTTGGAGAAATATGGGCGAAGTTTTAAGGACTTTTCTTTCTAAATTTAAGAAGCCCACCCAGCCAAATAGGAAAAATAACAACACACCCTTACCTAGACACTTTGGAGTCAAACTATGGAACATTGAACTCAAAGAGAAAAAATGTTAAAACTATCAGAGAGATAATAAAGCTTATCTTCACAGTCACGACAATTTATTAGACTTATAGCAGATTTCTCATGAGCACATGGTTAGCCAAATCACTAACTAGTCCCTATATCTATCCCTATCTCCAAAGACCTTTAGTTATAAAGGAACAAAAGGAACCATCTCTTTTCAAAAGCCTACATTATAAACATTATTCTAGGTGTTGTCGAAAGCACATTATGTAGCTACAATCTCAATATTTTAGGAAATATTCTACTCCCATGCCAGATTTGGCTCTTAATTCCATTTAACACATAGCACAAATATCAGACCAGTGTGTGTATGCTCAGATTCTTTGTGACCCTATGACTTCAGCCTACCAGGCTCCTCTGTCTATGGGATATTTCAAGCAAGAATACTGGAGTGGGTTGCCATTTCCACCTCCAAGAGATCTTCCCGACCCAGGGACTGAACCTGAGTCTCCTATGTTTCCTGCATTGGCAGGCGGATTCTTCACTACTGAGCCCACCTGGGAAGCCCATTAGATCAGATATCATGACTGAAAATCTCAACAGCATCTGGTCTTGAAAGTCTCAATATTCTAAAAGCCCTCAAGATAGGAATGATTTTCTGGGACCATTATCTCATATGGAATGTGGCACTTTCTATTTTCCAACAAGAACAGTAAAGATTTTTCTAACCAAAATTCATGAAGATACAGTTTCAAAAACATCTGTACTTTCCAACTTGACATAGAAATAAAAATATTTTAACTGATGATTTTAGCTATGTTTACCTTTGGGATTATTAATTTAAAGATCTACATTTTTAAAAGATGTTTGTGCAAACATTAGTCGGGTTCTGTATATTTGTCTCCATGTGCAAAACTCTAGGTATTCTGTTTGAATTTTTTAAAAAATACGTATCTGTTTCTATGACTTTCTTTCTTTGTACAGGTCCATGTCGCTGTCTTAAAACCAACCAACCCAGGCTTTCTCACTTGGTTCCTCTGTCTGCCTTTCCCTTTCATGCTCTAATTATGTCTCTTCTCTCACTTTCTGTCCTTATCTTCCCTCTGTTTCTTTTCCTTAGCTTTGTAATATTGAAAAACATTTAAAATAATTTGAGAAGTAATATAGAGGACAGAGCACAGGCTTCAGATCAGATAGTGAGGTGAAGTGAAGTGAAAGTCCCTCAGTCCTGTCTGACTCTTTGCGACCCCATGGACTATACAGTCCATGGAATTCTCCAGGCCAGAATACTCGAGTGGGGTAGCCTTTCCCTTCTCCAGGGGATTTTCCCAGCCCAGGGATTGAACCCAGGTCTCCCGCATTACAGGTGGATTCTTTACCAGCTAAGCTACAAAGGAAGCCCTCAGTTCAGATAAAGGGAGTGAGTGAGTGAAAGTCATTCAGTCGTGTCCAACTCGTTGCAACCCCATGGACTATACACAGTCCATGGAATTCTCCAGGCCAGAATACTGGAGTGGGTAGCCTTTCCCTTCTCCAAGGAATCTTCCTAACCCAGGGATCAAACCCAGGTCTCCCACACTGCAGACGGATTCTTTACCAGCTGAGCCACAAGGGAAGCCCAAGAATACTGGAGTGGGTAGCCTATCCCTTCTCCAGGGGATCTTCCCAACCCAGGGTCTCCTGCATTCCAGGCGGATTCTTTACCAACTGAGCTATCAGGCCCCAGATCAGATAGACAGGGATTCAAATCCTAGTTCCTTACTTTCAAGGACTGTGGATCTTCAGCAAATTATTATCCCCTCCAAACTTTATTTTTTCTTAACTGTAAAGTGGGGAAATGATGTCTACCCCAAAGTGTTGTCAGGATTACTGGTGATAAAGTATGTAAAGGAGCCAACACAGAGTAAGTATCCAAGAAATACTGATTCACCTTCTCACTTGAATCAGGTTTTATGTTCTTTGTTCTTAATTCTGAAAGCAAATACATGAAATGTTTCCTATTTCTCTCCAAAAATTGCTTTATCCTTAGCCAACCTGGACTTATTTTCTTCCTCTAATAATTAGTAGGTTTTTCTGATGGGAAATCATTGCCCACCCATCAGTGTTTCTCAAATTGTGTTCCACAGAACACTAGACATTAATAGAGGTCAAATCAGTTTGCATATGATGTCTTCCTCTTGTAGATTCATGGCTTACATTAGCCTATTAAAAGCAACTCTACAAGCAGTTTCCATGAACAACTGTAATTCAGTGTTTTCTGTCATTAGTTGACCATATTCAATTTTTTGTGTAACACCTAATTAACATCCTGCACATCCAATCAACTCCTTTTAGAAAACGTTAATTTAGAGAGATGGATGGACTTTTTATGTACTTCAAGCAATTTTCCATAAATATAACTTCTTTCAACAGAGAGATAAGAGCTAAATAGCATCCAATTGCAATTACATTCTTTGAAAATAAATAAATAAATAAAATTATATTCTTTGGCAAGGGTCTAAATAATTCTAATTTGGAGTTGTGGATTATCTTGGTTTTGATTGTTTTGTTCTATGTGGCTATCAAAGGACACTAGCTGAGCGCATCCACAGAGTATGAATCACAAAGACAAATCACACTTGCTTTCTTTAAACCTCAGTTTTCTTGTTACTAATGTGGAAGATTAGAGGCTTTTCTACAGTCTTTCTGTGAGGACCCAATGAGATCATTCATGTGAAAGTGCAGTCTATACCAGCACAGCTTGGACTGGTTAAAAATTAATGCCTTTGGGCTATTGTTGATTGTTAAGGTGGGAGGAGGGAGGAACATTTAATGATTCTAAAGAGAAATAATCATGGATGTCCAGTTGGGCAAGAGGAACTATTTGAGCTCAGACGCAACCAGCATGGGACTTTTCTTTCCAAAGGATTTTAAGAGTACACGAACCCCACAGATTTAGATTAGTAATGCTGTAGACCACTCAAGGATGTAAATTCCCTGAGCTATCAGGGAAGCCCCCAGATCAGATAGACAGGGATTCAAATCCTAGTTCCTCACTTTCAAGGACTGTGGATCTTGAGGAAATTATGTTTACATAGAATGTAAACCACTAGACCATTCAGGTATGACCTAAATCAAATCCCTTATGATTATACAGTGAAAGTGAGAAAGAGATTTAAGGGGCAATCTGATAGAGTGCCTGATGAACTATGGACAGAGGTTCGTGACATTATACAGGAGACAGGGATCAAGACCATCCCCAAGAAAAAGAAATGCAAAAAAGCAAAATGGCTGTCTGAGGAGGCCTTACAAATAGCTGAGAAAAGAAGAGAAGCAAAAAGCAAAGCAGAAAAGGAAAGATACACCCATTTGAATGCAGAGTTCCAAAGAATAGCAAGGAGAGATAAGAAAGCCTTCCTCAGTGATGAATGCAAAGAAATAGAGGAAAACAACAGAATGGGAAAGAGATCTTTTCAAGAAAATTAGAGATATCAAGGGAACATTTCATGCAAAGATGGGCTCAATAAAGGACAGAAATGGTATGGACCTAACAGAAGCAGAAGATATTAAGAAGAGCTGGCAAGAATACACAGAAGAACTGTACAAAAAAGATCTTCACGACCCAGATAATCACGATGGTGTGATCACTCACCTAGAGCCAGACATCCTGGAATGTGAAGTCAAGTGGGCCTTAGAAAGCATCACTACCAACAAAGCTAGTGGAGGTGATGGAATTCCAGTTGAGCTATTTCAAATCCTAAAAGATGATGCTGTGAAAGTGCTGCACTCAATATGCCAGCAAATTTGGAAAACTCAGCAGTGGCCACAGGACTGGAAAAGGTCAGTTTTCATTCCAATCCCAAAGAAAGGTAATGCCAAAGAATGCTCAAACTACCACACAATTGCACTCATCTCACATGCTAGTAAAGTAATGCTCAAAATTCTCCAAGCCAGGCTTCAGCAATACGTGAACCGTGAACTTCCAGATGTTCAAGCTGGTTTTAAAAAAGGCAGAGGAACCAGAGATCAAATTGCCAACATCCGCTGCATCATCAAAAAAGCAAGAGAGTTCCAGAAAAACATCTATTTCTGCTTTATGGACTATGCCAAAGCCTTTGACTGTGTGGATCACAATAAACTGTGGAAAATTCTGAAAGAGATGGGAATACCATACCAGCTGACCTACCTCTTGAGAAACCTGTTTGCAGGTCAGGAGGCAACAGTTAGAACTGGACATGGAACAACAGACTGGTTCCAAATAGGAAAAGGAGTACGTCAAGGCTGTATATTGTCACCCTGCTTATTTAACTTATATGCAGAGTACATCATGAGAAACGCTGGGCTGGAAGAAGCACAAGCTGGAATCAAGATTGCCGGGAGAGATATCAATAACCTCAGATATGCAGATGATACCACCCTTATGGCAGAAAGTGAAGAAGAACTAAAGAGCCTCTTGATGAAAGTGAAAGAGGAGAGTGAAAAAGTTGGCTTAAAGCTCAACATTCAGAAAACTAAGATCATGGCATCCAGTCCCATCACTTCATGGCAAATAGATGGGAAAACAGTGGAAACAGTGTCTGACTTTATTTTGGGGGGCTCCAAAATCACTGCAGATGGTGACCAAAGCCATGAAATTAAAAGACGCTTACTCCTTGGAAGGAAAGTTATGACCAGCCTAGATAGCATATTAAAAAGCAGAGACATTACTTTGTCAACAAAGGTCCGTCTAGTCAAGGCTATGGCTTTTCCAGTAGTCATGTATGGATATGAGAGTTGGACTATAAAGAAAGCTGAGCACTGAAGAATTGATGCTTTTGAACTGTGGTATTGGAGAAGACTCTTGAGAGTCCCTTGGACTGCAAGGAGATCCAACCAGTCCATCCTAAAGGAGATCAGTCCTGGGTGTTCATTGGAAGGACTGATGTTGAAGCTGAAACTCCAATACTTTGGCCACCTGATGCGAAGAGCTGACTCATTTGAAAAGACCCTGATGCTGGGAAAGATTGAGGGCAGGAGGAGAAGGGGATGACAGAGGATGAGATGGTTGGATGGCTGAGTTTGGGTAAACTCCGGGAATTGGTGATGGACAGGGAGGCCTGGCATGCTACAGTTCATGGGGTCACAAAGAGTCAGACATGACTGAGCAACTGAACTGAATGCTGTAGTGCTTAGTCGCTCAGTCGTGTCCAACTATTTGCGACATCATAGTCCGCCAGACTCCTCTGTCCAGGCAAGAATACTGGAATGGGTAGCCATTCCCTCTCCAGCAGATATTCCCAACCCAAGGATCAGACTCAGGTCTCCTGCATTGCAGGCGGATTCTTTACCATCTGAGCCACCAGGGAAACCCAGTATACTGTACTGTTTGAGAAAGATATATCTAGGTATATTATGAAAGGGACAAATGTCCATTTACAGAATTAAAAGAAAGCAAAACTACCCTCAGAATTACCAGAAAGACAACAGAGAAGCTACTGAACAGTCGAAAAAAAATAAAGATCTTCCAAAGAAGCATAAAAATAGAAAACAAAATAAGATTACAGAACTAAAACTATATATGATAATTACAATCACAAATGTGAATGAGATTAACTTATGAAAAGAAAAATAAATCAGTCAAACAAACAGAATCAGTCTACAAAAGCCACAGTTAAAACCAGAAGTGGAAAAAACTCAGTGTTGGTGACAGTGAGGCAAAGATGTTTTTAAATTCAGTGTTGGTGGGAAAATAATTTGGTATAACATTTCTGAAAGGAAGTTTGTATCAAAATGTAAAATATACACAACACTGTATTAAGCTAGTTCACTTCGAGAAATCAGCCTGAGGTAAAAATTGCACAAAAGCAAATAGCCAGGCCCCGAAGGGCTTCTTGTCTGGAGAGACCAATAGGGGCTAGTCATGCAGACACAGCTAGCATGCCACCTCTAAGGCAGTACTGAAAGCTACTTTTAGGGCCAAAGTTGAAGAGTTACTAAAGGCACTCCCTTCTCTTTTTGTTTGTGTGCTTGTCTATAAACATTTCTTAGCTTCTCTGGTGTCTATAACAGAACAAGGAAGGGATTTTCCCCAAGTTCAAAATCTACAGTGACTCATCTCTGGGACTTCCTGAGGCTGCTCAGTGCATTGAGCAACTGCACAGGGATTCTTACTGCTCTGCCTGCACCAGTGAGACAAGGCAAGGCTAGGAGAAGCCTTCTAATGCTTTTATTAACTGTTCGAGTCTTTAAAAGAAAAACAAAAATTCATGTCAATGTATGGCAAAACCACTATAATATTGTAATTAGCCTCCAATTAAAATAAATAAATTTATAAAACAAAACATAAAAAGAGCGTCAGGGGGGAAAAAAGCATCAGTTACTTTTTAAAAGCAACCAAACAAAGGACAGAGTGGTCAGTGGTGTCAGAGTAAGATAAGGACTGAGAAGGGTTCAAAGGATGTAGCAAATATCGAGGTTAGTGAGCGACCTGGCTGAGAATAGTACCTGTGTGGTGGAGGGAGGGGTGGTTTTGAGAGAAAGGAGGAAGTGAAGACCCAGAGAGAGTGAATTTGGACATCTATTTCTGGAAGTTTGGCTGTGAAGGAGAAGAGGGAGAGCAATGGGTGCTTGAAGGAAGGAATGAGGAGGAGGCAGGAAGAGGTGTTTAATTTTTGTTTTGTTTTTGTTTTAAGATTGAAAAGGAGCCTATAGATAAAAAGTGGATGATTCAGAGAAAAGGGCCTTCAACAGAAAGAGGAATGTTGTAACTGTGGGGAAGGAGGAAAAGCCACAGAGAGGTCAAACGGAGAGCTGCCTCTCCAGTATTACTGATTGAAATAAAGATTTGCCTGCAGGGGCCAGAGCCACTATTTTGAAGAGGAAGGTCTTGCTTCTACCAGTTAGTTTTGAACTGGGAGTGCTCACCCAGTTTGATCCTAAAATGGAAAAATTGTGATGGAAATATTCATCTTCTTGACTGTGGTGGTTTCACAGGCATGTGCACATGTTAAAGCTCATCAAAGTGTGCACTTCAAATAGTGTAACGTATAGAATGTCAATTTTCCCTCAGTCAAGCTATAGAGAATTTTTTTGTGTGGTTTTAAACTGGCATGCCTCAGTCAACAGGGGGCGTGGTTGTGCACAACAGGATGGGAAACGGTTTGCCTGAGTATTGGTTCTATGGTTGTTTATTTTCTTAGATGACAGAGCTCTTATTTATAGGCAGTAAAAGAAAGCAATTAAATAATTATAGGCATGAAGATATAGGCAAATGGATATGTAAAGGTTAGATTAAAACTTGGAGCTGCTGAAATATTCTTGAGTGCCTGTGTAGTCCGTATTTGCAGACTCAGCAGAGAAAGGATGAGATAGCAGGGCAAAACATTTCTTTGCAGTCATGTGGGAGCCGTATATGGGATTCTCAGGTGGCAGAAATTACAGCTGATGCCTTCCAGAGGACAGAATTTTGTTACATGTTTTTGTGAATAGGTCAACACCAGCATAAATATCACACTACTGGCTGATGGGAGAGATGATGGCAACAGAACTCAGAATAAAAGTGGAAGACTTCAATGAAACCACTGAAAAAGTAAAAGGAGCTGTGAATGTGAGATCTTTTTTTAAATTTATTTTTAATTGGAGGATAATTGCTTTACAATGTTGTGTTAGTTTCTGCCATAAAACAATGTGAATCAGCCATAAGTATACATATATTTCCTCCCTCTTGAACCTTCCTCCCACCCCCAACCCCATCCCACTCCTCTACGTTCTCACAGAGTACCAGGTAGAGCTCCCTGTGTTATCCAGCAACTTCCTATTAGTTATCTATTTTACATATGGTAATGTATATGTTTCATTGCTACTCTCTCAATTTGTCCCACCCTCTCCTTCCCCTGCTGTGCCCACAAGTCTGTTCTCTATGTCTGCATCTCTATGCCTGCCCTGCAAATAGGTTCATCAATATCTGAATGTGAGATCTTAATCCAACCTCAACAGTTGTTAATGCAACACAGGTGTTAATCCACACCCTGGTTTTGTTGCAGGAAGGGGGACTCTTTTCAGGGCCCGAGAGTGGGCTCTTGTCTAACACTCAGAAATGAATTGTCTGAGGAGACACATGTGCTGACAAAGCAGGAGACTTTATTGGGAAGAGGAGACTGGACGCAGAGCAGCTGGGTAAGGGCATCCAGGACAACTGCTCTGTCACATGGCTTGCAGTCTCGGGTTTTATGGTAATGGGATTAGCTTCCAGGTTGTCTCTGGCTAATTATTCTGACTCAGGGTCCTTCCTGGTGGCATGTGCATCACTCAGCCAAGATGGATTCCAGAGAGAAGGATTCTGGGAGGTTGGTAGGACATATGGACTGGAGTCTCCTCTCTCTTTTTGAACTTTCCTGAATTCTTCTGGTTGGTGGTAACTTGTAAGGACCTCCTATTGTAAGATAACTCATGAAAGTGGTTACTGTGGTGCTTGGCCAGGCAGGACGGTTTGGGTCAGTGGTTGCCCTAACAGTTTATGAAAAGGTTACACATCTCCTGGGGCTCCTCTGCCTCTCCCAGATATCAATAACTTGTGGCCAGTTTTTCTGATTGAGTACACTGGAAAACGTCTCCTTCCTTCCACCCAAGTTCCCATCCATCTTATCTATCACAACACCACCATAAAGTGGACATTATTAGCCCCACCTCACAGCTGTGTAAAAAGAGGTACAGAGAGGAAAATAGCAAGGTCCTACTGAATAGTATAGGGAACTGTATTCAATAGCCTGTGATAAATCATAATGGAAAAGAATACAAAAAGAATATATACATGTGTACATTCAGTTATTCTTTTTCTTTCCTTTTTTTTTTTTTTGCCACATCATAGGGCTTGTGGAATCTTAGCCCCCTGACCAGGGATGGAACTCAGGCCCCCTGCTGTGGAAACTTGGAGTTCTAACCATTGGACCATCAGGGAATTCCTTTCTCTGCTATCTTTTAAGACACTAGTGTCTCTAATGCTTTAGTCATTAGTGATATGTGACTATTTAAATGAATTAAAATTAAACTCAATAAGAACCTCAGTTTCTCACTAGCCACACATCAAGTGCTCAGTAGCCATGTGTGGCTACAATATTGGACAGCACAGATGTAGAACATTTCCCATTATCACAGAAGGTACTAGTGGACCATGCTGCTAGCACATTACTATCATGTATCAGGAAGATACAGTTATGAAACAGGAGGGAAGTAGGCAGGGACAACCTTTAAAAGAATGACATAGCCTTAGGATATAACAAAAACTGGTTAGAACCAAGTAGATCCAAGATGGCAAGAAATATGGTTTCCAATGGACCTTAAGCTCATTGCAATATATTAGCATAGGCTAAGTGACACACCCACCAGTGCCATGACAGTTCTGCAGCTGACCATAAAAGGCCAAAAAATGGGTGGTGATCCAATTCTTGGAAGTCCCCTTCCCTGAAAATAATAATAATCCTCCTACTCATTACTCTGAAATTATCCAGCCCATAAAAACTAACCACCCCATATTTCAGGGCCTCTCTTGCCTTTTGAGATGGCTCACACTTTGTCTGTGGAGTGTGATTCTCCCTAAATATTATAAATCCACTTTTTATCTATCACTTTTGTTTCTTAATGAATTCTTTCTGTGATGAAACATCAAGAACCTGAGCTTTAGTAAGTCCCGAGACCAGGTGTGTGATCTCAGTTAAAAGACTGTGGGGGTGGAGGTGGGGCTTCCTTGGTGGCTCAGTGGTGGATAATCTACCTGCCAATACAGGAGACATGGGTTCAATCCCTGGTCCAGGAAGATGCTAAATGCCTTGGAGCAACTAAGTCCATGCACCACAACTACTGAGCCTCCACTCCTACAGCCTGTGCTTTGCAACAAAAGAAGCCACCGCAATGAGAAGCCCACACACCACAACTAGAGAGTCATCCCTGCTTAACGAAACTAGACAAAAAGCCCACGCAGCAAGGAAGACCCAGCACAGCCAAAAGTGAATAAATAAGTACAATTATTTTTTTAAAAGATTAAAAAAACCAAAAGACTGTGGGTTCAAGTCCCAATCTGAGTTACAAGGTTTCAGTTAGACACATGAAATGCTTACCTTCACCTGATTCTGCCCCTCTTTTATCTCCACTGTCTAGTTCGGAGTAGTCTCCACAGTCTCCCTTCAGTTTAAATACCCAGAGGGCATGCCTGGGGCTGGTCTGCTGGCTCTGCAAGGCACCCGGCACACAGGGCAGACACCCAGATTGTGATGACAAAGACGGATGCTTGACACTTTGTCCAAGCCCAGGAGACAGCAGCTCTGAAGCCATCTGCAGTGACAGTACCAGGGTGGGAAGTGAACAGCCTGTTTCTGCAAATTTCCTGTATTTTTGCCAGATATGTCAGAATCCAACAGAAGCAAAAAGGATTAAGGGAGAAAGTCAGAAGTGAGGGGAAGACAGTAGTGGTGCTAAATATACCAAAAACTTGGTAATCAAATGGCCTTCTAGTTCTTCCAGGCATTGAAGTTGATCCTCCAAAACCATGAAGGAGAGAGACTTCATGTGCCATGTCTATAATGGGAGTAATGTAATCCTCACTCACCATCTTGAAACACCCACCAAACATGAATTTATACAATTATACAATTCTGGATCAACTTCTGTGTTAAAACTACATCCTCCTGATGATTAAAACTCTAGAATAAGTCTTGACATAAGATGTTGCTTTTTTTTTCTTTTAAAGGAGAAGATAAGGCCATTAGTGACCATTCTCCTCCCCTACTCCTTTGTCCTTGAGCTATACTGGGGATTTGGAAGCCCCAAGCTTGGTACTCACCCCTCCCAGCAGTTCTTTATACCCATGGGAGAGTTATTTGGGAACCAACAAAACTTTCGGCATCCTTTATCTTTCTCTATCTCTTTTATACTTTTATAAATCTTTATTACACAAAAGCTCTGAGTGATCAAGCCTCATCACTGGCCTTGGACTGAATTCCTCTCCTCCGGAGGTCAAGAATCTCAGAGTCTTTTATGGCTCAACAACAACCTTTAGCTATATACTGTCCACCCCATCTAAATGTAACAGTTACCCACGCATTGCTTTGCTGACTATGGTTCTCCAGCTCTTCCTGTAATTTAGGAAGTAACATCTTCAGAACATTATAAAACATTCCTTGGATAATTTAGAAGCCCTCTTTCAAGGCCCTGCCTCACCCATGTGAGTATTTTTTTTAAACACTGCCTCTGGATTCTGGTCTTCAATTTGAAACTTTTACAGCTGCTTCAGCACTTCCTTCCCTGAGAAAGCCCGTGGCCTTGCTCCAAACAACACTACATGTCTTCCTCTAAGTATCCGGGTTTGTTTTGGTTTCCTACAACTGAGCTGTTGCTATCTGAATGGCTGGAGCCAAAGCCTGCTGGGGAAAAAAAAAACAGGAATGGGCCTCTGCAGCACCATACACAGAGCCAAGGAGCTTGGAAACCTCTGGGAGGAGCAGCTGGGTGAAAAGAGGCAGGCCTCTCTGGGATTCCAGATCACATCCTACTGGGACACAAATGACCCTGGAGGGCTGTGCTTATAGCCCTCAAGGGCCTGGCACTTAGCTCTGCTGTCCCAGTGACTCACATGATAATTTTCCAGGCCTTCAAACTGGGTCAACAAGCTTTGTTTGTCCAGAGAGGTCCCCTGGGAGGCCACTGGAAGAAAAGCAGACTGAATGGGGATGTTTGGCCAGGTGATTCTTTTTGCTGACTTACAGCCGGAGGAAATATTACCAGTATTCAGGCCAAAAGTTTGGAGAACTAAAAGCTGCCAAGCATCTGGACTGGATCAACATGCACAAGAGTTATTAGTTAAGGGTTGACCTCACTGCTAATGGTGGTTTTTATCATTCAAGAACAAAACAGATAACTTGCATGTGTGTGTGTGTGTGTGTGCGCGCGCGTGCATACACGTGTGCTCAGTCAATCAGTCATGTCCAACTCTTTGCAACTCTATGGACTATAGCCTGTCAGGCTCCTCTGTTCATGGGATTCTCCAGGCAAGAGTACTGGAGTGGGTTGCCATTTCCTCCTCCAGTGGATCTTCCTGACTCAGAGATCAAATCAGCATCTCAGGCAGATTCTTTAGCACTGAGCCACCTGGGGAGCCCCCAGGTAACTTGGGAAGACCCTAAATCAAGACGTTCACTTCTCACAGATAAGAAAGACAGCAAGCTTGTGCTATGAATCATAGAAGCTTCCTTTAACTGTGTGACCTAATCAGCTTATTTACTAAGCAATGGAATCATCCTGGGGCAGTATTTCTCAAATTTGAGAAATCACAGACCCCAAGAACATATCTGAAGACTTATATCTGAAGAACATTTATAACTTAGAATTAACACTTTCTCATCTGCCTGCAATGCAGGAGACCTGGGTTTGATCCCTGGGTCGGGGAAGACCCCCCGGCGGTGGGAATGGCTACCCATTCCTGTATTCTTGTCTGGAGAATCCCATGGACAGAGGAGCCTGGCGGACTACAATCTGTGGGGTCACAAAGAATCAGACATGACTGAGTGACTCACCACACATGCATGGAAGCATTATTCACAATGGCCAGAAAGTGGAAACAAACTGAAACCAAGCAAGACACTGTGTGGCTCTCCTGGGTACAAACCCTTCATGCTCTGCTTCTTGTTTGTAGGATATAGGCTTCATTCAGTGTCCTAGACCTTTGGTGAGTTCCAAAGGGATGATTCAAACGGTTGCTAACCAGGGAGGAAGGGAATACAGAAACAGGGGAGGAGCAGTCAAGAAACAAACGTGCAGGGACTTTCCTGGAGGTCCAGTGGTTAGGTCTCTGTGCTTCCACTGCAGGCAGCATGGGTTCCAACCCTGGCCAGGGAATTAAGATCCCACATGCCCGTGGCATGACCAAACAAACAAACAAAAAACAATAGTGCAGGGGTAAGGTCCTTGTCCTTTTGAAGAAACATATACAACAATATCTTTGAGTTCTTCTGCAGGACCCAGGCGGAGGATGGTATCTTCAGGTTGAGCACAAGCTACAAGAACACTACCTTGTTACCTCACCATCAACCAGCCAGAAGAAAGTCACACAACTTTCTTTGAGATGAACCCTCATCCCAAATTTTGCCCACTGTGGAGTTCAGGTTTTCTGAGTACAAGCTGCCCATTCTCCTCTTGGCCCTGCAATAAGCCACCTTTCTCTGCTCTAAACCCCAATGTTTTGCTAGTCTAAGAGTTAAATTTACATGAGATAGACTAACAGGAGAAAATCATATAAAGTTTACTTACATAAATATGTGGGATGCACCCAGGAAAACTGAATAACTCACCAAAATGGCCTCATTTTAAATACCTTCATCAACTAAAGACAAAAGATGTTTAGGGTAGGGAGAGTCAGTTTTGGAAGGTTAACAGGAAAAGTACAGTAAAGTGATGCAGATTTAAGTTGCCTTCCCATGATGGTTTCTAAAGTTTTGGGTTCTTCCACATAGAAGGGGTAGATTTCCCTTACAAATGTAAATGTTTCTTACAAAAAGGCAACTCCTACTTGGTTTTCAGAGCCCTTCCCTGGCTGGGGAACTGACACCCTGCAAGCTGTGTGGTGTGACACACAAAAAAAAAAATCCAGAGAAACTCAACAGGAGATGACCTGAGACCAGATTAAAGGAGTACAGGCCCTGCACACACCCAAATCTAATCAGCAACCCTGCCCTTGAACCACTGCTTTAAAACTCCTCATCAAATCCTCCCTGGTTGGGACACACAGTTTCTGAGGCATAAGCCCACTGTATCCCCTCTTTGGCAAAGCAAAGCAACTCTTTTCTTCTTCAACCAAATCTCTGTCTCTGAGATTCGATTCACCACCAGTGCATAGAGGCTGAGTTTTCAGCATCAGTACCAATTAATCTAATGTGGAAAATTCTCTGAGAAAGTCTCCTGCTGGGGCCTCACTTGGGTCACGGATTGACCACCCCCGATTTAAACACTATGACCTTCCAAAAGTGTCTGAAGCAACAGAATAAAGATGGATGCTGCTAACTGAAGTCAGAGGGTAAGCGCAATGAGAATTTATGTAAGCAAGAGTGATAGGGACAGAGTAAAGGAACAAAATAGGTGACTAAATAGCTAATCCCACTAGGGGATTGTAAGCAGAAGATATATAGGAGACCCCTGTAAGTTAATGATTATTCAAGAAAGCAGGTTTCCCTAACCACAAAACTATCAGGCTCACTTAGCAACAAAACCATGCAGCAGAAGCACTCGACATGCCCCCAAACAATGAAACAATGGTGGCATGAGACCCACATACTGTCCAGTGAGCTCAATAAGTTAATGATCGCTAGGACATGCTCTCTGCACACATAAAAAGAAGTAATTTGTGGACCTTGCTTGATTATGTAAGGACAAGAAAACTCTCCTCCCCAACCTGAGGAGGAACAGATGAATGGAAGCATGACCTCTACTCAAGAAAGACAAAGAAGTTCTCCCCCTTTCGACTTTTCCTTTGATTATAAAAATGTAGTCCAGTAAGTTCTCAGGGTGTGGCATTTCTTGTCCACTCTTCTTGCCCCCCAACCCCCCCAATTCTAATCTGTCACTTTGCCTCTCACTGAATTCTTTTCTGCATTGCAACATAAAGAACTATGGTACCAGAGTTCTTCGGAGCCCCTGAAACGACACCAAACAGTTGCAAGGGAGACTTTCTCACATGGTTGGTTTGCACAGGGACAAAAGTCAGGGGTACAGGATGTGGTTCACAGCTGGCTCTTCTATTTATTTAGCTAGAGGACAACTGTCTCTACTCTCTTTTTTCCCCTCACCTGGAAAAAAATCAGAAAATATCCCACCTCTTTGGGCAGTTGTTCAGATGAGTTCAGTTAACCAAGCTTTTACTGGGCATCTGATTTTTATGTACTAGACATTGAGCTAGTGCTGGGAGGAAATCAGAGTGGCCCCTACCTTCAGGGGGGGCTTATCTGGTGGCTCAGTGGTATAGAATCGGCCTGCTAATGCAGGAGATGTGGGGTTTGATCCCTGGGTCAGGGAGATCCCTGGAGAAGGAAATGGCAACCCACTGCAGTATTCTTGCCTGGGAAATCCCATGGACAGAGGAGCCTGTCGGGCTACAGTCCGTGGGGTCACAAAAGAGAGAGACATAACTTAGCAACTAAACAATAACAACTACCTTCCGGGAGCCAGCGTCTAGTCGGGGAGACTACTATACTGAGTGCTATGGAAAGAAATTTTAAAGGACTCTGAAAACTACTAAAGTTCTACAAAATATACGATAATAATACACCTTTATTATCTAATATGAGTTAATGGTTGATCTGATTCCTGACTCTGGGTATTTTTCTAATAAGAATACTTTTGTAGGGACTTCCCCAGTGGTATAGTGGTTAAAAATCCATGCTTCCACTGAAGGGTCACAGGTTTGATCCCTGATTGAGGAACTAAGATTCCACACACCTCGTAGCACAGCCAAAAAAAAAAAAAGAATA
This sequence comes from Okapia johnstoni, assembly GCA_024291935.2. Lineage (NCBI taxonomy): Eukaryota > Metazoa > Chordata > Mammalia > Artiodactyla > Giraffidae > Okapia > Okapia johnstoni. The sequence goes on from CM044307.1 coordinate 81,019,865, forward strand.
CTTTCGTAGAGTTAAGCATTGAGGCACTTATTGAATATCACTTACCTGGGCATTGACTGAACTCACCGTTTTCCATAAAGACATTTTCATGTTGTGCCCAATAGGTGTCTCAATATTTTGCAAGAAAATAGAAAAGTACAATGTTTTCATCGGTATCTTGAGTCAGCTGTAATATAAAAATATTACTCGGCTAAAATCTCAACTACTTTCTGGCAACCATTGTGAAAAATGCCAGTAAGTATAGTTTCCTCTCTTTGAGAAGGGAAGAAAATTTCTTTGTGGGTTCTCTTTCTCATAATCCATGTATCTGCAAATTATTCTCCTAAGAAAACCAAGAAGAAATTGGCTTGGAAGACCAAGAATAAATTTTTCCACCAAGTGAATACTAAGACCCTACATGCAAGAACAAGATAAAATGAAATAAACAGACAAACAAAAAACACCATACAGGCAACAGCATTGCATCCCCACTGGTTTCCTGGGCTAGAATTTAGTTATCATCTACATATGAGGTGACATCCCGAAGTACATCATAGTATTTGTGTACCTAGGCAGAATGTGTTCCTCTCTACTTTCACAGGTGTCAATCAAAAGAGTCATTTTCACAATACAATCCAGGGTCCCTTGCATTGTGAATTTCAGGGTTGTAAATGACATATAACTGCTTATCCCAATGTTTTCACCTTTGTTGTGCATGACTTTTCTTTAAATGGCCTGTGGTAGAACCCTTTGCCTATGAGTGACATCAGAGAGGAAGCTACCAGATAATAAACAGGAGACTGAATGCCCTCAAAAATCAACGGCTATTTTAAAAGCTCAACTCATCAGACTTTCATAAACTACAAATGGAAGTATAACTGTATATAACCTTTCTGCAATGCAATTTGGCAATATCTAGTCAAGAATATATTTAACAGTGTGTGTCTGTCAGAATCCCAGAAGGAAAGGGATTTCTTCCAGGATGGTTCAAATGAGGAGACTTTAGTAAAAAGACTACTTACAGATGGGTAGCCCAGGTTAAGGGAGTAAACAAGGTTGTTGAGGCCAATCAAAGAACAACATCTCTAGAGATAAAGGGACAAGGCAAGGAAATAATCTTATGGCACTGAGTAAGGGCAAGAACAGTGGAGGAGGAACCACCAAGAAAGGAGGGGGAGGCAGGGTTTGGAGGTAGGGACAGGCATGGAGGTAGGGACAGGCATGCAGCCACTGCCTCAGAGCAGGAAGAGAGAGAGGAGGAGAAACCTTGACTTCTCTCTCTTCTTGCTTCTTGATCTCCTCCTGGTGCCACCAACTGTATGAAGCTCAAGGAAGCCAAAGGCACAAGATCCCAGACTTGCAATCTATAAACAGACAAAGAAGAATGAAGAAAAGCAGAGAAGGGATGGGAAAAGGAATGGAAAATAACCAGCACAAAACTATAATCCATTTCTAAGAATATACCGTAAGGGACATAATCAAACAGAGAAGAAAAGAGTCATATGAAAATATATATTCTTCATGGTTAAGCATAATAGTGAAAAAAATGAAAACAAGCTAATTTCCTTTAATAGGAGAACGGATAGATAAATGGGCTTCCCTGGTGGCTCAATAGGGGCTTCCCAGGTGGCTCTAGTGGTAAAGAATCTGCCTGCCAAGGCAGGAGACTCCAGAGACGCAGGTTTGATCCCTGGGTTGGGAAGATCTGCTAGAGTAGGAAATGGTACCCCACTCCAGCATTCTTGCCAGGAAAATTTCATGGGCAGAGGAGCCTGGCAGGTTACAGTCCATGGGGTTGCAAAGAGTCAAATGTGACTGAGCACATACAGACAAATATATTACAGTGCATCCATACTTCAGAATTTGTGCCATTATTAATATTTTTTAAGAATCTGTGGTGATATGCAGAAATGCTTACAATAAAATGTTAATTAAGAAAGAAGGTACATAACTATATGCATAGTATTAGCTCAATTCCATTAACACCTAAACGCAAAGGGAAAAACACCTAACAATGTGGGCTTTTTAAATTTGAAATACTTAAATTTTAATATAAAAAAGTACATGCTACTTTTAAAATATAAAGTTAAATTTTAAATTTATTTTAATAAATTAACTGCTACAATAAAATTTAAAATTATATTTGAAGATGTGTACAAAAATGTATTACTCCCTTATTCTCCTCCCTGCTTGGAACTCCTAACAACATTAATAATCTCTTTTTGATGGGACATTATAATTTTTTCTCCACAACTTCCAATATTTTTCCTTTTCACAATAAGCATAGAATACTTTTGTGATCAGGGGAAAAAGTCAATGCCAAAAAAAGAGTCGATCTCACTGAAACATACCCTACTCAATTGAAAATATTAATAATGGACACAACAATTGTTTAAGTAAGTTAAAACCAGTGACATGAAGGGTGAACTTCAATCTATGTCTACTTGATATCTGGACAAAAATGAAAGAAAAATCGTCAATTTCTACATGATATCAAATATCCAGATATTTTAGATGATTTTGATTTTTGACTACATTTTTCACTCTTCACTTGAATGACAGGCATCATATTAATTCAACTTTAATTGAGCTCATTCTTATCTTGCAACTCTGGAAAATTTAAGAAATTCTTATAACCTAAAAGTTGTTCCTCACATTGAAATAATTATGTTCTCTCTTTTAAATTTTATATTTTACTCTTCAGTATCGCTTTTAACTATATTTTATATCAACTATCAAATAATAAACAAATACATTCTTGTTTAAAGACCCTAGCAATATAAAGAATACAAGTGTCCCTTGTTCACCTGCTCACACTTTGTCTCCTTCCCCTAGGTAACCTGTTTTCAGTTTGTCATGTAACTCTCAAGACATTTGCTTAGTATTTTCATGCATCTATCTCCAGGATCCTTGGATTTCCTTGGTGGCTCAGATAGTAAAGAATCTGCCTGCAGTGCGAGAGACCTGGGTTTGATCCATGGATTGGGAAGATCCCCTGGAGGAGGGCATGGCAATCCACTCCAGTATTCTTGCCAGGAGAATCCACATGGACAGCGGATCCTGGCGGGCTACAGTCCATGAGGTCGCAAAAAGTTGGACACAACTGAGCGACTAACCATAGCATATGCATATAGAATATATAGTTTTAATTTTATTTTCTAAAAAACCGATGCTCTATTGTACATATTATTCTGCAACTCACTTAAAAAAAATGAGGGAGGTTTTTTTTAATTTTATTTATTTATTTTTGTGGTTGTGCTGGGTCTTCGTTGCTGTGCAGGTTTTTCTCTAATTCCGGAAGCGGGGGCTACTCTCTCGTTTTGGTGCATGGACTTCTTGCAGTGGCTTCGCTGTTGTGGAGTGTGGGCTCTAGAGCATATGTGCTTCAGTAGTTATGGGCTCTAGAGACTCAATACAAACTCAATAGTTGTGGTGCATGGACTTAGTTGCTCTGAGGCATGTGGGATATTCCTGGATCAGGGATCGAACCCATGTCTCCTGCATTGGCAGGTGGATTCTTCACCACTGAGCCACCAGGGAAACCCGAAACTCATTTTTTTTTTTCTCATGTTGAAGCTCCACTTCTTTTTTTTTTGTAGTGGTTACACAATTTCCATAGTTTACATATTCTAGTTTTTCTGACCACTCCTAGTTGATACTTCTTTGGGTTGTTTTTAGTTGTCTGCTATTTCAGATAATTCTATAGTGAAAACCCTTACGCATGCCTCTACGTGTCTATATGCAAGCATTATTCTCTAAAGGAGCTGATGACAAATGGACCTTTTCTGGTTTGAAAAGTATGTGCACTTAAATTTTTACTTGGTACTATTGAGCAGGCTTCCATAAAGGTTTATAGATTTACACTTTCAATGAGAAGATGAAAAGATGCCAAGCCTCACTAATAATCAGGACAATGCAAATTCAAATAAAATAGGATACCATTTTTCCCATTTGGGGTTCACAAATTTAAAAGGATTGATAATGCAAAGTGTGAGGGAAGATAGAGACATGTATCTTCACGTAATGTTTTTTTACAGCCAGCATCCACACATTATGGAAGATTCCTTGGAGACTTATTATTAAAAGTGATTATGCTAGACTGTTACGATAAATAAACAGGATATTTCTGTTACAGGATCATTGATTTTTATACGTGCTAATAGCCACCCTCTGTTAACATATACTCACCCAGAGTTTTTATCAGGTATTATTGTTTTGCAATTACTAATTTCTCTTTTTTTTTGGCCATGTCATTGTGGCTTGTGGATCTTCGTTCCCAGGGATTGAACCCCTGCAGTGGAAGTACCAAGTCCTAACCACGGGGCCACCAGGAATTCCCTATAATTACTAATTCCTTAATTTACCAAGTAGGTAAGAATTTCTTCTCTTAACAACCACACTTTGGTTTATAATTTATAAAGTACTTTCACATTCTCATAGGTTACTTCAGTTGATTTCTGCCTCAGTGACAGTGTGAGATGCTATTTCAAATGAGGAAACTGAAGCTCAGAGACGTTAAATGATTTTCCAAGGTCACAGTTATAAGTGGAAGGGCTCAGGTCTTCTGATTCTGTTCCATTAGCTTCTCACTTTCTTAATTTTTTTTAAAACAAAGTACAGCTGAAGTCCCTCCTGTCTCTTCCATGGAGCTCAAGGCATCCAGAATGAACCATAGGGGGCAGTCTGGTGCAGCAGAAGATAGAATAGGCTGGAAACCTCTTCCATGAGAACTGGCTTTTTGTTTCTCCTCTGTGCTCCCCTAGCTATATGACCTTAAGCAAGTCATTTAGTCTCATTTGGCCTCAGCTGTCAGATTCAAAAAATAGACATGATGGGACTTCCCTGGTAGCTCAGTGATAAGGATCTGCCTGCCAATGCAGGGGACATGGGTTTCATCCCTGGTCCAGGAAGATACCACATGCCACAGAGCAACTAAAGCCTGTGTGCCACAACTACTGAGCCTGAGCTCTAGGGCTCTTAAGCCACAACTACTGACCTGGTGAACCTAGAGTCTATGCTCCACAGCAAGAGATACATGCTGCTTACTCACCAATATTGAAAAAAGAGATGATGCTGTTCAGTTCCTTCCAGTTGTGAGATTTTATTTAAGCCAGATGTAAGCTAGGGTTCCTTCTCTGCTCATACACATCATGAAATACCATTTTTTGCAATGAATTTATACTTTGAAAATATGACTCCACAAAGGAAGAAATTTACCATACAATGCTTTCTTTGAAGTATAAAAATGTTCCCTTATCTTTTTTCTTTCTTTATATATATATATATGTGTGTGTATATATATATATATATACATATATATATAAAGCATTATATGGCAAAACCCTTGCTGAAGCCTAGGGAAATACCCAAGGGAACAGCCACTGGTTTCAGGTAGCTGACTGTGTCTGAAAAGATGTTTTCTGCCTGGATTTCTTACTACTTGGCATGATTCCAATTCCACTTACATTTTTGTTGCCTATTATTACAGATTTTAAAAGTGACTTATTTTCCCATCCTACTTCCAGTAGTGTGAAAGCTTTAACCCCAGTTGTTCTTTATAGTTCCAACTTCCATAAGAGCTGGAAGGAGTCTTAAGAGAGCACTTGATCCTGTCTTCTATCTTTGAACAAATAAAATATTTTTCCATTTAACAGAGGGAGCATCCAGTGTCCAGAAAGCTTGTAACTTATTCAAGGTTTCATAGCTAGGGAGTCTCCTCGTGCAGAACTTATTCCATTCTTAGTGCATGACAATTTATTGGTGATCCCAGCTCTTCCACAAAAATCACAATGAAAGTCAAAATGAGTAAACCATCAGATCAGTGGATGTTTTTATTTTATCACACACTACAAATTTTTCTATTTCTAACCATATTTTGATGCATTATTTATGAGGCCATCTGGTCACAGGTTTACCAAGAAAACTAGAATTTTAAGTGTGCTTCTTTTTTTCTAGGAAAAACACTGCATAGCTTGGATTTATCCTTAACCTGCTCATCAGTGACTCATGAGGCAAACAGATTTGTTAATGACACTCTTTAAAAAAAAAAAAACAACTGATGTATAATTAACATATAATAAAGTGTTCAAATCTTACATATAAACTACAAACAATCTTACATGTGCATACACAGTATAGAGAATTACCAGCACCTCTGGACACTCCTTGTGCCTGCTACTGGTCACCACCCTAAGGGCAACCACTATTTTAACTTCTGTGATCAGAAATCAGTTTTGAAGTTTGAAAAATTCTGAATTTGAACTTCATGGAATCATACAGCATGAACTGTTTTGTGTCTGCTTTCTCTCATTCAGCATTATGTCTATGAAATTGTTAACTGTATTCTAAAAATGCGATTCACTTTCTGGCTCAGTTTCTCAGGGAATCTCTCAAAATCAGGCACATGATACACCAGCTACACACAGGCGTGTGCGTGTGTGTTTGTGTGTGTACATACACAATGCAGCTGAGAAAAGAACTTTCAAAACGACTACTGCTCCTGTCATTTTATACTCTTGTGTCATCAATTTCCTTCTTCTCTTAAATGGGCTCTGATCTACCCAAGTATTCTCTTTTCTTCTCCCATTAATGGACAAATAACTTGTACAATTTTCTTGATTTATATCCACCATTCCCCATCAGGGCTCCACAAGCATTGGTCTAGATGTTGGAAATGGCCTCAAGCTATCATCTGACACAGACCTCTCTCATTAGCAAGAAAAGCATTATCATTCCCTATTTTCAGACTTAGCAGATAGTAACTGAGTACACATAATCTTCAACGTACTTTTCTAGGTACTATGAAGCAAGTACAAAAAAATATCAGGAAGAGCCCTACCCTCGTGAACTTCCAGACTATCAGAAGCAGTGTATTATAGATAGCTACGTAAAAGAGCACAAGACAAGCCATAAAGTGGCAAATGATACCACTAAGTTCAAAGAGAAAAAATATGTGAGATCAGAGGGAAAGGTAACTTCTAGTTGGGGTGATGTCAGGAAAGCTTTGTGTTGTTTAGATGCTAAGTTGTATCCAACTATTTGTGATCCCATGGACTGTAGCCCACCAGGCTTCTCTGTTCATGGGATTTCCCAGGCAAGAATACTGGAGTGGGTTGTCATTTCCTTCTCCAGGGGATCTTCCTGACTCACGGATTGAATCTGTGACTTCTGCATTGGCAGGCAGATAGTTTACCGCTGAGCCACCAGGAAAGCCTAATAGGGGAGTATTTGTATTAAGAACTAAGATGACATAGCTAGGTAGGGTTAGTCATGTAGTGATGGAGGGGGACAGTTTAGATGGAAGACTGCAAGAACAAGGACATTGCATTGGGAAATCATGCAGTATGTACAGGGAGCTAGAATGCTGTTTGACCTAAGAGTAAGGCAAGTGATGATGAAACTGAACACCCAAGGCTATATAGCACTACAAGGCCCTAAAATAGTGACTGAATCCCAGGAATCTTCCTTCTCTAGTGTTCTTCCCATAATCTGATCAAATAAACATTTTAGCCACTGTATGCTTTCCTTACAACTGCCCATTATATACTGTCCATTAATTAATTGATTCAACAAACACTTATTGAATATCTACTACATACCAAACACAAATGGACTCTGTGGTCTCCAAGGTTGATTTGGTGTGTTATAAAATAATTTTTTTTTCCCAAATGGAGAGCCAAGCTAATATAATATTGGGCCAAGACAGATTTCCTTTCCCTTTAATTGCTAGAATTTTATTGAGTTATGCTTCAGAGCAAATACTATAAATAACAGAGAGAATTAAATAAACCACAAAAAAGGATCTCTGCATCGTTTTTCTACATTACATCAATACACTGAGTCTTACTTAGCATTGACTACAAACATGTTTTTTCCATTACTACTTTTGCTTATGTTTGAACAAGGGGTAATACAAGAGGATCTGAAACCTTCCATTCTTGAGCAAAAGCTTAAAAACATTCCATATCATCTAGTACAACAAAACTCACTTCCTTTCAGCTTATCAACCACCAAAAGACATTTCCCCTTTGTACTTGTTTTTTTTTAATGTAACTATGGAGACGCAACACTTTTTATGCAACTGACACACATGATTCTGGTTTAATGTACTCATTTTCTAAGAAACATTTTAAAAATTGTGGTTACTATTAAACCTTTGAGCTACTTTGGTATTTCAAAGTAAATCCAATACATGTGTTAGTAAAATTCATGAGGGAATAGTTAAGTACCAGGGACTACAGAGTCTTAATAATTCCAATGAATTGCTCCTAATTAAAACTTTGGGGCCAGGAAATAAAAGGGAAGTAATCATTATTTGAATAAATGAGGCTGTTAGATAGTTCTATAAGTTATAGAGTTTATAAACTTGAGTTTTGAGAGTTACATTTCCAGGCATATGGCAGGCTAGACATTCGGACTGCCCTTCCTAGTGGAAACAATTTTTTTTTTCCTGGCTGCACCATGCAGCTTGTGAGATCTTAGTTCTCCAACCAGGGACCGAACCAGCCCCAGCAATAAAAGAGTCAAATCCTAAACCATTTGAACGTAGCGAATTCCCTGAAAACAATTTAAAAAGCTGAACTAAAAAAAATAAAATCTTAAACCTCTTAAAAGCACCAAAACATGGACTAGAAAGCTAGGAATTATAAGCTCAAAGAGAAGTGAAGTAGAGCCCATACAAGTACATGGACAACATTGTCTAGGTGGAGAACACTAGCAGGCACCATTTACATCCTATTCACAAAAATGATGCCCCTGGAATTGCTCAATCCTATGTCCTGAGATCACTTTTGACCTAAGGCATTTGCTCAAGCTGGTGAACTTCAGCTTTGGCTTCAGTGGGGGTGCAGAGAGGGGAGGGGAGGGGAGGTAGTGGGACAGAAGGTAAAGTCTAGGTGTTAGAGAATCCTGTAGGAGACCTCTCTTCCGATAAAACTTGGACCTTTTGGGTAGGGATGAAAAAACCTACACACCCAATTATCCTCAGATGACTACAAGGAAAATTCCTGTGGTGCTGAGCAGAACTAAGGATTAAAAAAATCTGTCCCTGAAAAAGTTTAACTTATGATACAGCTAAAATAGGTCCAAGGAAAGTTCTATCACTATAAGTTGAGTAGGCCCTGGTATATGAAAGAAATAAATGCAAATCTTCTCTGGAGGAATGTACTTCAATAATACACAAATGATTTTCTAAGGAAAATGAGCATCTCCCAGTAACAAACACCAAGCCTCTCAAGATTTAAGTTACTATTGAGTGAGGACCAATAGAAACAATATCCAAGAGAAACAACAGAAAACTCCCACAAAGAATTCAGATATTTGAATTATGGAACACAGAAGGTAAAATAACTATGCTTTATTTTTTTGAAGAAATAAAAAAGTGGAAAACATCTATTCAAATTAAGAAACTATAGAATATTTTAAATTATACAGTAGATGTTTTAAAAATAGAATTTCTAGAACATAAAAACAACTGAAATCAATGACACAATGGACTGGTTTAACAGCAACTTAGACACTAATGAAGAGAAAATTAATAAACCAAAGAATTTGACTACAGCAAATATCCAGCATGATTTAAAGAGAAACAGAAGAAAGGGAACTTGAAAGAGTAGTTAATAGATATGGAGGATAAATAAGACATTCTGACATACATCTATTTAATCGGAGTTCTAGAAAGAAAGAAAAGAGAAAATGGTGGTGAGGCAATATTTGAAGAGACAATAGCTAAGAATTTTCAAGGACCAGTCTGTTTCAAAATACAGATTTAAGATACCAACTAAATTCCAAGCAGAATTAAAAACAAAACAAAACAAAATTTCATTTTAATATAACATAGTGAAACAGCAGAATACCAAGACAAAGAGACCATCTTAGAAACAGGCTTCTAAGTTCCTTCAGGAGAAAAAAATAACTGCCAACTTAGAATTTTACCCACAGGAAAAAAAAGTTTCAAAAAAGAAGATAAAAAAAAAAAAAGAAGCCTTTAGATAAGCTAAGTGAGTTTGCTTCCACAATGTTCATAAAAGGAAATTCTAAAGGATGTACTTAAGAGAGAAAGTGATCTCAGATGAAAGGTTTAAAAAGTAATGAATGAAGAGCAAGAAAAGTGGTAAAGATGGATAAAGCTAAACTAAATAGATCTTGATTATATAGAACAAGAATAAAGTTTTCTGGGGTTAAAAAAAGATTTAAAATACAACAGTAACATAAAACTTGGAGGCGAGTTATGGATTTAAGGTATGTAAAGTGCTTGCTGTCTGGGAGAAGGGGAGAACTTTGATAAATATGTATGCTTTAATTTCGGTGCATCTGAAATTGTAACACACATCAGAACAATCTGAAGGGCTTGTTAAAACACAAGTCTTGATTTAGTTGTGAGGTGGGCCCAAGAATTTACATTTCTAACAAGCCCCCAGCTTGATACTGATGTACAAAACCACAGTTTATTTTACTTTTTTCAGATTTTTTAAAAATGTGGACCATTTTTAAAGTCTTTATTGAATTTGTTACAATATTGCTTCTGTTTTATGCTTTGGATTTCTGGCCATGAGGTCTGTGGGATTTTAGGTCTCTGACTAGGGATTGAACTCACATCCCCTACGCTGGAAAGCAAGGTCTTAACCACTGGATCTCCAGGGAAGTCCCAAGACTACACTTTAAATAGCATTGTTGAGTAGCCATGAAAAAACAAACAAACCCAAACTGAATACAAAATCCAAACTAGTAGAGGGGGAAAAACTGAAATAAGAAAAAAATAATTCAAAATAAGGTGAAAAGCCAAATAAAAATAGAACCAGAGGAATAAGTGGAAAGGACAAAACAAGATGGTAGGTACAAATTCATATATATTAGTAATTACATTAAACATGAAAGGATTAAATGCTTCAATTAAAAGATAAAGATTGATAAAAAAAAAAATGAACTCAAAAATGGATCACAGACCTAAATAAAACTTTTAGAAGAAAACAATAGGAAAAAATATTTGTGACCTTGGGTTAGGCAAAGAGTAACTAGATACAACATCAAAAACATGATCTGGAGAAGAAAAACTGATTAATTTGGATTTCAGCAAAATGAAATATTTTGTTGAGAGAATGAAAAGATGGCTATACAGGAAGAAGATATTTGCAAATCACATAGCTGATGAATATATAAAGAACTCCACATTAAAAAAAAACAATAAGGAAAAAAACAAGCCCAATAAAATATTTACTTCACCAAAGAAGAGGCGTGGATGGCAAATAAGCAATGAAAAGCTGTTCAACATCATTCATCATTGGGGAAATATAAATTAAAACCATAATGAGATACTACAAAACACCTGTTAAAATAATTAAACTGAAACAATCTGACAATACCAAGAGCTGGTGAGAACAGGGAGCAACTGAATTCTTTCATGCATTCTCATACTTTGTTGGAGGCCAATGCACAACAGTAGAGCCACTCTAGAAAACAATTTGGCAGTTTTGTTCTGTTTTTTTTTTTATAAAGTTAAACATAGAATCACCACAAATGCAGCAATCTCACTCCCTGGTATTTACCAGAGTGAAATTAAAGCTTATGTTCATTCAAAAACCTAAATACAGATGTTTGCAGTAGCTTCACTTGTAATAACCAAAAATTAGAAACAGTCCAGATGTCCATTGACTTGGGAATGGATAAACTTTTACATCCATAAAAAGAACACTGTTCAACAATAAAAAAAGAATAAGCTCTTTTTTTTTTTTTTTGCAGGGGAATAAACTCTTGACACACACAAGAAAACGGATGAATCTCAAAAACATTTTGCTTAGCGAAAGGAGTCAGACTCAAAAAGTACATATTATTCAATTTATATGACATTTTTGAAAAGGCAAAACTATAGGAACAGAAAACAGATTTGTGACTATCTTGGTTAAGGGTAGGGTGAGGGTCTGATCACAAAGAGATAGCACAAGGGAATTTGGGTGGGGGTTGTATTCCATATCTTGATTGTAGTGGTAGTTTTAACACTATGCATTTTGCCAAAACTTATTTTTATTGTATGTTAAATAACTCCTGTTTTTGTTTTTAAGACAAAGATTGTCAGATTGACCAAAAATTTAACAGGGTCTCCAACAGCCTCTGTTGGCCAAGTGCAAACTTTGGTCAAGAAAAAGTGAGTTCAGTTCTCATTCTGAAAACACTTAAGATTATACACAAAACCTCATTAAAAAGTGAATAGTATTTCTATTTTTATAGATTTATAGATTGTTAACCTATAGCAGGGAAATAAACACCAATACACACCAGATGTAAATATACTTTAATGTACCATGGTCTTGAGTATTTTATACCACTGTAAAACATATTAAGATTAAGAATCAAAAGAGGTGGTTGAAACTGTCTGTCTAAAACTGTAGGAGTCCTTGAATTTTTTCACTTTGCATCCAGCTGTTTTGCCATCATCAGAGGACTAATTTTAGAATAAGTAATCTTCTGATAAAATACAGTGTAATTAAGAAAGTAGAATTTTTTTTCTGTAATTAAGGAAGAATTTTTTTTTTCTGAGACTTCTAATTCAGAATTGTACAGGGTGTTTGGTTTTCTAAACCAAGCCAGCAAACCAAGAGTAATCTGAACCATAAATCTGAGGCCAAGTCAAGAAACTTTTAGCTAAAGAATCATATTTAACTTCAACAAGAATTGAATTCCAACTCTTTTACATCAATATACTTTGAAATGAAGATAAAATTACAAATAAAGTTTTCACTCAATCTATGAGAAGCAATACGGAAATCATAGCATGTGATGATTTATTCTTTCCTGCAAATTAAATGACTACATTTGCTTTGTAATGCACGTAAGCAAAATCTCCTTGCTTAGCCTTTCTAAAGACTATAATAGCTGCTTTCCTTGCTTTCTTGTTCTAATGGGAATCATCAGCAACATGGAACATGCTGCCACATTCTTTAAGCAATGATGTATATTTTGATGTAAAGAGTCAAACCTAAACCTAATAATTTAGAGCACACTGTTATAGTTTTCCCCATTTCTCAAAATAACTGGAACTGAGGGCATACCAAATCTCCACCTTTTGTTGTGCCATGTAAACACTGCTACAAATTAAAGAAATTCTTCATTTTTCAGGTCAAAATTAAGCCATCTTTTTCATTCTGCTATACAGGTGAATAATGACTTTTCATTAATTACCTACAAAACATATTAAGACAATTTCATGCAACATCTCACAGTTTCAAGTGCTACATGAGGGAGGATGTAAGCGTGCTGATAAAGCTTATATAGTGTATGAGTTTTCTGTTAGACTATTTAATAAAAATGCTAATTTTTAGAATAAATCAACGACCCCATGGTCATCTAAAGTAAATTATTCCAACGAGTCAATAACCCATGAAACTTCTATAGAAAAATAAAGAACTGAAGGAAACTAGCACCTTTTTAAAAAATGTATTTATTTTTAATTGGAGGATAATTGCTTGATAGTGTTGTGTTGTTTTCTGACATACTACAACACGAACCAGTCATAGGTATATTCAAGTCCCCTGCCTCTTGAATGTCCCTCCCTTATATGGCCCTGGAACCATGCTTTTTCTGAAATTTTGATGTCACCTAATTACCATAAGAGTGCTCCCAGTCACACAATTAAAATCATTAGAGAGATCATGAGACCATTAACTGGCTGAACACACTTTCACATGGTTAGGAAAACTGTATTACTGAACTGTTTGCCCCTGGTTTGTGACATTTATGGGTACCCTGCAATTTACCCACAGCTAAAAAAAAAAAATATTTTAACTTTCTTCAAGTTTCCACATGAAAAATGATCTTATTTGGTAGAAGTGGAGAAAAACATGGAAGAATTACTCTCATTGGGCTGGCTTTGAGTGGATACCCTATGTTTACAAAATGTTTTGAGAGTGTCAGATGAGCAGTTCTAATGACAGCATATTACACCGTTATCAGGAGGCACGTGCAGCCTAAGGAGAATTTTCAGTCTATCAGAGTGGCCCATATGTTGCTTATTTATCATTTCAACTTCGTATCAGAATCAAAATTGATAAAGGAAAACTTTGAAACACAAGCAAGTCATCCGTGGCCAGAGTAATGAGGTCTCTTGCCAAAAAACCCCCCCAAACAAACAAAACAGAAAGCTCAAAAAGCAGAGATTAATAGATTTTTGAGAAACAAGCTTTGGTTTCAGAGTATTATTGCAGCTGTTTAATTCATTTGCTGATGCGGCTCAAGTATGCAGACACAGTAAATTTTTAAAGGGTTTAGGTGCCCTCAGTAATTTTACCATGTTTAAGAGACATGAGAAACACTGTAGTAGTGACCAACTAGTAGCAATTACTTATTTTCAGAAGCTGTATTTTACTGACTAAAGCAGCACTTGTAGATAGTAAGATTATTTCTTGGCTGTAACACTATGACTGTATGTTACAAAACTGAAAACTCTCTGATATAGATAAGGTATGAGGTCAATGATAGAATAACATTCCTGGACTTTCCTGGTGGTCTAGTTGTTAAGAATCCACCTGCCAATGCAGGAGACACAGGTTCAGTCCCCAATCCAGGAGGATCCTACATGCCATAGAGCAACTAAGCCCATGGCCACAACTACTGAGCCTGCACTCCACAGAGTCTTCGAACTGCAACTACTCAGCCCATGTGCCGCAACTACTGAAGCCCATGCACCTTAGAGCTCCGCAACAAGAGAAGCCACTGTAATGAGAAGCCCACGCACCGCAACTAGAGAGAGCCCCCACTCTCCACAACTAGAGGAAGCCTGAGCACACCAATGAAGACACAGTGCAGCCAAAAATAGTAAATAAGTAAATAATTTTTTAAAGTGAAATATTTTTTTTAAAAAATGAATACATTCTTCCAAAAAGGTGCTAACTTCCTTATAAGAAGAAAACACATGAAGCCTAGCAGTCACCATTTCGTTTATTCCATTATGATTGCTTAAGTTTTCAAGTGGGCAGTATTCTATTCCAAGGCCATTCTGTTGCAAAACTTTACTATGTGGTTGTAACATAACTGTGTCTGTTGTAAACCAAAGAGGACGGGGGAAAAAAAGAAGAAGAGATCACAGGAAAAGGTACTTCGTGTAACTTTTCATGTGAGGGTCTTAAAGTAGGTAACTGATTATTAAAACAAAAAGTTTTAAGTTCTCTGAGCTTCTACCCTGAAGGAGCCTTGTTTTCACTAAAGATTAAGTGGCCTTTCCAGAGACTCTAAAGGTTAGCACAAAACTAGATAAAGGACAACTAATGGTCTAAATAAATGATTGTCATCATTACATGAGAACTGCAAAGACCAACACAATAAGAACAGTTGACTATTCACTAAATATCAATAATGTATGTAGTCCTATGTGATTCCTTTTGAGGTTTCAGGGTTTGAGATGGGTGTTAGTGATAAAAATAGGAGACCAAAAATTTATTATATAAGATAATTGTGTTGTGTTGAGGCTATTTTTGGTTGATGGAAGAAAATAAATATGTCTGTGGAATTTCTTTTGTAAATGCCAACCTGTGTGGATATATGTAGAGATATGAATGCTTTTAATAATGATGATAATTAACAATTATTCTACCCAAATACATAGATTGGTATAAGCCATGTAATTAAAAACTGGGACAATACATATTCACAGAATGAAAGACGAAAGATATGAAAAGTCCTTCAGATAATTATAGACTTGATCACAAAATACTCAAAAGGACAGAATAATTAAGATGTAGTTGGCAAAGGCCAACACAATATTGTAAAGCAATTATCCTCCAATAAAAAATAAAAAAAGATGTAGTTGGGGTTGTACTTAGAGTGGAAGGGAAATGGTTAATTGAAAATGAAAGGTCAAGTATTTACCCCTCTGTCTCAAAATCTGGACTAGGATTTGCTAATGTTTTAATAGATTCTCAGCTGTGAATAAGACCAAACAAATAAACAGTCTGACCGAAAGCTGCCTTATGTGTAGGCCTTTCTAGTCTTCATCCTTCACAAAAGTTCCTTTCCCTGTTCCCTCTAAATTTACAGATATTTTAAATTAAAAAAAAATTTTATTGAGATATTGTTGATTTACAGTACTATAGTAGTTTCAGGTGTCAACATAGTGATTCAAAATTTTTATAGATTATACTGTAGTTACAGGTTTTAAAGGACAAAAGTTTCTCAGAGGCATCTGTACAATTCTTGAAAAAATTAGCATCATAACTTCCTATTCCAAGAAATTTAACTAGGTCAAATATAAAAACATTGAGTGAGGTTTCTTAGGCCCTGAATGTGAAGTTTCCCTGGAACTATGAGCTAATAACCATGTTCCAAAGGCACAGACTTTTCACAAAAGAAAACACACGTCTCAAGTGTCTTTCCTATTCTAGTTCTACATCTAGTAGACAGGTCTCATTGGAACAAATCTTATTTCATTGACAGTGCACTTACTCAAGCCATAAATCTTTTTCTCACTATTCCAAGCAGTAATAGTGACAAGAACAAATTATTTTGGAAGATATTTTCTGACCTGCCTTAGTTAGAGCATATATGTGTCCTGTCTAAGCGATATTCTTATTTATCCAAATCAGCTTATGGTTCAGTTACTCAAATTTTTTGGAATTCTTAGTTCTGAGGACTGAGGTAGGCATTAACAATTCTTCCCCAAACTTCCATCTGCAACTATTTCTAATAGACTCTAACCTCCAAATGTGCTTGTTTCAACTTCCTTGTTGCTTTGGAAACCCCTAGGTATCATCATTTAGAGTTATTTTGCATTACTGTAGTTCCTTATAAATAGATTCACTCTGTTTTCATATTAAGCTACAAAGATTTGCTTTATTTTGATTGTTTTATTACATAGGACTTATGAATATTCCACAGTTTTTCTTTTCCCTAAATATATGCATTAGTTGAAGTATTAAAAAAGCTTCTGTATTAAAGTTTGTAAATCTTTAAGTCTACATAGGCCAAGGGTTGCACTTTACATATGTTCTATAGAAAAAGAAAACCAAACCTAAGTAAGTAAAATGAAGGGTCAAGTAAACAATCCAGCAGAGACTCTCCCAAAGCCACAACCACTTCTTACCCTAATTCATAGTTTCATTACTGGCCACACTTTTATTCTGCTTACTTCTTTTAGTGCCTTCCTTAGATCTGTTACATATGCTTTTGGATAATAACACGAACCTCTACTGAACTCCTCCTCTAATACAACTTGGCCAGTTTCATTTGCATTCTAGGTGTCCTATATGATACAAAAGGCAATGTTGTGAAGACTCAGAAATGTAATGGTAATAATATTTCTCCTTTTTCAAAAAAATATTTATTTTATTTATTTTGCTGTGGCAGGTTTAATCGTGGCACAAGGGAATCTTCAATCTTTGTTGCAGCATCCAAGATCTTTTAGTTATGGCATTCAAACTCTTAGTTGCCACTTGTGGGATCTAGTTCCCTGACCAGGGATTAAACCAGGCCCCCTGCTTTGGGAGTGTGGAGTCTTAGCCACTGAACCACCAGGAAAGTCCCTGGTAATAATATTTCTACTGTCCTTTCTCATCCTCTCTCCTTTAAACCTATCACCACTAATGTGAAGCTACTATTAAACTAGAGTGACATTTATATGGTCAACTAAATACCCTGCTTATTTTATTTTTTCAATTCCCTCTTTTGGCTTCACTGGCTTCCCTGGTGGCTCAGCTGGTAAAGAATCTGCCTGTAACGTGGGAGACCTGGGTTCGATCCCTGGGTTGGAAAGGTCCCCTGGTTGGGTTCGATCCCTGGGTTGGAAGGGAACAGCTACCCACTCCAGTATTCTGGCCTGGAGAATTCCATGAACTGTACAGTCCATGGGTTACAAAGAGTCAGACATGACTGAGCAACTTTCACTTTTGGCTTCACAGAGTACAACAGACATATTGATGAACTCCTAAAAGATTTTAGTGTTGTTCTTATTACACGGAATTTAGTAGTAATGAAAATGGGGGAGGGGGAACATAAATAATGTAATTAAATCAGCCAAACAGTTATAACTGGAATATCTGGACTCCATGAGCCATCACATTTTGACCAAATTGCT
This sequence comes from Okapia johnstoni, assembly GCA_024291935.2. Lineage (NCBI taxonomy): Eukaryota > Metazoa > Chordata > Mammalia > Artiodactyla > Giraffidae > Okapia > Okapia johnstoni. The sequence continues at coordinate 81,037,899 of CM044307.1, forward strand.
TGTGTAAGAGGAAGTGATCTTGTTAGCTGTTCTTTCGTTACTTCCTGATAGTAAGATAAAGGTAAAATGCTTTTTTTTAATGTAGATTTTCTTCAGTAATAATTCACTGAACAAAATTCAATTTTAAAATATTTTAAACATTCAGAAAAGTGATAAAAATATATGTACTCTTACAAATATAATAAATGCTATCATCTCACCGTATTTGTTTAGATACTTCTTTAAAAAACAATACAATGTCACAATTGAAGCCCCAATTTCATCTCGTTTCCCACACGCCTTCTTCAGAGGAAGCCACTATCCTAGTTTGTAAGTGTCCCTTTATTGTAGAAATTGTTCATGTTGATAGATGTCAGTAGATTTCACTATTTTCTTAGACAATTTTTTTTAGTTTTATTGGAATATAGTTGATTTACAATGTTGTGCTAGTTTCTGCCATATAGCAAAGTGAGTCAGTTATACATATATCCACTCTTTTAAAAATTATTCTCCCGTACAGAGTATTGAATAGAGCTCTCTATGCTCCCTATACAGTAGGTCCTTAACAGTTATCTATTTCATATAAATTAGTGTGTATATATTAATCCCAATCTCCCAATTTATCCCTCCCCCATGCTCCGTTTCCATAAGCTTGTTTTCTACATCTGAGATCTCATTAATTTTAAGTATTGTATAATATTCCATTGCATGACTATGGACATTTAGTTTTTGTCATCATCACTGTGAACAATACCCTAACAAACATCTTCATGGTGTCTCCTGGTGCATATGTGCATGAGTTTCCCTAGGTGCAGGAGTTCTTAAGTTTTTATGGCCAATACACATTAAGAAATAATTTTATAATAAGTTCCTGTACATGCATACAGGCACATATCACCATAGGCTGAGTTGCCTGGCAAGTAGATCTGAGACAGAAATTTGTGTACAGGCCGTCTTATGAGGGAGTGTCCTGGAATCAGTACCTGCTGGGAAGTAAAGGAAGCAGGAATATGGGCAGAGGTAGTTTTGTGCTCTAACAAAGTGATAACAAAGGCCTCAGTTGATCCCACATTTGCTGCAGTGATTATTCTGAGTCATTTTGAATCAGGGCAAGGGGATCAGGCTTTTATACACCTGCACTGCTCGGTTACTGAATACAGCTGCAACCAGGAAGAGGGTGTGACCTTGGGCAAGTAGCTCTCTTCCAGGAGAGAGTCCTACAGAGGGACTCACCCAAAAGCTGTAGGCTGCAACATATCTAGCAGCTCAGAGAATTAAACATTCAGTCCTACAGAGGGAGAATCTAGGTGGTGCACAAAAATTCACAAAATAATCCTTACCCTGGTATTTCTGTTCTATTTCATTTGTAAAAAAAAAAAAAAAATGTTTATTATAACCCTTAAATTGATTTCACAATTCACTAATGGATCATGAGTTACAGTTTGAAAAAACTGCTTTAGAGTATATACCCAGAAATGGAACTGCTGGATTGTAGGGTATATGCATTTTAAATTTTAGTAAGTATTGTCAAACTGCTTTCCAAAGGGGTTGGACCATTTGACATTCCCACTAGCATAGCATTGAGTTCCAGTTTTCCTACAGCCTCAATAACCTTGGCATTGTCAGATTTTTTATATATATATATATACAAAAATACGGTAGAAGGTAACACAGTAAGCACTTTGAAACCCATCCTTTGGTGAAAGTGAAAATGTTTTCAATACTGTATTATACCAAGACATACTTCCTGCTAGCTTATCAACTACCAAAAGGCATGTGCATTTCCCTGATAATTAAGTAACATTCAAATTTTAGTCTTGCAAAATAGAAATCTACTCTTGCAAAATAAATCTTTTAATCTTGTGATTTTTTTTATGGCACCTAGAGCAGTGCCTGGCATATAACAACAGTAAAATACCTGCAAATTGAAAGAGTGAATTCTATGCCTAGACACATGGCATTTAAGTTTTCACTTTTTTTCTTTTAATCTCTGAAGCAATGTGGTTTAGTAGAAGATTACTGGCCCAGGAACTGTGAGGCCTGGGCTTTGGTCTATTCCACGCATGGGATTTGATAAATTTACTCCACCTTTCTGAGGCCCAGTTTTTTCATTTCCTAAACAATAATTTTCCTATGTATCCAGCTTACTTCATGGAGAATTTAGAATACTGAGTTCTCAGAACTGATTTCATATTTATGTAATAGAGAAAGCAAAGAACTTGGGATCTAGATTCTAGTCTTCAATCTTCTCTCACTATTGTATGTTTATGACCTTGGACAAATCAGAAGTAGGCAAATGTTCACTTTTTGCAAAATGCTCACTAGATGATCTCTAAGGTTGTTACTCAAAAATTCTATGTTCTGGGTTATAGAAACATAAAGTCAATTTATGAAAATATCATTCTCATAAAGCCAACACAACATGGGTCACATGATACATTTTAAATCCACTTCTAATTGCTGACCCCACCTCAATCACTCTTTAATCCAATCCATTTAGCCCTACCCTTGTCCAATTGCCCTATATGTTACCTGAACTCCACCCTTGGGATTCTCATTTGCAACTGATGACCATTTTTATTACTGCTAGTATTTCAATACTTGGTTCTAACCTTGTGGCAAATAGAGCCTTGTGCTGTGTGATCACCAGGAGAATCTGAAATGGAAGAATATGTTTCTTTTTTTTGATAACTCCATTAACTCCTCATTCCCTTTTATCACAAAGTTGGTTAAAGATGAATGGTATTGTTACATACTCTCCTCAACCTGACATCAAGGGCTCTACAGTTCTGCTTTCTTCACTGTAGGATTCACTACTTTCCAGACAGCATTGCACAGGCAGCCAGGAGTTTGCCAGCACTGCTCTATTGTGCCTTCTCTAAAAACTATTCTTCCACTTCAGTTCTAATACATTCAAGTATACTAATGCATATATATGGAATTTGAAAGATGGTAACGATAACCCTATATGCGAGACAGAATAAGAGACACAGATATGCATAGAACAGTCTTATGGACTCTGAGGGAGAAGGTGAGGGTGGGACGTTCTGGGAGAATAGCATTGAAACACGTATATTATCATATGTGAAACAGAACACCATTCCAGGTGCAATGCGTGAGACAAATGCTCAGGGCTGGGGCAATGGGATGATCCAGAGGGATGGGATGGGGAGGGAGGTGGGAGGAGGGTTCAGGATGGGGAACACATGTAAACCCATGGCTGATTCATGTCAATGTATGGCAAAAACCACTACAATATTGTAAAGTAATTAGCCCCCAACTAAAATAAATAAATTTATTAAAAAAAAAAAAAGATAGCCTCATCTCAACTTCTGTTTCCTTTTTAGTATAATTTAAAACTCTGTAAATTATTATTATAACATCTAAATTCTATTAAATCAATACACTGATTTTATTAAATTTCAAATGCAGTTAAGATAATTACAATCAAACATGAAAACTTGCAGGCTTGTAAGTGGAGAATGTAGAGGAAGGATATTTGTTTCTAGGAAATAGTAAAGTGATACTGACATTTAAGGGCCTAAACTAGCCCTAGGGGAGGCTTTGGAGATCTTTATGTTTGCTTATTTCTAATTTAAATCTTTATTATTAAATGTCTATTATTCTCCAAATCCTGAATAAACTAGTTGCTAGACTTTTTCCCTTTTGGATTAACTTTGTCCTTAATATAACTAACCAATCCATCTCTTTGTATGCATATATGTGCTTATGGACAGCAGAGGCTTAAATGCTTTCTTAAATTCCATTAAGAATCTCCTCTCATGAGCCTGAAAGTGTTCTGAATGAGAGGTGTCAACATGCTGGAGAAGAGAAGTGAAGAATCAGGAACAGATCCTAATGTCCTGCTCCTCTTAGGTAACATCAAGACTGAACACTGATGAACTTTTCCACTCAGAGTAGAAAGAAAGGAAAATAGGAAGCTAGCAACCTCAAGCTATCTCTGGAAAAAATGATCATATTTCTTCTTTAGAAAGATCAGCCTGGTAACAAAGGGAGGGATGCATGAAGGAGAAAAGACAGGAGATTGGGAATCCAATTAGTTGATTGCTACAAAATTTCAAGTAAAAAAAAAAAAGCCAAAAAAACAGGGGTTTGAACTAGGTCAGTAGGAATGCAGATAGAGAGGTGAAGAAGGATACACTTGATGTTAAGGAGATGGTATCAATTGGTTTTGATGACTGATTAACTCTTTAGGAATAAGTGGGAAAAAAGATGAGTTGATTACTTATAGGTGTTTTTTGTTTTTTAGCCACACTGCCAGCTATGTGGAACTTCCCCAACCAGGGGTAAAACCCATCTCCTCTTGCAGTGGAAGTGTGGAGTCTCAACCACTGGACCATCAGGGAAATTCAAAGGTATTCAGTAGTTTTGTTGTTGTTGTTATTGTTGTTTGGCTGTGCTGGATCTTCCTTGCAGTGCAGGGTTTAGCTGCATGCACATCCCCATGGTATGTGGGAACTTAGTTCCCCGAACAGGGATCGAACCCGAGTCCTCTACTCCAGAAAGGGAATTCTTTACCACTGGGCCTCTAGGGAAGTCCCTTCACAGGTTTTGACTTTTTTGACTACTGTATAGTGAGTCCTGTTCAAGAAATTAGAGAATATAGGAGAAACAGGTTTCGGGTCAAGATAATGAGTTTACCTTTGAAAATGTTGAGTTCAGGGGCACTTGGGACTTATATGTCTGGAGGCAAATGAATATACAATCCTGAAGCTTAGAAGAGATGTATAGACTAAAGATGTGTTTGTCTCCTAGTCTGAGGGAATATAAAGAAAACAGAAGTATTATATGTTTAAGCTTATTTTTTTCAATTGCAGGTGTTTCCCCTTGCCGGCAGTGTTCTTTAAGCTTTGACAATAAAAAGGGCGTCCCTGTTGTCTACCCTTGCAGGATGCATGTCTGGGGCAATCAATTAAAAAAAAAAAAAGACTCACGGTGTCTGATTTGTTTAGCTTCGTGTTTCCCAAATATCCTAGCTGTAACAACAGTGCTGAGTACATGAGAAAAGTGACTCATATTTCCTGCAAGTCAGCACAGATATCCATCCTTCCAAATTATTTGAACCTTTGGCCACTCCCAAATAGAGTCAAAGTGTTGGAACAGTTTATGAGCATTTCTTTCATTTGTTGAGAACAATTCTAATATATCTGTAATAAAGATTCAGAGAAAAAAAGAAAAGCTTTTCCTATCTTGTATCATCCCAACCCCCATATTCCAAACAAGGTGCCCTCACCTTTTACAGAGGGCTGACTCATTTGACTCTTGCCTGGAAACTACCATGGATGGAGAAGCCTGGTAGGCTGCAGTCCATGGGGTCGCTAAGAGTCGGACACGACTGAGCTACTTCACTTTCACTTTTCCCTTTCATGCACTGGAGAAGGAAATGGCAACCCACTCCAGTATTCTTGCCTGGAGAATCCCAGGGACGGCGGAGCCTGGTGGGCTGCCGTCTATGGGGTCGCACAGAGTCGGACACGACTGAAGCAACTTAGCAGCAGACTCATTTGAAAAGACCCTGATGCTGGGAAAGATTGAAGGTGGGAGAAGGGGACGACAGAGGATGAGATGGTTGGATGGCATCACCAACTCAATGGACATGAGTTTGAGTAAACTCTGGGAGTTGGTGATGGACAGGGAAGCCTGGTGTGCTGCAGTCCATGGGGTTACAAAGAGTCAGACACGACTGAGCAACTGAACTAACTCCCAGGTAGTGCTAGTGGTAAAGGACCCACCTGCCAATGCAGGTGACATTAAAAACATGGATTTGATCCCTGGGTAGGGAAGATCTTCTGGAGGAGTACATGGCAACCTACTCCAGTATTCTTGCCTGGAGAATCCCATGGACAGAGGAGCCTGGTGGGCTACAGTCCATAGGGTCACAAAGAGTCAGACACGACTGAAGTGACTTAGCGCATGCACGTGTGTGCGTGCACACATACACACACACACCTTTTATAGAAAGTCTAAGTTCTCTCTTGATTGGTTCAAATGTCATCTATCCATCACCTTGAATCCATACACTCTGAATTAATCACTAAACTTCCCTAAGCTCCCACAGCAACAAATTTAAACACCTAGTGCAGAACTTCTCAGTCTGCCTGGGAACATACTTTGCGCCTTTAATATGCACTTATCTACTTTCATTCCCTTTTGTGCCCAGCACAGTTCAGTTCAGTTCAGTTCAGTTGCTCAGTCGCGCCCGACTCTTTGCGACTCCATGAACTGCAGCACACCAGGCCTCCCTGTCCATCACCAACTCCCAGAGTCCACCCAAACCCATGTCCATTGAGTCGGTGAAGCCATCCAACCATCTCATCCTCTGTCGTCCCCTTCTCCTCCTGCCCTCAATCTTTCCCAGCATCAGGGTCTTTTCAAATGAGTCAGTTCTTCGCATCAGGTGGCCAAAGTATTGGAGCTTCAGCTTCAGCATCAGTCCTTCCAATGAATATTCAGGACTGAGTTCCTCTAGGATGGACTGGTTGGATCTCCTTGCAGTCCAGGGCTTTGTGTATAAATGCCAACTGAAGTGACTTTGTAAAATGTTATGAAAATACTCAACCATGGACAATGATAGTCGAGGTATACTACATAAAAATAACTTCCTTTTGCAGATCATTTAAAAACTAAATGTTGAATTTATTAATAGCAAGAATTGTTGACAGAAGTAAAAGCATTAACTTGAGGAAGATGTTGAGAGGCGATAATTTTCAAATTTGTGGGAAAGTGCTGACTCAAAGATATGACTCCTTAGCCACAGAGACAGTAAAGACAGCAGTGTCTCAGACTGCTGCAGCCCTCTTATCCTTAGACACTCTTCTCAACTATCAGGTTTAGAACTTGTTATTTGCAACATGACATTTCTCACTATTATTCTTACAAGTTGTTCAGATAATTTGTCTTTGAAAAGTATTTTATCAGGTTTATGGGTTTGTTTTTTTCTTTTTTTGGCCACACCTCTTGGCATGCAGGACTCTAGTTCCCCAAACAGGGACTGAACCCTTGCCCCCTGCATTTGAAGCTCAGAGTCTTAATCAGGGATTGCCAGGGAAGTCCCAGGTTTGTGTTTTTAAGAAAAAAGATGATAATCTGACAACATTGCCAATAAATTTCAGTTTGTGGATTAAATACACTGGAATGTCATTCTAATACTTTCACAATGAATAGAATTTGGTACCATGTCTTCTGCTTTGGGAGATACCTAAAGATTTTCTAAAAGACCATCAATTCTTGGTGGAAGGCTTTCTCATCCATAAGGAAGCTGCAAGGGACAGATATCAAGAACAGCTTTCTAGAATCCTCTTCCCAAGACATGGATAAATTTTAAAAAAGATATTAAAAAACTCTGGTTTAGCAATTAATGTAAATAGATTTAACAGATAGTGAGGATTAGGTGGTATAACAATTGAGTTCCCAGTGTTTTAAACTGTTACTGGTTTCATAGTTTTCCTTCATGCATTTTTCAATCCACAGCATTAAAAAAATAATTTCTAAGAAACAACCAGACAAAGTTCCAGGTGTGAAAGATAACGTAATTTCAGAAAAGGCACGGAGCCCAAATTTCTAAGGCACATTTTTTAAAAATCTGGCCGTGACTGCAGTGTTAGACTCCCTTACCCAAATCACATTTAGGGTTTAACTGTGACTACTGTGACAAATGCTGAGAGGACCCATGATATGACTGTTAAGGACTCTAAGGTACTTAAACGCATTTCCTGAGCATGCTGTCAAATGCTTATTTCTTGCTACTGCCTTTTAGTATGTTCTTTCAGAAAGTGTTATCTTTGATTAAAAAAAAGAAACACTCAAAACTTTTCAACTTTTTAATTTTGTTTTGGCTGCGCTGGGCCTTTATTGCTTTGTGCAGGCTTCTCATTGCAGTGGCTTCTCTTACTGCAGAGCACAGGCTCTAGAGTGCGTGGGCTTCAGTAGCTGCAGCACGTGGACTCATTGAGGTTCCTGGGCTTCAGAGCACAGGCTCAATGTTGTGGCACATGGGCTCAAGTGCTCTGTGATGTGTGGGATCCTCCTCGACCAGGGATCAAACCCCTGACCTCTGCACTGGCAGGCAGATTCCCAACCACTGTACTGCCAGGGAAGTCCCCAAACTTTTCAACTTTTGAAGCTTTTTAGAATTCCACTCTGTAAACTACGCTTGCAATTATATGTCTATAATATTTTAACCCTGGAGAAGGAAATGGCAATGCACTCCAGTAGTCTTGCCTGGGAAATCCCATGAACAGAGGTGTCTGGAGGGCTACAGTCCATGGGGTTGTAAAGAATCGGACACAACTTGACGACTGAGCATAGTCAATATTTTAATTGGCATTCCTTAAAGCAGATGAAAATACGTGAATTTGTCTGCCAGTTAAGAGTGAGAGGTTCCCAATTGAACTTTTTTTTTCCCCACAGATTTATTGAGAAGTAATTGACACAACAGCGGACTACACATATTTAAAGTGTGTAACTTGCTAAGTTTGATCTGTGTATATTTCTGTGAAACCATCACTATAATCTAGATAGTGATATCTAGACATCCATCCATCCAAAAGAGTTCCCTCTTGCTCCTTTATGTTATAATTCTCCCCTTTCAATCACTGATTGACCTACAGCCATGCCCTCACATTAGGAATAAGAATCCTGTGAATGATATGGGCAGTGGGGAGTAAGGATCTATCCTGGAAAAGAGATTTAACATTTTGTTTAGTAGAGTTAAAATGCTGCACCTGGGATGTGCTCAAAAATACAAAAAAGTGGTCAACTCAGTATTTTCAGGTCAAGATCTTGATCTTTTGAACTTTATGGAATGCTGGGTTATCCGAAATGTGACAAAAATAGGCTTCCTTCACTCTTGCTCTTTTCTAATCCATTCTTCACAGAAGAGTCCTTTTTAAAATTAAATTTACCCAGAGCTGGAAACATTTATTTTTAATGAAAATTAATAGCATTAAAAAGATACATAGTTAGAGTAGTTGTACATAAATAGAGCGGCAGGTTGTCTGGGCCATCTTGAAGCACACATTTACAAGACCAAAAGGCACATTTTACGGTCACAGAACAGTTTTTCAGTACTGAAAATTAACTGATCCTACATTAGTCCTCCTCATTAGTATGATATGTTAACCATCTGAGCTAAAAACTGACACTTATTTCTTACTCTTATTTCTCAGATGGGGTTTCTAAACTTATATGGGGGAATTCCCTGGCTGTCTGGTGGCTAAGGGGCTTCCCAGGTGGCGCTAGTGGTAAAGAATCCACCTGCCAATGCAGGAGATGTAAGAAACTCAGGTTCGATCCCTCGGTTGAGAAGATCCCCTGGAGGAAGGCAAGCAACCCACTCCAGTATTCTTGCCTGGAGAATCCCAAGGACAGAAGCAAGAGACAGGCTACAGTCCATGGGGTCTCAAGAGTTGGACACAGCTTAGCAACTAAACCACCACCACCAGTGGTTAAGACTCATTGCTTTCACTACTGTGGATCTGGATTTGATCCCTGGTTAGGGAATTAAGATTCCATAGACCACCAGGCACAGTAAAAAAAAAAAAAAAATCATAATAATAAACTCACATGGTGTAATCCATTAAACCCTCCAATGGCAGCAAATAATCCTACTGATCACCAAGGCCACTGCCATTTTTGGGGGGCGTGGGAGAGGAACTTACCAGATACCTTTCAAAAGTACATGTCTTATAAAGTAGAATAGGATTAATAATATACTTGATACAGAGTTTCAGTTTGGGATGATGAACAAGTTCTGGAAATGGCACACGCAGCCAAAAAAAAGAAAAACACATTTGGAATTACAGTATCAATAAACTACATATTCATAACAGTTCATATTCTTTTCCTTAGTAGCACTCTGTGCAAAATGAGTAAGAATCACTGATTTGGATTACTACTTGCAATAAATAACCCAATAAATGTACTTACCAAATAGCACTGTACTGATTAGGGCTTCCCTGGTGGCTCAGACAGTTAAAGTATCTGCCTGCAATGTAGGAGACCCAGGTTCGATCCCTGGGTCAGGAAGATTCCCTGGAGAAGGAAATGGCAACCCATTCCAGTACTCTTGCCCGGAAAATCCCACGGATGGAGGAGCCTGGTAGGCTACAGTCCATGGGGTCACAAAGAGTAGGACACGACTGAACAACTTCAGTTTAGGCAACTATACATGACATACAAAACACTTAGAAATTACATTATTTAACAGTTTTCAGTGAAAGTGGTATTTCTCCATATGCAGTCTTATGTGATGTTCACTTTTTTTTTTTTAAATCAATAAGGAAACTGAAGACCAGAACTTGTAATTTGAACAATTTAGTGTTGGAGAGGCTCAACCCCAGGTTTTTTTATTTTACTTTAAATCCAGTTCTTTTGCCCATGCTGTGCAGTGCTAAGTTGCTCCAGTGGTGTCTGACTCTTTGTGACCCTATGGACTGTAGCTTGCCAGGCTTCTCTGTTCATGGGATTCTCCAGGCAAGAACACTAGAATCGGTTGTCTGGTCTTCCTCCGGGGGATCTTCCCAACCCAGGGATCCAACCTACATATCCTGACGCTCCTGCACTGTAGGCGTATTCTTTACAGCTGAGCCACTAGGGAAGCCCCCTTTGGCCCATAGATTGCTTAAAATACAGATATAATGTCGTACCCCAAACATCACTGTTCTCAATTCCCTGCTCTAATATGCATCCCTTCCTCTTCAATAGCTTTCAGCTGCAATTACAACAAAATCCAGTCTTGTTTCTTTATCTTCCTAGGGCCTGGGGAAATGGGCCCTCACTTGCTTACAAACTCACCTCTTCAGTATCAGGGCAGACTCCTCTTTGCACCAGATTCCCTGGCACCATGGACTCCACTCAGTTCCAATAGCCAAGTTCCTTCCTACCACAGGTCTTTTGCATAGCCATTTCCTCTGCCTTAATTCTCCAGGGCATTTCTCAGATTACTGGAGCCTCTCATCCCTCAGATGGACCTTTCCTGACCACTTTTTTTTTTTTTAAACTATCCTCATATTTTCTCTCCCAGAATTCTGTTCATAACGTTTATAGCATGTTTCCCTCAAGATGTTATGAGTATTCACTGTCCCTCCTTTTTCCACTAGACTGTCAACTCCAGTCTAGAGGGTAGACCTTTTCTGTTTCCCTCACCAGTGTGCCCCTCAGTTTTTGAGTTTCAGTGAATGTTTGTTGACTGACTGAACACAACAAAAGAAGTGGAGCTAGGAAATAAAGCTATAAACCTAGTTAGTAGAAGGGGTTAAACACTATTCTGCACGATTTAGGAAACTTGACTTGAAAGTTTTTAGGGTCCTATTTCTTCATTTGTCCGTGTAATAATATTGAACATTGATTACTTTCAGGTACTATGTTAAGCACTTCACATGTGTTATACCATTTAACCTTCAGAGCAACCCAGTAGCAGTAATCAACCTTTATTATCCTCATTTTTCAGAGGCAACTTGCCAACAGCCACTCATAGTGGAACCATAGCCAGGTGTAAGCAGGCCATAACCCATTAATCCAATGTAATCTACACCCCTTCGGTCAACAATTGGTGTTTCATCAATGTACTTTCCAGAGAACCCTCCTGAATTCCCTATTTTACCTGACTTGCAGTATCTTGGTACCGAAACCTACGAGGAGGTGGCTGCTAACCCCTGAGGGGGTTTCCTGGGGAATCTGAGTGCCCTTTGTAGAGGAGCGGCCGCTCAGGCAGACGCCACGAGCTCCGGCTAGCCAACGTCTGGACTCCTGAGACTGTTGAGGAGGAAGGAGGAAATAGGTTAGTTGGCCCATGACGGATCCTGACCCTCGCTGTGGTGAAAGGGGAAGGGAAGGTGTGTGTCGCCCACGCTCACCTCGGTTCCACCCGAAGGGGAACCACAGCGCACTTCCCCAACTCTACTGCGCGTCACGAGAGAACACTGCTCAGCTCCGCCCACCGTCTACGCCTATCGCATATCCGGCGCTAGGACCCCGCGACCCTCAACGCGTCCTTGTGCCGCCCCCTCGAGCAAGGGCCTGGTCCGCTATTGGCGCTAGCAGGCCGCGATCCCCGCCTCCGTCCCCTCCGTCACCGTCAAGATGGCGCCGGTCGCCGCGGCGGCGGCCGCGGCGGCTGGAGCCAGAGAAGGAGGCGGAGGCAGCGGCGGCCGCGAGGGGAGGGGGAGTCCCGTCTGACTGAGACGGCAGGCCTGGGCGGGCGGGGGTGCCGCGCAGGGCGGAGCGCCGCGCTGGGGATGAGCTAAGCGGGTTCGGAGCGCCGCGGCATTCAGCCCCTCGTGTCCCGCCACCGCTGAGTGGACGCCGCACCGCTCTCCAAGCTCGACCCGCTTCTCGAGCGGGAGCCAGCGGTGAGGTGAGTGCGGGGGGGCGGCGGCGCGGACAGCGGTGGCATGTGGAGCTGTCACTGCCCGGAGCGGTGACAGCCGTGGGCACGGGAGCGGGGCCGGCTGGGCTCGGAGATGTGGCGTGGATGGCCGCGACCTCCGCTCGGGGGCTTCTCGGAGCCTGGCTGTCCTTCGCTAGCTGGGTCTGCTCCGGGTGGCGCGGTGGTGCTGAGAGCAGCACCCGCGCCGCTGCGTCGGCAGCTGGGGGTCTCCTCTGTTTTCGTTCCGGATTTTCTATTCCGGGCTGGCCTGGGGCTCTTGTTGGGGGGTGGGGGCGGGGGCGGTGAGGGGGAGGTCCTGGAGCTGGGATTTTGACAAGCTCGTTACGTAAGACGGAGGTGGCCTCACGGAATCCCACCTGCTCGACGTTTTAAACAGGCGGCAGCTGGAGCCTGGCGGGCCCCCAGAGGCCCGATTTTCCTCGCTGGGGTCTGCCTAGCCTACCTCGGCCAACGTGAGCCTGCTCAAGGTCCAAGTTGGCCAGTTTGGGGTTTTTCCCCAGTCTTTTTGGGGGGGAGGGGGGCGGGGAGGTGATAAACAATTCCTGGTCGCCACCATTCCCTTTGAAGTTTACCGCTTTCTGAGGGGAGGAGGGAAAAAAAAGCTTGTGACCTAAAACTGGGTCGCAGCAACGACTTTTCATTATCATGCTTTTAAATGATAGATGTACTGAAAGATTTTTGTTATTGTTCCAGTGTGCTTTTAATTCAAACGTATGGTTACGCCTGGAGCCGTAGAGAAGGGTTTTTGTCTCATAGGACAGTTATTTCTTGTTTGCAACAGCAGGATAGGCATCAGTCAACAGGCATGTATTTATCTGGGAAGAAAACGCGTGTCAGTTAGCTAGAGACCTGTAAGGGCAGGAATTGTACTACTCCGTGAATATGTTATTCTTTAGAATATTATCCGTTATTGACAATAATAGTCCAAGTTTAAAAGAAGCAATTTTACAAGATTACAAGCTGTTGTTTGGTGTACATCGTCTCTATTTTCTGCTTGCCCTAGTCTACCTCTTCTCTTCCGTTGGGGGAAGGAGGCGGAGACACCTGTGAACAGCGTAGCCCAGGTTACACTAATCTATTGTAGTGCATTTGAGATTATTGTAAAAAGTAGTCTCTGGGGGACCTAAGATTAGGTAATAAATAAGGACTCTTGGGCAAGTTATACAGTTTTATGTTTATAGTAGATACTAGGATTTCAGCTTTTGAAAATCTAAGTATACAAAATTTCTGAGATATTTGAACCCCTTTTGAACTTGTAATGAAACAAAAAATTGTTATTAGGCCTCTTTTATGGGAACTTTGTTTTGTTTTGGCCAGAATTAAACATTTTGGGTAGCTTTTACCTCATTTTCACATTTTCTCTTTTTGAACTGCAGCTCTCAGTAGGAGTCCAGAATAGCGTGTATTATCATCATCGTCATCATTATACTACTGTATGTTACATAATTTTATTTTTCTGAATGATTAAGCATAGACTTAACTTTATTGTGGAATTTTATAAGAATGTATTTGTTAGGAAAGTTAATTGCCCTTGACAGCAGCCCAATACTGGGAATAAATAATAAGTAAAATTTGGCCTCAGTTTTAAATTTATGTACACGAAGTTACACTTTTGAAAATTGGTTAAGCAATATAAATTTTATGTTTGTGCAAGAGAGCCAGGAAGCTGATGCTGATTTGTTCTGAACTTTTCCACATGAGTTACCACTGGCTTAAATAGTTATTGATTCTTAAGCTCATGGAGCTGTTGACCTATTTATGGCAACTCGAATAAAATTTGGAGTAATTGGGAGGCTATGAGAAGGAAGAGATAGAGTGCATGACATTTTCTAATTCGTTCAAAAAATAATAAAAATATGGAAGAATTGTAAAAGAAAGCTATTTTTTTCATTGAGTGATACTAGTTACGTTATCTTTTCTGTTTGCAGAATTTTTTGAAGAATACTTACTATTAAAGTATGTGCTTAGATTTAAGTACCAATACAGAGATGTTTGATATATTATAAATATTGTATCTTATTTATTCCTATTTAAATTGATGGTTCATTATTCTAAGTGGAAAAAGAAGTGGCTGTAGCAGACAGAAGTGACTGTAGCAGAAAAATTAACTTGTTGTTCTTGTCCTCTCTGATATCAGAGAATTATTTTGTGGGAATTTTTCCTTGTTCCTACCAAATGTGGAAGAAGAAAATGAAGAAAAGTCAATAAAAATTTATTTCTTTCTTGTTTGTTCAGTGTCCTATTGATTATTGCTCAGTAGAAGTTGTGGGGGCAAGTCAAGTACTCCATACTTTATTACTGTGTATCATAATTACCACTTTGAATTCTAAAATAGCAATGTAGAGCTTTATATATAAGGGATTAATTTATATAGTATGTTACTATAATAGTGAAAAATCTGTCAGTTAAAATGCCATATACTAGAGAGTTAGTAAAATTAATGGCAGTTAATCTGTGTGGTAAATGCAATTATTAAATGTCGTATTTTTTTAAAAAAATTTACTAACATGAGAAAGCACAATATAATCTTGAGAGAAAAATAGGAATAAAAGGAATTACTATGTTATTGTTTTTTATATATCATATATATGGCAAAATGATTTTCAGGAAATGCATACAATATTAAAAGACAGTATCTCTGGATGATAGGATTTTAGGTAATTTCTATTTTAGTGTTTGCGTTTTGTTCTCTCTTCTGAATGGTATTACTCTAATAATCACTAAAATGAAACTAATATATTTTCAAGAGTCATAGGAGAAAATCCTGAAAATCCCACATAACCACTGCCCCAATAGAGACTACCTTATGCCTCATTATTAGCAAAACTAACTGAAAATATGGTGTTTATGCAATACACACAATAATGGAAACAGCTAATAATACAGGTGAAGGCATTCTCTTAGCTACCGCACCAGCCTGATAACAGTTTTCCCTATATGGATGCTCCTATTACTGCACATTGTTACTCTACAACCTTTTTTCTATTTGTGTCTTAACCCTCACTATTCTATGTTGCCAGTATCACCAAATGATGAACCGTTTGACTCCAGTCTTTTCTTCATTACCTCATCAGTCAGCGGGCAGCGGGTTTTCGAATGTTTATGAGGTACCAGGTACTTTGGTAGTCACTGAGAATACCAAGGTGAATGAATGAAACATGGTTTCTAACCTCAAACACTGGTAGAGAAAACCCTTTCTTTTCTTTCTGGTTCATCAGTGCATATAGTGTGCTCTGCTTTTTCTGTCTCACTGCCTGGCATCTCAGGCAATATCTTTTTTCCTGGTGGTCACATCCTCTCTTAACTTTCTTTATGGGAAAATATGTTCTGAGTTCCAGACAACCAATTTAGAAGTAAATTTTTGGAACATTACTTGATTGTATGTTGGGAAATCTTAAGTTTAGAAGGACTCCACATATGTTTATCTATGGCTGCTATTATTTTTTAAAGTATGTGACAATTTCTTGGGACTTTCTTTTTGCTTCCTTCTTTTCAAAACCACAAACAAGTAGAAAGCGGCAGAAAAAAAGAGGTAGAAAGGTATTAAGGGAATTTTCCTGCTAGTGCTATATGTACTTCATTTTCATTGAGAATAGTGAGTCATCAAAATGTAAGAGATACTGTTTCTGGTATGTTTAGTTTGTCTCTTTTGAGCCATATAAAAATGCATTTTCCATGTGTATGTTAAAGTGTATATATACATACATAAACTCCCAGTTTAGCTGTTGGCATTTCCAGATAAAAGCTGATATATGGAGATTGGAAATTTGTTAACTTTATTTTTGTTAAAATACTGTTTTATAGGGGAGACATTTTGATTTTGAAAAGTTTAAAAAATACAGAAAATTCCCCAAAGTAGTAAACAACCCACACACTCACCATAGAAAATTTGACATCTCTTTCATTTTTGCTTGAGATATACATTTAATATAAAAGAACTGTGTGGTCTGTTTCTAAAGAACACACTAAATTCTAAAATTTCAATGTAGAACTTTATACTTTACCTGAACATTGCTAATGAAAAGTGTCTTCTTTTCTCCCCAATTTCATCCTCTTTCTTTCTCTCCTTATATCCCCTCCCAGAGGCAATTGTTGTGATGAATTTGATGTATATCCTTCCAGTTTACCTTTCAATAAACTATATATATATGTGTGTGTAGTACATGACATTGCTTTTGATGCTTTTGAAGAGTGTGGACTTTGGAGCCATAACTTTCTAGGCTTGAATCTTGACTCTGCAACTTAATAGTTTTGTGACCTTAGGCAAGTTTAAAAATTTTTCCATGCCTCAGTGTCCTCATCTATCAAATCTAGATAATAGAAATATTTACCTCATAAGGCTGTAAAATTTAAATGAGGTGCTTTTTAATTTTATGTTTAAGCTGCTTAAAACTGTGCCCTGGTAAATTGAGCCAGCTATTAATACAATTGTGTCATGGTATACACACTTTGAAACTTTCTTTCTTTATTTCACCTTTTTTCCCCTCAGTTCCTGTTGGCACTATAGGTCTAGTTCATTTATTTTTGACTGGTTTGTAGTGTTCCATTGAATGTACCGAGCTTGTCATTTCTTCTATTGGTAAACATTTAGAGTGCTTTCATTTTTTATCTATTATTAATAGTGCCTCATGAAATCCTTGTATCTCTTCAAGCAACATACCAGTTTCTCCAGGTCATATACCTGATTGTCAAATTGCCTGGTCTTAGAATATAAATTTTTCCCTCTTTGCCTGGTGTTTATAGAATACTGACAGTTTCTATTTGTCCATATCCTTACCAATAGTTGGTGTTGTCAGACTCTTGGATTTTTCCAATCTGATTGGTGTGACATAGCATTTCATTTGTGTTCTGTTTTTATTTCATCTTTTCTCATATTTAGGTATTTTTGGTTATCTCTTCAGTGATTTGCCTATATCTGTCCTTCACACATTTTCTACTGGACTTTTTGTTACTGCTTTGTAAGAGTTTTTTTTAATATATTCAAGATAGTTACAAATATTAGTGAAGTGCTTTTTTTTTTTATTTTTGGAGTTTCCAGATCTCTCAAACAGTGCCCATTATGAACCCAAGTTGTGAATTTTGAATTTTAATATACTGTTATTAGTGAACTTCCCAGTGTGCTTTCTTAAAATACATATATTCCTCTCCTTCTGAGACTATAAGGAAATGTCTCAGTAATGTACAAGTGAATATATTTTGAGTAGAACTATTAAACTTTGTGGACTTCCAAAGCCAGGTGGAATTTTTATTAGTAATAATTAGTACCACAATTTTTATTCTAAAGTTTGAGTGGCTTCCTACTTAGAGGAGAGTTTTCTGTTCCTAAAGTGCTTTATCAACTAAGGAATAAAAACATGCACATATGAAATGACTTTAGGCACTTTCATATACTATATTATAAACTGTTCATTAGCGTTGAGATTGCTTTACATAGTACCAACTGCATTTCTAATTTTGTCCAACCCTCTTATACATGACTTAAAGGACTAAAATCAGTCTGGTTAAGGCAGTAACTTCCCTGCTATTATTATTAATTAATTTAAATAAACTTTTAATTTTATCAATAGGATAATTTTACATTTACAGAGAAGTTTCAGGGAGTTACCACATTCCCCACACCCAGTTTCCCCTATTGCTAACATCCGACATTTCTGTGTTACACTTGTCACAATTAAGGAACCAACACTGGAACATTACTATTAACTAAAGTCCATAATTTATTATTCAGATTTCATTAGTTTTTACCTAATGTCCTTTTTCAGCTCCAGAATCCCATCCAGATCCCTCACTACATTTAGTCATTATGTTTCCTTTGGCTCCTCTGGGCTATGACAGCTTCTCAGATTTTCCTTGCTTTTGATGACCTTGCCAGTTTTGAGGAGTATGGGTCAAGTGTTTTGTAGAATGTCTTTCCATTTGGGTTTGTCTGATGTTATTTTCATAATTAGACTAGAGTAATGGGTTTGTGGGAGGATGACTGCAGAGATAAAATGCCATTCTCATGTCATATCAGTTCAGTTCAGTCGCTCAGTCGTGTCCGACTCTTTGTGACCCCATGAATTGCAGCACGCCAGGCCTCTCTGTCCATCACCAACTCCCGGAGTCTACCCAAACCCATGTCCATCGAGTCGGTGATGCCATCCAACCATCTCATCCTCTGTCGTCCCCTTCTCCTCCTGCCCCCAATCCTACCCAGCATTAGGGTCTTTTCCAATGAGTCAACTCTTCGCATGAGGTGGCCAAAGTATTGGAGTTTCAACTTCAACATCAGTCCTTCCAATGAACACCCAGGATTGATCTCTTTTTTTAGGATGGACTGGTTGGATCTCCTTGCGGTCTAAGGGACTCTCAAGAGTCTTCTCCAACACCACAGTTCAAAAGCATCAATTCTTTGGCGCTCAGCTTTCTTCACCGTCCAACTCTCACATCCATACATGACCACTGGAAAAACCATAGCCTTGACTAGACAGACTTTTGTTGGCAAAGTAATGTCTCTGCTTTTAAATATGCTATCTAGGTTGGCCATAACCTTCCTTCCAAGGAGTAAGCGTCTTTTAATTTCATGGCTGCAGTCACCATCAGCAGTGATTCTGGAGCCCAAAAAACTAAAGTCTGACACTGTTTCCACTGTTTCCCCATCTATTTCCCATGAAGTGATGGGACCAGATGCCATGATCTTAGTTTTCTGAACGTTGAGCTTTAAGCCAACTTTTTCACTCTCCTCTTTCACTTTCATCAAGAGGCTCTTGAGTTCTTCTTCACTTTCTGCCATAAGGGTGGTGTCATCCGCATATCTGAGGTTATTGATATTTCTCCCGGCAATCTTGATTCCAGCTTGCGTTTCTTCCAGCCCAGCGTTTCTCATGATGTACTCTGCATATAAGTTAAATAAGCAGGGTGACAATATACAGCCTTGATGTACTCCTTTTCCTGTTTGGAACCAGTCTGTTGTTCCTTGTCCAGTTCTAACTGTTGCTTCCTGACCTGCATACAGGTTTCTCAAGAGACAGGTCAGGTGGTCTGGTATTCCCATCTCTTTCAGAATTTTCCACAGTTGATTGTGATCCACACAGTCAAAGGCTTTGGCATAGTCAATAAAGCAGAAATAGATGTTTTTCTGGAACTCTCTTGCTTTTTCGATGATCCAGCGGATATTGGCAATTTGATCTCTGGTTCCCCTGCCTTTTCTAAAACCAGCTTGAACATCTGGAAGTTCACGGTTCACGTATTGCTGAAGCCTGGCTTGGAGAATTTTGAGCATTACTTTACTAGCATGTGAGATGAGTGCAATTGTGTGGTAGTTTGATCATTCTTTGGCATTGCCTTTCTTTGGGATTGGAATGAAAACTGACCTTTTCCAGTCCTGTGGCCACTGCTGAATTTTCCAAATTTGCTGGCATATCGAGTGCAGCACTTGCATAGCATCACCTTTGAGGATTTGAAATAGCTCAACTGGAATTCCATCACCTCCACTAGCTTTGTTCGTAGTGATGCTTTCTAAGGCCCACCTGACTTCACATTCTCAAGGATACCTATATCAGTATGACTTATCACCGATGTTTTTAACCTTGTTCACCTGGCTGAGGTACTGCTTGCCATGTTTCTCTACTGTAAAGTTTTTCCATATGCTACTTTTTAGGAACAATGGAAAAGTTAAGGTGGGAAGTTAAGCTCCAACTCCTCCGGGGGTCAGTATCTACAAAATTATTTGGAATTCTTCTTTAAAGGAGATGTTCCTTTTCTCCCCCATTTTTTTTTTATTTTATCATTTATATCAGTGTGGTCTCATGGATATTCATTTCTAAATTTGAATTATACTCCTATACTGTCTTCTGTTGCTCAAGTGATTCTACCTCTTTCTGGTTGGTTCCTGTAACCAACAGGACAGAAACCGTTGTTGTTGTTGTTTTGAGCCCTTTTGTACTTTCTGTCACTACAAAATTCTCCAGGCTAATCTTTTATATTCCCTGCCCCAGCCCTATAATCAATCATTTATTTAAGGGTCCTTGGTTACTTTTAATAGAGAAGTGAAGTGAAGTCGCTCAGCCATGTCTGACTCTTTGCGACCCCATGGGCTATAGCCTACCAGGCTCCTCTGTCCATGAGATTTTCCAGGCAGGAGTACTGGAGTGGGCTGCCATTTCCTTCTCCAGGGCATCTTCCCAACCCAGGGATCGAACCCGGGTCTCCTGCATTGCAGACAGATGCTTTACCGTCTGAGCCACCAGAGAACCCTTTATTAGAGAAGGGTATTAGAAACCAAGATTTGGGCACTGGGTATGCTCATTGCTGTTGGGATATCATTACTTTTAGACCTCAGTGTACAGACCTAGGATATATAAGTATGTATACTAACCCATGTATACAAATATAAAACTTTTTTTTACATATGTACATCTGTAGCTATATGAAGCTAAGTGTAAGTTCATACTGATATCTTTTCTACTCTACTTCAGTACCACATGGTTCATCCTAGCCTTACCCCCTTGCTTATTTGTGACCTTATTCTCCAGAAATGAAAAACCTGGTTCTCACCATCTGCTGTCCACTTACTTGTTTGTTCAGTCTCATTATACATGTATAGTTTCATAATTGTTAATCATATCCCAGTGAGAAATGACTTTACCAACTAGAGAAGTTTTATCTTTTTTTTTCCCTTAAATCCTTTTGTCTTTTAGAATTCCTAGCCAAAACACTGTTTTCAAAGTTACTTAGGTCAGAACTTTTCAGGACCTTCTTTTCTTTGTTCTTCATATTTTAGTTTTGCTTTTTATAGGCTGGTCTAAATTACATAGTAATTCTATATATAACTTATCAAAAATTTCACTTACTTATTAAAGAGCCTTAACTCTGTGGTGTTTTTTTTTTTTCTCTCTGACTTTTGTGGCCAAAAAAATTCTCTTTTATGAAAGTAACACTTCCTGAGGCTTAGTCAGAACAGTACTCCTTCATTTGGTTATTGGTTGGTATATTTATGATTTGGACTCAGAGTTATTACAACTTCAGATATCTTTAATAGTACATTTTGAAAAATGCAGTTCAGTGGAGCATTAAGATCCTTACAAGTAAATAAATATATAGTAATATGAGTGCTCAGAATTTACCTGTATTCTTATAATAATTTTTACATGGATTAGCTCATTTAATTCCCTCAAGAAATCTGTAGGGTAAGTACTTTATTATTTTGCTCCTTTTAAAGATGAGGAGATTAGGACACTGAGAGATTTAGCAATTTGTCCAGGGCCACATAGCTAGTAAATGGCAGAGCTGCAGTTTGTATGCAGCCAGTCTTATTGTGGAGCCTACACTCTCAATCACTTTGCTGTATTGCCTCTAAATAAACAAGAAAAGTTGAAAGTATCATTAGAGTTACAAAAGAACTAAAACATGATGATGTGAGAGAATGATTGAGAGGGTCCTTAGGGTTCTTCTTAGGGAAGCCCTCTCTTAGTAGATGATATTTGACAGATGAGAAAGAGCTTAATGTGAAGAGCTGAGGAAAGCATGATTCTTAGGGAAGAACATCAAATGCAAAGCCTTGCTGTATAAAGGAGTTTGAAGTAAGAACAGAAAGGCACCCAGTATGGCTATGTGTAGTGAGTTTGAGGACCTGTGGTATTACTTGTAGGTGAGGTTCCATGAAGTAAGTCATTTAGTGCTCAAAATAACCCACTACCTCAAATTTATGGATGAGAAAATTGATAACAATCTGCATTGGTTCAAATTACATCTTTTCTGTACTCTTTACTCTTTATCCCACTGCAGTTTAATTTCTACTTCTTATGTCACTAAACTTGCTCTTGCTAAAGTAACCAAGGAGAGTAATGCTGTTGGTCTCTTTCTCAGAAGCTCAACCCCTTGACTGCCACTTCTGTTAATGCTGCCCTTTTCTGTTAATCCTGGAGCTTCTCAGTGTGTTGATCATTCCCTTTGAGGATTTGCCTTCCTCTGCCTGTCCCAAAAGAAGTGGTGGTCCCAGGGTTAGTCAGTTGCTCTTAGCCTTTACAGTAAGCAAGTCACAGTTATCCCTATGGTTTCAGTTACCATGTAACTGCCAGTTACCCACCAAGCTATTTTTCCAGTATTGATATTGTTTCAAAGCATCAGAGATTCTTATCTAACTGCTTATGTATCTTCACTTCAAACTCCATTTGTCCAAACTGTACTTATTTACCTGTCTAAAGTTTTTCTTTGATCTATTGTTTTTCAGAAACATCTTGACTGTTGACTTCATCTCCAAGAAACTTGGGAGTCTTTCATGTTTCCTCCTTTCTCTCCTTGCACCCATTCATTTACTATGTATTCTGCTGATTTTACCACCTAAATATTTTTTCAGTTAATCATTGCCCTAGTATTCCTGTTTTAACCACTGCCTTATTAGGAACTGCTTCCTTACCTTCTCACTGGTTTTCCTGTCTTTGGTTTTATCTCTGTGAAATTCATGTCAGAATTGCCAGACTAGTAGATCTAAAACACAGTTAGAAAATTCTTGTTTGACATCCCATTGTCAACTGAATAAAGGTTGAACTCTTTAGCAGGTCATCAAGCCTCATCATGATTTGAGACTGGTTTTCTAGTCTTAACTCTTTAAATTGCTGCTTTCCATTTTCCACTCAGCTGTATAAAACTACTTTTTGAAGATTCCTTGAATGTACATTCTATTTCTGAATTGTTTACCATTGCTTATTAGTCCTTCTTCTTGGAATGACTTCATTTTCTTCTTCCCTTTTCTTTTTGCCTCTCTAACTCTTCTGAATCTTTTAAAACTCAGTGTAGGCTTTACTTCTTCTGGAAAGCCTTCTCAGACCCATAGTCTTTTTTTAAAAAACATTTATTGGAATATAGTTGATTCACAATTTTGTGTTAGTTTCTGCTGTAGAGCAAAGTAAATCAGTTATACATATACATATAGCCACTGTTTTTAAGATTCTTTTCCTGTATAGGTCTATTATGGAGTCAAGTTCCCTATGTATACAGTAGGTCCTTGTTAGTTGTCTACTTTGTTTATAGTAGTATGTGTATATCACTTCCAATCTCCCAATTTATCCCTTTCCCCCTTTCCTTCCTGGTAACCATAAGTTTGTTTTCTATATCTGTGACTTTGTTTTGCAAATAAATTTACTTTTATCATTCCTGAGTCCACATTATAAACAATATCGTATGATATTTCTTGCTCTGTCTGACTTCACTTAGTTCGGTAATCTCAAGGTCCATCCATGTTGCTGCAAATAGCATTATTTCATTCTTTTTTATGGCTGAGTAGTAGTCTGTTGTATGTAAGTATCACATCTTCTTTATCCATTCATCTGCCGATGGACGTTTAGGTCACTTGCATGTCTTGGCTATTGTAAGTAGTGTTGCCATGAACTTTGAGGTGCATGTATCTTTTCAAATTAGACTTTCCTCCAGATGTATGCCCAGGAGCAGGATTGCCAGGTCATATGGTAGTTCTAGTTTTAGTTTCTTAGGGAATCTCCATACCGTTCTCCATAGTGGCTGGACAAACTTATAGTCCCACCAACAGTGTAAGAGGGCTCCCTTTTCACTACACCCTCTCCAGCATTTATTGTTTGTAAACTTTTTGATGACAATTCTGACTGATGTGAGGTGATACTTCATTGTAGTTTTGATTGCATTTCTCTAATAATTAGGTATGTTGAGCATTTTTTTCATGTGCTTTTTGGCCATCTGAATGTTGTCTTTGGAGAAATGTCTATTTAGAACTGCCCCCCCCTTTTTTTTTTTTTTTTTTAACATAGAGCTGGATGATGGAGAAGCCAATGGCAACCCACTCCAGTACTCTTGCCTGGGAAATCCCATGGACGGAGGAGCCTGGTGGGCTAATGTCCATGGGGTTGCAAGGAGTCGGACACGACTGAGCAACTTCACTTTCACTTTCACTTTCATGCACTGGAGAAGGAAACGGCAACCCACTCCAGTATTCTTGCCTGGAGACTCCCAGGGATGGAGGAGCCAGGTGGGCTGCCATCTATGGGGTTGCACAGAGTCGGACACGACTGACATGACTTAGCAGCAGCAGAGCTGGATGAGCTGCTTGTATATTTTGGAGATTAATACCTTGTCGGTTGCTTTGTTTGCAGATATTTTCTCCCATTCTGTGGGTTGTCAGGCCCATACTCTTGTCTGAATTATCAAGTTCCTTCTGAAATAATCTGTTAGTAACTGAGTTATATCTCAAGCGAATATAACAGTTTCTGGCACAGAGAAGATACTCAGTTAAGAATTTGATGAATGAATTATTTTAGCATTGGAGAGGCAGTATAAAATAGTTGATCTAGACCCAAACTGTTTCAGATTGAAACCTGGCTTTGCTATTTGACTACCTATTATGTCTCTGTACCTCAGTTTCTTTCCTTTTGTAAAATGGGGGTAATTCTTCATAAGATTGTTGTGAAACTTAAATTTGCTACTACAGGTAAAGCATTTAGAACAGTGCCTGGCACTTGTTGTTTAGTGTTCACTAAATAATCTGTTATAGTCATTGCTGCTCTTCGAATGTTTTAATTTAGGTATTCAAGTCCCCCCACTATCCTAGAATTATCAAATGAATGAACAAACCGTCTAATCCTGGGTTTTAAAATGAAAGATAAATTCCTAGCTTTTGAGAACATTTTGGCAAGCTGACCATTAGTCTTTGTAGTAGCTCTAGCATTTGGTGTTCTGTCACAAATTTTAAATTGGCATTAATAATAATTAGCATTTCTTAATTCTATTTCATAGTTATTTAAATTTCAGCACACTTTTTTTTAAAACTTATTAATAATACATTAAACTCTAGGAATGCACTTATTACGCTTAATCTTCATATAGTCTGTTCTGTAGCATTAACCAGCCTTTCCTATTATGGATTAAGGTGTGAGAGTGGTAGCTCTGCTGATATTGTGCTTTTTATTAATTTGGGAGTTAAACTGAAATATGTTGCAGAGAAAGATTGAACAACAAGGCAGAATGGGGAAACTGGAAAATTTCCCACTTCAGAGTCAAACCTGCAGAATATTCTTTCATTACTAGACTTAAATTCTCAGAATATTGGACAATCATAATCAAATGTAATTTCAGTAAGTACAGTCTGGAAGCAGTGTAAGTCATTAAAAATGATCGATACCTCTGCCTGCTTCCATTATTGTAAACAATTGGGACTTGTTTACTTAAAATCTTTTTTATGGCAGTCACCGTTTAATTTTTCATAAGCTTTTTCTTTTACTCTAATGTCTCATTTTTTTCTCAATACCCAGAACTGTCTGTGTAATCTTGACAAATTTGATAGAAGTACTGGTTGTTTTGATCTTTGAACTTTCTATTATGTTTATAGAGTTTCTCCATCTTGCTAAATCTTGATTATGTGAAACTAGTCAGTTTTTCTTATAATTATTTGTTTTGAACAGTAGAAGTTACCAGTATTCATTCTTTTTTGTTTCCTCTTTTTTAAATTGGAGGATAATTGCTTTACAATATTGTGTTGGCTACTGCCTTACATCAACATGAATCAGCCACAGGTATACACATGTCTTCTCACTCCTTCACTATCCCTTTGAAAAGTGTTTCTAAACAAACTCATTTTTTTTTAAATCTGAGTTGCTAAAGGAATCTTCTTACTAATAAACTAATTTCAAGGAAAAATATATTGTTTTTTTTTAAAGAAGTTAATGCCATATAATGACTGTGCTACTGAAAAATTCTTCCTTTTTTATTATTTTTTTAAGATCGCTGTCTTCTACCACTGAGCATTTTAGATGAGGACTCTGTAGTGGCATACTTTTAAGAGAAAAGAGTATAGATGGATGGGGAAGACGGTATAATGATACTTAGGCTTGCTAGATAGGACTGGCTATTATCATCACCAGACATATTCCCATCCCCTTTTTGGTCAGAATTGTAGTAAGTGGTGTTATTTCTCTTTATAAAATAATTTGTTCTAATAAGCTCTAAGATACTCCCTCTTATTTAATCTTTTTTTTCCCCTGAACTTGAAATAGAATTTTCTTCATACTGACAACTGTGCTGAAGTTGGATTTATAGGTTGTTGTTTGAGCCTGTTGTGGTTGGTGAATATTTTTCATTTTCTTATGCTGAGAAACGCCTGAAGATACTAGTGTAACAGCCATTTTTAAAAAAGTTCTTTTTTTTTTTTCCTCCTGTGGTTAACTGTCATTTTGGTATTCCTACTTGACCTTTTCTTTTTCAAGGTTTTAAAATAAAATTTCTTTTCTTTGTAAATATTAGAAACCAAATTCAAACTAATTTACTTTGAAAAGGAAATTAGTGCTGATGGCAAGGATACTAGGGATTTCCCAGTACTTTGAAGGTGGAAGTATTAATATTACAACCAGGCTTTTGTGAGGGGGTGGGGAACCAGAAACTGGAAACTCACTTGTAACTTAGAAAGCTATTTTCCCCCCACCCTGAGGCAGCATGATCTCTTCTGCTTCCCCCAACTTGTCTGCTTCATTTTTCTCTCTCTGCATGTTGTCTTTTACCACTGTGCATGGCTGAGCGAGTCCTCTAACTCTTAAATTCATATACTCACTCATGGTTCTGTGATTGCATTCTAAACCCTGGGAAAAAGTCCAGTTTGAGGCAGATGTCTGTGCCTGGTCCAATCAGCTGTGGCTGATGAAACCAAGATTTCAGAGAACATTTCAGTCCTCATTTTTATAGTAGAGGAGTAGATGCAGGGCACACAACTCTAAGGGGAGAGGGATGCAGGTTCCTGGATATCCTAAAACGTGGTGATTCCAAAGGAATAGTAAATAATGTGAAATAAAATTAAGGTTTTTTTGAAATAAAAAAGAGACAACTCATTAGCTTTATGTAATAGAAAAGAACTTAAAAGTTATTTCATCCCAATCCATATTGTGAAAGCTATCAAAATATCTCCCCCTTTCAAAATAGGAACCAGTGGAACTGATGTTTTTAGTTTCTGCATACAGAATTTGAAGTTTGAATCATGTTATTTCCTGAACACAAATAGTCTTATATTAACATTATTATTAACACACCGTGTCATTTTCTATTCAACAAGCGTTTACTGACTGCCTGTCCTTTCTCAGGGACTGTGCTAAAATAGATGCTTACAGAGATAGAGATGTAACATTGCCTGCCTTCTCTCAAAGGATTCCTAATCTAGTTGAGAAGAGTGATGTTCAAAGAAACAATGATAGTATTAATGTGATAATCATAATACAGATATGTACAGGATGGTCTTGAAGTATAAGAGAATGACAGTCTCTCCCGGGGAGCAGGATTAGGAAAGGCTTCAAAGAGCAGGTCTCACATATTACACAGGAGCTGGCCATCTGAACAGGGGCATTCTGACAGGAAGAACTGAATTTACAAAGGTGGTGTGGAGTTTGGTATAGCTGAAGTGAATTTTACACCATTCAGTTTAATGGAGCTGAAATGAAAACTTATTTTTTCGTATCTGTCCTTCACTTGATAGTAAATACTTCTTTTTTTAAAGGAGGTTGTAGGTTTTTAGAAGACTCAAATTCTGAATTTGTTTGTAATTGTAATGTCACTTTTGGAAATGACCTTTTACTGATCATTTGCTTTCAGCCTCCTTTATCAAATTTTTTTGAGTGGTTGGTTGATTAGTTTACTTACATGGTGGTTTTTTTTTTTTTTTCCTGTTCAAGCATAGAACTTTATACAGTGGATGACTGAAATGCAAGGGCTTATAAAACTTATGAAGATCGCAGTTTTTATAAAAGTAAACAGGGAAAGCAATGCATAACACAAGCCTAGTATAATTTTAAAAGATAAAACCCTAAGAATGACCTATGTTAGTACTGAAATTTTGTAATTTTAAAGGAAAAAGCATACACACAATATTTTTATAAAATACTTTACATCAGTTTTTTTTCTCCTGTGGTGTTTGTACCTACCTTTAAGCAAAAGTAGTGTGAGCAGTTGGACACCTTTTGCTTCATTACACTGATCAGTTGGTTAACACCTTTACTTCTCCTTTCAATTCCTTTATCCACTCATTCATGACTCCTATACCACCCCTATCACAGACAACCAACCAACCAAAAAAAAGAAAAAAAGATAAACCCAACCAAATTCAGAGGTCCATAGTTGACTGTTCTGAGAAGTGACTGATAGAGGTGAGAAAGAGAGGAAAAAGTTGTGGCTAGCTTTGCAGTGGTGAGAGCAGTAATGGTGGGTGTGTGTGTTTTAAGTATAAAGTTTATTTTCCTGTAGCAAGCTCAAAAGTTTGTGACCTGTCACCCAGATCACAAATAGTAACTGTTTCTCATCGCCTTCCACAAATTCTTCAGTTCGCCTTTTGTCACTTTTATCCTTCGAAAGAAGTGATGAGCAAAGAAAAGGCAATATGACTTTTACTTGTTGTTCCTTTTGTTTGGAATACTATTCTCTCTTCTATTACCCTACTCATATTTCAAAATTTAGATGATAACTCTTTTCTGACTCTTGAAGCCTAAACTATGTGTCCTTGTACTTTCTGTGATTACTTCTGTGATAGACTTATCACTTACAGTAATTGTCTGTTTGTTTGTCTGCCTTCTCAAACTCCTGTAAGGCAGGGCCATAAATTATTTGTCTTTGTGTTCCCAGTGCCTGGTACAGAGCCTGGCATATGGTAAGATTACCATTTTGGGGTTCTTGTTTGCCAACGACAGAAATCAACTTTGGTTAAAAAGAATTTATCGGAAGGGTATTAGTCAGCTTTCAGAAGTGACTGAAAGACTGGAGAACCAGACTCTGAGAACAAATAGGAAACCAACTAACCAACCGCAGGGCTTGACTATGGCCAAAGCTATGCCACGGAAATGTCCTTTTCCTGTTTCAAACACCATTGACTCCTCCACAGGATATTGGATGCCATTGTTGGAGCACCACCACTGGATACTGTATGTCACTGCCCTAAGAATGACTTTTAAACTCTCCAATTTTAGCTCTATATTGACATTCTGCATGAAAGCATCTAATTGTCCAATCTGTGTACCTGGTCCCTAAATAGGGAAACAAGTTATCTGGTCTTCTTGGCTTTCATGGTTGACTCTAGTGCTTCTAAGACACACAGTGGCAGATTTTTTTAATATAGTAAAGGAGTTCTTATGCTGGATGGTCAAAAATAGAGCTGACACATGCCCTTCTCAATAAATATTTGGTAAGTATTTATTAGTTGAATCATGAAGAGCATCCATCATAATTTCCTGTCTCTAAACCTTTATATCATCAAGCCTTGAAGTGACTATGATGCTACTTCTATAATTCAGAACAAAATCAATTCCAAAACATATAGATAAGCAATATCAGCAAAGTTTTGATTTCTTAAAATGATGATACCTCATATTTAAGTAAAATTACTTGAATTAAACTTTTTCTGCCATACCCTAAGCACATGTTTCTTTGCTTGTATGATAAACTAACATTAGAGCTAGTATTTGAACTTCTCCAAACTGATTCCAGAGCACTTAGCTGCTCCTTTTATAGTGTTGGTATACCTGTATTCAGCAATGACTTAACTGAAACAAAACTACAATAAACTTATGTTGAATAAGCCAAAAGTTCTTTTGGGGTTTTTTCTATAACATGTTCAGAGAAGGCAATGGCACCCCACTCCAGTACTCTTGCCTGGAAAATCCCATGGATGGAGGAGCCTGGTAGACTGCAGACCATGGGGTCGCTAAGAGTCGGAAACGACTGAGCGGCTTCACTTTCACTTTTCACATTCATGCATTGGAGAAGGAAATGGCAACCCACTGCAGTGTTCTTGCCTGGAGAATCCCAGGGACGGGGGAGCCTGGTGGGCTGCCATCTATGGGGTTGCACAGAGTCATACACGACTGAAGCGACTTAGCAGCAGCAGCAGCAGCTATAACATGTCATGGAAAACCCCAAGCGAGCTTTTTGACCAAGTCAGTATTGCCAATTTCAGACTAAAATTGAAGAAAGTAGGAAAAACCAGTAGACCGTTCAGTTCAGTCGCTCAGTCGTGTCTGACTCTCCAACCCCATGAATTGCAGCATGCCAGGCCTCCCTGTCCATCACCAACTCCCGGAGTTTACCCAAATTCATGTCCATCAAGTCGGTGATGCCATCTAGCCATCTCATCCTCTGTCGTCCCCTTCTCCTCCCGCCCCAATCCCTCCCAGCATCAGGGTCTTTTCCAATGAGTCAACTCTTCGCATGAGGTGGCCAAAGTATTGGAGTTTCAGCTTCAACATCAGTCCTAATGAACACCCAGGACTAATCTCCTTTAGGATGGACTGGTTGGATCTCCTTGCAATCGAAGGGACTCTCAAGAGTCTTCTCCAACACCACAGTTCAAAAGCATCAATTCTTCGGCGTTCAGCTTTCTTCACCGTCCAACTCTCACATCCATATGTGACTACTGGAAAAACCATAGCCTTGACTAGATGGACTTTGTTGGCAAAGTAATGTCTCTACTTTTTAACATGCTATCTAGGTTGGTCATAACTTTTCTTCCAAGGAGTAAGCATCTTTTAATTTCATGGCTGCAATCACCATCTACAGTGATTTTGGAGCCCCCCAAAAATAAAGTCAGCTACCATTTCCACTGTTTCCCCATCTATTTGCCATGAAGTGATGGGACTGGATGCCGTGATCTTAGTTTTCTGAATGTTGAGCTTTAAGCCAACTTTTTCACTCTCCTTTCACTTTCATCAAGAGGCTCTTTAGTTCTTCTTCACTTTCTGCCATAAGGGTGGTATCATCTGCATATCTGAGGTTATTGATATTTCTCCTGGCAATCTTGATTCCAGCTTGTGTTTCTTCCAGCCCAGCGTTTCTCATGATGTACTCTGCATATAAGTTAAATAAGCAGGGTGATAATATACAGCCTTGACGTACTCCTTTTCCTATTTGGAACCAGTCTGTTGTTCCATGTTCAGTTCTAACTGTTGCTTCCTGACCTGCATACAGGTTTCTCAAGAGACAGGTCAGGTGGTCTGGTATTCCCATCTCTTTCAGAATTTTCCACAGTTGATTGTGATCCACACAGTCAAAGGCTTTGGCATAGTCAATAAAACAGAAATAGATGTTTTTCTGGAACTCTCTTGCTTTTTCGATGATCCAGCGGATGTTGGCAATTTGATCTCTGGTTCCTCTGCCTTTTCTAAATCCAGCTTGAACATCTGGAAGTTCATGGTTCACGTATTGCTGAATCCTGGCTTGGAGAATTTTGAGCATTACTTTACTAGCGTGTGAGATGAGTGCAATTGTGTGGTAGTTTGAGCATTCTTTGGCATTGCCTTTCTTTGGGATTGAAATTAAAACTGACCTTTTCCAGTCCCGTGGCCACTGCTGAGTTTTCCAAATTTGCTGGCATATTGAGTGTATGACCTAAATCAAATACCTTACAATTATACACTGGAAGGAACAAAGAGATTCAAGGGATTAGATCTGATAGAGTGTCTGAAGAACTATGGACAGAGGTTCGTGACGCCGTATAGGAGGCAGTGATCAAGACCATCCCCTAGAAAAAGAAATGCAAAAAGGCAAAATGGTTGCCTGAGGAGGCCTTACAAATAGCTGAGAAAACAAGAGAAGCTAAAGGCAAAGGAGAAAAGGAAAGATATACCCATTTGAATGCAGAGTTCCAAAGAATAGCAAGGAGAGATAAGAAAGCCTTCCTCAGTGATCAGTGCAAAGAAATAGAGGAAAACAACAGAATGGGAAAGACTAGAGATCTCTTCAAGAAAATTAGAGATACCAAGGGAACATTTCATACAAAGATGGGCTCAATAAAGGATAGAAATGGTGTGGACCTATCAGAAGCAGAAGATACTAAGAAAAGGTGGCAAGAATACACAGAAGAACTACAAAAAAGATCTTAATGACCCTGATAACCACAATGGTGTGATCACTCACCTAGAGCCAGACATCCTGGAATGCAAAGACAAGTGGGCTTTAGGAAGCATCACTGCAAACAAAGCTAGTGAAGGTGCTGGCATTCCAACTGAGCTATTTCAAATCCTAAAAGATGATGCTGTTAAAGTGCTGCACTCATTATGCCAGCAAATTTGGAAAACTCAGCAGTGGCCATCGACTGGAAAAGGTGAGTTTTCATTCCAATCCCAAAGAGGCAATACCAAAGAAAGTTCAAACTTAGTGCACAATTGCACTTATCTCACACACTAGCAAAGTAATGCTAACTTTACACATCACTTCATGGCAAATAAATGAGGAAACAATGGAAACAGTGAGAGACTTTAATTTGGGGGGCTCACAATTACTGCAGATGGTGACCAAAGCCATGAAATTAAAAGATGCTTGCTCCTTGGAAGAAAAGCTGTGACCAACCTAGACAGCCTATTAAAAAGCAGAGACATTACTTTGCCAACAAAATCCATCTAGTCAAAGCTATGGTTTTTCCAGTAGTCATGTATAGATGTGAGAACTGGACTATAAAGAAGGCTGAGTGCTGAAGAATTGATGCTTTTGAACTGTGGTATTGGAGAAGACTCTTGCGAGTCCCTTGGACTGCATGGAGATCCAACCCGTCAATCCTAAAGGAATTCAGTCCTGAATATTCATTGGAAGGACTCATGCTGAAGCTGAAGTACCAATACTTTGGCCACCTGCTGCAAAGAACTGATTCATTTGAAAAGACCCTGTTGCTGGGACAGATTGAAGGCAGGAGGAGAAGGGGACGACAGAGGATGAGATGGTTGGATGGCATCACCCACTCGATGGACGTGAGTTTGAGCAAGCTCTTGGAGTTGGTGATGGACAGGGAAGCCTGGCGTGCTGCAGTCTATGGGGTTGCAAAGAGTTGGACACAACTGAGCGACTGAACTGATGGAGTATTTTAGAGAGATCAGTCAGAGAAATGTTTCTACTTGCAAAAAAAGCAAGTTTTTATTTCTAAGCCAGCTTACTCATCAAATGTAAGGTCTTACTACAGTCACTTTGGAACACTGTCATTATGTACCAAAGTTGGGTATACATTTATCCTATATCGTACCACCTTTATTTGTAGGTATATTTGGAAAATACATGCATTTGTTCATCAGAAAACATGTACAATAATTTGTGCATGGCGTTGTAGTCTTTGTAATAATCTAACTTTGGAAATATCCCAGATGTCTATTAACAGTGGAAAGGATACATAAAATTATGATATTCTCAATGAAAAACTATACAGAAATGAAAGTGAGCAAACTACTGCTACATATATGAGTATGACTGAATATCAAAAACAGTGTAGAGTGAAAACAACTGAACCAAAAGAATACATCCTGTATGAATCCTTCCACCTTCCATTTATATAAAGTTCAGAAACAGACAAAAATAATTGAGTGTTAGAAGTCAAAATAGTGGTTCTTTTGGGGAGGACTGAAGGGGGATTCGGGACTTCCAGTTACTGGTACTGTTCTATTTCTTAAAATAAAGGTATATGTAATGGTACTGTTGTGTTCACTTTGCTGCAGTTCTAGCTTTCTATATGTATGTGATGCTTTAATTAAAAATTAAAAGCGAACAAAACCCACCCAAAACAGACTTGTATTTGGATTAGCTTGGGGAGCATAGCTCAGTGACCCCCCTTAAAGTTGTACGTAAAGTTCTATCTGAATATCTATCTAAATAAGTATGTGTATTTTAAGAGAGAGAAGATCCATAGCACTAATCAGATTCTCAAGGAGGTATATTATCCAAAAAAGTTAAGAACTCACATTGCCAGAGCCCACATATTCAGAAGAATCATTGTTAAACATTTGTATGGGAAGCTTGATTTTGTAGAGAAATCCTTGTCTCTGATTAGATCCTCTCTTTTGGACCCCGTCCTCTCATACTTTCTCAAGGCTTTTACAGTTATCTTTTTCTTCTTCATCTCCATTTCCCATCTCTGCTGGTAGAATTACTCCTGCCATTTTACTCTGTGTTTTCTATTTACCCTAATTTCTTTTCTTTCTCTTTTCTAATTTCTGAGGATAAATAATTTTGGGGGGGGGCCAGTTTGAAAATTATGTTTTCTATTTTTATTCTTCTAGTGGTTACCCTTTACTTAGATTCTTGGCATACCCCCTTAATTTTGTTCATTTCTTTAGAAAAGTCCATGGTTGGTTCCATGTCTTCTGAAGTTACCACACCACTTCCCTGCTTCCCTCTATGTCAAAACTCCTGCAAAGGTTTATGTATACTTCCTCACCCCCCATTCTCTACTCAGCTCATTCTAGTTGGGCTTTCTTCTTACTAACACTTTACTGAAGTGGGTCTTCCCAAGGTCACAATGATTTGAGTTTTGCTAGGAAAAAATGACTGAAAGTGTCAGTCGCTCAGTTGTGTCTGACTTTTTGTGACCCCATGGACTATATAGCCCATCAGGCTCCTCTCTCCATCGAATTCTTCAGGCGAGAATACTGGAGTGGGTTGTCATTCCCTTCTCCAGGGGATCTTCCCCACCCAGGGTTGGAACCCAGGTTTCCTGCATTGCAGGTAGATTCTTTCCCATCTGAGGCACCAGTACCACCCAAGTTTTGCTGAAACCAGTGGCTAACTATCTCTTTGGGAGGAAGTGTGGCAAGGGAGCCTCAGGTATAGAGAATTGATTTAATCATATTTCTGACTTCATAGTACTCTTTCGTCCTTGACTGTATGGAGTCCTGTTTTAATTTTATCTTCCTTTATCCTCCATCTTCGCTCCCATTCCCTTTCCCCCATAGATATCTACTTGAACATGTTTACTTAGCAGGCCATCCTGGGCTTCTCTTTTGGCTCAGTGGTAAAGAATCCACCTCCCAGTGCAGGAGACACAGGTTCGACCAGCTGGCATCTGGGAAGACTATTCCGGGCAGAGAAAGCAGGAAGGATAAAAAGGTCCTGAGGCTGGAACACACCTGATTTATTTAAGGATCAGTAAGAAGATTGGCATGTTACCTCTAAGAGTGCTTTCTAAGAGATTTCTAGTATGCTAAACTTTGTCTCTTACTATTACATCAGGAATTACTCCTACCATTTTACTCTGTGTTTTCTATTTACCCTAATTTCTTTTTTTTTCTCTTTTCTAATTTCTGAGGATAAATAATTTTGGGGGGGCCAGTTTGAAAATTATGTTTTCTATTTTTATTCTTCTAGTGGTTACCCTTTACTTAGATTCTTATTTATATTTGTTGTTGTTGTTCAGTCACTAAGTCCTGTTCTATATTTATGTTTGTCAAATTTTTAAACTTATTGATTATGTGTGTCTTTACCCCTCTGGTGGCACAGAGGATAAAGAATCTGCCTGCAATGAGGGAGACCCAAGTTCGATCCCTGGGTCGGGAATATCCCCTGGAGAAGGAAATGGCAGCCCACTCCAGTATTCTTGCCTGGAGGATCCCCATGGACAGAGGAGCCTGGCGGGCTACAGTCCATGGGGTCACAAAGAGTTGGACACAACTGAGCGACTTTACGTTTACTCCTAAATAAGGCATGTGTTTTAGTAGGCCCTCCTCTCTGTCCCTATCATGTTAACATTCTTTAGTCTTTGAATATTCAAGATTATTATGGTAGACTCTTTTTTTTTTCTTCTTTTTCCACCTTAATTCTCTCTCCCCACTTCCATTGTTTAACAATAGTGAACCTTTAAGTTTTGGGTTTTGTTTTTTTTCATACCATGAGTCACGTGGAATCTTCCCAGACCAGGGATCAAACCAGCACCCTCTGCATTGGGAGCACTGAGTCTTGACCACTAGCCTGCCAGGGAAAGAGAAAGAAAGAAAGAAAAAGTGAAGTCGCTCAGTCGTGTCCGACTCTTTGCGACCCCTGTAGCCTACCAGGTTCCTCTGTCCATGGGATTCTCCAGGCAAGACTGCCAGGGAAGTCCCCTTTAAGTTATTTACTCACTCTTTCTTGCCATATCTTATTGAGCCGCCTAGATTTATAACATTTGGACCAATATTTTGATATTTTGTTTAGCAGTTTTCATGGTAAGCCATCTGAGTACTTCTATTCCTAAGAATATCTTTATTTCATCCTTGTGTTTAAATACTAGTTTAGTTATACGGGGTCACAAAGTCAGACAAGACTGAGTGACTAACACACTTTCACTTAGTTATATATTCAAATTTCATTTTTATAACATTTAAAAAATATTACTTCATTTACATGCATTATTACTATCAATAATTAGAAACCTGGAATTTTTTTTTTTTTTTGTAGGTGAGCTACTTTTTGAGGGGAAATTTTTAGAATTTTCTCTTTGAGATGTTCTAAGATTTCTTTAAAAAGTGTCTAGGTATTTTTTTCTTAAATCAAACTGACATATCTTTAATTTTTGGAAATTATTGGTCATTATTTCTCATTATTCCTCATTCTGTTTCTTTCTCACCTTCTGAAAGTCCTATTATTTAGATATCGACTCTGTTTTTCCTAGCCTCCATGTATGTTCAGAACTAACTCTTCACAACTAATTCTTTTGTATTTTCCCTTTAAATATACTTTATTTTTTAGAATAGTTTTAGATACACAGCAAAATTGAGCAAAAATTGTAGAGAGTGTCTATGTACACCTTCCACCAACAAATACAGCTTTTCCCACTATCAACATCCCCACACCAGAGTAATGCATTTGTTATAACCCGTGAACCTATGCTGACACATCATTATCACTAAAGTTCATAGTTTGTATTAGGGTTCACTCTTTGTGTTGTACATTCTGTGGGTTTTAACAAATGTATAATGACATGTATGTGCCGTTATTGTATCATACAGAATAGTTTCACTGCCTTAAAAATCCTGTGCTCAGGCTGTTTATTCTTTCTTCCTAACTTGCTGGTAACTAGTGATCTTTTTACTGTTTTGTAAAAAGTTTTACTGTCATAGTTTTGTCTTTTCCAGAATGTCATATAGTTGAAATTATACAGCACATAGCCTTTTTAGATTGGCTTTTTTCACTTAGTAATATGAAGGTAAGGTTCTTCCATGTCTTTTCATGGTTTGATAGCTCATTTCATTTTAGAACTGAATAATATTCCATTGTCTGGATGTACTAGTTAATTTACCCATTCACCTGCTGAAAGACATTTTAGTTCCTTTCAAGTGTGGCAATTATGAATAAAGCTGCTGTAAACATCACATACAGGTTTTTTGTGTTTACACATTTTCAACTCATTTGGGTAAATACTAAGAAGTATGATTGCTGGATCATATGGTAAGAGTATGCTGAGTTTGGTAAGAAATTGCCAAACTGTCTCCCAGAGTGACTATATGATTTATCTTCCATTTTCACCAGCAATGAGTGAGTTTCTGCTGCCCCACATTCTTGCCATCATTTGGTGTTGTCAGTGTCCTAGATTTTGGCCATTTTAATAGGAGTGTGGTGATTTCTTATTGTTATTTTACTTTGCATTTTCCTAATGATATATGATGTTGAATATCTTTTCAGATGCTTACTTGCCATGTGTATGTCTTCTTTAGGTCTTTTGCCTGTTTTTTAATTGATTGATTCATTTTCTTATTGTTGAGTTTCAAATGTTCCTTATATATTTTGGGAAACAGTCCTATGTCAGATAGATCTTTTGCAAATGTTTCCTTTGTCTGTGGGTTGTCCTCTTATTCTTTTAAGCCTCCATATTTTTAAACTTTTATAATATATATTTTTAATTGCTTTATGCCTTTTTAATATCTTATTCTGATCTTCTATTCACTGATTTTATTTTCAAGTATATTGATTTTTTCTATTGTATCAAATATAGTATTCAACTGTATTTATTTTCATTATTCAGTCGCTCAGTCGTGTCCGACTCTAAACCTGATTTAAAATTTATTATTTTTAATACCCAGTATTTGTAGTTGGTTTTTCATTATTCCTTATTATTTTTCTAATATCCTAGTTTAGTTTCCTGAAGATGGTTGTCATGCTTATTTAAGAAATATGTTTGGGACTCCCCTAGTGGTCCAGTGGTTAAGAATCCACCTGTCGATGCAGGGGACGTAGGTTGGATCCCTGGTTGGGGAACTAAGATCCCACATGCCGCGTGGCAGCTAAGCCCACAAGCTGCAACTGCAGAGCCCTGCACATCACAACAAGAGAGAAGCCCATGGGAAGATCCTGTGTGCCAGCAGCTGAGACCTGATACAGCCAAAAATAAGTAGATATTTTTAAAAATTCTTAAACATATAAATAGCATTTAAAATCCCCCCGACACCATCTCTTCATACCTCTCTAACCATTTCTCACTTTCCTCCTTCCCGTTTCTGCAGGTTTTTTTTTACTCATCTTTTTTGTTACTTTTTTTGCCATATCTCTTTGTTTATCTTCTTTCATTTTCTATTTTACACTTTTCTCTGATTCTTAGTCATTCATTCTATTTCTTACCTGCCATTCTATTTCTTACCCCAACCTCTTCATCTAGTTAAACTTCTCCCACTTGCCTATTAACATTTTTGGTTCATCAAAGCTCACATTCATGAATTGATATACAGGGCTCTCCCAGGAATTACTGTCTTCACTGTCATTCTTTAATTGAAGTATGGAATAGAAGAACTCCAAATTTAAAGCCGTGAGAGTTGAGTTATAAACTGATGTGTATGGTCTTTAGGCAAGCTGTTTAACGTTTATGCCTCAATTTCTTCATTTATAAAAAGGATTGAAAGTATATCTCCAAGTACCTCCTCACTCTAAAATCCTATGATTCTGTGGTGTCTTGTCTTGCACATTTTCCCTCTACTGTGCTTACCTCATTCATTTAATAAATATTTACATACCTACCATATATTTATAACTCCTATAATTTATGTAAGGAATCAAAAGAGATAAAAGACAGGGTTTCTGCCTTTGAATTGTTTATAGTCTGGAGACACAAGAGGTATCTCCATGTTAATGCTCAGTTATTTCCAATCTGTTCCTCTTCTTTCCACACCAGATTTATATTCTCAAGAGAATACCAACTACTTTGTTTATTTTTAAACGTTAGTTTTACAGTCTTTTTTTTTTTTCTTTTTGTGGCCATGCCACATGAAATGTGAGATCTTAAGCTTCCCAACCAGGAATTGAACCTGTGCCCCCTGCATTGGAAGCAGAAAGTCTTAACCACTGGATCACTGAGAAAGTCCCTGCTACTTTAGTTCAAATCTAATTTCTGGGGGGAGAGGCGGGTTTACCCCTGAACACAGTAAAAACTCTTTCTTTTTTTTTTTTTTTTGAATTTTCTTATACATCTAGGAATCCCTGTTGTAGTCGTTCTGAGCGTTCTCATGCTCAGGTGCTCAGTTGATCAATGGTGTCTGACTCTTTGTGACCCTATGGACTGTAGCCCACCAAGGTCCTCTGTCTGTGGGATCCTACAGGCTAGAATACTGGAGTGGGTTGGCATTTCCTCCTCCAGAGTATCTTCTGACTCAGGAATCAAACCCATGTCTCCTGCAATAGCAGGCAGATTCTTTACCACTGAGCCGCCCGGGAAGCCCCAGTCATTCTGTAGTATTATTTTATTTGTCCACTTGATTCTAGTCTGGAATTTATTCAGGATAGGAAAATTTATCTCAGAATCAAGGTTGATTGTCACTGTGACTTAGTAGAAGATCACTCTCTGTCTCTGTCTTTGTGTATATGCCTGTGCATTTATGTTTGCATAATTATATTCAAATGTAATGTTCCAGATGGCTGAGTAAATGTGACCAATAAGTCTTTGCACATGTATATGCTTTTTTCTCTGGTTTGTTTCTCCACCTATTTTGTAACGGGTTATTGCTTTAGAGACTTTCTTTTCCTTTCATTGGCCCTGTGTACTCTCTGGTAAAAATATACCACTCCACAGATATTATGGACAGTGCGGGGAGGGCAGGAGGGAAGTGGGCGTACTTATAAAAGGGCAACACTAAGGATCCTTGGGATGGAACTGTTCTGTATCTTGAGTTGGGTGATAAGTACGTGAAGCTGCACATTTAATAAAATTGTAGAGAACTAAATACACACATATACGCACACGAATACAAGTAAAATGGGGAATATCAGAATAAAATAGAACTGCAACATTCAATATCCCCACTATGATTATACTGTGATTTTTCAAGATGTTACCATTGGGAGAAACTGGGTAAAAATTATACCAGATCTCTATTGTTTCTTTTTTTCAATTGAATGTAAATCTACAATTATTTCAAAATGAAAAGTTCAATTAAAAATAGTAGCAATTTAAAGAAGTATGTGCTGAAAGATAATTGAACATATGTAGCTGCAGGAAGCACTTTGAGGAGCGTGACTTTCCATTTACATCAAAGGATGCTCTACTAAATAGATTTTATGCATTTTTTGTTGCAAGTTTTCTTATGCATGTACAGAAAGTGAAGCAGTAGTGGTGATATATTGTCTCCATTAACAGAAGAACTTTGTAAACACTTAAGTGATGCCAGTTTCATATCAGTCTTACCTTCTGTGTAATGGGAAACCAGGTAATTCTAATAATGGGTCAATTTTTTCATACAGTTCATGGAATCAAAGTAAAGGTTTTAGAAATTTCTTCTGTCAAAGAGGAAACATTTCATATTGTGAATGCTGCTGTAAATTAATCTGAAAATTTCAACATTAAAGAAAATGCTTTGTTTTTTTAGTAACAAATATTTAGTGGAAGTCATTGTCATAAAATGTTCTTACTATATAAGGAAACTCAGTGTGCAGAAAATTTGTTTGAAATTGATTATATACTGCATTCATAATTTATAATTGCATCAAACAAGCCTGATATTCTACCAATAAAATAGGAGGTGCAGTTTTCAAATTTTTCCAGTATTTTTCATATACGTCGAGTATTTCAACTAGAACGTTTTTGTGATAATCTGATGCTGAATTTAACAATTGTTTCAGCAGGTCTGTATTTACATTATTTCTTTGCTGCCTGTACACGATAAGATTTTACAATTATTTGAAAAATAGGTGTACTTAGCTGCTCAGTTGTGTCTGACTCTTTGCAACCCCATGGACGTAGCCCGCCAGGCTCCTCTGTCCATGGGGATTCTCCAGGCAAGAATACTGGAGTGGGTTGCCATGCCCTCCTCCAGGGGATCTTCCCAATCCAGGGATTGAACCCAGGTCTCCAGCATTGCAGGCAGATTCTTTACCATCTGAACCACCATTCCATATTTACTGACTGAAGATATTCAGTGAATCTGAGGTGGAGTAGTGTCCTACTTTTTGAAACATACATGTCTATCTCAATCATTTTTAGCAGTCCAAAATGTAGCAAGATTGTACTTAACGTTATTTTGCATCCATTCTTTTTATCCACTTTTCCATCCTAAGACACTTTAATCACTAATTGATTTTAGTCCTTTTCCCACATCTCTCCCATTTCCCAGACACTCACCAAAGATCCACCAAGTTAGGTCAATCTGGTGTCTGCTGCTGCTGCTATTTCCCTGTTATTATTAGATATTCAGTATTAGTTAAAACTATGGTTTCTTCCTCTTGTGCTTGTGCCTAAATTTTTCTTCTAGGAATGAGATACTATACATAATGTCTCAGAAATGGACGTGTTTTTCTTTCTTCTTGTTTCTGTACACATTTAGTCTTTTGTGCCCTTATTTTTTTTTGTTTTTGTTTTCTCTCTTTGTCCCCTTTATCTATTTTTTAAGTGTTATTTATTCTTGACTGAAATGTGTTTTCTGAAAGAGCTGGTATATGGAAATTACTCATTGACTCTTAACCATATGAAAACAATACATGCAATCTTTTTGTTTGAAAATTATCATTATTAACAGAACTTTTAAGTATCCACAGGCATCTTAGGGGAAAATACTTGATTGGAATTAATTTGAGCTCAATTCTTACTCTTTTTAATACAGTATTTCTCAAACTCTGAGGCTTGCAGAATTCACAAATTGAGATCTGACATCATTTTCAGAGAGACTTTCAGTAATGTGTAAGTAGTTTTTTTTTTTTACATTTATATTTGTTTTTATTAACTGTTTGCTATATAAACACAGTGAAATGTTAATTTATCAGCTCTCTTAACAAGAATTTGGCATATATTCACCAAGTAATGATTGTAAGTAACAAGTGACATGAAATAACTTGTTAAAAGAAGATGTTTCAAGTGAGCCCTGGGTCAGTATTAATTCAACACTGTTTTTTAGAAGCATCTTAGAAATAGCATCTCCAAGTGTAAAGAATTCTAAATTAAGGGACTTGAGTGCTTGCCCAGGCTCTACCACTAACTAGGTATCCTTAAGTAAGCTACCTTTTGTGCTTCAGTTTCTCTGGCTCTAAAGTAAGGGTTAAGACTATCACTAATGAAAAGATCTCTTCCCCTTTAAATGTCTATTATTTTTATCCTAACTTTTTTTTTAATATAAATTAAGTGTTGGTAATCTTTCGAAAGGGAGCTGCCAAATTGCATATTGTGGTTTTATTTTTTTTGCTATTGATGTTTGCTTGGGACTAGGTATTGAGAGGGGAAGTGGTTTCAAAGTAGTCTAGAAGGCAAATAAGCCCCCCTTGCTTAAGAACTTTGCCCCACATACTCCATCAGTTTTTGCTACTGAAATTTACTTTTAAAAAGTCAGTTGGCTTGGGTGGGTTAAACCTTTTTTTTAAAAAAAGTAAACCTGTTAATTATGATGTACAAATAAGATTTTTTTTTTCCTTTTAAAATCTTCCTAGAATGCTATTTTCTAAGCAGCTTGTGCCAATTTTCACGGAGCTGGGGGAAAGGGAAAACAAAGTAGGAATCACTTCTCTCCTTGGGACTTTAGGGAGAAACTGGTAGAAAAACTTTGGGCAGGGTGAAGGCAAGCCATTGAAATCTGGAAATGTGGTAGGAGAAAAAATGGACTAGAGGTGGAATAAAAGAATAGAGAGATTTGGAAAGGTAAAGCTTAACAAGAAGTCATACTCTAGCTTTCATCGATATTGTAATCGACCTTTAGAATAGTATTAGATTTGAAAAACTATTTATAAAAAATTCATTGGAAGAATGAATCAATTACTTATTCAGTAAATTTTTACTTTTGCCCAAGTCCCTGATAAGTTAGACTCAAATCTGGTTTATCTGTGTTTATCCTACATTCAATAGCTATAGTAGTTAAGGTAATCGAGGTTCAGAAAATTGATTCTGAATTATAGAAAAAAGACATTACATTTAGGAAGTTTATATACTTGAAGTTTATAAAGTGAACTATTTATTCACTTAAATTTTTTTAAGCACCTACCTACCGTAGTTGGGGCACTAGCAGGGAGAGGAAGTATTGGGTACTGATTATAGTGTCTGTTTCTATTTAATGGAGTACTATGTGGTCATTTAATATAATTATGAAGATTATAGCCAACTAATGCTTATTAAATAAATAAAATAAAAATACTTCTGTATTATAACTGTGCGTGAGGGCTTCCCGATGGCTCAGCAGGTAAAGAATCCACCTGCAATGCAGGAGACACGGGTTCAGTCTCTGCTTGGGGAAGATCCCATGAAGAAGGAAATGGCAACCCACTCGATTATTCTTGCGTGGGAAATCCCACGGACACAGAAGCCTGCCGGGCTATAGTCCATAGGGTTGCAAAAGAGTCGGGTACGACTCAGTGACTGAGAGGGAGATGAAGATTAGAAAGATGTTTTCTGTGCTCAAAGAAAACTAGGAAACTTAGTTAAATATAAACCAGATTTATTATTGTGAATGGAATTATTGAATTTCTTTTTCTTCTGTTTTGTACAATTCATAAAGTTTAAATGAAAATCCACATTTAAATTGTTTTGAAAAATAAGATGAACATATATTAACTAGAAAAAGGTAATAGTGTATCATCAAAGGAAAAGAGCAAAGGTGTACTTGTAGG
This sequence comes from Okapia johnstoni, assembly GCA_024291935.2. Lineage (NCBI taxonomy): Eukaryota > Metazoa > Chordata > Mammalia > Artiodactyla > Giraffidae > Okapia > Okapia johnstoni. Next base: position 81,082,048 of record CM044307.1, read on the forward strand.
ACAGTAGATAGATTACCTTGGCTAGAAGAAACATGAGAGATGAAGTTTAGAAAAAGATGGAATGAGAGTCTCCACTTTTGATAATGTAAGAAACAATGAGCTTGGTTAGGCTTTTAGCTGTGAAATTACAGTGGTTTTTTTTTTTTTTTAATTTTTAAAAAAAATTTATTTTTTTTTTAAATAAAATTTCTTCCAGCTTATTTAAGTGAACTGGAGTGAGGGACCGTTGAGCTGGTCCATTGTGTTATCAGCCATTTTCATGTATAATCTTGAGTTTATGTCTATATTAGGCCCTATCTGAAAGACTTTGCTCCTTTTACCAATTCAGTAAGTCTATAATTTTGCAAAATTTATGTTCTGATATTTTTGTTTTTCATATATCTTTAAAATGTTGCCTCTGATTTCCACTCTTGCCTTTTCTTGTTCTTAGAGTGAGCCTAGATAGCAAATGCTTTACTACTTGACATAATGGAGTGATAGAAGAAATAAAAAAGAATCTGAATTGATTGGGCAGAGATTGAAAGGGAGAAAAGCAAGTCAGTCTCCATTAGTTGCTGAATGAGTAAGAGCTTTCTTGTAATGATTTCTCAATTTCGTTCTCATTAACCTTTTAGGAATAGAGAGCACATCCTTCTTGTTTTCTAATCTCAAAGAAAATAGATGTAATTTGAAATTAAATACACCAAGTAGGTATGTGAAATTTAAAAAAGATGTCTGTAAACATATTATGAACTAATTCTTTAAGTTATCTGTATCATGTTGAACAAAGAAGAATTAAAAAAAAAACATAACTGTTTAACGATGTGGTATTGTTACTCGAGCTTTAGTAAAGTTGTTTCATGGGTTTACATTACTATGATTACTTAGAGAACTATTGGATCAAATACTTATTTTGTGTGGCCCCCAGTTTCCAAAATGAATTTTAAAAAGTTTACCTCCAAAAAAAATAAAAAAGAAAAATTTACCTCCTAATTGTTTAGGGGTTTTGCTCTGATGTTCTCCACTGAAAGTCCAAGTTTTGTGCATGACTACGCATGCTTTCCTTAAATGTTCTTCCCAAGTAAGTTTTGTTGGCTCTTACCAACATAAGGCATTTTGTCTTAATATATGCTTGTTATTTTCTATGAGGATTGGAAATTTCACACTCCAATGGAAGTCTCATGATTTATTGAAATTGTTAGGAAATAACTACCCTGTGTTAAAGGTTTTCATTATTTTATTTGTTTGCCTTAATTTGTAACAGTATCTAACCCCTAGTTTCTAAACCTCGAAGTTACTTTATTAACAGATGATTTAAAATAAGAAGTAGAGGTGCATTTTCAGTATTATAAATTCTTGAGTGAATTAAAAAACATTGAGATCTAGAAGTCATATGGGATGTTGTCAGCGATGCTCTTGACTTTATATACTTGATCATTAGAGAATGCCTTCACATATTTTGCCTCCTTTCCTTACCACTCTCCACACCTAAATGAATAAATGGAATAAAAGGCAAGATAACTGAAGTGATATATAATTTACTTTTCTGTTAATAAAAGAGGATTTTATCACCACTTAAAAATTGATTGCTCTATTAAAAAAAAATTATTTAGCTGCACCAGGTCCTAGTTGTGGCATGCTAGATCTTTGATCTTCATTGTGGTATGCAAATCCTTTAGCTGCAGCATGCGGGATTCCATTCCCCAACCAGGGACTGAACCGAGGCCCTCTGCATTGGGAGCTCCAAGTCTTAGCCTCTGGATCACCAAGGAACTTCCTGATTACTCTTATATGTATTGATGAAGAACTTTTGACTTGTTCCCTTTTAGTAGTTATTTACCATATTCATTGTGAATCAAATCAAACTATTAAAATTTGTGAGCCAGAAAGATGTAACAAACACGATTTTCATATAATTTTCCCCAAATATCTGCTTAATACTATAATAGCTGTTTATTTCCAATGGCTAAGGTAGTAGCTTGCAGAAGAAGCTATTAAATATATATGTTTTCATCATAGTACTATTTCCATTCTCATTCCCTTATTTCTGCATAGCAAGACATAAAACTTTATTGTATGTAATAGTAACTGTATACTTTAGTTTAAATAATGTGAAATTAGAGTTTAGGAAAAAGAATATTTAATCTCTTCATTATGATGAAAAGAAAGTGTTCTACTAAGGTACTCTTTAAGACTTGTGCCTATCAAAAGCTTTTAATTTAAAATTCATGCCCACATGAAAGCAAATGAACACTTATAGAAGCTGTAAGTGTATATGTCTATTTGACCCAAAAATTCTACTTGAATAAATTTACCCTGAAGAAATGATAAGAGTTGTAGCCGGAGATTTATGTTCAAAGTTATTTATCTTAGCAAAATAAGTAGATACAGTAAATGATCAGCAGTAAGGAAACAGGTCAATAATGTTATGCCCATTAAAATATAGCCATTAACGAATAATTTTCAAAGACTATTTAATGAAGAAAAAAGTTAAATACAAAAGTGCTTTAAAAAACTCTTTTTGTTTTCCTACCTTAAAAAATGGAGAGATAGTCAGCTGGGTGTGTTGTCGGCTTTTTTTTTTTTTTTTTTTTTTTGTAGAACACCTGTAATAGGCAGGTAAACACCTGTAATAGTGTTTACCAGAGTTTTGTCAGGAGAACAGTTTAGTACTTTCTCTTTACTGTCAGTCTGGGAGAGGTTTCTGAAAGTTTAAGCTCTTTGTTTTGTGCAGAAATCTTATATATTAGGAAATTGCTACACAGGAGCCATATATACCTAAATGAAACAAGTAGGGACATTTGATCCTTCTTTAGACATGTTTTCTAAGCAAATAGTGAGAATATTTATGGAGAACATTTGAGCAATGGATATGAGTTCCAAAATATGTGTGTGACATGAATTCTGAAAACCATGACACTAGCCATATAAAAAATTAAATGAGTTTTGGGATTATGATGAAAATGGTGATAACTTATACACAAATATATTATATGAGAGTTTATTGCCATTAGATATTTTATAGTATACAAAAAAGGTTATTTACTCTTTTTTTTTAAGTTGACCATTCTCGGCACCTTTTTATTTTTATTTTTCTGAATTTTATTTTTATTTTATTTTTTTATTAATTTATTTATTTTAGTTGGAGGCTAATTACTTTACAATATTGTAATAGTTTTTGCCATACATTGGTATGAATCAGCCATGTGTTTACATGTGTTCCGCATCCTGAACCCCCCTCCCACCTCCATCCCCATCCCATCCCTCTGGGTCATCCCGTTGCACCAGCCCTGAGCACTTGTCTCATGCATCGAACCTGGACTGGTGATCTATTTCACATATGATAAAAAAAAAAGGTTAATTACTTTAAACAGCATTTCCTAAAGCATGTTCTGAGGGTTTCTCATAGTTTTTAAGTTGGAAAATAGGGTTAATTGTTGAAATAGACTTGGGAAATCATGGATAAAAGCAAAATCAATCAGGCACGTTTATCAGAGAATTTCTGAGGCTTTAATATTTTTCAATTCAGTTCAGTCACTCAGTCGTGTCTGACTCTTTCTGACCCCATAGACTGCAGCATGCCAAGCCTCCCTGTCCATCACCAACTCCTGGTGCGTGCTCAAACTCATGTCCATCGGGTCGGTGATGCCATCCAACCATCTTATCCTCTGTTGTCCCCTTCTCCTCCTGCCTTCAATCTTTCCCAGCATCAGGGTCTTTTCAGATGAGTCAGTTCTTTGCAGCTGGTGGCCAAAGTATTGGAACTTCAGCTTCAGCGTCAGTCCTTACAATGAATATTCAGGACTGATCTCCTTTAGGATGGACTGGTTGGATCTCCTTGCAGTCCAAGGGACTCTCAAGAGTCTTCTCCAACACCACAGTTCAAAAGCATCAATTCTTCTATGCTCAGCTTTCTTTATAGTCCAGCTCTCACATCCATACATGACTAGTGGAAAAACCAAAGCTTTGACTAGGTGGAACTTTTGTTGGCAAAGTAATGTCTGTTTTTTAACATGCTCTCTAGGTGGGTGATAGCTTTTCTTCCAAGGAGCAAGTGTCTTTTAATTTCGTGGCTGAAGTCATCCATCTGCAGTGATTGTGGAGTCCCAAAAATTAAAATCTCTCACTGTTTCCATTGTTTCCCCGTTTCTTTGTCATGAAGTGATAGGACCAGATGCCATGATCTTCGTTTTCTGAATGTTGAGCTTTAAGCCAACTTTTTCACTCTCCTCTTTCACTTTCATCAAGAGGCTCTTGAGTTCTTCTTCACTTTCTGCCATAAGGGTGGTATCATCTGCATATCTGAGGTTATTGATATTTCTCCTGGCAATCTTGGTTCCAGGTTGTGCTTCATCCAGCCTGGCATTTCTCATGATGTACTCTGCATATAAGTTAAATAAGCATGGTGACAAAGCAGCCTTGACATATTCCTCTCCCGATTTGGAACCAGTCTGTTGTTCCATGTCCAGTTCTAACTTGCTTCTTGACCTGCATACAGATTTCTTAGGAGGCAGGTCAGGTGGTCTGGTATTCCCATCTCTTTCAGAATTTTCCGTAGTCTGTTGTGATCCACACAGTCAAAGGCTTTGGCATAGTCAATAAAGCAGAAGTAGATGCTTTTCTGGAACTCTCTTGCTTTTTCAATGACCCAGTGGATGTTGGCAATTTGATCTCTGGTTCCTCTGCCTTTTCTAAAACCAGCTTGAACATCTGGAATTTCACGGTTCGCGTACTGCTGAAGCCTGGCTTGGAGAATTTTGAGCATTACTTTACTAGTGTGTTAGATGAGTGCAATTGTGTGGTAGTTTGAACATTCTTTGGCATTGTCTTTCTTTGGGATTGGAATGAAAACTGACCTTTTCCAGTCCTTTGGCCACTGCTGAGTTTTCCAAATTTGCTGGCATATTGAGTGCAGCACTTAAACAGCATCATCTTTTAGGATTTGAAATAGCTCAACTAGAATTCTGTCACCTCCACTAGCTTTGTTCATAGTGATGCTTCCTAAGGCCCATTTGACTTCACATTCCAGCATGTCTGGCTCTAGGTGAGTGATCAAATCATCGTGGTTATCTGGGTCATTAAGATCTTTTTTGTATAGTTCTTCTGTGTATTCTTACCACCTTTTCTTAATATCTTCTGCTTCTGATAGGTCCATACCTTTTCTATCCTTTATTGTGTCCATCTTTGCATGAAATGTTCCCTTGGTATCTCTAATTTTCTTGAAGAGATCTCTAGTCTTTCCCATTCTGTTGTTTTCCTCTATTTCTTTGCATTGATAATGGAGGAAGGCTTTCTTATCTCTCCTTGCTATTCTTTGGAACTCTGCATTCATATGGGTATATCTTTCCTTTTCTCCTTTGCCTTTAGCTTCTCTTCTTTTCTCAGCTATTTGTAAGGCCTCCTCAGACAACCATTTTGCCTTTTTGCATTTCTTTTTCTTGGGGATGGTCTGGATTCCTGTCTCCTGTACAATGTCACGAACCTCCGTCCATAGTTCTTCAGGCACTCTGTCTATCAGATCTAATCCCTTGAATCTCTTGTCCCTTCCACTGTATAATTGTAAGGGATTTGATTTAGATCATACCTCAATGGTCTAGTGGTTTTCCCTACTTTCTTCAACTTAAGTCTGAATTTTGCAGTAAGGAGTTCATGATCTGAGCCATAGTCAGCTCCCAGTCTTGTTTTTGCTGACTGTATAGAGCTTCTCCACCTTTGGCTGCAAAGAATATAATCAACCTGATTTTGGTATTGACATCTTTATAAATATACAAAAGAGGCATATAGTATATATATCTAATGTATTTGCCCATAAAATTCTTTCTTTGCATTTATTGAAATTAAGTCTAACATGAGACACATGTTGGGAAATTTCTGTTTTAGGTTAAAGTGTTTTTTTATAATTGTTATATTAGTAATGACAGTACGGATGGAAGGGGTGTCTTCTCCTCGTTCCAGAAAAAAGATTTAAGGGATAGTAGACAACTAAAGGAGATTGTGCTGTCAACTAAAGGAGATTGTGCTGCTAAATGTTTGTGAATATCGATACATGATAAATTTCACTTTGTGTACTTTTTTCGTTGAATTTGTTATAAGCTTGTACTAGTGTTATAATCACTGCCCTACTTTTATTATTTGAAGTTCTTTTATTTACTGTATCTGCTAAAACTCACTTAGGGTGGATTTTTCTATTTTGTTTTGTAATTTTAGAATAGGATGTCATCTTCAGTGGGACTTTCTCTGTGGAAAGCCTATGTTGAGGGTACCTTCTAAAACTGTTTTATATTTGCTTCCCCAGGATTATCACTAGCCTGGGAACACAGTTATTATTAATAACTTAGTTTGGACCTTCCTGGGGCCATGCAGATGGCTTAAGGTCAAACCTCAAATTCAAGTGTGAGTAGGCCTTTTGTTATACATTCTCAGAAGAGATTTTTTACTCCCCTCAAAGGAGGGTCCAGATTGAAGCAAACTTTATCATCTCCCTTTAGCAGTGAATGAATTTTTAAAATCCACTCTTTAACAGAGGATATAGTCCTTTGATTCTCTTGGCTTTATACAGATGTCTCGGTTCCAATTCCCTATTTTATGTGGTCCCAATGCATTGTCTCATGTCCCTCCAGTACCTTTTAAAAACACAGGCCCCTTGATTACTGAGATCAGCAGAATTCTCCCACCCAATATCAGCTTATACGTTGCATTCTGGCCTTCGGTTTCCTTACTGTTTTGGGACCCTGGGAATTGTCCTGACATTTTTTTTTCCTTTTTTTGTTCTGTTTTTTTCGTTTGTTTTTCCCTTACATTTAAAGAAAATATTTTATTTTACTATTATTTTTTTTAATTTTTATTTATTTTTGGTTGCACTGAGTCTTCGTTGCTGCTCACAGGCTTTCTCTAATTGCAGTGAGTGGAGGCTACTCTTCGTTGAGGCGCACCAGCTTCTCATTGTGGTGGCTTCTCTTGTTGCAGAGCACAGGCTCTAGGGTACGTGGGCTTCAGTAATTGTGGCACACGGGCTTAGTAGTTGTGGTGTACAGGTTTAGTTGTTTTGTGACACGTGGAATCTTCCCAGACCAGGGTTGAACCCATGTCTCCTGCATTGGCAAGCAGATTCTTATCCACTGCATCACCAGGGAAGTCCTTCCTTACATTTTTACAAGCTAGTCTATGCATTTAGGGCTTCCCTGGTGGCTCAGATGGTAAAGCATCTGCCTACAATGCAGGAGACCTGGCTTGATCCCTGGGTTGGGAAGATCCCCTGGAGAAGGGAATGGTAACCCAGTCCAGTATTCTTGCCTGAAGAATTCCATGGACAGAGGAGCCTGGCAGGCTACAGTTCATGGGGTTGCAGAGTCGGACACAACTGAGTGACTAGCACTATGCATTTAGAAAGATGTGTGTTTTGTTGTTGTTGTCTACTTAGGTAGTCTAAGCTTTCATATTGCCAAAAATGGAAATTCATGCATTACTTTTATAATCAAATTGTTGTTGCTGTTCATTTGCTAAGTGGTGTCCAATTCTTTGTGACTCCCTGGACTACAGCATGCCAGGCTCCTCCACTGTCTCCGAATTTGCTCAGATTCATGTCCATTGAGTCAGTGATGCTGTCTGACTGTCTCATCGTCTCCTGCCCTCTTCTTTGCCTTCAGTCTTTGCCAGCATCAGGGTCTTTTCCAAATGCTATATATAGTCCAGTTTCTTCAAAAATATTTTTAACATATGACAGTGAAATGTATAACACTAGTGTGTTTTATCAGAGGTGTAGTACACTTTTTTTTAGTTTTTATTCTTATTTGTACACAAACCACTTATATTTATTTGACTTATTATAGGAGAATACTGGTCTTTTACTTTCCTTTTAGATGTACCTTCTGTAATGGAAGATGATTGAAGATAAGGGGCCTCGTGTTGCTGACTACTTTGTTGTAGCAGGATTAACTGATGTTTCAAAGCCTCTTGAAGAAGAAATTCACTTCAATGATGCCTGTCATAAAGTAGCCAAACCAAAAGAGCCTATCACGGATGTTTCAGTTATTATTAAATCTCTCGGAGAGGAAGTGCCACGGGATTACACATGTATTGATATTACCCCAACGGGACTGTCAGCTGATCTCAATAATGGAAGTCTTGTGGGGCCACAGATTTTCCTTTGCTATAGAAGAGGAAGAGATAAGCCTCCACTTACAGATCTGGGGTAAGTATTTTTTAAAAAGAATTATTGTTATTGACTCAAATAATATGACTTGTAGATTTTGAAGTTAACTGTTGAGCTCATTTGTTAATAAATACTTTTAAAAAATAGACACATTTATATCCAGAATCATGGTTTCTTTTCCTGTGCTCCTTTTATCTTTTCAGTGTCTCTTTTTTTGTTGCTGTTGTCTTAAAATATTGTCTTTATGTTTACACAAAGCAGTACAAAATGTGGCAGTTCCTCAAAGGGTGACTTGCAGCTAGAAAATCCATCGTGGGCGTTAAAGTGTTAGTGTTAGTTGGTAAGTCGTGTCTGACTTTTTGTGACCCCATGTACTGCAGCCTACCAGGCTCCTCTACCATGGGATTTCCCAGGCAAGAATACTGGAGTGCTTTGCCATTTCCTTCTCCATTGTTCAGTGTCTCTCTTTGTTCTACAGGTTCTAGCACTTTTGTCTGAGTTCTTTCTATTAAAAATAGGGGAGATGATTTGCAAAACATTTAAAGAAAAATATCAGAAATCAATGTATTATTCTGATCATATACTTTATTATTTTTAAAATATGAGAAAAAGATGGCTTTTTAGGATCAGTTATAATGATCCTTGTAGTTGGGAGTTTAAGTCAGTGTGCATGAAATAAGGGTCTTGGATAAATTAGTGTTTTATTTAAGCTGTTGTATTGAACTTGTAGTTTCCTTTTTAAATAATAGCTCTACTGATTTACAATTTATACCATCCAGTTCACTCATTTAAATGGTACAATTCAGTAAATTTTAGTCTATTTATAAAGTTGAATCACTCAATAAATTTTAGAACATTTTTATCGTGTCCCTGCAAATAAACACCACCTATATTCATTATAGTTTCTGTCTACTTCTCCCTATAGACAATCCACTAGTCAACTTTCTGTGTCTGTGGATTTGCCTATTGTGGACATTTTATGTCAGTTGTATCATACTGTATATGATTATCTTGTGGCTGATTCTTTCTCTTAGCATAAAGTTTTCAAAGTTTATCCATGATGTAATATGTGTCTGTGCTCTATTCCTTTATATGGCTGAATAGTATTCTATCTTATGGGTCTACCACAATTTATTTATGCATTCATCAGACAATGGATATGTGAGTGGTTTCCACTTTTTGGCTATTATGAATGATGCTTTTGGGAGTGTTAATGTACAAGTTTCTATATGAATGTATGTTTTCATATCTCTTGTATGTATACTTAGAAGTGGAATTGCTGGGTCATACAATAATTCAGTGTTTAACCTTTTGAGTAACTGACAGTTTTAAGCCTTCTTGTTTCCATGGCTCTGTTGCCAAAGAGGGTGGGCTTAAGTTACAATATTTTGGTTAAAAATAAGGAAGATAGCAGTGTACCTACTAATATCAGCAAAGGGCTATAAAAGTTCCATCTTCTAATCTGTTAAGTCTGAAAGTGAATAGTCAAGTTTACTCATGCCTGAGTGGAGATTGGATGAACTTGAAGAGGTCCTGAAACTTTCTTCTGCTTTTAAAATTCTATTATCTAATGTTTTATATCAACAAGTTATGTTAAACTCAGTCTCTATTGTGCGAATTCATGAATCAATTGCTGTAATTTTAAGTAGGTTTCAGAACAGCTACCATATTGCTTCATATGAAGCTTACATAATTAGTAAAGGGCTTGGGAAAATAAGCCAACTGTTAGATTGTATTTTCAAAAGATTAGGTTAAGTAGCTCCTATGATCACTAATCACTGTCTGAATTCTGGCTTGCAGATACAATGAAGGGAATGTTGCAGATTCTTGTTCAGGTGTTAGAGTTGCCTATATTAAAGATGAGAAATTTTCCAGGCATAGAAAGGATTTTCCAACAGGAAAGGACATGAACTGGAATGAATAAATTAACCACTATTATGGCTATCCTCATATGTCTTGCCTGGAGAATCGTAGGGACGGCGGAGCCTGGTGGGCTGCCGTCTATAGCGTCGCAAAGAGTCGGACACGACTGAAGCGACTTAGCAGCAGCAGCAGCATATGTTTGTCATTGTGGAGGACATGAAATCATTGTTGCCTTTGAAAAGCTTACAGTTTAAATAAATAGGAAAAGTTACCCAACAATATAAAACAGCAAAACAAGCAATATATACAATAGCACAATACCTGATTAAAGAAAATAGGTAGCTTATATATCAAATGTACTTATATTCTGTATCTTTTAAGAGTTTGAGGTGATAAATGGTGGTTTTTTAAAATTGTTCTGTGTGTTGTATTTTTCTTCTCTTGATTTCAGTTGAGCATCTGTGTGCCAGGCATTATTTTGGAGACCCTACTTGTACTCTCATCTAATTCTGCCAAGATCCTATGAGTTACATTTTTAAATTTTATAGCTGAGTATTATAAGGCTCAGAGAAGTTAAGTAACAACCTGAGATATACAGCTGGTACCAGGTTGTAGGAATTCAAATCCAGATATGTCTAACTTCTCTGTTACAAATTCCTTTTAAAATTTTTTATTTGTTTTTTAAAATTGTGAATATAGTTGATTTATAACGTTACTTTCTGCTATACAACAAAGTGATTAGTTATTCATATATATATACATTTATATTCTTTTACATTATGGTCTCAGAATATTATACATAGTTCCCTTGTGCTACACAGTAGTTCTTTGTTGTTTATCCATTCCATATGTAATAGGTTGACAATGCCATTTTTTAGGATTAAGAAAAAAAGACAGCACAGTATTGTAAAGCAATTATCCTCCAATAAAACTTTCTTTTAAAAAAAGAAAAAGCAAGATCAAATCGAGGAGTTAGCAGTTAGGCTAACATTGGGATATACAAAGCTGCTATAATTAAGCATCAAATTTTGTTGTAAATTTTCAAAATAGAATGTCAGAGGAAAGAAAAACATTTAAGTTTGCTGATAGCTGAAACAAAAGGGAAATTAAAAATTATATTAGAAAAAATTTGACCAATTTTTGGTACTGCATTTCAAAAATTGGTCAATTTTTTTTCCCCTCATAACTCAGTTGATAAAGAATCCACCTGCAATGCAGTAGACCCTGGTTCGATTCCTGGGTCAGGAAGATCCCCTGGAGAAGGGAAAGGCTACCCACTCCAGTAGTCTGGCCTGGAGAATCCCGTGGACCATATAGTCCATGGGGTCGCGAAGAGTTGCACACGACTGAGTGACTTTCACTTCACTTTATTTGTATAATGGGATTTTATAAAAGGTAATACTGATTAATGTTGGGGACATTGCCTTCTATAATAATTTTTTATAGCAAATGCAAAAACATGTTTACCCTGATAGCTCAGTTGGTAAAGAATCTACTTGCAATGCAGGAGACCCCGGTTCAATTCCTGGGTTAGGAAGATCCACTGGAGAAGGGATAGGCTACCCATTCCAATATTCTTGGGCTTCCCTTGTGGCTCAGCTGGTAAAGAATCCACCTGAAATATAGGAGACCTGGGTTTGATCCCTGGGTTGGGAAGATCCCCTGGAGAAGGAAAAGGCCACCCACTCAAGTATTCTGGCCTAGAGAATTCCATGGACTGTATAGTCCATGGGGTCACAAAGAGTTGGACACAACTGAGCGACTTTCACTTCAATTTTCATTTAATTTAAATTTTTTAATTTTTTTGGCTAGGGTCAAAGACAGTGTTAAAGTCTAAATTAGTGAATTCTGTGGGGGAATAAACTAATATTATTCAAGTGTGATATTTTCTTTGTGTTCCCAAGTACTTTAAGTAATAATATTTGGAAAACTTAAGGAATTGGATGCCTGGCCTATTATTAAAAACTTATGACTTTACCATAAAGGAGAATGGGGAAACTTTCACTTATACTTTGATGAAAGATGGATTTGAGGTCACTTTCTCTTTTGAAAGCCTTAAAAAACTTTTTTAACTTGGTCAAAATACAAGGTTGCTTTTTCCAAAGATGCTTGGTTTTAGAAACATACAGACATACACCTATCTATGTTATCTGTCCATCTATCTAGTAAAATACCTCGACACATTCTGCAAAATGCCATTCTGTGATTTATGTCAATAAACACAGAGGTTAATCTGTGTTTTTCCTTACATTATTAATTTTTAGTAGGGAAAACAGTTGTTCTTTAATTTTATATGGGGCTGTACGATTCAAACTTGCAGTACAGTTGGAATATCTGCTACATTTAAGGATCAGTTTGATTCCTGACAGTATTACCTTTCATATTTGAGGGTGTTTTGTAATTGTGTACTAATTTATTTTTTAGGGTTTTATATGACTGGAAAGAAAGATTGAAACAAGGGTGTGAAATTATCCAGAGTACTCCCTATGGACGCCCTGCAAATATTAGTGGCAGTACCTCATCACAAAGAATTTATATCACTTACCGAAGAGCCTCTGAAAACATGACTCAGAATACATTGGCTGTTACAGACATATGTATTATTATACCCAGTAAAGGAGAAAGTCCACCACACACATTCTGCAAAGTTGACAAGAATCTCAATAACAGTATGGTAAGTGACTCTTCTGCATGGATAAAATTAGCCACCCATGAAAAGAGCATAATTTAAAATAAATCTTTGGAAAACAGCACAGCACAATTACTGAATTAAAAAAATAGATTTCTTAAAGATGTCATATATTTTATTTTTAGGAAAGTAATTTAGCTGTACTTTCAAAAAGAACTGTGCAAAAAGGTTTCTTTCTTTCTTTTTTTTTTTTAATTAAAAAAATAATTTTTTCCCCTTACTGCAAAAGTAACACGCTAGCTGAGGGTAACCCCTCCATTTGTGCACTAGATCCCATAAACTCACCTATTTGAGATGAGGACATGGCTTCAACAATCCTCCCTACTTTTTTGTGACTCATCAGTTTTTCACTCTAATGGATTATTTCCTTCAGCCTGCAAAAGCTTGTTATAATACCTCCCATCTTTACAAAGCTACTTGATCTTTATATCCCATTCCATGTATTCCCCCATTTGATTGTCTTTGTAATAAAAGGTCTTAGAAGAGTTGACTGTATTCCATCTCCTTCCTCACTCTGACTCTTTCCAGTAAGGCTTTTGTTTCCATCATTCCACCAAGATTTCTCTTGTTGAATCCAGTGATTCAATGCTTCATCTTAATTTTTCAGTACATTTAGACATAGATGATCACTTCTTCCTTCCTGAAACAGTGGCAAGAAGAGAAGATGCAATCGTGTCCGACTCTTTGTGACCCTGTGAACTGTAGCCCACCAGGCTCCTCTGTCCGTATAATTCTCCAGGCAAGAATACTGGAATGGGTTGCCATTCCTTTCTCCAGGGGATCTTCCCAACCAAGGGATCTAACTTGGGTCTCCTGCATTGCAGGCAGATTCTTTACCATCTGAGCCACCAGGAAAGCCTTTGCGGATTCCTTCCCAATTCCCTAACTTCTGCACAGCAGTGTCCTCGGTTTCAGTCCTCAGACCATTTATGTTTATCATCTAAACTCACTTCCTTGATGATCTAATCATTTAATTCTAAATTTTTGTGTCGCCACTGGATTTTTCTAATTCATTATCTTTTCTTGGTTATCTTGTCAAATAGGTCGTCTCAAATATAATATGTCCAAAACTGAACTCCTAGTGTCCCTCTCGAAATCTACTTATCCCCATAGTCTTATTCCTCTAGTAAAAGGAAATTCCACTCTTCTAGCTACTCAGACTAAAAATCGTCTGAGTAATCCTTAACCTTTATCGTCTACCTCTCATTCAATTCTTCTGTAAATTCTGTTGACTTTAATTTCAAAACATATTTTAAATTTGAATACTTCTCAACTTCTCCATTGCTACAACCCTGATCCAAGCCATGATCATCTCTTAACAGGATTATTGCAATTCAAGAGTTAGACAAACTTTTGCAGAAAGGACTAAATAATAAGTTAACTTTTGCAGGTCATATACAGTCTTTGTTGCAAATTCACCTTTTGTTTTAAAAACAATCTTTAAAAAACATAAAAATCAGTCTTAGCTCAGTTGTACAAAAACAGGCCTTGGGTGGAATGCAGCCCATAGTTTGCCAGACCCCTGGTTTAACTGATCACTGCTTCCTCTGCTTCCTACAACCTGTTCTTCACATCATAGCAAGAAGGATCCTTTTAAAACATAATTTAGATCATATCTCTCCTGGGCTTACAACCCTTATGGCTTCCCATCTCACTCTTAATAGTAGTAAAAGCCAAAGTTCTTCTAGTAGTCTAAGGCCATTATGTATGACCTATAATATCTCAGTTGTATCTTAAGAGTTATTTGCAGCTATGTGATCCCTACTTAGGTGACCATTTCTTGTCAACAGCCATTCATATACAAAATGCCCTATTTTTTCATGCCATCCTTGCATTTTTTCTCTCTTTTTTATTTATTAAAAAATAATCAGCGATAGGTATACATATATCCCCTCCCTTTTGAACCACCCTCCCATCTCTCTCCCCATCCCACCCCTCTAGGTTGATACAGAGCCTCTGTTTGAGTTTCCTGAGCCATATGGCAAATTCATGTTGGCTATCTATTTTACATATGGTAATGTAAGTTTCCAAGTTACTCTTTCCATACATCTCACCCTCTCCTCCCCTCTCCCCATGTCCATAAGTCTATTCTCTATGTCTTTTTCTCCATTGCTGCCCTGTAAATAAATTCTTCAGAACCATTTCTCTATATTCCATAATGTGTGTTAGAATAAGATATTTTTCTTTATCTTTCTGACTCACTTCACTCTGTATAATAGGTTCTGGTTCATCCAGAACTGACTTAAATGTGTTCTTTTTTATGGCTGAGTAATATTCCATTGTGTACATGTACCACAACTTCTTTATCCATTCATGTGTCGATGGGCATGTAGGTTGCTTCCGTGTTCTAGCCATTGTAAATAGTGCTGCAATGAACAATGGGATACATGTGTCTTTTTCAACCCTGATTTCCTCAGAATATATGCCTAGGAGTGGGATTGCTGGGTCATATGGTGGCTTTATTCCTATTTTTTTTAAGGAATCTCCATACTGTCTTCCATAGTGGCCGTACCAATTTACACTCCCACCATTAGTGCAAGAGTGTTCCCTTTTCTCCACACCCTCTCCAGTATTTATAGTTTGTAGAGTTTTTAATGGTCAGACCATTCTGACCGTGTGAGGTGATATCTCATTGTGGTTTTGATTTGCATTTCTCTAATAATGAGTGATGTTGAGCATCTTTTCTTGTGTTTGTTAGTCATCTGTATGTCTTCTTTGGAGAAATGTCTGTTTAGGTCTTTTTCCCAGTTTTTGATTGGGTCGTTTGTTTTCCTGGTATGAGCTACTTGTATCGGAGAAGGCAATGGCACCCCACTCCAGTCCTCTTGCCTGGGAAACCCCATGGATGGAGGAGCCTGGTAGGCTGCAGCCCGTGGGGTCGCGAAGAGTCAGACACGACTGAGCGACTTCACTTTCACTTTTCACTTGCATGCACTGGAGAAGGAAATGGCAACCCACTCCAGTGTTCTTGCCTGGAGAATCCCAGGGACGGGGGAGCCTGGTGGGGTGCGGTCTGTGGGGTCGCACAGAGTCGGACACGACTGAAGCGACTTAGCAGCAGCAGCAGCAGCAGCTATGTATGGAGGGAAAAACAAGAAGAAGAAGAAGATAGGGGCAATAAGGAGGACCATGGAAGGCAGAGGGAGACTCGGTATTGCATATAAAGTGATGAAAGGAGGGCTGTCTAATAAAGTGACGTTTGAGTTGAAACCTAAAGAAGTGCCTTTGTGAATGTATCTGTTATCACCTCTTGTCAAATGGTGGCATCTTCTAAGTTCCACATCCATTTCAGACTTCTTACCTTACATCCATTTGACTCTACACTTGGATGTCTAATAGATGTTTCAAATTTACTGTGTCTAAAACTCCTTTACTCTCAGATTTGCTTTACCCACAGTCTTCTCCATCTCCTTTGGGGACTAGGAATTTGAGACTCTTTTGGAAGTAGCTGTTATTTAAAAGCGTGGTACCAAATAGATGAGATCCTTTAGAGGAAGTAAAGAAGAGACCACATTTAATGGTCAGGAAAAGAGAGGATTCTACAAGGGAGATTGAGGACTGGCCAGAGATGTGGTGGCGAGGGACCAGGAGAGTGTGATGCTTCAAAAGCCAAGAAAGAAAAATGTTTTAGGAAGGGGTTCATTAGTGATATCAAAATCTGCTGAGAGACTGAAAAAGATGAAGACTAAGAATTGACTATTAGAATTGGTATCATTAAAGTTTTTAAGGTGTTCTTTTAAAAAATGGTGGGATTAAAACCTGGTTTGGAATAGATACATGACACAATAGGAAATAGGGAAATGGATATGGCAAATTACAACTCTTGAGTTTGATATAAAGAACTGTGAAAAATCTGGCAATATCTGAAAGGTGTTGTGGAATCAAAAGGAAGGTCTACATCCACATGAGTGGATATTTCTTGTTTATCATTTATGTCCGAAGTTTGAACTTAGAATAAAATCTAAATTGTTGTGGCTTGGTTTTGTTTTAAATAGTTGTTTTCCTCATGTTATTTCTGTTGCAAGGAGAAAATATGTTAAATTTTATTTCTGAAAGAAAATTGGGCAATAACTCCAATAAAATGCCAGCAAAATAACCAACTGAAAATAAAAATAAATCTGTCATTACAGACTGCAGAAGTCAAAGAGATTCTATTTTATGAAGTTACTGCCTTTTAAAGTTTAATGATATTTCCTTTTTTTTTTTTCAAATTCAGTGGGGATCAGCAGTGTACTTATGTTATAAAAAATCAGTGGCAAAGACTAATACTATATCTTACAAAGCTGGTAAGTATAATTTTTCATGGAATACTTAATATATAATGTATTATGGGACCAGTACGATTAAAGAAAAAAAAAACTCCGTCTTAAAATGTGTTAATGTCAGGACTGAGACTATAACACATGTCTTTTGATTGTTTTTGTCTTCATCCATACTTTATTGGATGCTTAGTAGAATATTAATTTTAAAAGAAGGCAAGGTTTTTTAAAAATATTAGGTTTAAGTAAATAATAAATAGATATCATTCTCTTAAAGCCTTAAATCAGAAAATGTAGGGAAAATATTTATGTTCCTTTGAATTAGTTTCCTTAATATTTTTATTGCTATTGTACTGTGTGCACGTTCAGTCATGTCTGACTCTTTTGCGACTCCATGGACCGTAGCCCATCTGGCTCCTCTGTTCATGGGATTTTTCAAGAGAGAACACTGGAGTGGGTTGCCATTTCCCTGTCTAGGAGATCTTCCTGACCCAGGGATCTAATCTGAATCTCTTGTGTCTCCTACATTGGTAGGCAGATTCTTTACCCCTGGCGCCACTTGGGAAGCCTAATATTTATATTAAATTTAGTCAAGTCTGTAGTTTATATGTAATTAGATTTCAAAATAATCAAATATTATAAATAATTTATAATTTATAATGCATAGTTGAAATTTTCAGTTGCCAGAAGCCTCAAAATATCAAGTTATTTACAATAAAGCACATTCAGCTTTTCAAAAAATAAAATTTTAAAGTTAGTATCCTAGACTCCTGCCTTCTTCTGCCTGTGATTTTCTAGGATCCACAGTCCATTGCTGTTTCTATAGTTTCTTAAAGACTATACCATTATTTCATGACTTGAGAAAGTAATGGACAGTTAAGTGTAAATCCTCATGAGATCAACTGGTTGGCTAGCATATAATTTGGAGAAGGCCATGGCAACCCATTCCAGTATTCTTGCTTGGAGAATCCCATAGACAGAGGAGCCTGGCAGACTATGGTCCATGGGGTTGCAAAGAGTCAGACATGTTTGAGTGACTTAGCAGCAGCAGCAGCATATAATTAGAGAATTTTAGAATTGCCTTGGACCTCAGTATATCTAGTTCATCTCACTTTATACATGAGAAAACTGGAGACCTATAGATACATGACTTGCCTGAAATCAAACAGCTATTAGTGACAGACCAACCACTCATATTCCCAGTTTGTCTTTTTATTTTTAACATTGTGTTGTGATGGTTTCCACTTGACTTTAAGGATTCAAGCTTAGGAAACCTATTACTGTTCCTAGTCCCACAAAATCCAGTAAAAGAGTCTGCTCTTGAGGGTTTGTTAAGTAGAAGATACTTGGACTGCTTTGTCAACTAGTCTATTTAACATGAAATCATATACCACTTGAAACTCTATTTTCATATAATCTGAGATTATTCAGAAGCTGGGCTTAAGTTGATACTATTTTAAAGACATTATAAATATGTGACTTCTGTTTTTATGGATAATTTTTCTTGTATTTGTGCTAGAAGTTATACACATAGTCCTATAGAATATCTGTTTTAATGTGTCAAAAAAAAAAACAACCCTGAGGTAAAGCTATATGCATATTGAAAATTTCCTTCCCAAATAGTATGTTGATATGCTGTAAGGTAGTATGAACACAAAATGAATTTTTAGGAGTGTGTGCATATTTGTGTATGTTTCTTTGCGTGTGCTTAGTTGCTCAGTCATGTCTGACTCTTGGTGACCCCATGGACTGTAGCCCACCACGCTCCTCTGTCCATGAGATTTTCCAAGGCAAGAATACTGGAGTGGGTTGCCGTACCCTTCTCCAGGGGATCTTCCCCACCCAGGTCTCCTGCATTGCAGGAAGGTTCTTTACTGTCTGAGCTACCAGGGAATAGTCTTTTCCTGTTTGCCTTACTAGCCTTTGTGGATGAAGCTTGATTAAGTAGTTAATATGACTAGTTTAAGGAGTAAAATCCACTTGAACCCTATTAAAGCATTCAGAGTTACTTGGTGAACATATATAGTGTTTTAGTCTTCCAGATGTGTTAAATAATAAAGCATTTTAGCATCATTTAAATTATGAGCTGCTAAATTCAAGAGATGATGAGCTAATATTTATTATTGTTTTTATAGGTTTAATTTGTAGATACCCTCAAGAAGATTATGAATCATTCTCACTCCCAGAATCTGTTCCCCTGTTTTGTTTACCAATGGGTGCAACTATTGAATGTTGGCCGTCAAATAGCAAATACCCCTCCCTGTGTTTTCTACGTTTGTGTTAACTGGAGCCTCAGCTGAAAAGGTACTCTCTGTTTAATAAATGATATCTGCAATTTTCTTGTACATTTTCAAGTCTTAAGTTTTATATGCAGGAACAATAGAAACCAGTTATTACTGGTTAAACTGGATCTATTATATGCACCTCTTTCACTTTGTTAAAATAACTATATCCGGAGACATAGGAAAAGAAAATTTTCATTCTGTCTCACATACCCAAATGCTTTTCTTGTGAATATGGGGAAAGATTTTTTTCATTATCAAAAAATGATGGTCCTGCATTGCTTCATTTTCTATGTTACAAAAGTTTTAAAGTAATACTAAAGACTATTAAATATGCAGTGCTGTTAGAACCGTAGCCTAATATTGTTGAAATGGACTTTGCTAACCTTCTAGTGTAATATCTTCATTTTATATATTGGGAAATTGAGGTCTAGAGAAATTCAGTGAATTGTCTGAAGTTGAAATTTGTATTTCCTTATCTAAAATTCTGTCCTACTCTCTACTATATAATTATTAGGTGGGCCAAAAAGTTTGTTTGGATTTTTCAGTAGCATCTTAAACAGAAAAACCCAAATTAACTTTCTGGCCAACTCATTGTTTTCAGTCATTTTCTTACAGAGAATATCGACACAATTGCTTTCACTCTTTATAAAACAAATTTAATTAAACATATTGTTTTCCAATAATAAGGGGACCTGACAGTTGCACTGTGTAGTTTTGTTGTTGTCATCATCGATGTTTTAATGTACTTCAAGAAAGCAAGAGCAATGTCTCTTCACCACTGTTTCTGGTACCTGGCACCTCGCCTGGCTCATAGGCATATAATGGCTCATAATAGCTCATCCATTAAATATTTAACTAATGATGTGATTTTAACAAACTATATAAGGCATATTTATCAAATGTATTATGTGTTTTCCAGGTCTATGGTGCTGCTATTCAGTTTTATGAACCGTACTCCGAGGAGACTCTCACAGAAAAACAGAGATTTCTTTTGGGTTTAGCATCATCAGAAAATGAGAAGTCTGATAGTTCCAAGACAATTCACACTAATAAATGCATCTGTCTTCTCTCTCACTGGCCTTTTTTTGATGCATTCAGGAAGTTTTTGACTTTTCTATATCGTTATTCCATCTCTGGACCTCATGTCCTTCCAATTGAGAAGTAAGTTAGCAGCCTTCTCGGTTCAAAATTTGGCAGCTCTTTCCACTATGTATGGTATATTAGTACTGGTAATTGAATGAATTTCATTTGGAAACTAAATTCTTCAAGAGAAAAAAAGATTTGGTTGATTCAATTAGGTAATATTTCTCTTACTATAACTATGTGTGTGTTTGTATTCAGTTGCTCAGTATGTCTGACTCTTTGCGACCCCATGGAATGTGACCTGCCAGGCTCCTCTGTCCATGGGATTTTCCAGGCAGGAATACTGGAGTAGGGTTGCCATTTCTTCCTCCAGGTGATCTTACCGACACACATCACTTGTATTGGCAGGCGGATTCTTTAACACTGAGCCATCTGGAAAGCCCCAATTATATCTACAGTTTTGTTATTTTAGATAATTTTATTTCTAACAAAATGACATAAATGTTTCATTTTTTAATATCTTGTGAAGTTTGGAGATCCTAATTGGAATTTTTTTTTTTTTTACAGGTTTTGTGATTCTTATTTTACATATAATCTGGGCTGATTATATTCCTTACTATTTTTGGGTATCTTAGATATCATTTAGATATCATTTTAGATACATAGGGAGGCCTGGCATGCTGCAGTCCATGGGGTCTCAAAGAGTCAGACACTACTGAGCAACTGAACTGAACTTAGATATTTTGGGCTTCCCTGGTGGCTCGGAAAACCTGAGTTCGATCCCTGGATTGGGAAGATCCCCTGGAGAAGGAAATGGCAACCCATTCCAGTGTTCTTGACTGGGAAATCCCATGGACAGGGGAGCCTGAAGGGCTACAGTCCATGGGGTCGCAAAGAGTTGAACACGACTGAGCAACTAACACTTTCACTTTCACTTTAGATATTTTAGATACCATACCCTTCTGATGTTTTCTATCCAGATGAAATTATCTCAGTTCTGCAGCCAAGATGATTTGGAAATAGTTTAAAAGTAATATAGAAATAAACTCTTTCTTTAAAATGGATTGTTTACTATTGTTTCCTTTTTCCACAGTGTTCAAAACAAAACTCATCAATCTATCTTTTTATCTGTCTTCCTCTGGGGAAAAACCCCAGTAGAATTTTTAACCTGTTGTTTTTTTTTGTTAGGTTTACAAACGTTGCATTTATTATCATTATTGAAACTCAATTCACATCTATATAAAATTACCACATTACACCTGAAATCTTCCATTATTCTAATGAGCCCCAGGTTCTGTTCTTTTTTTTAATTTTTTTAAATTAATTTATCTATTTTTTAACTTTACAATATTGTATTTGTTTTGCCATACATTGACATGAATCCACCATGGGTGTACATGTTTTCCCTTTCCAGAACTCCCCTCCCACCTCCATCCCCATCCCATCCCTCCGGGTCATCCCGGTGCACCAGCCCCGAGTGCCCTATATTAATCGAAAGTATATTGTTCTTATTTTAGAAATAGTTAAACTCCTTTATTTTTCTGAAATACTCAATGGTTGCTTCATTTTTAAAATGTGAGCAATTGACTAAAAATAAGTGTATTGTCAATTCAGAGAAGGCAATGGCAACCTACTCCAGTACTCTCGCCTGGAAAATCCCTGGATGGAGGAGCCTGGTAGGCTGCAGTCCATGGGGTCGCTAAGAGTCAGATATGACTGAGCGACTTCACTTTCACTTTTCACTTTCGTGCATTGGAGAAAGAAATGGCAACCCACTCCAGTGTTCTTGCCTGGAGAATCCCAGGGATGGCGGAGCCTGGTGGGCTGCCGTCTATGGGGTCTCACAGACTCAGATATGACTGAAGCGACTTAGCAGCAGCAGCAGCCGTGCAAGAATTAGCTTCTTTGGTAATGTCCACATAAGGTAGAACTTACAATGGCTTTTGAGACATTAATAACACAGTTATTACTGGATATGAGAGAGTATTAATATGAAAATTTATTGGGTGAGTTTATACAGAAGCAACTTAAATGGTACAAATGATTTTGGTTGGTTGTTCACTTGTTTTTGTGGTAGCAGGGATTTCGAAATTATCGGTACACAGAGCTTTTGACTCAATGTGAACTTGTGGTGACATGTTGACCTTTATAGCATATGGTATTCTCTTTGGAATCAATTAGGTTTTTGTTTGTTTGTTTTTAAGGCATATTTCTCATTTTATGCATAAAGTTCCTTTTCCATCTCCTCAGAGACCACGGATTCTAGTTCAGGTAAGATTTTCTTGATGTAAGTGCTCTATTGAATGATTATGGACTCTGTCAAAATGTAACCTAAGTATAACTGTTTTATAAGAGGAAAAAAACATCAAATGAAATCAGAAGAGAACCAGATGCTGCTTTATACTGGAGTTTGGACCCTTATGATTTTATTAACTGCCTTCCAGCCAACATCTGATGTTTCCTCTTAGAGAAAGGGTTGCAGACTTGAAGAAGTAGACAGCAGTAGACATTTTGAATACATAGAAAGGGACTGCTTTCCCTAAGTTTATTCTTGGTATTTAAAAGTTTTGCCTTTGGCACTTACTCCCTAAGTTAAGTGTATTAGAATAGATGAAAGAAAAAGTTGTGTGTTTTCCTAATTGCAGGAAGCATTGTTCACATCCTTGTGACAGGAAGTTTAAAGTGAACATAAATTATTTTCCCCATCTCTCTTCCCAGCTGAGTTTATCTTTCCTTTTTTGTTTATGTTTCTTTTTTGTTTATACTCTCGATATTAAGTTTTTTTTTTAATCTATTTAAGCATAATTTTTGAAGTGATCTTGAGAAAATATTTCAGGTATCATCACTGTATGTGCCTTATTGTATTTATCACAACCCTTAGTGGAGTATCATTCAAAATTAGAAATCATTTATAAACAGATATTTAAGATTTGTGTAAATATGCATAAAATGTAAAATGTAGATTAATTGCATTAATATATTGATACAGATAAAGTGTCTAGAAAAATATCATTTTGATAAGCATTGTAAATAGTCTGCATATCTACATATCATCCCAAGTTACTTCTTGATATTTAGTGCCAGAATATATATATAGCACACTCAGGTTGCATACACATAAAAGATTTAACTTATAGCTGAAGTTGGCAAGTTTTTTCTATTGAGGACCAAACAGTAAATATTTCAGACTTTACAGGCTGTATTGTCTCTCTGAAAACTGCTTGGCTCTGCTTTCATTGCACAAAAGCAGCTCTACATAACATGTAAACAAATGTGTGTGGCTCTGTTTTGATAAGACTTTATTTATAAAAGCAGGTGGTCTGTAGATTTACCCTGAGGCCATAGATTAGCTAACCCTGGTTTTATGATATTAAATGAACAGTTCATTCTTTCAATACAGGTTTGTTAAAATGGCATCACGGAAATGTTGAGGAACAGAAGAAAAGAATATGGTTTAGAGTAAGAAGAATTAGTAGTTAGGTCAGTAATCAGGGCAAGTCATCAGGACATATTTTTTAGGATCTTAGTAAGTGATTTAGACTATTCCTATAACTGGTGAATGGGAATATTGAAACTTTATGGGCATCATCTTTATGTATGTGTGTGAAATTTTTTTACTGGAAGGTACTGTTTTAAAGTTAATCTTTATATTTGAAATACTTTATTTCATATCTATTTTCAGTTATCACCACATGATAATCTGATTCTCAGTCAGCCTGTTTCTTCACCTCTTCCATTGAGGCAAGTAAAACTTCATTGTGTTTCTCTAAATGTTTAGTGTAAGCTAAAATAGCATTCAAGTATTTTCTCTCTTTCCTAGGGAAAATTGCAAATGTTGATGGAAATACTTCTCATCTAATTGTTTCTTATCTAAATTTCTTTTACTTAAAATTTAGGTTAAAGTTCTTGAAGAACACAGAAAAACTTTTACAATAGTGTTTGGTATTTTGCATATCCACTTAACTATGACCAAGTGTGTACAACTGTTAATGCATAAATGAGTACATATGTCTATAGTTTATGAAAACAATTATTTTTTAGCTTTAAATATCCTCTGAAAAATATTCATTTTAAAATTATCCCCCAAATAAAAAGTTACTTATAAATACTAGCCCATGGAATAGAATAATGTATTTCATCACCTTAAAAGTTCAGAGATTATGAAATATGTTTTTTCTAAAGTATCATTTCTTGATATTTAATTAGCCATGTACTTTTTCTAGCAGGGAAGTAGTTACAGTATAATTAAGTTATTTGGTGGCACATACCTAAGGGAGAACAGCTGCCATCTTTGACATTAATTTTGTAAGAATTGCAGATTATTTCATCACCAGGTCTTGGCCCAGAGTGACCAGTGTTTTCTTAACCTTTGTTTGAACTGAGAATAAGCTAGAAATACTGAGACTACCAAGAGACTTTTTTTTTTGTAATGACTTTATTGATGTATAATTCACATACCATACAGTTCACCTAGTTAAATTGTACAATTCAATGAATATATTCAGTGTTCTGCAACTATGACTATAATCAGTTTCAGAACATTTTCATAGCTCCAGAAAACACCTGTATCTTTTAGCAGTTGCCCTCCCTTACCTGTACCATCCCTACATACACAAACACACAGACACCCTCCCCAGCCCTAGGCAATTGCTCATCTACTTCTTTCTCTACAGATGTGCCTGTCCTGGACACTATGTATAAATGGAATCATATAACAACCTTTTGTATATACATTGAATTCTTTATTTGAACATTATCTACATGGCAGGTCATTTCATAGAAAAAAGAAGCAGATAACTTTTCATTTTCCATATTTAATACAAGGCAGAAGACTCAGATGACTTCAAAACCTCATAAAACTTCATTGTTTTCATAGTGTGTTTCTGATGCAGCGTTTTCCCTACAAAAGAGCAACAGTCATGTTTAAAGTTGAATATATAATGTGAACTGTAATCCTACCCTAATCATAAACTTTAAAAAATTATTTTGTATAAAGAGATGTTTGGATCTCTATTTTTTTAATTATATATCTTTGTTTGGATTTACAGTGGTGGCAAGTTTTCAACACTGCTCCAGAATTTAGGCCCTGAAAATGCTGTGACACTCCTGGTGTTTGCAGTAACAGAACATAAGATTCTCATTCATTCCTTACGGCCTTCCGTGCTTACCAGTGTGACAGAAGCATTAGTATCTGTGAGTATCACAGTTTCTTCTTGGCGATCAGTTTCATTTTAAACCTAATTATTCATATAATTTAAAGCTATTTCAATGCCTAACTAAAATTCAGAGTGTAATGAATTTTAAATTTCTGACTATTAACACTAATTGTAATTATTTACCAAGTATTAAACTACTTTAGGTATATTTAAAAGACAGTTTTCTGTGTTGCCAATGAATTATGCTTCAATGTTAAAATAGCTAAATATTCTCTTATCTTTTATCCAAGATGATTTTCCCTTTCCACTGGCCATGCCCCTATGTTCCTCTCTGCCCACTGGCTTTAGCAGATGTCTTGAGTGCACCATGTCCATTCATAGTAGGAATTGATTCAAGATACTTTGATCTCTATGACCCTCCACCAGATGTCAGTTGTGTTGACCTAGATACCAACACCATTTCTCAGTAAGTTTGTTTCAGTGATTCTACATTCTGTAATTTACAACTTTGTAGTTTATCTTTTTTTTGTATATTTTGTGATAATAACTAGAATTCTTTTGAGCTATATTTTTTTTATATTTGGAGTTTTTACCATCTTTGAATCAGTTCTTACTATACTTTGATGAGATGGATTTAGTGTACTGGAGAAGGTTTTAATCCTCAGATATTTAAATATCTAAGAAATGTTATAATCTTATGCCTTAGAAATTTGTGTAAGGAATGTAAGGATTTTATAATTTTCTCTCTCTTTATTGAAATAATATTTCAGTTGTACTTACTGTAACTATATAGCTTTTCTTTAATTCAGTATTTTCTCTTGTGTCCTTTATTTTCAGTTTAATCATACTTAAGCTCTTCAGGGAAGAGGAAATTGATGCAATACCACATTGCATCCACAGGACATACTTAAAATAACTGCAAGTTACCCTGTTAGTAAAGCCCCAAAGCTAGTACCTTTTACAGTTTAATTCTTCAAATATTAAAGTAACATCTCTTTTTTTTGGCCAATTGTTAAATGTTACATGACATAATGTTTTTAAAAATTGAAATGCAGTGTAGTAAATAAGTGTATACTGTATTTGTTATGGTAATAAATTACATTTTTCTTCTTTTTATACTTAATTTGTTAAAATAATTTTTTTCTTATTTTAACTTTCTGTTTTGATCACTAATGAGTTAAAAAAATCACAAAAACATGAGTTGTTTGCACTCATCAGTGGTCTTCCTTCTTGGTTTTACTGCCCTTTCAAACCTATGGGAGGACTAAACCAGTGAACTAATCACTTTCTACTTTCCTTCATCCTGAATTTCTGGAACCTCAACCTGAAATTTGAAAGAAAAATCCTGAATATGCAATTCGTTGTTTCCTTTCCCCTTCTCTGACTCATAAATACATAAAGAACATGTTATGAATGTCAAGAAGTTTCTGAAGGGAAATTAATATCTGATAATGTACTAGGCATAAAACTGTATGCGTAGCCTAAGGTATCTCTTATTATTATCTGTATTTTGTGAGGTAGTTTTTACTAACCACTCTGCCAGACAGATAAGAAAACCAAAACTTAGATTTTTAAGTAATTTATCAAGCACATAACTTATATTCTCAGAACTGATTTTGAAAACATCATGGTCTGACTCCATAACTAGTACTTCTGCTACTAATTATTGGCTAACTAATTCTGTAATAGTAATCTAATAAATGGAACTCACCATGAATAAAAATGCAAAAGGTTGTCATAGATTGAAACTTAGGTACTAGATAAAGCGCTTCTCCTCAACTATGTTTTAGAGTGATGCTATCAAGGGCAAGAGGAGGAAAATTATGTGACTTCAGTTCAGTTCAGTCGTTCAGTCGTGTCCGACTCTTTGCGACCCCATGAATCACAGCACGCCAGGCCTCCCTGTCCATCACCAACTCCCGGAGTTTACCCAAACCCATGTCCATCGAGTCGGTGATGCCATCCAACCATCTCATCCTCTGTCGTCCCCTTCTCCTCCTGCCCCCAATCCTTCCCAGCATCAGGGTCTTTTCCAATGAGTCAGCTCTTCGCATGAGGTGGCCAAAGTATTGGAGTTTCAGCTTCAACATCAGTCCTTCCAATGAACACCCAGGACTGATCTCCTTTAGGACGGACTGGTTGGATCTCCTTGCAGTCCAAGGGACTCTCAGGAGTCTTCTCAAACACCACAGTTCAAAAGCATCAATTCTTTGGTGCTCAGCTTTCTTGATAGTCCAACTCTCACACCCATACATGACCAAATAATAGTAATTCGATGTAGTGAAATGATACCAAAATATTGTTCATTCGTTTATGCTACAGACATCTCAAGTGTCCCTCCCCCCATTTTTTATTTGCTAGGCACCAGGAATAAAAAAACAAACCAAATACACTCCTCTCTCTTAAATTGCTAATAATCTAGCAAGGGACACACAGTGAATGCTAAGGCACAGTGGGAGTGGTGTGTTTGAAACTTTTAGCAAGAAAATAATGCCAAGTATTTTTACATTATGTTCTCACTTTAATAAAGGGTTCTGTAGTCCTGGTCACATTATAAATGAAATAAAATCTCACAGCAGGACATCTGCAGTTTGACCCTGCCCTGCCTGTATTTTTTTTCTCATTGTGGGAAGATAGGGTAGATTCCAAGACAGTTCTTTGTCAGCTTAAGCTTTCCCATCCACTCGTTTTTCCTTTGTTTAGTTTGTAGAGTTTTATTTGCCCTTTTTGTTCTGTGGGAAATTTAGGGAACATTAAAAAAAAAAAGTTCAGCATGTTCCATTTAACACCTGCACTGTGTTGCTGAGTTTGGTGGTTAGAACATAAGTGATTTACTTTTGTTCTCCTTTTTCTCTACATTTTTTCAAGTTTCCTAAAATGAGTATTTATTGCTTTTGAAATAGTAGAAAGTTTTAATAAATAGAGAATGGAATCAACAAAGTTATAGTTAAGTCCGAAAGCTTTATCATATTTTATCACCATGCTCTTTTCTTTTTCTATTCCATCTATAGTTTAGAGATCAACTGTGTGGTAATAGTTGTGATAAAGGAGATTACTGGAGTTCATCATAGAAACAAAGATATCACTGTCAGATACCTTCTTTTATAGTTATAAAAGTATTTGGGGATGTTATACTTCTTTCAAATAATCTAACATTGTAGATTATTTCTTTTCTGAAAGAAACTAAATTTTACTTATTTTTTAGGGAACTAAGAAACTAAATATTGAATATATCAAAGTATTTTGATAAGGTTTATGGATCATAAGTTCACTGAATGTATTCTAGAGTGCTTTGTCTTAGAGTCTATAAGAAAAAAAAACTACTAATAGTAGGATTTCCCCAATATTTAAGTGTCTAAAGACTCTAAATGAGCTTAAGGGTGATGTGTGCATGTATGTATGTTCAGTCATGTCCGACTCTTTGTGGCCCTGTGGACTGTAGCCCACCAGTCTCCTCTGTCCATGGGATTTTCCAGGCAAGAATACTGGAGTAGGTTGCCGTTTCCTCCTTTGAGGGATCTGATGACCACCACATTAAATTTTGGAGTGATTTGCATGGTTCCAGTGAAAGTGGAATTGACTCAGTATACATTTGTGAGCTATATTTAATGCAAGGTTCCACCCTCAAATAAATTAATTTTACAACATTAAGCAGTCCATTTTATATCTGTAGTATTTTTCTCCTGTTAACAAGAATATTCTGTATGCTTTATCTTTATTCAATGTGTTTTCTTTTTTCCCCTTTTTATGAATAACAGGTATATACCTGCCCCACCTCTCCCCATGTTAATCTGACAAATATATTATTGTTATCATTTAATCTCAGAACTGGTGACAAGAAAAATGTAGCCTGGAAGATACTTCCAAAGAAACCATGTAAAAATCTGATGAACACACTGAATAATTTGCATCAGCAACTGGCAAAATGTAAGTGTATAATTTCATTAAAGAAAGTAATTTAATCTGAAGAAAGGTCTCCAATTACTTTCCCCTACTTGTTAAAGGATAGTTTTTATCTAAAATAAAATTTTTTAGAATGAGCATTAAAGCAAGTTTTTAGAAACCGAATGGGAGATTTTATGAAGTTTATATCATAATAAAATTCAAAAAGAGGTTAAGGTGATTATTTTCAAATACTATGGAAAAATACTGGTTTCTACTTATGTGCTTTCTTTGTACATAAAATTAAAGTTAGTTTTGAAAGTCTGAGACAGATGGTTTAAATTACATTAGAAAATGCTGATGATTTCCATGGGGTGGGAGCATGGTCATATGCTTTTCACCTTTGGTAGATCTTAATGCTGTGGCCTACCTCAAATAATTTGAAAACAGAAGTTTGCCAAAGCATTCAGAAATTAGAGTGAAAATTGATTAGTGTATCTCAGTTCAAAGCTTACATAAGAGTATCTTGATAGTGATCCAGAATTACCGATAAAAGGAATTAATTAAGCCTTCAATTTATCTAAGCTTCTTATTATTTTATAACAACAGTCCATTCAGGGTTCATAATTTGATGCTGTTGTATGAAAAGTAATCAGTAATGATGTAGCGATATTTGAGGTTCTCATTTATGTATTAAGTGAAATATAAACATGGGAGGAGGCCTACATCCTCAAGAGCTCAAGGAAACCTATAATATTGTTGGAAGTAGACGTAGGAAAAGACAGTGTTTACAAAGCAAACCTTACAACAAGTAGATAATTCAAAAGTGGCTCAAAGTATTGGGATATGAAAAAAAATGACATAAAGTAGAAAAAAATTGCATCCCTATGGAACAAATAAATTAGGTATGGAATTTTATTTAAGCTATATACTTAACTGCTTTCTAAAAGTTCATGTGCTTCTTTTGAATAGCTGAGAAGTCCAGCAGCTTTTATGGCAATATTCAGGCATTATTAAAATAAGTGAAATAGTCCATCCAGCTCTACTGAAGGGCAGAATCTAAAGCTTAGAATTACAGGCTTAAAAAATACTGATATTATTCAGGATTATATATCACTTTACAGCTTCAGAGCACTTTCACATACATTCTTTTGTTTTTAAAAATATGGAGATAATAAATTTGAGGGGGTAGCTTGTCAGATATCATACAGTTAATAAGGATGAAGCTAAGATTAAAACCTAGGTCTTCCATTCCAGTGCCCATATTCTTTTTTGCTTTCTTAGACAATAAGAATGCCACAAAAACTTCCTAAGATGATACATTGTTCCTCATATTTTAAAAAGTCTTTACATTTTGAAGCAAGTACAAACATTGTTCCTTCGACTTTTTGAGAATAGATGTCCCCATTATCTCCAAATGGAATGTATATTTCCTACCAACTAGTACATTCTCCTATGTCACTACTGTGTGCAATAACCATGAAAATCAGGAAATTAACATTGAGCATTGCTACTGTCCTTAGACCAATTTCAAGTTTTGCTGTATGTTAAGGAGTTATGTAAACAGTGGTTGAAGTAGCTTGAGCTCTTTTGAAAACTGCACACATTTATTATTTTTCTTTCAAATTTATTGAGATATAATTGACATACAGGACTGTATAAGTTTAGCATAATGACTTGAATCACACATGCAACAGATTTATAATTGATACTGTTATGAACCTTAGTTTTGACAGTTTTGGAGAAAACATTAACACTGTATTTCTTCACAGTACAGCAGAGACCAAGAGATGATGGACTTATGGACTTAGCAATGAATGATTATGACTTTAATTCTGGAAAGAGGTTGCACATGATAGATTTGGAAATCCAAGAGGCATTTTTGTGTTTCATGGCCTCTATTTTAAAAGGTTATAGATCATACTTAAGACCAATAACACAAGCCCCATCAGAGACAGCCACAGATGCAACTTCTCTTTTTGCTCTACAAGGTAAGTGATTATATAGTACTACAGCTTTCATGTTATTGAGCTTAACTTTGTGATGATTGCTTTCTGGGTTAGTAGCTCATACTTATTAAAATATAGTTGTCTATTTCAGGAGTATGTGTCTGTCAACTCAGCTAGTAATCCATTTCCATAGAATTAGTTATTTCTCAGGCACATTAAATACAATCCCAGTAGGAAAATATACAGAAGAGACTGAAAAGTACCACTGTACTCTGTTGTGTCACAAGTGTGTTAAGATATTGATGCTTTCAGCTTTCAGGGCAGCCAAGCAGTGTTGGGCAAGCATAGGAGCCCCTGAGTTGGGGAATTTAAAAGATTCCTTTCAAAGGAATAGGTTCAGGTTCCTTTCCCATTGCTCTCTTTGTCAGGTCATGTCTCCTTCAGGAGTCTGTTTCTTTTTCTGCAAAATGGTAGCATGTGGAGGGTATAGATGACATGTTTGATCTAGTTGCTGCTAGCTCAAAAATTCTCAAACCTATCAATGTATTATATATACTAACATTGCAAATTTATGTTAAACAGCTTTCTTAAGAAGTCGGGACCGGTCACATCAGAAATTCTATAACATGATGACCAAAACACAAATGTTTATTCGCTTCATTGAGGAATGTTCTTTCGTCAGTGATAAAGATGCAAGCCTGGCGTTTTTTGATGATTGTGTAGATAAAGTAAGTCATATAGTATGTCTCCGGTGCCCTAACTTATTTTGTGTGACTATTATAAATGTCTTGAGTTACAGTTTCTATTTATAACTTAACCAGCTGTTAACAAAATTTTAATTAATTCCATTTAATCATTGACCCTATATTATGAATGTTTTGGTGGCCTCCTAGATGTTATGGAACTTATAACTTTGCAGGATTTTACTAAATTACGAGTTTTATTTTAGCAACCATGTCTGTAACCCTTCCTGTCCATTTATAGACTAAGGGGATTTTATCCAAGTCTATGGACCTCTAACTTGAGCATCCTTAATTTTCACCTCTCCTTTTGGTCTGAAGTGGATTGTCACACACTGAGAGTAGGAATAGAACATAACATTTCACCTGAATATTTCTACAATTTGGGAGTGCATCTGTAGCATAAATTAAGTGAATTAATTTTATTATATTCATCTGTGAAACCTTCCCTTCCCCTGTAGTCCACTGTCATTAGTGAGGTAGAGCAAAATGAGTATTCGTGCTGGATAAAGAGGAGCTTGAGGAACAGTGGCCCAGAGAGGGGTACCAGAATCTGAATGGGTGAAGGAGGAGCAGCTGAGCGTGGGTGTTGGAGCCCAAGACAGTGGGGAGAGCATTCATCCATGCAAGGGTAGCATGGGGGTCAGAGGACAAGCAGGATGAAGAGAGTGTCCATGCTGGAGGACAGAACCTAAACAGGATCAGAACCAAGGGGTTCTGATCCAAGGGGTCAGAACCTAAACAGGATGGGTCCATGTAGACACGAGGACAGCACAGAGTGTCATAGTCTAAGCAAGGCAGAGTCTAACTGTTCCTGTTGGGTGGTGCCAGCAAATGAGTTATCAGAGTTTGATCTGGAAATTAGAACATGTGAGGCATAATTGATGTGGAAAAATACTGTTTCTGGTGCTGATAGAGAGTTGACAAACTTAAGATGCCCAGAAATAACCACCCTAGTCCTTGAAATGCTTTGCTTTGCTTTCTTAGTTGCTCAGTCATGTGCGATTCTTGCGACGCTAGGGACTGTAGCCCTCCAGGCTCCTTTGTCCATGGGATTTTTCAGGCAAGAGTACTGGAGTGGGTTACCATTTCCTCCTCCAGGTGATCTTCCCAACCCAGGGATCAATCCCGCATCTCCTGCATTGCATGTGGATTCTTTACCTGCTGAACCATCAGCAAAACTCTGAAATGCTTTAGAATAGGGAAAAGGTGGATATATGCCAATATTTTCTTAGAACTCAAAATTCATTTTCTCATAGAAACACTGATATATGTGGTGACTATCTGTAGTTCAGATGGTGCATGGCTATAGTGTTGTGCCAGAAATATGTATTAAATTTCTTTTTGATGGATTGGAATTCTAACCACCTTTTAGGACAAATTTTTAGAGTCTAAATTTATTGTAATAAATATATAAACAATAAATGCACCTTTGAAGTGTACCATTTGGTAAGTTTTGGCAAATATAGATTTTCATGTAACCATGACCCCAAAACATAGAACATTTCTATCACCCCAAAAATGATATTGGTTTTTTTTGGGAAATTCATTTTTTGTAGTATGAATAACCTATACAAACAAGACAGACTTTTAGAACCCTGATTTTTTGTAAGTTGAGTTCTGCCTTGAAATCCTGTTTATTTTGGGAAGTAACGTTATAGCTCCTTGATAGTTTTGTCTTCATTGTAGCATTATACTAAGAATGTGCCTTTCAATATTTTAATTAAGTTTTTAAGTTTGCCTTTTTCTGGTGCTTTTAAAGTTAAATATTAATAGAAAGAATAAATAAATAGAAAAGGTGTACAGTGAATAAAAGTATGCTTTAAAGAATAATTTCTCTAAATCCTTTTCTATAGGAATAATTCTGTTGGTTTTGTAAATAAAAATGTTTCTGACTAGCATGCGCTTTGAATGTTTTTCCTGTATAGTGTTTGGCTTCCGCTATGGTGCTGAGCTTCCCTTGTGAACAATGGCATATATTAATAATTGGGTAACAATTGTTCCTTGTGCCAAGTCGACTGAATCATAAGGGACCAAATTAGTGACAGGGTTTGCTAATAGCCTGCTTTAGCCAATAAATTTATGAATCTACATAGGAACACTGAATTAGTTGGAAGAATCCAATTAACTGTGCAGAAGAGAAAAATCGTGTATTGTTCCCTTTTACTTCTTGCTCATTTTGTGTATCTTGCTTTCACAAGTTTGTGTTTCAGCTAAAAACTCATATAATGGTATCACATGGTTTAAAAAAATACTTACAATATTGTAAGACATACGGGATTTATAATTTTGCTAGATATTTAGGGTACCATGTTCTAAGAAGGATATTTTATTACCAAAAATTTTTGTATTGTCTAGGATTTTCTGAAAATAGGTTACTGTTTAGTTGATCGAAGTCAGTGTGAGGCATGATTGACTTAAAGAATATAAAT
Organism: Okapia johnstoni; assembly: GCA_024291935.2. NCBI lineage: Eukaryota > Metazoa > Chordata > Mammalia > Artiodactyla > Giraffidae > Okapia > Okapia johnstoni. The sequence continues at coordinate 81,116,517 of CM044307.1, forward strand.
TCTGAGAAGTCTCAAAAAAGAAGCAACCCAATTAAATGTATAATTATTGTGTCTAGGCAGATTGTTTTCCTAAAATGCTCTTTACCTATTCAAAGTCTAGATCCAAAAAAAATATCATTTATATATAGTGGATTCATATTATACTCAAGAATTTTGATGATTACTAAGAAAGTCAAAACTGGAAAATTTACTCACTAAAACATAGTTACTTGTATTTGCTTTATTATAATTCAAGGAACTCTCATTAGAGAAAATAATAAAATGTCAAAAATCCAAAGTGTATCTTTTTCTTAGTTAAAAATGATTTTATTTGTGATATCATAAAATATACCTTAATAGAGGTTAATTGTATTCCTAGTATTAAGCAGAACTCTCTGAAATAGTAAATAATTGTACAGTGCTGTTACTATTTTTCATATTTTAATACCACAGTTTCAGTGCATTAAGCGCAGAAAGTCAGTGATTGCTTTTAATGTGTAAATGGTTTTTGTATATCAGTAATACTTTTAAAATAGACATTCATATGGGATTATTCCTTAGCTGAGTGACTGTGAGCTTAATTTTTTAAGTGAACAGATCCCCTCTGGCAGTCTGGCTATGAAAACTAAATAATATTAGATGTTCATTAAGTGCTTCAGCCAATCCATGACTAAGATTGAACGAAAATTAGACATATTCCTCTTTTGATCTTAGCCTATCCAAACAAAAAACATTTGATCAACCTTAAAAAAGCTGGAGTGGGTAATGCTGACTAGGACTAAGAAAAACAATATATGAGAATTATTTGTTTCATTTATGACTAATTTGAAAGCCATGTGTTCTTTTTCTTCATGTGATTGTATTTTAAATCCTTACATTCTGTTCCTATAGGATGGAGCTTAGCTGAAAGCAGTTTTGTGTAACAAATAGTCTGGTAAGGTTTTTCTTGGTCTCCCAAGCATCCCTCTGCAGTGTTTTCTGAGCATATTAATATCTTGTGAAAAAACATGACGAGAATATGAAAATTATTTTAATTTTATCCTGCCGTGGGTGTTGGATTTCTTTTTTCTCTCAATAGAGACAGATGTCACTGTGTTTTCCAAAAGACAGAAATGCCCAACTGATAAATGAAGCATTTATTACATGGTAGTTTTTGTAATGTTGAAATGAGGTTTTATTAGTAGACAAGCTAAGGGAAGTTATCCCAAGGTACTGAATTTACAGAGCACAATTTTAATGTTTTAGTAGACTTTACAATACTTAAAGCAACTGTCCATGTCCATAGGTTTTTTTCGTAGGCAAACAAAGGGACAGGTCTGACAGGGAGAAGCTGATAAATAAATAAATAAAAATTTTAAAACACCTAATGCTCACAGACAAATAGTTCTCTTAATATTCCATTATGAAGACCAGAGTGATTGGTTTCCAGCTTCCTTTCCAATGTCCTTTAGTATTGGTTGTAACTTTTTTATCCTGATTCATCTCTTCTACTTCAGTGTCACTGCTGCTGTTAAAATTACATTAACCTCTTTTCATCTACATAAAAATGTTTGCATATCATATAGAGCTTCTTATTTCATTTTGGGGTTGCCCATGGGCGCTGTGGGGTTGCCCATGGACAGGACTGGAAGAGGTCAGTTTTCATTCCAATCCCAAAAAAAGGCAATGCCAAAGAATGCTCAAACTACCGCACAATTGCACTCATCTCACATGCTAGTAAAGTAATGCTCAAAATTCTCCAAGCCAGGCTTCAGCAGTACGTGAACCATGAACTTCCAGATGTTCAAGCTGGATTTAGAAAAGGCAGAGGAACCAGAGATCAAATTGCCAACATCCGCTGGATCATCGAAAAAGCAAGAGAGTTTCAGAAAAACATCTACTTCTGCTTTATTGACTACGCCAAAACCTTTGACTGTGTGGATCACAGCAGACTATGGAAAATTCTTCAAGAGACCTTACATGCCTCCTGAGAAACCTATATGCAGGTCAGGAAGCAACAGTTAGAACTGGACATGGAACAACAGACTGGTTCCAAATTGTGAAAGGAGTACATCAAGGCTATATATTGTCACCCTGTTTATTTAACTTATATGCAGAGTACATCATGTGAAATGCCAGACTGGATGAAGCACAAGCTGGAATCAAGATTGCTGACAGAAATATCAATAACCTCAGATACACAGATGACACCACCCTTATGGCAGAAAGTGAAGAAAAACTAAAGAGCCTCTTGATGAAAGTGAAAGAGGAAAGTGAAAAAGTTGGCTTAAAATTCAACATTCAGAAAACTAAGATCATGGCATCTGGTCCCATCACTTCATGGCAAATAGATGGAGAAACAATGGAAACAGTGAGAGTTTATTTTGGGGGGCTCCAGAATCACCGCAGATGGTGACTGCAGCCATGGAATTAAAAGACGCTCCTTGGAAGAAAAATTATGACCAACCTAGACAGCATATTAAAAAGCAGACATTACTTTGCTGCCAAATGTCCATCCAGTCAAAGCTATGGTTTTTCCAGTAGTCATGTATGGATGTGAGAGTTAAGACTATAAAGAAAGCTAAGTGCCAAACAATTGATGCTTTTGAACTGTGGTGTTGGAGAAGACTCTTGAGAGTCCCTTGGACCCCTAGAAGATCCAACCAGTCCATCCTAAAGTTTCCTTCAGGAAACTGAATATTCAGTCCTGAATATTCATTGAAAGTACTGATGCTGAAGCTGAAACTCCAATACTTTGGCCACCTGATGCGAAGAACTGACTCATTGGAAAAGACCCTAATGCTGGGAAAGATTGAAGGCAGGAGGATAAGGGGACAGCAGAGGACGAGATGGTTGAATGGCATCATCGACTCAATGGACATGAGTTTGAGCACACACCAGGAGTTGCTGATGGACAGGGAGGCCTGGCATGCTGCAGTCTATGGGGTCGCAAAGAGTCGGACACGACTGAGTGACTGAACTGAACTGATCTAAACTGATGAACATATATCCTTCTAGGGACACCAGTGATTTTGAGTTATTGACATGTTCCTAATGTTGTTTTATGAAGTAACAGGAAGTGTGGAAAATAAAAAGGTGGAAAAACTCCATAAGCTCAGTGCCCTAATATCCATTTTGCATTTACTTTCAATGTTTTTTTAACATAATTGTAATATACTTCCTAGGTTTTTACATAACCAGATCTGATAAACATTTTTATATTGCTGCCAAATGTCTAAAAAGTAATTTTTTATTGTTTACCACATTGAAACATAGCATAGTGTAAAAAGTCAAATGATTTTACAAGGCTTAGGTCCCATTTTTTTCACACCCCTAGTTTCTGTTCTCAGACACAACCAGTTTCTCTTTCAGCTATTTCATCAGTCATTTACTTTAAGATTTCCAAGTAATGTCTTGTTGTTGCTGCTTACTGTTTTATATATTATCCATTAAGGTTATATCTGCTACTATTACCAAAATTCTCCCATAGTTGGTCAAGTGGTTTTTCAATGTTGATATTTTAATTAATATTTTATCAATATGCCTGTCTGTAAATTTCAGTTTGTTTGCAATCACAGATAGGTCATATGTATATATTGTAATTAAATTTTCTTTTATGTATGGACTTTGTTTTCCCTAAAGTTAATAATTGCTATATTTCTAATTTTGTATGTACTACTAATTCATCTCTAAGCTCTTCTATGAAGGTAAAAAAATCTAAAATCTCAATTTTTCTAACATGTCAGGTAGTCTTATCAGGTTTTTTTTTTTTTAAATTCTTGATGGAGCTTTCCATCATTGTGTTTCAGTCTGAACTGCTTTCTAGACTGTCATCCTAGGATTTTCCTTCACCATCATCTTGGGAATTGTATTGACCTCTCTTCAGATTTGGATCCCCAGCTTTCTGGCTTCAGTAACTTCCTTCTTGGTTTATTTCCTTGTTATGGTGAATCACAGCTTTCAGTGGTTTAGTGAGAAAGACTACATGGGAGTTACATGTTTTGATGCCCTGCCTGTCTGCAAATTTCATTATTCTCTCTTAATACTTGATTGCTAATCTGGTTGGATGTAAAATCTGAAGTCATTACTACATTGTCTTCTGGCCTCAGATGTTATTGTTGAGAATAACATCTAGTGTATACTGTCTTTATTTCTGATCTTTTGTGCCTGATCTCTCTTTCTTTCTGGAAGTATTTAAGATCCCTGATGTTCTGAAATCACAAGGATATGCCTGGTGTCAACCTTGATTTTCGTCTCTGAGTTGGACATATATAGGCCCTTTTAATCTATAACTCATGGCCTTCAAATTCTGGGGTATTTTCTTTCATATTTTTCTTTTTTATCATTTTTTAAGATTTATTTATTTATTTACTTGGTTGCATCAGGTCTTGGTTGCTGCATGCAGGATCTTCGTTGCCTCGTGCCACATCTTTTGTTGTGGCACATGGACCCTCTAGTTGTGGTGTACAGGCTTAGGTGCTCTGAGGCATGTGGGATCTTAGTTCCCTACCAGGGATCGAACCCATGTCCTCTGCATTGCACAGCAGATTCTTAACCACTGAACCACCAGGGAAGTCCTGTGTTTGTTTTCCTTTTTTAGATTTACTTTCCTCCAATTTCTTTGTTCTCTTTTTCCAAAACATGTATTGTTTGTGTATTGGTCCTCCTGGCCTGATCTTCTTAATTTTCTTTTTTCTTTCTTTCTTTTTTGGTTGTTGTATTCATCTTATTTTCTGTCTCTGTCATATCTCCACTTTCCAGATTTCTTCAATTTTATCTTTCAGCCTTTATAGTATACTTTTAGCCTCTATTATCATATTTATAATTGCCATAAGCTCATTCTCATTCTCTGAATACTCCTTTCTTATGTGTGTATGTGTTATTGCATCTTCTTGTTTCATGGATGTAGGCTTATTCATTTTAGTTATTTTGAAGGGTTTTTCCCCCTTTCATTGTCTCTCCTTCTGAGAACCTTTTAATATTTATTTTGTTCTTTTTCAAGTTTTTGTTTTTTTGTGTGTGATCTTAAGTTGGTATTTGTTACCAAGTATGAGGCACAGAGAACTCAGTGGAGCTCTTTCTAGAAGATGAGGCTTGGAGCTCCTTAGGTATGAGATTGATGATCATAAAGGAACTCAGCTATTTCATTAGAGTCCCTATTTGATCAGTGTCTGTAATTCTTTTAGGCTACGTAGTTTCCCCAAGAGATATCTCCAGTCTTTAGCCTGGAATGCATAAGCCTGACCACAAGTATTCTCAGAGCTGAGTGGGGAAGGGAGCTAAGCTTTTCCACTTGTTGTAACATATAAGCTTTTACTCATTTCACCTGTTTTATGGTATTAATCTCCTTCATCTTCCCCAGCTCTGCCTGGCATCCTCAAATATAAGGTTTCTCTGATTCACTCAGAAAGACCCAACCCAGTTTTCTGCTGTTGGGGAAAGGTCATGGCCTAACTGTACTGGATTGGGCAAGGGTCTAGGAGTTCTCAAATGCAGGCATTTAACTAATTCTCCAGATTCAACCCCACTTGCCCTCCTATCTTCAGGAGCATCTTGCTCTTCATTCCTGACCTTTCTGGTGCTCTGTAGAGCAAAATGGCTGCCTTTTTGGTTTTTCTTCTCTATCCCCTCCCCAGTGCCAGACACATGGTTTTCAGCTTTCACAGGTCTCATCAAGCTACTGTGCAGCTTCTAAAATGTTTTGAACTCAGCTCTGCTGTTGACTTCTCTCCAGTTCATTTTGCCTTCATTGTTTTTTAATCTCCTTACTCTTGTTTTAGTGAGATTTCAGGAAGGATTGAAGGTAAATAGTTGTGTTTAATTTGTCTTTGTCCAACCAGAAGCCTGCGTAACCTTTACTCTTTTCATTTTTTTTTCTTTTAATGATTTTTTTTTAATTTAAGGCTGTGCAGGGTCTTCGTTGCTACATGGGCTTTTCTCTAGTTGCAGCGAGCAGAGTCTACTCTCTAGTTGTGATGCATGGGCTTCTCATTGTGGTGGCTTCCCTTGTTGCGGAGCACAGATTCTAAGGTGTACGGGCTTCATTAGTTGCAGCATGCGGGTTCAGGAGTTGCAGCTCCTGGGCTCTAGAGCACAGGCACAGTAGTTGTGGCACATGGGCTTAGCTGCTCCTAGGCTTGTGGGATGTTCCTGAACCAGAGACGGAACTTACATATCCTGCGTTGGCAGGTGGATTCTTACCACTGAGCCACCAAGGAAGCCCTCAGGCATATTTTAGATTTGAGTGTTCCACACGCGTATCTTGTGAGAGAGGCCAGGATCAAGAGGCCTGGGAACTGGGAGTCCTCAGCCACAGTTCTGGCTCTGCCATCAAAAGCCCTGGGGCCTCTGGCAAGCACTTCAGCTTTCCTGGAACTGTTTCCTTCCCTCAGTTGTGTCTGACTCTTTGTGACCCCACGGACTGTAGCCCGCCAGGCTCCTCTGTCCATGGGATTTCCCAGGCAAAACTATTGGAGTGGGTTGCCATTTCCTTCTCCATACTCTTTCATTTTTAATGACTGTATATATCATCTGTGTGTCATACTTTATTCATTTACTTATTTTTTGTCATGTAGGTGACTTCCAGTTTATTGTTATTGTATGTGTATGTATGTGTGCTTAGTCGTGTCTGACTCGTTGCGACCCCATGGGCTATATATAGCCCTCCAGGCTCCTTTGTCCATGGGATTCTCCAGGCAAGAATACTGCAGTGAAAAAAAAAAAAAAAAGAATACTGCAGTGGGTTGTCATTTCCTCCTCCCGGGGATCTTCCCAACCCAGGGATCAAACCCATTTCTCTTACGTCTTCTGCATTGGCAGGCAGGTATTTTACTACTAGCATCACCTGGGAAGCCCAAGAACTGAAAGTGTTAGTTGCTCAGTCGTGTCCCACTCTTTGCAACTTCATGGTCCGTCCATGGAATTCTCCAGGCAAGAATACTGGAATGGGTTGCCATTCCCTTTCCAGGGGATCTTCCTGACCCGGGGATCAAACCCAGGTCTCCTGCATTGCAGGTGGATTATTTACCATCTGAGCTACCAGGGAAGCTTATTGCAGTCCTGAAAAAAAAAATCTTTCATACTGATAACTTTTTCTAATATTAGGGTTTTTTTCTTAGAATAAGGAGGAAGGGAATTCCCTGGCAATCCAGTGGTTCGGAGTCCATACTCCTACTGCCGAGGGTACAGGTTTGATCCATGGCACAATGCAGCATAGCCCAAGGGGAAAAAAAATGATAAGGTGGATGTGTTTAAACATATCTTGCTTTCTACAAAAGATTGTATCAATTTTGAGTACTAGCTGGGTTTGTGCTTATCCGATTTACTATATTTATTATATCATTGCTTGTTTCACTGTATGAAAGTCTTGAAAGGCTAGAAAGGTATCTTCTTTTATAATATACTGATTAATTTTTAAATCCTTTGACAGAATTGAAATAAGTGCTTATCCTAAAAGTAGTATAGTCTCCCTTGTTTACATTTTTATTCTGAACATTTGTTGCTTTTGTAATTTTTATAAAAGAAGTAAAAATAATACATATCATTATTTTAATTGGAGAACAACAATATAAAGAAGAAAATTATTGCCAGTAATAACACGACCCAGAGGTAGCATTTTGATAACTGTGGGTGTGCATCTGTGTGTGTGTGGGAGAGTGTGCACACACACAAGTAGATCTATATAACAGATATAGGCACACTCTTAAAAAAGTTAGAATCATATTCCGTGTGTGTGGTATGTGTATATAGATACACATATATATTATTTAGTAGTTTTTTATTATTGTCTTGTGAACATTTTCTGTCATTAATTATAATTCTGAAACATGCCTTAATTATTGTCTAGTTCACTATATGAATATAACATTAAAAAAAAGCTGTAGTACATATACACAATGGAATATTACTCAGCCATTAAAAAGAATACATTCGAATCAGTTCTAATGAGGTGGATGAAACTGGAGCCTATTATACAGAGTGAAGTAAGCCAGAAAGAAAAACACCAATACAGTATACTAATGCATATATATGGAATTTAGTAAATCTTGCAAACCCTGTATGCAAGACAGCAAAAGAGACACGGATGTATAGAACAGTATTTTGGACTCTATGGGAGAGGGAGAGGGCGGGATGATATGGGAGAATGGTATTGAAGCATGTAAAGTATCATATGTTAAATGAATCACCAGTCCAGGTTTGATGCATGATACAGGGTGCTTGGGGCTGGTGCACTGGGATGACCTAGAGGGATGGGATGGGGAGGGAGGTGGGAGCAGGGTTCTGGAAGGGGAACACATGTACACCCATGGCGGATTCATGTCAATGTATTGCAAAACCAATACAATATTGTAAAGTAAAAAAATAGATAAAAAAATAAAAATAAAAATATTCTTTAATACTAGAGATTACAGCAGGTAATGCTGTGAAATTATAATCAACAATTTAGATAAGAAGACTCTGAATGTATCACCTCTTTTTAAAGGTTAGGAAAATGGCAAAGCTGTTTCTGTCCTCTTTTGGTCTACTCTTTTGTAAATCCTTACCTTAAGATTTAACTTGTTAATAAGGCTTACTCTCCATTTATTCCTGTTATGTGACACTAATTCTGTCTAACCTGATAAAGGTCTGTGCATTCTATTTTGTCATATGTATGACATCTGGTTTCAATTAATGTGAATGTTGTGCTATTTAGTTTATGAGTTCCTTTTGGGAAGTTTAGAATCTATGAAGTTTTTATTTTTATAAATATTACCATACCATAGAGTATCTAGAGGTAACAGACAACTAAAATGCTTTAAATATTGATGTGACTAGAACTCAACACAAATGTGCTTCTACATATACTGGAAGAACTTAGGGAATTTATTTTACTTAGTCGAAATCAAAGACAGACCCAGTATTCTCAACAGACACACACATGCATGCATGCATGCACATTTAAATATTATTATTTGTTAATACAATAACATTTTAAGGTTGTATTTCTTGAGTAAATTTTCACTGTTCAAAATGAAAAACAACATTAAAAGGTAATATATTGGGAAATCTGGGTCCTCTTCCATTCTGGTACATTCCCTTCATCTTCTCTTAGCCATATAGATAATTACTTTCTTAAAAAAGTATTTTTGAGTATTTCTTTATGTGAGTACAAGCAAAAACTAAATATGTTGTTATTTTCACTTAATTATCTCAGAGAACTTTCTATAGTAATACATTGAGAACTTGCTCATTCTTTTTTTAAATAGCCTCTTAGTATCTAGTTGTGTAAATGGTTTATTTAACCATTCCCTTATAGATGAACACTTGTCTAGTCAATGTATCTTTTTAATATGTATATTTTTAACTCCTTCAGGTGGATATGGACAAGAGTGGTGAAGTGCGACTTATAGAATTGGATGAATCTTTCAAAAGTGAACATACTGTTTTTGTAACACCTCCCGAGATCCCCCATCTACCCAATGGTGAAGAACCCCCTTTACAGTACAGGTATTCAAGAGGCAGAATGTTTGAGATTGAAAGAGAGAAACAATCCATCATCTGTGACGTAGCTTTCTAAGGACTGTGGTATTTTCAAAAATCCAAACTTTACAGATCCCTAATTTTTAGGTGGTAAGCAAGCTTATCCCACATCCATTACTAAGTTTTGAGGTATAAAAAGAAAAAATATATAATTTTGCATGATATAGACTTAGGAAGCTCTCTATATCTGCATAAGTATATGTTCTCATAAATTTTAAGTTAGGACCCACCAAAATGCAGCACATTTATTATAGAATTTTGATTTTTGTTTCTCAGCAAGACTCGTTTACTCACTTTCATCCCCTCCCCCAACACACACTGATTAATATAACCTTGGTTTACAAAAGGATTATCAGCTATACTTCAATTTTTTTAAAATATATTGATCTAATTTAGAGTTGATATTTGTGACTTTGATTTGTATGATTTAGTTTTTTAAATTTTTCCATGAGTTTTAAAGTCAAGGAAATTCAAAACTGTTGGAATTAGTCGTTAATTTAGGAAGTTTGTTCAGACACTGCTAAGTGCTTGGTATATAGACTTGAATGATACATTGTTCTTGCCTTCAGGTCTAGCGGGAAAGAGAAAAGCTGTGAGCACAATGATAGCGTTATGATAGAGGTGGATTTATCATAGTCTAGCTAGCTAGCTAGATATGTATTTTATATATATATACACACACAGAGATATATATATAACATTGGTTATAACTAGAGATAGTTTCTAATATATCATAAAAATGTCAGTTCCATTCAGATTTTAGATGATTTTTAAAATTTTCCATAATAATTTCTTATTTTAAAGATTCTAAAACCATTTTAAACCTATAATTAAATCATAGTTTGCTATTTTCATTGAAAAGAAATTTTTCAGGACATCCTCATTTATCACTTGGATTAAATTCTTGCTTTTACAAGTGGTGTAACTGACGTTTTGAATATTGATTAATTCATAAGCTACCTGATTCCTAACCTTCATTTTTACCTATTGCTGATGTTGCTCATATAATTTTTTAAAAGTCTGCCTTTTCTCAAAGACATAAAATATTTCTGATAGTTTCTCTTTTCCTTTTCTTTCTAAACGAGATCTCATTTCTTTTTTCTGTTTTGCACATTATACTTCTAAGAGACATCTTTTGGTATATTTCATTAATATAGTTTTGTTTTCCTTTTTGTGGTTGTTTTTAATTATTTAATTTAAAATTTACCTTTAGATTTAGTCCTTTAAAAAGAATACTACTTATCTTTAAAAGTTCTCATTTTTTAAAACAGTCTGTCGTTTTTTTTCCTTGAGACTACTAATATGATTTTTGTGTAATCATACCCATCATTGGAAATAAACTTAAATGTCTTTAATGGGCACAGTGGATCCTGTTAGTAAGAGGTAGTAATTCATATATATACTTACATAGTCTATATAAAATGATAAGACAGTAAGTTTCCAAAAGACGCACTGTGTGTCTTATTATCACACCATATACATACAATGAACTTTTTTAAGGGACATGATTTTCCTGAACTTCTTTGCTATTTTATTCCTACTTAATATTCAGTCATCACTAATAGCTTCTTGTCCTGTTGGGTTTGCCTATAATAACATATAATAGATACAGTTTATCTTTTATTATAGTTAGTTTTCTTCTTAGGTAATTAAAACTATTTATATGCCTTTAAGAATAAAGTAGGATAGGTTTGCTCCTCAGAGGCTTCTTCTGTTGTTTTTAGCATTTCTTTTACCCAGCTGCTGCTACTTTTTTTCCATTTTTTAATATTTATTTCTTTGTGCTGGGCCCCAGCTGTAGAACGTAGTATCTTTAGTTGCAGCATGTGGGATCGTGTTCCCCAATCAAGGATCAAACCTGGGCCCACTGCATTGAGAACATGGAGTCCCAGTCACTGGACCACCAGGGAAGTCCCTGCTGCTACCTTTTAAATGCCCAAACACCCTACGCTAGCACCCAAATTAGGCCTACCTCCTCATAGTCACCCAGTCTAATCTTTTCTTCCTATTCTCCAACTTCTTCAATTTTCTTTCTCATAAATGAGGCCCTGAATCTACTTAGCTAACCTGATAAATCCTTTCATAATAATGTGAGAGCTTGTCCTGGTTGACTCATATTATTTGCATTTTTTAAGAGGAAAGTTCTATAGTAATATGTTAATCCAAGCAATGATAATAATAACTCTCCTGTCTGAAAGAGTATTGATTTGGTGGGGCTTTTACCCATTCTCATATTATCTCGTATGTTTGCTATTTATCTGCATGAATACTCACTTGTAAAATTTGTTTGAGTTACTTTGGAGTTTGATGTCAAGTGTAGCAAAATTTAAATGTGTTTCACTTTTTTCTCTCCAAAATATATCCTTGAATATGTATTTGACTATTATATTTTTAACTATTATAGTAAGAAAAGCATCATTAGTATGAATATTTGTTGATTATATATCAAACCCTGATGAGGAAGACTGTTAAAATACATTAAGTTAAAATGAGTTAAGAAGTTAAAATAAGTTAAGAAGTTATTGGTCATAATTTGTTTAGCTTGTAACCAGTATGATCATCTATATGTGCTTGAGTTTTTCTTTTCTTTTCAAAAACAGCTATAATGGATTTCCAGTTCTTAGGAACAATTTATTTGAGAGACCTGAAGGATTTCTACAAACACAAAAGAGCAAATTGCCTTCAAAATCAAGCAGTCCTAGTAGCCCTTCTCCTATGTTCAGAAGAACAAAACAGGTGCTTTGATGATTTTGTATTCTTCATGTAATCACGCATTAGAACAAAAATAAATGTGACACTCTTCCTCCCGTATTTTATTTACTACCCCACATTATGCTCCCTGAAGCATTGTGAAGAAAATGTAGAATAATCTGACTTGAAAAAATTAACCAGTTCTCTTATCCTTGAACTTTATTTTACATATTGTATAATACAGATTAAAGCAGAGGCTTGAATATTTATTAATTATAGACAGATGTTAGGGAAACATTATAAAAGCATGTGAGTTACACTTGTTCAGCTTTCAGTTAAATAAGGATATTTTAAGTATGTAAATTTATTAACAAGATCCTCGCATTTTTTCCAGGAAATCAAATCAGCTCATAAAATTGCCAGGAGATACTCTTCCATCCCTCAGATGTGGTCTAGGTGTCTGCTGCGCCACTGTTACGGACTCTGGTTTATTTGTCTCCCAGCTTATGTGAAAGTATGTCATTCAAAAGTCAGGGCTCTGAAAACAGCATATGATGTACTTAAAAAAATGCAGTCAAAGAAGATGGATCCACCTGATGAGGTAACAGTTATCCTTATTATTTTATTCAAGATTTATGTACGTAGATACTTTGCTTCCGTGCACTCTCAAAATTTCTGTGTTCCAGGTGTGCTACCGCATTCTTATGCAGCTCTGTGGACAATATGATCAGCCAGTGCTTGCAGTTCGAGTGCTTTTTGAAATGCAGAAAGCTGGCGTTGACCCAAATGCCATTACTTATGGCTATTATAATAAGGTAATTACTTTGACTTAAATATAACTTTTGTCATTTTACAACCTTAGTTTAATGGCAGAAATAAATGAGGCAGGGGTTTTGTGGTATTTATTTTAGAGTATTAAAATATATTTTGTAAATTGAAAATAAGATTTTTTGTTCTATTTTGGGTTGTACAGTGTGTTTATTCTTTGGATTGACTCTAGAGCTAATGAATGTTTATTTATAAAAATTATTTCACTAATTATTTTATTTTGTTGAATGAATAGGCTGTTTTGGAAAGTACTTGGCCTTCAAGGAGTCGTAGTGGCTATTTTCTTTGGACAAAAGTGAGAAATGTTATTTTAGGAGTAGCACAGTTCAAAAGAGCTTTAAAGAAGCCTGCAAATTTATCACAAACAGCTCTCTCAGGTAAGTACAGGCTTTTAAGGGGTGTGTATGCTGTACTTTTTCTTTAAAATTAATTGACTAGTTAAAATCTACACTATTTGGAAATTTTAATATTTCAAAATATTGAATGTTTTCTAGTTTTTATTGTCATTAAGCAAATTCAAATATTACTCTTTTTAAAAAGAAGCACCAAATTTTACTCTTTTTTCTTGTAACTGTTATCAACCTTTGGTGGTCTTGTTTTAGTGTTCATTAATAATTCATGATGGCCTTCTTTGTTATAGTTGTATTTTGCTAATTATGTGACAGTCTTCATGATCAGTATTAGTAGATTATTAGCTTGAACAACAAACTAATATGTGTTTTTGGTTATCTCCCTGAGTAGTAAAATGCTGTCTAATTGTGTTCTTAAGCAGATGGCAGTGACCTGGATGCTGTTAGCCACGGCAGCATGGATAGTGGTCATGGGACACACACTGTGGAGCAGGCACCTTTTAATACGGGTTTAATCAAAGTGTATGCTTCCGATGATAGATCTAGTACAGGTTTGTGTGTACTTATGTATACATTTATTGCAATACATTTTAAGAACTAAGTTTGCTAACCTGTTTTTTTTAGATTTCAATTTTCAATGGTATATTTGTCTTTTTAAATTTTATGTGGTAGGCATTTGATAGTATATTTAATAACTATGAAATTTTATGCATTCTCTACTTGAGTCAAAATGAAAGGTTAAGAGAGTTTAATTTGAGATTTTAGCCCATGATAATCCAATTAACTCTGAATATCACAGAGGTCTCTTTATCACATCATTTTCTTAGGATAAGTTCTTTGTATTAGGAGCATGTTATGAGAGGTTTGTTTTATATTATTAGGGTTTGAAAGAAAGAAACTTAGATCCCTAATCGGAGTTAATAGTACCATATCAGCATCAGTTTCCAAGATTTAACAGTGTTCCATGTTTCATGCAAGATATTATTATTGAGGGAAGCTGGATAAAGGGTACAGAGGAGCTCTTCCTACTGTATTATTTTTGCAACTTCTTGTGAGTTTTCATTTATATTAAAATTAAAAATCACAATAAAAAATGTGAACATTTTTAAAACTTACAGCATTCTAGCACTGAATATGGCATTGCTTTCATTAAAAGATTTGTACGTAAGCTTACTGTAAGTATTATGAAAACTGACACACATAAAAAATAAATTATTTGAATAATTTTGCCCTTTTCATTTGTACGTTATAAAAATTAGAGATGATTTTTGCATATAGTATAAGAGCTACATATTAATGAGCCAAAACTTTAAACTGAAAAATCCAAGCATTAATAATAAAATATGAAGACTTACGGCTCTGCTAATTTTAACATTATTTTGGTCTATCTCTTTTTACGTGTACTTTTGAGAGTAATAAATATAAGCTGTGTACATTGAAATGTCATTTTCATAGTTCTTCCTTGGCTGGGTTTGTTTCTTGTTCATGCAATTGTGAATTCAATCAGAGCTATAGTAGTCATCCTCAGGCATTGTCTCTTAAAAATGAAGAAATCCGTCTTTTAATTAATGGCCTTTAAAAAGGATATCTGCAGTGAAGAACCTAATAAAACCTTGAATTTTATCAAGGTTATCTTTACATTTTTTAATTTGTTGTTTCTTTGGAAATAGAGCTGAAGCTTTGATTAGAAAAAATACAAACTCAAAATTGTAAAAAAGACATTAAGGTAAATACCTAATGATAATACAGTTTCTTTAAGTAGTTCTTTGCAAGTTTATAAAATCATTTTATGTGTAGTGTCTCATATAACAGCCTTTTATATTATACATCTGGGAACTTGAGATTCAAACAGAAAAGGTTAAGTGGTTTACTTAAAATCATGTCTCCCCTAAGATCGAGAACTGGGATTCAAAACCTTATGTTTTGATGCCAGTCTATTGAAAACAATTTGCTGAAAATTATAGAGTGCCTCTTTAATAGAACAGTGTATTAGAAGTTTTCTTATATTGATGCAACATTTGCTTGATAAATTTAACACTAGATTTTTTTCTCATTCCCATGTATTTGCACTCATGTGCAGTTCAATAATTATTCAATTGAATTTTCAGAGAAACTAATTACCTATCAACAAATTTAGACAGGCCCATTTTTTGGTAAGATCTTTTAGACATTTGGCTTCAATGATCTATGTGTGGGTGTTCTGTTAAGAGTTCCCTACAGATTTTTCTTCTCCACTGCTTAGCTGGATCTCAGACCTTCACCTAGAAAGGTCATGTACTTGAATAAAGAATGTTTGGTTTGTCTGTGTCTTTTGGAGCCCAGATAGTAGTGTAAACACACATAGTTACTTTTGACTACAATGTGGAGACAAAAGTAAATGTGATCATTTTGTGATCATTCCTTTCTTACGTTAATAGAAATGGGGAAGAGCTAACAAAATAATGCTTTCAATTGGAAGTTATCCAGAAAAATTTCTATGAGTAAACCTTAATTCCAACATGTATCTTCTAATCCAGTTTCTCTTATTAAAGAATTTTATGATAAACAACATAGGGTTTTTTTCCTTTTCCAGGTGGCCAGTCTGACCTTGGATATAATTCGTTATCTAAGGATGAAGTTAGAAGAGGGGATACATCCACTGAGGACATTCAAGAAGAAAAAGATAAGAAAGGGAGTGATTCTAGCTCCTGTAGGTTCTAAGTTGACATGGTATAAAATTGTGAAATTACATAAGTAGAAAATTCAAGTCACTTTAAGTGTAAAAGTACTAATTTTGTTTTTTACTTTCCCATGGAAACTCCTCTTTCCTCACATTATAAGCCCTCTCCACCACCTAATATTCCAGCATGCAAATACCTTATGTGTGAAGTGTGTGGTCTCGGTGGCAAAACACTCTCCAATCAAATACTATTCTTGTAGTAGAAATACATATTTCTTTAAACAGTGGCTTTTTCTTGGGGCTTAATAATATTTTAACTTAATGCTTTTATTAATAGTCTGTGATTTATATTTTTCCTGCTTACCTGTCCCCATCAAAAGCAGTGTTTCATAACTGAAGAATAAATATAAAAGGCATGCTTTGTATGCATGGACCTCATGCATGACCAGTATTTAGCTGTTTGGTACACACCTTGACGACTGAAATGACATCACTTATTTGTGATTGACAAATAGATACAGAGGTGTTCAATATTTTCTTATCACTTTTTTTTAGGTGGAACTATTTAGAACTAAAAGCTACTTCTCCTTATGACTCCATCGATGTGTATAGGTTACATCTAAACAAACTGCATTTTAATCTTTACAGTGTCAGAGTGCGAGAGTGCAAAGGGAAGTGCCGATTGTCTTCCTAAGCTCAGTTATCAAAGTTCTTCCAGTATAGTTCGCCTCAGTGGTACAAATAGCAGAGCTGATAAAATATCAGGAGAAAGCACAGGTAAGTTGAATAGTATACTCCTGTTATGTGCAGAATAACTTGTATCTGTATTTCTAGTGAATATTTTTTTAAAGTCTTAATTCTCCAGGGGTTTTTTGTTTTGTTTTGTTTTTTATATTTGCGCCGCCTCTCAATGGTATAGTTTAGTAGTTTAAATTCTGTGTTTTATAATACAGTTTGTTCAAGCTTTATTATAACAAAGTAAGGGGACATGCTTACAAGCCATGAACCATCTTTTGAGTTTGGAATGTGGGAAGTTTTGGGGAGAGGAAATGGGAAGCAAGTAAGATGATCAGTTCTGAGGGTACTATACACCTCACCAGTTTTTAAATGAGTTCCTTAGTCTTCGTATTATTCCTGTGTTTTCGGAGGCAAAAGGATAGTTCTTCAGATAGTTTAGATAACAGTATGTAATATTTTTTCTTTCCAAAGCACTTCATATATAGTATTTTATATTTATTATTATAGCAGTGCTTATATTAGTGAGAGAGGAAATATTAGCACTCTTTCAAAGATGAGAAAACTCAGGCATAGTCAGACTGTTGGCATGTCGCATAAGTTATCAGTTAGTTAATGGAAAAATCATTTTAGGATCCTGGATAATATTTGGTCTCACAAACTTTTCATCAGACTACTTTGTGAGGGAACTAAACAGACCTAAGATTCAGTGTTTCTAGTGTTTCATTCTGATTTCATAATTATTTTATTTTTGTATTAGCTCAATTCTGCATCATTTTAACTTAAACAATTATTGAGGGACCTGTGCAGTGAAGGCTGAAATCTCTCTGTAAACAGCCCTGCTGCTGTGACGTTTGTTTTTCTGCAGCATAAGTAGATATGCCTCTCGTTCAGGGGTAAGCAAACTCTGGCCCACGGGCCAAACTGGGCCTGCAGCCTGGTTTTTGTACAGGTCCACAAGCAAAGAATGGTTTTTCACACTTTTAAATGGTAAAAAAATCAAGAAGAATACTATTGATTTTGTGACACATGAAAATTAAACAAATCACAGTTCAGTGTTCATAAACAAAGGCTGATTGGCGCACAGCCAGCTCATTTGCTTCTGTCTTGTCTATGGCTGCTTTGGTACTGTGTCAGCGGAGCTGAGGAGTTGCCACAGAGACTGTATGGCCTGCAGAGGGTGAAATATTTACTATCTGGCCCTTGACAGAAAAAGTGTGCAGACCCCTGCTGCAGCTATCAAAAAAAAAAAGTGTTAAATGATCTATAACTCTTTCTTCACATTTCTTTGTTAGATAATTGTTATAACTTAAACATTAAAAATTGTTTCATTGGTATCATATTTGCTTCACAACCATTTAGTTCTTCCTAATCACTGTCTAATTATGAATCTTCATAACTGGCCTTTGGTAATCTTTGCTTTCTTGTTCTTTTATTCCTTTCTGTTCAGGCTTGCAGTTTTCTTAGAGCTATTTTTATGAACTTTCTATTTTCATATGATTGTCAACGATCCTGTGTTTCTGACATTTTGTCAGAGTCGTCAGCATCTGACTAAGCATATGGCTTTTGATTTTGCCCTCTGTGCTGAATAAGTCACTTTTTCAAAGCCTGTGATAGGTTTCCTAGGTGTGAACTGGAGTTGTTAGTTTATCCTTAAGATTTTTGACTCGAAAACTTTTCTATCTGTTAAGTACTTTGGGTTTATCACTCCTACCAAAGACTATATGTGGGATTTATAGGAATAATTAACTTTTCTGTATCTTTTTTCTTGTATACCAGTACTCCTAGGATTCAAAACACCTTTTGAGTTTCTTTATGTTTTGCAGTCCAATATGTGTATATTTTATTTATATCATTACATAAATAAATGACAGCTTCCAAAAGATGTGGGAATGGAGTAACCAAAGACATGTTTTAATGTTTGATAGTTAAAAGCATCACCCTATAGTTAGTTACTTCATGATTATCTTCGGAACTTTAGCATTTTAAAGAATAATTTTCTTTATTTTTGGCTATGCTAGGTCTTTGTTGCTGGGTGAGTTTTTCTCTAGTTGCGGTGTGTAGGCTTCCCATTGCAGTAGCTTCTCTTGTTGCAGAGCATAGGCTCTAGTACACGTGAACTTTAGTAGTTAAGGCTCCTGGGGTCTAGAACATAGGCTTAGTAGTTGAGGCACCTAGGCTTAGTTGCTCCGCAGTGTGTGGAATCTTTCAGGATAGGGATCAAACCCAAGTCTCCCCCATTGATAGGCAGCTTCTTTACCACTGAGCCACCAGGGAAGCCCAGGAATTTTAACATTTTGATAAATGCATATTGAATTACTGAGAGTTCAAGCACACAAAAAAATTTACTCTGAAGTGAAACATACTCTAAACTTGAAAACATACTTTGAAATATGTTTTTAGGCCTAATTCTGCGTTGTGTGTTTTAGCTTTTTATCTTTAGCTACTACATTTAGCTATAACATGTCATATTGTAATATATTATGCTATGTTATATTCTGGGTTGGTCTGTTGGCTGCAGTTGTTTCCCAGAAGACAGTATTCATTCAGCGATATTTTTTTTTTTTTTGCACACCTATTATCTGCTACCATATGCCTAGGATATAGTAAAGAATAAAAAATAAACATGATCCCTGACTTCTTAGAGAAACACATGGGAGGGATGAGAAAACATTAATCAAATAATGAAGTAAGTGGGAAAACACCCTGATATTAAATACTGTCAAGAAGGGTGAGAGCATGTAATAGAGAGGCTATCCTGGATTAGCGGACTGGTCAAGAAAGCTTCCTTGATAATATGGTTTTTGCGCTTACATATGAAGAATGAATAGAAAATAAATGAGGATGTGGGCTTCCCAGGTGACTTACTGGTAAAGAATCTGCCTACTGATGCAGGAGACATAGGAGACACAAGTTCACTTCCTGGGTTGGGAAGATGCCCTGGAGGAGGAAATGGTAACCCATTCTAGTATTCTTGCCTGGGCGATCCCATAAACGGAGGAGTCTGGTGGGCTAGAGTCCATGGGGTCACAAAGAGTTGGACACGACTGAGCAACTGAGCACACAGGAGTTCTGAAGGAGAAATTGAAAGGGAGCATTCCAAGAAATGGGAAGCAATGTGTCAAGACTGTATAGTAGGAAGGGATTACAGCTTGTTCACAGATCTAAAGAAGGGCAACTCCTGGGCTAGAGCAGCATCCAGCCTAGTCTGGTAGAATTTAACATGTATATCAGCTTAGAATCAGAGAAACTATTCTGTAAATGGCCAAACAGTAAATATTTTTGCTTTACAGGCCACATACAGTCTCTATTGCCTGTTCTATTTTTTTAATTTATTGTTATTTTTGGCTATGCTGAGTCTTTGTTGAAGTGCACTGACTCTTTGTTGCTGCGCACAAGCTTCCTCTAGTCGTGGCAAGTGGGGGTTACTCTCTCATTGCAGTGCGTAGGCTTCTCGTGGTGGTGGCTTCTCTTGTTGTAGAGCACAGGCTCCAGGGCACATGAGCTTCAGTAGTTACAAGCACACAGGCTCAGTAGTTCCAGCTCCCAGGCTCTAGAGCACAGGCTCAGTGGTTGTAGCACACACGCTTACTTGCTCTGTGGCATATGGGATCTTTGCAGACCAGGAATCAAACCTGTGTCCCATGCATTGGCAGGTTGATTCTTAGTGAATTCTTAACCACTGCACCACTGGGAAATCCAATTGCTTGTTCTTTATGTGTGTGATTTGTACAACTCTTAAAATGTTAATACCACTTGAGACTGTATAAAAATAGTCCACAGACTGGAGTTGGCTCAGTGGTGCGGTTTGCCGACCACTGGTATAATTGGATAACCAGCTTTATTTGTCTTTAGGCTATTTGTATAGTTCTTACTTTGTGAAGGAACCCTTGCTCATCTATTTAAATGCAGTCCTCGAGTTTTATCTTTGGCTTATAAGATTCTTCCAGGTCTTTGATAATATATAACCTGTCCAGTAGAAAGTTTCCCAGAATATTAGAAGAAAATGTATTCTTGGTTTCTTATATCCTTAATCATAAGCTGATATAGGAAAAAAAAGAATATACTTTACCTCTCTACTATACTGTTTTCCTTGTTAATGCTATTAATATATGCTTATTAAACAATATTAGTTTGTAGGCTTTTAAGGTCTCTAGTAGTCCCTTTTATCTCCTATCTTGTTACCTGAATGCATCATATGACAGGAAAAAAGGCACATTTTTAGTAATTGCCTGGTTATAGAGAGCTAATCATGTTGGATAAAACATGTAAAAAGAGTAGTTGACCATACTATACCTAGACTAATGCTTTAGGAGACTCCCACATAGTAAGGACAATTAAAGTTATCAAAAGTCTTGATTTTTGCTTCTGGTTAAAAGCAGTGAACAGTGTTTCTGAATAGAAAGTGGCTGTTCACATTCAAGTATTATAAACTTGTATCAATATGTAAAGAAAAAGTAAAATTATTTAGCCACATCTATGGTCATGAGAATTTAGAGTTTTAAAAATAAGTTTTATTTATAAAGCTCACATAGCTGTCTTTTGTTTGGCTTAGTGTTTTTGGTTTTATTTTTCTTTTTATAGGCAGAAGACTCAGAATCTTAAGGTTATCTAGCACAATCACAATTGTATAACCATTGTTATTTAATCAGTTCGATGAAATGGACATAAATTCATTATTATTGTTGTTATTATAAATATACCAAGGGTAAATATTAGTCTTATAAATTTTAAAATGTAGTGCATCGTTATATCTCAGAGCGTTCCCTTCATATTTGATTTGAATCCCAGTTCTGTCACTTAAGGGCTAGGTAACTTTGGGCTAGGTAATTAATCTCTCTGAGTATAAGCTTTTTCTCCACCCATAAGGATATTGGAATGATTATGCTAGATAATGTAAATAAAGTGCCTAGTATAGCATCTGTGAAATAGCAGGTACTTGATAAATTCTTGCTGTTACCATTTTTATTACTGGTATCTTAAATATTTAAGACAACTTATATTTGCATATTACATTTTTCATGGCTAAAGGCACTTTTCTTGTTTTTTAGAAAGCACATCTGAGCCGCTCTTAATATCGTCTTTTGAGGATACAAATGAAACAGGAAACATTCAAAGTAGATGCTTCAGGAAAAGACATAAAAGTGACAATGAGCCTAATTTGCAGCAGCAAATGTCCTGGGCAAATAGAAACCGCAATCTTAGTGGAGGAGTACTAATGGGACTTATGCTCAATAGAATTAACCAGGAAGCAAACCCTGGAGATATGGTTGAAAAATTAGGAGCTGATGCAAAAATTCTTTCAAATGTAATCTCAAAAAGCACAAGACCAAATAGTCTTAATATTGGAAAGCCATCTTTAAGATCAAAGAGAGACAGTATAGAAAAGGAATCGAGTGATGATGATATACCTTTTGATGGTTCTAATTGTTTGGCAGATAAAGTGGATTCTCCTGTTATTTTTGACTTAGAAGACTTAGACAATGAAACAGATAGTTCAAAAGCGAGGTACATTGTTCCACAAAATCCCAAGAGGAGTCAACGCTTGAACAGCAGCTTTTCAATAAAACCTTTTGAAAAAACTGATGTTGCCACAGGATTTGATCCTCTCTCACTTTTGGTTGCTGAGACTGAACAGCAGCAAAAAGAGGAGGAGGAAGAGGAGGAGGATGATAGCAAAAGTGTTTCAACACCATCTGCTAGGCGGGATTTAGCTGAAGAAATTGAGATGTATATGAATAACATGAGCAGTCCTTTGACAAGTCGAACACCAAGCATTGATTTACAACGGGCCTGTGATGATAAAGTCACCACTAAGAAAAGTCCAACATTGGTCAAGGCATGCAGAAGATCTAGCCTGCCTCCTAATTCTCCCAGACCAGTGAGACTTACCAAATCTAAAAGTTACTCAAAAAATGAAGACAGGCCAAGGGATAGACTCTGGTCTTCTCCAGCCTTCTCACCTACTTGTCCATTTAGGGAAGAATCTCAAGATGCATTAACCCATTCATCACCTTCATTTAATTTAGATACACTGCTAGTACCTAAACTAGATGTTCTAAGAAACAGTATGTTCACTGCTGGAAAAGGAGTCGCAGAGAAAGCAAGCAAATGGTATTCAAGATTCACCATGTATACCACATCATCGAAGGTAGGTTTACTAGTATTTTCTATGTTTCCTTTTACCCTCCTCTACCACCAGAAGTCCCTTACTTGCAAAGATGTGTTTTTACCATTCCTCTAAAATACAGCTTTACAAAAAGGACTCGTGGGATGCATAAGGTTTGTAAGTATCAGAATTTGAACTCGAATAACTTCAAAAGGAAAGAATTCACCAACTAAGGTTATATTTGTAGTTCAGTTTTGAAAGAAAGTGATTTGTAGCTGGAGTAAAAATGCTTACTGAGCTTCATTATTTATTGCCTTCAGAAATTACCAGCTAGGCATAGGATTTTTCTTCCTGGTTAGAATGGAGTATCTTATGATACACCCACATACCTCCCAAAGCAAAAAGCTAGATGAAATATAGAAGTGAAGTGAAAGTCACATCCGACTCTTTGCAACCCCATGGACTATGCAGTCTATGGAATTCTCCAGGCCAGAATACTGGAGTAGCTACCCTTAAGTAATTGCTTAAAGTCATCAGAGAACTGCTAAAACAACTAGAAAATAGACGGGCAAGATTCTAGAGAGGAGAATTGCAGAGATGAGCTGAAGTTCTATAGCTACTTTTTCTATGAGGGTATTTGCTTATTCTGAGCACAGAGTAAAAGGTTGCAAATTCAGGCTTTGCCTTATCAGAGGACTGTGGAGAGGTGAGGGGGCCAGCAGGACTTTGGGGATCTTGTGGAACTGGAGAGACAAAAATATTTGTCCCTTTGACAAACTTGAGAGTCCTCAGATGCACAAGTTTTTTTTTCTTTCAAGATGTTTTCCAAATAATGCATGAAACAGAAGTATGAAAAGGTAAGCAATAAGTCTCTGATAAACAAAAGTTCTCAGCAATTTTATGCTGATGGGAATATAACAATTTAACTACTGAGAGCTGAGGGGAGTGGGAGCAGGGAATCTTTGGTACACACACCAGGCCGTTAGTTCAAATTCTTGCAGAGCTATGCCTTAGGAAAATGAGCAAACCAAAGGTAGACTACACTTGACCAAAACTGCAACCTGTGCTGGACTCAGCTCAGTCTATGATTAGATCAAACCAATCAGCCTTTGCTTTAACAAGAAAAAGCGTGTCCTTTCCAGAGGAACAGAACATTAACTGGAGTTACAGTTTTTTCTATGTAGTTTTTTATATTCTGTTATTAAATTAAAAATAGCTATACTGACAGACTTCCCACCAGGGAAGTCCAGTGGTTCTGCCTTCCAGTGTAGGGGACGTGGGTTCAATTCCTGGTTGAGAAACTAAGATCCCCTATGCCACAGAGCAACTAAGCCCGTGTGCTGCAAGTGGAGAGCCTACATACTCTAGATCCTGCGCTGCACAGCAAGAGAAGCCCATGCACCATAATGACCCAGTGCAGCCAAAAGAAAAACCACAGCTATACTGAGAGACAAGGACTGTAACTAAAAACAAAGGAAAAACAGATGGTGGAGGAAATAGACCTTCAGGTGATCTAAATATTTGAATTAGCAAGGTACTTGGAAATAATTGCAATATGTCCAAGAAAATAGAGAAAAGGGTTAAAAAAAAAGAAAAAAAGCTAGAAAGATGGAAATTTTACCCAGATAATTATCTATTGAAAAGAACCAGTGTAAATTCCAGAAGTGAAAAAGATGTGAAATTAAGAATACAGTTGTTGGATTTAACAGCAGACAAAACACAGGAGAAGAAAGAGTGAACTTGATGGGAGTTAGTAGAAAATATCCACACGGAAGTATAGACAGAAAAAATAAAGGGAGGGAAATACTGGAAAGAATGGGGGGTTTAGTGGAACTACCTAACATTGATGTAATTGAGCTCCAGAAGAAGAAAGAATGGGGTAGAAGGAAAATTTTAAAAGCTAATTGCCACGTATTTTCCAAAAGTGATTAAAGATGTCAACTCACATATTTAGAAGATACATGAATGTCAGGCAGAATAAGTGCAAAAAAAAAAAAAAACCCTAAAACTACAGGCATCTAATGTTAGAATAGATGAAAATGAAATACAAAGAAAATCTTAAAAGGAGCCAAAGAAAAGAAATATATTACCTTCAAAAGAGCAACAATACGTTTCCAGGGCGACTTGTACTGAAGGAGGATTCCAAATGGGTCACAGCCGCAGCCGCTCCCCACAGAGGGAGCTTAGGCAGTCCCGGTCCACATCCCGGGAAAGAGAACGCGGGCGCCGAGAAAGGTCCCCTTTTTAGGAGCAAGATCGGAGAAGCCGCTCTTGCTCCCCACACAGAAGGTGTTCCAGGTCCCCAAGACGACATAGATCCACATCTTCTTCCCCTTCTCAACTGAAAGAAGAGATGAGGAGAGGAAAAAAACAAAGAGCAAAGAACTTCAGATAACTGAGGAAGACAGAGGGCAAAAGAGAAAGAAGTAGAAATGATGTTAATGGGATTTGCCTCCTTTGACTCCACAAAAGGGAAAAAGGTGGATGGCTCTGTAAATGCCTATGCCATAAATGTGTCTCAGAAGAGAAATTATAGGCAGTACATGAATCGAAAAGGTGGATTCAACAGACCTTTGGATTTCATTGCCTGAGAACTGAAGTGTTGAAGAATGATCTTTTTTCCCTCATCTTGATCAGAACAGTGGATTTTGTACTTAATATGCATCAAAAACAGGATCATAGTCCTTCCTCCTTGTAAAGTAAGAAAATTTTATTTATGATGTGTGTAGTTCACTTACCCTGCCTCAAAAAAAAAAAAAGTTAAATATTACATTTTTTTCCTTTAGGAAGTATCATTTGGGGCAGTCATCAGCCCCACTTTTTTGTCCTTATTCCTGTGGAAACTGTATATGTTTTTTTCTTGGATGCTCTTTATGACTTAAAAACATGTAAAAGTAATTTGGAAGTAAGTTTCTCAAATAAAGCATTAATTTCTTAAAAAAAGAGCAACAATAAGAAAACTGACAGCTGTCTTCTGAATAGAAAGTGATGTCAAAAGACACTGGAAAGACATCTTGATCAGAGTACTGAAAGAAAATGCTGCCAATGTGTTTTTCTGTACCCAGCAAAAATATTCTTTAAAAATTTGGGTGAAAATTTTAGTTCCACTGTGGTAACACAAGGCCACTAAAACCCATCCCTCCACTTATAACTAAAAACTCTGGACAAAATATAAAACAGCAACTATCTAAGGATTCTGAAAAGTAAAAGCAGCAGATCGTGGAGAAAATTTCCCATTTTCTTTTTCATGCATCTTTGTCCCAAGAGCGGGTCCCAGTCACAGTGTGGCCTAGCATCCTGGCAGCTAAGGTTTCAGGAGAATCCCCATATTTCCTGGAGAGAGGAACCAGGGCAGGAGTCTCTGTGGGCAGAAGAGCATGAAGGGAAGCTGTGAAAGAAGGATTCCTGATTCTGTGTATGGCCCACACAAGTATCCGCCTCATCCTTGAGCTTACACGTACACGTACATAGATGCAGACCAGCATGGAGGACAAGGCTTAGAGAATTAAACTGAGTATTAAATCACCACCTACAAAAGTCAAAACACAAATTATAAACTGAACATAACTCAGTTGACTGCCTGCTAAAACAATAGCACAACATTCTCCAAGAGATTATAACAGTACCCAGACTACACAGTAACTTTCATGGGATCCGGGAGTAATAACCTGGATTGCTACGGAAAAGAATAAAATGTGAACAAATAAAAGAGAATAAAATGTAATTTTCTGGTGGTATCATCCTGGACTGGGATTTGCAGGGAAGAAAACTAACAATAAACAAAGGCTTAAAGTTAGCGGTTATCTAACAGGTGTCTGCTTTGATCTAACTAAAAAATGCTGCCATAAAAATTGATCTCCAGCTCATGTTTGTCCACATTAGGATGCCCTTGTAAAATTGGTTGGGTTTTTTTTCCCCTGGAAGTTATAATGTTGATTAATTGATCATCTGAATAATTAGGTATTTCCTCTGCCTTAGAAGTGACCTTTTAAATAACTTTAAATATGAAGGAAATTAAGCTTATAATTATGTCCTTAGGATCAAAGTTCTGACCGTACCAGTCTTTCTTCAGTGGGAGCCCAGGATTCTGAATCTACCTCTTTAACAGATGAAGATGTCTGCCATGAGTTGGAAGGAGCCACTTCTCAGGAGAGCAGCGCCACTTCAGGGACTAAGGGAGTTGATTTCAGCAGAACAAGCCTGGAAAGTTCTGCCTCCTTAGAAGGTTTGTCCAAACCCTTCTGTCATGCTGCATTTGATATGTGATACCTTTACTTTTTCTCCTTTATATTTTAATTTTGTAAAAGATTTGCTTGGCTCAAAGCAATGGAGAACCAAGGCACTTTCAGAGAACTCGAGCTTCCATCCTCATCCCTTCAGCTTGTTTTCTCCTTGTCCCTAGAGGTAGCCATTTTTGTTCATTTCTTATTTATCCTGTCATTGTTGCTTTTTTTTAAAAAAAATATACTTTTTTAAAGCATATGTGTTGAGTTTGTGTGTTCTTACTACCTCCTTGTCTTCTTACTCAAAAGGTAACATAACTGTTAAACAGTTAACTGTTACTTGCTTTTTTCACTTAACACCATATTCTGAAGAACATTTCATATCATCACATAGCATTGTCCCTCTTTCATTTTTAAGGTTGCACTGTTCATCATGTGTGACTGCATCAGTTTATTTTAACCACTTCCCTGTTGATGGACTTTAAATTCTCAGTCTTTAACTGTTATGAATAATGCTATGTTGCATGTATGCCATATTATATTTTTGCCAGGGTAGCTTTAGAAGATCTTCCAAGTTCTTCCTTGAAGTGATATTGCCAAGTTCCTTCCTCAGGGGTATACAGTTTTGTATTCCCACAGGTAGTGTAGATGAATACCTATTTCCCAGCAGCCTTGTGAAGAAAATATGTTAGCACACTTTTGGATTTTTGCCATCTGATAGGTGAAGAGTGTATTGCAATTAATTTTATTTATATTTATTTTATGAATTAAATTGCATATCCGTACATTCGGGGACTATTTGTATTTCTTTTTCTGTGAACTGTCTTTTGCCTACATTTCACTTTTACTTGTTGGTCCCCCCGCCACCTTTGTTGTTTAAGTTTTAATAGCTCTTTTTTAATTAGGGAATTCATCCTTTGTCTTTCATATCAGTGGCAGATGCTTTTTCCAAGTGTGTCAAATTTCAGGGTTTTCTTCCCCCACATAAAAGATTTTAATTTTGTATCATAAAATTATCAGTTTTTGCCCTATTACTTCTGGATTTTGAGTCATTGGGAACCTTCCCCTAGGTTTATCACTACTTTCCTCAATACTTATCTCATTTCCCTTTTAACGTTTTCTGGGATTAGCAGACTTTTTCTATAAAGGGCCATATTGTAAATAGTTTTAAGCTTTGTGAGATATATATATATATACACACACACACACACACACACATATATATATATATATATTTAATAGTGCTTTTAAAATGTAAAAATCGTTCTTGTGGTCATACAAAAAAAGATTTGACTCCTGATTTATATATTTAATCCATTTGAAATTTATCCTGGTATATGATGTGAGGAATGAATGCATTATAATATTTTTTAAATTTGCATCTTTACTATTGTAAAAAGCTTTTATTGTGGAAGTATTCAAACAATCACAAAAGTAGAAGGAATAGCACAACAAACTCCCAAGTATCCTTCATGCAACTTCAACAGTTATCAACAAATGGCCAATCTTGTTTTATCTTATCCCCTCTGACTTCTGCTGCCAACATTTTTTCCTGCCCTACTAAATTATTTTAAAGTAAATCCCATACAATACATAATTATATTCATAAATACTTCAGCATGTAGTTCTAAAACATAAGGACTTTAATGTTATATCTTTTTTAACTTTTTATTGAAGTTAGTTTATTTAAGAAATTTATTATTTACTCTGTTACACATGTACTGTGTGCATTTTTATGTATGTAAACTCCTTATTGCCAAATTCAGACTGAAATGGAAGAAAGTGGAGAAAACCACTAGACCATTCAGGTATGACCTAAATCAAATCCCTTATGACTATACAGTAGAAGTGAGAAATAGATTTAAAGGACTAGATCTGATAGAGTGCCTGATGAACTATGGATGGAGGTTCGTGACATTGTACAGGAGACAGGAATCAAGACCATCCCCAAGAAAAAGAAATGCAAAAAAGCAAAATGGCTGTCTGAGGAGGCCTTACAAAGAGGTGTGAAAAGACGGGAAGTGAAAAGCAAAGGAGAAAAGGAAAGATATACCCATTTGAATGCAGAGTTCCAAAGAATAGCAAGGAGAGATAAGAAAGCCTTCCTCAGTGATCAATGCAAAGAAATACAGGAAAACAATAGAATGGGAAAGACTAGAGATCTCTTCAAAAAAAGGGAGGGATGTGGGAGGGAGGTTCTGGAAGGGGAACACATGTACACCCATGGCGGATTCATGTCAATGTATAGCAAAACCAATACAATATTGTAAAGTTAAAAAAAAATAAAAAGTTAAAATTAGAGATACCAAGGGAACATTTCATGCAACATGGGCCTGATACAGGACAGAAATGGTAGGGACCTAACAGAAGCAGAAGATATTAAGAAGAGGTGGCAAGAATACACAGAAGAACTGTACAAAAAAGATCTTCACAAACCAGATAATCACGATGGTGTGATCACTCACCTAGAGCCAGACATCCGAAGTCAAGTGGGCCTTAGGAAGCATTACTACGAACAAAGCTAGTGGAGGTGATGGAATTCCAGTTGAGCTATTTCAAATCCTGAAAGATGACTCTATGAAAGTGTTGCACTCAATATGCCAGCAAATATGGAAAACTCAGCAGTGGCCACAGGACTGGAAAAGGTCAGTTTTCGTTCCAATCCCAAAGAAAGGCAATGCCAAAGAATGCTCAAACTACCGCACAATTGCACTGATCTCACACGCTAGTAAAGCAATGCTTAAAATTCTCCAAGCCAGGCTTCAGCAATACATGAACCGTGAACTTCCAGATGTTCAAGCTGGATTTAGAAAAGGCAGAGGAACCAGAGATCAAATTGCCGACATCCGCTGGATCATCGAAAAAGCAAGAGAGTTCCAGAAAAACATCTATTTCTGCTTTATTGACTATGCCAAAGCCTTTGACTGTGTGGATCACAATAAACTGTGGAAAATTCTGAAAGAGATGGGAATACCAGACGAGCGGACCTGTCTCTTGAGAAACCTGTATGCAAGTTAGGAAGCAACAGTTAGAACTGGACATGGAACAACAGACTGGTTCCAAATAGGAAAAGGAGTACGTCAAGACTGTATATTGTCATCCTGCTTATTTAACTTATAATCAGAGTACATCATGAGAAACGCTGGGCTGGAGGAAGCACAAGCTGGAATCAAGATTGCCAGGAGAAATATCAATAACCTCAGATATGCAGATGACACCATCCTTATGGCAGAAAGTGAAGAAGAACTCTTTAGAGCCTCTTGATGAAAGTGAAAGAGGAGAGTGAAAAAGTTGGCTTAAAGCTCAACATTCAGAAAACTAATATCATGGCATCCGGTCCCATCACTTCATGGCAGATATATGGGGAAAGAGGAGTAACAATGGCTGACTTTATTTTTATGGGCTCCAAGATCACTGCAGATGGTGATTGCAGCCATGAAATTAAAAGACACTTACTCCTTGGAAGGAAAGTTATTACCACCCTGGACAGCATATTAAAAAGCAGAGACATTACTTTGCCAACAAAGGTCCATCTAGTTAAGGCTATGGTTTTTCCAGTAGTCATGTATGGATGTGAGAGTTGGATGGTAAAGAAAGCTGAGCGCTGAAGAATTGATGCTTTTGAACTGTGGTGTTGGAGAAGACTCTTGAGAGTCCCTTGGACTGCAAGGAGATCCAACCAGTCCATCCTAAAGGAGATCAGGCCTGGGTGTTCATTGGAAGGACTGATGTTGAAGCTGAAGCTCCAATACTTTGGCCACCTGATGCGAAGAGCTGACTCATTGGAAAAGACCCTGATGCTGGGAAGGATTGGGGGCAGGAAGAGAAGGGGACGACGGAGGATGAGATGGCTGGATGGCATCACCAACTCAATGGACATGGGTTTGGGTGGACTCAGGGAGTTGGTGATGGACAGGGATGCCTGGCGTGCTGTGGTTCATGGGGTTGCAAAGAGTCGGACACGACTGAGCAACTGAACTGAACTGAACTGAAATGTTGTCCACGTCATAAATTGAGAACAACTGAATAACCAGTATCAGGTTAAGATAACAGTTCAATAACCTCATCCAGATCCTCCTCTCATGCCCACATCTACTCACCACTCCCTACACAGGTGAACATTATCTTAACACTCTCGTCAGCCATTTTTTTAACATTTTTATGGACTCATACAGTATGTAAGTTAAAGTTGCTCAGTCCTGTTTGACTCGTTGCAACCCCATGGACTATATAGTCCATGGAATTCTTCAGGCCAGAATACTGGAGCATGTAGCCTTTCCCTTCTCCGGGGGATCTTTCCAGCCCAGGGATTGAACCCAGGTCTCCCACATTGCAGGTGGATTCTTTACCAGCTGAGCCATAAGAGAAGTCCTTTAGACTTGAGAGGATAGCTCAGTTAGTAAAGAATCTGCCCGCAACGTGGGAGACCTGTGTTCGATCCTGGGTTGGAAAGATCCCCTGGAGAAGGGAAAGGCTACCCACTCCAGTATTCTGGCCTAGAGAATTCCATGGACTGTATAGTCTATGAGGTCGCAGAGTCAGACACAACTGAGCAACTTTCACTTTTCACAGTATGTATCTTTTGTGAAGCATTCATTTTTTTAAAAAAAATTGTAACATATTTCTTAATGTGTCAATGTTTATTACATAATATACATAGTTTAAATTTTCACAACTATCTCATAAACTCTTCTTATAGATGGTTTGTTCAAGTTGAGATCCAGACAGGGTCTATTTGCTGCATTTGTTTGATGTCTATTAACTCCCTCTCATCTTCATTCCCTGTATTTTCCCCCCTTATCATATAATCAGGTGATTAGCTCCCCCCTCTTATCTTTTTCTAACATACAAGAAGAGTTTATTGAACTAACTAAATAAGATAACCTCACATCCTGATTCACTTTGCTAAAAAGAATATTCTGTGCTATAGATTGATTAGATACAAAAGGTAGACTGCCAGCATAAATGATTGAATTAGTCAAGGCCAATAGAGAGCAATTTTGAACTAGCTTTAGCAGAGGGAGGCGGAATTACAGAAGGTTATTGGGAGACCATCAGGAAAGAACTGCAGACACCACCATTTCTTAGCATCTAGGATGATATGAGGCTTCAGCTCTCTCTCTGCATCTCTGTGAGGCAGGGGCTTGGGCTAACGGAAGGTCTAGGGCTTTTTTTCCTCTTGTGATTTATTTGCTGAAGCAGTTGGATCATTAGTCTGGATTATGCTGATTGCATCCCCATGGTGGTATTTCATGTTCTCCTGTCCTCTCTCTTTCGTGGAACTGCTAGTTTATACCATTACTTTGTTTTAATGCCTTTATATTTATAAAAATACCAGTGTTCATTCATAAAATGTAGTAACTACAGAGAAAAAAGTATAGAAGAAGTATAGCTTACCTCCACTTTTCCTAACTGGATGTAGCCACTGTCAGCAATCGACTTGACCACAGAACTATTCTCACTTTTTGTTGCTGTCATTTTAATACCTACTCATATCTCTTTGCTCTTAAGAATATACTTGGAAACTCTTCCCTAGTGCTTAAGAGCAAGATTATTCTTACAGATTTTAAAGTCTTACAAGGCAGAAAATTGCCAGTAATTCTTTTCATGATACGAAACAAGATCAGCTGTTTTATACTTTTTAAACCTTGGAACTAAACACTTTCTTATATCTTAAACATGTAAGAATAGAAACAACAAAATAGTAATTACAAACAACTGGTATGCTTTCTAGCCTGTACATGCAACGTGCTTAATAAGTGAGTAATGAAAATAAGTGAGTAATGAATTAAAACACATTTCCTTAGGTGTATACGCAAAAGACAAATGCACACTTGAAAACATTTTTCATTATTTATGTGTTTTTTCTTAAATTTTAAGTGGGACAGTTTGACATTTTACCAGCGAGTTTATGAGAGTGAGAGATTCTCACATCCTTTCTTATTAATTTTAATGGTTTTGCTGTTTGTTTTTTAATAATGAACAGGATCCTTATCCAAGTTTGCCTTACCTGGGAAATCAGAGGTGGCATCTTCCTGCAACACGAGTAATACAAATATCTTCCAGAACTATGCAATGGAGGTACAATTTTAATCAAAAGGATATCTTCATGTGCTACTTAATAAAATTTCTTAAATATTGATAGTCTCTGGTAGTGATAAAATTAAATATGTGGCATCTGAAAATTTCAGAATGTATATTACACCTGAATAAACTTAAAATGTCTATGACTTTTTCTGTTTGGAAAAGTTCCATAATTCCTTTGATAGCACTTTTATTTTCAGCATTTATATTTGACCCTTGTTTTATGTATGTCCTCTTTCAATAGTTACTTCGCTTCTTAAACACTTTTAACTAGTTTCACTGTGTAGGCACACTTTTTGGATGAGGATACTGGGAGTGGTTTTGGCATTTGTGTCCACTTTTTCCATCATGTTTTTCATTCTTTGTATCAGTCTAATATAGATAACTGCTGGATATGCTGCTATATCCCATTTTCTTACAGTGAAAAGGTTTTACTTTTATACTTTAAAAATTTCCCCTAATTTTTGTACAAAAATTGCTTCCAAATACATTTGTGAGTGTTGCTGTTTTACACTAATTTGCATAAATTTGGAAAATAAATTTGCATGCAGTTGGAAATAAATGATGAACACCAATTTTGCAATTTACAGAGTTTCTGATGGCTTCAGGAATTCTATATTTTATTAATGTAATGACAGTATTTACATTTCTCTCTAGCAATGCTTCTTAAACTGTCTATAATGAAACACCAAGGGTTTTTTGGTTGTTGCTGTTTTTAATTTCCAATCTGTCATGGCTGATACTCTTGTAAAATCTGTTGATCACCAACTTAGCTGTTGCAGGAATGACCAGTTACTTTAAAGGTCCCCAGATCCTCTTCTCAGTTTCTTTACTTAGCTCATCACAAACCAATAAGAGTTTGTAGACCACCTCTTTTCTGGTGACCACACTTTGAATAGCACAGATCTATAACATGGAATTACCAGTACCTATTTTGTGTATTAACAAATGAATGCTTGGGTTTAGTTTTCCACTAATAAAATTGTGTGTGTATGTTTGTGTGTGTGCTATGCTAAGTCTCCAGTCATGTCCAACTGTTTGCAACCCTATAAACTGTAGCCCTTCAGACTCCTCTGTCCATGGGGTTCTCCAGGCAAGAATACTGAAGTGGGTTGCCATGCTCTCCTCCAGGGGATCTTCCCAACCCAGGGATCAAACCCCCATCTCTTATGTCTTCTGCATTGGTAGGCGGATTCTTTACCACTAGTACCACCTGGGAAGCCCAATAAAATCATGGCACATTTTATAGTACATAATTATAATGGTAAAAATGCTCACTTAAATGCAAGTTTCCCTTCCAGGCAAAAATTTTTTAATAGACTTAGCTGAAATAGTTAAAGATGAGTGTATTATATAATGTACTGATAATAATCCATTTTTTTGTTTGTAACTTCTAAATCATTCTGAATTTTAGTATTCTGATAGATTTATTAATTGAAATAATTTTATGCACTCACTAGCTTACTTTATAAAGTGCTGTTTTCTCCCATAGGTCCTTATATCAAGCTGCTCTCGGTGTAAAACCTGTGATTGTCTGGTCCACGATGAGGAAATCATGGCTGGCTGGACAGCAGATGACTCAAATCTCAATACTACCTGCCCGTTTTGTGGCAATCTTTTCTTGCCCTTTCTGAATATAGAGATAAGAGATTTAAGACGACCTGGAAGGTAATGATTTACGGTTTTTTTTTCCTTCGTGTTTAAGGATCATGTTTCTTAGACTGTCTCTTTTCTCAAAAAGCTCCTTTCTTTCACATTACAGATACTTTTTGAAGTCAAGCCCATCTACAGAAAATATACATTTTCCATCCTCCTTTTCAAGTCAGACAAGGCAGTCTTGCATCTCATCAACATCAACCTCTGGTCTTGACACATCTTTTCTGTCTGTTCAAGGGAGTTTTGATCTGAATAGGTAATTATGATTATGTGGAACTATATGTTAACAACATATACATTTCCATTTATGACAGAAAAATTAGCTGACCATTTTAAGATTTAAATCCCTATGTATAACAGATTTGTTATCTTAAATTCTTATTCCTAATTAAAATAATATTGAAATTCTCTAATAATCTAAATGTTTCAACAGTTGATAGTTTATGCTTTATGGACTTCCCTGGTGGTCCAGTGGTTGAGAATCTGCCTACCAATGCAAGGGACACGGGTTTGATCCCTGATCCGGAAAGATCCCACATGCCACAGGGCAACTAAGCCTGTGCACTACAGCTTTGGAGCCCATAGTCTGGAGCCTGTGCTCCACGAGAGAAGCCACCGCAGTGAGAAGCCTGCGTACTGCAACCAGAGAGTAGTCCAAACTCACCATAGCGAGAGAAAGCCCGCGCACAGCAACAAAGACCCAGTGTAGCCATAAATAAATAAATAATTTAACAATAGTTTATACTGCAAGAATCCCCAAAGTTTAAGCTGTATAATTCACGTATGATAATGTTTGCTGCTGCTGCTGTTAAGTCGCTTCAGTTGTGTCCGACTCTGTGTGCGACTCCATAGATGGCAGCCCACCAGGCTCCCCCGTCCCTGGATCCTCCAGGCAAGAATACTGGAGTGGGTTGCCATTCCCTTCTCCAATGATAATGTTTACTATTATTTTAAAGGTAAAAATTCTACAGAACACTTGAAGTTTATAATGAACATCCTTCTCTTATCTCTCTCTTGAGGAATTAAGTCAGTACTAACATATTTCTACTTTGTCATATTTAATTTTCTACTTAGGAATATTTAATAATCTTAGAAAACATTTGGAGCTGTTAGATGCACTGTAAAGTCAAACTAAGAATTATACAGTAAGCCTAATACAAGTAAATCTGTGCTTAGAACAAAGGCTAGTATCATCTCCATTTTGGAGAAGTGCCAAATGCAGCAAATAGAGCTGGGAAGAGGAAGTCACACTGGTAACTGCATGTGCAGAAGAAAATGCATACGTGGTACTGGCAGGCTAGCATGGCCTGCTTGATCCTGATTGCTTAGACTACAAAACTGCAAGTCTGGGTGTGTGCATTCTTTCATCACAGGTCTGCGGTCGCCCTTTCTTTGACTCGCCCACTAGTTCTGACTCCTGAAGGAATAGGTGCCTGTTGTTTCTGCTTTGTATCCCTGGGCCTACTGTGGTTTCTCAGTATAAGTTGTCCACTAAATGTTTTGAACAAATGAATGACTTATATTTAAAGTTTACTGGATAAAAAGGAAATTTAACATGACTAGGCTACTTTAAACTGTATCCTTTTTCCCAAGCTAAAGCCAGATTACATCTTTCCTTTGTTTTACTTTGCTATGTGCAGCTCTGATTCTAAAGAGAACATGGTCAGATGAAATAAAGTAAATCTAGAGAATGATATGTTTTTTCCCTTTTTTAATGCTCAAGCAAATCTAAGCCGCTGGAAAATACATGTGCCCGAAGTATTCAGATCCCTGCTGATAGATCAAAAGCAGCTATGTCAAAATGTCCGATATTTCCAATGGCCAGGAGTGTTAGTACTTATGGCACCTTGGATAAGGAAGACATTGGAGGGCAGAAGCTCATTCCTACAGGCAGCCTGCCAACTACTTTACAAGGAGCTGCAGTACGTATTTTGGTGTTTTTTACAGTTTGCATATTGATAATTTGCATTTGATTTTGTTCCCCTTGTGTTAAACAGCCTCATAAGCTTCAATTTTACTATTATTAAGAAGGATATCTTGTTATATTATACAATTAAATTTCTAATTATGTAGAAGTCATTGACAGGCATATAAAAAAATGATTTAGTATCATCATCTTGTATTGCTGTTAACAGTTTTTATTTACTCAACAGGATTCTTTAGGATTAGAATGGCACCTCCCAAGTCCAGATCCTATCACTGTTCCATATCTTAGTCCATTAGTGGTATGGAAGGAACTTGAAAGCTTATTGGAAAATGAAGGTGATCATGCAATAACAGTGGCAGACTTTGTGGACCATCATCCGATTGTTTTTTGGAACCTGGTGTGGTATTTTAGACGTCTTGACTTACCCAGTAATTTACCTGGATTGATTCTTTCTTCTGAGCATTGTAACAAGTATTCAAAGGTACGAGAGTAAGAATTATCTAAAATTCAGTGCTACTGTCACCACTGTAATGTTTGCATATTCCTAAATATTTTTAATAACCATCTGAATCAATAAAATTGTTGTAAATAATTTTTCTTCTTGCAATTCAGCAGTAAGACAGTTATGTTTTTTGGACTTCTTATGAAAGTTTACACAAAATAGGCTTGGCTTTCTGTTATAGCCTCAAAAATAAACTGTAAATGACTCTTATAATGACTGTATGAGCTGGCCCCACTCATGCCTTATACCTCCTTCAAGAACAAGCCTAACTCTTCAGGAGGACGTCTGTAATTCACATTGCAGTCATGGGCTACCATTCTCTTCATTCCTCTACTCCAGATTTTCATTTAACACTTAGGTAGTTTGTTGTATGTTCACTTGCGTTTTTGATACGTTTTTTTCTTTTTCATTACGCTACCACTGCCACTAAATGGCAAGGTGTCTAAGTTTAGGGGCTTTGTCTTCTCTTCTCTTGTACTTCACGTCTATGATTGTGCATGTGTTTGGATTTTCAGTGAATGAGTGACTGAGAGGTTAACTCAGTCAGAGTATCTGTGCTAGGGTCTTGAAATGTTGGAGAATGGGGCTTCTGGATTTTCCTTTCCATGGAGCCTCAGTTGAAAGCTGGTCAAGACTAACTCTTCATGATCTTAGTACTTTGTTAAATCTGCTCCTTTAGGGACCACTGACTTCTCAACTCAACTCAGGTCATCTCCCTTCAGTAGGTTATAAAATGCATACAAACCAATGGTTTTTCTGTTCTTTTCTCTTTGCACACATACATCCTAAAAAATATTTTTAAGGATCTTTATAAAATATTTACAAAACATTATCATGTAAGGATCATTAATGAGTATTTTTTTATTCTTCAACACAGATTCCTCGCCACCGTATGTCTGAAGACAGTAAATATGTTTTAATACAGATGTTGTGGGACAATATGAAATTACATCAGGATCCAGGACAGCCCTTGTACATCCTCTGGAATGCACACAGTAAGTGCTGTCATAGAATGCCCATTTCCTTCATATAAGAGTACTCTCTACTTGCTTTAAATAGCCTAAGCTAATCTGTAACTGACTTTTATTTTATTATACTACTTTTTGTCTTACAGGTCAAAATCGTACTCTTTTGTTTGAGAGTGAGTGTTAAGTTTGATGTTTTTAGTGTTACTATGGAAGTCAAGGGGTTTTTGTTTTTTGAGTGATGCTCTGTATGTGGTGGAGGGGTTATATTTTGTAGAGTTCCATTTTTAGCACATCGCTTGTCTCTTTTTACCTATATTTTTGTTTCCATCCCAGGCTGCTGATTTAAAATTCCTTCCAGGGGCTGTATTACAGAAAATAGTATTTTTAGTTACTGTGTATTTGAGGCCACAAAAAGCTTATTTTTATCATTATTTGTCTTATTTCTTCCTTTTTTTTTTCTTTCTTCATTCTTTAAGTTCTATTATCTATTGCCCTTAATTTATTTTTACTGCTTTGTAGCTTTTCAAATAGCTATCAGTTGCTGCGTAATTACATTCTGCTTTATACACAGAACACTTTTGTTCATCTGTTCTTTTGTTCTTTTACAGCCCAAAAGTATCCAATGGTCCATTTATTGCAAAAAGGTGATAATTCATTTAACCAGGAACTATTGAAAAATATGGTAAAAAGCATTAAAATGAATGATGTCTATGGACCAATGAGTCAGATTTTAGACACACTGAATAAATGTCCTCATTTTAAAAGACAGAGGTAAGTCATTCTCTTAAGTGAATATATTGTTCCTCTAAGCAGATTTATATTGCTTGGTGACTTGTTAGAATATCTCATGCTTATATTAACATAAAAAATTTTACAGATATATACAGATGTATGAATAGTAATATCTTCTTCATTCCTTTTCTCCCCTAGGAGTTTATATAGAGAAATACTATTTCTCTCACTGGTGGCACTGGGAAGAGAAAACATTGATATAGGTAATTCAGCATACTATAGATTATATTAATATGTTAGAATGGTTTCTCTTTTAATATAATGTAAAAGATACTTTGATATTTTGGTCATGTTGGTAATAACAATGATAAATAATGAAAGCTAACATTTTTTGAGGGTTTATTATGTGCCTTACATTGTAGCAAGTACCTTCCATGCTTTATCTCATATAATTCTCAAAAGCCTTATGGGATAGGTACTATTATCATTTCCATATTATTATTGAGGCAGCTGAGGATCCAGGAGGTTAAGTAACTTGAACCTGGGTTTCACAACAATAACAGAGCCATATTTGAACCAAGCAGTCTTAATTTCCAATCCTATGCTTTTAACTATTGTGTCATATCCCTAATGGCATTAAACTTGTTTCAGAAAAGATGTAAGGTAGCTAAGTATGTCTTTTAGGAGGTCTCAAACATTTTTGGTTGATCATCTTCTTTCAGTTATTGTGCTTGGCTTCTTTAGAGTCAGAGACACAAATAGAAAGTAGAAGGATCGAAAAAGATACTCCATGCAAGTAATACTAACAAGGAAGCTAGAGTGACTATATTAATATCAGACAAGGTAGAATTTAGAGTCAAAGAAGGACATTTTATAATGATGAAACAATCCACCAAGAACTATTATTTATAAGAATTATAATATATATGCTGCTAACAACAGAGCCCTCAAATACATGAAGTAAAAACCAGCAGAACTGGAGGGAGAAACAGACATTCAGCCAAAATATTGACAGTTGGATATTTCAGTAATGGGTAAACAACTAGGCAGTAGATCAGAAGGAAACAGCAGACGCAAACAGCACTGTAAACCAACGCGACCTGAGACATGTCTACAGAGCACTCCACCCAACAACAAAAGACATACTCTGCTCCACTGCACATGGAATATCGTCCAAGATAAACCAAACGTTAAGCCATAAAGTAAGTCTCTCAACACATCTTTAAAAAGTTTGAAATCATACAAGGTATATTCTCTAACCACACTACAAGGAAAAGAGAAATCAATAATAGAAGGAAAATAGGAAATTCACAAGTATATGGAAATCAAACAACACACTCCTAAATAACAAATTGGTCCAAAAAGTCATTAGACAATACTTTCGAGATAAATGAAAATAAAATACAATATACCAAAACTTTGAGTTTCTACCGTAAGAAACTAGAAAAAGAAGAGCAAACTAAACCCAAAGGAAGCGGAAAGGAAATAAATATTTGTGGAAATAAATAAGGAAAAAAGGGGGAAAATTTTTTTTAATAGAAACACTGATTGAAATCAAAAATTTGTTCTAAAAGACCAATAGGGACTTTGCAGACAATCCACTGGTTAAGACCCCACACTGCCAAGGCAGTGGGCACAGGTTGAATCACTGGTTGGGGAACTAAGATCCCACATGCTGTACCTCCCAGTGCAGCAAAAAAAAAAATTTTTTTTATTTTAAAAACAAAAGATCAACAAAATTGAAAAATCTTTAAGCTAGACTAAGAAAAAGACTCGAATTACTGAAATCAGGAATAAAAGGGGGGATATTCCTACTGACCTTTCAGAAATAAAAAGAATTATAATAAATAATTATATACCAACAAATTAGATAACCTAAAAGAGACAAGCAAATTCCTAGAAAGACATAAACTATAAAACTGACTGAAGATTAGAAAATCTTAATAGATCTGTTACAAGTAAATAGGTTGGGTTAGTAATCAAAAATCTTCTCCCTCAGGACCAAATGGTGAATTCTACCAAATGTTTAAAGAAGAATTAACACTGTTCGTTATAGACTGCATGTTTGTGTCCCCCTCCCCAAAATTCATATATTGGTCTATTCATATATTCATGTATTGGAACAGCCCTAATGTGATGGTTTTGGAAAGTAATTACATCAGGAGGTTGGAGCCTCCAGGATGGGATTAGTATCCTTATAAGAAAAATAAGAGGGAATTTCCTGGCAGTCCAGTGGTTAGGACTCAGCACTTTCACTGCTGCAGCCTGGATTCAACCCTTGGTCAAGAACTAAGATCCTGCAAGCCAGCCAAAAAAAAAAAAGAGAGAGAGAGAAGAGAACTATCCCTCTCTGTCTCAGCAACGTGAGGATATTAGGAGAAGACACCTATCTGCAAATCAGGAAGAGTGCTCTCACCAGACACTGCATCTGCTGGCACCTTGATCTTGGACTTCCTAACCTCCACAACAGTGAGAAACAATTGTTCATCATTTAAGCCACCCAGTCTATAGTATTCTGTTATAGCAGCCCAAACTAAGACACTAATCCTTTATGAACTCTGACCAAAAAAGTAGAAGAAAAAGAAGTGCTTCCTAACTCATTCTATGCATTAGGCCAAAATCACTGCAGATGGTGACTGCAACCATGAAATTAAAAGGTGCTTGCTCCTTGGAAGAAAAGCTATGACCAACATAGACAGCATATTAAAAAGCAGAGACATTACTGTGCCAACAAAGGTCCATCTAGTAAAAGCTATGGTTTTTCCAGTAGTCATGTATGGATGTGAGAGTTGGACTATAAAGAAAGCTGAGCACCAAAGAATTGATGCTTTTGAACTGTGGTGTTGGAGAAGACTCCTGTGAGTCCCTTGAACTCCTAGGAGATCCAACCAGTCCATCCTAAAGGAAATCAGACCTGAATATTCATTGGAAGGACTGATGTTGAAGCTGAAACTCCAATCCTTTGGCCATCTGATGCAAAGAACTGACTCATTGGAAAAGACCCTGATGCTGGGAAAGATTGAAGTTGGGAGGAGAAGGGGATGACAGAGGACAAGATGGTTGGATGGCATCACTGACTCAATGGACATGAGTTTGAGCACGCATCAGGAGTTGGTGATGGGCAGGGAGGCCTGGCGTGCTGCCGTCCATGGGGTCGCAAAGAGTCGGACACGACTGAGTGACTGAACTGAACTGAACTGAACCAAGCCTAGACAGAGATGTCACAAGAAAAAAATAACTGAAGAGCAATATCCCTTATTAATATAGATACAGAAATTCTCAACAAAATACTAGTAAACCAAATCCAGCAACATATAAAAAGGATCGTATGCCATGACAAATAGGGATATATCCCAAGGATGCAGTGTTGGTTCAGAATAAAAAAAAAACTCCGTTAATGTAATATACCATATTAATAGAATAAAGACAGCACCACATGGTATCTCAGTAGACACAGAAAAAACTGACAGAATTCAACAAACTGGAAAAACTAGAAACAGAAGGAAGTATCTTCAACCTGATAAAGGGCATTTATGAAAAACCCAGAGTTAACACCATACTCAACGATAAAAAACAGTCTTCCCTTTAAGATCTGGAACAAGAAAAGGATGCCTGCTTCCAGACTTCAACACTCTAGCTGGAACAGCCAGGCAAGAAAAAGAAATAAAAGGCATCCAGGTTGGAAATGAAGAAGTTAAACTATGTTTATAGGTGACATGATCTTGTATATAGAAAACCCTAGAGATTCCAAACCAAATTGAAACAGAACAAAACCCCCAAAGTATTAGAGTTAATAAATAATAAATTCAGCAAGTTTATAGGATATAAGATCAAGATACAAAAATCAGCTGAATTTCTATAGCAATGAATAATACAAAAATAAAATTAAGAAAGCAGTCCATTTACAGTAGCATCAAAAAGAATAAAATGCTAAGGAAGTTGTGAAAGACTTGTACTGTGAAAATTACAAACATTTCTCAAATTAAAAATCACATATATGAATGGAAACCCACCCCGTGTTCTTAAATTAGAAGACTAATATTCTTAATATATCAGTACTACTAAAGCAACCTAGATTTAATACAGTCACCAGTAGTATTTTTTATAGAAATAGAAAAACCCATCCTAAAATTTATGGAATCTCAAGGCATCCCAAATAGCCAAAACAGTCTTGAACAAATCTGGAGGATTCACACTAACTGATTCCAAAACTTACAGCAAAGCTACAGTAATCAAAACAGTGGTACCAGGATAAAGACAGATATAGGCAAATGGGATAAGATAGAAAGCCCAGAAATAAACTCTCACATTATGGTAAAAATGATTTTTCACAAGAATGGCAAGACTCTTCTGTGGGAAAATGACTCTTTTCAATAAATTGTTCCGGGAAAATAGGATATCCACTTGCAAAAGAATCAGTTTGGACCCTTATACAAAAATTAACTCAAAAAGGATGAATACCTAAATGTGAGTCCTAAAACAATCAGAAGAAAGCATAGGACAGAAGCCTCATGACATAGATTAGTGAGATTTCTTGGATATGACACCCAAGGCACAGGCAACAAAAGGTCAGACAAATAGGGCAATGTGAAAACTAAAGATTTCTGTGCATCAAAAGTGGTATCAACAGTGTAAAAAGACATCCCATAGAATAGGTGAAAATACTTACAAATCATAAATCTGAGAAGAGATTAATATCAAGAATATGTAAAGAATTCCTAAAACTCAACCACAAAAAAAACAAGCCATTGCAAAATGGGCAAAGAGCTTGAATAGACATTGATCCAAAGAAGATATATGGATGGCAAATTAAGTACATGAAAAGATGCTTAACACTACTAATAGGGAAATGCAAATCAAAACTACAATGAGATACCATCTCACACCATTAGATAGAATAGCTACTATCAAAAACCCCAGAAAAACAAGTGTTTGTAAGAATATGGAAAAATCGGAACACTTGTGCAGTTAGTTGTGATATAAAATGGTATGGCTGCTGTCAAAAATAGTATGGCATTTTCCTTAAAAAATTAAATACAGAATTTCCACATTATCCAGCAGTTTCACTTCTGGGTATATACCCTGAAGAATTGAAGGCAGGGTCTCAACAAAGAGATATTGGTACTCACATGTTTATAGCAGTATTATTCATAATAGCTGAAATGTGGAAGCAACAACCCAAGTATCCACTGAAGGATGAGTGGATAAGCAGGATGGGATATATACACACAGTGAATTATTATTCAGCCTTAAGAAGGAAGGAAATTCTGACATGCTACAACATAAGTGAAACTTGAAGACATTAAGTGGAATATGCCAGTCATAAAAACACAAATACTATATGATTCCACTTGAGAAGCACTTAAGTACAT
Organism: Okapia johnstoni; assembly: GCA_024291935.2. Lineage (NCBI taxonomy): Eukaryota > Metazoa > Chordata > Mammalia > Artiodactyla > Giraffidae > Okapia > Okapia johnstoni. Next base: position 81,160,830 of record CM044307.1, read on the forward strand.
GAAGAAGTCAAAATCGTAGAGACAGAAGTAGAATGGTAGTTGACAGGAGCTGGTGGGAAGAGGAAAAGGGTATTATTGTTTAATGCAGGGGTCCCCAACCTCCAAGATCTAATGTCTGGTGATCTGAGGTGAGGCTGATGTAATAATAATAAAGTGCACAATACATGTAATACGCTTGAGTCATCCCAAAACCATCCCTCACTCCAGTTCGTGGAAAAATTGTCTTCCACGAAACCGGTCCCTGGTGCCAAAAATGTTGGGGACTGCTGGTTTAAAGGGCATAGAGTTTCAGTTTCACAAGATGAAGAGAGTTATGGAGATGGATGGCGATGATTGCACAATGCTGTGAATGTATGTAATACCACAGAACTGTGCACCTAAAAATGGTTAAGATGCTAAACTTTATATGTATTTTACCAAATTTTTTTAAGTTGGGAAAGAATAATTTTAAACAGTTGACGTCTTAGTACTTTACATTTCACTGGTCTGTGCAACCTAACTCCAAAACTGTCGACTTAAAAAAAAAATGCTGTGGACTCTAAGGCCCCCATCCCAGCTCTGAAATTCTGTGGTCCCTTAGTTGGCAGAAATGACCTAGACATTCCTTCTTGGCTCCTAATTGTGTGGTTCTGTAGTATTACCAAAACTTAATTGCTGATAATATCAAATATAAATTTCTTTATGCCTTTCTTGATGACTTTTTACAGATGCATTTGATAAAGAATATAAGATGGCATATGATCGTCTCACACCTAGTCAAGTCAAGAGCACCCACAACTGTGACAGACCACCAAGCACAGGGGTGATGGAATGTCGAAAAACCTTCGGAGAACCTTATCTTTAAGATATGTTTGTGTATACTTTCAATATGTATTGTATAGTCATTGTATAAAACACTTTTAGACTCTAAACTTTTTTCTTCGATTTTTGAAAACACATTTGTAAAATGTTTCAGGAGGTTCAGAGAGTTTATGTACAGAGTGTCTTAAGAAGAAAATAGTGACAAGTGGGAGAGAGCCACTTTGTTCCTTATTTCTTTTCTTCTTCTTCTCCGGTAACAATTAAGTATTTTTGTGATAAAAAAAGAAAAAATCCCTAAACAAAATTAGTCCCCATAAAATAAGACAGCTGTTTTATGGATTCTCTTGGAAGAGGCAGATTGAAAAATCATGTATGGAACATAAACAAATGTAAGATCAGAGTATCTCCTGTTTTCATAGACTGCTCAAACGTTTTGACCATGAAGTTGTATTATACGTATTTTAAATTGTTTATAGTAAGTTGATATTTTTTTAATTTTTAAACTTAATATAGCAAACAAAATGAACGTAAACTTACAAAGCAAGGCAGTTAAGTGCTTATTTTCCTTGTCTGCTGCTATGTGAAGAAATTAGTGCAGCTGCAGATCTCTATATGTATATCTATATTTTTTTTATTACTTGGAAGAATGATTCTAAAACGTCAGTGCTAGCGTCAGTGTTGTTCCAGGATCGCATGTTAGTACTCCTGAGCCTGACTGCAGTGGGTGAGTCATGGCAAGGGTGTGCATTGCCCAGACTGACTCATTGAGCCTTGTGGAAGGGAAGCCAGAGAGGTTCCAAGTCTGCCTCTGTAAAATCAGGCTCAGTATACCATGATTCCAAAATTTTCTCTACTGCTACTAGATACGTACCATACACAGGGGAAATAGCTTACACGGCCAAATATCAATTTAAATTTTAATACTCTACATGAACACTTACGTTGGGAAATATGTCAGTTTATCCCAAATTTTACCTTTATTTTAATATCTAAAATATTGGGTATGATGCAAATTATAGTATATTTATCTGGAATATGACCTACTGGAGTATTGTTTATATATATTATATATAAATATTCAAAATATTTTTTCAAAGGTAGAAAAATAATAACTCCCTAAAAGGACAGCCAGATAGAATTTCCCATATTGAGGAACTTGGCTTTTTTAATAAGCCTTCTGAATCTGGTTTTTGAAATCTAAATCCAAAATATCCAGAAATCAGACAGTAAATTGAATGTTTAAGTACCATGGTATTAAATAGAATCTTAAAAAATTCCTGTAGTCCCATCATTTCTAAGATCACTTTCTTTCAATAATTTCTGATAAAAAAGGTATCCTTTAGCTGTTAGAATTATAGATTTTAATATGTTCATGTAGTGTGTGTTTGTACATTGTCATAATGAAGGAATTCTCTAGCCAGTGTCAAAGAAGGAAAAAATGAATGGTCCTAAATTAGATGTGTAGAAGCCAGTAGGGTTCAGGACATTTGGACTTGGAGATATCTTAAAATCCTGAGACTTAGAACCATTCACCTGTAGAAAAAACACTTTTGCGTAAACCCCATTGGTGAATAACGCCAAGCTGAAACATTTCACAGCTTTCTACTCTGGGAAATAATGGGGAAAATTTTTAAATGTAAAATTTACTTCAGTTAGTTTGGGGCTGAACTTGCTTACTTGAAAAATCTGGTGCTATGCACATGTATCTGCTTCTCCTTTGTAAATATCACTCTCGTCTTATCCTTCTTTACTGTTTAGGTCCACACTTCACAATCTAATTCAGTCTTATGGTCTCAGAATCATAATCATTTGAAAATTATCCAATGAGAGAAACATTTGATAGGTGAGGCTTTTGGCATTGGTGACAAGCATCCATCCATACAGAATTCTGGGGTTTCTATTCTGGTTGTTTTTGTTACTGTTTTGTTTTGTATAAGAACAGCTTTCACTATTGATTACCTTGTCTTTAACACAAGCAATATACGTATGAATAGCAGTTTACTGATTTCAAATATCTAACCAAAAAAAGTAAGGTAAAGCCCATTCTTTATGATTCAGACTCATCTGGAAAAGTGAATTAAATTTTTTTCTCCTCCCTCCCACCCCTGACATCAAGTTTTGTTTCTACTTTTGGTTGGGTTCTAGTTCCCCTATTTTTAATCCCCAGGGAATATTATTTGTACTAATTTACTCTCTAAAATTAAAACCTAAAACATGAATAGAAAGTGGTAAATCCTGATCAAACGAAAATATGTCGATTATCCTTTAAAATAACTCCATACAAACATTTCTTCGGTTTTCTGTTGACCATACATTGTAGAGAATTATGGTCAATCATGTTGAAAAGAAATACCCTTTTGCTACGTTAGCTTTTATTTTCTCTTAGTTTTGTTTATACGTTTACTAGTTGAAAATAAATCATGCTGTGTCCTGGTATAACTTGTTTACTACTTACTATTCCTTCCATTGTGTTGTGACTGTCACACATTTGTATATCATATTTGAATTATTTAGTTTTTTCCTCTTGAAACGGAGTTATGCAGTATTCTGATTTTTACCTTTTTTTCTGATTTGGGGGGGAAGATTTTTTTGCTTTAAAATCCTAAAGCCACTAGCTTATTTATTATAAGGTTTTCTAATAAAATCTTTCCATTTTCGTATGTGGAGAAATGGCCCCTGAAAATGCTGGTTCAGAATTTTAAGTGATAAGCTTTTTTTATTTTATGCTGGTGATTACTATGATACTTCAGTGCAACTAGCCAGTGTTAGCATACTACATATATAAGTTATATTGTACTTCTACATATTTTGTTAAGTACATGGTAAGAAAATAACCAGTTGTGTGATAGTGTGTAGTAGCCCAGCTTTATTTTTCTCTCACTGGAACTTGAAAGCTGCTGTTAGGCACTTTATCACTGAGCAGGAAGGGAAAGGCTGCCTTGTTGAGAAGGTCCTTGGTCCGCCTTTGTGCTGGTCTTAGCATGCTCTGCCCTGCCTGTTAAGATATAAGTCTAAGTTTTATTTCAGAATTGAATTCTCTGGTGCCTGCAGATCAGTTTACCTTAATATCCTCAGTGCTTGGTATCTTCTTACCCCTTCGTACTACCTTCTTTCTCTGAAGAGTAAGTACATTTGCTGGCTTAATTATTATTTACAAAATTAGTGTTGTACAAATGAATGTGGCAATTTCTGTCTGACTCAAAAAGTCCATGTGCATGTGTGAGATGGTAACAGACTCTTCAGATAAAGTTACTGTAGCCTTTCCACAGTTGCTATTCATTTGGATGGTTCTTTCCTTTTGTATTTAAAGATTTTCTTTTCAAGCATAGTATTGTGATAAAACCACTGGAGCAACTGATGGAATTTTCTGTAAATGAAATTCTCCATATTGACCAGCTCATCACAGAAGGACCTGAGGACAACCTTAGGCCAGGGTGTCCTGCTTGGCTCTAGTGACTCCACAGGGATGGACAGCCCTGATCGTGGACCCTCTTTGTACTTTTCATGGTCAGTTCAGTTCAGTCGCTCAGTCGTGTCTGACTTTTTGTGACCCCATAGACTGCAGCATGCCAGGCTTCCCTGTCCATCATCAACTCCCAGAGCTTGCTCAGACTCATGTCCATCAAGTCAGTGATGCCAACCAACCATCTCATCCTCTCTCATCTCATCCTCATCTCATCCTTTTCATGGTAACCAGGCCAAAAATACACTGCAAGCTGCATCTGTAGGGGGACTTTCCCACAAAAGGGGACCAGAGCCAAAGATATTCTGTGAGCCATAAGGCCAGCTTGTTTTTCAAATCTACCAAGCTATATCTTAAATATTAAATTCCAATTCTTGCCTCTTTTGGTACTCAATCTTTAAAGAGTAATTGGGATATAGAATTTTTATGATACTTTATAGTATCATAAAAGGCCAAGCCTCTAATTTGATAGAAACATTTTCAGATCTATATGAGAATATAATGTTCAAAATGTATAGTAACTGTTTAAAAATATACTAATTTTAAAACATTCGGAATATATCCTTTTTTGTTACTATACAGAATCTTACCCATTAAATTAGGAAGAGTTTTACATTTTTCTAAATATGGCCCAATCCTGTTACCAGGGCCATCAAGGAAATGCAACCTCAACAGGGATGCAGGAGAAATCATCTATTCAGCCCCTTTCTCCCAATTTAGATACTCGTGTATGACAGGTCTGACTTTCCAGGCTGAATGTGACTAGCTGTACAGCTCATTCTACCCATCAAATGAGAGGACCAGCTAACCATTATCTTGGCATTTTAAGATGGTACTTTACCTCTAAATGAGTACAATTTTAATAAATTATTGATTTATAATGTATGACAATAATCTTAATTTCAGGCGTAACAAACTGATCTTTTAGAAGTTATACAACTTTTCCATCTCCTTGCAATCTCCTCTTTCTCCCCACCAGGTGCTCATCCATCAAGACCCAACTTTCACTTTATGTCTTAACCCTTTTCTTCAGAGTGTGAAGTCAGAACTTCCTTTCTCAGCAAAGATAAATGCCAGCAATTTAGCAAACTGATCAGAAAAAGGATATTCAATCATTAGTTGATTTTAATCATTAAATGGTGGTCCAGCACTTTCTCTTTACAGAATGTTTCACTGTCCATGACTCGTCACTCAGTTGTACCAGGGAAGATTACCAGCTCCCAGGCAGTTGGTGAGGAGGAGCCATCCCTGAGGCCAGCTGAGACTGGGGGCAGACACCAGGTTGCTGCCCACAGTGCTGGCATTGGGACACCCTTCCGTGAGTGGCTCCCTTCCATGGCCACTGCCCTCACTTGTTCCTAGGCCACAGCGTATGGAGACCAGGCAGTGCCAATTTAAGAATGTGGAATTTGAATATGATCCTGTATTCATCAGTCTTCTCTGGAGCAATGAACACATCCATTTTTGTAAAATAAAAGATCACTGGGACTCACAATTTATTGAAATTTAGTAAAAGTCATTTCCAAACAACATGAATCTTGGAGTAGTGAGGCCATGAATTAAATTAACCAGCCCATCTTAGAAGATGGATTAGGGACTTAGAGTACTTTGAAAACAGCCCTTCAACACCAAAATGTTCAGTTTTTTTCCCATTTCATATCTGTCCAGGTATCTTCTAGTCTTCAGTGAATCCTCTCATGTTTGTAATTAAAGCCGTATTTACTGTCATAAACTACATTCACCTGAGCTCCTTTTGCCTCATAACCAGTGGTATAGCACTGTTTCATTTTTAATGTGCCCCTTAACTTGATGGCAAGCAGCAATATTTAATATACAAGCATTTCAACTTCCACATGAAATGTTTAACCACACAATTTTTTAAAAAAACACAGGTGTCCTTTATACCAGCTACCTTGAAAGTAGTAACTCTTTTTTTCCTCTCCATCTTGGCACTGTGTTAAGCATTTCTCCTTTGTAATCGCCTTAATATCCACTTGTAATCCACACAAGAAATCAATCTTCCTGCTTTACAATCCTGTCTCAGATGACATACAAAAATAGCATTGCCCCACTAGATCTCTGGCTTTGTAAACCAGATTTGGATCTACTGACTTTAGACTCTTTTTAAAAATTACTTTGCTTCTCCCTCACTGGCAGCAGCTCCCACTGTTAGGTGAGAATATGAGAGGGGAGGGGCACAGAGCCAGGACAGCTTTGTTAGAATGTCTAACTGCTCAAGGTGACCACCTGATGGAGACCACACAAACTTGGGTAAGTACATATTTTTAAATGACCCTCAGAATAGTTTTCCTCCCCTAATATCCACACCTTCCAAGTGAACGGCAAATTATAATTTCCTGGGCTGCTTATTTTGACTTTTCAGAAATGCAACAATGAGAGTAAATGTCCTCCTTTGAAAAAGCTGTAAAACATTGATACACATTTTACTGGACTACGATGTGTAATGATAATTGATTCTTGTTATACTTTTTTTAATCTATAGATTTCGTCCCCTTAAACTCACCAATAACTAAACTGTAAGGAGTACAAACCTGACAGAAGCACATACTTTGAGCAGTAAAAGAGGAGACAGCAAATTGCAGCATTGCTGGGGGCAAGGGCCAGGAGGGTGAGACCACACCTGCCTTTTTCGGATCAGCAGCCCTGCAGGAATAATCAGGGACCTGTAACATGGGTGCTCGTCTTATTGCTGTGATGCCTGTCCCAGCCCTCACTCCCAGTTATCTCATTTTAGAAAAGCCTCTGACTCAGGTCCTTCTTGGCCTCCGTGAAGGGGTGGTAGGAACGTCACCCCTCCAGAGTCCTCATCCGCAATGAGCTGCAGGTGCTTCCAAGGATAAACTTCAGCCCCCGTCACATCCACATCAGAGGTTCTTGGCCACTCACTTCCCTCTCCCAGATCACGTTCATTCTTTCTTTAATGTGACAAGAGGTGCAGTAACTTCTGGCATGGTTTTCTGATCCATGTCCATTTTGAGCAACAGTGACTCTGACTCAGACAGATACAGGGCAGGATATGATTCGATCTTCCAGCATCACACTGATTATCAGGAATACAAAGTACAGGAGGAACATGGTGAAGCCCAGGATCTTGTTCATTCTCCACTTGCATAATGCAATTGAAGAGATCACAAACAGGAGCATGAGAAAAAGCAAAACAATTGCACAGAACAAGCCATTGCTACTGACAGCAACAGGCTGCAATCCATTGATAAGAGAGAAAAGCATCCAAGGAAGGGGCAGGCTGCAAGACAGAAGAAACAGTGTGACTATTCTTTACGTTGATAATAGTCCCATGTACACAACAGTACTTCACAATTTACAAAGCATTTATTTTTACACAAACATATGAAATAGGACAGAAAATATTCATTCATGTCAAAGGTTAGAAAACGAAAGGAAAGGAAAGTGAAGTCGCTTAGTCATCTGACTCGGTGACCCCATGGACTGTAGCCTATCAGGCTCCTCCGACCATGGGATTTTCCAGGCAGGGGTACTGGAGTGGGTTGCCATAGAAAACTAAGGTCCAGGGAAATTAAATTATGTGCCCAAGTACTCACAGATGGTAACCAGAAAGCCTAGATTAAAACAGGTTTTCTGAGTCTGAGTTGTTTTCTTCATACTTTGTGGCTTCTGTATGACTAACCTAAATCTCTAAATCCTTATGATAAGGCCTAGCTCAGGACATTTCCTGACACTTGTAAGTGGTTAGGGCTGTCCTCAGCCCTTTAACCTGCTCCACCCTGCAAACACACACATAAACAAATTCAAATGAAAAAAATCACAGCCACACCCAGGTCCTGGAGGTGATTGGGGAAATGAAAACAGTGCAGGTGCTGTGCTGTGACAGAGTTGGGAGGAGCGGGTAAGCAAATCCCTACAGGAAGATGCAGCATTTACTTGTTTATACAAAATGCTTTTTAGAACTTCTGAGCTGGCAGGAGTCCAAATGCAAAGGAGCAGGAATACCAGGAAGCAAGACAAGAAGTCATTGCTCCTTCCATCCCCACCTCCACCACCTTGGGGGTCAGTGAGCCAGGCATTTGACTGTGTTTGGTAATGGAATTTAATGGACTTCAGTTTTCAATTTATCCATAAATTTCAGTCAGTGAGATTTCAGGCAGCATTTTAGTTCTATTATCCTATCTGGCTGTGATGAATGAAAGGAGGATACTTTGTTACCTTGTAGAAACTAATAACATAAATGCCCTTTTATTCCATGTATAATGAATGGACAGAGCCAACACAGTGTTTTCTAGCCATGATATGCCTTAGAAAAGCAAGTTTGCCACTCACCCCACAGTGATATCAAATATGTTACTGCCCACGGAGCTTGACACAGCCATGTCTCCCAGGCCTTTCCGAGCGACAATCACACTGGTGATGAGGTCAGGAATTGATGTGCCTGCTGCTAGGATTGTCAAACCCATGATCTCTTCAGAAATTCCTATTGTTTCACCAACCTGGTAAATAGTAAGAGAAAGCATGGCAACAGCAGGTGAAAAATCTGAGGCTCTTTGAAGCACCAACCATATACTACTTTGTGAAAAATCATCACCTTCCTCGGAGTTAACGTTCCCTCGGCCTGAGTGAGGTAGGGTCATGCAAAACTAACAGCTGGGGTGATGGGCCGTGGAGAGAAAGAACAGGGCCCCTGCTCAAGGCTTCAGAGGATGATGATGCTCTTTTCTAACCTGACTGAAGTCCATCTATGATTACCACTTACTGTTATTCCAACCACAACACCTCTACCTTCCCAGAAGAACTGCTCCTCCAAAGGCCTGTTCATGTTACTTTTGCATTTCCAGACCCACAGACACCTGCTACGTGCCAGGAACTTTATTTAGAGGCTGGAGGCAGAAGTATGAACAGTGCAACACTGACCCTACTCTCAGCTTAAAAGAGAAAAGCATGTAAACAGTAATAAAACTCTGTGCTGAGTGCAGTATTCCAGGTAGAGGAGAAAAGCCATGAGCACTCAAAAAGACTAATTAATGCCGGGAAGGAGGCAAAACTGAGCTTGCTCTCTCTCACTCTCTCTAGTGTGTACGGTCTCACCAGGTGGAGAGAAGTGGCCAATGCAGGACCGAAAGCAAGGAATAAGGCTAATAAGGAATGGTCAGCTGGATCAGGTTGAGAAGGGCCTTCTGTCAGATGGCAGTGTGAATAGAGGACAGAAGAGCCATGCTTGAAAAGTACTACATTCCTTGGAGTATAAAATCTACTTTTAGAAAGTGGAAGTGAAGTCGCTCAGTCGTGTCCGACTCTTTGCGACCCCATGGACTGTAACCTACCATGGGATTTTCCAGGCAAGAGTACTGGAGTGGGTTGCCATTCCCTTCTCCAGGGGATCTTCCCAACCCAGAGATTGAACCTGGGTCTCCCATATTGCAGGCAGACACTTTACCATCTAAGCCACCAGGGAAGCTTCAAAAGTCTACTTTTAAGCCTTTACAAACAATGTATAAACTACAAATTCACTTGGTCATCACCATTCCCTGGGTGCCAGAAATTCACCCAGAAGGAAAAAAGTCCCTTTGGCCCACTGATGCAGGGTTTAGTTCCTGCCCCACACTCACCTGGTGAGCCCACCAAACCATGAGGTATGAGAACATGGCTATCCACAGGATGGATCCCAGGAAGGTGATAACAAAAAACTTCTTAGCCTCCTGTTTGAAAGATTGAAAAGGAAGAGAAACAAGTTGCAGAGGCTAAAGGGCTCTGGCCCTTCTGAGAGAGCCCCGGAATCAATGACTAGATCTGCGGAAGGAGTGATGGAGATGATGTGGAGATGTTTGACCTCTGTCTCCCATGAGGACCTTGAAAAGGATGGGGTTAGTGGCCCACTCTAGATGCATCTAGACAGGGGGTTCAGCACTGACAAAATGAAGAGAGCTATTTGCTTGCACTAGAACCAGCCAATCTAGGTATCTGGTTTGACTTCAGCAACTTTTCCCCTCTCTGGACCCAGAGACAGAATACGGTTCCCCTTTGGGTGGAGTATATTAGTCAGACCTTGCCCTATAAATAGGAATACGAGGTAGAAATGGCACTTATAACCCTAGGTCTTCACAGTGTCTCTATGAAATATAGAGGGTGTGCAGTGGCATCATTCCCATATTCAAATCAAGAAACTGAGAATTTAAGGAGAGATTATTTCACATTGCTTATGCTAATGGGAACACATTCCAGGGCCTCCCAAGTCCATCAGTATGTCCCTGAGGTGCACGGTCCCCTCTAGAGCTGCAGGTTCCATCCCAGACCCTCTGTGGTTGAGCCCTGACAAGCTGGTTGCCCTATCACCTCCCTCCTCTGAGTGGGCGTGCGGAGAGGCCCCAGAGCCTCCCTAGGAATAGGCGACTTAGGGATAGCTGGGCAAACCCACCAGCCTCCGGACGTCGGGAACCGTCAGCCATAGCGGGAACACAATGGGCAGGAGAAAGAGGTAAATGGCTTGCTTCTGCCTGGTCTCAGGCCATTCCAGGGACAAAGGCTGCTCATTTTCCTCCTCTTCCTCCTCCTCCTCCTCCTCTTCTTCTTCTTCGTCTTCCTCTTCTTCGTCTTCCTCTTCTTCATCTTCACTGTCACCTCCATCACCTCCCCCTTCACCATCTACACCTTCCTCGTCATCTTTGGCTTCACCTTGAATTTCACCATTCAATACTTGCTCTGCAGTTTCACCTTCACCGCCTTCTCCCGCCTGGACTTCACCTTCACCTTCATCATCTTTCACTTCACCACCTTCTCCTGCCTGGACTTCACCTTCACCTTCATCATCTTTCACTTCACCATCATCACCTTTCACTTCATCATCTTCTCCCGCCTGGATTCCACCTTCATCTTCATCACCTTTCACTTCACCATCATCACCTTTCACTTCACCATCTTCTCCTGCCTGGATTCCACCTTCACTTTCATCATCTCCTTTCCTTTCTGCCAGGATGTCACTTTCACTTTCATTCTCTCCTTTTCCTTCACTTTCACCTTCTAATGGAGCGTCACCTCCACTTTGCTCTCCATTTTCACCTTCAGCAGGAGCTTCAACCTCATCACCTGTCCTTTCACCTGTGCTCTCAGCTTCAGCCCCTACTCCCTGCAATCCAAAACCAACAGATTAATGGGAAATGACTGCTCTGCTTGCTCCCTTTCCCATTTCTCCACACCATTTTTTTGTTGTTCTCAGAATGGATCTAAAAGCTTGAGTATGAGGAATAAACAAGTGCAATCATTCAGCGAAATTCCCTTTACAACACTCCTACCCAGTCCTGTCTTTATTTGATCATTTCTAGGGATGGAGAACTCACCACCTAAAGCAGTTTCTGTCATCCTGATAACTCTGATTGGTTTGAAGTCCAAAATTTATACCAAAGTTCCACCCGCTGTGTATAGGTTTACTTTTTGGAGCCACTAAGAACACTCTCCACACTGAGACAGCCTCTCTTCCCTGGGTTAAAGAGTCCCAGGGCCTTCTGTGGTTCCCCATACTATGTCCTACAGCCTCCTCCCCTTCTTGATGAACTCATTCCAGTTAGCTTATATCCCATGAGGAGGTTTCTAAAATAACACCTCACAGAATCCAACAGGATTATCATGCCCCTTATTTTAGATATGATGCTTCCATTAATGTTGCCTAAAATGGCATGATATCTTTTGGTGGCTACATCAAATTTCTGAGTCCATCTAAAACTCCTCAACTGCTATATTATATGTGTAAAATGATGATGATGATACCAATTCATTGAGGGTTTTTATGTGTCAGGCATCATGCTAAGTAGTATAATAATAACAACAACAACTAGCACTTAGTATGTTTCCTGAGTCAATTAATTTATCATACAGATAGAACCAAACCCATCTGACTGATGAAGAAGCAAGGGTACAGAGTAGTTAAATAACTTGCTCATGGTCCACACAGTTTGTAAGTAATGAAGCTCGGATTTGAATGTGAATAGTCCAACTCTTGGCTTCTTAACCACCAAGCTACCCTGCTCCCCAAATGCCAGGACTGAATGAGATCTTTGGTTTCCAAACCCGGTAGCTTATTAGAAATACAGATTTCCTTGCCCCACCGAACCAACTGAAGTAGAATCTCTAGGACTGAAAACCAGTAATCTATTTTCATATGCTGCCAAGTACTTCTAATAAGTGCATCTATAGACGTGTTTGGGTACCAGGGACTGACTCCACATGCTCTAAAAGCCATTGATTCGTAGGGTCCTCAGATTAGGCTCCTAATAACTTATAACAAGGTGCTGATCCAATCCCTTGAGTTAATGACCTGGGCTGTGTGCTCATGAAGTACATCGTCCATAACAAATTTCATGACACTGCCAATCCCCAGGGGTGCTCAGTGATTCTAAACTCTGCTGCATATTAAAATCACCTAGAGGATGTAAAGACATTCATGCCCAAGGACCCACCCCAGATATCCTGAGTTCACTGGTTGAAAGTGGGCCCTGGGTAGTTTTTAAAGCTTCCCCAAATTATTTTAATATGCAACCAGGGTTCAGACCGCCCAAAGAAGTCAAACATTAATATCCATGAGGCTTGTGCTCTCAGATGGGAATGAATAATTCCTGCCCTCCCTTCCCCACGCTAATCTGGAGAAAATGACAAGTCATTTAAATCAACAGTACCCTCTTCTCTGAGAACTGTCAACCTCAATAGCCCCTGACAGGTGACTCCTTCTCCCACGTTGCAGTCAAAGCACCCCACTCTCCCTGCCACAGTTGACTGGATGTGGGTTTGACCCCTGACCTGTGACCTGGTTTGAATGGATTCGCTGTCTTCTGAGACAGGGAGCCAGTCACTGGTTGATCCCATTGTGGGCTGGAGGACTGGGGTAGTGGTTTAGGTCTAAATGTGCTAATAAGGAAGCAATGGAGTCAGGCTGCCAGGAGTGATAAAGCCTGCCCATGGAGAGGGACATGAGGGAGAGTTGGACATGCAGTGAGGCCAGCAGGCTCACTGGTGCCTTCCCAGGCCTAGGTCCAACTCACTGTGGGACCAAATTTCACTTCCTGACCTGGAATCCCAGGAGACACCTCTGTATCCTCTCAATCCCTTTTACTTAAGCCAGCTGTAACTGGCCTACTCAGGACACTCATGCTACCACTGAAGATGTCTTAGACACTGAACTCAAAGTTGCTACTTAAGGATGAGATATAATTGAGTGCTTCTGGATATCCAATAGAAGAGAATATCAGGGATGGAATTTGTAAACTAAATGCATATTTACTGTCAGTCACTGAACCCTTGCTGAGCACAGCCATTGCAGAGCATTGTGTTTCTGGGGCGGGAGGGGAGGGGAGTAGTGGGAGACAGAGACCATTCAGACTTGGATCCTGCCTTCAGGGATCTCACCACCTCGCAGGGGCACTAAGAGAGATTCACAAATAGAGTACAGGGAAGGCAGTGATAAGGGCCCTAAGAGAGGAACAGAGCACCATAGGCATTCACACTGCGGGGATCAAGGAAGCTTTGTGGCAAAAGAGGCATTTACACTAGCTTGGAGGAATGGGTGAGACTAGGATATATGAAGATGTAGGGGAAAGGGGCATTCTGGAGGGAGGAGGCCATGTAAGCCAAGGCCTGGAGGTAAAAAGCATAGAGACAAGAAGTTCAGTTTGGCTGCAGCAAGGTGGAAGAGAAGCTGTGAGACTGTAAAGGCAGCAGTATCACAACTCAGGAAGCCCTGTGAACCAGGCTGAAGCAACCTGGAAGGTCCCAAGGCCTTTGCCCAGCAACGCTTCTGCTGTGTTTCACGCTGCCTGGTTTCACTGTACCCTAGCGGCTGACAGAACCCCCACCCCCAACAGTTATTCTCATGTTTTTACAGCATGCGACAGTTGGCAACATATTCTCATACATATTATCTCACTCATACTAAGGTATTACAGTGAATTAACTGGCCCCATAAGGTAATCGATCTTCAAAGAAAGGGCAATGCTTATCCCAGAGGAATGAACCTCCAACAGCCATTTCCAACCTTCAGGAAGGACTGACTTTTGGATGGAAAATGCTTCCCTGGGCCTCTCAAATTCCGCCACGTGGGAAGAGGCTTGTGCCTACCTGACTGCCAGGATCCTCCTGCTGATCTCCCTTGACGTCTGGAGCAGGGGCTGCTGTGACCGTGACCGCAGGGAGCTTGGCCGGCTCCTCCTCTTTAAAGGATAAACATGGGATAGGTCAGAAGAGTGTGCTGGGTGCTCAGGGCAGCTGGCAGAGATGGGTGGGAGTGGCTACAGGGCTATTGGATTTGTCCACTTCAGGGTCTCAGAAGGTCTGTTTGGGGCACTCCCCATCAACTGGAGAAGGAAAATCATGTGACATGAATCGTTACTGTCCTGTCCACAGAGATGTCTGCACATGACAGGACAGCTGGCAGCAGCTCTCCTCGCTCTCCCCAGATTTCCAGACATTTACATCCTGGCACTGTGACCAAGGATACTGTGAACAGCTTGGGAGAGAGGGCAAAGCCCCATCCCTCAGGGCCTGACCCTTCCCCCTAACCAGCTGCATGGAGAGGAGCCCAGTGCTTTCCAAGGCAGCAGCTATGGAGCCTTGGAATAGGATGGTGGGAAAGAGAATCACAAAGTCTGGAGATCTTAGGTACAGGCTCTCTCACTTCTTGGCTGCCTGGCTCTGGGCAGCCACTTGATCTCTCTGAGCTTCAGTTTCCTTGTCTACAGAATGGGAACAATGCTGCTGTACCTGCCTGCTGGGTGGATGAGGCAAGCCTGGGGTGCTGTGCAGAGCTGTCTCACTCCCTCGTCCCAGCTGCCACATGGATGCTGGACTTCTATGTCACCAGACCCCTGACGGCCCTCCATTACTGGGATTGCTGGTCTCAGACCAATTCCCTAGCAGCACTGTCCTTGTGTAGATGTGACAGGAAGAAGAAACAGAGTCCAACAGACTCTCATCTGGGACAAGATTTAGCAAAGAAGTTCAACACCCTTGCCAGGCCTTGCCTCCCCTATGTGAGGAGAATACAGAGGGAGCCATACAGAGCTGCCCTCAGGCCTGGAGCCACGTCAGGAAGGAAGCACAGTGGAAGCAGGAGGCCGGAGGACAGCAGGCACAGGGCAGCACTAGCTCATCACTCCAGCTGACTGGCCCAGAGAGGGCAGAAGGCATGCCCAGACCCTGGATGACAGGAGGGAGGAAGGTGGCGGGAGAAAACCAATTGGTCTCACCATCCTCTCACCTTCTGGTTTCCTCTCTGCTTTGGCCTGAGGTGTGGCTTTTGCCTCCTGAATCAAGGTCTCCTCCTCCTTGTCCTTGGAGGGCCGGGCTGTGAATGAGAAAGGAAACAAGTCTTATCCGGACCACAGTGTCCCTGCTACACCGTTCAGCTAGCCTGGTCAGCTGACAGCCAGAGCAGCTGAAGTGAGTAGAAAGAGTCTGGCCTGGAAGTTGCAATATGCAGACTCTGGTCTTCCTAGGCGTATTTACAGTGCCCAATTCCCAACTTTTGCCTTAAATTCCCTACACTGTCACTAACTAGCTATGACCTTCAGCTAGTCACTTCCCCTCTCTAGGCCTATTTTCTTTCTGATAAAATGACATGGTTAGACTTGGGGGCAACAAATAGTATTTATGTCCTTTATGAACTCAAGTGATGGCTGCCTGAGTGCTGAAATGAGAATTCTGCTCCAAGCTTGGCTGCAGAGCACCATGATTCATTGGTGATGTCTGAAATGGGCAGGGAATGGGGAAATAATGACAGGGAGGTGTTCCTGCAACCCTTGGACTAGACTGTAAGGTTTGCAGTTTACCATCTATGAATTTACTAGAAGCTTTGCTCTGGCTCCAGGGGCACTACTGGTGGCCATGTTCATAAGCCTCCCTCCTCCAGTGGGAAAGGGGAAATGACGGATCATCAGGCTCCTGTCACACTCCTTTTGACCTCAGACACCTGAAGCCCAAGCGGACCCTCCTTCCTGATCCCTGTGCACGCCTTAGGCTTTGCTGGTGGTCCACAGAGCATCACTCACAGAATAGTGCTGCCCTGGTTTCCAGAAAAGAAAAATGGGGAAGTCAACTCTCTTTCAATATGACTATGTTCCAGGCAACATGCAAAGGGCTGTACGTGTGTAATTTCAGCTGAGAGGCACAGAGTGAGGTGCAGGGTCCTCCTCACAGCTGTGTAGTCCGTGAGGTGAGGACAAGGGCACAGGTGACAGAACAAAGTCATGGGGTCTATTCTGGGTTCCAGGCTGGCTCTGCCCTGTGAGTGCTGGGTGACCTTGGGAAGCCTGTGCACTCTCTACACCTCACTGTCCCCTCTCTAAAAAAGCAACAATATGACATACTTGGAACACTGATGTGGGGGTCCAAAGGACAAAATAAACAAAAATACTTTAACTGCTGCAATTAAATATTGCTATATTAGCTTAGATTTTGGAGCCAGATGCCTGGGTTTGAATCCTACTTCTGCCACTTGCTAGCTGTGGATCCAACAGGGTGATCCTCTGTACCTCAGATTTCCTCACCTATAAAATCTTAACAGAGTTGTTGAAGGAATACATGAATTTATATACGAACAAGCTTAAATCAGTGCCTGGCAGCTACAAGGTTCTACGTAAGTGTTAGCTATGACAACAATGATGAATTGACAACAGTAGCTGAGAGCAGCTGTTCCACCCAGGAAGCAATTCCGCACTGCTGAGGCCCAGCATTCCAGAGGGTCCGAGTTAGAAGGGACCCTGAAGATCCTCTAGCCCATAACATCGGCACACTGTGAAGATTTGGGAATCAAACTCTGCCTGGGTACAGAACGGGTCCAGAAACAGGTCCGGAGTTTCCTTCTCTCAACCTGTCTCCTGAACAATCAGGGTGACTCAGCTGCAGCTGCCTCTGGCAATTGGCTCCATCGCACAGAGCCATCACTCTGGCATATGTGATCCCTTAAAGCATCCCGTCCTGGTGGGCCTGCTCAGCAGGTCACATCAGAACTGAGATGTCAGGAAGTGGGTACTCCACTGCTCCCTCAAGCAGACAGCTCCAGTGCCCTGCGGACACTGATCAAGCACTGCAGTCTTCTGTTGAACAACACAGCTTATCCAAGGGCTCCCCTGGCCCCAGTCCTGGTGCCAAGAATACCTGTGGACTGTTGCCTGGAGGGGCTGGCAAGAAAACCAAGTTTCCCTCTTTCTTCTTCTTCTTCATCAGACACCCTAACCTCTCATTTCCCATCCACTAAGGAACGCAGGTCAGCTTCAGGGCCTTTCTCTGTTTCTTTGTCTCTTTCATATACACACGCAAACGTCCGTGTGAAATCACCAGAAGAAGCATGAGGTTCTAGAGAGGTAAAGCCCCTGCCCAGGGTAAGAGTTCAGACCACGGATCAGCTCTGTAGAAAGAGTTGGAACACTTGGAAAGGGTAGAAACATCTGGACAGCCATCTGAAAATAGCTTACAGAAACACAAATATGTATGTGGAAAGTGCTGGGAACAAAGGCCTTCATCCCAGCCCCTCCTGGATGGAATCTCGGGGTGCAAGATCAGGGCTGGCTTCTCTGAGCAGGACTGCACGCCAGGATCGTCAGCAAACCTTCCCCAGGAGGGCTGCTGCACGCCCGCCACACACGCACACAAGACATACTTGTCTTCCCGGGGATGACTGTCACTGGCTCCCCCAGCGCTTGTTTCCTCACGTGGCCTCTCAGCTCTCAGGGTGTCTGGATCATCTCCTTAGTATCAATCTCCTCTGACCTCGGCCTGGCCTGGACATGGCCTGGACTTCACATAATCCTGTTAGGACAAGTAGGCCAGCGGGCAGCTACCGGTCATGGAAGAGGCTCAGGCCGGGGGCCCTGAAGGCCTATTCAGGAAAAGGGGTTTATCTTTAGGACTTTACTAGAGCCGGCAGTTCCACAAGGAGAGCCAGGCCTAACCCAGGGATACAGCTTCCTTCACGGTGCCCTGGCCAGATACACCCCCAGCACTGACCACCTGCAGGCTGCCGATGCTGCAGACTCAACCCTGAAACCCCAGGGGTGCTGTTTTTCTAGAGCTGACATAGGGGTGGCCTCTCCTAACGTCCGTGGAGGCTCACCTTCGAGATTTTGTAGGGAAGGTTTGATCACCTTATCTTGACTCTACTTTTCACAGTATAATATGCTTGTCTTAAACAACCAATATCTTATGTGAAGAAGATGCTTCACGGTCTGAGAAATTCTGAAGCCCCTAAAATCTGTCCCTGGGCCTCATGGGTCAGTCTCTGGTGTCACATTCAGCTCAGTCCTCAGCCTCCTGCCCAACTGCACTCCAACTCGTTGGCTTCTGCCCAAAAGTCAACTTTCTTTGATGGGCCTTCTGCCTGGCTCCAGTTCTGCACCAGTGTCCCAGAGACAGAGGTGCCCCAGGCAAATAGGAGTATACCTGAGGATGCCCTTAGGGGCCTGCAAAGCGTGTCCGAGATGGCTCTCTGAGGCAGCGGGGCAATAGGCAAGATGCAGTAGGTGGATGGTGAGAACCCCAGCTGTTTCTATCATTTGTCAAGTTGGACTTTAGCCTCCACTGCACTTTGGACCCTCACGACTCCCAGAAGTGGTCCTGGTGGCTCTCGGGGTGTCCTTTGGGATTCCTGGGGGAGGGGTCAGCCGGCTTCCTAGGACTCCAGAGCTGAATACAGAGCAAAGGAAGGTACCATCCAGAACTTCCAGCCGTGGGGCCCCACAGGAGGTGCCCCCAGAAGCAACCTCCAGCAATCTGACTGGAGACTCTGTGGGACACCAGGGCTGGCTCATGGGAGTGGGCTTTGCAGGAAGTCATTGAGGGCAGCCCCAACATAGACCAGTGCACGGCATGTGACCCTCATGGCCTCATTCACTGCAGATGAACCCTTTCATTTCACAGGAGGGACACAGAGACAGGGAGGTAGTGGAATGTGCATAACTAAGGACCTCAGCTCCTCAGGGTCCTCTGGGTAAGGCTTCCCAGACCACCTGCCCTTAGCACCCACCCTCCTCTGCTAACTCCTCCCACTGCCACCCTCACTCCACTGCCTCTGTGTTTCACAAGTCCCAGTTCTTGTCCAGCTCAGAAGGGTAGGAGTGGACAGGGAGACCATGCAGGTCTGGGCAGGCCTTGCTTACCTTCCCCCAGAGGGTCCAGGCTGTGGAGCATGAGCTGGTAGATGGTGCTGCGGATGGTGCTGTTGTGCAGAGAGGCTGAGCTGCTCCCTCGGGTCAGCATGGATGAAAGCTGAGCAGGAAAGAGCCGCACAGGCCTCAGTGGGCCCCTGTCCAAGCCAGGGGAGGAGCCACACAGGGGTCCCTCATGAAAAGTCAAGATCAGGAGCCTTATCTTGGCATCCCCTCTTCCTTCACCTCAACAGGAGAGTTACAGTGCTTCCCTTCTCAGCCTCCCCTCAACTCTTCCACAACTGGTTAATTCTACATACCAAGTCATTCCCCAAGCTCTCGACAGGAAGCAGACAAGGTATATTAAGGACACCACATTCCTGAGGGTTTGTCCATCCCTGCAAGTCCACCCTCTAAGAAACAGTCTCACCCACACACCTCACAGACAGCCCCACTGTGCAAGCACACAGCCCCTGACAGTCCACAAAGAACATCCTGGTGCTTTGTCACTGCCCCACCCCCGGAGACAAGCAAGGCTATGATACCCACCTACAGACAAAAACTGAAAACTCAACAAGGCCGAGTGGCTTATCCATCTTTGGGGCGTAAATGAAAGAGTTAAGACGAGGACCCAGGTCTTCAGAATCCCGCCCTTTCTTTTCTACCCGTGTACTCAAGAGACCTTCACAGGTACACACATACACACATCTGTATATGCAGACACACAGATGTGACACATACTCATTGATAGCGTTAAAAAAGAGACCAAAGGCCCAAAATGGAGTCACTTGTGCTCTGCTCACATCACCAAACTGAAACATAAAATACCTAACCTAACTGCAGTTTCAGCCCCTCCCAGGAATGTACTCTTAACCAGTTAGTCTGGAATGACCTGGTTAGCACACTAGTGAGGTGATCTACTGATAGACCCTTGCTATCCCCCAAAGGAAGGTGACCCTGCCTGAAGCAACCTAGAACTCCTTTCTATTTGCTAAATGGGATACTGCCCAATTCAGGAATCATTGAATAAAGCCAATCTGATCTTTAAATTTACTCGGTTGCATTTTTTTGTTCAGTTTTTACAATAGTGACACACATAGAAATGTCATCTGATTTACAAGGAAACATCCAAGGTCAGACAAACTGCTTGCTCAGTCCTCCTTCCTCTTCCCCAACCAACCCTCTGGACCTGAACTCTTCTGCCATCTAGTGGCTACGGTCACACAGTACTTCACAACAGGCCTAGGAATTTTCGTAGGATGGGGGAAGTTTCATTCAGGACCTAGCCTCTTCTGAAGTCCCCATACTTCTTCCCAAATGCCCCACAGGCCAAAGGCAGCTAAGACATAGTTTTTCAGAAACCTCAGATCCCCTTGCCCTGCCCTTTGTATGTTTCTCTTAGTTATAGGATATTCCAAAGCCACAAGTAATTCGGTTTTTAGACCAATCAGAGTGTTGGGGCTACAAAGCGGGACTTGAGTTTGTCTATTCCAGATATTTTACTGATGCAGAATCTGAGGCCCATGCTCACACAGGCAGTGAGCAGTGACATTCTGGGCTTAGCTCCCAAGCTAGCGCCCCCTCCAAGGCCACCTGGAGGTGACAGTCCCTCTGGCTCCCTCCCTGCTCACCCTGACAGAGTTCCCAGGAGCTTCCCAGGCTTGAGCCCAGCCCAGCATCCCCAGCTTCTGGGCCACAGTGCTCCAGGTCTGTGGTCATCCTCTGAAACCCTGCAGTGGCCCCCTGGGCAGACTCCACATGGCACCCACCTTCAGCTTCTTGTTATCCTGCTGCTCATCCACCACAACTGTCCCATCGCCCAGCTGCAAACAGGGACAGGAATCACAAGATGTTTAGAGATCCCCTCACCCTTCCTCCCTACTTCCCTCTCTCTCCAGAGAGCCCTCGTGTGGGAACACAGAAACACACCCAGACATAACCTGGCCTCAGAAAATGTTTTTAACATGTCCCAGCCTGGCCTTCCACAGTCTGGCTTCAGTCTGCATGCAGTATTCCCAGTCAAATGTGTCCACTCACTGAGGCTCAGTAACCCCACCTACAGCTGTCTTTCAGTCCCTCAGTGCCACCTTCTTCACCCACCTCAAAACCCTCATCACATGGTCCCTCCTCCTCTGTTTGGAACCCTCTTTCCCCCACCCCCCATGGTTCAGGTCTGCATTTATATGTCATTTTCCTCTGGGAAGCTAATGTGTTCATCTAATTCTCTTTTATGGACGCCTGTTCTTTTCCTTCATAGCACTTTCCCCAATTTATTTGTGTGCTATTTATATGGGATACCCTGGTGGCTCAGACAGTAAAGAATCTGTCTGGCATGCAGGAGACCTGGGTTCAATCCCTAGATCGGGAAGATCCCCTGGAGAAGGAAATGGCAACCCACTCCAGTATTCTTGCCTAGAGAATTCCATGGACAGAGGAGCCTGGGGGGCTGCAGTCCATGGGGTCCCAAAGAGTCGGGCACGACTGGGTGACTAACACATCACTTTCATTTGTATGCTGGCAAACACAAATAAATTGACTGTCCCACTAGAACCTTAAAGATAGACTATCTATTTCGTTTATGATACCTGCTTATATGCCAAGCGTAAGAACGCTGCCTGGCATTTAGCAAGGGTTCAGTAAATACTAGTTGAATGAGTGAACAATCTCCTACAGATATCTAACCTATTCCAACTCCTAGTCCCCTTGGTCATACCTTTCCTCTCTGCCTCAAATGCCTTCTCCATTCCTCTATGCCTACCAATTTTCCAGAAAATTCTGGGTGGATTTTTACATAAAGCTTTCCCAAATGGCCTCTTCCACCCCTACTCCAACCCTCACTTCAGCTCTCTACAATACCTCTCTCCTCGAAAGTTATATAACTACAGTGAACACAAAAACCTGGCTCTATAATCAAATAAGTGCTAGTGTCCTGGGGAAGCTGCAGGGCAGCCAGCAGGGGAGGGGGACAGACCTAGAAAGTCCAAGATAAAGAATCGTTAGTCCTCAGTACTCTGGATCACTAGCTTGCCACTCTCACGACAGAGGATGAGGTGGTTGGATGGCATCACTAACTCAATGGACATGACTTTGAGTAAGCTCCCAGAGACGGTGAAGGACAGGGAAGCCTGGCATGCTGCAGTTCATGGTGTCGCAAAGAGTCGGGCATGACTGAGCAACTGAACAACAACAACAACAGCAGTAACATTCGAACTATTTTTAAAAAATCATTGCTGTTCACATACACTAGCTGTCCATGCAGCTAGACTTCAGATTTTTTTGAGCTATGATATAGTCATCTCTGTTCTCCTAACCTGTGGTGCAGTGTCTTGTACACAGCAGATGCTCAGTAAAGGAGAGCTGAATGATTAGATATGCCAAGTGACCTCTAGGGCCATCTTCAGACAGCAGGGTCACCAATGGCCTCCCGCAGTAACTGTCTTTAACTTACCACTGCCTCCACCATCCCATCAACCTCCATGGCAAGAAACAGAACTGGACTTACTACACTCCCAGCTCTGCCTGATCAGAAAATGTAGAAAATACTGCCTGACTCAGGGCTACCCAACATTTATCCACCCAATTTGCTCATTCATTCAGTTCTTATTTTCTGAGCACCTGCTGTCTACCTGGAACTGTGCTAGTGTTGTGGGGATACAAAGGTGTCCAGGACATGGATTCTAGTTACAGAAAGGAATCAAGACCAATGATAACATCAACACATGACAAAGCAGAATGTGCCTGAAGAAATGAGAGACACAGATAAAGGTACTGTGCTGGGACGGACATGGAAGCCTCTGAAAAGTAGGTGAAATCTAGGTAATCTTTGAAGGATGGTTGAGGTCAGAATGCTTGGACAACACTGTTGAATGGATGAATGAACATACAAGTGAAACAAAACAGAAACAACCAATATGACTATGAAGGCGGCATTGTGGATTTTTTGGACAAATCCGCTCTTTCACGCCACTGGAATACAGGAGGTTACAGCACCAAACCCCACAACCCAGCCACCTCACTATTTATTATGTCTGATTTTCACCAGTGAGTTCTTAGAAACATGAGCGACCAAGCTACTCTTTGGGATGAGTGGTTCTGTCCACAAAAGGAAAGGAGAGACTGACTTTTGCCCCATGAAGCACATGCCTAATGATTTCTCTTCCATTCAGACTTACTTAAATCAACGTACTTCTCTATGGGTTCACTCTTCATTGTACATATCAACATCTTCTACCCTCAGTAGGCACTTCTAACTTTCTGAAGCCCCTCACATGCATTTTCTCACTTGACACTAACTCTGTGAAACAGACAAGACTAGTATTATTGCTATCTTGGAAGATAACAAGACGGAGATGCAGAAGGAGTCTGTGGCTTGCCCAGACTCACAGCAACAGTGCCAGAATTCCCGATCTCTTAATCTCTTTTCAGAGGTTTGTTTTGTTGTTACTTTTACTAAATCACATGAAGTCAAATTGATATTTCCTAGTGGCTTTGTTTCAAATTATTGGCATTTCAGGTAAATGGATGTAAATGTCTGCCTACATTTCAGTGTGACAGATGGGTCCATATATGGGTACTGGTACCGGCAACGAGGTGCTTTCAGAGTATGCCCTTATTACAAACACATTCCCCCATGCACCTCTCACACCACACCAATCATCCCCCTCTTTCTTCAGTCCCAGCACCCCACCGAGAGGCTGAGGAAACTAAGATGTCTTTCATACCAGCCAAGCCACCAACACCTGTGAGGCATCTGGATGAGGACGAGCGACAGGGTCCCTTGCAGCCACTCATGGGAATGGTGGCGAACACGGCAACCCCTCAGGGGGCTTGTCCTCCTGACCTCCAATTCCTATCTCCCACTGATGCAGCAGTTAATCACTGAACTCTCCCTTTCTAGATCATCCAAGACACAGTTCCTAAAATGTACATGCTAGTCTGTGATTTTTTTTTAGACATTCATTCAATAAAGATTTTATAAATCCCTGGTCTGAGCCCTAACTTCACTGAATACAGTCTAGCACCCTGATCCATTCATTTGTCTAGGCTGGAAACCTGAAAGTCTACCCAAATTCCTCCCCTCACAGCTCATGTACAACTGTCAGACCTAGCTCCTGAAAGTCCTCAAATGTGGCCTCGTTTCTCTATTCTCCTGCCTACAATCCCATAACAGCCTCCTGAGTCCTGATCGTTCTTCTGGTTCATTGTTCACCCCTTAGCCAGGGTGATTTTCTGAGAGAAGGACATCAGGTCTTTTCCCTGCACCTTGGGGGCTCAATGTCCTCAGGGGGAGTCTCCTTAGCTAAGCATATTCTAGCCTCCTGCTTACCTACAGTCCAGTGCTTGCCCGATAGCAACAGACTGTAAGCCACATATGTAATTTTGATTTTTTTAGTGATCATATTTTTAAACAGTAAAAGAAACAGGTGAAATTAATTTTAATAATGTGCTTTAACTCAATATATCAAAATTATAGTTCAACATGTAGTAAATTTTAAAATGTTAACAAGCAACTTTACCTCTTTTCTCATACATGTATGTTCAGTTGCTCAATCATGTCCGACTCTGAGACCCCATGGACTACAGCCCGCCAGGCTCCTCTGTCCGTGGGATTTCCCAGGCAAGAATACTGGAGTGGGTTGCCATTTCCTCCTCCAGGGGATTGTCCCAACCCAGAGACTGAACCCACATCTCCTGCACTGGCAGGCAGATTCTTTACCACTGAGCCACCTAGGAAGCCTCTTTTTTTCATACTAACCCTTTGAAACTCTTTCATACTTACAGCACATCGCAATTCAGACTAGCCTCACTTCAAGAACTCAGTAGCTAGACGTGTATTATTAAAATTAGTTTCACCTGCTTTTTTTACTGTTTAAAAACGTGCCTTGGCATGCATAAAGCCCAGGGGAAGGAAAGAGGGTGAAGCTGCACTAGCCTTTACACACACCTGCTGCTGCTGCTGCTGCTGCTAAGTCGCTTCAGTCGTGTCCGACTCAGTGCGACCCCATAGACGGCAGCCCACCAGGCTCCCCCGTCCCTGGGATTCTCCAGGCAAGAATACTGGAGTGGGTTGCCATTTCCTTCTCCAGTGCATGAAAGGGAAAAGTGAAAGTGAAGTCGCTCAGTCGTGTCCGACTCTTAGTGACCCCATGTAGCCTACCAGGCTCCTCCGTCCATGGGATTTTCCAGGCAAGAGTACTGGAGTGGGGTGCCATTGCCTTCTCCGTTACACACGCCTAGGAGACTCCTATCCCTTCTTCCATCAGCCAACACCTGCTTGTCCTTCAAGATTCAGCTAAGCATCACTTCCCCTATGAAGCCTTCCTTGACTTTCTGTTGAGATATCCAATCTCAGCAGTGCTAAATCCCTCAGCACTTAACTATATCATTACAGTGATACGGTAAAGTTTAGTCTTACTTTTCTGTCTTCCCCACTAAGGGGAATTGACCACAGAACTGATAAAGCTTAAACTTCAGGGTCCACCTCTCCCCTACACAAACCCTTCCAAGGCCTCATGTTTAATTTTGTAGCAATGGTTTTATATTCCTTAAAGAGTGTCAGACCCCACAAAACCTGGATCAACTCCTGTTCCTCTGACAGGCTGAGCCGCTTGTGGGCTGGGACTGTGCCTTATTTCTCACTGTGCCCAGTTCCTACACAGGTCTCTGACAAAGAGAGTCCACAAACGTTTGCCAAATAAACAAACATTGGAGTTCTGCAGGGCTTAATCCTAAACTCTCTCTCTCTCCCTCTCTCCCTCTCTTTCAGAGTAGCATCAGCTGGTCCTTGATTTTAATAACCATACATTTGTTGGTAATTCACAGATTTCCACTTCCAGCCCTGACCTTGTTCATAAGCTTTAAGTCCATTTGTGCAACTGCCTCTCAGAGGCATCCACTTGGAAGTGACATAAACCCTCAAACTCATTTCAGGGTGGGAACCTGTGTCTCCCACGAACCTGTTCTTCCTATACTCTTCCTGTATTTCCTTTTCTCACTAGATGGCGTCACCATCCACCCTGCTGCTCAAGCCAAACTCCTTGACTTCCTCTCACTGGCCCTCCACATCCACACTACCACCAAGTCCAGATGATTCTGTCTTCAAAATACCTCTCAAAGATACACACACACAAATATATGCTGGATACCTACAATAACCTCCTAACTGGGCTCCCTGCTTCCACCCTTGCACACCTACCATTCACTTTGTACCCAGCCGTTAGGTAGTGACTTTTTAAATACGATTCCTCATTACATCGTTTCCCACTGAACTTCAGATAAAACCCAAACTCCATACGTGAACCACAGGGCCCCGATGAAGCAACTCTCCCCTCACTAAGTATCTGTTGTTGCTGTTTAGTTGCTAAGTTGTGTCCCCACTCTGCTACCCAATGGACTGTAGCCTGCGGGCTCCTCTGTCCATGGGATTTCCCAGGCAAGAATCCTGACCTCTAAATCTTTCCTCTAATGCATCAAGGTCTGGCCCTGCTCTGAGTCTTTTCAAAGGTTTCCTCGTCTTCCCCTATAGAGCATGGGGAAGAAATCGAGAAGAATCATCATCCCGCACATGTCTACTTGGACTTCTCCAAGAGGCCTCCCTCGCTCTCCCTGGCTGAAGGGGACCCACTGCCTTCACTCTCCACCACGTGCCTTGCTTACTGTCTTCACAGCACTTCTCATACTTGGAAACATGTTAACTTATTTTACTTGTTTATCATCCACATGCCCACTCCCCCACACTAAAACATTTTCTGTCAGTTTTATATTTCCAGTTTATTCAGGTGGCAGAGCATCTAGAAGTCATGCTGTTTTTTGTAGAACACCATGATTACCTAATTTCATATTTAATCCCATCACATACACTAGGGAAAAAAACATGACCCTATTATATGAGTACATGTAAAATGTCTTATTTTACACACATCTATAGAAAAAAAATAAGTTATTCTAAAATGTGTGATCAGATGTTTGAGTTTTTCTGTTAATATCTGCTTGTCTCTTATGATTCATTTTGTCCTCTGCTAGCACCCAGCAGCAGATGAATGCTGAAAGCTTAAGAAAATTTTATGAGGAAAAGAAGCCTTAACACTGAGGATTTGATTCTTGCCATATTTTCCTGATAACTAGGGGGAAGCTGACTATTATTTAAGAATTTAGGGAACTCTTGGTGGTCCAGTGGTTAGGACTCCATGCTCTCACTGCCAAGGGCCTGGGTTTGATCCCTGGTTGGGGAACTAAGATCCCACAAGCCGCAAGCTGCAGCCAAAAAAAAAAGAGAAAGAGAGAAAGAGAGAAGGGAACCCCTCAGGCTAACTAGGATGACTGCTTTGGGAGCACAGTGGACTATCTGCAAGCTAGCAAGGGCAGGCCCACAGAGATAGGAAGGGCCCTGCTGGCTGCTGCTTCTTCACAGCAGACAACTGGCTGTCTGGCAGCACAGGCACTGGAATAAATGTTAACCCTGACAAGAAAGGGAAGACTGGTTCCTAAAGAGGCACCAGGTTTGTCTGCTTGGGGTTCCCGTTGGTTGGTTTAAAAAAAAAAAAAAAAAACTTCCAGGAAGAAAATAGCCTGTAGCACACTGAAGAAAGAGTGACAGACTTTATCCTGGGGTTTCACATTCTGAAGTATGCTCGGGGGCAGAATGTGGATATGGGGTTTCCAAAGGAGCCTGGACCAGTCTCATTCCCCACCTTGCATATCTTTTCACCACTGGTGCTCTGTGGCGAAGGGCTGTCTCGCCAACCAGCATCTCATGCATGACAGCCGGTTCTTTCTACCTAAGCCTGCAGCTCTCTCTACAAAGAAGGGCCCAACATCCTTCAAGCACAATAAGGAGTTTTAGCCAGGTTAGAGCCTCGGCTACGACTTTCTGCAACTGTGCATGGTCAAGGAAGGTCAGATATTTATCATTTGGGACCAGAACAAATAACACTGATAGCTTCAAACCCAGGTACAAAAGTTTCAGAGCAAGCTAAGTTAGACTGTGTTGATAACTATACAAACATTTACCATTTCTTTATTGGGTTCATAAAAGGCACTCTCAAACCAGTACATATCAGTTTAACAGTGTTGTCTGAAATATTCTTAGCTTTTTATTTTTTCTTTTTTGCAGCCAGTGTTAAAAGAAAGACTCTAGTTACTATGTGTCTGTGTTTGATACTACATCATTTTTTTTTTCTGGAAATATTTTTAAGTGTGAACTCTGACTAGAATCATTCATACACACACACAAAAAAAACCCACTTTATTCTGATTCTAGATTATCAGAGCAGAATAAAAAGTGAAAGATCCTCCAGCTGAGAAACTCCACAGATAATAGTTGGGTGAATATTTTATTTAAAAAATCGATCATTCTATGCTGATCTTACATCTTCAAATTGTTCAGGTAGGAGAACTCTCAGTAAAATACCACAGGGCACTCCCATTTGTTTACTTACTGTCTGTGGCTGCTGTCAGGCTACTGTAACAGAGTTGAGTAGTTGTGATAGAGACTATATGGCCTGCAAAAGCTTAAAATATTTACTGTCTGGCCCTGTACAGTAAAAGTCTGCCAAACCCTGACCTAGTTCATCCTATTCACTTTACAGATGAACAGTGTGAGATCTGGAATAAAAGCAAAATGACTTTGTAGCACTTTGCACAACGTCCCCGTTACAGTAACTTTTGTCTATGCCTGTCCCTTTTACTGCTTTCCATCTAAGTTCTTAGTAATATAGGTTTATGAAGTTGCACTGACTTGCCCAGGGTAACAGGGAAAGTTATCAGAGGAGACTGGGTTAAAACCCAAATAAATGGGCTTGTGAACTGGTGACAAGGACCACAAGCTAGTTATGCAACTTTGGCTGAGTTACTTATCTTCTCCAAGCCTCTGAGCGTCCCCATCTACAAAATGGAAATCACAATCTATTCTTGCAGGTTATTTTTCTTTTCTTTTTTGGCCATGCCGAGAAACATGCAGGATCTCAGTTCCCCAACCAGGGTCTGAACCTGGCAGTTCAGTTCAGGGCCATGGTAGTGAAAGCCCAGAATCCTAACCACTAGGCCACCAGAGAACTCCCGTCTTGCAGGGTTTTACTGAAAAGTTGTTGAGGTGATGTATGTATGTCACAGGCCCTCCACAAGTGTGGATTCCTTTCCCTACTCCCTTTTCTCTGTAAACCGGAGACCCTGACCTGTTACAGGAACAGCTTGTTTCCCTTAGGAAACCACCAAATACTTGTAGAGCTTCTCCTAGGGATGAGGCATTGAGCTTAGCCCTTTGGGAGATACAAAGATTATTTCCCCTATTTAATAGCAATGATGAGCCTAATCCCATGGCCACACCTCACCCCCGGCTGCCAAGAGAGGAAGGGAGAGGCCCAAGTGTCTTTCCTGTTCCTGGGAGCTGGCTCCCACTGCCCTCTACTTCTCTTTCCCTGCTTAAACTTCCTGAGCAGTTGTGGCTCTGACTTCTCCCCAACCCTCCTCCTCCTTGACTCCTGACCACTCTGTCTGCCCTTTCCCTACTTCTTACTTTCTTACCTTTGGGGCGTGGCTGACTTACTAAGCCTAGCTTCCCTGCCTTCTCCAAGTGATCCTCAAAGGGACCCATTAGTCAGGGAAGGGGTGTGAAGTGACAGGTCAGTGTGAGAGACGTACAAGGCATGCTCATTTTCTGAGTTAAAGTTTCATAGTTGAGGTAAGGTAATTTGCAGGGGTGAGTTCACACCCTTGCATAAATCACAAAAGTGAGTACCAACACAGAAAAGGGAGTAGAGAAAGGAATCCACACTTGTGGAGGCCCTGTGACATATGTACATCATCTCAACAATTTTTCAGTAAAACCCTGCAAGACAGGAGTTCTCTGGTGGCCTAGTGGCTAGGATTCTGGGCTTTCATTGCCACGGTCCAGGTTCAGACCCTGGTTGGGGAACTGAGATCCTACATGTTGCTCGGCATGGCCAAAAAAGAAAAGAAAAGAAAAACACATATCAAAGATTGGATTTTCAGAGAATTGCTTGAAGAATTCAAACAGAATGGCTTGCCTCAGTCTGTCAGTGAAGGACAGGTTAATTTATCTCCCTCTAACATGATCACAGGTCTTGGGCAGCCAAACACAGACATAATGATACAAGCAAAGGCAGTTACCCTTCTCTCTGGCTATAAGAAACCTGGGGTGAAACTGCAAATCAACATGTTTTCAAAAACCATTTCTAAATAGTTATAGCTTTTTAATTATTTGGACTAATTTTTAGAAGGCAGCTGTTCGTGCCAGAAGTCCTAACTATAGGTTTTCAATTTTAAATAAATACAAATTTACTTTCAAGGACAGCCAGTATTTCAACCAGTTTTTTTTTTTAATAATGCTGTTAATTAAAATTTATGCCGGATCTGTTTTAATAAATAGATAAGAACAGTTGTAATTGGCACTGCTCTCACTGCTTGGCAAAGAGCTGCTACTAAAGACCTTGAACAGTCTTTTAAGTAAGTTACAAATTCTCTTTTGAAATCACAATTATACTTTACTTGCTTGGCAAGCTTTGTCTAGTTCTGATAAAATGGAAAATTGAGAATCTGCAGTGTTTAAATGAAAACAGAGTTACTATGAAGGACTGGGAGAAAAGTCAGAGGCATTTTGAAAACTGCTAGTCTAACATACACCAAACCACAGATGCTTTCCCAGAAAAGAGTACCAGGCTTCACAGCCACCTTGAGCAAAGCCTGCCCTGAGAACTTCATTAGAAGAGAGGTCCCTGTTTATTTAAATGAGGTAATGCTCTGAGCCTCCCCTTTTTTTTGAAGCCTCTGGCTTCTTAGAGCAGTCATCTGGGAAGATAGCACTGAATGGGAAGTTAGGATACTGGGTTCCCATTCCAGTTTGGAAACCTCCTGGCTATCCAACCTTGGGCAGGATATTTCTCCTTTTTGGGCCACCACACAAATGTACTCATTGAAGGTCAGTTGATCAGACAGATAACCGCTGTGTTGGGCCTGCCAGAACTGAACTCACTTAGACACAGGACAGTATTAATGAATGTTAAAGTTAAACAGAACCTTTTCATGATTAGTTGGACTCTGTCATTACCCCCAGAGATGGAAGCAGTCTGTCCAAGGTCACACAGTTAGAGGGGGCCTTGGATTAGAACCCACCTTTCCCAACTCAGTTCCATGCTCTGAACACCACACAATACCTCAGAAGTCCCAAAGGAATTACATTTCATTTCCTTTGTACCACGTAGCTTTGAGATGTATTGCTGAGTTTGGTCTCTATCCTGCCCACTCATCAAAACTGTGCTGGATTAAGCAGCTAAGTCCTTCTACTCTTTGCACGCAAAATTCTGCTCACACTAGCGGCTTCTCTGAGATCTGAAACAGGCAGGCTATGAGCCAACCGTTGCCCAAACTCACCTTTAGGAGCATCTTTAGGAGTATGAGAGAAATGAGGTCTATGTTCCCTAGGGTACTCTCACTTTTGAATCTCAAGGAACAAAAAACTTTGGGATGGATGTTTAGAGATCACTTCTCCGGTTAAATCTCACTATCCAGATTATTGACTCAAGCAATGAATTTAGCAGGAAGGTCCCTCAGAGAGGCAGAGAAAATTCTTGGAATGGAACTGTGGAATCAGAAGAAAGCCCCAGAGTTGGAGCTCTTAATATCTGATCTCCAGTCAGCACTGAAACAGACCTCTACACCCAAGGCTGGCTTGTCAGTGGATGAGAGGAGCTCCTATCTCCAATATTTTAAAAACCAAACAAAACTCAAATAACCTCCTCCTTCTCAGACCCTAACCAAGCTACCAGCCCCCCCGCCCCCAGGTCTGGAATGTGAACAAACAGGATTAATTGAAAGTAAGGGTGCTAGATAAACCCTAAACACCATGCACATGGAAAAGATTATCATTTTTCCCTGCCTGATATCTCCTTGGACATCCTCCAAAGCCCAGCTCAAATGTCATTTCTGAAGACCCAGTCCAACCAACCTGGGTTCATCCTAGCTCCACCACCTATTTTGTCTGTGACATTGAAGAAGTGGTTTAACTTCATTAGGCCTCGGTTTCTTCCCCTGCCAATGGGGGATCTTAATAATAACCATTTTATGGGATGATTAGGTGTTGACCCAAGGTCATTCTTGCAAAAGGCCCAGCATGGTGCCTGGCAGAGAATAGGACTCTATAAATATTGAATGAATTGCGAGGGAACCAGAAAACTCACTCATCTCTTGAGGTCTGACCCAGCATTTTTCATTCTTCAGTCCCTGCCTTTCCCCCCGGCTCTTTCACCCAAAAGGGGCTAAACAAGCCTGAGTCAACCTGCTCTTACCTTGCTGAGGTCCCCTAGGGCCATGACCTTAGCCACTGGCCTCTTGTTGAGCTGCTCCTTCACCCAAAGCTCAAGCTGTTTGTTCCACTTCATGGTGAACACATAGAAGGCATATGCCAGCAGCAGTAGCATGCTCTCCCACCACGCAATGAGGCTATCCAGGAAGAAGAGGATGAGCATCATTAGGTCAAAGATGTAGAAGGTGATGTCACGGAACAAGGGCCACCAGGTGAGGTTGAGGATCTCCCGGGAGAAGAGGGCGCAAGTGCCAATGACAAAGAGGATGTTGAACACCGCAGAGCCCACGATGGTGCCGATGCCAACGTTGCTATGGGAGATGAAGACACCGATGAGGGAGGTGAAGAGCTCGGGGGCAGAGCCTCCAGCAGCCATGAATGTAGCACCTGCCACATCCTCGGAGATCTGCAGCTTGTCTGTGATGACTCCCAGGGCAGGGACAAAGTACTCGTCACAAACGATGGCCAAGGCCACAAACACATACATCATGCCAAAGACGTGCAGGACCACCCAGCCCTGCCTCCGCTCCTCCACACTGAACAGGTCTCGGGGGTACTCTGCCTTGGGGTGCAGGTCTGGCCGCCTGGAAGGCAACACTGAGGGACTAGGAGTCTCTGGAATCACAGCTGTTGTCCGACTCAGGGAGGGGGCAGTGGGTGCAACGGGGGCTGGCCCCACCACCAGGCAGTGGCGGACCTGAATGGTCGGATTTGCCCTGACCCTGGGAGTTGCTGGGGTGCTGGGTGCTTTGTAAGGGTTCTTCAAAAACCCCCTGAAGGTGGCTGAGGATATTCTTATGGTCGGTGCACTGGTTCTGGACAAGGGATTCCTGACTTTCCAAGCAGCAGTAGAAGCTCTGGCTTCCACTGGGCTACTGCGTGTCATGGTGCTTATTGTCACTTGCCCCTCAGAGACAGCCGCCGTGTGCTCCAGGACCGCTCCTTGGGGTGTTGTCAGAGTGTTTCTTCCCACCAACCCCTGGTGGTTGGTTGAGCTATTACTGTCCACTCTTCTGGGGGTAGTTAGGGTCTTGTTTTCTACCACATTTCTTGGAGAAGTTAAGGTGTCTGTTTCTAAGTCACTTAGTAGGAAGGTTGGGGTGTTATCAGTTATTCCCTTGAGAGGAGCTGGGGTGGTTTTCTCCACTAGTCTCTTGGAGGGGTTGGTTTCCAATATTTTCTTGGTTGCCATAATTTCACTGTCTTTCACTGTTGTTCTGGGGGTGATATCATGGGTCCTTGTCACTGTCATGAGTGTGGACGGGGCATAACTGTTTACCATTCTACCAAGTGGGGATGGGGAGTATTTCTCCACCTTTCCCCTGGATTGAGTTGGACGGGAGCTCTTTACTTCTCCCCTGGGTGTCGCGGGGGTATAATTATTTACCATTGGTCTGCTTTGAATGTAGTGATTCAGTACTCCACTGGGTGTGGCTGAGGTGTCTTCCTTCACTTTTCCTGTGCCTGTTGGTGTCGGGCTGTAGTTATCCTTGAGTATTGTTGGAGTGATGTTGGCTGTTCTTCTAGGTGTACTGGGGGTGTTCTTCATTGCTATGCCAGGTGTTGTTCCATCTCTGCCTGCTGTGGCTTCGGGTGCCCATGTCTCAACCTCCATTTCAGAACTAGATTTTGAAGTCTCACTGCTCACCATCATCATCTCCTTGTTGGAAAGGTCCCGGCTGGCTACTTTTACAGGGTGTTGGGAAGAGACTGCTGCCCACAGTGTGGGGAGGCCCTGCGGGCTCCTCAGGTACCGGTAGGTGGAACCTATTATCAACATTCCCAATAGGAAGAGAGGGCGACTCCAATGAAGCCGCTTTGGCCAGAGTGACCGCCTCTCCTGTACCCCCATACTGATCCATTTCCCCATGATGGCCAGTTATGCCTGGCTATAGAAGGCCTCTCATTCTGTCCACAGAAAGATGGGGAATGCTCTGGGATTCAGATTAGAACTCAGAGAAGATTCCTCCATGAAGTCCAGCCAGGCGGTAAGCACAAACCTAGAAAGAAAAAAAAAAGACAAGGTTATGTGCTCCTAAAAGGACAGCTTGGATCCACCAAACCCTCATCTGGAAGAGTGTCTATTCACACAGGGGCCTTTGTTGTGAAGGTACTGTTTCTGCTGGGGGAAAAAAAAAAACAACCCTATCCTTTGTTCCAGGAGACAATGCTTCCTCATGGGAAAAAGAGCATCTCGAGGTCCTCATCGCTGTGTAGACATGCCAGCAGCCCAGGTTCCTAAGCTGGGTCTACCCAGCCCTCCTTGGGATCCTTGCAAAATGTCTGCCCACACCCCTCAGGTCCAGCTAGAGTTGCTAAGAGCTCAGTCATCTGTAGCTGGTGCCCCAGGCCACAGATCTTAACTTATCAAAGGCAAAAAGGAAGTAAGAAGACATGATTTTAAGCTTTAGACAGAAAGAGGCAGTAATGGAAAGCAGTTCCAGAGACATCGAGGCTCTATGTGTTTTTACTGGACTGACTTAAAATGATTCCACCATCATTCAGAGAGGACAAAGCCTAAAAGTTAATGTCATAAAGCTTCCCAGACAACGTGGTGTCATGGGAGCAATATGGGGGATAGAGTCAAAGGTTGGATTCCCAGACCTGCTGCTTACTATCTGGCTCACCCTGGACAGGCTGAACCTCAGTACCTCACCTGTAAAATGGTCATGCTAACATATACTTTGATTATGTAAAGATTATCTCTGAAAGGACATCTGGAAAAGAGAAACTAAGGATCTGGGATCAGAGGGAGACTTACTTTTCAGTACATTCTATTGTTTAGTCTGTTTAACCTTTTTATCACGTGTGTATTATAACTTTTAAAACTTAATTTCATAGAAATAATAGTAGTAACAATACCTATATAGGTAAATAGCAATAACAATACCTAAGTTATGGGAACGTTGGGACAGCAAAAACACACAAGGTCTATGAAAAGCACTGTACAGAATCAATGCCCCATATGGGTTAATTTTATATAAGGACTCAGGAGGGAAGAATATTTAAGTCCCAGTCCAAGTAAATATTAAATCTCTAATCAATGTCCACAGATTATTACAAAACAATAACTAGAAATGATCAGTTTTGCATATGAAGTAATATATTAGAAATTAAATGAATAACACATAGAATCTTAGGTCATTAAAGGCAGAATGAATTACATTAATACAACTCCCCATTTGATACATGAAGAAACTGAGGTCCAGATAGAGGTGACTTGCTCAACATCACACAGCTAGTGAGCAGCAGTGCAGATGAGCTTTCTAAGGAACCAGTCTTTCCGAGCATACCACTCTAATTAGCAATGCAAACACCGCTATCTTAAAAAGCAAAAGGAGAATTATGGAATAAATGAATTTCCTTCTTTGTTCTTGATTCCTATAATTGTCTTTCCACCATCTCCCTGTCCACCCTATCCTTTGCCATATATTCAACACTCTGAATCTGCTAAAGAAACTTTGGAGAGTATCTCTTTCTGATGTTATGTAACACAGCTGAGCTGGCACCCCAGCTGGTCCCTCCTACCTAATCACATCATTTACCTTCAAACCTGGACATCTGGGTGTCTTCTCAGTTCTGGAAACTTGTCAGAATCAGGGTCTCAAAGAGTGGGTCTGAAGCTGTACAGCAGAAAACACCCCATCTCCTGTCCCCTGATCCTATGGAATCCTAATTCAAGGCAGGGTCAGGTGTGAAGGGCGTCTCAGGGGAAGGATATCCAATCCCAGCTAATACCCACCTCTAAGAAGCTTATCAGGGCATTGTACAAGTTCTCAGTCCCACTGACTCTACCAGAGCCTGAGAGTAGACTTTCCACCAGAGACATAGGTGGGTTCTCTGTGGGCCCCTGCATTCAAGCGGGAAATGGTGAGAACATCTCAAACTTATTTCTAAGCTCTGAGAATGAGCAGGTATACACGGTTCCCATGCTTAGGGGGAAGAAAGATTTGAAAAGATTTAGAAGGCACTCTGGGAACCAAGAGAAAATGTCTGAGAATTAAAAGATCAGACGACCTCAGTTAGCACCAGGTTCTGTTTGCTACTGTGTGATTCTAAACATAATTTAAATGTAAATACAGAGATAATAACACCTGTCCTACCTGTCTATAGGGTGGATATGAGAATCAAAGTTAAAAATAAGGGAATATCCACTCAATTTTGCTGTGAATCTAAAACTGCTTTAAGAAATAAAATCTATTTTTAAAAGTCAGGGAATGTGGAGGAAATACTTTATAAACTTTAAAGCATTTCATACATAAAAATATTTTATTAGGTCTGAGGGAAATTCTTGGAGGAGAGAGGGCACTGACAGATCACTC
Source organism: Okapia johnstoni (assembly GCA_024291935.2). Classification (NCBI taxonomy): domain Eukaryota; kingdom Metazoa; phylum Chordata; class Mammalia; order Artiodactyla; family Giraffidae; genus Okapia; species Okapia johnstoni. The sequence continues at coordinate 81,197,847 of CM044307.1, forward strand.
CAGTGCAGGCTGGCACGTTTTGTCAACTGAAAAAAAATGCACAACCTAAAAGTGGAAAATTGGTACTTCCTTGGAGGTCCAGTGGTTAAGAATCTGCCTGCCAATGCATGGAACATAGGTTCGATCCCTGGTCCTGGAAGATCCCACATGCCAAGGGGCAACTAAGCCTAAGTACCACAAACCACTGAGCCTACGTGCCTAGAGCTTGCGCTTCTCAACAAGAGAAGCCACCACAGTGAGAACCCCACGCACCACAACCAGAGAGTAGGCCTCGCTTGCCACCACCAGAGAAAGCCTGCACACAGCAATGAACACCCAATGCAGCCATAAATACATTAATAAATAATTTTTAAGTGAAGAATTATGTTTTATTTGGGGCATTACTGAGGACTTAAGCCCGGAATACAACCTCTGAGATAGCTCTGAGGGACTGTTCCAAAGAGGTATAGGAGGTGCCAGAATAATATAGGAGTTTCTGCAAAAAAAAAAAGCAGGTAGTCAAAATCAAAAGATTACTGCTAGTTAAAGAAAAACAGACATCTCAAGTTGAGTTTACCAGTTTTCTATGTATAGAACAGTGCAAGAATCTGGGCTTAATGAAAGTATTCCTTTGATATGCACCTTACCTATGGTGGTGGGGGCAGTGGCAGAGGCTGATGGCTCGATGGCCATAACATTCTTTGTTTACTGATATGGCAAGTGTTATTCTTGGCCCATAGCACCTCCTCTAGGTCATAAATCTGACCAAAATTTAGGAGGCATTTTATGACCAATTTTGTCCCATGGCTCTAGGCCTGTCAGTTCAGCTCAGTAGCTTAGTCATGTCCGACTCTTTTCAACCCCATAGACTGCAGCACACCAGGCCTCCCTGTCCATCACCAGCTCCCAGAGCTTGCTGAAACTCATGTCCATCAAGTTGGTGATGCCATCCAACCATCTCATCCTCTGTCATCCCCTTCTCCTCCTGCCTTCAGTCTTTCCCAGCATCAGGGTCTTTTCCAGTGAGTCAGTTCTTCACATCAGGTGGCCAAAGTATTGGAGCTTCAGCTTCAGCATCAGTCCTTCCAGTGAATATTCAGGACTGATTTCCTTTAGGATTGACTGGTTTGATCTCCTTGCAGTCCAAGGGACTTTCCAGTGTCTTCTCCAACACTACAGTTCAAAAGCATCAATTCTTCGGATCAGGCAAAGATTCTGTTGATAGGTTAATGTACTAATTTTGGATCAGGCCCTATTGATAATCTAAAATTCTCTGGAATACCCTTGCAGCCCAGTGGTTAGGTCTTGGTGCTTTCACTGCAATCCTTGATCAGGGAACTAAGATTCCACAAGCCACACGGCATGGCCAAAGTAAATAAATAAATAATTAATTAAAAAAAAAATTCTCTGGATCTTCTATCTTACTAGTCTATTACGATGCAGGAAATATTTTCCCTTGCTGCTTTTTCCCATACCTCGAGTTGCACCATTACAATTATTCTATGCCAAGTTATATACATGAGCAACTGCCTCAAGACATCTTGTAGTAGTTGTAGTGTTCATTGCTCAGTCATATCCAACTTTTTGCAACCCCATGGACTGTAGCCCGTCAGGCTCCTCTGTCCATGGGATTTCCCAGGCAAGAATACTGGAGTGGGTTACCATTTCCTTCTCCAGAGGATCTTCCCAACCCAGGGATCGAACCCAGATCTCCTGCATTGTAGGCAGATTTGTAGTCTAAGTCACAGGGAAGTCCTTTAGTCACCACTAATTTCATTGGAGGCCTAGTTACACATTGGTTTATGTAAGAGACAACAATCTCAAAAAATAGATAGGATATAAAAATACAGCTAGGATGTTAATAAAAGCATAATACAGCAGAGAGAAGCACAAGGAATAAATAATTTGAAAACAACAGGTGATAAAAAATTAAAATAATAAGTGGTAGAACTAGTTGTAATCTGATTGTAATAAGCCATTAAGTCCACAGAGAGCCAGCTAGAGAAGCCAAATTCTGGAGGGATAAGGTAAAATGAAAAAGATAATGTTTCATCTTTGTTTACAAAGGGATACTTTATCAACTCGTTTTAGGTTACAGTGTAAGAGGAAAGGTTCTTGGGAAAACAAAGATTTAAAAGCCAGTATACTTCATGAAAAAGTTATAAAATTATAAATCATATTTATCAGTTGATTCAGTCCCATGTAATTAATTATTGTTCATCTGGATGAAGTTCCCAGGTTTTCCATTAGAGTTTTGTAATTTCTTACCTAGTTCAGTAATATAATCCAAAAGTCATCAGAAATTTATATTTGTCAAAAAGTCTTTTTTATGAATTTTCTTGGAAACCTTCATTTTACAGCTGCATCAGAGTAAAACAACAATTGTCTACAAATAACAAAAGACTTAAAATGGCATGTTTAAAGATTGGATTACAACACAATTAACAAGCAACTTGGATATTTCTGCAGCATACAACATGTTACAATAATAACTAGAATATGACTGATACTACCAAGACATGTCAAACTTTTAGGAATTCCATATAAACTGAAATATCTATATTAATGACATTTACCCACACAATATAATCCAAAAACATTTATCTCCAATCACTTAACAATACTTCTCAAATAACTTAACACACCAAATAAGCCCAGTTAGTTTAATACTCCTCTCTGGGATGTTTCAGAGGCCCTTTGAAGCATCCCAAAGTTAGCTGGAAGTCAAAGGAACTTTATTTAGAATTTGACTAGAGGAAGTTTGTCAAAAATATCAAAAGGTCTTAAACCACTTGATCAAATAGGATTATATGTCATTGTGAAACAATACTTATCCACCCAAAGTGACAAGATTTTTAAAACAAAGATAGATTATTATGAAAGCAAAAAAAACTCACAATCTGTTGTCAAAAGTAGCTCAACATTCCAGGAAACCTTTGCTCTCTTAACAGAGAGAAAACCAAACATTAATCCTGTACTAGCCCACTCTCAATAGCAAAATTCCTTTACCTAATTAATTTAATCCAATCCCAGCCTAGCATGTACAAAACTCTTTTCTCAGGGCTTCCTTTTCAAAAACCTTCCACAACTTTTATATTAGTTTATCTTTTATTTTTCTTTTCCATTTAGAAATAATCAGCTTTAGCACAAAACCACGTTCCCCTTAACAAAATGCACTTCCATTCTCCATACCTTTTGCTAAAAATACACATCCTATTTTCCATGATGAAGGAAATACTGAAACATTTCCTTTATTATTTCTAGTAAGTTTAATTACATATTACAATTTTAACCCTTAAGAACCTTGATCTTTAGGGAAAACCAACAACAAGTAATTGTAGACTTTTTGTCATACCAGCACTCCTGCTTGGCAAGTTTAGGAATATTCTATCAAAACGTAGATCTCCTCAAGGCATAATTCTTTTTCTCAATGTAGTGCAAGATATGTGTCTAATAAACCCCAAACATCTTTAGTTTTCCTCTCATAGGAAGACAAAAGTAGATAAACTTAGACCTGTTTAGTAATTAATATTCCAGTATTTTATCTTATTTAAATATTCAATGAATTCCCATTATTTAACATAATTTGGCAAAACTCTAAAATTTTAAGTTACTAAAAATATGAAGTAACTATTTTAGACAGATATACCCAAAACATAATTATTCCTAAAGAGTTCACCTTAAAACTCTTATCTCATGTATTGTACTTTTATTTAATAACTTGTGAAAATATCATACCAAGTGTTTTTTTTTCCTTGCTAACGACTCTGTAACAAAAATAACATGAATTTATGGACCTTTGGAAGCTTCCCTTGTGGCTCAGATGGCAGAGTCTGCCTACAATGTAGGAGACCCAGGTTCAATCCCTGGGTCAGGAAGATCCCCTGGAGAAGGGCATGGCAATCCACTCCAGTATTCCTGCCTGGAGAATCCCACGGACAGAAGAGCCTGGAGGGCTACAGTCCATGGGGTTGCATAGAGTTGGACACAACTGAACAAGTAACACACACACGTTGACCTTAAGTACACCTGTGTGTGTGTTAGTCGCTCAGTCATGTCTGACTCTGTGACCCTACAGCCTGTAGCCTGCCTGGCTCCTCTGCCTGGGGAATTCTCCAGGCAAGAACAATGAAGTGGGTTGCCATTCCCTTCGCCAGGGGATCTTCTCAATCCAAGGATCGAACCCGGGTCTCCCGCATTGCAGGCAGATTCTTTACTATCTGAGCCATCAGGGAAGCATAGCTATAATAAAAATAAGACATGTCTGTATTGATTAAACCAACAAGATTAAGACAGCTATAATACCAAATACTAATTTAACTGTGGAAAATTCTTAAAGAGATGGGAATAGGAGACCACCTTACCTGCCTCCTGAGAAATCTGTATGCAGGTCAAGAAGCAACAGTTAGAACTGGACATGGAACAACAGACTGGTTCCAAATTGGGAAAGGAGTATGTCAAGGCTGTATACCATCACCCTGCTTATTTAACCTATATGCAGAGTACATCATGCGAAATGCCATGGTGGATGAAGCACAAGCTGGAATCAAGATTGCCGGGAGAAATATCAATAACCTCAGATATACAGATGACACCACCCTTACTTTAGAAAGCGAAGAGGAACTGAAGAGCCTCTTGATGAAAGTGAAAGAGGAGAGTGAAAAAGCTGGCTTAAAAACTCAACATTCAAAAAACAAAGATCATGGCATCCAGTCCCATCACTTCATGGCAAATAGACGGGGAAACAATGGAAACAGTGAGAGACTTTATTTTGGGGGGCTCCAAAAACTGCAGATGGTGACTGCAGCCATGAAATTAAAAGATACTTGCTCCTTGGAAGAAAAGCTATAACCAACCTAGACAGCATGTTAAAAAGCAGAGACATTACTTTGCTGACAAAGGTCCGTCTAGTCAAACCTACAGTTTTTCCAGTAGTCATGTATGGACGTGAGAATTGGACCATAAAGAAAGCTGAGCACTGAAGAATTGATGCTTTTGAACTGTGGCGTTGGAGAAGACTCTTGAGAGTCCCTTGGACTGCAAGATCAAACGAGTCAATCCTAAAGGAAATCAGTCCTGAATAGTCATTGGAAGGACTGATGCTGAAGCTGAAGCTCTAATCCTTTGGCCACCTGATGTGAAGAACTGACTCACTGGAAAAATCCTGAAGCTGGGAAAGACTGAAAGCAGGAGGAGAAGGGGATGAGAGAGGATGAGATGGTTGGATGGCATCACCAACTTGATGGACATGAGTTTGAGCAAGCTCTGGGAGTTGGGGATGGACAGGGAAGCCAGACATGCTGCAGTCCATGGGATCACAAAGAGTCGGACACTGAGCAACTGAACTGACTAAATTGAATATTGACTATTTCCTAAATTATGTGAACCTGAAATTTATTCTGGTCAGATTCCTTTTTATTTAGAAATATTTAATTTGTAAGTGCTTACTTTAAAGTCAATTAAATAGACCTCTCTTATAATTTTATTTTGATAATATTCTCCAGAGGTAGAGACATCTCACATGTGTAATGTACACACAGACATATAAACAGACAAAACTAGAACTTTTATAGCTTCACTTTTTCTTTTTTTTTCTATTTTTTGGCTGTGTCACATGACTTGCAGGATCTTAGTTCCCAGACCTGAGATTGAACCCAGGCCCCCTGCAGAGGAAGCTCAGAGTCCTAATCATTTGACCTCCCGAAAATTCCCCTCATAGCTTCACTTCAACAAATACAAATCAGGGACTACAATATAAACTTTCTAGTTTATAAATAACAGTTGGAATGAGTTAAATTGGCTCACTTAAATGACTAAGGCTTTGTGAAACAGATTTTTAAGATTTGTATTTGTGTTCAACAAGCTCTTACAGAGGCTACAAATTAGATTTTGGGTAATGGAGCCTTTCCAGTGGTTTGAGTTTTAAAAAGCCTTTTTTTCCTTTTGGTTTCAGATCCTACCTGATTGAGCTAATTAGGCTCAGTCTCAGTCTTTGAGGCTGTATTAACATTTGTGTTTTGTCGAGATCTGCAAGGGAAAGACAGTTGCTTCTAATTCCCCCAAAGAAATGGTCTGCCACCTAAGTGATATTAAAATATTAATTTGCCCAACTATATTCTCTTTAATTTGCTTTCTATATTTATGTATATACTGTATATTGAGAAGATTTCCAACTAAACTGAAAATCAAAAGTCCTATGTTCTAGAACTTAGTTCAATTTATCATGCCTTCAAAAGTTTGTACAAGGCATTTAACAAAGGTCCTCTATCTGAGTGTACAGGTTAAACCCAGAACAAAAAAACAAATCTCTATTATTATTTTTACTGGCCCCTGAATATCAGCTCCCAGCTTCTACTTTATATAGTGCAAACTCAGGTGACCCTATTGGTTTCCTTTAGCATATTTATTTAATATTGTCTGACAGGCATATTTATATGCCCTATCATATAATACCAGGCAGGGGAGGCATTTCCCAGTAAGATACAATGTCTACCCCACAACATAATTAGGCAAAAGAGATATAACCATCTTAGATAAAGCCTATTTAAATATACCAATTTTTATAAGCTGTATTTCAAATCTATCACCTTTAGTTCTCATTAGGACCCCATCAATAAGCCTTGGTCTTACAAGGAGTCCTAGGAACTTTCCTTTCTTTTTATCCCCTAATCATCTTATCTATTTTTGTAGAAAAGGCTCTGGGATCCCCATGGTGGGATTGAGGGACCAGGCCCTTTTGTCAATCTTTTAACTTTATTAATCGGCCTATTGCCCCAAGTAATTGTTGGCCAGGTAGCTCAGTATAATCTTCTTCCAAACTTTTAAATAAATATACACTGAAAATCAAGAGTCAGTAAATATATATTTATAGTATATACATATTCAGTACATATATCTCCCAGTATTTAAACTGGGATGGGGCCCTCTAACATTGGGGACCAATATGAGGTTGCTCTGGCCCATCCAACCCTAAGTAGTATTGTATCAAAACCTTCTGTTTTAATCCTATTAATGTCCATTTTATTTACCCCATTTCTTAATAACCATCTGAAGATTTCTTTATCCTTTTGGGATGAATCCACTTAAAATTTCCACCTTGTTGGGAAGAAGTCTCTAGACTTTCCCTTCAGTTTTTCCTTATTTCCCTATTAATCAACCTAATTAGCATTAATTATCCTAATGTTTATTATTAAAACCTGTAAGACCCATTGAGGGGAAGCAGAGACCACAAATAAGGCTTCACAAACTGGTTTATTTGTTTTAAATAAGGGAGTCTTAGATTAACCATTACATATATGTATTTTTTCCACCTTATAATCTGTTTTTTTTCATAGGTACCAATAAAATATCTGGTTATAATGAGAGTTCTCTAAAAATTTTGCCAATTGAGAAGCTTTTTCAATTGAGAAGATCCACTGTCCAGCTACTGATGAGTAGTGTCTTAACAGTGACTCAAACCAGTAAGACGCCGAGAGGCATCCCCATGACAGAGTGCAAAAGATGTAGACTCCACAAAATCTAGAAAGTTTATTCCCAAAAACAGTCTAAGAAAGTAAAGGACCTGTACAGCCACTGTACAGCCACTGTACAGCCACCTGTACAGCCACTGTACAGGTGGATGCAATGAAGACTGAGATGACAAAGGCCCCTTCTGGGCTGGGCCCCTATGACAAATTTCCCTGAGAGTTGGCACAGTCAGACCAAAAGACCAAAAAACAAACAAACAAACAAACGGCTCAGAATTCCAGTCTATGAAACCTGTCTATTCCAGCTATTCAGCTGTCAAATGAACACCATATGTATACCTTCCAGATGACAGAGACCAAGCTCTCAACACACACACACACACACACACCCACTAAGAATATCAGGCAGCTCATTCACATCTCAAAGACACAAAGAGAAAACAACAAATTCTCCCTAAAAGGGCTTTTGTTTCTTTAAGGTCAGAATTCTGAAAAAAACCATTTTATCATGCTGGATTTCTCTAACTTAATTGTGTATGCAATAAAGAGCCCATATTGGCCATTTTCAGAGAGATTTCCTTTAATTCCCAATCATGTGAGTACTTGTTTGTATATACATAAGTTTATATATACATAAACCTGGCTTGAGTCTTATTGGAAGCTGGCTTTCTGACTCCCCTTGTTTAGGAAACATGTTAGGCCACCTAGCAAGAACACTGAAGTGAGTTGCCATGCCCTCTTCCAGGGGATCTTCCTGACCCAGGGATCAAATCCATGTCTCTTACATCTCTTGCATTGACAGGCGGGTTCTTTACCACTAGCGCCACCTGGAAAGCCCATTTAGATAGCTCAGTGTCTCTCAACTAAGCAACTCCTAGTATCTTTCAATGAGGCTCCCCCTGTATTTTTTCAAATGGGTGGCTAGGTTGTGCCTGTTGCACACTGCCAATTAAAGCTCAGGAGTATCAACCAACAATCAGGAGATCCAAGAAACGAAAGAGACTCTCCCAAATTCATATGGACCCTCCAAGGAGGCAAATGGGCCCAAGAAGCCTCTGCTGGTACCAAGGCTCTGGTTCCTCTTAAAGCTCAGGCAAAGGAGGGAAGTCTGGGTCCCTTTATAGTCGCCCAAAGTGTTGACTGAAGAAAAATAAAGCACAACCTAAAAGTTGAGAATTGTGTTTTATTTGGGGAATTACTAAGGACTTAAGCCTAGGATGCAATCTCTCAGATAGTTCTGAGGTACTGTTCTGAAGAGGTAAGGGAGGAGTCAGGATATATAGAAGTGTTTGCAAAAAACCCAGAGAGCTGAACATCAAAAGATTACTGCTAGTTAAAGGAAAACCAGACATCTAAAGCTAATGAGTTTAGTGCTTTTCTAGGTATGGAAAGATGCAAGCGTTTGAGCTTAATGAAAGTATTCCTTGATATGCACCTTAACTATCTAGGGGCAGTAGCCTGTTTATCTCCATTCTGAGTTCCCCTCGGGGTGCACCATTGGGTGGGAGTTGGGGAGGGCAGCTGTGGTGGCTAACGGTTTGATGACCACAACATCCTTTGCTGATTGATACAGCAGGCAACATTCTTTGTCCACGATCCCAAAAATACTTAAGTTGTGCATCCAGCTCATGGGTGGAGCTGGTTGAATTGGGAGTGGAGCAAGGAAATGGGAGGGAGCGGGTGTTTTATGATCCTAACCACTCACCTGGAAACCATTTCAGTCATTCCAGTAACTCTGCCTGATACTTACTGATTATTCCTCTCTCCCATCCCTTTTCCCCCCAAGATACAAGGAGGACATGATGCTTTGATTACTTATATCTGAAATAGCAGGTAATCCCTCACAGCCTCATCCCTGTCCTACTTCACCCTGAGTGAAGGTACCCAGCTCCCTCTGCTGAAACACACAGCTCACTTCCTGAGGAAGAGCTGTCTTCATCTCTGGGTGTCCAGGGGTCTCTCTGGATGTTGGAAGCATGAGTAGAGAGGCTGACCTCTGCTAGTTACCACACTGTTGCCTCTTAGATACTACAGGCAAAACCAGATCTAGTTACTTCCCTTCTCATACCAACTAATACAGTCACAGTTTGATTCAAAAAGATGGAAAAAAAGGAACCCAATTCATGAGGTGGAATTATGAGTGATATTTTTTTCTATAATAATTCTTTTTATTTTCTATAATTATTTGTGCAGTATAGAAAATTCAGGACAAGACTTCACTGGCAGTCCAGTGGTTAAAACTCTGTGCTTCCACTGCAGGGGGCACGGGTTTGATCCCAGGTTGGGCAACTAAGATCTAGGTGGCCACAGCAAGGGATGGCAAAAAAAAAAAAAAAGGGGAAAGAAAGAAAATTAAGGAGAGAAACAAATACTCAGAAAATAATTCCTTTCTCTTACACACTCTTAACTGTTACCAAGGAGTTCTTTCTAGTATCTACACCCCAACTATTGGGGGTAAACCTCGTTCCTCTGTCTTGTTGTTATGGGATTGTGGCATACTTTGAACATCAACAGGCTGTAGAAAAGGGTGCTGCTAAACCAAGAGTGGAAGCATTGTCTGTACTAGTGTGATTTAGGCAAGAATTTAGCTTCTCAATGACTGTAAACTTATCCTGTAAAAGGGGAATGATAATGATATTACTAGCTTGGTAAACTTGTAAGAATTAAGTAATATTAACATAAATGTTGGGCTTCCCAGGTGGCACTAGTGGTAAAGAACCCACTGCCAGTGCAGAGGAAGTAAGAGACATGGGTTTGATCCCTAGATCGAGAAGATCCCCAGGATGAGGGCACAGAAACCCACTCCAGTATACTTGCCTGAAGAATCCCATGGACAGAGGAGCCTGGTGGGCTATAGGCCATAGCATCACAAAGAGTCAAACATGACTGAAGCAACTTAGCACATACACACAACATAAATATTAACATGTAAAACATATTAAAAGTGCTTGATACTGTTGCTGTTATTCTGCTTTTGGAAATCATAGACTATGTTAGGGTACAGCAAATCTCCACGCATTCCATTGTGACAATGCTTTCAATTCACTTAGTCGTGTCTGACTCTTTGTGACCCCATGGACTGCAGCACACCAAGCTTCCCTGTCCCTCACCAACTCCTGGAGCTTGCTCAAAGTCATGTCCATCAAGTTGGTGATGCCATCCAACCATCTCATCCTCTGTTGTCCCCTTCTCCTACCTTCAATCTTTCCCAGCATCAGGGTCTTTTTCAGTGAGTCAGTTCTTCGCAATGCTTTACTGTGTATTTATTAATGTAATAAACTGATTAATGTTTGAATTAATCTCTTACTAGCAGGTGAGCTCCAAGAGGACGGAGACCTTGTCTGTCTTAACCACAGATGAATCCCAGAGTCTAGAACAGTGTCTGGCACTTAATAAATACATTTGTTGATGGACAGGAGATGTACATCCCAGTGAGGAGATGCTCAGAGATGGAGCACCTGAACTACACATGTGTGGGGTGGGGAGATCCCACTCATAGAAGCTCATGGCCTTTCAGAGATCAAACTGCTAGAGAAAGACCAGCACCACTAAAGAGGGGAAGCTAATGTACTTTCTCTACAAACTTGCCTTATTTTGGGGCTTCCCAGATGGCTCAATGTTAAAGAATCTGCCTGCAGTGCAGGAGACACCAGAGGTGAGGGTTCAATCCCTGGGTTGGAAAGATCCCCTGAAAAAGGATATGGTAACCCACCCCATTATTCTTGCCTGGGAAATCCCATGGACAAAGGAGTCTGGCAGGCTACAGTTCATGGAATAACAAAGAGTCAGACACAACTTAGCAACTGAGCAACGTGCACACTTTATTTTATCCTCTCCCTAGAACAAAGCTGCAGGACAGGTGAGGTAAATCTAGCTCTGACCTTCACTATAACATTAGGGGCTGAGCAGGATGGCAGGTAGGCCTTTCCTCTCTCTCCTCTGCAGTTCAAGGCCTTTTTCATGCATGGTTCTATTAAAACAGGAGGGAAAAGGAATTAGGCTTTGCACCTGACATAAGGGGTTTGTGGCTGAGGCTTGTTCATTTCTGGGCCTACCTCAGGAGTTGATATTGATCCTACAGTTACACAGTGGAGAGCAGACAAGATTTGGCGGGGGTTGAAAAAAATCAAATGCCTTCAGGGCCTGGGTGGATAAAATTAAGCTAAATCAGCTCTATTCAAAATCAGTGGAGAGTAACAAGGCTGTGTCTGGACAGAGAATGAATGACCCATTAATAAGCATTCCAATGTAAAACAATTTAAAAATATTAAAGACAAACAAAATGAGGCAAAGGGCTGATTTGACCTACTACTACTTTGCAACAACCTCTAATAAGGTAACAAGACTGATCAGGAGCAAGTCTTTGAAGGTCTCTTATACTCAGGTTCCTCATTTACAAAACCAAGAAAGACAAACTTCCTCATGGGGCTGCTGTAAGACGTACAGTGAGAACTTGTGGGGAAGCACTTGGGTTCGTCAGATATTGAACTGTGTCCCTGTCCAAGACCTTTTGTTTGCATAGTTTTAATTCTTTATGTTATATCATTTATATAATTTTTTTTAAACTGACTATGCAATTGTCACTGGTGGAAAAGAGCAAAATAAGCCCCCAAACATCCCATGACACTTCATCTCTCCAAGCCAGTGACTGGAGCCATACCTGCAACAGGGGGTGACACTTCAGGGTGGTATCACTTCAGAGACAGGATTTTAGCTTCACAGTCTGGTACCTATCCAGAAGGGCCTGGGGTCTAGAGGAGAGGTCAAACAGGCATTATCAGAGGGCTTCAGTGTGGCCACTGAGGAATCCACACAGTATCAATACAATTAACAACTCCTCTCTAAGTAAGTGTGAAACAGCCCACTGAGTAAAACTCAGTCAAATTTGATTTTACAAAAGAATGTTAACTGCAGCAATACAGAGGGTTTGTTTGTTTTATTCTTATCAACTGAAAAAGACTAAAACATGTAATATCCAGTGCTGGTGAAGACACTGGTGATAGCAGGTAAATCTGAGATAGCAGCACAAGTGACCCTGTTAAACAGTTCAAGTCTCTCCACACTCCAAACATTCCAGTGGCTTCCCATCTCAGTTAGAGGAAAAGCTCCAGTGATAGTCTGCCAGCATTGCTTGAAGAGCAAAAACTGAAATCTACCTAAACAGTGATGAACTACTGGTTACATAAAGGATTTCTCATCTTTCCAGTAGTCATTTATATAGCAGTTAAAAGGAATCAGTTCAGTTCAGTTGCTCAGTCATGTCCGATTCTTTGCGACCCCATGGACTACAACCTGCCAGGCTTCCCTGTCTATCACCAATTCCCAGAGCTTGCTCAAACTCACATCCATCAAGTCGGTGATGCCATCCAACCATCTCATTCTGTCATCCCTTTTGCTTCCTTTCTTCAGTTTTTCCCAGCATCAGGGTCTTTTCTAATCAGTCAGTTCTTCACATCAGGTGGCCAAAGTATTGCAGTTCAGCTTTAGCATCAGTCCTTCCAATGAATATTCAGAACTGATTTCCTTTAGGATTGACTGGTTGGATCTCCTTGCAGTCCAAGGGACTCTCAAGAGTCTTCTCCAACACTACAGCTCAAAAGCATCAATTCTTCTGCACTCAGATTTCTTTTTGGTCCAATTCTCACATCCATATATGACTATTGGAAAAAGCATAGCTTTGACTAGACGGACCTTTGTTGGCAAAGTAACGTCTATGCTTTTTAATACACTGTCTAGGTTGCTTATAGCTTTTCTTCCAAGAAGCAAGTGTCTTTTAATTTCATGGCTGCAGTCACAATCTGTAGTGACTGTGCAGCCCAAGAAAATAAAGTCTCTCACTGCTTCCATTGTTTGCCCATCTACTTGCCATGAAGTGATGGGACTGGATGCCATGACCTTTGTTTCTTGAATGTCGAGTTTTAAGCCAGCCTTTTCACTCTCCTCTTTCACTTTCATCAAAAGGCTCTTCAGTTCCTCTTCGCTTTCTAAAATATGGGTGGTGTCGTCTGCGCATCTGAGGTTATTGATATTTCTCCCGGCAATCCCGATTCCAGCTTGTGCTTCATCTACCCCAACATTTCACATAATGTACTCTGCATATAAGCTAAATAAGCAGGGTGACAATATACAGCCTTGACATACTCCTTTCCCAATTTGGAACCAGTCTGTTGTTCCATGTCCGGTTCCAACTGTTGCTTCCTGACCTGCATACAGATTTCTCAGGAGGCAGGTAAGGTGGTCTGATATTTCCATCTCTTTCAGAATTTTCCACAGTTTCTTGTGATTCACATAGTCAATAAGCAGATATAAAATTAAAAGGAATGACACCTAGAGTGCCAGCCTCGTGAGGTATGGGACTCTGCCTGACTGGCTCATGGCTGTCTGCCTAGTGCCTGCAAAAAGTAGGAGCTCAAGAACTGTTTGTTGACTAAATATTCTTAGCACCGTAAATGCCCTGCCCATAGTAAGTCCAATCATAATATATTTATGAAGAAAAACTTTTGCAAAGACTATATAAGAATGGATGTACTTTTGTCACCAGCATATATAGAATGAATAAAACCAACCAAACAAAAAAACCTTTTACTTTATCTCTCAAACCCAGTGACTGGAATCATACTTAAGGCAGGGAGATATAAATGGTTACTTCTAGAAAAGGAAACACTAAATTTTCACTTTATGTATTTTGAAACTATTTGAATTTTTCCCATATAAATGAATTAATTCTAAAACTTTTAATTATTATTATTATTTATTTATTTATTTATTGGCTGCCTTGGGTCTCAGTTGCATCACAGGGGACCTTTTGCGTGGCATGTGGATTCTAGTTGTGGTGCACAGGCTTAGCAGCTCTGCGGCATATGGCATCTTAGTTCCCTGACCAGAGATCAAACCTGTATCCCCTGCATTGCAAGGCGGATTCTTAACCACTGGACCACCCCCCAGGGAAGTCTCTTTCATAACTTTCTAAAAGTGGGCACAATAAAGGACAGAAACAGTCTGGACCTAACAGAAGCAGAAAATACTAAGAAGAGGTGGCAAGAATACACAGAAGAACCATATAAAAAAGATCTTCATGACCCAGATAACCACAATGGTGTGATCACTAACCTTGAGTCACACATCCTGGAATGTGAAGTCAAGTAGGACTTAGGAAGCATCACTACGAACAAAGCTAGTGGAGGTGATGGGATTCCAGTTGAGCTATTTCAAATCCTAAAAGATGATGCTGTTAAAGTGCTACACTCAATATGCCAGCAAATTTGGAAAACTCAGCAGTGGCCACAGGACTGGAAAAGGTCAGTTTTCATTCCAATCTCAAAGAAAGGCAATGCCAAAGAACATTCAAACTACCGCACAATTGCACTCATCTCACATGCTAGCAAAGTAATGCTCAAAATTCTCCAAGCCAGGCTTCAACAGCACATGAACTGAATCGAGAACTTCCAGATGTCCAAGCTGGATTTAGAAAAGGCAGAGGAACCAGAGATCAAATTGCCAACATCTGTTGGGTCATAGAAAATGCAAGAGAGTTCCAGAACAACATCTACTTCTGCTTTATTGACTACTCCATAGCCTCTGACTGTGTGGATCACACAGTCCAACAAACTGTGGAAAATTCTTAAAAGAGACAGGAATATGAGACCACTTTACCTGCCTCCTGAGAAATCTGTATGCAGGTCAGGAAGCAACAGTTAGAACCGGACATGGAACAACAGACTGGTTCCAAATTGGGAAAGGAGTATGTCAAGGCTGTATATTGTCACCTCCTTTATTTAATCTATATGCAGAGTACATCATGCGAAATGCTGGGGTAGATGAAGCACAAGCTGGAATCAAGATTGCTGGGAGAAATATCAATAACCTCAGATACGCAGATGACACCACCCTTACAGCAGAAAGCGAAGAAGAACTGAAGAGCCTCTTGATGAAAGTGAAAGAGGAGAGTGAAAAGGCTGGCTTAAAACTCAACATTCAAAAAACAAAGATCATGGCATCCAGTCCCATCACTTCATGCCAAATAGATGGGCAAACAATGGAAACAGTGAGAGACTTTATTTTCTTGGGCTGCACAATCAGTGCAGATGGCGACTGCAGCCATGAAATTAAAAGACACTTGCTCCTTGGAAGAAAAGCTATGACCAACCTAGACAGCATATAGAAAAACAGACACATTACTTTGCCAACAAAGGTCTGTCTAATCAAAGCTATGGTTTTTCCAACAGTCATGGATGGATGTGAGTTGGACCATAAAGAAAGCTGAGAGCAGAAGAATTGATGCTTTTGAACTGTGGTGTTGGAGAAGACGCTGGAGAGTCCCTTGGACTGCAAGGAGATCCAATCAGTCAATCCTAAAGGAAATCAGTCCTGAATATTCATTGGAAGGACTGATGCTGAAGCTGAACTGCAATACTTTTGCCACCTGATGTGAAGAACAGACTCATTGGAAAAGATCCTGATGCTGGGAAAGACTGAAGGAAGGAGGAGAAGGGGATGACAGATAATGAGATGGTTGCATGGCATCACTGACTTGATGGACATGAGTTTGAGCAAGCTCCAGGAATTGATGACGGACAGGGAAGCCTGGCATGCTGCAGTCCATGGGGTCACAAAGAGTCAGACATGACTGAGTGACTGAATTGAACTGACTGGAAAAATAGTTTTGTTTTGCTTTATCTGCTTTTTCAGTGAAAGATATTACCATAGTTTTAAGAGGGTGAGGGGAGAGCCTGGAAAGAGAGATGTAGGCCTATATTATGAGAAGCTTTTAAAAATTTAGAGTTTATATCATTTTTCAAAGGAGAGGGTGTTCTAAATTAAAACATTCAGTTCTACTTTCTCAGACAAATGTAGTACCCACCAAATTTTGTTTTCTCTCTTTGACTTTTTTCCTAGTAACCTCTCTTCCTTCCTCTTATCTTCTTTCCACAAATGTATATTGAGTGTCACATTCCAGACCCTGGGGATCCCCAATTGTGAATAAGATTCACCCCTATTTACAGAGCAGAGATGAAGTTAATTGAAACTGCAGTTGTATAAAATTGTTTGTTTTTTCAATAAGTCCATTAGTTTAGACTGAGAAAGCTTTGCGGTTTTCTCAAATGCTGTGGAAAAGACTGAAGGAGGACTGAGTTGGAGATCAGAGTTTCTTCATCAAATATACTGCAAAGGAAGAAAGATGTGTAGGAATAAACCTACAGATTAAGAAACTTTAGAGATATATCAAGAGATTGCAACGTATGGATGTTACTTGGATCCTAATTCAAACAACCAAAGTGTAAAAAAGTAAAACTTATGATATTTATAAGTCAACTGGATATTTGAAAGTTGACGAGGTATTTGATGAAAATAAGGGTTTACTGCTAGTTATTTTAAATGTGATAATGGTACTGTAATTGTTATGGCCTTAAGTCTCTTTCAAGAGAATGAGAAGACAAGTCAGATTGGGAGAAAATATTTGCAAAATACATATCTGATAAGGGACTATTATCCAAAATAAGGGCTTCCCTGGTGGCTCAGATGGTAAAGAATCTGCCTGCAATGTGGGAGACTTGGGTTCATTCCCTGGGTTGGAAAGATCCCCTGGGGGAGGGCACAGCAACCCACTCCAGTATTCTCCTGGAGAATCCTACAGTCCATGGGGTCACAAAGAGTTGGACACAACTGAGCGACTAGGCACACACACAAACACACATCCAAAATATATAAACAACACTTAAAACCTAACAAGAAGAAAGCAAATGATCTGATTAAAAAATGGGCAAAACACCTGAACAGACACTTTACCAAATTAGGTATACAGATGGCAAGTAAGCACATGACAAGATGTTCAACATCACATGTCACTAGGGAACTGCAAATTAAAACAACAATGATATACCACTATTTACCTATTATGATAGTCAAAATACAGAACACTGACAACATCAAATGCTGGTGAGAAAGCAGAGCATCAGGAATACATAACAGTACAACCACCAATGCTGCTAGGAATATATAATAGTACAATCACTTCAAAGGACAGTTTGGCAGTTTCTGACAAAACTAAACATATGTTTACCATACAAGCTAGCAATCTCTCTCCATACTATTTATTTAGTTGAGTTGAAAAACCTCTGCCCACAGAAAAACATGCACAAGGATGTTTATAGTAGCTTTACTGACTATTGCCAAAACTTGGAAGCAACCAAGATATTCTTCAGTAAACTGTGGTATACCCAAACAGTGGAATATTATTAACATATAGCACAAAAAAGAAATGAGCTATCAAGCCATGAACAGACATGAAAGAACCTTAAATGCGTATTACCAAGCAAAAGAAGCCAAACTGAAAGGACTACTTACTGTATGATTCCAACTATATAACATTCTGGAAAAGCAAAACCATGAAGACAGTAAAAGGATCAGTGGTTCTTGGAAGTCATGAAAGAAGGAGGGATAAAAAGAGCAGAGAGGATTTCTAGAGCGGAGAAACTATTCCGCATGATACTATAGTACTAGATACATGTCACCATACATTTGTCAAAACCCATAGAATGTACAGCACCAAGAGTGAACCCTATGATAAACTATGGACTTGGGGTGATAATGCTGTGTCAGTGTAGGTTCATAGAGCATAACAAATGTATCACTCTGGTGCTGGGACATTGACAGTGGTGAAGGCTGTGTGTGCTAGACAGAGGATATAGGAACTCCCTGTTCTTTCTACTCCATTTTGCTGTGAACCTAAAAGTGCTCTAAAAATAAAGTTTATTCATTAAAAAATCCTTCTCTTTTAGAGATACATAATGAAATATTTATGGACAAGATGTTATGCAATCTGTGATCTGCATCAAAACAAAATGTTGGGGAGAAGTGGGTAGGGTATAAATGAAAGAGGACTGAGAATTGAGCTGATAGTAGAAACAGGGTGAAGGGTGTGTGGGGGTTTATTATGCTACTCCCCATCTTTGTCTGTTTGAAAATCTTCAGTATTATTAAGACAAATGGGACATATCTACAATTTCTTTGGACTTCTACTTTGGTGAAAACAGAGAAATAGGGTGGGATGAAGAGGGAAAGCAGATAGCCTGGAGCTTAGAAGTATGATTTGTAACTGAACAAGGTCTAGACTAGAGGAGACAGGAAGGGAGACATAGGGCAAAGGACATTATGGAGATGGAAAGGGAGGGAAGAATGGAAAAGGAATGTGGGTTCACTGCCTTCCCCTAACTTCTCTCTTTCCCTTTGCCTCACTCACTCCTTACCTTTTTCCTCTCTATAGGTGAAAAATCATATTAGGAACTTAACAGTGAACATTTCAGGCACCAATCCATGAAATTCCAATTCAGTCAGCATGGCCTTAGAATCTATATTTCAACATGTGCTGTAGGAGACTGGATGGGTATCTGAACCTCCCTTGAGGCCCAAAACCTGGCTTCTGTGAGCAGCACATTAGTTCTGTCACTAACCTTTACTCTGCCAGACTGAAGACCAAATCACTCGTGCCTTTCAAAGCCTCTGTGACAGTGGTCCACTGATTCAAAACAGGAAAAAATAAAGGGAAAGATAGATTATGCAAAAAGAAGTTGTTTATTGATTTCCTTTAATGTATATGTGGAAACATGCAAATGCTAAAGGTCTCTTGAGTGGAAAAAAGAAATTCATTAGCCTGCTCTGACTTGAAAGACATATCCTTTAAGACCTTCTAACTCTTTGTGCTAACGTTCTCTGATTTTATATTCACTGAACAACATTTTGATGTTTAATGGAATTCTACTAAGAATTAAAAAACAAAAACAAAAGCATTTACCAGTTGCCTCAAGTGGTATGGTCCTCTTGATAGTTCTAACTTTCATCATCAATTTTAATCAACTGTCCTTTTGCTTCCCAGGTTTCCTGAAAGCCTGTATTCAGAAAATGTGACTACCCATCAGCAAACTAATAAATTCAATCTTTAGTACTGGGGAAGGTAACGAGTCAGTCCACGGAACTGAGCTGGAACTGAGCACAGGGCTGTTGTCACACATTAGGGGTAACTCAGCAACTCCCTTACCCACACGTTCTTGGCTACATCCCTCCAACTAGGGAAAGAATTTTAAATTATAACAAAGGAATCAGAATGCAGCCTTACTTACCTAGATTCCAGTGCCTGCTCAAGCACAGGCATCTTGAGATGGTGGAACCAGCCAAGCTGGAAGAGGAGTTCTGAAGCAAATAAGACAATCTGTCTGTCCCTGGCCCCTGATGCTGCTAGGGACATTCCCATGGGCTGATGTGCCATCCTCTGCCTCCTCTAATATAAGGAGGAGACAGGAAAGAACTACAGCATCTGGAGCCCACACTCACCCACAGAACAAACTGTGAATAGTCAGACTCAGCTGTTCGGTTCAAAACATCCTCCCTCCTTGACTCACCCCCCTACCACACCCCATCAGGGAAGATCAGAAGAAAAGGAGGCAAAGGCCTAAAGCCTTCTAGATGCCTTTCTGTTCCCACTTGTAACCTATGTGGTACAGAATTGTTCTTTGAACCATAACTACGCAGGGGCCTGCTGGCATTCATTCAGGCCTATCTCTAGCTGACATTTCCTGGCTTCCAAGAGGTTAGAAAGAAAGTCTCTTCTTGTCCCCTCAAAGACCTCGCTGAGGCATAGGCTGCTATGGGGACACCGGGTGGCCAGAGGTGAGGTAGGCAAGGGCCCATGATGCCTCACAGAAAAGCCTAAGTGCAAATCCTCAGCAGTGACCTTGGCCAGGGCAAGGGAACTGACTGAACCCTCTCCCTGCTTCCCTCAAAAGGGTGAGGGACAAAGTGAGCATCAAAGTCTTGATGTGGAAATTGGCTCACCTCAGCTACGAAAAATACACAGTATGCTTAGTATGGGCACTACTCAAGCAGGAATTACTTTAAAAAGAGTAGGAAGAGCAGTCTGTCAGCTGGTTCAGAGGATATGAGTGAGGTCTGAAGAGGGGAAGAGGGGCAAATACCAGTGAGGGTCAAGCTGGTGCACCAGCGGGCCCAGGTGAGTGAGGAGACAGGCTGTGAATAGGCCATAGGGTTACCCAGATAATTGAGGCCCATGCGTCAACGAGAGGCAGGTGGGCAGGAGCCCAGAAACAAAAAAGGAAGAGCCCAGAAACAAAAAAGGAAGAGCCCGACAACGGGGAAGGAGAGAAGAGGGGGTCACAGCCCAGGGCCCGGCGAAGTCGAGGCCTTGTGGGGAAAGGGGTCGGTGACGGTCATCGCAAAAACCTTCGTGACGAGAGGCGCTGAGCAAGACAAGTCGGGTAGCTTCTCGCTGAATCAGCGCCCCGCCCACAAAGTCCTGAAAGCCCCGCCCCAAGAGCCTCGCGCATCCCAGGCGCTGAGTTCCGTTTCGTCGCGCGGCCCTTTAGTTCCGGCCGCTGCGCGCGGGCGGAAAGTTTTTGCGGACGGACTGTGTCGGTGATGGGCGCGGGGTGAGTGGAGGAGGCCGGAGACCCTAGGCTGCTTTTGGTTGCTTTTTAGAGCTGCAAGAGAAGGGGGTCCGCGGGGCCAACGCCCGGCTTTTCCGCTGCCTGGGTGCCAGTTCTGCGCCTCTCTTCGTTCTGCGGCGCCGGAGCTCCGCGCAAGCACACCATTTCGGCCCCCTGCCCAGGCCCCCTTCGCCACCTCTTCTCATAAGAGAGACTTCTAGATCTCAAAAAATTTTGAGTGATTTTTAAGGTAAAAACACAAACCCAAGCAGACGCGATCCAAATGCAGGAGTTCTGTATTTCCAGGTTGGCACTTGAGAGGTGAAGTTGTAACTGAGAAAGGTGGAGGGGACTCAACCGGGCAAGGGATGCCAGGCCAACAGAGAAACTTAAGAGTAGGTTAGTGGATCCCTAGAAATTCGAGTGGAATCACGCCTTAAGAGCGGTAAGAATCAGTTCTTTATGAATAAGCTAATTGTCTCCTTCTGGTAAGAATTATAAATATGTAGCTGGTGGAGATGGCCACATCAAGGGGCTAAGAGCTTTTCTCAAGAGTAGACTGTTCTGGAGAAAAGAAGACTACCAGTTGTCTTAAGCATCGTTTGTAAACAGTACCTATGACAAAAGTGTGGGGGTGGGGTGAAAGGTAAGAATCAACCCAAGAGAGAAGTAACGTGTTTTCACAGAATTGTTGGACTGTGTGGGGAGGGATTTTTTTCCTTTTAATCAGGCCTAGACTGCTTGAGTGAACCGTTCTTCAAGAATATTCACTTCCATCTTTTACTTCTGTGCTTACAACCTGAGTTCTGAATTGATTTCGTTTGACTCTGCTATCGTTAAGGAGGTGTGTTTGGGGGTGGACACACACGCATCAGTCAGAAGAAAGAGCCAGCTCCAGAAGTGCCTTCCTAGAAGGCAGGACTGCAAGCTGTGGTTACCCATTCCAGTATTACAGCAGATTTCATGAGGTGGATGGAAATGCTTTCTTACATATGATCTAAATCCGTGTTCCCTGATTCCCATTCTCCTAAGAGATGAGGTCAGTACTGCTCATCCCCAACTTTCAGTAACTTTCATAAAGGCCTCTATGCTTGAGTGGGAATGCCATAGGAGGTGGATAAACTCTGTGTAGGCAGAGGCATAGGAGTTCCTGATACCTCTGCTTGAAGGAGGAGAGGAGGAAGTGTGTTCCTGGTGTGCAGAGTTAACATTTGTAATGTGTTTTGCCAAAAATTAATGTTATAGCTGGTGCTGAGAGGTAGTTCAGTAGTCATTATCAAGTTTTGTCAAGTACATACTGTGCCCCAATTGCGGGATAGTCTTTTTTTCCTTTTTTGTTTTTTTTTTTTGGCCACACTGCCTGTGGAATCTTAATTCCCTGACCAGGGATCAAACCCACATCCCTTGCAGTGGAAGCCGGAAATCTTAACCATTGGACCACCAGGGAGGTTCTGATGGGATAGGTTCTTAAGAGACACTGATGGGCAAAAATTCACACTGCCCCTGCTCCTGTTGAGCTTGTGGTCTAATGTAGTGTAGTTGAACCAGGATTGCACAGAACCTCACTTCTTGAACAACACAGCTGAGATCCAAAAAGGGTCTGGAAAGATGAGTAGATGAAATAGTACTAAATTGATAAGCCTCAGTGCATGCATTTGACTCAAAGAAACTCTCTGAGCCTGTTAACTTTGGACACAGTTTTAACAAGCTGGATTACCTGGCTTTCTAGCTCATAGTTGCCAAAAGCCCAAAATTGAAAAGAAGGATGATTACAGAGACAAGTAGAATGCAAACTGATGGTCCAAAAATTAGTAATGAAGAGGAGGCACCAAAACACAACAGCCTGGGTCCCTTGAGTAAAAGGCAATGTTTCTGGGTTTGTTCTACGTAATACTTGTTCCATGGGACCTTAACTGATTATCAGAGAAGGGTTAAATTGGAAATACAGAGTTAGCAAATTAAACTGAATTCTTTGCTGTAGAGTTTCTGTGTCTTTTTAATTTATTTTTGGCTGTGCTAGGTCTTTGTTACTGTGTGGGCTTTTTTCTAGTTGCAGCAAGTGGGGGCCCCTCTTTGTTGCAGTGCCAGGGCTTCTCATTGCTGTGCCTTCTCTTGTTGCAGAGCAAGACTCTGGGGGACACGGGCTTCAGTAGTTGTGGTTCCTGGCTTTAGGGCACAGGCTCAATAGTTGTAGCACATGGGCTTAGTTGCTCTGTGTTATGTGGGATCTGCCCAGACCAGAGCTTGCACCCATGTATCCCATTTTGGCAGGTGGATTCTTTACCACTGAGCCACCAAGGAAGCCCTCATTATCTTTAATAAGACCTGAACTCATTTTTCTTGGAGCATCCGTTCAGGACAGTGTTTTGTAGCACACACTTGGAAGAATGGTAGTGTAAATTAAAACATCAGGGCAGCAGTGTTCTGGGCAGTATTAATGTTTATAGTTGTGATGCTAAATCAGAATGAATTATGTTTAGCACACTGTATTTAATGAGGCATAGTTTATGAATGCACATTTTAATTTTTTCTATCAAAATCGTTAAACATTTTGGAATTCTGAGTCCTAAGGAGTAATCTCTTTTAGTCTTTATTGATATTAAATGCATGAGGCATTACTGTATTTGAAATGTGTCTAGGCCATTATGTGGTAAAAAGGCTTTTCCTACTTAACCTGAGCCCCTGATCCCCCTTTATAACATTGTTTCTGTGAGCCCTAATGTCCTGAATTCCCAACAGCCCTTTTACGAATAGAATTTGAGAATATCACATATTTGCAGTTGGACATTCTACTAAAACATGCAGTGTTTTGAAGTAAGTTCCAAAAAAGAAATTAGTGAACATTAAATTTCTAACTTATTTATGTCCATCTTGAGACTTTTCTAATTGAATATATGCAATATGATTTTTATGAAGTTGTAATCCATGTATACATATAGTCCTATGACCTGCTTTTCTCAATTGCTGATACTTTATATAAATATTTCTGATATTGACATGTGTCATTTATTTATAACTATATGATATTTCACTGTGTGACTAGACTGTAGTTTTCTTAATAATAGAGTGGCAGCAGCAAGAGCAGGTCTATATCTGTAAACATTTTATTTCTGAGCACAGAAATGTTTTCTTCATACTGATTCTCAATTCATAATTGTAAAGAGCTTTTTGTTTTCTCTGTTTTTTTTCCATTTTGACTTTCATACAGTTTCATGAGATAATGCCAGCTGTCATACATATCCTTTTTTATTATTATTTATTTTATTTATTTATTTTTGGCTGCCCTGGGTCTTCGTTGCAGTACATGGACTTTCTCTAGTTGCGATGAGCTCAATAGTTGCAGTGCATAGGCTTAGTCGCCCTTGGGCACGTGGAATCTTCCCAGACCAGGGATGAAACCCATGTCCCTCTGCGTTGGCAGAAGGATTTTTTAACACTAGAACCACCAGGGAAGCCCCCTGTCATACATATTCTTTAATTTTTTTCTTTTCCTTCATATTTAAAACACCGTTGCTGGTGTGTCTATGAGTACTGCTGAAGCAATTGGTTGCTTTTGCCATGCTTAATGATTTCCAGCTTTGTCTAGTTTGGACTATAACTTTACTAGCCCTTTCATTGTATATTTTGCATTCAGTTTTTTTAATGAGGACATCAAGCAAAGAGATAACTCAGCAAACGCTTGCCCAAATACTGCTGTATTGAGTAGGATAGTGATGGTGCCCCCCAAAATGGTTGATTGTCAAAAAACACCACAAGACAACTAGAAATGTTCTAGAAATATTCTTTAATAAATTAAGTGTTGGAGAGGTCATGTAGGAATGTTTGTTATTTTAAGTTGTATGACATTTGAAAATCTTCAACTCAGGGGCTACTTGAATTTGATATTTTATTTTATTTTTACTAGAGATAACGTACGATGGTCCTTGATTTACGGCCATTTAATGGGTGATTCTGGGAGTGGTCCTCACAGAGAGCGAAGCTGCTTGCTTCCCTCCCACTGATGTCCCTGCAGATTTGCCCTTACCTCAACTTAAATGGGGTTTGTCTTCACTTATTTCTAGCAAGTTTGGTTAAAATTATGATAAAAAGTAAAGAATCTGCCTGCAATACAGGAGACCAGGTTTGATCCCTGTATTGGGAAGATCCCCCTGGAGAAGGGAATGGCAACCCACTCCAGTATTACTGCCTGGAGAATTCCTTGGACAGAGGAGCCTGACAGGTCCACAAAGTTACAAATAGTCAGACATGACTGAGCGACTAACACACACACACGCACAATGAAAAAAACACATTTTTTTCCATGACATACAAGACCTAATCATGTTTGTTTTCTGCAGCATTTCTCTATCTATAGCTTTCTGTTTGCATTTGGATTGGGAATACCGGGATCGTTTTCATCATGCCTACAGTGGTGGTAATGGACGTATCCCTTTCCATGACCCGACCTGTGTCTGTCGAGGGGTCCGAGGAATATCAGCGCAAGCACCTGGCAGCCCATGGTTTGACAATGCTGTTTGAGCACATGGCCACAAATTACAAGCTTGAGTTTACAGCTCTGGTGGTTTTTTCATCCCTCTGGGAGTTGATGGTTCCCTTCACAAGAGATTATAACACCCTACAGGTACAAAAAGGAATGAGTTATTATATGTACAGGACCCAAATTTATAGGAAGGAAAATAGTGTTATCATACTGCACTGAATATTTATAACTGGAATTGCTTAACGATAAGTCTCTGAGTATACTATTCTGAATATAACTATAAAATAAGGATTATAACCAGTTGGCCCTCAGCCTTTGGTATAGCTCTGAGTTAGAGCTGTGAGTTGTTGCCATAGTCACTTCTCTTGGTTTTCTGAAATTCTCTGTGGGAGGGGAGCCTCTCAGGATGTAGTGCCCTGTTCCCTAAGGTTCAGGATCTTTAGGTTCAACACTACTATTTTCTACTTTTCTATAAACTTGAGATGAAAAATAGCCCTTCCTTACAAAAACCTTCATTCTAGAGTAATTCAGGAGTATATTTCCTCCCCAACAAATAGCCTCTGATTTACAGATGCCAAGAAATCCTCATTTTAAAACTTTGATTGATTAGTGTTATCTTCCAAAGGTTTGTGATATGCCAAAGAATTTACTTTCTGGCAACATCTCTAAATTATTAATATTTCCAACAATGCCTCGTGCAGTTCCTTGCGGATAGGGAGCAGCAGTCAGTGTTTGTGGAATTGAACAATTTAATAATTGCTAGGCAGTTTAGAAATTCAGGATCAGTGTAGTTTGCTTTTTAAATATAAGTAATAAAATTTTGTTAAATCACTTATTATCTCACTTTTTTTTAAAGTGACTCAAAGTTGTTGGTTTTTTTTAATTGCATCAGATTTCTTATAAGTGAGTAAACTAAGGATCTTGGATGTTTAGTAGTTCTAAAATGTAAAGAGTTGCTATGTAGATAGTGTAGAGTGATGGTTAAGACCAGGAGTCTTAGAGTCTGACTGACTGGGTTCAGATCTAGATTCTGCCACTTGGTCATAAGACCTGGGAAAGTTACCTAATAATTTTGTACCTTAGTTTCCTTACTTTAAAAATAGGTTAATCATCTACACCTTATAGGATGTTATCATGATTAAATGCATGTAAAATGCCCAAGATGGTGATAGTATTCAGTAAATTTTGCATTATTTTTGTGATGTGCTTAAACATTTTTCATTTGAACTGTTCTGTCGAGATCAGTTACAAAGATATGAACTTGATGGGCTATTCAGTCTCACCTGATGAGAGGACAAAATAAAGGGAAGCTCTTTTTTATCATCCTTTACGGTTGTGGAAGTCTATTTTACCAATTTTCTTTAAGAAAGTGTACTTTGGGCTCTCAGAAATGCAATGTCCCCTGTGTGACATTCATGCTTTGAACAGTTTATGTTTTTTTTCCAGTAACAATGAACAGTTTTATCTTTCATTCAATCAGGAAGCACTAAGTAATATGGATGATTATGATAAAACCTGCTTGGAGTCTGCATTAGTTGGTGTTTGCAATATCG
Source organism: Okapia johnstoni (assembly GCA_024291935.2). Taxonomy (NCBI): domain Eukaryota; kingdom Metazoa; phylum Chordata; class Mammalia; order Artiodactyla; family Giraffidae; genus Okapia; species Okapia johnstoni. The sequence goes on from CM044307.1 coordinate 81,224,761, forward strand.
TTCAGCAAGAATGGGGTGGTGCAATTCCTTGTCAGGTAAAAGATTAATTCTTTTTCTTTACCCTAAGTTAAAAGCATTAACCACTGAGGTGCTTCAGTTTACTTCAGGCTCTGACACAGCTTGCATTGTAATTTCCACAAACAATCTTGTATGCTGTTGGTATCTTTTTAAAAGAAGACACCAAATCAACACCAGTATACTCAGAAAGCAGTGCAATTATGCCTAAGGAAAGCATCCTCCTAGTAAATTGACTTCTTGAAAGATAGTATTATTTGTATAAAATACAGAGGACTCGCAGTAGAATTTTAGAACACTCTCTGGAAGGGGTGATTATAATTCTGAGTGATAGAATTGTAAACATCTGTACAATATAGTCTGTCTGCATTATTCCAGTATAGCATTTATTCAGCACACTTTTAACCTTCTCAACTATTGACTCGTCTAAAAAGTGAGGTGTATCAATGTCATAAAATTGGTTGCCCTTTCCTTCGAGTCCACAGTAGGTCTACATTAGCATCAAATCTGAGCAGAGTTGTAGCAGTTGAACATTTGCCATAAACAAGTACTTTGAGAAGTGGTTTATTTTAAAGGAGAAAACAGTAAAGTTGCTACAAGGAAAATCATAATAGTCTACAACAAGAGTCAGGAAACTTTCTGTATTTTAGTCTTTGCAGGTCTGTGGCAGCTCCTCAGCTCTGTTGTAGCACAGAAACAGCCATAGATAATCAGTAAATAAATGAGAGTGGCTCTGTTCCAGTAAACTTTGCTTATGGAAATAGTCAGTGGACCATAGTATATGATTTTTTACTATAGGGTCAAATACAGAATTCCTCAGTAGTGTCAGTAGCATCAGTGATATTTGTTTTTTAAATAAATGTAAGATTGTAGCTGCCTACAATCTACAGTCTACCCCAATCTACAATTGGGGTAAGGAAAGATAAGGAGTTGACCTAAGTAAAGCATGAAAGAATTTGAGAAGTGATGGAACTGGTCTGTATCTTGATTGTAAAAGTGGTTACATCGCTGAATGCACTTATTGGAACTCATAGAACTATATACAAATAAGGGTGAATTTTATTGCATGTAAATTGTATCTCAGTAAACCCAGCTTTTTTTTTTTTTTAGCTTTTTTCTCTTTTCTTACTGTAAAACCATCCTGTTTATAGAGTATGAAGTCATGAGTTGGTGAAGACCCTGAGCTACTACAATAAGGTTAAAAATCAGATCACTTTAGTGGACACTTGCTAAAAAAAGCCAATAAATACGTTTTATTTCTTTTCAGAAATAAAATTCTTTGGCACCTTACTTCATAAACATTATTTGGTACATTACAGACTATCTAACTTCCTAACTATAATGAAAACTAAAGTTTTGTTGTTAATACCCTCTGAACAAAAGCTAGCAGATAACAGTTTCATTTGCTACTTCTTCAGTGTTTGAAGAAACTCATAAAGTATGTAAGAGCCAGACCTTGTGCCCCATGCAGACTTCTGCCTTTTAATGTTTTCTTCTTCCTTCACAAAAAGGAGGAATCTGAATTTGAGATATACTGTACCCTGAGGGCAAGGAGCTGGGTCTGGATCCACTTAGACTTGCTTGGTGAGTTTTGGGGTGAACCAGGTCCAAAACACAGTGGAAGTTATCAGTGATTGTTTTTATAATCAGTTACTGTCAAATGGATTTGTTTTAATATGGAATATTTTTAGCCAGATTTTTAGAAAGCTGGACTATGTCTTCATTAGCTGAGTAAAGTCTGTTTCATTTGGACATTACAAAAAATATTTCATTATCACACAGCATCTGAAAAAGCTAGTGGCAGAAATAAATCATTAGATAGCAGCTGTTGGTACCTGGAAGAGGGATATGCCTTACCTGCCTTCCCAAGAGATGACATCTCTCCGGGGGACCTCTATTAAGCATTCTTGGGCTTTAGAAGTAAGTGCCAGTCTTGACAGGCTTCCCAGGTGGCTCAGTGGTAAAGAATCCTCCTGCCAATGCAGAAGACCTGGGTTCGATCCCTGGGTGGGGAAGATCCCCTGGAGGAGGAAATGGCGACTCACTTCAGTATTCTTGCCTGGAGAATCTCATGGACAGGGGAGCTTGGCAGGCTACAGTCCTTGGTGTCGCAAAGAGTCAAATATAAGAAGACGCATGCATGCATATGTGAATCTTGGCGCGTCACATGGTACAACCACCTAATACTGCCTTACTGGCCTGTTATTGTCAAGTTACTAGACTAGGTTAGAGAGCAAAAACAATCCTCCTCTGGATTGCTTGCAAAGTCCACCCTGCACAGGATCACTTGGAAGCAGTGAGAAAAATGATAATGATCTGTAACTAACCTCTATTGTTAGTATGTTTTGAAGTCTTTTAAAAATGATAGGTTGATTAAGAATGCATTTCAGGACTTCCCAGGTGGTGCAGTTGGTAAAGAACCCACCTGCCAATGTAGGAGACATAAGAGATGTGGGTTCAATCCCTAGGTCTGAAAGATCCCCTGGAAGAGGGAATGACAACCCACTCCAGTGTTCTTGCTTGGAAAATTGCATGGACAGAGGAACCTGGCAGGTTACAGTCCATGGGGTCACAAAGAGTCTAACACGACTGAGCACACATACACACTGGTAGTACAGTGGATAAAAATTCACCTGCCAGTGCAGGGGACACAGGTTCAATCCCTGGTCTGGGAAGATCCACATGCCATTGAGCAACCAGTCCCATATGCCACAACTACTGAAGCACTCACACCTAGAACCTGTGCTCTGCAACAAGAGAAGCCCCTGCTCACTGCATCTAGAGAAAGCCCTCACAGCAACAAAGACCCAGTGCAGCCAATAAATAAATAATTTGTTTTTAAATAATGCATTTTAAAAGTCTTGTCTATATATGGTAAATAAATACATGCTTATAAATACATGTTTAAAGCAGTTGTCATTTTAGTTGACCAGGGGTAGATAAAGTTTTTCATCTTTGAAAATAAAGTGTCATGAATCAGTCTTCAGACTTCTGTGCTGATAACTCCTAGGGACACACATAAATCCTTATGCCATTTTTGACAGCAGCACCTTAAGTGCCAACTCCTCATCTGAGAAGTAGGGTTCTAGTTTTAATACAGTTAAGTAAGACTTGGTTATGAGTGGTTTTGTCCTTTTTTTTAAGTGTTCACAGGTAGGTGCTTTTCTTTAAAGGTTTATTTAGGTAAAATACAGTAAAATGCATAGATCTTAAATGTACAGTTTATTGAGTTTTAACAAATGTATACACCTATGTAACTGCTCTTCCAGTTAAGATATAGAAAATTTCCATTACCCTACAGTTTCCTCATGCCCCTTCCTACCCAGTATCACCCTACATTCCCTATTTGATTTATCTTAGTTTTGTTTTACCTGTTCTAGAACTTCACATATATATATGTATGGAATCATACAATGTGTCTGTCATCTTTCACTTGACAAAATGTTATTGAGATTTATTCACATCTTTGCTTGTATCCCTGCAGAGATTCATTCACATCTTTGCTTGTATCCCTGCAGAGGTACATTTTTCAGTGCAAATGGAATTTGGGCGAAATGAAAACATTTTCAAATGAGACTGCCTTAAATAAATATGTTATTTCATGGACAAAGCTCCTCTTATTCTTTGCAAACAGGTTGTTCTGGTGACAGATGGCTGTCTTGGCATCGGTAGAGGGTCTCTGCGGCACTCCTTGGCTACTCACAACCAACGCAGCGAGAGCAACAGGTTTCCACTACCTTTTCCTTTTCCATCTAAGTTGTACATCATGTGCATGGCGAATCTGGAGGAGGTAATGCTTTGTACTAAGTTCTTTTTAGTTTGACTAGATATGTTTTGGGACTCAGTTTATTTTTTTAATATATTCCACTAATATTGCATTACGTATACAGGCATGCCTCAGAGATATTGCAGGATATTCCAGACCACCACCACAAAGTGGGAATTGCAGTGAAGCTGGAATCACAATAAACCGATTTGCATTAATTTCTTGCTTTCCCAGTGCATATAAAAGTTTTGTTTATACTTTACTGTAGTCTGTTAAGTATACAATAGCATTAAGTCTAAAAAAAACAATCTACATACTTTATTTTTAAAAAATTTTATTGCCAAAGAATGCTAACCATGATCTGAGCCTTCAGCGAGTTATAATCTTTATGCTTGTGGAGGGTTTGAAATATTGAGAGAATTATCAGAATGTGACACAGAGACAAAGTGAGTAAATGCTATTGGAAAGATGGGGCCAATAAAATTGCTTGACACCAGTTAGCCACAAACCTTCAATTTGTTTAAAAGAAAAAAAGGCAGTATCTGCAAAGCTCAATAAATGAGGTATGCCTGTACCATCACATCGACCTGCATTGTTTCAGGTGGGACAGATTACTAATTATATTTGAAAAGACTTTCTGTCTCAAATGCTATCTGAAAGCACAGTGTTGCCCCATCTCAAGAGACATGGCAGGAGTTGTTATCCATCCTACTTCCCACAAAGATCCTTCACATGCTGAAGAGTCAAAATGTTCTTTTTGGTGTTCAGTGTTTCCCTCAGTTAGGAATTCTTAACATCCATTACACTAGGAATGTTGATAGAAGTATGCTTTTTTTTTTTGTAAAGTAACATTATTCTGATGAATGTTTTATTAAACTCCACTTCCTGATTTTCCCATTTAGTTTGGAAAGTTATTTAATTTTTCTTCATCTCAGGTTTTCTATCTGTAAAATGTAGATAATGATGGTTTTTACCAAAAGATATTAGAAACATCTGGAATGGAAGATGGTCTGTGAATACCAGCTGCAGTCACCTCTGAATCATTGCAAAGCTACTTGACATGAAATAGCTCTACTGGTATAATTTCCTATAACATTCCTCTTTGGTAACTTTGAGTCAAAATTGTTTTCCTTCTCACACTGATTTAAAAAAAAAATCATCTCCCTCATGTGACCTTGGTGTGTTGATAATAATGTCTCATTTTATGCCACTTTAAAAGGGTCATTTTGCTTTCTAGCTTCAGAGCACTGATTCCTTGGATTGCCTTGAACGTCTTATAGATTTAAACAATGGTGAAGGGCAGATTTTTACTATTGATGGTCCCCTGTGCTTGAAAAATGTACAGTCTATGTTTGGGTGAGTACACACATTGAACTTTTTTGCCTTCTTACAATCTATTATTATAATTTGATAGCAAACAGTAATATCTAGTTTACTATTTCTAATTGTGTCATTTCATTTTCCCCAAGTTGCACATTTTTTCAGATATTATGACTGGTAGTAGTGACTTTTAAAAGTTTACTCCCTTTTAAATTAAGCATATCTAAATCTATAATGCCTATAGGTACCGACTTCCTTACATTGACAGCAATTTCAAATATGAACTTGCTTTTGGGCTTTTCAGAATTGAAATTTCCTCACCAAAAATACCAGATTTTGTTCTGTTTCACAAATGGTTAGATCATAGCTTTGGAATAAACTTGAAGGGAAAACAAACTTGACATCTTAAAAAAAATTTACTTGGAAAAAAGTACATGTGTCATACTACTCTTACTATAACAAATAATCATCATATTCTAGAAAGCTGATAGATCTGGCATATACACCTTTCCATGCTGTTCTCAAGTGCGGCCACCTAACTGCTGACGTGCAAGTCTTCCCCAGGCCAGAACCTTTTGTAATAGATGAGGAAATTGATCCTATCCCTAAAGTCATTAATACAGGTAACTTTTTTCTTTAAAAAAAACTTCCTCCTTAGTACTTCTGTTATCCTTACTTTCTTCTAACTTTTGATTTTCCTCTCCTCTCTCCAGGAGGGCTGAAGAGAAATATATACTCAGTATACTTTGGATGGGAGGGTGCATCACCTAAGGGTTGGCAGATGAGTGGTCTTCCATGGTGAGGTCATGAGTTAATCTCTGATCCTAGATGATTATAACCACAAATTACTAGAGTTGGAAACCAGAGCCAAATTCACTAGCATTGAAATCCTTGAGGTAGTTCTTTAATAGAGATAGTAAGACTGACTAGCATCATTATTAAGGTCATGTATGAAGAGCTAGCTTCTAGACCTGTCTGTGTGAGTCTTCCTTTGTGACCCTGGACAAGTCACTTCCTCTAGGTCTCATTGGCTGGGTGAGTGGAATCTAGGTGAAATAATGGTCTCTCAGGTCTCAGCTCTGGTACACCTTACCGCTCTAATCCTGCTGCTTGTATTATGACTAAAAGAGAGCAATGTGTATGACTTCTACCTGGCTCATGTTGCCAGTGCTATACTTAGGTTAGATTGGTAAAGCCAAGAATCTAAAGTAACTAGGGTAGTAGAGAAGAGAATTGTCTCACATTGGCAGATGGACTCCTTGAGTGGTGGGTGCATGTTGAACCATCAACTATTTTAGTCACCATTTCTCCCTCAGGGCCTGGCATAGTGTCTCATGCTCAGTAGACATTCACCAGGTTCAGTCACCAAATGATTAAAATTAAATACAGCTAGAGATTCATTTCATTCTTAAATGTATAGATTTTAAGGAGTTTTTGAGGGAAAGGCTGTGCACAAGCTCTTTTATTTTCTGTTCCCGGCTGTCTGAAAGTAGGGCATCTGTCTCTTTCATTGCAACTAGACAGCAATGTGCCACATGGTTTGCTGCCTTCAAACCAGTTAGACTCCCATCTTTTTTTGGATGAGTAACTTTGAATAGATCTTTTCTTCCAAGAAGCACTTTACTTTCTATGTATCCGATTTCACAAGCACAGTGTTTAGGTGGGGAAATCAAATATGATGACTGAGAAGGTTATTGGAAGTTTCTCTGTGCTAATTCATTTGTTAATCAGCTAAAGAAGGTAATGACGCCAAAAGTCCAGAGAGTCAGATTTCCTGATTATTCGGTATAAGAAGTATGGTATACTCACCATGATCCTGACTTTTTTTAAAAATTGTTTTGAGAATGAGTAAAATATGAAGGCTTCTTCCAATGAAAAATAATGAGTGACTTTGTTTTTCTTCTTTACAGTTTTTAGTGTTTTCTAAGTTTTTATTCTAATATCTGTGTCATCAGAAAGAAACTTTTAGAGTGTACTTTGGGTTTCAACTTTTTTTTTTACTAATTTTAAATTTTCAAAAAATACTTTTGGTCTTTAATACAGTTTCTATAAAGCAAAGAAATCATTGCCATATGTAGACTGCAATCCTGGTTTTGTAGAAAATGTATTTCATCCTCTGGGGGAAAACATTTTTAATGCAATAGCCTTGCTCTCCAAATACAGGCTGCTTTCAGTTGTCGTGGAAATATTTGTGTATGGCGCCCCCTGGTGACCAGAACATCCCTTTACTATACAGAGAGACAACCATTACGCTTTTGCCTTGGCTGGGGACCTAGCCTCATAAATAAGTTTAGCTGATTTGTCATAAAACTTAAGCCCCTTAAATAGACAGATATCCTTATTTTCTTAGTTACTTGAAATGCAAAGTGCTAGAGTCATTCAGAAAAACTTCTAATAACCTTCCTAGTCATCATATTTGAATTGCCCAACTAAACACCCAGTGTTTATGAAATCTAGTACATAGAAAATAATGTACTTTCCCATAAGATGAATTAATTCATTTTTTAATTTTTATTGGAGTATAATTGCTTTACAGTGTTGTGTTAGTTTCTGCTGTAGAGCAAAGTGAATCAGATAAATATATATCTGCTATATATATACACACACACACTCCTCTTTTTGGATTTCCTTTCCATTTGGGTCACTACAGAGCATTGAGTAGAGTTCCCTGTGCTATACAGTAGCTTCTCATTAGTTATCTATTTTGTGTACAGTCTCAATGTATTGTATATATCAGTTCCAGTCTCCCAGTTCTTCCCACCCCCAATTCCCCCTTTGGTAACTGTAAGTTTGTTTTGTACATATGTGACTCTATTTCTGTTTGCAAATAAGTTCATCTATGACATTTTTCTAGATTCCACATATGAGCAACATTATATGATATTTGTCTTTCTCTTTCTGACTTACTTCACTCTGTGTAACAATCTCAGGTCCATCCATATTGCTACAGATGGCATTATTCCATTCCTTTTTTATGGCTGAGTAATATTCCATTGCATTTATGTACCACATCTTCTTCATCCATTTCTCTGTCAATGGACATTTCCATGTCCTGGCTAAGTAGTGCTGCAGTGAATATCAGGGTGCATGCAACCTTTCAAATTGTGGTTTTCTCCAGATATAGGCCCAGGATTGGAGTTGCTGGGTCATGTGGTAGCTCTATTTTTAGTTTTTAAGGCACTTCCATACTGTTCTCCGTAGTAGCTATACCAATTTACATTCCCACCAACAATGTAGGAGGGTTTCCTTCTTTCCACATCATCTCCAGCATTTATTGTTTGTAACGAATTAATTCTATATTGATTCCTTCTTTTCAGATTTGGAAATAGTGGGATTTATTGATATAGCAGATATTTCAAGTCCCCCAGTTCTGTCCAGACATCTGGTCCTACCTATAGCACTTAACAAAGGTGAGTTCTTATTCCAGTGATACATATGAAGTATCTTATCTAAAGTTATTCTTAAATGTTGGATAGTAGAATAGCCCATTTTGAAGAGTTTTGGGGAAAGGAGTATTTACTGGATTGGATTTTTTAAAAAATGGAATGTTGCCTAATATATTAAAAACTAATTCTGCTGCTTTATAACTGTGGAAAGCATTTGACACATATTTATTGTGTGCTGCTTTGTTAATTTACAATGGAAATCCTCTTTAGAGATGAGAATGCTCACTTAGTTCCTCATCTTGGGCTCTGTCTTTCCCTGTGGGATCATGCTGGGGAAACCAAAGCAGCTCTTAGAAGGTTGCCTGATGAATGTGGAATGTAGCTTTATAACAGGAGAAACTGCACCTGTTCTCTACTGGCACTTAGCACATAGCATATACTCAGTAAATACTGTTAAGTGAATGAATGAATCCAGGCACTTGTGAGGCCACATTACTTCAGAATATACTTCTCCAGCAACTATAGTTACAGCTCCTGAATTCAGCATCTCTCTGGAGAATGTTAGTCTCTAGCACTTTAAACTTCTCTTTTCTCCGTTTTAGGCTGACCATCTCCTTTATGTTCCCAACTTTCTCCAAGAAATGTATGCAGTCAATCAGGTTTCCCCCTACTGAGTTATGATCACATTCCCTTTACTCACTGTTATTTCAGTTAGAGTTTTGGGTATTCCATAATCTTCCATCATGTAGACAAAAAATCTTTGATATGTTCTCATAGATGACTGGTTGTGATCATTGTGTTTATACTTTACCTTATTGTTCTTGATATTGATAACAACCAGGTTTCCCTTATTTCTAAGGTCCTGGGTGAATTCTGCACACCCGTATAAATTGCCAGGAAAGAAAGTGAGCAAAATAAAGAGTTCATATAGGAGAACAGTGGAAAGAAAAGTATGGGAAGGCAAAATGGAGCCTTGTTGTAAGGGCTATTGACTATCAAGCCAGGCAGATTCTTCCTTTTGAATTAGAAAGTCTTTGAATCAGCTTGAGTAAACAGATAGTTCCAGAAGGAAGTTACTTGGAGGAAGGTGCATTCATCTGTCGGCAGAGTATGTGAGAGAACCTGGAGTTAGAGAAGCGAGTCAAGAGGCTCATGGAGTAGTCACTGTTCTTTGGGGTATCCCATCCACTTGCTGCCTGAAGGCTGTCAGTTGAGAACACTCCTGACATCTCTCAACCTCTATTTCTGTTTCAGTGGTGCCTAAAATTCCCAGAGAGCATCTAGCTTAGTGTTCTAGTAGGAACTATGGAAAGCTGATATTTTTGTATAACAGTTTTGCTGAAATATAATTCATCTACCATATACTTCACTCATTTAAAGTATACAATTCAGTAGTAGTTAGTGTATTTACTGGAGAAGGCAATGGCACCCCACTCCAGTACTCTTGCCTGGGAAACCCCATGGATGGAGGAGCCTGGTAGGCTGCAGCCCATGGGGTCGCGCAGAGTCGGACGACTGAGCAACTTCACTTTCACTTTTCACTTTCATGCACTGGAGGAGGAAATGGCAACCCACTCCAGTATTCTTGCCTAGAGAATCCCAGGGATGGAGGAGCCTGGTGGGCTGCCGTCTGTGGGGTTGCACAGAGTCGGACACGACTGACGCGACTTAGCAGCAGCAGCAGCAGCAGTGTATTTACAGAGTTATGCAACCATAACCACAGTTTTTGAATCTGAATTTTAGAATTTTCACTACCTCAAAAAGAAACCTTTTAGCTATCAATCCCTAACCTTCCATCTCTTAGCTTCAGGTAACCACTGATATCCTTTCTATCTGTATAGATTTGCTTATTCTGGATGTTTCCTATAAATGGAATTCATATAACATGTGAAAACTGATTTTTACGTGGATGTAGGAATACCAGAATATGAGTTTTTCTTCCTTGTTATAATATTCCTTTATAATTCCATGTACTCTCCCTCCAAGGTTAGAAGCAGCCAAGAGTACAGTTGGGGTTTGGGATCTTTCTAGCTAATATCAGTCTGACTGGTTTTCTCTCTTTTCACAGAAGGTGATGAGGTGGGTGCTGGTATAACTGATGACAATGAAGATGAAAATTCAGCCAATCAGATTGCAGGCAAAATCCCCAACTTTTGTGTCCTTCTTCATGGAAGCCTAAAAGTGGAAGGAATGGTGGCGATAGTTCAGTTAGGGTAAGAATCTTTTTTACCTTTTGTTGAGTGAAAGGGAGAATCAGTTTACCAAGTGAAGTATTTCCCAGATTTTCTGAAAGAACAGAAAGGATCTCGTCACTCTTTTTCTCTTCCTGCCATATCCTTCCCACCTACTGTCACCGTCTGCACTTCCCTTTAAAGCATCCACTTAAATACAGAGTGAGTCTTTTAATTATATTGCCGTTATATTTTTTTAGATGATGATGAGCATTTTTTATTTCTTTTTTAAAATTTATTTATTTTTAATTGGAGGATACTTCAACATGAATCACTCATAGGTGTATACATATGTCGCCTCCCTAATGAAGTATTTTTTACATTATTTTATTTATTTTTTTTTTTCTTTTTATTTTGTGTTGGAGTAAGCTGATTAACAATGTTGTGATAGTTTCAGGTGAACAACAGAGGAACTCAACCATACATATGTATGTATCCATTCTCTCCCAAACTCTGCTCCCATCCAGGCTGCCACATAACATTAAGCAGATCCCTGTGCTGTACAGTAGGTCCTTATATTGCCTTTATATTATATCTCTTCTCAGTTTTCCTCTTTTCTGTCCTATCTAGGAAACCTGGAGTCAGTTAAAGCACTGCTGCCAACTTGTTATAGGATTTTAGGCAGTATGCACAGACTCCTCAGCTATAAAATGAAAAAAGATGTGGATAATATTGAACATTTTACCATGTGCCAGATACTCCTCTATGCACTTTACATATGTTAACTCATTTAATCCCTCATAACACTATCCAAGAGGTATCAGTATTATCCCCTGTTGCCTTAGGTGAGGAAACTGAGACTTAGAGAGCAAGTCATGGTACTTGCTCAAGGTCACACAGATATTGAATAAAAGAGTCAGGATTTTTATCCTCGTGTTGTGACTCTAGCCCATGCTCATAACCACTGTGCTATATTCCTTCTCTATAAGGAATGCCCTTCTAGCATGGACTTTAGATGTAGTTTCAAAATCTGCAGAACCGCCTGATTCCTTTTTGAGAATACCTGTTTGTTAGAGAAGAGGTGACTGGTCATCCTCTGGCCATCAACTGAGATTGACTGATAGAGAAGATCAAGAGTTGTTAAGAATACCTAGAGGAAGCATGGCTCCATTTCTGCTTGAGTTAAAATTAGCTGATCCAAAAAGACAAATGCAATTCTTATTAGGTATCAGTGTACTAGATTCTTGGTACTCAAGTTACTTGTACTGACTCTGAATACAAGAATCACCTGAGGCCCTTTGAGAAGTGTGAACAGAGCTGGGTGATGGCTTTGCGCACTATGTAGAAGGGCTTCTCTGTGTTGTATTTCTGTGAATGATTCGGAGGTGACTGAAAAGACCTATAGGTCACAGCTCTTACCTCCTCACCACGCCTAGAGCTATCTGCTGCCCTTGTGATTCTCTTTTAAGACTGCTTTTGATTTCTGTATCTACATAACTAAATAATAATACATATATCCTAGGAATGGTAATATTAGGGGGCAATAGTATGCATTTGTAGGTTTAGGATTTGGCTTTAATAAAAGTAATGCATCTAATTTCAAAGCTGAAAGCCATGTCTCTCGAGAGAAAAACACAGGGTAGAGTTATTTAACTTGATCATCCCAGGCTTACAGTTGTTCTGATCGTCCATCTTCTCTCCATCTAGTCCTGAATGGCATGGAATGCTCTACTCTCAAGCTGACAGCAAGAAGAAATCAAACCTCATGATGTCTCTCTTTGAGCCTGGCCCGGAACCTCTCCCATGGCTAGGGAAAATGATGCAGTTGGGTCCAATTTCAGGTATACCCCAGATCAGATTTTCTTTATCCTGACTTTGTTTTCTCATTACTGTTCTGAATGGCTCTCTCTGTGAGTCAGAGGGCGTGTGATTTCCCTTATAAGTGCCCTGTGGTTCCTAATGCTGGTTGTGTACATGGAGAGCCCCAAGAGAGTTTAATGTTTGGACTTTTAACATTACAGCTCAGGGGAAACAAACTTTCTTTAGTGTACTATTTTTAACCCACGTACCCCTAGACATTCTTAGATAATTTAATCCCAATCCTTCTGGAAACTGTTTTCCCTTAGTTTTCCTCACATTGCATTCACCTGGTACTTATCTTTTTCCTTGGCAACTTCTTTCTCTTGTCATCCTGTCTTTTCTTCCCCTTGCCTCATGATTTCCCAGGGTGGTGGTCTTTGCCTTCTTCTCTTGGGTTATTATTCTCTCTTGTTTATTTCATCAGCTGTTTTGGCTTCAGACTCTCAACATATCTCTAACTCTGGTCCTGCTTGATCTCTCCCTAAATCTTGCACCCACTTGGACCTCTCCACCTGGATATTCTGTCACAGTCCTCAGGTCAGCGTGTTTGTGGCAGAAACCATCATCTCTCCCTCTCTCCCCCATAAACCATTTCTTCTGATTTTTTTACTCCTTCTGATTGAGGCCTTTGTACTCCTAGTACCCAGGCTCCAAGCTGTAGTGTCTCTCTGGACTCATTTGGGCCCATTTCAATTTTAGGAACATCTACCAAGCAGCCTATTCTGTGCCAGGTCTGCAGGCTGGAAGAGTCAGCAGAAGTTACTCAAAGACTAGTGGAAAGTGGAATAATAAACCAAAACTGGCATGAGATCAGAGTCGGCCTGAAGTAGGGGATGGTCAGCTCTTCCTCGAGGACTTGGGCATATCTCCACAGAGGAGAGATACTGTTACTGAGTTTTGAAGAAAAAGAGCACCTCTAGAAAAGAAAGAAGCTGGACCACAAAGTGGGAGGGTGGAGGTGGGAAGGCCAGACGGTAGGTTAGAGGTTGGCAGTGGGACAGCAGGGCGGGCCTCATCTGAGACTTTATTCTACAGATACGGGGAGGCCACTGAAGGAGAGAAATATGATCAGATCCTTCTGGCTATGATAACAGTGGAGATACCAGTTAGGTGACTATGTATTCTAAGTACTGGTACCTTCTGGAGTTGTGCAGTGTGGCTGAAATCCAAGTGAGAAATAATAAATTTTGCATTTAGAAAGATAACTCTGTGGAGTGTGGATTTGAAAAGGCATGGGCATCTTGCTGTTAGAAGTCTCGTGTGCCAGTCCTGGAGATATCAAGATGAGACGCAGGACAAGGCCAGTGACTGGGAAAAAGAGGATACAATCCATGCAAAGATATTTCAAAGGTGCTCAATATTTAGATACAAGAATAAAGGAAACAGAAGAGTTGAGAATGATCCCAGGCTTCTGACTGGGGCTGCAGGGTAAAAGGTGGTACTGATAGTTGAAACAGAATAGTAGATTTGGGAAGAACATCTCTTGTGCATGTTTATGCCTGTGAGATTTAGGTGAAGGGACTTATAGACAATTCCTGTAAGAATCTGGAGCTCAGGAGAGAGGAAAGAATTGAAAATACAATTTTTAGTTATAAACGTATCAGTGATCTTTAAAATGGTGAGAATGAGGGAGATTGCTAGGGCAATAGTTCACAAATTTGAGTTTTGGTATACAAAAGTAAACCTGGAGAACTTGTTTTAAAATTCTGTTTCCTGGTCCCCACCTACAGAGATTCTGATTCAGTAGGTCTGGATTCAAGATCAAGAACTTGCAGTTTTAATATTACCTAATTGATTACAATATAGGTCAATAACCACACTTTAAGAAGCCCTAGCCTCAGGAAAGTATATACATTTAGGGGGAAAGGACCAGACCCCTAGAAAGGACCAACTACTAGAGGCAGTGGAAATGGTACCAGTAAAGGAAAATGAGAAGGAAGAGGCAGATAAAAGAAAAAGGATATCACAGAAGCCAGGAGAATAAAGAGATTCAAGAAGGAAGTACAGTGTCTCATGAGCACACGTAAGTCATGGCCTACAGTGTCCTGCACACATGTGCATACATGTCAGTTAAGGTTTGAAGGATACCTTTTGCCATTGAAGCCTAGAGATTTTGATGGAATATAGGCCTTAGAAGCTAGGCCAAGGGTCAGCAAACTTTTCCAGCAAAGGGCCATATAATAAATATTTTACATTTTATATGGTTTCTGTCATAACTACTGAACTCTGGCATCATAGCACAATACATAAACCATTTAAAATATAAAAAACCATTCTTAACTCAGAAACACGCAGCCAACCATAGTTTGCCAACTCTTGAGCTAGGTTCCAGGGGCTGGGATTTTAAAGGTCACACAGGAACAGGAGACAAGACTGAACTGAAATCTCTTGAGTAAAGCAGGGAGTGGGGAAGGTCTACCCTCTCGGTGAGAGGACAACAAAAAAAATTCTATTCATCGTTTCTACATATTTTTTACATATAAAGAAACCTAAACGTCTCCTGTGAGACGTGGAAGCCCAAGTCCTGCACCATGTGGCTCAACCGTGCCCATTCCCTAACCAAGCAGTGTAAACACTGGAGCTGAAACAACGAAACCCGTGGTGCATCCTCCAGAAGCTAATGTAATGGCTCTGTAGAAACTTCTCTACAACCCAGGGGAAAAGTGAAAGTGAAAGGTGGTCAGTCATGTCCAATACTTTGCAACCCCGTGGACTATACAGTCCATGGAATTCTCCAGACCAGAATACTGGAGTGGGTAGCCTTTCTCTTCTCCAGGGGATCTTCCCACCCCAGGGATCGAACCCAGGTCTCCTGCATTGCAGGCAGATTCTTTGTGGCTCTTCCCAGCTGAGCCACAAGGGAAGCCCTACTGCAGAAAAAACAGTCCTCCCTGAAGATGTGTTTATGATTTGAAAAAAAAAAAAAAGTTGTAAAATCATGTGAAGGTCTTTGATTTGAAGGAAGAGCAATAGGAGGATTAGCACCTTGAGGACTTAATCTGAAAGAGACTGTACAATGAGTATTTTAAACGATTAAAGAGTGAGTATTTTAAATGATTAAATAGTTTTAGGGAAGAATAGAAACCAAGAGGAAAGAAGAGGACACTGAATCAAGAGTCGTTTGATCTTGACAGGTAAGAGATTGGTGGCTTTGTAAGAATCATTTTCGGCAAATGATTAGCCAGGAGACAGGCTGAGGAATCAATTAGAGATGAAATGAAATGAAAATGATGAGTTTGACCACAAGAGGACAGAAATAGGACAGTTAATTGTAAGATAACCTGGGGGGGTGTGTGTGTATGTGTAAAAAGAGATTCCTCACCCCCTTTACCTATTCTCTGTGCAGCATTCCTACATTCATTCTGTCCTTTGATTCTCAGGGCTCTTGCCTTGTTCTGGGTTTCTTTACCTTTCACTTAGATCACATCAGTTCAGTTCAGTTGCTCAGTCATGTCCAACTCTTTGTGACCCCAAGCCTGGCAGCATGCCAGGCTTCCCTGTCCATCACCAACTCCCAGAGCTTGCTCAAACTCATGTCCATCGAGTTGGTGATGCCATCCAACCATCTCATCCTCTGTCGTCCCCTTCTCCTCCCGCCTGCAATCTTTCCCAGCTTCACGGTCTTTTCTAATAAGTCAGTTCTTTGCATCAGGTGGCCAAAATATTGGAGCTTCGGCTTCAGCATCAGTCCTTCCAATAAATATTCAGGACTGATTTCTTTTAGGATTGACTGGTCTGATCTCCTTGCAGTCCAAGGGACTCTCAAGAGTCTTCAACACCACAGTTCAAAAGCATCAATTCTTCAGTGCTCTGCTTTCTTTATAGTCCAACTCTCACATCCATACGTGACTACTGGAAAAACCATAGCTTTGACTAGATGGACCTTTGTTGGCAAAGTAATGTCTCTGCTTTTTAATATGCTGTCTATGTTGGTCATAGCTTTTCTTCCAAGGATCAGGCGTCTTTTAATTTCTTGGCTGCAAGTCACCATCTGCAGTGATTTTGGAGCCCAAGAAAATAAAGTCTGTCAGTGATTACATTGTTTCCCCATCTATTTGCCATGAAGTGATGGGACTGGATGCCATGATCTTCGTTTTTTGAATGCTGAATTTTAAGGCAACTGTTTCACTCTCCTCTTTCACGTTCATCAAGAGGCTCTTCAGTTCCTCTTCGCTTTTTGGCATAAAGGTGGTGTCATCTGCATATCTGAGGTTATTGATACTTGTCTCAGTAATCTTGATTCTAGCTTGTGCGTCATCCAGCCTGGCATTTCACATGATGTACTCTGCATATAAGTTAAATAAGCAGGGTGAAAATATACAGCCTTGACGTACTCCTTTTCCTATCTGGAACCAGTCCATTGTTCCATGCCTGGTTCTAACTTGCTTCTTGACCTGCATACAGATTTCTCAGAAAGCAGATCACTTGGATCAGAGGTCAGCTAATGATGGCCTATGAGCCAAATTAACCCACTGCTTGTTTTGTAAATATAGTTTTATTGTTAAGTTTTATTACAGAGTCTCTCTCGTTCATTTACATATCTATGGCTACTCTCCTGCTTCAGTGGCAGAATTGAGCAGTTACAACAGAGACCATATAATCCACAAAGCCTGAAATATTTACATCTGATAATTAACCTAAACTATTGTGATAGTTTTCACCACTGCTGCCTGTCCATAATCTAAGGTAGTAGCATTCACATTCCTTTCTGATCTGGCTGCCAACCTAGCAATGCTTGGCTCATTGTGCGTATTCTTAAATCAGATGGATGCTTTTTTCCTCAGCCCTATATTCATGGTTTTTTTCTCCCTCTGTCTGTTCTTTTCAATGAGGATAGTAAGAACTAACATCTATTGAATTTAACTTTGCGCCAGGCACTGTGCTAGACAAAATGAAATGGGTGATCTCATTTAACTCTCAGAACAGTCCTAGGAGATTGGGATTGTCATTATGGTAACAAGTAGTAAGTAACAACAAAACCTATCTTAGATAGTTGTTGAGAGAAGTTTTCAAGGAAATGAGTACCCGACACACAGTAGGCACATTTGAATGGTAGATCTTGCTGTTTTAATTATGTTTTTTTAATCAAAGGAAAGCATGCAAAATAGTGCTGTTGATACCTACCCCCTTCTACTCCTAATTCTGTTCCTACAGATAACCATTCTCAAATTTTAATTTTTTCTTCTGATATTTTACTTACACTTCTAAATAATTTAAGTATATAGCTATTTCTTGACTTTTTTTTTATGCCATTTTTTTACTTTTCAAGGAAAACTACTTAGCTCTTCTCTTACTACTACCATCCCTGCCATCTGTTCACCCAAGAAGCACATTTTTCCCTTCCTCAGTCCTTGCAATGTGGTTATAATGTTCTTGGTGGTTCAGTTAGTTTTCCGTCCTTGCTAGGTCAAGTCAGTATTATCAACTGCTAAGCAACGTGCTGTACAGTGTGACATTTCCTTTGTATGGCAACTCTTTGTGTCCTACCCCAGATACTACCTTTTTTTTTAATTAGATATTTCTTTTTTCTAGCAGGTAAGATAAATGTATTCTGACTAACTGTAATTAAAAGGAGAGCTCTATAGAGAAGACACCGACGCTCCTCATAGAATCCAGGAGAGAGCTTGGCAGCCAGGCTGGGGAGGAGGCCAGCAACAGATGAGTGTAACCCTCACTCTGGGCTCTCTCGTGGCCTTCCTCTACCTTTTTTTTTTTCCCCTTGTTTTTCTTTGCTCTTTTCCACGTACCTACCACTAATTCCTGCCTAAGCAAAATACATCCTTTACGTATTTTGTTGTCACTTTCCTTTTTTCCTGAGAGTCATCTCCCTTCCTTTTGTTTCATGAATGGACTGGTTATTCTCTAGGCCCATCGCATAGTTGTCATCCCAAGTCTTCCCTTCACATCTCTCCTGTGACTCTCCTGTTTGATGAATCCTCCTGAGAAAAGGGCACATGGGAAGTAAACATTTGAAATCTCACATATGTGGAAATGTCTATATTTCACCCCTTATACTCTGCTGATATTATGGTTGAATATTGAGTTCTAGGTTAGGAACCATTTTCCCTGAGAGTATTGAAGCCTCACTCTGTTGCCTCTTCTGGCTTCCAGGGTTGCTCCTGAGAGTCTAGTACCATGCTGACTGTCAGAACTTTGACCCTGATCTCTGTTTCTTCTGTGTACCTTGAGGCTCTTCTAGTGTCCCTAGCATTCTAGATGTTCAGAATCATGTACCTTGGTTTTGGTCTCTTATTCATTGTGCTGGACTCAATGCTTCCATCTGGCAATTCATGTTCTTGAGTCCTGAAAGCACAAATTTGTCTTTGATTTCTTCCATTTGTATTCTTTGTTCTCTTTTCCTAGAAGATGTGTTTATAGTATTTGTGTGCATGTGTATAATTTTCTTATCATCTCCTACCCATATTTTTCATCTTTTGAAATTTTTTGTTCTACCTTCTGTAAGTTATCTTCAATCTTACCTTGCAACCAACATTTAAAAAATTTTTCTACTATCATATTTATTATTTCTAAGATCTCCTATTCTTTTTTAATTAATGTCTACTAAGCCAATTTCTACATAGCAGCTCCAAGCAATTAGAGACAGTACAAGGTAGGCAGTGATAAGAGCCAAAATGTTTGGTACTGACACTGAATGCTGAAGGATAAAAGGGGACTAGAAAAATCGTCGTCTACCAGAAAAAACTGGGACAACTCCATGCAGAAGGTAGGATAGGATCCAGACCTGGAATTTAAGTACATTTGGGTAGGTGAGGAATAGCAGTGTTGACTAGGGGAAGAAGTATTGCCTTTGAAACTAGGCCCAGCTGTCCCTGTGAAATCTGAGCCTCAGTTTCCTCATGTTTAATGAGACTAATAATATCTACCCTCTTCAGTTGCTAAAAGGAGAAAAGTTGTATATGTTAAGTATTTTGCACATAGTTGTAATTTAATAAAAGCCCTTCGTAAATACTCATACTCTTCATTGAGGCCAGAAAAAAATATCTTCTCTAGCCATACTCCCTAGCATGGTACTTCCTACATGGTGAGGTCTTACTATAGACGATGAATGAGTACATGAGGGAGGGAATAAATAAATGAGGAAAGGAGAGCATTGCAGACAGGGGAAGAACAGAAACAGTGGCAGAGAAGTTGGAAATAAGCATGTTGCCTGGGAAACAACTGTTGGGATCTTGGCCTGACTTAGAAAGGCTTATGGATTGACAAGTCTTCATGGGAACATCTGGAAAGCTGAACCAATAACTTTTTGGAGGGGGTAGGAGAAGAGGGCACTGACAGAGGTAGAATGGGGCCAGTATAAGGCATCCAAATTAATGACCAGACTGGGGTTAGAGCACTTCTGGGTCAGTTAGAGAAGCTGAGCTAATTCCAGTTTTCAACAGGAACATGTGGGCAAGGGATTTAATCTCCCCAGTCTTGTTGGGAGAATGATTCCTGCTGGGTTTATCCTAAAAGATGATAAGGATAAAATGAGCCAAGAGGTAATAAGTGTGCTTTGTAAGTTTGTAACAAAGTATCACTGACTCAGGAAGCAGGTGGAAAAATAGAAATCTTTGTTTATCCACATGGCTATAAACCCAACGTGGCTTTATGTCTTTGGAAGCAATAAACTAGGAAGCCATAAGATGGGGATGTTTCACCAAGAAAGTATTTCTTCCCTTGCTCTTTTGCTTAAATTGGCTATATCAAGAGTGAACATTGACATTCTCGGAATCAGCGAACTAAAATGGACTGGAATGGGTAAATTTAACTCAGATGACCATTATATCTACTACTGTGGGCAGGGATCCCTTAGAAGAAATGGAGTAGCCATCATGATCAACAAAAGAGTCTGAAATGCAGTACTTGGATGCAATCTCAAAAACGACAGAATGATCTCTATTCATTTCCAAGGGAAACCATTCAGTATCACGGTAATCCAAGCCTATGCCCCAACCAGTAATGCTGAAGAAGCTGAAGTTGAACGGTTCTATGAAGACCTACAAGACCTGCTAGAACTAACACCCAAAAAAGATGTCCTTTTCATTATAGGGGAATGGAATGCAAAAGTAGGAAGTCAAGAAACACCAGGAGTAACAGGCAAATTTGGCTTTGGAGTACAGAATGAAGCAGGGCAAAGGCTAATAGCGTTTTGCCAAGAGAACGCACTGGTCATAGCAAACACCCTCTTCCAACAACACAAGAGAAGACTCTACACGTGGACATCACCAGATGGTCAACACTGAAATCAGATTGATTATATTGTATGTAGCCAAAGATGGAGAAGCTGTATACAGTCAGCAAAAACAAGACCGGGAGCTGACTGTGGCTCAGATCATGAACTCCTTATTGCCAAATTCAGACTTAAATTGAAGAAATTAGGGAAAACCACTAGACCATCCAGGTTATGACCTAAATCAAATCCCTTATGATTATACAGTGGAAGGGAGAAATAGATTTAAGGAACTAGATCTGATAGACAGAGTGCCTGATGAACTATGGACAGAGGTTCGTGACATTGTACAGGAGACAGGGATCAAGACCATCCCCATGGAAAGACATGAAAAAAGCAAAATGGCTGTCTGAGGAGACCTTACAAATAGCTGTGAAAAGAAGAGAAGCGAAAAGCAAAGGAGAAAAGGAAAGATATTCCCATTTGAAGGCAGAGTTCCAAAGAATAGCAAGAAGAGATAAGAAAGCCTTCCTCAGCGATCATTGCAAAGAAATAGAGGAAAACAACAGAATGGGAAAGACTAGAGATCTCTTCAAGAAAATCAGAGATACCAAGGGAACATTTCATGCAAAGATGGGCTCGATAAAGGACAGAAATGGTATGGACCTAACAGAAGCAGAAGATATTAAGAAGAGGTGGCAAGAATACACAGAAGAACTGTACAAAAAAGATCTTCACAACCCAGATAATCACGATGGTGTGATCACTCACCTAGAGCCAGACATTCTGGAATGTGAAGTCAAGTGGGCCTTAGAAAGCATCACTACGAACAAAGCTAGTGGAGGTGATCGAATTCCAGTTCAGCTGTTTCAAATCCTAAAAGATGATGTTGTGGAAGTGCTACACTCAGTATGCCAGCAAATACGGAAAACTCAGCAGTGGTCACAGAACTGGAAGAGGTCAGTTTTCATTCCAATCCCAAAGGCAATGCCAAAGAATGCTCAAACTACCGCACCATTGCACCCATCTCACACACTAGTAAAGTAATGCTCAAAATTCTCCAAGCCAGGCTTCAGCAATACATGAACCGTGAACTTCCAGATGTTCAAGCTGGTTTTAGATAAGGCAGAGGAACCAGAGATCAAATTGCCAATATCCGCTGGATCATCAAAAAAGCAAGAGAGTTCCAGAAAAACCTCTGTTTCTGCTTTATTGACTATGCCAAAGCCTTTGACTGTGTGGATCACAAGAAACTGTGGAAAATTCTGAAAGAGATGGGAATACCAGACCACCTGACCTGCCTCTTGAGAAACCTGTATGCAGGTCAGGAAGCAGCAGTTAGAACTGGACATGGAACAACAGACTGGTTCCAGATAGGAAAAGGAGTGCGTCAAGGCTGTATATTGTCACCCTGCTTATTTAACTTATATGCAGAGTACATCATGAGAAACGCTGGGCTGGAGGAAGCACAAGCTGGAATCAAGATTGCCAGGAGAAATATCAATAACCTCAGATATGCAGATGACACCACCCTTATGGCAGAAAGTGAAGAAGAACTCAAGAGCCTCTTGATGAAAGTGAAAGAGGAGAGTGAAAAAGTTGGCTTAAAGCTCAACATTCAGAAAACTAAGATCATGGCATCTGGGCCCATCACTTCATGGCAAATAGATGGGGAAACAGTGGACACAGTGGCTGGCTTTATTTTTGGGGGCTCCAAAATCACTGCAGATGATTGCAGCCATGAAATTAAAAGACGCTTACTCCTTTGAAGGAAAGTTATGAACAACCTAGATAGCATATTTAAAAGCAGAGACATTACTTTGCCAACAAAGGTCCGTCTAGTCAAGGCTATGGTTTTTCCAGTAGTCATGTATGGATGTGAGAGTTGGACTGTGAAGAAAGCTGAGCGCTGAAGAATTGATGCTTTTGAACTGTGGTATTGGAGAAGACTCTTGAGAGTCCCTTGGACTGCAAGAAGATCCAACCAGTCCATCCTAAAGATCAGTCCTGGGTGTTCATTGGAAGGACTGATGTTGAAGCTGAAACTCCAATACTTTGGCCACCTCATGTGAAGAGTTGACTCACTGGAAAAGACCCTGATGCTGGGAAGGATTGGGGGCAGGAGGAGAAGGGGACATCAGAGGATGAGATGGCTGGATGTCACCACTGACTCTATGAACATGGGTTTGGGTAAACTCCAGGAGTTGGTGATGGACAGGGAGGCCTGGTGCTGCGATTCATGGGGTCGCAAAGAGTCGGACACGACTGAGCAACTGAACTGAACTGAATTTCACTTTAAAATTTTCTCAGTGTCTCGACCTATGCTGTCTGATCCAGTAGCCACTCACCACAGGAGGCTATTCAAATTTAATTAAATAAAATCCAGTTCCTGCTACACTGGCCAAGTGTCAAGGGTTCAGTGTTCTCATGGAGTGTGGCTACCTTTCCTTATCACAGAAAGTTCTGTTGGAGAGTGCTGGGCTAGACTATGTAGAATTGCAGTATGTAGATATACATATATTTTTATATACACTTTAGTATGTATTTTTATCCTCTTATGACCTTAATTTAAAAAGCAGATAGGTAAAACTTTCGTCTTTAAAAACTTAAGCTGTTTTTCACTTGCCTGGGCCTCAGTTGATTGTTTAGTGTCCAACATTAGTGCTGAGAATAGGTTCCCCAACCTAATGAAGTTAATGGATTTTCTTAATTAGGGAGGTAATAGGATATAGGAGATCGAATGATTCAAAGAGCTTCTAACCTAATTGGAAATGTGCTTGATTGTGTTTTGCCAGATGTCATTTCAAGCTTGTTTTTTTCTTTTAAGATGCTAAAGAAAACCCTTATGGTGAGGATGATAATAAGAGCCCATTCCCCCTGCAGCCTAAAAACAAGCGCAGTTATGCCCAGAATGTGACGGTGTGGATAAAACCCAGTGGCCTGCAGGTAACATTACCATCCACGTTGCTCTCCCTGGGGACAGGAGGAGGGACATTTGATTTGATTTTCTTTTCCTCTGATAGTTCGTAATTCATTTACTTCTAGCATTTGTCATTATTTCCAAAAAGGATTTGAGGTGGCCTACAGAAAAACACGTACGTAGCAGAATCATTTTTTACAAAATTTGGAGCAATATAAAACCTAGAGGAAGAGGAGAGACAGTGTACCAGGAAGCCAAGGCAGAATGATAATTGTGTTTGAGCAATTTGGCTCTTGAGCTTCCTGCTACCAAGGTCAAAAAAAAAATGTTGGTTATATGGTTCTTCTTGTTTGATAAAAGGAAGCATGTCAGTTCTTCTAGAGAGACACATTTTTTTCCAGCATTAAATTTTAATGTAAAAGTTGTGACATGGTGAGTCATTGAATAATATTATAGGTGTTATCTTTAGTACCAGTTTTGAGGAAGACATAAAAATCTTCAGGTGATTATTTCTCCCATCGGCACAATGTAAGTCAAAGCATTACCGTGTAATACCACAGAAACACTTTTATGGGGGGCACCTATGAAATTATCCCATTATCAAGGTATGCTGCCTTTAATCAAGAGACTCAGTGACTTCCTCCTCCCATTGGCAAAGTCATTTTTACCTATTTTTAAAAATCAGTTTTTGAACTTTTTTTCTCACTTGAGTGCCTTTTGTTTTTTTCTTTGTTCCTCCCATGAGTCTAATCCAAGCCAAATGAGAAGAGGCAGTCAGGCCGCCTGACCACAGAAGTAACCTCTATTGACGCATAGTCTCTTCTAGCCCCCTTTTCAGGGAGACTAGACAGACATCCTGCCGTGGCTAAGGGGCCTCTTCCCTTTGTTGGAAATTAAAGTTCTCCCTCTTTCTTGCCATTGCTGACCCCAGCACTTCCCTGTCAGAAAGAGAGCTGAATTTTTCTAAAACTGTTTTTTAAATTTTGTTCTGGTCTGAATATGTTGTTTTATTATGGTGAGGTGCACATAACAAAAGTTACCATTTCAGACATTTTAAAGTATTCAATTCAGTGACATTAGTATAATCACAATGTTACATGACCATCACCACTGTCTAGTTCAAAAACATGTTCATTACCCCAAAAGGAAGTCCTCTACCCGCTAAACAAGTCACTCTTGCCCCAGCTCTAGGCAACCACTTATCTGCTTTCTATCGTCTGTAAGGATTTGTCTGTTTTGGATATTTCATGTGAACTATATCATATTATATGTGCCTTTTTGTGTTTGACTTCTCTTAGCGTAATGTTTTCAACAGTCGTTCATGTTGTAGCGTGTATCAGTGCTTCATTCCTTTTGATGGCTGAGTAATAGTCCATTGTATAAATAATGGTCCAATGTATAAAGTCCATATTTGTCTGTCCATTCGTTCAGTTGATGGACTTTTGGATTATTTCTGCCTTTTGGCTATTGTGAATAATGCTGCTATGATCATTTGCCAAGTTTATTTTTTCTTTTGTTGCTGTGTTGTTGTCATGATGAGTTTTATAGTTTTAGCCCTTAACATTTAGGCCTCTGATCCATTTTGAGTCAATTTTGTGGGTATGGTATGAAGTAAGGGGTCATTCTTTTGCAGGTGGCTATCCAGTTATCCAGGCACCATTTGTTAAAGAGACTTCTTCCCCCCATTGAATGGGCTTGGCATCCTGGTCTAGAAGCAGCTGGCCATGGATGTATGGGTTTACTGGGGGTGTTTTTGTGAGACAAGGTCATTTTTGTCACCATGGGCTTTAGTATCATCAAGCCTTTTGAAGGAGAGAGATGGTTTACTAATGCTGAACAATAACATTAACTCACAAGGGATCCTCATCTTTACACTATAACTGTTTTCTCATTTTCATTTTTTTCCATTTAAAGATGTCCTTTTGTATTCTTTCCCTTTTTACCACAGAATTCTAACATTGAATTCTTTTTACCCTCTATAGACAGATGTACAGAAGATTTTAAGAAATGCAAGGAAACTACCTGAAAAAACACAGACATTCTATAAGGTGAGGCTATCGGAAGTACAGTAGTTGAAGGTGGGCTGTGTGCTGTGTGCCAGAAATAAACTGTTTCACAGTAGTGTGAACACTGAACATGGACAGGAATTAGAAATATTTGTTTGTGCCTCCAGTTTTTCATCAGTAAAGTCGGTAGAAGTGATGGGTCTGTACCTGCCCTAAAATCCAGGAATCAGAAGTGTTTAGACAACTTGGGGTGGAGTTGGGAGGTGGGAGGCGGCATTTAAGTTTACTCTTACTTCTCCTGTCCTTCTGATATTTGGCTGAAATTAAATTAAGTGGCAGTGTGAGGTATGCAGTATTGTCAGTTGTGTCCTAGCTTGCTAATCTTAAAATATCGTACACACAATCAACCCCAGGCTAGCATCTCTTCCAGAGAACATAGGTGCTTTGGGTGTTATCTCATTATCTTTATGTCTTCAAACCTAATTATGTAGCAAGCTGGTGAAATCAGGCAAGAGTTCAACCAGAGAGTATTTCAGCCCACCATGCCTCCCCTTAACCGAAGCCCTTAATCCATATTGGCCCTAGATGACCACTCCATGGCTGCAGCCCCTGCCTGCCTGCAGAGCTGTCTATTCAAGGTGGCACACTTATCCTTTGGCCTTCTTCTGAACTTTTCATTTGTTAACAGATGATAGTAGAGAGGTGGTCAGAAAGTCTGTTTCTTTCTTCTGGTTTTATATAACCTACATAACAGAGCGGGAAAGGGCCTCTACCAGATAGATGGTTGTGTCTCCCCCTCCAGTGGGCATGGCAGAGGTGATCATCGTTTTGTAAATGAGGTCAGTGACACCCAGAGAGGCTCCACAACTTGCCCAGATCACACTGCTGAGTCATAGATGGGTCGTTCCATGTTTCTCTGCTTCCATCCACTATTTGACTTTTCTTTTTTAGGCAGTCTTTGGGGTCTGACTTCCTGACTCCTCCAGAGCATCCTCCAGACATACTCATTGTCATTCAGTCTAAGGCTCCATCCAGAGAGGCACCAAAGGGTTAAGAGCCCACTGAGGTTTGGGCGAGCCTTTTTCATACCTGAGTAACAGAGGGGAAGTATCCTTAGAGTTATGAGTTGTTGTTTAGTCGCCAAGTCGTGTCCAACTCTTTGTGACCTCATGGACTATAGCCCGCCAGGCTCCTCTGTCCATGGGATTCTCCAGGCAAGAATACTGAGCAGATTGCCATTTCCTTCTCCAGGGGATCTTCCTGACCCCAGGGATCTAACCCACATCTTCTGCATTGGTAGGCAGATTGTTTACCACTGTGCCACCAGGGAAGCCCAGAGTTACAAGCACTGTACATGAAATGATATATGCAAAGCACCTCACCATGTTTGGCCCAGGTGGTCATGAACTGTGGTGAGGATGAACTCAGTTTCAGAAACCTGTCATCCTTTGCCTTCTGACCACCTGTAGAGGAACTACTTCCCAGGCATGTCATCCCACCCTCTTATTATTGGCATCTCTGTACAAATATTTGTTCTGATATAAAAATGCTCATTTAAGTTTGGGGGTCAAGAAGAATATATGTCACACTGAGCACTTAGAAAGTATGTGATGAGGAGAATGCATTTTAGGAACACTGGTGTTTTTATTTTTGTTTCAGGAGCTGAACCGTTTACGAAAGGCTGCCTTGGCCTTTGGTTTCCTGGACCTGCTCAAAGGGGTGGCGGACATGCTGGAAAGGGAGTGCACGCTGCTGCCTGACACGGCTCACCCCGATGCTGCGTTCCAGCTAACCCACGCTGCCCAGCAGCTCAAGCTGGCCAGTACTGGCACCTCTGAGTATGCTGGGTATGACCACAACATCACACCTTTGCAGACAGACTTCTCTGGGAGCAGTGCAGAGAGAATATGATTCTGACTTTGGAAGCCTTCCTTCTTTTTTTCAAGTGAGAATGATTTCGGGTAAAAACTTCTTCAGTCTGTTCACCTGTGCAGCGGCTACCCAAAGACCTTCCCGAGACTGCCTGAGAAGCACCCCTCACAGGTTTGACTCTGCTACTCCAAGAAGGTTCTGCAGGGTGGGCAGCTGTTTTCTGGAGCTCAGAGTCTTTAAATCCCAAAGACAACTGTTGCTCCTACAATGGGAACATCTCCTGAAACGCTTGAAGGACTGACAAGCATAGAGCCCTCTCCACCATCCTCAGGAAACCCAACAAACTGGGTTCTGTTCCTGAAAGACCTCTCCACTCCTCTCCTCTCCCAACCATAGGGACATTTTCAAGTACCTGTGGTTGGGAGAGGAAACTTGCTAAACACAAACCCAACATCACTAAGTTTCAGAATTTCCTTAAAACTTGGACAGAAAGTCAGTGGCAACCCTTACGGTGCTTTTGGTGTATCTTGAGATACAAACTTAAACAGCAGCCATAAATGTATGATCCTCATTTATTCAGTTTTTTTAATGAAAATAAAATATTTGATTTTCTACAAAATGGTTTCACTGGGAAACCAGGGGGTCTTTGCCTTGGGTCTCTCCTATAACCTAAATATAATTTCAGCTTCCTAAGTGAAGGTTCCTTGGGTTCCATATTGACTTCCTTATTTCTGACAAAGATTAGGCCTCACTGCCTAAGCCAGCTTCCATCAAGGTAGGTTCTGACATCACTGTAGTCAGTTATGGTTCTAGTTCATCAGCTAGCTTCATGACCTTGGGCAAGTCATCAAACTTCCCTGGGCTTTATTTACATCATCAATGCTTTTCAGATTGCTCTATAAACGTCCTAAGGAATTACTCCCATAGGCTTCAGCCCAGGCAACCATATTGTTTTGTTTTGTTTTAATTAGTTTATTTTATATTTTTTAACTTTACAATATTGTATTTGTTTTGCCATACATTGACATGAATCCACCATGGGTGTACATGTTTTCCCCTTCCAGAACCCCCCTTCCACCTCCCTCCCCATCCCATCCCTCCAGGTCATCCTGGTGCACCAGCCCCGAGCACGCTATATCGTGCATTGAATCTGGACTGGCGATTCGTTTCACATATGATAATTTACATGCTTCCGTGCCATTCTCCCATATCATCCCGCCCTCGCCCTCTCCCATAGAGTCCATAATACTGTTCTATTTATCTGTGTCTCTTTTGATGTCTCCCATACAGGGTTATCTTTACCGATTGACTAAATACCATATATATGTGTTAGTATACTATATTGGTGTTTTTCTTTCTGGCTTACTTCACTCTGTATAATAGGCTCCAGTTTCATCCACCTCTTTAGAACTGATTCAAATGTATTCTTTTTAATGGCTGAGTAATATTCCATTGTGTATATGTACCACAGCTTCCTTATCCATTCATATGCTGATGGGCATCTAGGCTGCTTCCATGTCCTGGCTATTATAAACAGTGCTGTGATGAACATTGGGGTACACGTGTCTCTTTCAAGTCTGGTTTCCTCAGTGTGTATGCCCAGCAGTGGGATTGCTGGGTGATATGGCAGTTCTATTTCCAGTTTTTTGAGGAATCTCCACCCTGTTCTCCATAGTGGCTGTACTAGTTTGCATTCCCACCAACAGTGTAAGAGGGTTCCCTTTTCTCCACACCCTCTCCAGCATTTATTGCTTGTAGTCTTTTGGATAGCAGCCATTCTGACAGGCGTGAAATGGTACCTCATTGTGGTTTTGATTTGCATTTCTCTGATAATGAGTGATGTTGAGCATCTTTTCTGTTATTTTTTAACTTTTTCTTTTGTATTGAGGTATAGCCAATTAAAAATGTTGTGATAGTGTTAGGTGAACAGCACAAGGACTCAGCCATACATATTCATGTATCCATTCTCCCCCAAACTCCCCTGCCGTCCAGGCCAAGCAACCATGTTTTATTTATTAATAACCTGCTGAACCCGCGCCCGAGGTCAGGGGCTGCGGCCAGGAGCTACCGCGTGTCGGAGGTAAGGGGCGGCGGCTGTGCTTTGTTGGAGCAGCCATGAAGAGAGACCCCACGTCCAAGGTAAGAGAAACCCAGGTAAGATGGTAGGCACTGAGAGAGGGGATTAGGGGGCAGAAAGGCTGAAACTACAGTCGCAGACAAGTAGCCAGTCTGATCACATGGACCACAGCCTTGTCTAACTCAATGAAACTAAGCCATGCCGTGTGGGGCCACCCAAGACGGACAGGTCATGGTGGAGAGGTCTGACAGAATGTGGTCAACTGGAGAAGGGCATGGCAAACCACTTCAGTGTTCTTGCCTTGAGAACCCCGTGAACAGTATGAAAAGGCAAAAAGATAGGACACTGAAAGATGAACTCCCCAGGTCGGTAGGTGCCCAATATGCTACTGGAGATCAGTGGAGAAATAACTCCAGAAAGAATGAAGGGATGGAGCCAAAGCTAAAACAACACCCAGTTGTGAGTGGGACTGGTGATGGAAGCAAGATTCAATGCTGTAAAGAGCAATATTGTATAGGAACCTGGAATGTTAGGTCCATGAATCAGGGCAAATTGGAAGTGGTCAAACAGGAGATGACAAGAGTGAACATCGACATTCTAGGAATCAGTGAACTAAGATGGACTGGAATGGGTGAATATAACTCGGATGACAATTATATCTACTACTGTGGGCAGGAATCCCTTAGAAGAAATAGAGTAGCCATCATAGTCAACGAAAGAGTCTGAAGTGCAGTACTTGGATGCAATCTCTAAAACGACAGAATGATCTCTGTTCTTTTCCAAGGCAAACCATTCAGTATCATAGTAATTCAAGTCTATGCTCTGACCAGTAATGCTGAAGAAGCTGAAGTTGAACGGTTCTATGAAGACCTACAAGACCTGCTAGAACTAACACCCAAAAAAGATGTCCTTTTCATTATAGGGGACTAGAATGCAAAAGTAGGAAGTCAAAAAACACCTGGAGTAACAGGCAAATTTGGCCTTGGAGTACAGAATGAAGCAGGGCAAAGGCTAATAGAGTTTTGCCAAGAGAACGCACTGGTCATAGCAAACACCCTCTTCCAACAACACAAGAGAAGACTCTACACATGGACATCACCAGATGGTCAACACTGAAATCAGATTGATTATATTGTATGTAGCCAAAGATGGAGAAGCTGTATACAGTCAGCAAAAACAAGACCGGGAGCTGACTGTGGCTCAGATCATGAACTCCTTATTGCCAAATTCAGACTGAAATTGAAGAAAGTGGAGAAAACCACTAGACCATTCAGGTATGACCTAAATCAAATCCCTTATGACTATACAGTAGAAGTGAGAAATAGATTTAAAGGACTAGATCTGATAGACTGCCTGATGAACTATGGATGGAGGTTCATGACATTGTACAGGAGACAGGGATCAAGACCATCCCCAAGAAGAAGAAATGCAAAAAAGCAAAATGGCTGTCTGAGGAGGCCTTAAAATAGCTGTGAAAAGACAGGAAGTGAAAAGCAAAGGAGAAAAGGAAAGATATACCCATTTGAATGCAGAGTTCCAAAGAATAGCAAGGAGAGATAAGAAAGCCTTCCTCAGTGATCAATGAAAAGAAATAGAGGAAAACAATAGAGTGGGAAAGACTAGAGATCTCTTCAAGAAAATCAGAGATACCAAGGGAACATTTCATGCAAAGATGGGCTCGATAAAGGACAGAAATGGTATGGACCTAACAGAAGCAGAAGATATTAAGAAGAGGTGGCAAGAATACACAGAAGAACTGTACAAAAAAGATCTTCACAACCCAGATAATCACGATGGTGTGATCACTCACCTAGAGCCAGACATCCTGGAATGTGAAGTCACGTGGGCCTTAGGAGGCATCACTACGAACAAAGCTAGTGAAGGTGATCGAATTCCAGTTGAGCTGTTTCAAATCCTAAAAGATGATGCTGTGAAAGTGCTGCACTCAATATGCCATCAAATTTGGAAAACTCAGCAGTGGCCACAGGACTGGAAAAGGTGTTTTCATTCCAATCCCAAAGAAAGGAAATGCCAAAGAATGCTCAAACTACCGCACAATTGCACTCATCTCACACGCTAGTAAAGTAATGCTCAAAATTCTCCAAGCCAGGCTTCAGCAATACGTGAACCGTGAACTTCCAGATGTTCAAGCTGGATTTAGAAAAGGCAGGGGAACCAGAGATCAAATTGCCAACATCTGATGGATCATCAAAAAAGCAAGAGAGTTCCAGAAAAACCTCTATTTCTGCTTTATTGACTATGCCAAAGCCTTTGACTGTGTGGATCACAAGAAACTGGAAAATTCTGAAAGAGATGGGAATACCAGACCACCTGATCTGCCTCTTGAGAAAACTGTATGCAGGTCAGGAAGCAGCAGTTAGAACTGGACATGGAACAACAGACTGGCTCCAAATAAGAAAAGGAATATGTCAAGGCTGTATATTGTCACCCTGCTTATTTAACTTATATGCAGAGTACATCATAAGAAATGCTGTGCTGGAGGAAGCGCAAGCTGGAATCAAGATTGCCGGGAGAAATATCAACAACCTCAGATATGCAGACGACACCACCCTTATGACAGAAAGTGAAGAGGCACTAAAAAGCCTCTTGGTGAAAGTGAAAGAGGAGAGTGAAAAAGTTGGCTTAAAGTTCAACATTCAGAAAACTAAGATCATGGCATCCAGTCCCATCACTTCATGGCAGATATATGGGGAAAGAGTGGAAACAGTGGCTGACTTTATTTTTCTGGGCTCCAAGATCACTGCAGATGGTGATTACAGCAATGAAATTAAGACGCTTACTCCTTGGAAAGTTATGACCAACCTAGACAGCATATTAAAAAGCAGAGACATTACTTTGCCAACAAAGGTTCATCTAGTCAAGGCTATGGTTTTTCCAGTAGTCATGTATGGATGTGAGAGTTGGACTATAAAAAAAGCTGAGCACCGAAGAATTGATGCTTTTGAACTGTGGTGTTGGAGAAGACTCTTGAGAGTCCCTTGGACTGCAGGGAGATCCAACCAGTCCATCCTAAAGGAGATCAGGCCTGGGTGTTCATTGGAAGGACTGATGTTGAAGCTGAAACTCCAATACTTTGGCCACCTGATGCGAAGAGCTGACTCATTGGAAAAGACCCTGATGCTGGGAAAGATTGAAGGCAGGAGAAGGGGACGACAGAGGATGAGATGGCTGGATGGCATCACCAACTCGATGGACATGGGTTTGGGTGGACTCAGGGAGTTGGTGATGGACAGGGAGGCGTGGCGTGCTGCGATTCATGAGGTCACAAAGAGTTGGACACGACTGAGTGACTGAACTGAACTGAACTTGCTGAACTGCTATAGAGGCATACCTCAGAGATTTCAGAGGTTCACCTCCAGGCCACCACAATAAAGCAAGTATTGTAATAAGGCAAATCACACAAATTTCTTGGTTTCCCAGTATATATGTAAGTTATAGTTTATACTATAGTCTGTTAACTGTGCAATAGCATTATGTCTAAGATAAAATGTACATACCTTGAGTAAAAATAGTTTATTGGTTAAAAAAAGAAAAGCCAACCATCCTCTGACAACACAGGGATCTTCAATTTCTGAAAAATGCAAGTATCTGTGAAGTATAATAAATCAAGGTATGCCTATATAATATTTTGTCTAAACAAAAGATTTTATCACTAATTATTTTGAAACCATTGGACTAAATGATCTTTAAACACAAGTTACTAGGATTTTGATTGTAAATGTTTTAATAGAAATACACAATCTTTAGCTTTTTCAGACAGCAGTAAGGTTTGTAACAATCACTAAGAATACAAGATTCTTTACAGCATAATCTACTGTAAAGCTGATCTGCCCAATTACACATGGAAAGTCAGTTGAGAAGACACCAGAAATTAATACAAATGTTGACAGAAGTTGCAGACATGCAAAATATCCTTCAATGCAGTGAACTTGTAAAAAATCAGTCAGCCTATACTAACTAGATGTCTTTAGGTCAAACCAAGTTTCTATCTTGGGCTCAGAGAAACAGCATTATCCACTGAGTCCCCTTCCCCCAGGAACAGTGGGAATGGCAGAACAGAAAGAGCTATCATACCTTAAATTCTTATAGACAAACATTACTTATTTTACTTGGTTTACTCGGAATGTACTAGGGAAAATTAATTTTTTTGATGATGGCCATATCTTAAGATTTTTTTCAGTTCCTCTGTTGGTGGACTTCCTGTAAGGAATCTTACTTAGTTAAGGCTCAGATGGTGGTTCTTCAGCCAAAGTTCTCCCTGTTTTCACTGGCCTACTGCAGACAGGTGAAACAATAGCAAAATAAAAACCTGGTGTTTTTGAGGCATGTTCAAAAACAGACAACCTCACCAGCTGTCTCTGACAGGTACACATACATGAACTCAGCCAGTGCAGGGGAAGGAAGACAGAGCGTTTTTGTTGTGCACAGCCTAAGACAGTTCTGTAGGTGCTTTTAGTGTGGTCTACTCCAGTGTTTCCAGTGTGCCACAGGCTGCATCGCCAGGTTGACCTTTTTGATCCCTGTAGTGCCGTCTGGGTTTGGAATTCTTACAGTCTCACTGTTTCCTAACTAATGTTTTCGTCTTTCTTTCATGTTGAAAACAGTTTTGATTTAACTAGGAATGAAGTAAGTGATCATGGTGTTCCAATGTTCTGACTGGTTTCTCTCAAATCACCTTGTGGCTCTCCAGTGCCCATGCAGGTTAAGATGTTGCTAGAGAGACCAAAAGTTTCACAGGTAATATGTGTCCTCCAGCCCGCCCTGGACTCAGAAATGTTTTTATCAGTAACTGAGTCAAACTTAATTTTCAAAAAAAAAAAAAAATCAATGCTAACCCACTTAACAAGTAGCCCCCTGAGTACAGAATATATTAGGTCTTTTTCTGAGTCACTTTCGGAGCCTCCTATACAGCTACATAGTCTTTTGGGGTTTTTTTTCCCCACAAGCAATAGCTGCAAAGAACACACCTCAGCTATACACATGGCCAGTGGCTGGTAGCCTCAGGGCACTGAAGAAATATCTGGGGCCTATGTGAAACAGATTGACTAGAGATGGAGTGGGTGGAGGTATGGCTGAGTCTTTTGCTGTCACTAACTGAATACACAAGAATGAACCTGTCATCAGGTATCAGGAATCCATGTCATGCAAGGACTACACTAAGGTAATACAGTAAATTCAGGAATGTTACTGGGAAAAAAAAAGCTCCACTGAAAATTTAATCATTTAACTTTAAAAAAACTTTTACATCATTACAAGAAGGTAAAACTGTAAGAACTATGATTAGGCTCAAACTGGCAAGAAGTCATCTAAATCTCTTCTGTTTAGTGGATCTTTTTCTTTTTTTGTCCAAAGCGCCGCCTGCGCTGTTTATAAAGATGACGGAAATTTACGTATAACCCTGGAAAAGAAAAGAGGCCAATTAGAATCTTTGTCTCTGTCTTTAAGCAGAAGTTCTTGGGGTAGAACAGTCCCTAGCTGCCTGTTTTTCATATCCCACAGCCCTGTGCTTACTGCAGATCCTCAAGAAGCACAACCTAGAACACGTATTAACAATGCACTAGAGACAGTTCAGTTTTTCCCCAGTGGGTTTTACAATTTATTTTTTTCCCATGCTTTACTATGAAAAATTTCAAACATACAGAAGATTAAATCATTGTACAGTGAACACCATCTAAATTTAAGTAACTTTATTACACTTACTTTATCACATACCCATTCCCATCTCATTTTTTATGTATTTCAATGTAAGTTGAAGACATCAGTACACTTCACCCCTAAAAATTTCATTAATTAGAATTCAATATTCTTTTTTTCCTTTAAGGTAGGATTTACATAAAATGAAATATATAAATCTGAAACAGAACCTAATTTTTAATTCAAGGCTAAGCAATAATATGTATTAAGCAATAGCCTAAAAGGTATGAGACACTTTTCTAGGAAGCACAATTCAGTGAACTAGAAAACAAAGGATTTCAGAGCCAGAAAAAAATTTCAATCCCACGTGATCACCGAGGAGTTCTGTAGCAAAGCCTCACCTCCATTTTTTCATTGTACAATAGAGTTAAAAACACTTATTTTATAAACTTACTGTGAGAGAATGAATGTTTGATCTATACACAAATATAATTGCCTGTTATACTGCTCCTAAATTATGCAGATTTAGGGTATCATTCTCAAGAATAACAACAACTACATACTCATCGTAGGCAAGCTAAATATGAGTATAGAACTTTGTAAGTTAGAATATGCAACACAAGGAAAAGCCACTAGGGTTAGTGAACATTAACATTCATCTTTTTTAGTAAAATATTTTAAGGGTCTTCTATCTTTTTTACTGAAATATTTTAAGGGTCTTTCCAATATTTATTCCTACTCTCAATAGGTCCATTGCATGCAGCCTAATTACAGTAGTACTTGACTTATGCAGGAATAGAAGTAAAGAGCTCTTTTAATGAGTCCATTTTCCAAATTGAAGCTTACTCTCTTCAAGCACCAAACATTTTAACATTTTTGGTTTGAACTCTTTCTGAAATGGGTAATATCCTTTCTGAAATGGAAAAGAAGAAATGGAACAAAAGGTAACCTTTGTTATGAGGGTACTCATAATGTGTCTTATTTAACTGTGCTTCTGCCATGTGCTGATTCCCTGAGGGGCTCCAAAAGGATGTAGTTCTCTTCTCCCCCATTTCTAAATGGCCAAGATCAGGAATTCCCTGGTGGTCCAGTGGTTAGGACTCTGAGCGTTCGCTGCCGAGGGCCCAGGTTCAGTCTCTGGTCGGGGAGCTAAGACCCCACAAAATGCATGGCATGACCAAATAAATAAGTAACCAAGATCACTGGGCTTTCCAGCTTCTTGGGTTCACTTTTTGTGGTCTCCCTCTCGGTCTGGGGAAGCCAGCCTCCAAGCTGATCCCCAGTAATCCCTACTTCCTGGTATCCCATATCCTTGTGTAGTCCCCTCCCACACTGTGCAAGGTTGATCTGTGTAATAAAGAGAACACAGCAAAAGTAAGTCTGAGTTTAGGTTATAAAAAGGGTGGACGTGATAGAAGTGCTAATTATCAATACAATGGCAATCTTATTACAACTGATGTGTCAAATCAGTGTTATATACCTTAAAGTTACACAATGTTTTATGTCAAATATATTTCAATAATACATAGATTTTTTAAAGGAAAAAAAAAGGCATTGTGACTTCTGGCTTTCTTCCAGATCACTTGCTTTGGAGAGAAGCCATGTTATGAGCATCCACATGGAGAAGTACTATGGCAGGACACCGAAGCCTTCCTGCCCACAGCTACACAAGCGAGCTTGCAGTAGATCCCCCAGCCCCAGTCAAGTCTGCAGAACTATAGCTCCAACTGAGCTGACAGCTTGACTGAAACCTCACGAGGGTCCCTGAGCCAGGCCCACCCAGCTTGCCTGCTTCCTGACCCGGAATACATGTGAGATAATAAATGTTTGTTGTCTTAAGCTGCTAAATGTTGGGGTAATTCGTTACACAGAAAAAGATAACTAATACACTATCTGTGTCACATCCTTCTGTTGCCAGGAGACCAAACAGCCATACTTAAGGCCACCTCATGACTTTTGTGAAATACAACAGGGAGAAATACATATAAATTATATTAAAATGTCAGAACTTTATCCAAAGTAAACAGTCCCCCTAGTTAGGAAGGCTTTTAAATCTCTCATTTTTGCAATAATTTAGGTTTACTTCTCTATCCCTTCTTTTTAGTTCTTAGGAGGTCCCTAGTTTTTATGAGTTAAGACAAGAATTTATGATTTTATATAAAAGTTGATAAGCAAGCAAGGTTTTACATGAGGAATAGGGGGCTTTCCTATTGTCAAGTAGAAGGCTTTCTGACATCTTGCGGCTGCTCGAACGGAGGACTTTATTGCCTTCTTCCTGGCTATACCAGCTGTATTACCACCTCTGTAACAATTCCTCTGGATAAGCAATCTGCTACTGAAATCAGCAAAAGTAAAATGAGCTTTTTATTCAGTTTTAAAAGCGCTTCTTACATTATTTTAAACATGAAATATGGGAAAGTCTGAATGACCAAGACCATTTCAAGAAGAAAACTCAGCCAATCAAGATGTGGGAGAAATATTTCTACATGGTATATTCTCCAGTAGGTCTGTTCTGCAATGTAATTCGTTCTTGAACTTATTTCCACTCTTTTGAAAGCAGGAATACTAATAGGAATTTCTAAAACTTTGAATCATTTAACTACCTTCTAAGAAGCAACAGAAAAAGAGTATTATGGAGCCAATACTTACCTAAAAATAGTAATATAAGGTAAATCTGAAGAAAAAAGGAAAATCTAACTTTGATTTTCACTGGATATGGCAATGTGAAGCTGAATCTTCCTGTTTCATTAAATATTGGAATGGACTGAATCACTGAGACAGCTGAAGGCAGAAACAAGAACTTTTTAGAAGCAAATGAAATACAATTACATTTACTGATAGAATCTTCTAACTCCTCAAAGTTTCAGTTCTAAGTTTGTTGAAAATGCTTCCTCCTCCCTTTCTACAACAGGCTTATGCCTCTTCTTTTTTCCCCACTAGCTTTCCTAGGAAATAAGCCTTCAAGCTGACAGCAAAGGTAAATGAGGAACAGTCATTTGATAGCACTGAGCTTCCTATTCTATAAAATGGAGAGAAAAGTACCTATCTGACTCACTCATTAGGTGTTTGTCATAATAAAATGAAGTCATCAATATGAACTTCCTTTGGAAGATTAAAACTACCATATAAATAGGAAGCATGCAATGCATGACCACCCAGCTTCCAAACCTTAACAAAATGAACTACTTCCTTGGAACAGTCTGGACAGCAGGAGTATTGTGGAAGGAAACCACTAGAAAGAAATTCTTGAAAAGTTCAACACCCATGTACCAGACTAAAGCCGGCAGAGGGAGGAAGAGAGATCTGGCTACTCAGTGGAGGTAAGATATAACACCTAGAATTCTTTAAAGTACCTTCTGCCAAACATCCCATAGGATATAGGGGAATCCACACAGTGTAACGAAGCCATGTGAGCACGTTCCAATCCATGTCAATGCAGGAAAGCATGTAGAAGGGGTACCTATTAGAAATAAGGCATTCACATGTTAGAAACCACTGAATGCAACTCTAGAACATCATTCAAGAAGAGTAATTTCACAATCAGTCACACATGGCTTCTTTTTAGCAGAATTAATGAACTCCCATCATGCTCTTCTTCCGATCTTCAAAGGATATGAATTCTCAATAATACCAAAGTAAGTTTAGGTCTCAAAGGAACCCTCTATGAAAAAGTTCAGTACATGGAATACATGGAACAGATTGCTCAGAAGCATTTTGGCTTTATTCCTGGTTCTGATCTATGTTCCAAGTAGGTAAGGACAGATACTTTAACACTTTATCTCTGCGTAAATGAACATTACCAAAATCAAAGTTTAAAAAAAGACCTCTAATCTATAATCAGGCATACTTTACTTAAAAAGAGCTAACATAAATTTGTTTCTCCCAAACAGTAAAAGTTACTATTAAGAACCTATAATCTCTTTCACTTTTGTGTTAAGTGGACCAGAGGGTATACAGGATGCCATGGGATGCAGACTACAGTTAAGACATAATCTAGGGCTGCTAATGTCTTTTCTCCCTCTTAACTGTCAACTTTACCAAAATATCACCAAACCTAGAAGTGAGGAGTCAGTTTGCAAAACCAATGCTCCACTTGGCTGAAAAGGGAAGAAGTATGGAATATGTATGGTCT
This sequence comes from Okapia johnstoni, assembly GCA_024291935.2. Lineage (NCBI taxonomy): Eukaryota > Metazoa > Chordata > Mammalia > Artiodactyla > Giraffidae > Okapia > Okapia johnstoni. The sequence continues at coordinate 81,264,111 of CM044307.1, forward strand.
GATACAGATGTGCCACCACGACTGAGCTTCAGTACTTCACCCAACCTGGGATGCTTCTTCAGTCACATGTTTATTCAGCCCTTTCAAGAATTTTCCCATGTGAATGAGTCCTCTCTTTCCAACAAGACAGCAAGATCCTAAAGGGTAAGATAGGCCTTTGGTTTCTCTGGATCTCTCTCTCTCTGCTCCCCAGCATCCAGGCTGGTATTATGATCCACTGAGTGCTTTAAAAAAAAAACTGCCTCAGACTTCCTGGCAGTCCAACTCTGTGCTTCCACTGCAGGGGATATGGGTCTGATCCCTGGTCAGGGAACTAAGATCCCGCATGGTGTGAGACCAAAACATAAAATTTTTAAAAAATAAATAGGTTTGTCCAAAGGTAGTGAGTTATCTCAACTGATTGTTCACAGTCAGTTACAGATTGAACTGCTCATTCTACTCTACCCCTTCTCACTACTGCACTTGACTGGTCTTTTATGGAAGCAGTCGAGATGTCCATCGGTAGATGAATGGATAAGGAAGTTGTGGTCCATATGCACAATGCAATATTACTCAGCTATAGAAAAGGTACGCATTGGAGTCAGTTCTAATGAGGTGGATAAACCTGGAGCCTATTATACAGTGAAGTAAGCCAGAAAGAGAAAGACAAATATTGTATATTAATGCATATATATGGAATTTAGAAAGACAGTACTGACGATCCTACATGCAGAGTAGCAAAGGACACACAGATATAAAGAATAGACTTTTAGACTCAGAGGGAGAAGGTGAGGGTAGGGTGATTTGAAAGAAGAGCATTGAGACAGGTATATTACCATATGTAAGACAGATGACCAGTGCAAGTGCAATGTATGAAGCAGGGTATCCAAAGTCGGTGCTCTGGGACAACTCAGAGGGATAGGGTAGGGAGGGAAGAAGGTGCGGGGTTCAGGATGGGGGGGATACATGTATACCTGTGGCCAATTCATGATGAAGTATGGCAAAAACCATCACAATATTGTAAAGTAATTATCCTCCAATTACAATAAATTAATTTAAAATAAAATTTTTAATTAAAACAGTATCTTTAATTTTTTAATTAAAAAAAAAAAACACAGTCTCAACTTTGCAGAGCACATAGATGCAGGTAGAACTCCACACATGAAACTTTAATCTCAAATCAAATGAGCCTCTGGATAAGACAGAGTCTTATCCATAGTAGGAGGAGCACTCAAACACCATCCTGGCATTTCTACCCACCTGAAAATTTCAACTGTGCTCCATATATAAAACACAAAGAAAACCACAGCTTTGTTTTGCATTTCTTCCATGGTACCAAAGATGATAAACAAAATGAAGTTTCTTCCAAGAAGCTATTAAAAAGATCCAAAAGAGAAAAGTTTTAAAATACATTTTTAAAAGACAACACATAAATGTGTTATCTGAAACATAACCCCATTAAATTCAAGGTAAATAGAAAAAGACTGAGAACAACTTAGAACAAGTTTAAGTACCAAGTCAGAACCAGTATTACAGATTGTGTGTGTGTGTGTGTGTGTGTGTGTGTGTGTGTGTGTGTGTGTGTGTGTGTGTGTGTGTGTGTGTGTGTGTGTGTGTGTGTGTGTGTGTGTGTGTGTGTGTGTGTGTGTGTGTGTGTGTGTGTGTGTGTGTATGTGTATTCAGATAAAACACTGCTATTTCTCTGCAAACAGGTATTTTTACTCATTGAAACTTCTCAGCAAAGTGTGGATACTTATTAAACAAACATTGAAACCCTGCATTCCCCACCCTTGAGCTCAACTGTTCAATACCTGGAAAAGAGAAGGTATCACTGGTGTCTTAGTGACTCCAATTGCTGCATTGATAGATTCCACGGCTGCCAGCATCTGGCAAAAATACATCATGTCAGCCACAGTGTGGAACGTATCATAGAAGGACTCTATGGGACAAATACATATTAAGGGTAAATCAACTAGCAAATGCCAACACAGAAGTATTTTGCAATCTAGATAAGCCTTCACATGAAATGAATTTTAGGAAAAGTATAATAAACATCCAGTCAGATTCAAGTTCACTACTCAACTAAGCTGGAGGGGAGCAGGCCTCCATGGGTCTAATTAGTAAATTTCATTGGTTACCAGTAAGTTAACACATAAACCTTGTATGCCCTTCTCAATTTTAAAAGGCAAGAAAAAAAGCATACCTAGGTTTCACTCACTTATTGTATGCTGAAAAATCTATGTATCAGGCACACTGGTAATTCTTTTCCGACCCATTTAATTTAAAGCTAAAACTGTATTACATATATTGAATGAAACCTAGCTTTTAAAAACATCAAAACTGTACAATCATAAATACATGCAGAGATACAAAAGTACTGAATAAAATTAACTTTCAAAAACCTTAATTGTATTTATATATTTAATCCTATTAATTCTCATTCTGGGAACATATCCTAACTAAAAAATCTAAAATGAAAAAGAATAATTAAATGCCCCTTATGAAGACAAAAATCACAATTTTTTTTTTTCACCATTTACAGTGAAATTCTGGTATCTTCTTCAAGAGATTCACTTCTTAATTTTTTGGACAAATTATCTTTGACAAATGAGGTTCTCCATTATTTTGACTAGAAAATTGTGACAAGATTTGGCATATGGTAAATAAAAGTAGATCTTGTTGCTTTGCCTCTGATTTTATGGGAAATTCATCCTTGTTTTAATTCAGGAATAGAAATCTGATTTCTAAAACAATTGTTATAAAGAATATTAATAACACTAGTATGCTTATAATATTGTTTTAAAAACAAGATGCAAAACTGTATACACAGCATGATTATAATTTTTAACTACAGGAAAAAAAATAAAGACTAAAAGGAAATGTATGGAAATATTAAAAGTGATGGACAATGGCTTATTCACCTCCCCTTCCAGGCCCCCCACACCTCCTCCAGTTTTCTCCCATTTTCCAAACTTTTTTAAATTGCTCCATTTACTTTTTTAAATTTTTTATTTCTTTATTTATGGTTGTGCTGGGTCTTCACTGCTGCCCATGAGCTTTCTCTGGCTGCAGTGAGTGGGGGCTATTCTGGCTTGTCGTGCACAGGCTTCTCATTGCAGTGGCTTCTCTTCTTGTGGAGCGTGGGTTCTAAGTGCACAGGCTCAGTAGCTGTGGCACATGGGCTTAGTTGCCGGGTGGCATGTGGGATCTGCCCAGACGAGGGATTGAACCCATGTCCCCTGCATTAGCAGGCAGATTCTTAACCACTGGACCACCAGGGAAGCTCCAGCCCGTTTACTTTTATGATCTGAAAAAAATTTTTTGAAAGTACTAACAAGGTACTCATGTTAATGGACAAGGATTTAAATAGTGGTAGTATAAAAGAGTACACTCTTTCTGGGCAGTATACATCAGAATCCTTAAAAACAATCTGCCCTTTAGTCTCATAATTCTTCTTCAAGAACGTTTCCTAAGAAAGGTACATGGGTTTATCAGAAAGATATCCAACAAAGTGCCAAGAATCCATCACTCTGATAGATGGAATTACGGCAGAGTTTAAGTATTTAAGTAATTAATACATTTTTATAATTAGAAAAAACTTTATTTACTAAAAAAAGTATTAATAGACAGACATGAGTTTCTACAAGTTTGCTACTTCCTTAACATGAGTTCAGCTTATACATGTTTTTGTGAAAAAAACAAGTACATGTTTAGAATTTGCCATTCACCAACACCTTTTATTCAAAGAGAGATAACTGCAAGGACAAACTATGACCCTGGGTACCAGGCCCACGTCCTTAGTATACTTCTGAGGACTGATGAGAGAAGAATTACGATAGCAGCTCCATTCCAATAGGTGGTTTAGGAAGGGGCTCAGAGCCAAAACAGAAATTACAGATCCAGGCAGCTAACTTTAAACACATGACCCAGATAATTTAGCAGCTTTTGGAGTGGATCACCTAATGGCTAGCAGGCTTGCACAGGAACATTCAGAACCATACAACTATGATAGGTTAAGTAAATTATTTATGAACTGGAAAGTCCCTATTCATTCTATGAAACGTGTGTTAAATCCATACTAGTAAGAGCTACAGATCTGAGAACAACTGTCCAAAACTAACTTTGCTTCTTTAAATAACCATCAGTGGACTTCTAGTTATACATGACTATAAGATGGTAGGCATTTGAGAAGTTTTTCACTAGCCTACAAGTGTGCTTTGCAGAATTCCAAGAAAAGACTGGAAAAACAATGTGCACTTTGTTCTAAAGATTCTGGAGCTAACTACAATTCCCCTTTACAAACCTCAGATGGGAAAATTTAGGACTGAAGAATAAAATAGTCTACAGGACTTTTTCTCTTTTTAAATAGTTTCTTATTTCCATTATGCTCATATTTTTCCTCATATTTACTTTACAAAATAAAGAAAAATTTTAAATGATCCATTCAAGCCATTTGAAAATGGTGCCTTTTCTTCCAATCATTCCACATTTATTGGTTGTTTTTTTTCTCTTTTTTATATTGGTGTGAACAAACTGGAAGAACAAGTTTGTATGTTACTTTTTTAGCCTATCATAAGTGTTTTACCATATTATTACAACCTATTTAAATACTTTACATTTGCTTCACAACATTCCACTGAGTGAACAATCTAAAGCAATCCTTCATTCATGGACATTTACATAGTGTCTAATTTGTCACTAATATAAATAATGCCATAATGTAAATTTTTTATAATTGCTTTTTGGATATGAATAGTTAAGGTTCTTGATGTTGCTATTGTTGTTGCTATTCAGTCGTTCAGTCATGTCCGACTCTTTCTGACCACATGGACTGCAGCACACCAGGCTTCCCTGTCCTTCACCGTCTCCCAGAGCTTGCTCAAACTCATGTCCATTGAGTTGGTGATGCCATCCAACCATTTCATCCTCTGTCATCCCCTTCTCCTGCCTTCAATCTTTCCCAGCATCAGGGTCTTTTCTAGTAAGTCAGCTCTTCCCATAAGGTGGCCAAAGTATTGGAGTGTCAGCTTCAGCATCAGTCCTTCCAGTGAATATTCAGGACTGATTTCCTTTAGAATGGACTGGTTTGATCTCCTTGCAGTCCAAGGGACTCTCAGGAGTCCTCTCCAACACCACAGTTCAAAAGCATCAATTCTTCGGTGCTCAGACTTCTTTATGGTCCAATTCTCACACTGGAAAAACCAAAGCTTTGATTATACGGACCTTTGCCAGCAAAGTAGTATCTCTGATTTTTAATATGCTGTCCGTGTTGGCCATAGCTTTTCTTCCAAGACGCAAGCATCTTTTAATTTCATGGCTGCAGTCACCATCTGCAGTGATTTCGGAGCCCAAGAAAGAAAAGTCTGTCACTGTTTCCATTGTTTCCCTATCTATTAGCCATGAAGTGATGGGACTGGATGCCATGATCTTAATTTTTTGAATGCTGAGTTTTAAGCCAGCCTTTTCACTCTTCTCTTTCCCTTTCATTAAGAGGCTGTCAGTTCCTGTTTTCTGCCTTAAGGGTGGTGTCATCTGTCTATCTGAGGTTATTGATATTTCTTAATTTCAGCTTGTGCTTCATCCAGCCCAGCATTTCACTTGATGTATTCTGCATATAAGTTGAGCCAGCAGGGTGACAACATACAGCCTTGACATACTCCTTTCCCAATTTGAAACCAGTCTGTTGTTCCATGTCTGGTTCTAACTGTTGCTTCTTGACCTGCATACAGATTTCTCAGGAGGCAGGTAAGGTGGTCTGGTATTCCCACCTCTTTAAGAATTTTCCACAGTGTGTTGTGATCCACACAGTCAAAGGTTTTGGCAAAGTCAATGAAACAGAAGTAGATGCTTTTCTGGAACTCTCTTGCTTTTTCTATGAGCCAACAGATGTTGGCAATTTGATCTCTGGGTTCCTCTGCCTTTTCTAAATCCAGCTTGAACAGCTGGAAGTTCTCGGTTCACGTACTGTTGAAGCCTAGCTTGGAGAATTTTGAGCATTACTTTGCTAGCGTTTGAGATGAGTGTAATTGTGTGGTAGTTTGAGCATTCTTTGGCATTGCCTTTCTGTGGGATTGGAATGATAAACTGACCTTTTCCAGTCCTGTGAACATTGATGAGTTTTCCTAATTTGGTGGCATACTGAGCGCAGCATTTTAACAGTATCATCTTTTACAGATTTTAAATAGCTCAGCTGGAATTCCATCACCTCCACTAGCTTTGTTTGTAGTGATGCTTCTTAAGGCCCATTTGACTGTGCACTCCAGGATGTCTGTATCTAGACGAGTGATCACACCATCGTGGTTATCTGGGTCACTGAGGTTCTTGAGCACCTTGCAAAATGATGTTCCCAAAGAGCTGTACTTATGGACCCTCCCCAGTAGCCACTGTTGTCTTTAGTTTAGCATATGTTGTTTTCAATTAGGCATCTTTTAGAACTTTGCAAAACTGATACATAAAAAATGGTATATTTCATTTCCTTCACCATTACTGAGTTAAACATTTTGTTGTATGTTGAATTAGTTTTACTTCTTCTTATGAACTGCCTGTACATGATCTTTATCTATTGGGTAAAGTTTTCACATTTTAAAATCAATTTTACAAGTTGTTTATATGTGAAAAAAAAAAAAAAAAGTTGCCAATATTTGTTGCAATTTTTCACCAACCCTCCATCCCCATTTTGCTCAACTTGATATGCTTTTAATCTTTAATGTTGTTTTGGATGGATATTTTTAGATATATAGAAATTTAGGCATTTTATGTGGTCAAATACAATGACCTTTTTCTTTATAATTTCTTCTATTAGTTTTAAAGTTAGAAAATCCTAACCCTCCACATGTGATTTTCATAAACATTTCTTATATCTTCTATTATGACTTAACTTTTTGATACATGATTCCTAAGTCTTTTGGGAGGATTTTTTTTTCCTTTATATACAGTGTGAGAAGAATTAAACAGATTATCTGCCTCGCAAACCAAGCCAATTTTCCTTGGAAACATTATTAGATTTCCCATCTAATAGAAAAAAATGACTGGATAATATTTTCCTTTCCATTGACTCAATATTCCTTTTTATCATATACATAATCTGGCTATATATTATATAATGTAATATTGTCATAATAATAATATATAATGGAAGAGCTATTTCTGAGCTACTTAATCTGCTCTATTAATTAGTCTATCCTAATACTATACTATTTTAATAATATTTTTTCATAGCAGAGAAAATCCTCTCCCATTACTGTTTCTTCCCTCAAATTTTACTATTTATAGTTCACAATAAAATTTCAGAATACTTTAGATCACACTCTCAAAAATGTTCTATTGTCATTACTTTGGCCAGAATTCTGTTAAACATATAAATTAATTTAGGAAGAACTAATACGTTTATGATAGTCTTTTCATTCAGTTTCACAACAGTCCATATAGTCTATTTAGGCTCCAAAGGAGTGAGACCCCTTTGGGACTCTGTGTAACTTTGACACTAGGAGTATCACATCAATTTAGTTAGTTATAAATGAATTCTCAAGCAGTGAATAAGAAAGGGATGTTAGCCCAAGATACACCCCTGGCTAGCTGTGTGGATGTGGACCATTTCTTTGACCATCTCCAAATCTGTTTCCTCACCTATTAAATGAACAGAACATCCAGTCAGCCTGTTTCACAAGGTCATGGGAAGTAGGAGATGTGAACATACAAAGAAAGGTCTGAAGTGCTACATAAATATGGTGGGGGTGGAAGGGGTTGGTGTGGCAGGCTGGTATTGTTAATACCAAAGGCAGAAAGTGTTACTTCTGGTCAATAATGGACCAAACTACTCAAAAAAGAAAGCAAGCTTTGAAACTGTGTACTTGCCTTTTCCCAAGATAAAGAATCTCACGGTCAAGTTGACAAATATCCAGGAGAATCCCAAGAACTGCACTAGATTATACATGAACAGGTATCCTTTCTTCAAGCTTGTAAGAGCTGAAAAGCAAAGAAAGGCAGAAAGATGTTAAAAGCAGTAGTCACAGCAGGAGACAGGTATGTGGGGTTTACCTGGATGACTGCATCCCTCTTTCCTAAGTGGGTGCCCTAAGCTCCTCAACAAATATCTGGCCCTGGTGTGCACCAACCAGGCTCTTGGTCTCATAGAAAACAGATAAGGAAAATTATAAGGAATGTTGTAGTCCAAGGTATATCTTCAGCGGTCTTTTCCCTCACATACTGAAGGGTAAGTATACAGACTTAATAAATCCAAGAAGGAAAAGGAAAAATTACATCTGGCAAAGAATAACTGACTAGCTAAGGAGGCATTATAAGGAAAGGAAATAAAGCTATATTCAGTCCTTGCTCCTGTCATCTTAATATAATCTACAGTTTCTTCTTTTCTAGAATTTTTTTAGGGGATGTAGGTCAAACTACCTCAAAGAAATACAAACTGAATTAAAAAAATCTAATATTTCACTCATTATTAGAGAAATGCAAATCAAAACCACAATGAGGTACCATTTCACATCAGTCAGAATGGCTGCTATCCAAAAGTCTACAAGCAATAAATGCTGGAGAGGGTGTGGAGAAAAGGGAATCCTCTTACACTGTTGGTGGGAATGCAAACTAGTACAGCCACTATGGAGAACAGTGTGGAGATTCCTTAAAAAACTGAGAATAGAATTGCCATACAACCCGGCAATCCCACTGCTGGGCAAACACACTGAGGAAACCAGAATTGAAAGAGACGCGTGTACCCCAATGTTCATCGCAGCACTGTTTACAATAGCCAGGACAAGGAAGCAACCTAGATGTCCATCAGCAGACGAATGGATAAGGAAGCTGTGGTACATATACACAATGGAATATTACTCAGCCATTAAAAAAAAAATACATTTGAATTGGTTCTATTGAGATGGATGAAACTGGAGCCCATTATACAGAGTGAAGTAAGCCAGAAAGAAAAACACCAATACAGTATACTAATGCATATATATGGAATTTGAAAGATGGTAACGATAACCCTATATGCGAGACAGAATAAGAGACGCAGATTCATAGAACAGCCTTATGGACTCTGAGGGAGAAGGTGAGGGTGGGATGTTCTGGGAGAATAGCATTGAAACATGTATATTATCATATGTGAAACAGAACACCATTCCAGGTTCGATGCATGAGACAAATGCTCAGGGCTGGGGTAATGGGATGACCCAGAGGGATGCTATACTAATGCATATATATGGAATTTGAAAGATGGTAACGATAACCCTATATGCGAGACAGAATAAGAGACGCAGATTCATAGAACAGTCTTATGGACTCTGAGGGAGAAGGTGAGGGTGGGATGTTCTGGGAGAATAGCATTGAAACATGTATATTATCATATGTGAAACAGAACACCATTCCAGGTTCGATGCATGAGACAAATGCTCAGGGCTGGGGTAATGGGATGACCCAGAGGGATGGGATGGGGAGGGAGGTGGGAGGGGGGTTCAGGATGGGGAACACATGTAAACCCATGGCTGATTCATGTCAATGAATGGCAAAAACCACTACAATATTGTAAAGTAATTAGCCCCCAACTAAAATAAATAAATTTATTAAAAAAAAAAATCTACTATTTGATCGTGTATCCATCCAACCAAACATTAAGTGAACACCTACAACATGCAAGATACTGTGAGTGGCATCACTGAGCTTCAAAGATGGTTAAGACACGATGCTCCCCTCAGCAAGTTTGCAATCTAAAATCCGTTATTACAAGATTGAGAACCACAGGTAATATCCTGTGAGAATTTCAAGGAAAGAAAATGACTTTAGGCTAGAGAAGCATGTATCAGGCCAAGTCTGCATGGATGAGATGGTTATCTAATCAGGGCTTTGGAATATGGAAGAATGAGGATATAACCAAAGAAGGAAACTGCAAACCACGAAGAAGGAAGGAGAATAAAGGTCATTAACTTTGCAGCCTAAGGGTTTTCGAAGACATAGCCAATAATGGAATTAAGGGAGAAGTAAGGAGCTTAGTCAGAGTCATGGTTGAGTCAAAGGAGTAGGGCAAAGGAAAGGATAATTCTTAAGAAGAGCTTTGGAGTTCAGGTTTTGCTGCTACACATTTATTCCTACCTATTTTTTCCTACCTATATTTTTATAGCCACATATCAGTGTTTCTATAGAGATATCCAGCATAGACACTTGGTTGATGCTCAAATAATCACACTTAGTATGTCCAGTCAAAAACAGCTTTATCCCAAGGGGTCAAAAAAGTCATACTTGTAGCAACATTTAACAAATTAAAATTTTTTTCTTCAAAACTACAAAAATGTATTACATTTCCCCATTTAAAGAACTTTATCAGGAGACTTTATGAATTCAGATAAAACTGTTAAAGCTTTTTCTAAGATCATAAAATAATCCATATATAAGAATTTTTACATATTTTAGAAGTTTATCCCTCTAAAACACCAAAACATTAAATTTCAAGGTGGCCTTTTTATGTCATTATTCTTCATCTCCACTAATCCTCTCTCCTCTTCTGCTTTTCTAAAGCAGAAAATTCCTCTAAATTAGTGGTTATTCAAAATTTTTTTAAAGCAACAAATTGTCTTTTCCATAAGAAGTGTTATTCAGGATGCTAATTCATAAAACACAAAAGCCAAGCTACTCTAATTGAAGTGGACCTGCCTGCTTGGCCTACCTCACCAAAGCATCTCTGGGAATCCCTGGGGTACCATGGAACATAGCTTGAAAACAACTACTCTAAAATTTCCCCTTCAGTCGTGTCTGACTCTTTGCAACCCCATGGACTATACAGTCCATGTAATTCTCTAGGTCAGAATACTGGAGTGGGTAGTCTTTCCCCTCTCCAGGGGATCCTCCCAACCCAGAGATCGAACCCAGGTCTCCTGCATTTCAGGCAGATTCTTTACCAGCTGAGCCACAAGGGAAGTCCAAGATACTGGAGTGGGAGGCCTATCCCTTCTCCAGCGGATCTTGCCAACCCAGGAATCAAACCAGGGTCTCCTGCATTGCAGGCAGATTCTTTACCAACTGAGCTATCAGGGAAGCTCTTTCCCTACATATGGCATGCCAAATAAGTGCCACTAAAACTTGAAAAGTTTTTGATTTTGGACACATGAGGAACGCTTACTTACTCTGCTTTTCAGCATTAGTTTTGTATAGACCTGCATGGTCCTCCAACTTGAATGGATAAGCTCTTCAAGCACAGGTGCTCTGATGGATTCACTGGCTCCAAAGCTCAAAGGCCTAGGACAATGCTTTCCATAAAGCATGAATTTAAGATAGCTGCTGATTTTAATCTATGATACCCAGAAGATAACACCCTTAGAGAGTTTATTGCTTAGACAGACATAGAAGTAGAACTGAATTTTTAAAAGGTTAATGAATAGCAGGACTACACAGAATACTTTCCATCTTTAAAGCTGACAACCACAGCCCTTATGATCTCAGTTAGGAAAACAACACCAGACTGGAAGACCTGTAGTCACGGACCTATGCAGTAATTTCCATGTCTCTGCAGGACTTGCTGCCACCTAGCACCCTACTAGGCCAGTCCAGGAGGCTGAGGTTCTTCCATTCTGCTACATCAATCTTAGTGTACTCAGATTATGTCAAGCCCCCCAACAGCAGGGAAACATTAAAAGTAAATAACACTTTTGATGTGGGTTTGCACAGATTAAGCGTTGGGCATTAAGGATTTCTCATAAACTCATCCGCCCAACACGAGCCCTCCTGCCGTTTCACACTCATCCATACTCCCATCTCTGTCACAAGTTAACTGGTAACCTCCATAACAGTAGGGGCAACTTACTTTCAGGGGAGCCTTGGCTTTCGAGTCTGAGTTTATTTAAGCGTTCTTCTTCCTAGAATTTGGACAGAAGTTTTCCAAGAACACAAGTTAGACTACTGTATGGTACAGGGAACTATATTCAATATCCTGTGATAAACCATAAGGGAAAAGAATATGAAAAAGGATGTGTATATGTGTATAAATGAGTCACTCTGCTGTACAGCAATAATTTATTTAACACTCTATTTTAATTATACCTCAGTAAAAAAAATAAATTGAAAAAAAAAAAAAACCACAAGTTAAAATTCCCAGATGCTTGCAGAAGCCCACATGAGATAAATGATCTGACTCCTTCAAAGCCACCTCCTCCTCCAATTGTGTTCTCGCTTCCTTGGGGAAAATGTCTGAACTCATGGTACTAAAAAGCCTGAGTCCTTACTGGGTAGTACTGGCACTATAGAATGACCATCCAGTGCTCACAGAATTAAACCAATCAGCTGGCTTCCAAACTACAAAGTGGGCAGCCTTAAGATCTTAGAGCTGGAAAAGACATCTAGAAAATTTGTCATGGTTGTAGAAACAAAACAGAAATTTAAGACAGGAAATAGATTGCTGTTTCATTTTTTAAGACTTCGATAATTTTCTAGACGCTAAAATCAAATCTCCAACATTAGTGTGAACTTATATTAGGATAATATAGATATAGATGGATATGTATGGAAATACTTATAGATACATGTATATACATGGGCTAGTATACACACATATATTTCCTTGTGCTGTCAGCTGAGAGAACCTAAAAGCAATACCTCAGTAGCAATGAGCACACTTAGCACCCAGATCACCCAGATCCTGGTTTCCACTATCATTCTTCAATAAAAAGAACAGGCCTGGGAATATACAAGATAAACCTGGAGCAGCTTACAGTGCCAGAAATTAAGGATGCACTTAAAAAAAAAAAAGGCCCATGATGACAGAGCTGTGTCAAAGGGACACAAGAGCCAACTGCAAGAGCTTCCAGTGGCCAAAGATAGAATAATCTGAGCACCAAGATATATAACACAGTATTGGATTACAGCCCAAACTATAAAACAATACTGATATAAATAAATGATGATATCCATACTGATATAAATAAATTACAATAAATAAAGGAGAAAAGAAAAATCTCCCATGGAGAAGAATTCCAAATAAAGTATACAGATACTCCACCCTAAGAATGGGAAGCATAACTCCTGGCTCCTTAAGTGTGGACTGTGCATAGTGACTTCCTTCCAAAGAAAACAGTAAAGAAAGGAGAGGAGTAACATTATAGTAGAGAAACCATATAGTGGAGAAACCTACCAAAAATTAATCACATCCAGGTGATCAAGATTAACATCAACAGCTATAGGTCATGTTGAGAGTATACAACCTTGATATGACATGATAAGAATGGCACTTTACCTCTGTGGTCTTCCTACCCAAAACCCATCACCCTAAGCTAATCATGAAAAAAACATCAAACAAAACCCAACTGAGGAACAGTCTACAAAATACATGACCAACACTTCTATAAAACCACGTCTCCAGGTCATTCAGTGTATTTATATTTTTGTCCTTATTCTATCAAATTCTGATAGATATCTGAGGTGGCCCAAATAACCTGGGTTCCTCATGACTTCTGTCTAGATCCCAGATCCTTACTGACCTTGGCTCTGAGCTCCATTTCAGCATCAGACTCGTCCAGCCAACGATCAAAGTCAGGGGCCAAAAACAGTGGGCGCTTCTCCTGTTTGGTGAGTCTCTCCCACCATTGACTCACCTTCTTCTGTACAGTGATGTTTACCTGCCTCTGGGTCAGTTTGTAAACCGGCTAGGAGAGAAAGCAAGAACGTGAGAATGCCCTTTCCTATCCCCGACTCCTTCCCTTGAAACTGCACAAACCACTGTGGCTGTACAGAGAAGCTGCATGATACTTACTGCCGTTCAAGAGAACATCTAGACCAAGGGCTGGTACGAGGAAGAACTGCTAAGAACAGCAGTGTCTTGCTCTGGTTCCCTCCCCACCCCCAACCCCCCACCCCTGTTGAGGACACAGGAGGAAAGCTGATAAGAAAGGCAGATAGTCTTGGTTATCTCGGCAGAAATTAGCTTGAACACCCTACTGGATCTACATCATGCCAGGCACTACATCCAACCACCTTCTCAAGTGCACCACTGCCTTCCAAATCTTCTTCCCACGAAGATGATTCAATTCAAACGGTCAGTGGTTTCCAGCATTTAGAAAGGCCTGCATCAAGGCCAGAACTATACTGTATCAGTTACAGCTTTTTTACAAGCAGTCTTTCACTACAGGGCCTTCTCAACTTAACTCCAATTCTTAGGGGCTGTTTCAGCTCATTATTTCTCTGTATGGCCTCTCTCTTTGCCTCCAAAGCAAGTCCCAGACTGTTGACTATTAAGAAACCCTTAAACCACTGTTGACTATTAAGAAACTCACAGCTAGAAAGAACCTTAGAGATCGACTTAACCCAATCCTTCATGTAACATATGAGAAAACTGAAATGCAAAGAAGTGAGGAAACTTCTTCACACCACTAACAATGAGAGAGCCCAGATTCAACTCAGGTTCTCCAATTTTCCTCCTACTCTGTGGCTAACATCTGGGCTCTGTTCCAAACAAAAGTATATTCTGCTTAGGTTTATCTTCTTCTTCCCCATAAGGCTTGCCCCCATTTCACAAAACTATAAGTATTTATTTCTTAAAATAGAAAGGGAAGTAAGGAAGGAAAGAACATACCTCTGGCTTCACAAGGTCTAAGAACTCCAGGTGAAATTCATAAACATTGTCTCCTTTGGCACCATGCCCCTGAGCTATAAAGAAACGTGGGTTGCTGTGAACTTGAACAGAGCAATGCCATTCAAATGTCACCTTAAAGCAGTTCTTTCAGAAGTATGCAAATATTAATGGGTCCTGCCAAGTGAGTGGGGGCTTGTGAGCAGAGCTACTCAACACCTAGATGAAAGCTAAATCCTGAAGAAAAGTTTATCTCCTTATGACTTTCTGGTGATCAGTTCCAGAATATTTACTTAATCTTCTAATGATGCCAAAATGATGGCCAGTATAAATAACAGACAAGAAAAAAGAATACAGAAAGCAAAGCCAAAGATTACACTCTATATAAATTTAACGTTCACATTTACTTTGGCTCTGAATCCACAGCAGAGAAAAGTCAAGTAGGTGTATTCTCTTGACTGCAGTTAAGGAAAGCTGCAGGGTACATGGACCATCTCATGTACCATCTCAAACAAAATTCTAAATTTAACACCTTCCAACCAGACACAGGAGACTTTCCAGGTGACACCAGTGATAAAGAACCTGCCGGCCAGTGCAGGAAACATAAGACATGGGTTCGATCTCTGGCTCAGGAAGATCCCCTGGAGGAGGGCATGGCAACCCACTCCAGTATTCTTTCCTGGAGAATCCCATGGACAGAGAAGCCTGGGGGGCTAGAGTCCATGGGGTCACAAAGAGCCAGACAGGACTGAAGCAACTTGCACACACAACCAAGGACAGACAATGGAGCAGCTGACTGCCCTTTAGCACATTCCAAACTGAATAAAAAAGAGAAGTCATGTTTTCTCAGCTCATTCCCGAGAGGACAAATGGAACCAGGAGGAAAGTCCTCAGGTTGACCATCATGCCATTCCTGTGCCTTGACATGGCATTTTTCCCCAAAGGAAGCGGTTGCCATGCATAGAAGCCAGTGACTACGAGATGTCCCTGCCCTCTAACTCTTGGGCTTATCTTTCCTCATCTGATCATGTGTGGTAAGATTTGTCTATTATGTGCTACAGGTAGCTACTCTCTAAGACCATAAATTCCTTAAGGTAGGACAGTCTAGAAAGCTCCACATGGTAACATACATGTTTATCATTTTAATTTCCTTTCAAATGCTGAGCTCCCTCCAAAATCTGAGCCATTACCACCATGGCTCTCACTTGGAAAAGTAGATTCAAAAGCCAGGCTGTGTTTCCACATAAGTATATTAAGGTAGATGGAGTCTCATATAAGAAACTCTTCAATCTCCCATAACCCCAGTCACTTACTAATGACATTCCAAGGAACCAGAATAGAGAGACAGCAGGGAGAATCCCACTCCACTGGGTATCAATGAATCCAGACCTACCCTCTCAGGCTCAGCAGAAAATTTGCTGATGAACTAAGAAGGAGATGGAGGTGAGTTCACAGAATCAAAGACTCTCAGAGCTGGGAAAGGCTTCAGATATCATCTAAAGTACAGTGTTTATTAAACTGGTCTGTAAGTATAACATCAGGGAGCCACAAAGTCTCATTAAGAAAATTTCTATTTTTTGGTTTTGTTCTAATATTTTTAAAAAGAAACATATTCGGAGTCATTTAGATGGCTACCTTATAATCACGCAATACTTACTATATGAGTTCAGTGGCTGTTTGCCACTGCGTTCACAAGTGTAATGGAGTCAAATATCACTTACAGTGACCATATTTAACTCTTAACATGTCTCTCAATCTAGGGTCTATGGCCCTAGAGGATCCTGTAGATATATGTTCAGGGGTCCTTGGATCTTCAAGTTTAAGAAACACAGATTATAACCCAATATCCTAATTTTATAGGCCCACAGAAATCAATAAGTTGTCCAAAGTAGTAGCAGAATTTTAAGCTAAAAGATAAATCTCCTGATTTCTAACCTAGGATACCATTTTGCTATATCTACTGCCTTTCTCAGGGGAAAGTGGGATGTTAAACAAATTACTGAGCTCTCTGATCATATACCTCAAAACAATATAATTTACCCCACAAGTATCAGAAAGGTGAACATCAATAGAGAGTGAGTAAAATAAACAGATAAAAATAAAAAGCAACCATCACAATGTCTCTTTAACTGTGTAGAGGCCTGGGAACCTTTGCCCAGATACTGACCTTTGAAATGTAGCACATTTTCAGTGATGCTGATGGCAGGATTCTGTGGAAAGAGACCAAGAAAGCAAGAAGGACATTTTAATGAGGAGAAAAATCAAATTAAAACCAGTGGCTTACTTCCCTCCCTACATCTTCCACCTTGGGGACTCGACCTTCCTGCCCTGTTCTTCCTCCAGAGAATATACTCGGTCATTTACTCCCACCTCTGTGGAGGGTTTCTCTGTATCTATCTGTACACATGTGAGATTGCAGGCTCCGGCAAGAAAGACCCTAAACTGCTCTGCTGCGCAGAGCAATCATATACTGAATCAGTCCATTGTACTCATAGTCAGTGGTACATGGTGCCGTGTGAGGAGCCATGGGGGAACACACAGATCTCTAAGACTCAGTCCCAGAGTGTGGAGGCAGGGAATCTAGTAGAACAGATGAGTCATATCCTGTGAGAAGAAACAATATAGTATCAAGTAACATATGCTCAAGACTAAAAGAGTAGTAAAAAAAAGTTAAGTGTTACAGGAGTTTAAGAAGAGAGTGAGCACAGCGGGAACAGAACGGTTGGGGACAGCCTTACCAGGAGTGACCCCCATACTGCATCAGGAAAAACAAATTAATTCCTGTATGTTAAGCGAAGGGTTGCAGATTACAGGCAGTTGGATGAAAATGAAAATGTGCAGTCCCTTAGTCTTAGGCTCCATGCTCTCTTAACCTCTATCCAAACCAGGACTAGAAGAGATGGAATTCTCCAAATTGTTCATTTATTCCCAGAAGTTGCTATGTGCCTTTTAGCAGTTTAACTCTTTTTTTTTTTTTTTTTTCCAGGGGATGAGAAACAGTTTGCATCCTAACTCCCAGATCAAAATTAACAGGCAAGAAGCAGCATGTTTCCAGTGCCCTAACTAGTTCATTTACTCTTCTTCTATAGGCTCTGCTCTCTGTTCCATATTGCATCAAAGAAAAACAAACAAGACAGAGAGAAGGTGAAGGGGATGTTTATTCTAACAGTGGGAGCCTAAATGCTTCATTCACAGCCAAGTGTTAGGAAAAGGAGGAGCATGAAGGCTGGGTTAGGGAGCTTTTAAGCCAAGAACCTCTCGGGTGAGAGTATAGACTTGAGGCTGAGAAGCTCACCCACAGGGGCTAATAATCCAGATGATCTTCTCTGTGCCAGGGAGAGGGAATTAAGGAACTTCATCAAAAAACGTTATACTTTCAGAGGCATGGTTCCTCTATAAGGGAAACAGGGTTTTAGTGTGACTATTATCATGAAAGCTTGAGTGCTGGGATGTCTTAGTGGCACATTTCCTATCTAGGTCACTTCTTTCCTTACTCTGTATTCCCCATATTCTAATTCACTTGGAAAGGAAAACAGGAGTTTGTGGGGAAAAAGGGAAAAAAGCAGTTTATTCTCCTCAGACATAAGATGTGTGCAGCCAGGGTTTAAGCTCTAGCCACAGCACAAGGCCCACAGTTCATTAAGCATTCTGTGAGTCAGATTTTAGATGCTAACTCCTTCCCCGGTAGCTCAGTCAGTAAAGAAACTGCCGGCAGAACAGGCGACCAGTGTTCAATCCTTGGGTCAGGAAGATCCCCTGGAGAAAGAAATGGCAACCTACTCCAGTATTCTTGCTTGGAGAGAACCCCATCAACAGAGGAACCTGGCGGGCTACAGTCCATGGGGTCGTAAGAGTTGGACATGACTTAGCAAATAAACCACCATCAACTCCTACCTAGCAGTACACTGGGCATTCAGGAATCTGTGTAACCAATAGAACACAGTGGAAATAAACGATGTGACTTCTCACGCTAGGTCAAAAAAGCACTGCAGCTTCCTTCTGAGCTTGCTCTGGGCAAACTCAAGACACCATGGCATGAGAACACTCAAGTAGTCCCATGTATCCTTGGTGGACGATAAACTCATGGATACCTACTCGCCAATAAGGTGAGTGAGACATCCTTGAAGAGTCTACTTCAGGTCATCATACACTGTCAACCACAAATGACATCTGAACAACCACATGAGAGATCCCAAGCCACAACACCCAACTGAGTCCTTTCTGAAGGACTCAGAAATGGAGAGACTGACTTTTGTGTATGGCATAAGACAAGTTCTTATTTTATCTTTTTGCCACTTGGATTACCAGTCATCCCAACACAATCTCCTAAACGGTTCACCCTTTCCTCCATTAATTTGTAAAGCCACCACTGTTGTTCAATAAGTTTTCACATACGGGTAAGTCTATTCTGTTCTATTGCTCTTTGTGTTTCTTAGGTTCAGTATCACAATAATAATCTTTTACACTTGAGTAGCATACTAGAATTCACAAAGCACTTTCAAACCTATTATCCAATTCAAGCCTCAAAACAATCCTGTGAATTGGGTGTTATTATTCACATTTATTTGTATGAAGAGACTGAGGCTCATAAAGGTTAAGTGAATAATCCACGGACACCAGATATTAAGTGGAAGAGTAAGGAACCAACTCTTTCCAACAGACTCTCTATTAGGTAAGGTCAAGAACAGTATCTTTCAAACAGCTCCCAAACAAAGCTCAACACACAGCCCTCATACAACTGAAATGAACAAAAACCTCGAAAAATGAACAAATGCTTTAACAACTATGGTTGCTGGTACAAATCTGTCCTTCATGCTTATCCTGTAAACTAACTTTATTCTGAAAGTAACCATGCCTTAGCCCCAATGGACTCTGACTGGTGTTCGCTACTGCTCACCTCAAACACAGAAACAGCTGCTGATGAAGTCTTTTTCTTCTCCCATCAGTGGTGGTTTCTCATCAGGCACTAGCCCTACAGCTCCAAAGACAGAGGAGAGATGTAAAAACCTGATAGTTCTCTGTGTCTTGGGAAGGGAGCATGTCTGATGCCCCCAAATTGGAATTCAACACTGAAACTCACTTACACATAAGCTACAGAAAGCAGGGGGCAATAGAGAACTGTCGACAACCCAGAACCCAGCTTACTGTGAGACAAAAGCAGGTACTCCACAAATGGTCTTCATTAAGCAAATAAACCAAACGGTTCATCCCAAGCCAAAATCACCGGTTCTACAGGCCATGCATGGAGCAATTAATCGGGAAGTTTTTCAAAAGGGAACAGCCTCTGACATTCAAAAGCTGGCCTGGCATTCACAGCCAGGACATGTTATTCTGCTATTATACACAGTCTCACAGAGTACCTTGATAAAATGAGATAAAGCCATTTTATAATTCTGTATAAGCCCAGACAAAAACATGGCAACACTACCACCCACAAAATATCAGTCATCCTGCCTCTAGGCCAAAATAAGTGACTGCCACTTCTCTACCAATTAGTTTTATTCTTGTTCTAGTCTCTCTTCCCTATACATGATTTATTCAGATACCCAACCATAGCATTGCTCCTGTTTTCTGACAGCATCTAATCTAAAGTGAATCCTTGCTTCCTTAGTCTATCCCTCAGTCACCAAAGTCCAAATCCTATAATCAGTTCTAACATTCTAATGAGCTAGCCCACAGGGTATGCTCTCCCTTGCTGATAAGAGCAATAAACACAACTTGTTTAACTAGAGGTGTGTTCCTGGCAGTCTCTGGTTATAGGGCGTTGACTTGAGATGATCTGAAAGTCTATGCCGTCCTCTTTCCAGAAAGTTCTCCCAGTTTCAGTCTGACAAGAATACTTCACCTTATTTCTGTAAAGTGAAAGTGAAAGTGAAGTTTCTCAGTCAGGTCTGACTCTTTGCGACCCCATGGAGCCTACCAGGCTCCTTCCCCATGGGATTTTCCAGGCAAGAGTACTGGAGTGGGCTGCCATTTCCTTCTCCAGGGGATATTCCCAACCCAGGGATTGAACTCAGATTTTCTGCATTGCAGACAGACACTTTACTGTCAGAGCCACCAGTGAAGCGATAAAAGAATTAATAAAAGCCACCAGGGAATTAATAAAAGAGAGGTAACAAATTCTTTTAACACCAGGGACCTGGTTTAATACTCAACCCCAAATCTATAAATAAACATACTCAGGCACAGCAGTTTTTGTTTGTATATAATATCCTTCCTTCTAGATAGAATACCCTTGGAAAGCTGAGTCTGTCTGACTCTTCATTGTAAATCTATAGCATTTCACACATGGTAGGGGATTGCTTTTTATGAATGATATTGACATGTTACTTTAAAATTAATGGTAGCTCCAATGGATGCCTCAGAATTACAGACGAGAAATCTAAGGGAAAAAAAAACCTCAACTGGGGACAAAATATTTATTTTTTTCCCTAAAAATAAAAAAGGATTTCTCTTTCCAAAAGAAAATCCCATTTTTTCCCTCCACCTTTACATTTCTTTAACCATAAGATATTCCAAACGCATACATTCCTGTTTGAAAATATACCAAATACAATTAACACATATGTTCATGTTTCTTAACTAAAAGGTTTAGAACTTTCAGGAAAAATTTAAGTGTGATGCTTTCATTTGCCCAACAAATTTACATTTTTTTTCCCCACCAACACCACCCTACCTCCCCTAAAGACAGCTTTTCTGTTTGTGTTTCAGAAGTATGCCAGGATAACACATCCTTATTACAACTAGAGAGGGTCTCTGAGTTTAACTGGTCTACAAAATGCTTAACAATATCTAAGAGACATTGCCACGACACAAGGTCCATACTTTTCTTATTGACTACTGTTAGAATTCTCTCTAGAAAGAGACTTTGATCCCCATCTACAAAGATTTTGCTTTTTTCCTTTTTTATTAAAACACCCTGAAGCAGACTAGAGGAACACTGCATAGAACATTTATTCACCCTCAATATGCCCGATGGGCTGACAGAACTGAATATAAATGCCTGACTCAGAGGCAGAGAGAGTTAACCCGGAGTGAAGGAGGTTATAAAGTGCCATAGATGTCAAAGATTGTAGGGAGTAAGAACGACTGTAGAAAGAACGTTCCAGACTAAAAACTTCAGCTCCTCAACGATGGGAATCCTGGATGGTTTTGACAGACAGAGGGGTACATAGGTCCTGAGATGGCCACCATTTAGGAAGCCTCAGCTTGTTCACATGGAAGTCAATGAGATCAAGCATAAATGCTCAATGTGAGTTAAGATAATTTTGAAGTTCTGTATGCAACTCAGCAAACGTGAGCCCACAGTCTTCAGAAGAGTCGGGGAAAATCACTCCTTCGGGGTCTTCTGGACTTTAAAATGAACAAGAATGATTTCCATCACTGAATGGCTGGGAGGTGAGTGTGCCCTCCCTCCCACCGCCAGAGGCAGCGGCGGGCCTCTCCAAGGTCCGAGGGGACCTCTGGACCTCTAAGACCAGAGCTGGTCGTCCAGCCGCGGCCAGGCAAGCCACTGTCACACTGCATCTCCGACCCAACGAGCTCATCCCACGCTTCGAGGGGCCTCGGCAAACCCGAATCCAGACAGCCAGGCCTCCAGGGCCAGGCTCGGGCTCCCCCAGGCCGCAAACTGCGAACAAAGAGGCTGCCGGGGCAGCCTCTGATGCACGGGGCTCACGCAGCACCCAAGGTACCGGAGCCTTCAGGGGGTCGCGCCCGGGGTCTGCCTTGATGAGGGCCAGCCCGTGCTCTGGCCTGGCCGCCCAGAGCGCACCGCGTCCTGAATCCCGTTGACGCGCTGCTGGCTCTCCGGACAAAGAGGACGGGTCCCCAGAGCTGAGACCCGGCGCACGTCCCGCCTCCTGGCCCTTACCTGCACATCACTCAGCTCCACGCGCAGATACAGCTCGCGGTGCCGCTGAGCCCAATAGACGTGAGGCGTCAGCACCTGATTCTCCATGACCACACTGCCCAGAACGGCTCTCTGCGCCTCGCTGTCTCAGGTAGTGCGCGGCTGGAACTGGTCAGACGAAGGCCGCAAAGCCCCGCGCTCCGAAGTGCCGGCAGTCCGCAGCCTCCAGACACCCAACGCTCGCGGGCCGCGCCTGCGCAGTGGTGAGCGAGGGGCCGCGGCGCCGGGGAGCGGGGCGGGAGCGGGGCCGGGGGCGGGCCGGGGGCGGGCCGGGGGGCGGGGGCGGCCGGGGCGGGCCGGGGGGCGGGCCGGGGGGCGGGCCGGGGGGCGGGGCGGGGGCGGGGCGGGGGCGGGGCGGGGCGGCCACAGGAGAGCGTGGCGCCGCGGCTCACCGTGAATGCCTCGGGAGTTGGCTGGTACGTTGTCGTTCCCTCTTACCTGCTGGAGGACGGTTAAAAATAAGCGTAAAAATTGAAAAATGCTGGAGACTCATGAAGAAGCGATCAGCATAGAGAAAGGACTTGGGATTGGTGTTATCTGGAAGGTTCCTCCCATTTGTCACTCATTCAACATTTGTTGAGCGCCTGCTATGTGCCTGGGCTGCAAAGATAAAATACCGAAGCTTCAGGAGTAAGACACAGTGCCTGACGTCTTGAAACCCTCAGTCTATTAAAACCGACAAGTAATTACAGACATAATAAGTATGATGATGGTTATAAAGGAAGCGGTGGGAAAGCGAGGAAGAGGACGGAAGAGAGTTCTAAGAGAGGAGAGTAGGCGTAAAGGCCAAAGATTTCCAACGCTATCCCATAGAACTTTATACGATGATGGAAATATTCCATTCTGCGCTGTCCACAACGGTAGCCACTGCCCACATGGGGCTTTTGACTACTCGAAAAGTGGCTAAAGAGACTGAGAAACTGAATTTTTAATTACCTTTACTTCTAATTAATTTAAATGCTGCTGCTGCTAAGTCGCTTCAGTCGTGTCCGACTCTGCGCGACCCCATAGACGGCAGCCCACCAGGCTCCGCCGTCTCCGGGATTCTCCAGGCAAGAACACTGGAGTGGATTGCCATTTCCTTCTCCAGTGCATGAAAGGGAAAAGTGAAAGTGAAGTCGGTCAGTCGTGTCCGACTGTTAGCGACCCCAGGGACTGTAGCCTACCAGGCTCCTCCATCCATGGGATTTTCCAGGCAAGAGTACTGGAGTGGGGTGCCATTGCCTTCTCCGAATTAATTTAAATAGTCGCAAATTAATGGCTATTCTATGGGACAGCGCAGGAGATTTGTATCTCTTTAAATAGGAAACCCAAACTCAGTTCAGTTCAGTTCAGTCGCTCAGTCGTGTCCGACTCTTTGCGACCCCATGAACTGCAGCACGCCAGGCCTCTCTGTCCATCATCAACTCCCGGAGTCTACCCAAACCCACGTCCATCGAGTTGGTGATGCCATCCAACCATCTCATCCTCTGTCGTCCCCTTCTCCTCCTGCCCCCAATCCTACCCAGCATTAGGGTCTTTTCCAGTGAGTCAACTCTTTGCATGGGGTGGCCAAAGTATTGGAGTTTCAGCTTCAACATCAGTCCTTCCAATGAACACCCAGGACTGATCTCCTTTAGGATGGATTGATTGGATCTCCTTGCAAACTAGAGAGGACACCAGTTTATATCCAATTTAAACTATCGCGTCTGTATCCACTTCAGCCCCAAGTCGGCTTGCAGTGAAGAATTCGATAGGAAGCAACATGACAATGAAAACCAGAAATCTGGGACAAAATTGAACTTTATAATTCAATCTGGTAGCACCCATTTATTTAGCAAAGTCCTGAGCACAGGGATCCAGAGATGAAATGATGTCAATTCTCAGAAAACATTTAGCTCAGGGAGTATCATATAAAACATAGAGGGTTTCAGTATGAGAAATGTGCTGAGCTCACAAAGAGGCAGGAAAGTAGGAGCTGAGGGTTGTAGAAACCAGAAGCAGACATTTGAGAACAAATCCTTGAGGGGCTGTGAAATATGAGGAGGAATTTGATAGAGGAAGAAGCAGAGGTAGGGCAGTGGACCCACAGGGCAGGAGTCCAAAGTTGAAGAGATATGGAAGGTTCTGCATATTGGAAAGTGGGGGCTTCCCAGGTGGCTCAGTGGTAAAAAATTCACCTGCCAGTGCAGGAGATGCAGGAGACATGGGTTGCATCCCTGGGTGGAGAAGATCCCCTGGAGGGAGAAACGGCAACAGACCACAGTATTCTTGCCTGGAAAATCCTGTGGACAGAGCCTGGTGGGCTGCAGCCCGTGGGATTGCAAAGAGTCAAACGTAATAACTGAGGGACTGAGCACACACACACACATACTGGGGGTTAAGGGCATGGAGAAGAGAAGTTGCCCTGGGTCTGGAAAGACAGATAGGGATTGGATGGGGGAAGTCTGTTTTAATAGCTGTTTGTACTCTATCCCACAGACACAGAGGAGTCAAGGAAGTTTGTTACAGGAGATTTGCAAAATCACATATATACTGGGCAAAAAAAAAAAATAGTGAGGAGGAATTAGTAGTAGGCAAACCAGTTGGAGGTGATACAGTCTTCCTGTTATGACATAATGAAAACAGCAACCTTGATAGCTTTGAATTTTAAAAATAAAATATTTTTTAAATTATAAAAGTACTTTTATTGCATTGCTTGTACCTCAGTGTAGATGCAATATCAGAGAAGGCAATGGCACCCCACTCCAGTACTCTTGCCTGGAAAATCCCATGGACGGAGGAGCCTGGTAGGCTACCTTCCATGGGGTCGCTAAGAGTCGGACACGACTGAGCGACTTCACTTTCACTTTTCCCTTTCATGTACTGGGGATGGAAATGGCAACCCACTACAGTATTCTTGCCTGGAAAATCCTAGGGACGGCGGAGCCTGGTAGGCTGCCATCTATGGGGTCGCACAGAGTCGGACACGACTGAAGCGACTTAGCAGCAGCAGTAGCAGCAGATGCAATATAGGGCACATTTTAAAAACTGAGGTATAGGAACCAGGCAAATTTTAAATATTTGACTTCAGCTGAATTTTTGAATGTTTATACCTGTATAATTAATTACTATCCAGATCAAGGTCTGGAACATTTCTAGCATACTATATGTTCTTTCATGTCAATATACATTTGTCTACCCTTCCCTACACCCCAATAATTACTATCATGACTTCAATCACTGTAGAGTTGTTTTTGTCTATTCTTGAATCTTGTGTAAATGGGATCAACATATGTACACTTTGTGTCTGGTTTCTTTCATTCAGCGTAATGTATTTGAGATTTATCTGTGTTGTAAACACAGTTTACAGTTCATACTTTTACAGTTCATACTGTGTGTAAACACAGTTCATACTTTTTTGGTTTTTGTATAGCGTTTCACTGTATAAACTTATCACAAATTGTCCATTCTCCTGATGATAGACATTGCATTGTTTTCCATTTTTAGCCATGAATATTCATGTACTTGCCTTTTGGTGGATATACTACTCAATTCTCTTGGGTAAATACCTGGAAATGGAATTGCTAGGGCATAGACTATGTATGTTGAGCTTTTGTAGATACTATTAGGCAGTTTTACAAAGAGTTTTGATCAATTTATACTCGCACAAGCAATGTTTGAAAGTTCTAGTTGTTCTCAGTCAGTCAGTCAGTCAGTTCAGTCGCTCAGTCATTTCCAACTCTTTGTGACTCCATGGACCACATCACGCCAGGCTTCCCTGTCCATCACCAACTCCCAGAGCTTGCTCAAATTCATGTCCATCGAGTCAGTGATGCCATCCAACCATCTCATCCTCCGTTGTCCCCTTCTCCTGCCTTCAATCTGTCCCTGCATCAGGGTCTTTTCCAATGAGTTAGTTCTTCACATCAGGTGACCAAAGTACTGGAGCTTCAGCATCAGCATCAGTCCTTCCAATGAATATTCAGAACCGATTTCCTTTAGGATTGGCTAGTTTGATCTCCTTGCAGTCCAAGGGACTCTCAAGAGTCTTCTCCAACACCCCAGTTCAAAAGCATCGATTTTTCGGCACTTAGCTTTCTTTACGGTCCAACTCTCACATCCATACATGACTACTGGAAAAACCATACTTTTGACTAGATGGGCCTTTGTCGGCAAAGAAATGTCTCTGCTTTTTAATACGCTGTCTGGGTTGGTCATAGCTTTTCTTCCAAGGAGCAAGTGTCTTTTAATTTCATGGCTGCAGTCACCATCTGCAGTGATTTTGGAGCCCAATAAAATAAAAGCTGTCACTGTCTCCATTGTTTCCCCATCTATTTGCCATGAAGTGATGAGACTGGATGCCATGATCTTAATTTTTTGAATGCTGAGTTTTAAACCAGCTTTTTCACTCTCCTCTTTCACTTTCATCAAGAGGCTCTTTAGTTCTTCTTCACTTTCTGCCATAAGGGTGGTGTCATCTGCATATCTGAGGTTATTGATAGTTCTCCCAGCGATCTTGATTCCAGCTTGTGCTTCATCCAGCCCAGCATTTCTCATGATGTACTCTGCATATAAGTTAAATAGGCAGGTTGACAATATAGAGCCTTGACATACTCCTTTCCCAATTTAGAACCAGTCTGTTGTTCCATGTGCAGTTCTAACTGTTGCTTCTTGACCTGTGTACAGATTTCTCAGGAGGCAGATCAGGTACTCCCAGGTATACTAGGTCTAGTATTCCCATCTCTTTCAGAATTTTCTACAGTTTGTTGTGATCCACACAAAGGCTTTGGCATAGTCAATAAAGCAGAAGTAGATGTTTTTCTAGAACTCTCTTGCTTTTTCTAGTTGCTCTATTTCCTTGGTATTTTCAGTCTTTTAAATTTTAGTCATCCTGATAGTGATAGTGAAAGTCACTCAGTCGTGTCTGACTCTTTTCAAACCCATGGAGTATACAGTCCATGGAATCCTTCAGGTCAGAATACTGGAGTGAGTAGCCGTTCCCTTCTTCAGCAGATATTCCCAACCCAGGAATCGAACCCAAGTCTCCTGCTTTGCAGACGGGTTCTTTACCAGCTGAACTACCAGGAAAGCCCTGGTCATCCTGAAGGCTGTATAATAAAAATAATTTTAGTCCAGCATATCTGAACCCTGAGGTTTATCAACTGATCTCTACCCAAGGTGAATTGAATTCAAGACTATTGGTAAGCAAGGAGACTGAATGTTGACATTTTGCCTTATATGCTCCATAAGAAAAGTCCAGTGTAAGGGGATTTATCCAGACTGGTTCCACCACCACTAGCCCACTGGATGACTTCTCTGGGCCTGAGCTTCCATATCCATCAAATGAGAGCGTTGGAGTTGGTGCCCTCCAATATTCTTCTCAGCTATTCCTGAAGTTCCCTGTGAGGACCGCTATTGTGGGCCTCTCTCTTCATGGGAAATACTGTAAAAAAAAAAAAAAGTAGAAATGGGGAAGGGAAAGAGGAGCATCCAGGTAAATTCTAAAAGATAGCAGAGGGGGTAAACAGGCAGAGCAGAAGTAGCCCTGCCCAGCTGAATTAGGAAGGGCTGAGGGTTTTATGATAATACCAGTCAAATGAAAATGCAAATGAAGCACTGTCTTTGTGTTCTACTTTCCAGGTGAGCCTCCCCAGCCCTCTTTGACCCAGGGTCACCCCTCCCTCCTCTGGCCACCAGAAGCATTTGCTGAGTGCTCTCTGTGGCTGAAGCACATGGTGGTGGTGGTGTAGTTGCTAAGTCATGTCTGACTCTTGTGACCCCATGGACTGTAGCCCGCCAGGCTCCTCTGTCCATGGGATTCTCAAGACAGAATACTGGAGGGGGTTGCCTTTTCCTTCTCCTGGGGCTGAAGCACATGCTCAGTACATAAATCTGTACTCCTGCCTTTGGCAAGTCATCATACACATTCTCCTTGTCCGGCATTTTACAGAAGCTTTTTATATCTATAAGAAACTTTGGAAAATGAACTATTGAATTTGGCTGTGCTGTGCCTCACCCAGCATCACCCAACCTGATATCCTTAACCGAAATCAGGTTACCCTACCTAGATGGCACAAAGTTGAGAGTGGAGAGAGACTGAGAGATCAGCCCAGGTATCTACTGGGGAATCTGTGCACCCAGTTCATAGCCCTGTAACCTCTTAACTATGCCAAGAGGGTGGTGAGCATTGCAGCCAATCATTGCTGTAAAAACCTTCCCTTCAACCTGTCAATCCCCAGTTCAGATGATTGTGCAGAGATGCCCCTTTCCTTGAGTGTGGGGAGTGGTCTTTCCACCTGTTCAATTTGACCTACCTGATAAGTTTTGGCTTTCTGGGCTGCCCATATGGTTGCCAGGAAGATAGTTGGTGTGCTAGCATTTATGGAAAAATAGTGGAGTGGAGAGAGGAATACTACATTTACATATAGGCATTTGTTTATGGGCAAACTTGGGCAAACTCCAAGAGATGGTGAGGGGCAGGGAGGCCTGGTGTGCTACAGTCCATGGGGGCTGCAAGGAGTCGGACACAACTTGTGGCTGAACAACAATAAATTTATGTATTGTGTTGGCCAAAAATTCATTTGGGCTTTTCTGTAAGCTGTTACGAAAGAATTCTTGGCCAAGTTAATATCACAAAATGGGCTTCCCAGGTGACCCAGTGGTAAAGAATCCGCCTGCAATGCAAGAGACACAAGATCAATCCCTGGGTCAGGAAGATCCCCTGGAGAAAAAAATGGCAACCCACCCCAGTATCCTTGCCTGGGAAATCTCATGGATAGGGGAACCTGGTGGGCTATAGTCCATGGCATTGCAAAAAAGAGTCTAATACACACACACGTTAAAATATTACATAGAAAGTATATGCAAGAATCTAATAACCTCAGTTTCTTATGGGGAGGGAAACAGTGACTGAAAGACCAGCATAGGAGAATATTTTTACTATATACCCTTTTATTCAAAAAATTAAATATGAAAAGAAAATAAACTAAAAAGGCTCGTTTTTGTTATGACAGCTTGGTTTGTACTATGCCCCCAAAAGGTACAAAATATAGAGGAAGTGGAAAAACAAACTCTAACCCATCGGATGTGATATAGTCAACTGCTATTACATGCTTGTGATCTATTTCCTCAACTAGATCGGAGGTTCCCAGCCTGTTTGGTCCCAGGGGCAGATTTCATGGAAGACAGATTTCCACAGACAGCGCAGATGGTTTTGGGATGATTCAATCGCATTACATTTATTGTGCGCCTCATTCCTAATCTAACGCTGCTGACCTGACAGGAGGTACCAGGCCATGGTCCAGAGGTTGGGGACCCCTGAACTAGGTTGTAAACCTCCCTGCAACACAGATTGTCTCCTTTTGGTATCCTATAGCATCTAGTACAATGTTTTAGACAATAAATGCTTAAAATGTGCATGTTGATGATAATGCCCAGTGCTAGAAAAGTTTTAGTGAAATTGGCACACTCATGCTGAGTGTAGCTAAGGGCAATGTGAATTCATGGCATCATTTTGAAAAGCAATTTTGCAAGAGGTAGCAAGAAAAGTGGAGATGTTTATGCTGGTTGGTTTTGTAACTCCCCTTTGGAGATTTTATTCTAAGACAATAATTTCAAGGAAGAAAGATGTATATATGAAGATGTTTACAGTGTTACATAGAAAAACATTGGGACTTAAGAATGACTGAATGAATTGTGGTATGACAATTCAGTAGAAAAACTATACAGCCATGCAAAATAATAAGAAACTAGCAGTATTTAAAATGTTTATGATAAAAGATACAAAAATTTTGATTACAACTTTATATAGTGATAAGATACTAGGGAGTAACTTGTGTTGTTTTCCTCCTTTTTAACCCTTGATCCTTCCCAATAGAGGGAGCTAGCATGAGGCAACCACTGCTTTCTGGGAGTTGTAAGTTTGGGGTTAGAAAACAAAGACGTCAGATTCTTCTCTTTTAACCTCAGTTGAACATTCAAGACAGAAAATATTTGGAGTAATATTCAGACTAAATAAAAATTTGGGGGGCACTCTTTCTGCCCCCTTCTGATGTCTATGTCAGAAGCTTTCTCTTATCTCTTTTATACTTTAAAACTTTATTAAAAAATTTCCAAGTATAAGAGGGAAGAGAATGTTTATAGATGAGAGAAATAAAAAGAGAGGTCTGATATTAATCTGTTAGTAATGAGAGGAGCCAGGATGGGAACCCAGGACTGCCTGACTCCTGAAATCTGGGCTCTGACACATGAGTACCTGAGCAAAAGTACCACTGCCTGAAGATCATGGACTGGTAGATGCAGAAGGACTGGGAGACAGGTTGGTCTCTGAGGAGGCCCAGTGTGAAAAGGTGTCAGGTTTTCTAAAACATGAGGTCAGAACTGCAGGTGTAGTCAGTCATGTCTGACTCTTTGTGACCCCCTGGACTGTAGCCTGCCAGGTTTCTCTGTCCATGGAATTTTCCAGGCAAGAATACTGGAGTGGGTTGCTATTTCAGGGGTTCTTCCTGACCCAGGGAAGAACCTACTTCAGGGGAAATAGTTTATTACCTACTGCAGGGTTCTTCCAGGA
This sequence comes from Okapia johnstoni, assembly GCA_024291935.2. Taxonomy (NCBI): domain Eukaryota; kingdom Metazoa; phylum Chordata; class Mammalia; order Artiodactyla; family Giraffidae; genus Okapia; species Okapia johnstoni. The sequence goes on from CM044307.1 coordinate 81,295,089, forward strand.
ATTGAACCCTTGTTTCCTGCATTGCCGGCAGATTCTTCACCACTGAGCCACCTGGGAAGCCCAGAATTGTATGAGGACCTGATTACCTCAAATAGGCACGGATTTCAAGACACAGTCCAGAGACTTCCCTAGTGGCCCAGTGGTTAAGAATCCACTTTCCAATGCAGGGGGCACAGGTTCTATCCTTGTTCTGGGAATAAGATCCTATAAAAGAGGCAAGAGGGGCTACTGAACCCCTGTGCTCCTGAACCACAACTAGAAAGAAGGCCACAGGCCACAAGGGGGAAAAAAAAAAGACCCTCCAGGCTGCAGCTTATACCTAACCAACTGATATCTGATGTAGCCAAATTTAAATTTAAAAAAAATTTTTTTTGAGTCGCAGGCAGGGTTCCCTGGAAAGGGTTCTCACTTGGCCTTATCACTCTAGCTTTCACTCATACTTACCTGCCTGCTGTCCATTATGTCAGAATATGATTGTTTTATGATGCTTTTTGATTTGTTTTGATCGGCAAGGGTGAATTTGTATCAGCCCCACCATGCTATTTATTCAGACCATGTGTGCTAGATAACTTTCCTTTTCCTGAGGAATTCCTAGAGTGTAGCCTAATATGATAGAGTTAAGTAGGTTTTGTCAAGCACACACATACAAGTTTGGCAAGGCCCAGACCTGACTGATTCAGCCAGTAAATATACAAGATCCCACATGCCACGTGGCATGGTCAAAAAAAAGAAAAGCAAGGAGCCAGTTTAGTCTCAGACAGTTTATTACTTACATATACCACAAAGGGAAGAATGCATCAAGGTGCCAGCTGCCAGTGATTCTTATCCCACATATGAAAAAGGACACTCCTGAAGCAAAAGGGGCCAGGTGACTGCAATGTAAGTTCTGGAATTACTGCCTCCTGAGGAGCTGGTTCTAGGCTGCAGCTAAGAGGTTTTTATATTCCCAGCTCTATTCTGAGGGGTAGGGGTGGATGGGGCAGAAAGTCTCCACCTCATCAGAACCTGGAGGGGGACAAGGTCTTCATAGGCTTCTGGTCCTCTCCAGTTTCAGAAAAGTCACAAAGCATTCTGCTACAACTCAGGTAAGTATCGGTTTGACCCTTTTACCTGGGAGGGAGGCCTTTGTGGTTACATACAAGGTGGCCAGGGTTCATGAAGGAGATGTTCGCCCACAACTTTCTCAGGGTTAGAGGCTTGTTAAGCCTGCCATATGTATGTGTGCTTAGTTGCTCAGTCGTGTCCAACTCTTTGCAACCCTTTGGACTGTATCCCACTAGGTTTCTCTGTCCATGGAATTTTCCAGGAAAGAATACTGGAATGGGTTGCTATTTCTTGCTGCAAGGGTCTTCCTGACCCAGGGACTGAACCCTTGTCTCCTATGTCTCCGCATTGCAGGCAGATTCTTTACCCACTGAGCCATCAGGGGAGCCTTAACCCTACCATAGAAAGAGAAAATAAGACTGAAAACAAGAAATCTGAATTTAAATCTAGTTCAGTCCATCATTAGCCATATGATTTCAGAAAATCTTTTACCTCTCTGGAGTGTGTTTGTTTTGAGGGGGCTGGTGTTTTTCTTTTCCCCTGAGCTTTACTGTTAATTTCTTTAATAAAATTTTTTTTTTTACTTTATATTGATATAGTTGATTAACAATGTTGTGTTACTTTCAGGTCTGCAGCAAAGTGATTCAGTTATACACATACATGTTTCTATTCCTTTTCAAGTCATTTTCCCATATAGGTTATTAAAGAGTATTAAGCAGAGAACAACAGACTGGTTCCAAATAGGAAAAGGAGTACGTCAAGGCTGTATATTGTCACCCTGCTTATTTAACTTATATGCAGAGTACATCATGAGAAACGCTGGGCTGGAAGAAACACAAGCTGGCATCAAGATTGCCGGGAGAAATATCAATAACCTCAGATATGCAGATGACACCACCCTTATGGCAGAAAGTGAAGAAGAACTAAAGAGCCTCTTGATGAAAGTGAAAGAGGAGAGTGAAAAAGTTGGCTTAAAGCTCAACGTTCAGAAAACTAAGATCATGGCATCTGGTCCTATCACTTCATGGGAAATAGATGGGAAACAGTGGAAACAGTGTCAGACTTTATTTTATTGGGCTCCAAAATCACTGCAGATGGTGATTGCAGCCATGAAATTAAAAGACGCTTACTCCTTGGAAGGAAGGTTATGGCCAACCTAGATAGCATATTTAAAAGCAGAGACATTACTTTGCCAACAAAAGTCCGTCTAGTCAAGGCTATGGTTTTTCCAGTGGTCATGTATGGATGTGAGAGTTGGACGGTGAAGAAAGCTGAGCGCCGAAGAATTGATGCTTTTGAACTGTGGTGTTGGAGAAGACTCTTGAGAGTCCCTTGGACTGCAAGGAGATCCAATCAATCCATCCTAAAGGAGATCAGTCCTGGGTGTTCATTGGAAGGACTGATGTTGAAGCTGAAACTCCAATACTTTGGCCACCCCATGCAAAGAGTTGACTCATTGGAAAAGACCCTGATGCTGGGTAGGATTGGGAGCAGAAGGAGAAGGGGACGGCAGAGGATGAGATGGTTGGATGGCATCACCGACTCGATGGACATGGGTAGACTCCGGGAGTTGGTGATGGACAGAGAGGCCTGGCGTGCTGCAATTCATGGGGTCGCAAAGAGTCGGACATGACTGAGTGACTGAACTGAACTGAACTGAAGCAGAGTTCCATGTGCTACACAGTAGGTCCTTGTTGGTTATCTATTGGAGCTTGTTTTTTTTTTTAATCAATAAAATTATATAGTTTTTGTTTGCTTTTAAGGAGGTCTCTTTCCTCTTATTTGAATGTAAATGGCACAATGTCAGGGATTTTGCCTACTTTGTTCACTATTACAGCCCCAGTGCTTGGAACAGTGGCAGGCACATGGCAGAGAATCAGTACACGTTTTTGTTGTTGTTCAGTCGCTCAGTCATGTCTGACTCTTTGCGACCTCATGGACTGCAGGCAACTTCCCTGTCCTTCACGATCTTCTGGAGTTTGCTCAGACTCATGTCCATTGAGTTGATGATGCCATCCAACCATCTCATCTTCTGTCTGCCCCCTTCTCCTCTTGACCTCAGTCTTCACCAGCATCAGGGACTTCTCCATTGAGTAGGCTCTTTGAAGCTGGTGGCCAAAGGACTGGAGCTTCAGCATCAGTCCTTCCAATGAATATTCAGGGTTGATTTCCTCTAGGATTGACTGGTTTGATCTCTTTGCTGTCCAAGGAACTCTCCAGAGTCTACCCCAGGACTACAGTTCAAAAACATCAATTCTCTCAGTCTTCTTTATGGTCCAATTCTCACATCCCATGACTACTGCAAAAACCAAAGCTTTGTCTAGATGTACCTTTGTTGGCAGTGATGTCTCTGCTTTTCAATACTTTGTTTAGGTTCATCATAGCTTTTCTTCCAAGGAGCTGCTGCTGCTAAGTCGCTTCAGTTGTGTCCGACTCTGTGCGACCCCATAGATGGCAGCCCACCAGGCTGCCCCGTCCCTGGGATTCTCCAGGCAAGAACACTGGAGTGGGTTGCCATTTCCTTCTCCAGTGCATGAAAGGGAAAAGTGAAAGTGAAGTCGCTCAGTCGTGTCCAACTCTTAGCAACCCCATGGACTGCAGCCTACCAGGCTCCTCCATGGAGCAAGCATCTTTTAATTTCATGGCTGCAGTCACTGTCTGAAGTGATTTTGGAGCCCAAAAATTAAAGTCTGTAACTGTTTCCATTTTCCCCCCATCTATTTACCGTGAAGTGATGGGACTGGATGCCATGATATCTTAGTTATTTGAATGATTAAAGCCAGCTTTTTCACTAATGAAATGAAGATGTTTTGTTTATTTTGTTAGCATGTGCATTCAAAGTCCTTTCAGGTGTTCTGTGTTTGTTTTAGTTTTTTGCACAAAATTCATAGAGAAGTCCCAATGAAAAAATGACTATACTTTTCTTTTAGGGGAACTCAACTAAAAAAAAAAATTCTGAATGAAGACACATTTAAGTTCAGGGTGAATAATTACATACTGAAGAGTAGAACATGGCACCCAAATGGATCTTTTATTACTGCTCTTACAGTAAACCCTCATGACACCTCTGACAAATGGTTCCTTGCAATAATGGAAAACAGGGGAGGCCCAGCTTGTCCACTGTTTCATTCTACACCCAGCACTTTCCCAGTCACCTCCCAAGGCTCCTTTTTCCTCTTTCTCTCAGTGTAGTGTAGTGTAATGTAGCGTAGAACAGAAAATAAGTTACCCATCAAGAGACCTGCCTCTGGTTCTGCTAAGAGCAAGATCACTCACTTCCCTGCCCTAAGCCCAAGTTTCTTCATCTTTATGTATTTGTATGACACACATGGTTTTCCTTAATTGTAACTAAGAGATGTTAGTATATCACTTTCACAGATCAAGAAACCATGGCTCAAAGAGACTAATCCGCTGAAGGTCATTAATTAGTACCAGAATCAAGCTTTCTCACTCCAAGTTCAGATTTCTTTGTGTGTCAGTTGCTCAGTCGTGTCCGACTCTTTGCGATGCTATGGACTGTAGCCCACGGGGCTCCTCTGTCCATGGAATCCTCCAGGCAAAAATACAGGAGTGGGTTGCCATTTCCTTCTCCGGGGGAATCTTTCCAACCCAGGGATCGAACCCAGGTCTGTCCCATTGCAGGCGGATTCTTTACCATCTGAGCCACCAGGGACGTCCTTTCAGCTTTCTTTGCACCATAACAATGGGACACCTAGAAATCCTCAGGCGGAGGTCCCTTCCCTCTCCACGTCTTCTCCATGACGGGGCAGGGATCTTTGCCTGACTTGGTCCCTGTTCTAATCTCAGCGTCTACAATTCCGCCTGGCACATAAGAGGCACTCAATATGTATTTGTCGAAGAAAAACAAGATGAGACGCGCCACAATTCTTCCTGTAATTTCCAGCAAGTCACTGCCGCTTTCTGGATTTTTTCTGTCCCCCACTCTCGCGGTTTCTTTCCCGCTCCTCGTTCGCTCCTCTGGCCACTAGACGGCACTGTCGAAAGCGAACCCGTCTAACAGAGAGCGCCGCCCTTCTTGGCCCCGTTGCGCCTTCCCCGGTCGGAGGGCAGCGCGCAAGAAACCGGAAGTGCCGGAGCCTCCGCCGCCGTCTTTAAGTGCCGTGTTCACCCCTTCGGTTACCGCCGGCGCCGTCGCCAAGGAAGCCGCTGCAGTCGGGTCTGGAGTGGAGGCGGCGCGGCATGAAGCGGCGCAGGCTTGCTCTTTAGCGCGCGTCAGGACGGTCCGGGCAGGGCCGGGGAGGGGGGAAGGTGCAGTATCCGCCCTCTCTCCTTCCCCTTCGCCCGCGAGGCCTGCGCTCCTGCCCACTCGGTCCTCTCCGCCTCGCGGAGGAGCTGCCCGGCGCATTCTCCCGGTTAGCTCGCTCTGCGGTTTACCCGGCGCGCCGCCCTGCGCGGGCCACAGCCGGTGATAGAGCCCCAGTTGCCGGAACAGGAAGCCAAGGCTCTCAGATTCCGAGTCAGCCAACGTTCACCGGGCGCCCCCTGAGCGCTGGGTGCTGGCCTCCGGACTTCCACGTCCGTTATCTTAATTAAACCTTTCTGGGGTTGGGAGCCGGGTGTTGTCCAGGCTTACAGATGAGAAGCGGAAGTCCACAGAGTCAAAGGGATTTGCCTAAAGTCCGACTGTGGCAGACCGGATTCGGACTGAGATTTTCTGGTTTCCTAGCTGGTGTTCTTTCTGCTGCCCCATTTCTAGGTCGATTCCTTTCCTCCTTGTTCACTGGCTCCTTCTCATTCTATTTCACCCACCAGGGCAGGATAGGTTTTTGCCTTTCCTGTTTCAAACCTGTCTTCTCACACATTTTTCTTGTTAAGTCTTGGCACCTTCCCAATTCCCCTTAATAGTCTCTGCTACACTTCTGCTCTTCTTCGTTCTAGCTCTCAAGGTCTTTGCCCACTTTGTGATAATAAACCTCTCAGCTAGCTGTGGATCCTGGCGAGTGAAATAACTAGGCTTCAGTGAGGCTTGGGGTGTTTAAGAGGACAAACTGGCCCCTGGATTAAAAATTAAGGAATGATATTTGAGTGGGTCCAAATTCAAGAGTCCTGTTTTCTAACCAGACACAACTCTACTCTGAATGAGGGTCTTTAGTGCATGGGAAGATGTCTTGACATCTTAGTCCTGTTGTTGGCTGTGTTAGCACAACTTCACTTTTTCCCCTCCATTTGCCGGTGACCCACATGTCTCCATCACCTGTCAGGGCTATGAGAGCCTCTGATTAAAACCGATAACCAGATAACGGGGGTAATCACAGACGCTACTTTTTTTCTTTTACTAAGCCAGAATTTCAACAAACTTAACACTTAGGTTTTTCAGAGAAGTTACCTAATTCAGTTATCAATATTTTCGGAGTATACATGGAAAGGAAAGAAGCAAAAATGGAGTGCATTGAAAATGGATAGTACATTCTTTATCTTGTGAAAATCTTGATGTTAACAGCCTGTTCTCTTTCCACAGAAGTGGCCTGTTTTGTATTAATAGTTCTTACTGGTTATTATACTGAATCTGTTCTGTCTCCAATCTGCTAAATATGAATTCTGTAAAATAATACAAATTGATTGTTATGTAAAAGACAGAAAAACAGGACCAGGCACAGAGAAATTTTATCCATTGTCTGTCATTGTTGAGAATGTGTAATAGCCACTGAGTAATCTCACATTTGTGTGCCTTTTATACTTTTAAAAGAATTTCTATAATTTACCTTTTAATATGTATCTAGACGTCAGGATTAAACTACTGTGTAGAGTTTGGAGTAAATTCAGCTGTACATTTCTGAAATCATTTTATAATTTTCAGAAAATGCAGATGCAAAATAACCCAGGCATTGTATATTATGTCAAAAAGAATATCAGTTTTAAGCACTATTTGAGACTTTAGGTTTAATATTTTGGGGGCACATATGATCCATTTTAATAATGATCAACAGGCTTATATCTTATTTCATTATCCTGGTGAGCAGGATTGGATGGTGAGAAAAGTAAAGACTCCTGTGAGAAGAGAGCAGGATGAGCAGAGTGATCTATGCTTGAAGTTGAGTCACTTGAAAAAGATCTCTTTGAATGTGGAAGAGATCTGAACAGATGAAAATACAATCAGGTAGGCACCAGGGAAGGGCCTCAAGTGAAGAGGTAGGTGGGGCAGTAAAATAAATGCATGGTACTGAGAATGTGTACTGATCTATTTTCTAATTGTTGAAATTAGAAAACTCTGGTCATGTATATTGAGAATGTATATATAAGGTAATATGGAAATTAGTTATACATTTGTGTATATTACTAAAATTATGTAATATCAGGTCTATGCAAGGAAATGCAGAATATACATTTACCATAAAATACAGAGTAGTAATTCATTTGAACTGTAGAATGTGTGTGTGTGAGAGAGAAAGAGAGTGTGGGAAAAGAGAAATGGTGAGTGTGGGCATTTAGTACAATTTAGAAATACCTGATAGTTATGCTTAAGTGCAAGGTAGTGCAAATTTTATGTACAAGAGATGTCAGTAGCTCAAGAAGCTGGGTGGTGAGCTTGGGAAGTCTGTCTGCTGAGCTTCCCTGTTCCATCCCCATGCTCTATTGTTTCAAGCAGTGATTTGGAGACGAAGTTCCAAATTTAACACAAGGAGTGGACAAGAATGAGCCCGGTTTGTATATCTCCTTGTTTAACCTGTGCCTCACTCTTGCCTGGAAAGTCCCATGGACAGAGGAGCCTGGAAGGCTGCAGTCCATGGGGTCTCTCAGAGTCAGGCACGACTGAGCAACTTCACTTTCACTTTTCACTCTCATGCATTGGAGAAGGAAGTGGCAACCCACTCCAGTGTTCTTGCCTGGAGAATCCCAGGGACGGGGCAGCCTGGTGGGCTGCCGTCTTTGGGGTCGCACAGAGTCGGACACGACTGAAGCGACTTAGCAGCAGCAGCAGCAGCACTCTCTTAGGAATCAAACTAGATCCATTTATATATTTGATAGAAAACAGACCTCACCAGCTTTTAGATGGGCAAACAACCACTACTGTCGTATACTGCTACTTAACATCAGTGTGCTGAGTATCAGTTGAGCTGGATGACTTTTCTATTGAGCTGTGTGGATTTTAATCATTGGAGGTAAATGCTCAGTTGTAATAATGTTGCAGGGTGTATACCTATAAAACTCTCGAAATAGGTTTTCTGACTGCTCTTGCTACTGTTATATTGAAAATGGCAGTGTAATTCCCTGTAACTTGAGAAAAGACACAGTATCCTAGCCATTCAGTTCTGTTCATTTCACCACACAGCATACCTGATGGAGTAATTCACAGCCTACACCTGCTAGTCTTTTTCTCTGTGGTTGGTAGTTTTTTACCATGAGCTCCTGTTAACCTGTGAAATTAAACCTTAAAAAAGACATGTTAAATTTACAGCTGTGTATTGATTTTTGTTGTAGAAGAGGTTAATAATTATGTGAATTGGTTACACAAATGCAGTGTAGTTTATCTCCCAGGTCCTCATGTTTTTTGCATTTATTAGTTCCAAAAGAGCAGGTTGCCCCAAATTTTTATGTTGCTCCTTTTTGGTAGTGTTATAAATAATGCATGTCAGAATATCTTACAGTGGCTTATAATAACACTTCTTGTCATTTCCTCTGATACTTGCACCTGTTACATTTAAATATTGAACTGGATAGAGGAGAAATCACCTGGATTTGTAAAATGAAAGAAACATCATTAGTGGATGAAGTGTTAATATTGTTGTGGGGTTGAACTGGTAAATTGGGTTCAGACTTTTGTCAAAATATTGATAGTACAAATATTAAATGTTTTCTGCATAAATTACAACTAAAGGCACTTTCTTCTCATTTAATAATGAGAGTAAAAGTTGTGTAATCTGTAATAAGAGTATAAAGTTACACAAGGGATGGTAAAATAATGCTATCTAGGCAAGAGCAAAAGACAAGAAAAACGTACCAACCAGTTAGGTCTTTGGTGTTTGGAGTTCCCATTTAAAAGGAAACAGTATTTGTATTATCTTGGTTAAATGCTCCAGGAAGATTATTACAAGTACATTTTTTGTAACACTTTTATTAGTGTTCTAATTGGTTGTGATTATTTCTGTTAGCTGAAGAAGTCCACAGTTTATCAAATATTACTTTTTTAAAGTGCAAAAACACTTAACTCCTTTGGCACATTTCGCTTCACTGTTGACATGCTCTTTGAAGGAACATAGCAGCCAACTGGCATATGGCCTGTTTCCTTCCAGTGTGGGAAAGAAGAAGGAATTTTGGCAAGAGATACCTAAGGAGAGCCCTTTATAAAAGTTCCCAAAGAGATTTATAGTCACTGTGAAATAGAAATGACCTCAATTTTTTTTTTTTAATCTCAGTTTCAAACTGAACACAAAGAAGGGGGAGCTACTGCTTTTCTTACTAAGTTTCATTGCAACTGTACTGAAAAGCACTTTTTCCCTTTTTTGGGGGGTGGGGTGGGGTAGGGAGACCCTAATCAGGCTGTCATTCTGATTAATGTAAGAGAGAACAGACCTGTGAACTTCATGTGGCTTATTTATTTATTTTTTTTAGGAAAATGCAACATGGCAGCAGCGATGGAAACAGAACAGCTGGGTGTTGAGATCTTTGAAACTGCAGAGTGTGAGGAGAATATTGAATCACAGGATCGGCCTAAATTGGAGCCATTTTATGTCGAGCGATATTCCTGGAGTCAGCTTAAAAAGCTGCTTGCTGATACCAGAAAATATCATGGCTACATGATGGCTAAGGCACCACATGATTTTATGTTTGTGAAGAGGAATGACCCAGATGGGCCTCATTCGGACAGGATCTATTACCTTGGTGAGTATAAAGTCATATTTCTGAAAGGAAATGCTTTCTTAATTCAAAATTAGAGGCTAGATGCAACTGGGACTCAAATTTTGGTGAATAAATAAGTGAATCAGTGATGGTTCCACTAAAGAAAAAAAAATAATTTGAAGAACTTCAGTTATGGTACTGTTTTAATTTTTTGTCCCATTAATTTTGTTTTTATTTGCAGATAACAAATCATCAATTGATCATGATCTTACTTTCAAAGTAAATATGCCAGATATTACTTCTTCCTAGAGCTAATTTAAAATGACTTTCCAAAAAAAAATAAAATGACTTTCCTTCAGAATAGTCAGATTCTTTAGGAGTGGTGGATGAGGAGCACAAATAATAAAGCCAGTAGTTTGTTCCCACAAAAAGCTGCTGCGTTCATTTTTTTAAACCAAGGCTGGTTTTGGTCTCTTCTTCCTGAGCCCATTCAGTCCATATTTAAGATCTGTCGACATTAAGTATATTATATCACTGATTGACTTTTTTGTTTCTTTTTTGTTTATATACCTTAAATGCTTTACTAAGATGTTGTAGTAAGAGGAATAAGTAGTAAAGACTGAGCACCAAGCATGCTTAGGCACAGCTGATAGCTCAGCTGGTAAGGAATCTGCCTGCAATGCAGGAGACCCTGGTTCGATTCCTGGGTTGGAAACATCCCCCTGGAGAAGGGATAGGCTACCCACTCCAGCATTCTTGCTTGGAGAATCCCCAAGGACAGAGGAGCCTGGTGGGCTACAGTCCATGGGGTTGCAAAAAATCGGACATAACTGAGCTACTAAGCACAGCACAGCATTGAAAGAAATGACTAATCTATCACATACATAGAGACACAGGGCAGTAGATAGAGAGGCAGTCTTGGAGTCAGAAACCTAGGCCCTGCTATCAACTCCATGGCTAACTTGCTAACCCTGTGGGTCTCAGTTTTCTCATCCATCAAACAAGGATTAATATCTATATCATAGGATTGTCTTAAGTGTGAGTTGACCGAAAAGTTTGTTTGGGTTTTTGTATGCTTGTATGGAAAAACCTGAATGAACTTTTTGGCCAACCCAAATTTAAACAGATGTTAATAAACACAATACTGTTCTTGTACAACCAAAAAAATTTTACTATGGCTAGTCTGAAGAAGAAAACTAAAAAGAAAAAGAAAAAGAAAATAAAATTTTTTGTTATGCAATCTCCCAAGCAATTGTCTGCACTACAGTATTATTTTTTAGGACTAGAAATAATAGTTGTAAAAAAAAATACAGAAAAAAAACCCAGAGAAATAATAATTGTAAATTACAGTATGCTACCTAGTATTCACCAACTGGTAATTATTATTTGTACTATTATTAGCTTAAGTCCCAAGAGCCCATTCATTCATTCATTGTCACTCACTGAATACATTTATTGAGAGATGGTGCTGAAATATTTAGGTAAGTCATCTGGGTGAAAGTGAAAGTCTTTCAGTCATGCCTGCTGTTTGTGATCCCATGGGCTGTAAGCCCGCCAGACTCTGCTCCATAGAATTCTCCAGGCAAGAATACTGGTGTGGGTAGCCATTCCTTTCTCCAGGGGATTTTCCCAACCCGGGGATGGAACCCAGGTCTCCTGCATTGCAGGCAGATTCTTTACCATCTGAGCCACCAGGGAAGCCCAAGTCATCTGAGTAGGAAGTACATATATATCTTTCTCAAGAAACTTATGCTGCAGCTTTATTGGAGGCAGAAAATCAGACTTTCCTTTGATTGGAGAAGCATTGTAAGAAAATCGCATCCATAATTGCTAAACAGGCAATTTGGTTGGAAGAGAGTTTGGGCAAAATTAGGGGGGAAGGCCTTATATTTTGTATAATATTTAAAAATTTTAGCCATACTGTCCATAATTCTCAACTATAAACAAATGTCTCACAAAAATGTTTATGAATTACCATTAAAAGTGCTTACCAAAGGGATTCCACCCCAATACAGTAGTTGAAATGGGATCCCAAGCCCATAAATTTTGGAGTTCCTTCATGTAGTCATGCTATGCTACTTTATTTTCCTAACCCACAGCCTAAGGGAATGAACGTCTGGTTGGTGTTGGTTGGTAGAGTGAGAAAGAAAAGAATGTGAGAGATGAGAACACTGAAGGAACTGAGGCCCAAGTAAACTCTCACAGCTAAGAGTTGGGTGGGAAAGGAAGGGCTGAGATGAGTTTGAGGGCACTGACCTCCTAATGTGCCTTTGTTTACTGAGTTTTTAAAAATAGGTCTCCTGCCCTCTCCTACAAAACTGTTTGATTTTTTTTTTTAAAGAGATATTCTCTGCATGACTCCACATTAGTAATTATAGATTTTTTTTTAAAGCAATTTCAGAGTATTCCATTATGTAATTGTGCCATATTTTACTTTACCAGGCCCCTAATAATGGGCATTTAGGTCTTTCTATTTTGGTATTACAAAAAATGAGGGAGCAAATATCACTGTAGAACATTTTGTACATGTGTGAATTTACTTAATAGGACTAATTGCAAAGAGTGGAATTACTAGGACAAAAGGTGTACAGATTCTGAATTCTTATTGACATTGCCAAATTACCCCTCCATGGAGGTTACAGAGTACATCCCTGTCAGCATTGCCTCAGAGTATGTATTTCTCTGTACCTGTACCAATAGTGAGTGAGCAAACTTTTTATCTTTTCCAATCTAATTGGTGAACAGCAATCCCTCACTGTAATTTTTTTTTATTTATTTTTTAATTGAAGTATAATTGACATATTAGTTTCATGTGTACAACATAATGATTCAATATTTGTATACATTGTGAAATGACCATTACAGTAAGTCGAATTAACATCTGTCACCATACAGTTAAAAAAAATTTTGTCCTTGTGATGAGAACTATTAAGACTTATTCTCTTAGCAACTTTCAAATATGCAACATGGTATTATTAATTATAGACATTGTGCTGTACATTATATCTCCCATGTTTCATTGTAGTTTTAATTCATATTTCTCCTGTGAGTGAAGTTGAGCATCCTTTCACATATTTACAAGACATTTGTGTTTTTTTTCCTGTGACTGATCTGTTTGTAATCACTGTCTATTTTTTGTTGGGTTGTGGGTACTTTTCTTGTCAACTTAAAGCATTTTTTTGTACAGTGAAGGAATGAATCCATTGTGATATTTTTTCCCTGAAGTTGAATGTTTTTTGCCTTTGGTGCCTTTTGCTCTTTTGTAGAAATTTGTGGCTGGTTTTTTTTTTTTGGTAGTTAAATTTTTACTTTTTATGTAGTTTTGTATCCCATCTAGACATCTAGAAAGGCTGTCTCAACTCCAGATTGTATTTTTTTAAAATCTTTATGTACTTTGGACTTTGTTTTGCTCCATTGATCCATCTGTCAAATCAAGTGCCAATACTGTACTGCTCTTACTATTATTACTATAACTTGAGATGTTTTACTGTTTGATAGTAAACAAACAGTACTTTTCATTACTCTTTTTCATACTTTTACTGATTATTTTTGTTTGCTTGTTTTTCTGTGAGAACTTTAAATTCACTTAAAGCTACTTTCTCCCAATCCTACTTAAACTGTGTTAGGATTGCATTGTATTTATAGTTGAAGTTAGGAAAATTGACCATCTTTAAAATATTCGTATATTTTTGGCTGTGCTGGGTCATCGTTTCTGCGCAAGGGCTTCCTCTAGTTGCAGCGAGGCAGGGGTTATTACTCTCTCGTGCTCAGGCTTCTCATTGCAGTGACTTCTCTTGTGGTGGAGCGCAGACTGTAGTGCTCGAGGCTTCGGTAGCTGCAGCACGTGGGCTCCGCGGTTGTGATGCATATGTTTAGTTGCCCTGTGATATGTGGAATCTTCCTGGACCAAGGATCAAAACCGTGTCCTCTGCATTGGCAGGCTGATTCTTAACTGCTGGACCACCAGAGAAGTCCTCTTTTAAATAATAATGAGCTTTTCAAGAAAGTTGTATGCCATTTTATTTGCTCAAGTGTTTTATATCTACCTGAATATTAAATTTTTCCATATAAGTTTGTTTCAAAAAATTTAATATACTAAAGACACCAGTAAATACTGTTGTGTCAACAAGAAAGAAACAATGGGAAAAGGTCATTCTGTGTTACACAGAACTGGAGTGTGTGTATGTTAGAAATTTTTATTGGTCACGGTTGAATCTGTGGAAGACGTGGACCAAGTAGCAATTTCAAGAGGGGAATGTGAAGGGATTGTGGGAAATGACTCTCATTGAGGATAGATGAGAACCAGCTTTATCCTAGTTGCATACTGAAAGCTCTTAGAAGGGAAAGGCTTAAGGAGGATCTGATATTTTGTAAGATTATGAATAGTATGAATAGGTGGCTACTGTCTTAAGAATATATAACAAAGTAACTCTGGAATGTGCAAAGTAGATTTAAGGCAAAACTAAGTGCTGGGTTGGGAAGATCCCCTGGAGAAGGAAGTGGCAACCCACTCCAGTATTCTTGCCTGGAGAGTCCCATGGTCAGAGGAGCCTGGCGGGCTACAGTCCATGGGGTCACAAAAGAGTCAGACACAACTGAGCGACTAACACTCCCACAAATGCTGAAATAAGTATCAGCTGATAACTAACTTTTACTCCAAAAGGCAAGACAGACTAAGAGAGGTTTAAGTAAAATTTAGGATAATAAAGGGATACAGGAAGCTGTGGATCTTTGGGGACTCCTCCCCAGTCCTTGCAAGGTTAGCATGGAGGTTAGCATGTCCTTCCACAGCCAGCCTTCTCCGCCATTATCAGAAACACACGCTGATGATTTGTTCCGCTAGAGAGAGAGCTTTCGTTCCTCCTGTGTTACTTACTTTCTCTTTCCCTCTCCCCTAGGTTTTTTCTGGAAGTGATACCTTTCTGGTACCTTTGTGGTAGAGTAGAAGGACTTTATTTTACTATGAGTTTTCTTTGGTTCACCTCTTCATAACCACGTTGTACTTCTGTTACTTCTCTCTGGCATGTAGTTTATTCTACACTGCTGTAATCTTCCCGTTCAGTTATCGTATGATTTCACAGAATAGACCCATCTTCTACTTAGTGTAGACCTCTTTCTTTCACAGTTCCTGAATAAAGGATAAAGAGACTTCTAGCAAATCAGATATCAGATTCTTGTTGTTTTAATATGAATGTCCTTTCATTTGAAACTTATTAGTGATTATAGTGATAGAATATTTATAATGAAGAAAAACTCAAATTCAGTTAGACCTATGTATATTTCTAAATGAATACTATAAATGATTCAGAAAAAGAAGCTTAATCATCTGAAGTTGTTGCAAAGCACCTCCATTTGAAATCTAGTAAGTCTGTTGCCAATTTGTAAGACACTAACAATTTAAAAAAAAAACTAAAAATGACACTTACCCTTACAACATCTTATACACTTTTTATGTTTGCTTTGAGAAGGACCAAAATTTGAATGTTTTCTGGGAGCCTGGGTTTTATTGAAGAAAATTGCCATGGCGTATGGCATGTGCATCTCTGCCTTGTTAACATGCATTATAGGTCCCACAGAGTACAGCATCCTGCAGTATGTAAGAGGCATTGTGTACCTACTACTGTGATTGTAGTAAACAGACTGCCATTTTTTAAAGTATCAAAAAAGGATTGTTTTCTTTTATAGCTATGTCTGGCGAGAACAGAGAAAATACACTGTTTTATTCTGAAATTCCCAAAACCATCAACAGAGCAGCAGTCTTAATGCTCTCTTGGAAGCCTCTTTTGGATCTTTTTCAGGTAGGATTAAATGTTGTTGTTATTATGATTTTGTGTATGTTTTTAGTATTGCATTTATTTAGGGGCAGAAATTCAATTGGGATCTTATATTTGAAGTAGATAAAAGGAATTAAGGATATATGTTAATAAAATAATAATAAATAAAAAATAATTTTAAAAGACCAATAAGCCATAATACAAAAAAAGAATTAAAACATTTTTATGTTTTTCCATGTATGACCCTGAAATTTCATTTAATTCTCAATATCTGAGACTAGGGATATTAGATGTTATTAATAAAATTCAGTTTGTTTGTTTTTTTTGGCTACCCAGTGTGGTGTGGCATGTAGGATGTTAGTTCCCCTACCAGGGATCAAACCCACACCCGCTACAGTGGAAGCATGGACTCTTTAACTACTAGACCACCAGGGAAGTTCCCAGATATTTTTTAACTACCTTCTCCCTGTTTAACCACCTTTCCCTTCTGTAAACTTGCTAGTTAACATGGTTGTCACATTTTGGGAGAGAATTGTTCACATAAAAGAAGTAATATATATTTCCAGAAAGCTTTCATTTAAATCTTTAAATTGAATTTGTAGTTCTAATATTTAGTAACAGTACTAATATAAGGATTAAATAAAGGTACTAAGTTCAGTTTTTGTTTCTAAATAGCATGATTCAATTTAGGGAAAATCAAAGGTTAAGTTTTTTTCCTTCAGTATTTTGTCTTTAAACAAGATGTAAATGGTCGAAAACATAAGAACAAGATCATAGTTTGGATACCATTGTTTGCCTTTTAGGTTCTCACTTATGATTTTTACATTGAATATTATTGAATGGCGTATTTGGGCAAAATGAACCAAAATGTGATTTTTCTCTTGGGAAGTAAAAAAAGTAAATAAATAACTTCCATGACAGCAGACCATTTTGACTATAACTGTTTATCAGGGATGTTGTTTTCCACATTGGTTTGTGACTTTTCTTTAAAGCAGAAACATTTCTTATTCTGAGAACAGTGTGTTGAACTAAAATAATGGTAGTTTTCACATGGAATAGGTTGTCAATTAGTGAGTCAGAGGTTTTTGTGGGTTTTTTTGAGGTCTATTATGGAAGATTTCAAACCACACAAAAATAGAATCCCACGTGAACTGGTTTTAACAATTATCACATCTTGGCCATCAGTGTTTCATTACAGCCTTACCAGCCCCCACCCCCACTTTTCAGATTATTTTGAAAGAGTTCCCGAATATATCATTTCACTCCTAAATAGATCATGTCTCTAAAGAATATATATTCTTTTTTAGACATTACCACCACATCATCATATCTTAAAACAATCATTGATCATTTCTTCATATGAAATATTCAAATTTTCTTGATTTTTAGATTAATGTTCTCTTTTTTTACACTTGATTTGTTAAATAGGATTGAAATAAGTTTCATATGTTACATTTGATTGATAGGTTTCTTACGTTTCTCTTACTTTTAATCCTCTGATTTTCTTTCTGTCCTTTTCTCCCCATTGCGGTTTATTTATTGAAGAAAGAGGGTCTGTTCTGCTGATTGTATTCCTGTGGTGTTATTTGATAACGTTCTTCAGTTTCCTGTATTTTCTGTAAATAGAAATAGGTGGTCAGATCTAGAAGCTTGATTAGACACAGGTTTACTTCCCCTCCCTGCCCAAGAATACTTTACAGATAAAAAAATTGAAAGCAAGATCTTGAACAAATTCTACACCATGTCCATAGCCGCATTATTCATAATAGCCGAAGTGTCCATGGACAGATGAATGAATAAACAAGATGTGGCATATACATTTGATAGAATATTATTCAGCCTTAAAAAGGAAGGACATTGTGACATGCTACAACATTGAGGAATGGCGAAGACATTATGATAAGTGAAATAAGCCAATCAAGAAAGGACAAACACTGTATGACTCCACTTATATGGGATGCCTAAAGTAATCAAATAGACTACCAGAATGGTAGTTGCCAGGGACTGAGGGAAGGAAAAGTGAGGAGGTGCTGTTTAATAAGTTTAATGGATATAGAGTTTCAGTTTTGCAAAATGGCCAAGTTCTGGAGATGGGTTGCACAACAATGTGAATATAATAAACAGTACTGAACGGTACACTTTAAAAAGTTAAGGTGGTAAGTTTTATGTTATATATATTATTTATATGTATATATATATTTTATACAACAATTAAAAAAGTAAAGAATACTTCATCGATAACGTTGTATGCTCCCATCAAAAGTCATATGGAGCTTTAGTTTCTTGTGATGATAGCATCGTTTGATCATTACCTAGTTCTATTATAAAACAGTGAGTTTTTATCATTCCTTCTTCATTTATTAACTGAGAAATTTCTATAAAGAGAAAAGTGCTATTCAACAATTATTCAGTTATTCTGAGGAGGAGTTCACGATAGAAAGGCAGGATGTTTCTTTCCTTTATTTCCCATTTTTCAAACACAGTCTTCTATATGTGATAAATTAGGAGTTTTGGAGGGTATTTTGTTTTCATTTTTATATCTTTATAAACCTATAGTGTAAGCCTGTTTGGTATCTTTTGATCCATTGACAGTTGTTATTCTTATTGTACAAATTATCTTATATTTGACTGTTAGAATCCCCATCAACTTGACATATCAAATCTTTTTGACATGATCCTGGTAGTAGTTGGTGGTTCTCTTACTTGGTGGGATGGAGATGTTTCATGATCATCTTTCACATTGCTTTTCCCATGCTTGGAATCAGCCATTTTTGTCTGCTTCCTTTAGAGCAAAGTGTTATTAAGAGACTATGATCTGGGTACTAGATACTGAGGGACAAGCCGTATACATAATCTTTATTTGTTTTTACATCTGCGTTGTGTTGTACAGACAAATTGTATTCAACCGGTTCCCTCTTGATGGACATTTTAGTTATTTTCAATCTTTGTATTATAAATAGTACTGCAGTAAAATGGCTTGGGCATACAACTTTTTGCATTTTGCCAGTGTATCTTTAAACTAGATTCCTAGAGCTGAAATCATGGGACCAAAAGGTACATGGTTTTGTAATTTTGCTAGGTATCAAATTTCCTCCCATAGAAGCTGTGCCATTATGAATTTTCATCAGCAAGGAATAATTGTAACTGTTTTCCCATAGATTCTCCAACACAGTTTGTAGTCAGACATTTGGATTTTTTGCAAATCTGATAGAAATACTATCCCA
The DNA here is from genome assembly GCA_024291935.2 of Okapia johnstoni. Taxonomy (NCBI): domain Eukaryota; kingdom Metazoa; phylum Chordata; class Mammalia; order Artiodactyla; family Giraffidae; genus Okapia; species Okapia johnstoni. Next base: position 81,313,930 of record CM044307.1, read on the forward strand.
GTTGTAGTTTAATTTGCTTTTCTTTTATAGGCAGAGTTTATCATCTTTTTATCTATAAACCATTTTTATGTAATGTGGTCCTTTTTTCATTTTTAGAAGCCTTTTATTTCCTGGAGATATTAACCCTTTGTGATACAGTTTCAGATGTTTTCATGAAGTTGTTATTTGTATTTTTGCTTTCTTTATGGTATGTATGTGTGTGTGCACGTGCGTGTGCTCATGCACCACATGAAAGATTTTTGTATGATAAAATGTATCCTTTTGATATTGCTTCTAGAATTTGTCTTCTGTCATAGGACAGTTTTTCTACACTCAGGTTATAAAAGAATTTACCCATGTTTTCATCTAGTGCTTTATATGGTTTCACTTTTTAAAGGTTTATTGAGGTATAATTGACATATAAAAATTGCAAGTATTCAAGTGTACGGTTTGATAGATTTGGATAGGCATACATACTTTTATTTATTTTTTCATTAAAAATGATTTTTTAAAGCAATTTTAGGCTTACCATAAAGTTGAGAGGAAAATACAAAGATTTCAATCCATATGATTACTTTATTGATTAAATTTGTATTAGAGTATAGTTGGCTTACAGTGTTATCTTAGTTTCAGGTGTACAGCAGGGTGAGTCAGTTATACATTTGCACATATCCACGCTTTTTTAGCTTATTGTCTCATATAGGCCATTACAGAATATTGAGTGAGTTTCCTGTGGTATACAGTAGGTCCTTATCACTTATCTATTTTATACATAATAGTCTGTATATGTCAGTCCCAATCTCCCAATTTATCCCTCCTCCCACTGACTTGGTGTCTATATTTATTTTTAGATTCCACATAGAAGCAGTATCATATGATATTTGTCTTTGACTGACTTCACTCAGTGTGGCAATCTCTGGGTCCATCCATATTGCTGCAAATGGCATTATTGCATCCTTTTTTGTGGCTGAGTGATATTCCGTTGTACATACATACGTACCGTATCTTTTTTGTTTATTCCTCTGTTGATGGACATTTAGGTTGCTTCTGTGTCCTGGCCATTGTGAATAGTGCTGCAATGCATGTTGGGGTGTATGTATCTTTTTAAATTATGTGTTTTTCCAGATATATAAACTTGACTACTTTTAAAGTATTAGTCCTTGAGACGTCCCTGATGGTCCAGTGATTGGGGCTCCATGTTTCCACTGTGGGAGACCAAAGTTTGATTGGGAAACTAAAATCCTGCAAGCTGTGGCATGGCTAAATAAAACAAAATAAAATAATTAGTCCTTGATAGTAGAAACCATGTCTGTTTCCCTTATTTATCCTTTTATTTATCATAAAGAGCTCTTAGGGAAGATGTGGATATAAATTCTTAAAACTAGCACTTATTAGATTTGTTTTCTTTATATTTCTTCTTATACATATGAAATTTTATGTATCAAATAATACTTCTAGTTTGGGAAGGCCCCTCATCATCAATCATTAATTACAAATATTCTTTGAGGGAGATTTTAACTGTTGCTTTAGGTGGGAAAACAAAATGAGACAGATTCTGCTCTCAAGTTTTTTTTAAATTCATTTACTGAAAGAAAGTGAAAAACAAAACTATAGCCAAATGAGTAAAAGAGATAGTAACTCTTCTGTAAATATCACGAAACTTTCCTGGCCAATACTGAGTTAGGGCTAAGGTTTTGGGATAGCAGTAAATCTCAGATGGATAGAAAGAAAACTGGCCTCTCGGTGTGAAGGGAAATGGAACAAAGGCCAGGAGCCAGAACACCACATACTGGGTTTTACATCAGTGATGTGATGAGCCTGATCTGAGGTTTGGTTAGAGTAGTATTAGTGGATGTAGTGGAAAGGTACTAATGACAGCTGATGTTTGAGAACTTTACTCTGTGCCAATCATTGTGCTAGTAAACATTTTACATATTTGTATCTAAGTTAATCTTTACAGTGCTGAAGTAGATGGTTTATTACTACTCTGAAAGTGAAGAAAACTAGTTTTGAAGAAATTAAACTACTTCAGAGTCTCCTCTTAAATGCATGCAGAGCTGCTGTGTTACATTAAAGTTGCAGGAGCTCTTGAATGCCAAGTCAAAGTGATGGAGCTGAATTCTTGCTCTCTAATATATGCAGTATTCATCTAGGGACCTTTTATCAAATTTTTCAGCAGACTTCCCGAAATTAATCTGTTTAAAGGTGTAACAAATTTTGGAATCACTCAAAATGTAAACTCAGTAATACTGTAGATGCTAGAATTTCAGTGCTATTAATAAAAGCAAAAAGCTGGCTTTCAGAAAACTAGAATAGGAGACCTCTCTCTTTCTGCATTAGGCGACACTGGACTATGGAATGTATTCTCGAGAAGAAGAACTATTACGGGAAAGAAAACGCATTGGAACAGTTGGAATTGCTTCTTATGATTATCACCAAGGAAGTGGAACATTTCTATTTCAAGCTGGTAGTGGAATTTACCATGTAAAAGATGGAGGGCCGCAAGGATTTACTGTAAGTTGATTTTACTGCTTGATAAACTGTTAGTTGTCCTAAAATTATTTGTGTCCAAATCAGAAAGATAGTTAAACTAAAAAATTCTGCTTACCAGTTATTTACCACTAACTTAGTAGTAAAGAAAATAGGACATATGGGTGTTAATTTCCAATTTTTAGTTAATAATTTTTCAGTGACATTAGTTATATAATTTTTAAAATACTGAAAACATTTGTTATATAGGAAGAGTTAGTAAAGGGAATCAGTGTGCCATTTTTTGTGTAATTGCTGAGTTGGGTTTTCAAAGATAATGATATCACAAGACACTCCCTTTTTGGTTCTTCTAAAAGCTTAATTCATCTCAATAAATAGTTTTAAATTTTGATTGTATTCCAGGCAGTTTTTCATGTGATATTAGAACTATTCTTCTGATAGAATTATGATGCTTCTAGCTTTCATTGCAATTCTATGAACAAATTATTTATACTGATAAATAGAAACATTTAATAAGTAAAATAGGCATATAAGTTTAGTAAAAGTATGCAACAAATGATAATTACTCTAACAGGTTTGGTCAACAAAATTTATGGAGTGCTGTTATATTGTCTTTATTTCCATTCCTATTATGCTTAGCTTATTAATTCATAGGAAAAAAATGATTCGTTTCTTATAAGTTAAGGCATATAAGTAAGTACATTTTTCTGGAAAGTAGTTATCACAGTTGATATTATGCTTGAAATTATTATTAATTTTATAGGAAGGGTGCTGGTAAACACCCTGTATTGTATGTATGTAAATACATTATGTGTAAGCCTGATACTTGCCTTTAAATGTTGTTTACTTTTCTAGCAACAACCCTTAAGGCCCAATTTAGTGGAGACTAGTTGTCCCAACATTCGGATGGATCCAAAACTATGCCCAGCTGACCCAGACTGGCTTGCTTTTATACATAGCAATGATATTTGGATATCAAACATTGTAACGAGAGAAGAAAGGAGGCTCACTTATGTGCACAATGGTAATTCAAGTTCTTCAAATCGATTTTCCTAAAAAGTATTTTTAAAATTTAATTTGCTTTTGCTTACATTTTGAAATCAAAGCATGCTGGGTGATCTTTATATTTTAAATTTAAATCTTTAAAATTAAAAAAGAAGTACAACTTTTTTTGTAAACTTGTGGAGAAGGGAAAGGCTACCTATTCCAGTATTCTGGCCTGGAGAATTCCTTGGGCCATATAGTCCATGGGGTCTCAAAGAGTCAGACACGACTGAGCCACTTTCACTAAAAGTACAGAAATGTTGTGGATTTTTTCCTTTTTCCTCTAAAGCTTTTATACAAATGAAAGAAGGGAAATTGTGTATTTTTTTTTTAATGGAGATAGACATTAAGGTTAAGCTCCATGATAAAGGACAGTCCCTCTAAAAATTTATTTGTCCAATTTTCCCATTATTTGATGGTCACAAAACTGATTTACTGGGCATGGACATCTTCCTTAATAAATTATTTTAGAATATGATAGTGTATTGGCAACAGTTTTTTCATCATTAGGATAGTCAGTGTTATAGAAGAAGCCTTTTCCTGAACAACTTACATTGGTTTAAAAAAGCACTGAATTAGAAGTCAAGAAATCTGTTCTAACCGTTGTCAATCAACAAAGATATATCAAGTTCCTGTGTGCCAGACAATGTGGCAGGAACTAAGGATACAGAATTGAATAATACATAGTCCTGGCCCTAAAGGAAACTTTATAAACAAATAACAGAACAGAATGATAAACAGCAAACACTGGGTATTATAAGAGTACAAGCCAGGGGAGTGGTCCCAGAAGGCTTACCTGAAGAGATGGCACTTAAACTGCTCTCAAATAGTGATTATACATTAGCCAGTACACCCCAGGCAAGGGGACAGCCTGGAAAGGCCTTGATGCAGAAGGCACCATAGTTTGTATGAATTAGAAGCTGTCTTACGTTCCTAAAGCATGAGGTAAGAGTCAAGATATAAAGAAAAATGAGGCTGGCAGATAAGGGCAAGGAGAAGGGTGGACTATTTCTTATGTAAATGAATATGGCTTTTATCATGACATGGGGGTTCATTGGAAAAAGTTTTTAGCAGTTGAGTAGTGTGGTCAGAGTCATATTGTAGATAAATTGTCCTGAATACTTTGTGAAAGTTATATTTGAGAAGTGCAAGTCTAGAGACAGGGCAAAGCTTAACTAGTGTAAATACTGTAAATACCCAGGTCTTAACAACCTAAAACTAGAGTATAGAATAGAGAAAAGGGGGTGGAGTAGGGAAAATTTTAAGTAAAATGTCCATGTTTTGGTGTTTAATGAGTCTTCATCTGGAGTCAGGAAATCAGGACAACTACCACTGGCAAAACAAAGTTTTAGGTTAGTAAATCTGGGTTGGAAATCCTAGGCATTTGTTCATGGTTTCAACAAAGAGACTCACTATGTACTAGTTATTGTACTTGAGGCTGGGACTGCTTTGACAGTGACTGTTAGAAATAAGGCATGTTTTTAGTCTGTACATTTTTTCCTTCGGTAGAATTGAATTGTTTTCCATACAGAATTATTGTGAAAATTGGCAGAATTTAAAGTAGAAACCACTGAAATCCTGCTGGATGTGTGTGTGTTGGGTGTGTGTGTGTGCTGGATGTGTGTGTATGTGTGTGTTGGAATTGATAAATCTGTGAAGTGATTCTCTCGTGTGACATTTTTCTTTTTAACAATTTTATTTATATTTGGCTGTGCTGGGTCTTTGTTGCTGCGTAGGCTTTTCTCTAGTTGCCGTGAGTGGGGGTACTCTTCGTTGCCATGTGTAGGCTTCTTATTGTGGTAGCTTCTTCGGTTGTAGAGCAAGGGCTGCAGGCACGTGGGCTTCAGTAATTGATGCACATGGGCTCGGTATTTGTTGCTCTAGAGCACAGACTCAGTAGTTGTGGTGCACAGGCTTAGTTGCTCCATGGCATATGGGATTTTCCCAGACCGGGGATTGAACCTGTGTCTCCTGCATTGGCAGGCAGATTCTTTACCACTGAGCCACCAGGGAAGCCCACTATAATAGTGTTTTTATTAATTTCTTTTCTGTGCATGTAGGTATATGGTATATTTTTTTATTTTCAGGGTTAATGTAGTAGTTAAAAATACAATATAGAACTGGAGTATCTAGATTTGAGTCTCATCTACTCTTTTTTACTTCTGTTCCTTTGAGTAAGTTGTTTCACCTATCTTTGTTTTCATATCTGTAAAAAGGTTAATGAATAACAAGTTGTCATAAGGTTGTTACTGAAGTTTTAATATTTGCAAAGTGTTTTAGGGTCTGAAACACAGTAAGTACTGTTTAATTTGTTTCTTCAGAAAAGTAGGTAGAGAGTAAGCATCATCACTTTTATTTCTCTTATCACAGTAAGTTTCCAAATGAAAGTCTTATTTTGCATGGGTTTATTAGTCTCTCGGAGAAGGCAATGGCACCCCACTCCAGTACTCTTGCCTGGAAAATCCCATGGACGGAGGAGCCTGGTAGGCTGCAGTCCATGGGGTCGCTAAGAGTCGGACACGACTGAGCGACTTCACTTTCACTTTTCCTTTTCATGCACTGGAGAAGGAAATGGCAACCCACTCCAGTATTCTTGCCTGGAGAATCCCAGGGACGGCAGAGCCTGGTGGGCTGCCGTCTATGGGGTCACACCGAGTCGGACACGACTGAAGCGACTTAGCAGCAGCAGCAGCAGCAGCATTAGTCTCTCATCATGTACATTTGCTTATTCTCTGCCTTGTATAATAGAGAATCTTAAAAGTAATGTAATACCAACATCTACTCTCAAAGGACATATCTTACTGGGAGAACAAGGTGATACCATTTATTCACCTAATTAACCTTAGTAATTGAGTTCGTCACCAGGGACGCCCATAATCAGTGTTAGAGAGATATAAATGAGTGATACATATTCTCACATCTACAGGAGAACAAAACATAAAACAGTATGGGAGGTATAACTTTGGAGTCGTTGAATGATCCAAGAAAACTGAGCACTGATGGCTACGTCATTAATTACAAAATTCAGAAACCCCGAAAACGGAGCTTAGTTTTGATTTAAGTTGGTGCTAAAACTTGTTTGGTGGCAAGATGTGACCTGAACTGACCTGAGGATATTTATAGTCTTAATCCTACTTAGTTTGCCTATTCCTAAATTTGCTGCAAGAATATTAGTGTATTTGATTACAAGATATCTGATTACCCTGCTGGAGTTATGACATAATTATGTGTTGATATATAAACATGAAAAGAATTCCCCAGATTCTGTGTTCTGAACACTCTGGACTCAAAATTTTGTTGTTGTTTTTATACTTGATTTTTATTCTATATTATAGTTGATTTACAGTGTTGTGTTATAGGTATGTGGCAGTGATTCAGTTATATCTATTCTTTTTCAAATGATTTTCCCATTTAGGTTATTACAAAATATTGAGTAGATTCCTTGTGATTTACAGTAAGCCCTTTTGGGTTATCTAATATTTTATACATAGTAATTTATTTATGTTAAGAGTGCCAATTTCTTTTTTTTTTTAACGTGTGTGTGTAGAAACTAATATTTGTTTTCTAGTCACTAGTGGTGTCCAGCTCTTTTGCCATTTTCTTCTCAAAATTTTTTGGTAAGGGGCAATTGGTTCATATTACACATTCTTTTCAGACAATATATAGAAAATACAGATAAAAAATAATACATTGAAACTTACCTATAAAATTAAAATCACTGAAATATCACTATACACCCATTAGAATACCAAATATTGGAGAAGAATTTTCATACATTTCTAGTAAGTGTATAAAATAATACAGATACTGTGGAAAACTATGTGGCAGTTTCTTATAAATTTAAACATAAAATTATCACACTACCCAACCATTCCAGTCCTAGGTTTTTATTCAGAGAAATGAAAACACAAGTTCACAAAGATTTTTATACAAGAATGATTTCTGTTGCGTTCTTACAGATTTTGGTCTCTTGGCTAAATGAACATAGCTTAGCTAACTGTTAGGATTGGATGAAACCTATGAATATAATAAATGTCAGAATACCTATAAGTATTTAACCTATCATTGTATATCAGAGTTTCAGTGGGGATAATTCAAACTTCTTTCAGTATCCTGAGTGATCAGAAAACTTGAATGAAAATCAGAAATCTCAGGGAAAAACACAAAAACCTTTGCTGCAGAGTAAACTTTAAACATCAAATAAGATTAGACTAAAATCTTACATTTTTGTAAATTGATAAATGACATTTTTAAACGAATACTTAGTTTGCTTCAGATAAATTTTGTCTGAGCGAATGTATGAGTTTCAGAATTGAAAATAAAATTCTTAGCTAAAACTGATGTATCAAACTTCTGTTTTGTATGTAAGATCAAGTTTCATAGAAACTATACAAGAATATGTTGTACACAAACTCACTGTGGAATGTGAAGTTTCTGAGATGGAGAGATAACTTGAATTCTGTGAATACCCCAATAAGTGTGACTAGTGTCAGAAAAATAAAAGAATGATTTTAGCATCTTTATTCATAATAGCAACTAGAAGCTGTTCGGATGTCCATTAACAGATGAATGGATAAAAGAATTGTGATATACAATGGATTATCACTCAGCAACAAACATAGAGTATGTACTGTATGATTTCACTTACATGAAAGTCTGAAATATGTAAAACTAACCTTTGTTGATAAAAATCAGATCAGTGGTGCTTCTGAGGCAGGGATGGACATTGACCGGGAAGGGACATGAGAATGGAAATATTCTATATCTTGATAGGGTTAGGAGAGTTGCAAGTCACCGTGACACTTCACATGTATTCTTTTCCCCATGGTCCTAGATAAATGGGAAAATAAAAACTGACATTTATGGAGCACATACTATGGTTCAGTCTTTGTTGTAAGTACTTTATGTAAAATAGCTCATTTAATCCTCATAACAACCATATAAGGTAGGTTCTTATTCCCATTTACAGTTCATCATGATACTATAGCTGCCTTTCAAAATAAATGGATCATTCCACTTTGTACCTGTGAATTAGTGTATGAATGGATCAGGAAAAAAAAGGCAAAAATTCCTTCTTTTTCTTTGTGAATTCACAAGTATTTTACTAGCTGAGAAACAGCTCCCTAAAGCAGTAGCTTTCAAACTTTTTGACTGTGATCTGGTTAGAAATTTGCTTTACATTCTAGCCTAATATATTGTACATATATTCTACATAAAACTGAAAACAAATTTCATGAAGCAATGCTTAATCTTACATGTAATGCACTCATATTTTTTTTTTGCTTGTCTTATTTTTGAAATGCTGATTATGACCAACTAAAAGATTTCATGACCCACTAATGGATTGCACGTAGCATTCTGAACACATCTCTAAGGGACCATGAAAAATATTTAAGCCACATCTTAGATTTGGACATTTTAAGATATAAAATGTTTTGCCATAACTATGTTGTTAGAACAAGATTATGACATGAATTAGAGAAACCATTAAAAAAAACCTGGACTCTTTTAAAGTTGGGTTTATTTTGTTATAGAAAATATTGTAGGTATAATAATTCCTGAAAGGAATGCATTTAAAGGTATGCAGGAACTGAAATACTTCACAAGTCTGTTTCTTCCATTTTAAGTATGTGTGTGTGTATGTGTGTGTATATGATGGTCTTCAGTTTTTATCTCCAAGAGTAGTAACCTTTTAAGCAATAAAAGTGGCTTAACAGTAACTCACCTTGCTACTGCAAAGATTATTAGTTTTTTCATACGTGAAAGGAAGTATATTTTATACACAAACTATTTTTTTACTATGGGAAATAGAATATTAGAGGGAATGATCAATTATGATGATTTTCTGGCATAATACTCTCTAATTTTCAATATTTAATTTCCTTTTAAGCTCTCAGTGGCAGTAAAATTCTTAGAATTCTATATGAAGAAAATGATGAATCTGAGGTGGAAATTATTCATGTTACATCCCCTATGTTGGAAACAAGGAGGGCAGATTCATTCCGTTATCCTAAAACAGGTACTGCATTCCATTGACGTTTATATACACTCATTCCTATTTTTCAAACAAGATTCTTCTGCATTTGTTCAAAGGTTTGGTTAATGTTGATCCTTTGCAGACCAAAGGATAGATTGTTTGTTAAGTGTCTCTGAAGTAAATTTTTTTAATTATAGACTGATCCTTTTAAATTATTTCAAAGGTAGGGAAGTTTCAAGGAACGAATAAAGAAGTATCTTTGCTACAAAATAAAGATTTTTAAGGGATTATGTTCTTAATAAATCAGCAGTTTTTTTTCCCATATTGCTATTTACAGTATTTCAATTGTGAAATAATATAGGATTCTCCTTCATTACCTAGTAACTCCTGATGTTTTTTGGCTCCTTCTTTTATAGTCAAATTGAAAATTATGAATTTGAGATAAAATTTTGAGTTTTTTATGTAATAAAGCCCTGACTAAATGCAGTATTCCTGATTTGACTTAAAAGGATTCATCTGGTAAAATTAGTTTGAATAGCTTTGTATTACTATTTGTTTATATCTCTTCCTAAAGGCACAGCAAATCCAAAAGTCACTTTTAAGATGTCAGAAATACTGATTGATGCTGAAGGAAGGGTAAGTATAAAATGCTGAGTTAACTTTTTGTATTGTTTTGTCTGTCAACAGAGATTATAGATATGCTTTCTTATATTTTGGACTTGTGGAACTTGCTGATACATCTGTAGATCATGATTTCAGGTTGACCTCATTTTCTACTTTGAAAACTTCCTTACTGGTTCCCAAGTCAGGAATATGGGGAGATGCATATTTACCATTCCTTTCAGTAGTTTTTCCTCTTTGCCTTTGTTAATTCTCCAGATCAGTATTTCTTGAATAGTGGTTATTGACTGATGAGTCACCCTCTGTGTTGAATAGTTGTCTGTCTTAGATTAAATATCCCTCATGTCTTTTAAACTGCTGCTTTCTCTTTGGACAGTCAGATGCTTATAAGCTTAATGTACACATAATTAATTAAAAAACAATCTTCTCTGCTAGGCTTTTTAAAAACAGCTTTATTGAAGTATAATTCACATACAATATAATACACTTATTTAAAATGGGTTTTAGTATATTCTCAAGATTTGTGCAGCTATCACCACAGTCAATTTTAGAACATTTTCCTTACTCCTAAAGGAAATTCACATCCCTTAATCATCACCCCCAAACCTCCCCATGCCCCCCAGCCCTAGGCAGCCACTAATCTATTTTCTGTCTATGGATTTACCTGTTCTGGACATTTTGTGTAAATGGAATCATACAGTATCTAGTTTGTTCTTTCACTTAACATCTTGTTTTCAAGCACTTATCCTGTGGCACCAAGTAACAGCACTTCACTACTTTTGATCACCTAAAAATACTCTATTGTATGGATATATACCACATTTTATTTATCCACCCATCAGTTTTAGACATTTGGGTTCTTCCAAATTTTGGTTACTAAGGGTAATGCTACGAATAATGTGGGTGTACAAGTTTTTGTACGGTCATACATTTTCATTTCTCTTGGTTAGATACCTAGGAGTAGAATTGTTGGGTCATATTATAATTCTGTGTTTTAACCATTTGAAGAACTTCCAAACAGTTTTCTGCAGTGGCTGCACTATTTTATATTTCCACCAGCAGTGTATGAGGTTTCCAACTTCTCCACATCTTCATTATCTCTTGTTATTATTTGTCTTATAGCCATCCTAGGGGATTTGAAGTTGCATCTTATTGTGGTTTTGATTTTCATTTTTCTGATGACTAATGATGTTGATCATCTTTTTGTGTGCTTATTGGCCATTTGTATATCTTCTTTGGAGAGCAATCTATTCAGATCCTTTTCATTTTTAAAAATTTATAGTTTAAAGTGTGTTAGCCAGACTAGGGAAAAAAGTTTGTTTACTCAAGACCATTTCACTAATATACATATACTATTTTAAACTAAAGCATAAGGAACTAGAGACTACTATTTTTCTTAGATACTAGAGTCTATAAAGTGGTTAAAATCTGATTTTACCAGTTACTATCAAGAGTTCTACTAGTATAAACTCATGGAAAAAAACTTTTAGACTATGCTAATTCTTTTAGTTAGAACTTTTTTCGACATAAAGAACACCAATAAGGTAACCCATGACTTACTGCTGGTTTTGCTATATCCTGTGTACCTAAGACTGAACAAGTGTCATGCTGTTAAAGATAGTGCTTTAAGTAGACCAGTATCAGTCTTCTATAACTAGATTCCTTTTTCCTTTTTTTAATAGATTATAGATGTCATAGATAAGGAACTAATTCAGCCTTTTGAGATTCTGTTTGAAGGAGTTGAATACATTGCCAGAGCTGGATGGACTCCAGAGGGAAAATAGTGCGTATGTTAAATTGTCACTTCTTTACAAATAATTTAGGACCCAGAACTGTCTGTGCTTTTAGGCTCTTCCTTTCCTTTGGAGCTGTTTTCACATGTAAATTTGCAATGTAGTTAGTTCGACACAAAGAATTTTTCCTGAACTAAGTAGACTTGTAATCCTGTAAGCATAGGTGCATTGCATTTTATTTCTGCCTCCTACTTAGCCAGTGACAGTTTCACAGTGTTATTTGTGGTTAAAGTAGGACTTTCAGGCTTATATGTAAGTATGTTTTTTTTTAATTGTATAATTTAAGCAGCAATGTTTGTACAGCCTTATGTGAAGATTACATGTATTTCCTGTGTCTGATGTGGACAACAGGACTTTTCATGGGGCTGGCATTTGTTGACTTTATAAAGGGAGAAAACAATTTCAAAGGCCATCTGTGATTTTGGAAATTTAAAGAAAACTACTTTTAAAACCTCTACTCAAGCTTAACTTTAAAAAAATAAGTACAATACATATACCTATGGCTGATCCATGTTGATGTAAGGCAGAAACCAACACTATATTTTGATTATCCTTCAATTACAAATAAACTTAAAAAAATAAGTGTAGAATAAACTAATACTTTTCATTAGCTGTTTGTAAGTGATAATTTAACATATACTAAAGCAATACTGTCACTGTGATTACAGAAATAACTGATGGGTACTAGGGGAAAGATTAGTGGAATATTCATTTTCCGAAAGTGAGCTTTATTTTGTGCTTTCCTTTTGTTTATTTAAATAGTGCGTGGGCCATCCTACTAGATCGCTCCCAAACTCGCCTACAGATAGTGTTGATCTCACCTGAATTATTTATCCCAGTAGAAGATGATGCCATGGAAAGACAGAGATTCATCGAGTCAGTGCCTGACTCTGTGACACCACTGATTATCTATGAAGAAACAACAGACATCTGGATAAATGTATACATGTTTTCTTGTAATACTTGGTTTAAATATTTTTTCAGAATGCTAAAGTAAATGAAGCTTGATAGCAAACTATCAAAAGTTCACAGTAATTTTGTATGTTATTTGCTTAGCTTGCACATTTCAAATTGGGATGTTGGTTCCAAAACGGGGAATGGTTTGTAGATGAAAGGTCGATGCCATTGCAGTGACATCTCCCTGGATCGCTCTTGCTTTCTGGACACATCAGACATTGAAAACACAACCTCACCAGTGCCTGTGAGAGGAACACGAGAGTCCTGACTAGAAAAGACTTTGTCTTTTAAGTTGGTAAACTATCCCAAAATATACCAGTTTGGGATTGAATGTTACAGTTTCCAGTTTAATGGAAAAAACTTACACAAGATACAAAGTAAGTGAAGCCAGTTCACTCTGGCTGCACACAGGCTTCACGTGATTCACCTAACAGATAGCATCTGCTTTCCCTTCAATTGTTAGAATATTTCTGTCTGGAAAAGAAAAGTGAAAAACCAGTTTTTCCTATGAATTTTGTAATAAGATTTATATCATTAAATAAACTGTGCCATTTTTCAAAGAATTGCAAAGATGGTGAGTAAGAAACAGCTTTTGGTTCTATTTTTCATTTTTCTCCATTTGGAAACATTTATTTCTCAGATGACGTCTTTGACTAAAGTAAGATAAATATGAAAGGCCCAGGCAAAATCTGTAATTGTACATATACCATACCCCGTGATCTGACAGTTACTTATATTTCAGAAAATGTTTATCAAGTAATTCTTTCTTTCTGGCTTAGTCAAATTGTTTGCATAGTATTTTCATTAATGTATATAGTAAATTAATTTGTTTATTTTACAGATCCATGACATCTTTCATGTTTTTCCCCAAAGTCATGAAGATGAAATTGAATTTATTTTTGCCTCTGAATGCAAAACAGGTTTCCGTCATTTATATAAAATCACATCCATTTTAAAGGAGAGCAAATATAAACGATCCAGTGGTGGGCTGCCTGCCCCAAGTAAGAAGTTATTTTCTATTTAGAAAGAGGCAGAAGGTGGGAGGGTCAGGGCAATGTAAAGTCTCTTTTGTGTACTTTATAGGCATAGGACAAAGTTTTTGAAGGATATATAATAAACTATTAATATTGGATAATATTTGGGTATTGAAATTACTTATTTTTACTTTGTTTTTGCCTTGACTATACTTTTTGTTTCAAGTGAGCTCATGTAATTTTTAGATTTAAAAAGCTACTTTTAAAATGTTACAAAGTTATTAGATATTTGTACATACTAGATTTTTTTATACTGTCTGCATCTAAACTGAAGTTGATTTATAGGTATAGCTCTTCATATTGATATAGTTGTTTCCCAAAGTGAAATAAAATATTATGTCAGCTGAAATTAATTTCTTTTTTTAAACTGTTGGGTTTCCTTCTGGGAAATGTAATACAGATGAATGGGTAAACAAAATGTGTTTACACATACAATGGAATATTAGTCAACCTTAAAAAGGCAGGACATCTGACACATTCTACAATCTGGACAAACGCTGAAGACCCTATTCTGAATGAAATAACCCAGTCATTAAAGGACACATACTGTGTGATTCCCTGTATATGAGGTAGCTAGAGCAGTCAAATTGATAAACATAGAAGGTGGCTGCCAGGGGGCTGAAAGGAGAATGTGTAAGCCTAGAAAAAACGATATAATGCATTGAATACTTCTGTGTTTTTAAAAAGACTGAGTTGTGGTTTTCTACTTTAATAATACAAAGTTTGTTTTAGAATACTAGACATTTAATGTTATGTTATATGCTTTACTGCCATTTATAACTTAACAGACTCAACATAGCCATTTTTTAAGAATTGTGGTAAAATATGCATAACACAGTTTATCATTTTAAGTGTGTGGTTTCATGACATTAAGTATATTCCCTACTGTTCTGCAACCGTCACCACCATCCATCTCCAGAATTTTTTTTGTCTTCCAGAACTGATTCTGTCCAATAAGTAATATCCAATTTAGTGGTAAACAATTAATAACTTCTCATTCCTTCCTCCTCTCAGCCCCTGGCAGCCACTTTCTATCTTTATGAATTTGACTGCTCTAGCTACCTCATATACATGGAATCACATGATATGTGTCCTTTAATGACGGGCTTATTTCATTTAGTATAGTGTCTTCAAGGTTCATCCGGATTGTAGAATGTGTCAGATGTCCTGCCTTTTTGAGGTTGAATAATATTCCATTGTACGTGTAAACACATTTTGTTTACCCGTTCATCTGTCTATTAACAGTGAGGTTACTTCTACCTTTTGACTGTTATAAATAATGCTCTAATGAGCATGGGTGGACAAATACCAGTTTGAAACCCTGCTTTCAGTTCTTTTGGGTATATATCCAGAAGTGAAATTGCTTGGTATTTTAATTCTTTAAAGTTTTTTGAGGAACCACCATACTCTTTCAACAGCAGCTACACCTTAATACATTCCCATTAGAAAGTGCACAGCAGTTCCAGTTTCTCTACATCCTTGCTGACGCTTGTTGTTTTCTGGGTGTAGTTCTTTGTTTGTTTGTTTTGGTTTTTGTTTTGTGGCGGGGTTTTGGTAAGAGCCATGCTAATGGATATGCAATGGTACATCATTGTGCTTTTGATTTGAATTTTCCTAGTGTTTAGTCGGAGCAGGAGATGGCACCCCACTCCAATACTCTTGCCTGGAAAATCCCATGGATGGAGGAGCCTGATAGGCTGCAGTCCATGGGGTCGCTAAGAGTCAGACACAACTGAGCGACTTCACTTTCACTTTTCACTTTCATGCACTGGAAAAGGAAATGGCAACCCACTCCAGTGTTCTTGCCTGGAGAATCCCAGGGACAGCGGAGCCTGGTGGGCTGCCATCTATGGGATCGCACAGAGTGAAGCGACTTAGCAGCAGCAGCAGCAGCAGCGTTCAGTAACATCATATTACTTAGCCAGTTTGTATCTCTTTAGAGAAATGTCTATTTGAATCCTTTGAGGACTTTTTAATTGGATTATTTGTTTTTTCAACATGCCCTTTAACATCATTCTTATTTGGCAAACACTGACCTACAATTTAGGACAGCAGAGTAAATACTACCCATGACTTGCTCCTTCTCTTAGCATGAATTTTTTTTTAAATCAGACTAGATCTTGTATATCCAAGATGGAGATTTCTTCCCTAAGAGCTTTAGTTTAATTTGACCCTTGGTGTGAAATTGCTGTTACCCATTCCTCTGTTGTTCAGAAATTAAATCTACTTACAGATTCCAGAAAGTTTAGTGATGAAGACTGGTCAAAGAGCTATAAATAGTAATTCACTAAAACAACATTCTTGGGACAGAGATTAAAAGATAACCTAAAATTTTATACTTCTATTGAAGAATAAGAAGCACTGTCACCTCAGCTAACATTCTTTTCGGAACACTTAGCCCCTGTTCCCTCTCAGTGTCTGCTTCTGGGGCCTTCAGCTTGTCTACCTCTTTCCATTCCCCTCCTTTTTACTTAGACTTTCTTGCTCCAGATCTTCATCCTTTTCCTTGATGTCCATTTTATTTTCCTCTTCCCCCCTCTTTTCTTCCGTAAGTGGCTATAATGTGTAACAATTAGTATTTGTTATATATTAAATAACACTTATTTTCTGCTGATAAAATTTAAAGTACTAAGTTGAATTTTTATATCTAAGAAAAAGAAAATGAGTATTTTTTTAACTTGAGTAGGACCCTACTTAAGATCCTATATCATCTCAGCCTATTCTTAGCTATCACTTTTAGAGCCAGAGCTGGCAGCAGCTAGGCAGACAGCAGGGGTTTCTTTCGTTTTTTTTAACCATCTCCTTAGGCCACTGAGAGAGCCTCATCTCCCAAGACAGAATCTTACAAAGATAAATGGAACATGTTGTTATTTACTATGGTAATACTCAATTTGTTTTCTGCAAATAATAAACAGTTGTATTAAAATTTTCCTTCTCTGGCTTAAATAGTTTGTTGCATTTCTAGAAGAAATGCCTAGTTGATGCATTAGATTGTTTTTGTCTGTCTAACCACAGGTCTAGGAATGTAAGTGCTTTTGAGTTCTTTTCTGTCTTTACTGTAAGAGTCTATTCTGCTGTTTTAACTTTAGTTACATGGATCATTCCATTACTATTAAGAACACTCATAACTTGGAATTTTTTTTAACCATAGACTTTATGTTGAGGTGAAATTCACATGACATTAACCATTTTAAAGGGAGCGTTTAGAATGAATGGTGTCGTTAAGTATATTCACAGTGTTGTGCAGCTCCCATCTCTCTTTAGTTCCAAAGGATTTTCATTACTCTAGACATAACTTTGAATTTTTCAGTGTTCCCTTTTTGGAAAAACGAGTTTAAAGTACTATTTTTCATTGTTTCATTTGCTTATAGTCTGATGTAAAGTACTGAATTATAATTATATTTATCTTTAGGTGATTTCAAGTGTCCTATCAAAGAGGAAATAGCAATTACCAGTGGTGAATGGGAAGTTCTTGGCCGGCATGGATCTAATGTATGTTCTTTTATTCTACTGATATGTTTAGTCAACATCAGCTGTGTGTATGCAGTACTGAAAATCAGTAGTGCAACTTCATATGACCCTAGTATTTTGAAAATACTGCTAGGGCCTCAAAGAACCCAAGTCGTTAGAAAGGGAGAATCTTAGTTTAAATTCTAAATCTCATCCATTTAATAACACTGATATTAGATGTGTTCTGGTTACTAAAGGTCACCATTTTCAGATGCAGTGTTGGGTCTTAGTAAGGAAAGGGCTGGTCCATACTTTCCAAGTCTCGCAAAAGTGAGTTAGGATATAGCTTGAAAATTATTTCTGAATCTCTTATAGACTTCTTGTGTCATTTCTACATTAGTGCATTTACAGTTCCTGAGGTAGTGATGCTCTTTCATTCGCCAATTTATCTATCTCACATATTTAAAGTTTCATATACCACTTGCAAATTGTAATGGACATTTATACAGAGCATAGATTGATAAGGAAAGGGAGGAAGTCCACCGTCTGTTTCACTGTTGGCATATGACTTGCTATAGCAATTCAATGAATTCTAATTTTTTTCTTTTGCCTTTCATAGTACCTTGTGTTTGTTTAAACTTTCAGTTAGGTGGTCAGTTTCATGAGATCTCTAAGAGTTCCATCCTTTATATGTGTGATACATAAAGTTAAGTTGAGGTATACTACCAGGATTTAGTGAAGGCCTATGATTTCCTCAAATTGATTCAGAAATTTGTTGAAGAATTATGTATAGAAGTCACTCTTAGTTCCATAGGTGATTAAGGAGAAAGAATGAAGATCCAGGCCCCAGGTTTGTTTTTGTTAGTGATAACTTTGGAATATAATAGGCGACCTTTAAAAAAGTCTCATTTCCACTGAGAGTGTCAATTGGCCTTCTGGTTATATATTCAATATATTTTTTTTCTGTTTAGGGACCCTTAAATGTTACTGTCAGATGTCAGTGGAATTCTTAAGTTCTGGTAATAAAAATTTACACTAATATAAACTTCATGCTGTGTAATGGTTGGATAATACTGAGGGAAACCCCAGAATTATACAGAGCTGAACCTTATATGGGCAACCTAAATGTCTTTCTATTATTACTTGCTATAATGTGCATCAGTTCTTTTCTCTCATGCCTATTTATGTGATATATTTGTCTCTTTCTTACTCTTCTGTTTTCCCTCTATTCTTGCTTTATTTTTTTTTTAAGTTATTTTTCCATTTTCTACTTTTGCAGGTGACCTGTTCACACCCAGAGATTTTTAATGCCAGTAATTGAGTAAATCTTTGAGGCTCTTAAGTCTGTTAGCCACTTAGGGTTCTCAAAGTGTGGTCTCTAGACCACAAAGGATCAATATCACCTGGAAACTTTAGAACTACTAGGCTCACCCCAGACCTCTTGAATCAAGAAAGTTGTCTGGAGGTGGGATCTAGCAATCTGTTTTATAAGCCCCTCAAGTGATTCTGATATTCATGTGATTCTGAAACCCTCAGGTGTTTTCTGTAAAGTCGTTACATGAAACAAAGAAAAAAGCAGTAAGGAATTAACTATTTATTTAGTTTTGAAAGGCCTGACTTCTAACTGCTAAGTCAAGAGCAGAATCAGTCCTGACCGTTTACACAGATTAACACATACCTGTGAAGCTTCATGAAAGTTTGTTCTGCCATCTTTTATCCTTTGTATCCTTTCTGTCTGTGTCATATAGGCCTTAACGTCAACTGTGTTTATTTCTGTATCCATGCATGTTAAAATATGTTTGCAATGATTAAGAAGCTTCTTGAAGAAAATGTGGCATCTAAAAATATTTGCTTTTAGAAATACACCTTTGTTTTCTGTATAAAAGTTTGAATTTTATTAAACATTATTTGCGGAGAAGGCAATGGCACCCCACTCCAGTATTCTTGCCTGGAGAATCCCAGGGACGGCGGAGCCTGGTGGGCTGCCGTCTATGGGGTCGCAAAGAGTCGGACACGACTGAAGCGACTTAGCAGCAGCAGCAGCAGCAGCAAACATTATTTGAATAGGCTGCTGGAAGATTTTGAAAAGGAACAATAAAAGCCATTTATTTAGAATCTCACTGTAATTTGGGAGGAATATTAAGTGAATTCAGCTGTGAGTGTACTTGCAGTTTTTTGGTGTTCTAAATGAAGACTTAAAAGATCCTTCATACTTATTTGTAAACTGTGCCAGTATTGAAACTGATTGAGTGATTGAGTTATTCCCCAACCCAATAGATAAAACATTTTTGCAAATTTGTACAAAAGACCAAAAAAAACACTGCCTAAGATACTGCTGTACTAACTGAGAAATAGGAGCTACTGCTGCACTGAGAAAATAGACAGGATGCTAAAATTAGACTCTTTCAAGTGTGCAGGAATGGTTGACCCGAGCTTTGATATAGATATTTTTTCTCTGTAAAGGGTAGTCATTTTAATGAAATAATTTTTGTATTTTAAGAAAAGCATGCATTTTACCATATAGGAAATTAGCAGCAGCATGCAACTCGGGCGTCTTTTTAACTTTCTGAACAGGATCTATTAAGACATGAACAAAACCAACTCAAGCTTATTAACATTGGTGACAAATTTTTAAAGAGAGGCACAAGTCAGAGTGTGACTCAAATGATTCTTAGTAAAATTGACTGGTCTTGCCAAGGTCATACTAGCACTGATTTTTATGTTGTTATTTTGACAGATCCAGGTTGATGAAGTCAGAAAGCTGGTATATTTTGAAGGCACCAAAGACTCTCCTTTAGAACATCACCTGTATGTGGTCAGTTATGTAAATCCTGGAGAGGTGACAAGGCTGACTGACCGTGGCTATTCGCACTCTTGCTGCATCAGCCAGGTATTAAGTCCCTGTTTGAAAAGGGTTTCCTGTCATATAAAAAACCTCTGCTCATTTAGTACTCCTTTTTAGTAAAGTGAAAAGTGAAATGGCCTATAAAAACCTTAGCCTTAACTTTAACATTGTATATTTACATAAATGGTCAGATTGTTACCATATTCCTGCTATAGCATCAGTGCAGATATAGCAGCAGATAACCTTTTTTACTTTTCCCTGGGAGAAAAAATAATTGTTTTTCCTTTCTCTAGCATTGTGACTTCTTTATAAGTAAGTATAGTAACCAGAAGAATCCACACTGTGTGTCCCTTTACAAGCTGTCAAGTCCTGATGATGACCCAACCTGCAAAACAAAAGAATTCTGGGCCACTCTCTTGGATTCAGCAGGTACTCATTTTCCTGAACCCGATCTTAAGTAAGATTAGTACATTAGTACTCTAAACCTGTGTCGTAGGTCCACATTTCCTGAACAGAGTCTTCCCATCTCTCACCACTGCCTGCCCTTCGGCTGATGATTGATCCCACCCCTCCCAGTCTTATCAATTATCAAATAAGGCTGGTTATTTCCTACTCCAAGCAGGAGCAAGACTGGAAGGCCTTTTTGAAAATAAGATTAAAATAATCAAGATAACAGCTAGGAAGTGATGTATTCACATGTTTGGATGATTTCCCAGGTAAACAACTGAACTCGAATGTCATATAGGCTGAACTAGTGATACTCTTGAGCAGGGAAGCTGAAGCTTTAAGGAATACCCAGCTGGTAGCTTTCTTAAACTTCTACTAGCACTTGCAATGGCCATCTTAATAAAAGATAAATCCTCATTTTGTATGGGAGTGAAGAGCACTGTGATTACCTGAATTTAAAATGCTTGATTTCTTAAATATAAACAATGGGCTAATATTTTATATCTTTTAATTCATTCTATACCAAAATCCTTTTTTCTGTTAGGTATTTTCACTCATAAATATCTCCTAAGGGGTTAAGAAATTAGTGCAAAACCACAAGGTGTAGGTATGTTCTGATGTCCACAGTTAGAATTTGTAATACGCTGATCTCTACTTCGACTGAAACATCATCCAGTATACACAGACTTGGGAGAGGTCTGTGTAGCTTTGTAAAACCAAACACTGATGATGATTTTTTTTTCTGGGTTCTGATTAGGCTTATTCTCTAATGATCATAAAGAAATGTCTTTTGAGCACCTCCTGTGAGCAAGTTAAGTTAATTTGTGCTTTCAGTTTCTCATCAGGTATATGGCTTAACCATCAATAAGTTATACAAGCTGAGTGCAAAGTATTTGTGTTCTGCATGTAAATACCTCCTGGGCTCCAAGGATTATTGATAATACTTTGTGTCTGCTTCTGAAATAGATAATTTGATGTGTTCATTAGATTTCCTTTTTTAAATATAACTATTTGTGCTTAATTTCTTATCATCTAAAGGAAGGATGGTTAGTTATTAGGGCAGTGGGTTTATGGTATTTTTTCTTTGCTCTCAGATTGTCAAGCTCCCATAAGAACTTTACAGAATGTATTACCTCCTCCCAGGTCCTCTTCCTGACTATACCCCTCCAGAAATTTTTTCTTTTGAAAGCACTACTGGATTTACATTGTATGGGATGCTGTACAAACCTCATGATCTACAACCTGGAAAGAAATACCCCACTGTGCTGTTTATATATGGTGGTCCTCAGGTAGGCATATTTATGTACATATGTATATGTGTTTTTCTTTCCTTTGTTTTAGATAGTTTGTTATTTAACTGTCTGGTCAGTTAAATAGATTTGAGCATTTAAGATTTGAGCATTGCTGATCCTCTGCTGTCACTGACTCTGGCTTATGCTCTCATTACCCAGTTTAGCAGTTGAGGAAGCTGGCTTTTGTTAGGTAGCGAATTTGAAAATCAGTGTCACTTTTTTTTTTTTGGCCATGCTGCTTTGCTTGTGGCATCTTAGTTCCCCAACCAGGGATTGAACCAGGGCCCTTAGCAGTGAAAGTGCAGAGTCTTAACCACTGGACTGCCAGGGAATTCCCTCAATGTCAATTTCTTAATTCACAGTGAGGACTGTAACTGTCATGGGGAATGTAATAGTCATGTCAGTTAGTAAATATGTTGTATTCTAGGTAGAGAACTTGTTTGGAAAATGATATTAAATAATTAAATGTCTTGGTTAATAAAGAGTCTTAACAGATATTTTTGAAACCTTTGGTATCCTAATGAATTCCCCCTCTTCATTCTAAGGCCAGATCTCTCAAGCAAGCTATAATACTTTTATCAGCTAGTTAAGGCAGCTGCTGGAGAAGGAAATAGCAACCCACTCCAGTATTCTTGCCCAGAGAATCCTGTGGACAGAGGAGCCTGGTGGGCTGCCGACCATGCGGTGGCACAGAGTCGGACACAAGAAGCGACGTAGCAGCAGCAGCAGCAGCAAGGCAGCTGCTAAATGGCACAAGTCCACATGTCACACAGCTTTTAAATAGAGAAGCTAGAATTTAAACCCGGGGCTTCCCAGGTGGTGTTAGTGGTAAAGAAACTGCCTGCCAGTGCAGGAGACCCAAGACATGCAGTTTCGATCCCTGGGTTGGAAAGATCCCCTGGAAGAAGACATGGCAACCCACTCCAGTATTCTTGCCTGGAGAACCCCATGGACAGAGAAACCTGGTGGGCTACAGTCCATGGGGTCGCAAAGAGTCAGACATGACTGAAGCAGCTTAGTACAGCACATACTATTCTTCAGCACTGCAACAAGTTTACACCTTGATTTTCTTTTTTTTCTCCATTAAGTATTAGCATGTGAGTATTAATGAAATTTTACTGACTATCAGAGTAAAGTGTTTTGGGTAGGTTAGTTGATTAACTGGTAATTTTTTTTAAAGTTTAATCTTGGTTATATATCTCACATTGAGCCCCTAAAGAAATTAGAATTATACTGTTTTTTTTCTAATCTAACTCTCATTTTTAAAATTAATTTATTTTTGATTGTGCTGGGTCTTTGTTGCTGTACTCGGGCGTTCTGTAGTTTTGGCCAGCAGGGGCTACTCTTTGTTGCAATTGCTCAGGTTTCTCATTGTGATGGCTTCTCTTGTTGCAGAGCACAAGCTCTATGTGCACGGGCTTCCCCGCTTCAGTAGTTGTGGCTCCTGGGCTCTAGAGCACAGGCTCAGTAGTTGTGGCACATGGACTTAGTTGTACCGTGGCATGTGGGATCTTCCCAGACCAAGGATTGAACCTGTATCTCCTGCATTGGCAGATGGATTCTTATCTACTGCAACATCAGGGAGGTCCAATTACAACTCTCTAGAATTCAGTAAATATCCTATTTTATAGTTATATCCAGTTATTCAGATCTGAAAGTGTATCTAGATGTGAAGTTATCCAAAACATAAAAGGTAGCTACATAAGCCATAACATCTCAGCAATGATAATCATATATCAACTTAAATCACTTTGCCATTGTTTAATGTGTTTTAGAAACAAAATGTGATTTGCATTTGTATAATAGTTATCTACACATAAATTATGAAAGAGTTAAAGGAGACTTTTCTTAAAAACTTGGAATCCAGATCTTTGTGAACTTAAAAAAGAAATTCAAGAGAGAAATTAAGGACGCTCTTAAAAGCTTTACATGTTCTATTAATTTAAATAAGAAGGATGTTTCTTCTTCCCAATGAAGAAATGAGATATGTGAAAAATCATACTCTAAAAACTAGCTGGTTATCTAGATTTTTAATACTAAAGGACTCCTTATATTAGTAATTAAGTTTAAAAAGTCTAAGCCATATGAAAAGATAGTGTCACTAATCATTAGGGAAATGCAAATCAAAACTACAATGAGATGCCACTTCATACCCTTTAGAATAGCTATTTTTTTAATAAAAAGGAAAATAATAAATGTTGGTAAGGGTGTAGAAAGATTGGAACTCTGATACTTTGCTAATGGAAATGTAAAATGGACAGCTGCTGTGAAAAACAATATAGTGGTACTTAAAAAATTTAAACATAGAATTATAATCTGATCCAGCAGTTCCATTTCAGGCTATATACCCAAAAGAATTGAAAGCAGAGACTCATGATACTTGTTTGAGTTACAAGTATGCAGTGTCAATTGCAACATCATTCACAATAGCCAAAAGCGGTCCCAGTGCCCATTGATAGATGAATGCATAAACTAAATGTGATATATAAAGGAATATTATGCAGCCTTAAAAAAGGAGGAAATTCTGACTTATGCTACATGGATGAACCTTGAGGACAGTATGCTAAGTGAAATAAGCCAGGCACAAAAGGATAAATACTGTATTACTCCACTTGTCTGAGATACCCAGAGATATTCTAGAAAGTAGAACAGAGCTTGTCAGGGACTGCGGGAGAGATAGGGAATTATTGTTTAAAGATTTGAAGTTTCTGTTTAAGATGATGAAAAGGCTGTGGAAATGAGTAGTGGTGGTGGTTGCACAACAGTGTGAATGTACTTAATACCACTAAAATAGAGCAGTTTCTTTCTCAAAGTGTTCTTTGGATGCATTCAGATTTGGTGAGGCCACAGGAAAATCTGGTATTCAGTCTGCAGGGAGATTTCACCATAAGACTTTGAGTGATAGAATCGGTTGGTTGAGTGATAGAATCAACCCATTGGGAGATCATTCATCCTTGTGTTTGATAATCATTTTGATTAGTTATGAAGAGACTCCTTAATGTAAGACCAGATCTTTCTAATAGCACAGAGTAACCTTGCAAAATTTGATTAAATCCTAAAAGTGATCCAAGCCTTTTTTTTTTCTTCCCTTGGTGGGTATTCAGGTCAAAGTGGGAGTCTTTTGAATAGGAACAGTGTCTCAATTCATAACATGAAAGGAATTACTTCCTGATTAAATGTAGCAATGCCTGCAGTAGGACATAAGTGAAACCAAAAAAAGCAACAAATAATTCTCTTTGAAGTTGTTAAGGCTTATTGCTTTAAACTTTTTATTGATAACAGTAGTGTTGTTTAAAAATGTTTATTTAACAAATGCTTATGATACTTCCTATGTGTTGGATACTGTTCTGCAAACATAAATGCATAAGAGAGGCTAAAATAGCAGAATACAGGTTTTGAAGAATTGATACTGAAGAAAACTTTTGAATTCTTGGTGCTAAAGGGCATTATGTTTAAGTACCTTCTTCTAAGAAGAAGCAGGCCTTGAGGCTGCAAAGGCAAAAATACTGGCTCTGGGGGAAAATGTTCCTATCAGGCAACTGAGGCCGTCTTCGGTGATTTACAGCAGGCAAAGAAGTGAGTTAATTTTCTTATATGTTTGTATTTGTGTTCTAGGCTTACTACTTCTTTTTGCAGCTCCCTTCTTTTAAAAACAATGCACCTTTGCCCACCAAACACCTCTTCCCAAGGTAGAAAGGAAAACCATCATTGTCTATTTTTCATTCATTCATTCAGCAAATAATTGTTGAGCGCCTGTTATGTACCAAACAGTATGCTAGGCAGTGAGGATACCACAAGGGACAAGTCAGACCGATGTCCCAACGTCATGAAGATTAATGAGGAAAATAAGATAAATTATATAACTTCATATAATGGAAGTGTTATAAATGTTGAGAAGGAAGATAACAAAGTGACTACAATGAGCGTTCTGATTGGAAGGCCAAGGAAGCTCTGTGAGGTTGCAGAGGATGAGAAGGGATGAGCCATGTTAAAGATATGAGGGAAGAGCATTCCAGACTGAGGGAAAAGTAAGTGTCAAGGTCTTTGGGTTAGAACCAACTCGATATAATTGATAGTAAGACTAGATAGAATACAATGTTCAAGGGGGAGAAATGGTATGAGATGAGGTGAGAGAAAATAGCCAAGGACTAAATAATGTAGGGTCTCGAAGGCAGTGATAAGGAGTTGAGATCTTACTCTGATCTAAATGCCCTACCATTAGAAGGAGCTAAGCTATAAAGTCATACCTGATTTACATTATTAAAACATCGTTCTGTTACTGTGAGAATAGACTATGTGGAGGATAAGTATAGAAACAGAAAGACCCATTTGGCAGTTGTTACAGTGATAACTAAACATCCAGAAGTTCAAAAGGAAGATTTTTGTACACGCCCACCTTCAGTCTAGCCCAGTAAATAATCAGTAGATGTTTATTGAGTGAAGATAGCATTCCTGACTAGCTTGGTTTTCCTGATGGTTTCCACCAGAGAACGCTTTCTCAATTTTGCCAGAATCCATTTTGTTTATTCTCTGTCTTTGTTGTTATTCAGTCGCCCAATTGTGTCTGACTCTTTGCGACCCCATGGATTGCAGCACGCCAGGCCTCCCTGTCCCTCACCATCTCCTGGAGTTTGCCCAAGTTCATGTTCATTATATCATTGATGCCTTCCAGCTATCTCTTCCTCTGACACCCTCTTCTCCTTCTGCCCTCAATCTTTCCCAGCATCAGGGACTTTTCCAGTGAGTCATCTATTCACATCAGATGGTCAGAATACTGGAGTTTCAGCTTCAGTCCTTCCAGTGAATATTCAGGGTTGATTTTCCGTAAGATTGACTGGTTTGTCCTGGGTTCTGGCACCAGCAAATGAAACGAAACAAAACAAAAGATTGGTTTGATCTCTTGCTGTCCAAGGGACTTTCAGGAGTCTTCTCCAGCACCACAGTGGAAAGCATCAGTTCTTTGGCTTTCTACCTTCTTTATGGTCCAGCTCTCACAACCGTACGTGATCCCTGGGAAGACCACAGCCTTGACTATACGGACCTTTGTCGGCAGAATAATGTCCCTGCTTTTCAACACACTGTCTAGGTTTGTCATCGCTTTCCTGCCAAGAAGCAATTGTCTTCTGATTTCATGGCTGCAGTCACCGTTTGCAGTGATTTTGGAGCCCAAGAAGAGGAAATCTGTCACTATTTCCACCTTTTCCCCTTCTATTTGCCATGCAGTAATGGGGCTGGATGCCATTGTCTTAGTTTTTTAAATATTTAGTCTTAAAGCCAGCTCTTACACTCTCCTCCTTCACCCTCATCAAGAGGCTCTTTAGTTCCTCTTTGCTCTTAGTGTCCACCAAAACCTTGAACTTGTAGCTTTTTGCCTATTAAAGTCTTCTTTTCACTGGAGAGTTTACTTCTGGTGAAGCACTAAACTGCATTTAATTTCTCAGTCATTTTCAAGTATAGTTTCTAGGGTGCTAAAGTTTCTTAAGAATGATCTTACCTTTTGCACTGATCTGTATAACAGGAAGAAGTAAGCTGACTGGTCACAGTATTTTATTAAAATACTTAAGTTTTCCCTCTACTGGTCAGAGACAATCCTAGAAGATACAGGTAGGGAGAAAAAAAATGGTCCTGTTCCATCATTTTAAGGGTGCATTTCTTTCTCAGGGGAGAAGTAATCATTTTAGTAACTTTTTTTATGGAACAGATTAAATCATTTATCTTATAGTAGTTAATATCTAGATTATAATTTTGAAGTCTAGTTGTTCATTAATCCTCTTAACTTTGCATGTGAAGTTAAGAAAGAAAAGAAATACCATAAACATGAAAAGATATGTTAATTTAAAAATGTATCAGAGAAGGGGAAAGAGGAAGTTACTAAACAGTGACCATAAAAAAAATGCTGAATTATGCAAGATGAATAAGTTCTAGAGATCTGCTGTGCAAAGTTGTCCTATGATTAATAATACGGTATTGTACACTTAAATTTTTAAGAGGGTCCGTTTTATGTGTTCTTGCCACAAGAAAATAATTTCATTTTATAGGCAAAATAATATTAAAAATGTAAGCTTTCTATTTTTTGCAGCATCCCACCTCTCTAATTTGCTTTTGCATGCAACCATAGAATACATTTCACTGAAGTTGTCTTTCTTCTTCAGGTGCAGTTGGTGAATAATCGGTTTAAAGGAGTCAAGTACTTCCGACTGAACACCCTCGCCTCTCTGGGTTATGTGGTTGTGGTGATAGACAACAGGGGGTCCTGCCACCGAGGTCTTAAATTTGAAGGCGCCTTTAAGTATAAAATGGTGTGTGAGCATACCAGCATTTTTCTTTTAAAGACATTTACATTTTTTGGTGCTTTGTTTGATGTGAAATCCCAGAGACAGAAATGAAGGAAGGGACTGTGAGTGAGTGTGCCTGTGCACATGTGTGAGCATGTGTTTGGGGGTGGGAGGGAAAGTGCAGCCTGATACTCACTAGGCTATTCCTATCTACCTATATGTAGCGTTGTGGAGCTGAGATAGAACCACTTTTACATAGAAACCCCCTCTTTCTATTTTTTATGTCCAGTTTAGCCAGAAGGCATCACATTTAGTTTTCAGCATCCTGTACACTATTAAGAGGAATAATTGAGATTTGTTCTGTCCTCTGTGAAGAGAGAAACCAACTGGTTAGTGCCTTCCTTGTGACAAGCCTCTTTCTCTCTACAGGAAGCTTTAAATGCTACCTTTTAGAGATGCCCCATGTCCTTTCTGCTGCTTTGGGAAATGATGAGAATCCGATGTTCCTTTTGCACAGTAAGGCAGTTACTGTGTTTGCCAGTGTATTGGACATGCTGAGTAAGACATGGGGATTTTCTCCCACAGCCAGTTCTTTGACCTTATGTTGTATTATCATGTAAGTTTTTGTTTTTATTTTTGTTTTTGGCTCAGTGAAGTGAGATTGTGTGCACTGGCAGGCCTAGTAATACAGATAGGGTGGTGGTGATAGAAATTAGGACTTTAAAGAAATTGTATATTCAATTCCTAGAGGTAGATAATGGGGAAAGAGGAGGACAAGACCTCAAGAGTGATTCCTTCCACTTCATTGCATTAAGTTTTAAAGAGAAGTAAAATTAGTCATCTACTTAAGGAGGCTAATTTTTCATCTTTAGGTATAGGAAGGCTTGTTACAAGGAAGATGCTGACCTCTTAGCAGACAACAGAACAAATGGAAATGGGAAATACCCATATGACAAAGGACATTTTGGGTTGCAGTAGGAAAGAACTTTGTGACTAAAGGGAAACTAAACTCTAGGACAGGCTAGCAACAGAAGCTATAGGCTCTAATCTATAAATAGAGTTAAAAATTTTTTTTCCAAGCCACAGAATCTCAATCAATAATGAGTTCTTTTCCAAAAAAAAAAAAAAAAAACCACAGGTGTTTTTAGTAAGAACATCTGCCAGCTTTCAAAACACTCTTATAATGAGATTTTTATTTATCAGAATCAGTGAAATGTTCTCCCTTTTTTGACAGGGTCAAATAGAAATTGACGATCAAGTGGAAGGACTCCAGTATCTAGCCTCTCAATATGATTTCATTGACTTAGATCGTGTGGGCATCCATGGCTGGTCCTATGGAGGATACCTCTCCCTAATGGCATTAATGCAGAGGTCAGATATCTTCAGGGTATGTGATTTCCTATGGTATTTCTTTTGCAATAAAGGTAGAATTTTCTATAAATTGAGATACGAGAAAAGAACCAATTTTCTGAAGGTGACAGTATTATGAAATATTAGGGTTTGTGTGTTTAACAGCCGTGAGAAATAATAGATTTGTCAACTTGTGGGATATATATTTATATATCTTTATCTGTATATATCTGTATAAAATACTTGTCAGCTTGATCAGTTATTAGCTATTAGCAGACACATGCCAAATGTTATGGGAGACAGTCATGATTAGTAAAACCCACATTTGTTTTGAGTTGTCCTTATTTGTTTAATTATTGGGCTACAACCTCTGAGGGCAGGGATCTATCTGCTCTATACTGTATCCTCAGCAGCCAAGCACAATACTTGGTGCATAGTAGATCCTAAGTAAATCTGTACCAAATGAATAAGCTACTACATATATAAGCAGTGATTACAACTTTATAAACAACCTCTTAGAAAAATGTTAGAAAAAAGATGCTAACAACTGTTAAGAAAATGGGAATAATGAGTAGCATTTTTCTTTTTTTAATATTTCATTAACATATTTTACAGTGGAAATTATTTATTTTTAGAAATAAAAGTGATAGGGTTTTTGTATATTCAGATAATCTTTATTTATAATAACCACAAAATAAACTCTGAATACTACCATAATTTTCCCAGGCTTGCAGCTGTCAAGAAAGTAATTAAAGTATTTAAATATAAAACTGTGTGGGAGCCTTAAAATGAGACAGGTGTTTAGTACGTAAATATATTTCATTCATTGTTTTAAATTCTGTACTGCCAACAGAAGCTAAAAAAAGAAGAAAATGACTGCTCTTCCTGTGTAAAGCTGAAACATGTCCCATATTTTTTTCCTCAGCTTATGCTGAGACATTCATATGTTCTAGTTCGGCCTCCTCTTCTAATGGAGACTCATGTTTATGTTTCATCCAGCCCAGGTTAAGGATTTAGTGTGTGGCACCTCTGTGGAACATGAAGCTAGCTGACTCATTAAGTATCAGGTTCTTGACCTTGGCATTCCCCTTTGATTTTCTGAGTTGCCTGAGACCATAGTTGTGAGGCTAAAGCCTAAAGATAATTTTAGCCTATAAATTTGCAGTTACAGGCTCTCAGTGTTAACCATTCTTTTCTGAACCACACTTGACTGTCACTGTTATCTTATGTAGGTTGCTATTGCTGGGGCCCCAGTCACTCTATGGATCTTCTATGATACAGGCTACACGGAACGTTACATGGGTCACCCTGACCAGAATGAGCAGGGCTATTACTTAGGATCTGTGGCCATGCAAGCAGAAAAATTCCCCTCTGAGTAAGTTTAAGCTTTAAAATTAAAATTATAAATTTAAAATTGTATTTTTTAAGATTGTCTTTAATAATAAGGAAAGCTACAAATATGACAAAAATAAAACTAATATTTTATGGATTACTAGAAAGCATGGCTGTTTTCTTAAAGCTGAATTATAGGCCAGTTCATATAATTTGGGTTTTTTAGCAAGTTATATTTGAAGCAATTGCTTAAGTGCTAAAAGAATCTTATTAATTAAGTATACCACTGTTTCCCTGGAGGAAGGCATGGCCACCTACTCCAGTATTCTTGCCTAGAGAATGTCCATGGACAGAGGAGCCTGAAAGGCTATAGTCCATGGGGTCGCAAAGAGTTGGACACGACTGAGCAACTAAGCATAGCACAGCACCACTGTTTCACAGTGGAAAAAAATCCCATTTCTGCTTACATATATTTGACAAATAGCATATATGATTATTCTTTTTCTAGGGACATGCTGTAATTATTGACGTATGCTAATATCTTAATAGGAAATTGAACACATTTAATTTTTTTTCATTACATGTAGCATCTGGTTAATATATTACTAATTTAATATTGAAATGTTGAATCCTTATTCTAACATTACAGTATAAGGAAGTTATTGTAGTAGATTATGGTTAGTTTTAACAAGTTAAGTAGTTTTCCCAAATTTTACCTCATTCTCTGATATTTCCATTTCTCCAGACCAAATCGTTTACTACTCTTACATGGGTTCTTGGATGAGAATGTTCATTTTGCACACACCAGTATATTACTGAGTTTTTTAGTAAGGGCTGGAAAGCCATATGATTTACAGGTGAGTTCTTTTAATCTTCTGATTAAAATAGTCATGATTCGTGATTGGTTACTTTGGAGTATAATAAACTATGGAGTGAGGTTGAATTTTCAGCTGTGGCCACTTTCTGCTTAAGAGAACTGAAATAATAGGCATAGTTAGCAGTGCCTCTAGTTGGATAAAAGTTAAGTTTCTATTGAAGTCAGGATGAAAATTGGCCTGTCCGATTACATGACTTGTGTATCTGTATCTGCTTTCAGTTTGTAATCGTGGACAAGATGACAGGAGTCCATTCACTATCCTCCTTTGCTTTTCTTCTTCCCCTTGGAAGGGTGAGGAAATGCTACTTGATTTCATTGTTGTAAAGGATTTTTAGGACCTGAATATCTGGTCTTTTAATTTTCTTCTGTTTTATATTGATACTGGGACAGAAACCAAAAGTTACCCACCTCCATTGCTCCATTATTCAAAAAAAAAAAAAAAGAAAGCTTTTAAGAGAAGCTCTTTCTTCCTTTTCTTCCTTGTTTCTACTCCTTGCATGGATTATATGTTCATAAGAAATGAAAAATATTACTTTTCCTTCTTTTATGTTTCAGTTGACATTTATTTAGGTAAACTCATTATGAGATATTTAGCTATAGCACCAGTTTTCAAGGGTCTCAGGACCCTCTTATATACCAAAAAGCTTTTGTTTATGTGAGTTATGTCTATGAGTATTGCTCTTATATTGACTAAGAAAATCTTAAAATATTTATTTATTTAACAGTGATAAACCATTATTACATGTTAGCACAGATCACATTTTTTTAATGGGGGAAAAACAATTTAAAGTTTACTGAGAAAGTTAGTACTGTTTTACATATTTGTAAATCCCTTTAATATCTGGCTTAATAAGAAATACATCTCAATGCTTATATCTACTTCCATGTATAGTCTGTTGTGAAATGTTGTTTTGGCTAAAGTAAGTGAAGAAATTTCAGCCTCACAAAATACCTAGCTAAAAAACAGGAGTAATATTTTAGCCTTTTCAGATAATAATGGCTATTTTTCTTTGTTGCTACACTAAAACTGGACAAATGGTAGTTTCTTAAAGGTTAGTTTTAGCGTGGAATCCAAAGCCATATCTATAAACTCATGCTCTGGTATAGTCTGTTGGATGGATCTTGTACTTCAGATGCATCTTTTATCCATACATTGGTCATCTGGAAAACACTGGTTCACTTCTAAGTGTTGACTCATTTCATCATACAATAGTTTTAAAATCACATATATTAATACTACCACTGATCCCAACAGAAAAGTCTTCCAGGTATTGGGAAACTCATGAAATAGTAGTGGTAGATGCAAGTTTTCCAAAATTCTAATTTTCACTGAAAATCTCAAAATTTATCACTAGCAACAAATACTGTCAATGTTGTCTTTGAAGTAGCCAGCTCACATCATTTTTGAGAAAATGCTTGCCAAATAGCCAGGTCTGAATCACTGTAGATGTCTTTCTTTCAAGTGAAAAAAACGGAGTTCCATTTAAAAACTCTGTTTTAGGGACGCTAGCAATCAAGTGGTTAAGACGCCACACTTGCAGTGCACCGGGCATGGGTTCGATCCCTAGTTGGGGACTATAAGAGCTTACATGCCTCGAGGCACAGATAAAAGAAAGAAAACTCAGTTATGCAAGTCTTTTCCTTCAGACATCTTGTAGCAGAAGTGCTTTATGCATTCTATCTATGGCTATACATCTATCTATGCATTTTATCACCACAGAGTATAAAACAACCTCTGCTCAAGGGCTGCAATTTAATAAAATTCTCAATTTTACTTCTACTTAAATGAAGCTGGCATTTTTTCTTATTTACTAAAGTGTATGTCACTGATTTGATTCATGCTAGGGCACCAGCAGTTTTACCCACCATTGCCTTTCATTATCATTGCAGATGCCAACACAGTGAATAAAGGCAATAATGTCTTAGTTTTGTTCTGAAAGTAGTTTTGACCCTGTGTATCCCTTGAAAGGGTTTCTGAAGACTTCAGAAGTCTGAAAACCACACTTGGAGAACCATTGATCCTTCTGTAAGCTTAGTGGTACATAGGGAATTAGAAAAAGAAGAGGGACTTTCCCAGCAGTTCAGTGGTTGAGATGCCACACTTCCAATGCAGGGGGCATGGGTTCCTACCTTGGACAGGAAGTAAGAGCCTACATATCGTGGGGCATGGCCAAAAAAATTTTTTTTATTAATAATAAAAAAAATAAAAGGAGAACCTTTACATTGGAGGTGTGTATGCAATATCTTGGAGAAAGTCTGTTCCATGTTATTAATCCTATTGAAAATCTCTGGAAAGCTTTGGAAGGAGATTCTAAGTTCTTATTTTTTGTATTTTGATTTTGTTGTTGTTTTTTAAGATCTATCCTCAGGAGAGACACAGCATAAGAGTTCCTGAATCTGGAGAACATTATGAACTGCATCTTTTGCACTACCTTCAAGAAAACCTTGGATCACGTATTGCTGCTCTGAAAGTGATATAATTTTGACCTGTGTAGAACTGTGGTATACACTGGCTGTTTAACCAAATGAGGAAGTTTAAATTTAATCAATAGGGAACTGATCATCACATTTTGGTACTTGCCACATAACATCTACTTCTGAAAGTATATCTGGTGCCATGCTGGTGTTTGCAGCTTGTGGATAGTAATCTAATACCTTAACCATACACACACAAAATTAAATGACACATATTTCTAAGGGACCCAGCAATACCTTGAGAATCACTGAAAAAAATAAGACATTAGCACCGTGTATTCATACTACCTTATTTTCATTTTTAATAGCATTATGAAACCTCATGGACTTAGTGTATTTTTACAGTATACTTCTGAGTTTGTTAAAATATTATGATATTAATGATTGGCTTGGTTCAATTACAGAATCTCTGACTAGTTACAGATTTGATAGCACCTAAATGTAATTGAATAGCTTCTGCTTCATTGCTTGGGGTGTATCCAGCATGTTATAAACTAATCACTATTAAACCTATGACTTAACCAATCATTAATGATTGTTCAAGGTTAAGTTAGTGGCCTCCTAAAGACACTTACTTTGTTTCATTCAAACTCTGACCAGTTTTTAGCCAATTTAAATTGTATCTAGTATAAATGGTTCTCTTTGATGATATGACCCAGTGGGTTTTTCTTTTCACATAAAGGCAAGTAACTATATATGTAGCATGATTATAATAAATTACAGGCAGGAAAATTTTAATCAGATAATTAGAGCTTAAATATTTGCAGGCAGTTTCTTTCCCTTTGGGAAAAGAAAAAAGTACACATTCACTCGTATTCTTCATAAAATTTAGTGGTGCCATTTTCCATTGGGTATTTCCTCATTGAAATGTTCCAGAGTTTTAGGGCAATGGAAGGGAATTTTTGTGGAGTCGGGGAGACCAGGGTGTAGAGAATGGCAGGGAGAGGAGAAGGCAAGGGTCTGCTTAAGAACTAAGCAGAAGTATAATCTGACCAAAAATACTTGTGAAAAAGTTTAAGAATTGAAATTTAAACTCCTAGAATATTAGCTAAGGAAACCAGAGTTAAGAAATCACTCTCTTGCCAATATTTACAGACTAACATTATGCAGGGGAAGAAAAGCTCCTTACAGTTACTTTTACATTTCTAATTCTAATTTTTTGTTATTTTTGTCTTAATTTTGGAAGCCTTACAAAGTGAAACTTTCTCTAACCTTAATAAATTATTTGAGCGTCATTTCGATATTGTGATCTTAAAATACAGAGGTTTGCAGACAACCTCTTTACCATGAACTGATCCCCAGCCAGCCATGACTCTCTTTTTCAGTGTTCAAAGCTTATAAGCGATTTCTTGAATGGTCATGACATTTTCCTTATTTAGCCCTAGCGCTTGACTATTAAGGGAGCTCATGGTGCTGATTGGGATCTATCATCTTAGAATCTTAGGGTGCTAGCTGGGTCATATTGGAGCCAGTGACAGAGAAGGCACCCAAGAGTTTGACCCTTTTTATGACAAGCCTCAATGTTTGGAAAGTCATTATCAATACTTCTAAACAATGTTCCAAAAGAAAAAAATTTTACTCTCTCTCACCGTCACAGAGTGAATAGATTCCTATCCTAGAGAGCACAGCCTCCATTAGTAAAGATAACTGTGCTTGAGATGTGGACTTCATCGTTGAGGGCCACATGGGAGGTGGGAGAGGTCCAGAGATGACAGGGTGACCTGGTGGTTCTGTCCGTGGAAGGGGATTGGGTTTTGCTGGTTTTGTATTTATACTGTATTATAGGTACCACACTTTTCCCTATGACTGTATATGTATTGATTTTCTTGTTTATGGTATTTTCCCATGCTGAGATATGTTTATATTCTTTTCAATGTTAAATTAAATTGGTTTGGGTAATATTCTTCCCCAAGAAAGTATTTTCCCCCATGACTTAAGTTTGTATCTGGTTACTGAAAGCGATTTTTGTTTGTGGACCTAGTTGGCCTCTGAGGATATATCCTTATATAATATGCAAAATAGAAATGATATACAGTAGCTTTTAGACACTATTCATTTGAAACCTCTTACCCAATATGGCTGTGTTTTCAAAACGGCATCTCATATTTTACCAAAACAAACCTTAAAGGAACCTCATGGACTCTCAAATTCACAGGTATTGACCTTTTGCATCTTGCCATCTGCTTTCCTCCCATCACAAGGAATGCTTCTGTTGTCATTCCCTGTCAGTCAGTTAAAGGCCACTCTTCTTCTATAGAGGAGGAAGATACCTGACTGAATCTGCATGCAGAAAGACAGCTTGACTGAATTTGATTTTTAAAATCAATGTGAAAAACATAGTCAATTCAGGCAATCTGTAGAAAACTCACTAAAACTATTCGTACCCCGTGTATGGGCAACAAACTAAAAGGCAAGAGTATAGCAACATTTTTAGTGAGCACCGAAAAGCACTAGGTTAAACATCAAGGGGGAGTTTTGCAGGTTTGATAATTGAGTGCACTTGAACAACCATCAGGTAGGTATGGTTGCTTGTGTGTTGAGCAGTGAGACTCAAGATCTGATGCATCTGGGATGCTTTTGAAAAGAAATGCACTCTTGAACCTCACTCTCAGAAATTCGAATTTGGTTAATTAAGTGGAGACCAGGAATCTGCATTTCTGACAAGCTTTCCAGGTGACTCTAAAGCAAGTCATTTGTGGGGCTACTTTTAAGAAACTCTCCTGTAGGAATGAGTTGGATTAAGAAAATAATAGGTGATTTTTACTCTGGACTGACTTTCAAGAACCTAAAACAATAGTCAAGATGATAACTCATACAATAATTACTGGCCGTTTTTTCATTCTGAAAGAAGCAGAAGGTATCATTAACTGTATTTCCCCTTGGTCTGGAGATTAATTTTGGAATGAAGGTTTTTCCCCCTTGCCATTCCTGGCTTGTTTCCAATGCCTCATAAGAGGAAGAAGTCACAATAAATGCATGATTTTTCAAAAGAATGAGATAATAGATACTGATGCTTACTTTTACTTGTTTTATTTCTTAAAGAAAAGTGTATCCCACCTCTCTGTAACATTGTTCTCTCTTTAGGTGGAATGATTCCTATGAGATCTCTCATTATTATAGAATTACAGAGCTTTCAAGCTATTATATCTTTGATATAATCTGATGTTCTCATTTTTTAGAGGAGGAACCTCCATATAGAGAGGAGAAAATATATCCATGGCCACACAGCCACTTAGTGCTTTGTCGGTACTAGACTCCATCCAGACATCCCAACTCACGGTAGTTAAATGGTATGTAGAAAAGGCCAATTTTTAAAGAAGTATTTATTAATATATTCCTATGAAACATTTTAAAGATAACATAAAATGGTTACTTTTTCCATTCTGAAGTAAATGCTAAGCATGCTTATTAATGAAGCAGTACTTCTAATTAGTATATGACATTCTGAAGTTAATTAAAATTGTTACACTCAACGTGTCTTCCTCAGTGTAGTGGGAGGTTTGGGGCTTGGGATATAAAGTGCTTGTTTAAGCCTAGGAACCCAAATTAGAGCTATTTAAAGTAAGCAAACAGACTTGGCCATATCTAAACTAAGATATGGAAGCTGAGTGTCCATTCCCAGCAGACATAGGAAACTTCCTGACTTTCACCTTTCCACAGCCCAACCTCACCTATCCATCTTGCAGCCTGTAAAATATGGAGACATGTTAGTGCAAGGTGCTGGCTCCAGTTTTTTCTTACTTTGTCAAAAGACAGTTCTAGGTAATCATTTAAGAAGTCCCTCAGAGAGAGAGAGTAGTGTTTGTATGTTTGTTTTTAAATAACCCAAATACGAATTTATGTTGTATTCAGCACAATTGGAGTTCAGGTCTTTAATTTTAGAACATAAAGTGCCTGCTGTTTTAAGCATTGACTTGTATAAAAAGAACTGCATGTCTCACTCCAGTAAGTTTATGGGTTTTTTCATTTTCAGCTATATGGCTTTTAATCATGTAAAGTGAAACATTAGTTTTGTTGCATTTTATTACAGGTTCTTTGTTGCAATAAAGATGCTGCTAAAGTTAATTGATGTAAATGTCCCTTTTTTCCCCATTCCGCATTTATACACTCTTGCCTTGACTAGTGGCGACCGTGACTGGTTAAAACACACAAACAAGATCATATGCTTGCAATGGAGAATGGAGACTGCAAGGTAATTGATTACATGTGGTTTCTAGTATAGATACTAACCAAAGATACATCCAGGCTTCCTCGATAGCTCAGCTGGTAAAGAATCTGCCTGCAATGCAGGTAGACCCCGGTTCAATTCCTGGTCAGGAAGATCCCCTGGAGAAGGGATAGGCTACCCACTCCAGTGTTCTTGGGCTTCCCTTATGGCTCAGCTGGTAAAGAATCCGCCTGCAATAAATACAGGAGACCTGGGTTCGATCCCTGGGTTGGGAAGATCCCCTGGAGAAGGGAGAAGCTACCCACTGCAGTATTATGGCCTGGAGAATTCTATGGACTGAATAGTCCATGGGGTTGCAAAGAGTCAGATACAGCTGAGCGACTTTCACTTTAAAAGATGCATCCAGACACAGAGGGAGGTGTGCTTTGTATGTGTAAGTGGTTCCCAACACCCAGAGCTGGTACTGCAAGGGTGGATGATGCTTGGAGCCAGTGATTAGCATCTCCTCCCTGAGCAGCTGGCAGTTTCTCTGGAATGCCTCTTGGAGTTGACAGTGGTTTCTGCATGCTCCCTAGGAAGTTACAAGGGAGTTCAGTGTAATACTTTCCTCAGAGATTTCTTTGGCAATTCTCTGGTCTTTAGAGGCTGAACTAGGGAAAGGGTGGATAAAAGAAGCAGATGAACCCCTCTAAAAATAGTAAATTTGGATTTGTCTCATAATTCTTCCAGAACAAACCTTCAGTTTGGATTCTATAGCCCTCTGAAGTTGTACGCGAAATACTGCATGAATGAGTGGAGGTGCATTCTGGGGAGCAGGGCTTTGTCATCAGATTCTCAAAGGGATAATGTTTAAAAAAAAAAAAAAATGCTGTGTTCTATATCAGGGTCTTTAAACTTTTATATATAAAAAAGTTAGAAACAAAAGATTATCTTTAAACATCATACTGCCATAGACCTATCCTTTTTACCTCATGACATATTAAAGAAAAAAAGACATTTAAATGACTCTGGAATAAACTAAGGTGCACTGGGTTAACCTGTTGAGGCTACTTTTAGCCAGAAATGATCAGCCAAACCCATCCAAACTAAAGAGATTTAATACCTCAGCATACATACAATTTATGGCACTCCAGGTGAGAAACTTTTATAGACTATGATCTCTTTAATTTAGCCAGGATTATTGCTAATCAAAAATCAGCTTTCAACCTAGCCATAATCATCCCACAAAGATGGCTGACGGTGCGGACTTGCCAGTGGCTCTTGGGCTCCAGGGTCCTCTCAGAGCAAGCGTACGACCTCAAGTCCTCTGACGGCCCTCTGGCCTGACCTCACCCACGCAGTGGTTATGAGAAATAAGGATTGATCCCTTAGTGCTTTGGAGGGGAGCAGAGTTAAAAACAACTGCAGTATAAGGATCTCATAACCATAATTTTATTTGAGGCTTGGAGCAGTTTGGGGAATTAGCAAGATTTAAATAATCAGCCTAGTTCTGTCCACAGATCTGGTGCCCTGGCCATGCCACCCTGGATGGAGGTGAGCTCTCACTGAAATGGATTACATGGGATCAGCTCTGACACAGGGAATGAGATTTTTGAGTTTGTGTGCTCCTTACTGAAATATACACCTTCAAAATTGGCTCCCTACTTGAGTTCTTGAAATAGAAGTTTGGGAACAGGACAGTTGTCCTTAGCCAGTTTCAGGAATCCACTCCCTGCCACTGCCCCCCCCTCCCCCAGCACATCTTCACTGGAAAAGCACTCTGCAGAAGGGCATAGTTTAGCATTCTTCTCAGACCTCCTTGGCTCAGATGGTAAAGAATCTGCCTACAATGCAGTTCGATCCCTGGGTTGGAAATATCCCCTAGAAAAGGAAGTGGCAACCCACTCCAGTATTCTTGCCTGGATAATCCCACGGACAGAGGAGCCTGGTGGGCTACAGTCCCTGGGGTCACAAAGAGTTTGATGTGGCTGAGTGACTAACACCATCACTTTTAGCATTCTCATAAGTGACAATTATTTGCAGGAAGGGCCTCTGGCCAGGTAGGTTCTGGAAACCACGGTGCTCTTCTGTGAAATGGACTCTCCATGTTGGCTCGGTTTCTGGGCACATGTATGGTCACAGTGCTATCCCTCAGCAGGCATGTGAATGCCACCATCTGTACTTAATGTACTTGGGTACTTCATGGTGTGTTGCTGAGCCAGGTAATTGTTCTTCCTTGTCTTAACTGTCCATCCTCATTCCTGTCTCTGCTCCTACCTCCTCAGTCTAGGACCTGTAATGTCATGCTGGGTTGGAGTAGAAAGTGAAGATAAAGAATTCCACCTGGAGATGGAAATGGCAATCCACTCCAGTATTCTTGCCTGGGAAATCCCATGGACAGAGGAGCCTGGCAGGCTACAGTCCATGGGGTTGCAAAGAGTCGGACATGACTTAGCAACTAAAACAACAAAAGAACAAGTGGCATCTGAAGTTTCTACACCCAAGGTAATCTGTGAGATGAGATCTGATGTTTGACTGGTCCCCTCATATGGAGTCATGTGTTGATTAAAAAAAAGCATTAAGGATGCTTTAGGAATGCCCATCACTCAGAGAGCAACTATCCAAATTCCAGGCTCTGAGCTCTTTCCTTTTGTAAAACCATATAGACTATTAGCTATTTGAAGTGAGTGTGTAATTGTTCAGAACATGTGGATTTCATGTATTTGAGCTCCGGTCCAGTTGCTGTCAGTTTTTCTTGTACTGCTAACTTGTGACTCATGAACAACTAGGATCTCTTGTTCTTTCATTTCAGGGGCTGTTCCAGGACTCCAGTCAGTAACTTGATTATTACAAGGTGCTGAATATGTTGGTAACCATATTGCAATACACCTCAAGGAAAAGGTTCAGATTTTTATTTTTAAAATATTTTCATTTCCTTCTTTTTGAATTTTATATCCATGTATCCATTCAGACATGCCTAGCCTATAGATGGGGATATTTATTATGAAATGGGCATTTTTTTGAAGAGAATATTTTGCTTGAAAGGCAAAGGACTGAAAGAGATTTGTAAGTTGTTGATTTTGTTACTTCATACTGGAACTTTTAAGAAGTTTTCATCAAAGTTTTGTTTCCTACTTAAAAAAAAAAAGATTTCCAAATGACTTTCTTCAGAGAAGGAGAAATATGGTATGACATCCCTTATATGTGGAATCTAAAAAGAAATACAAATGAACCTACTTACAAGACAGAGACCCACAGACTTTGAAAATGATCTTATGGTTGGCCAGGGGGAAGGAATAGTTAGGGAGTTTGGGATTGACATGTACCCGTGGCTATATTTAAAATGGATAACCAGCAAGGACCTACAGTATAGCACATGAAACTCTGCTCAATGTTATGTGGCATCCTGGATGGAAGGGGAGCTTGGAGGAGAGGGCTGCTGCTGCTGCTGCTGCTAAGTCACTTCAGTTGTGTCCGACTCTGTGCGACCCCATAGACGGCAGCCCAGCAGGCTCCCCCGTCCCTGGGATTCTCCAGGCAAGAACACTGGAGTGGGTTGCCATTTCCTTCTCCAATGCATGAAAGGGAAAAGTGAAAGTGAAGTCGCTCAGTCGTGTCCGACTCTTTGCGACCCCATGGACTACAGCCTACGATACATTTATATGTATGGCTGAGTCCCTTCCATGTTCTGAAACTGAAACTGGCACAGCATTGTTAATTGGTTATACCCCAATACAAAATAAAAAGTTAAAAAGAATTCCAAGTGACTTCAAAGAAGCAGTTCACAGCTTGACTCACCAAGCGTAGTAATAATCGTGTGCAGGCCTGTGTAGACCATGAGGAAAAAGATGAAGAGGACACAGCCCTTGCCCTCAACAGGTTCTCAAGACCAACTTCACCTCCCACCTCACTAGTGCACTCGGCAGAACACTGCCACCTTCTTAAAGGCGTGATAAATTCACACTTTCTCACTCCTGTCCCTAATCAAATCCAAGTTGTACTCGACACTCAAAGCCCTGTGTCACCTCACATTCCCTCACATGGTCTCTTCTCTCACTCACAAGCATCTAGAAGGGTTCCTCTTTTCATCTTTTAATTAGTAGAACACATGCTTTGAGGCCAGACCCGGGTTCCTCTTGGTACCCTGCAGAGCTTATGTGAGAGTCTCCCAACCGACATAGGTGATATTGCAAAATGGTACCAGCATCAGCTTTGGAGCCTGGCTTCAACCCTTGCCTCTGCTACTTACTATCTTTATGGGCTTGTGTATGTTTACATAACACTCTGATCCTTGGTTTCCTTAAGTGAGAAGTAGGAATAATAGCAGAACCCTCCTCAGTGGGTTATTGTGAGGATTAAATTCGTTTAATATACTAGAAGGCACTTGGTGCCGGGCATGCAATAAAAGTGCTCAATAAAAATTATCTTAGATTTAGCACTTAATTTTATACCATTCTGTTTGCCTCTGATTTTGTTTCTGCACTTAGATTGGAGACTGTTAGACTAGGCACTGTATTATACTTGGTTAACTCTCCCCATCATACCTACTATAGTCAGGTAAGAATCACTTATTAGATACTTGAATACCAAAAATTTTTAATGAAAAAATTATTTTGACCTCCCCTATATGGGATCATCTAATTGATAGGTTATAGGTTCCTAAATACCCATCCACCAATCTATTTGTAAGACTGCAAAAGAAAATTCTCCCCAGATTTAAGCTTTTAAGACTCCTCTGAAATGTCATTGGAATTTCTATTCTTTGTCCCCCACTGAGGCTTTAGGTCTGGAGGAGTGGTACTTCTGAGCCCTGGTTGTGGTCACAATTGCCAGGGGAGCTTATAAAAAGGCTGATGTCTGAGTCCTTCCTGGGGTCAATTACATCAACATGGTGGGTTGAGGAGGAGGTCAGCCATATTTTAATAATTTTTGATAAGCTCCCTAGGTGATACTAATGTACAACCAGAGTAATGTAGAATCTTTGAGATAGAGCAATGGAACACCGACATTCATGGAATGTCAGAGCCAGAACAGAGTCTTAGAAATCTTGGACTTCCCTTGTGATCCAGTGGCTAAGAATCCACCTGCCAGTGCAGGGACACAGGTTTGATCCCTGGTCCGGGAAGATGCCACATGCCACGGAGCCACTAATCCTGTGTGCTGCTACAACTACTGAGCCTGCGTGCCTTAGAGCCTGTGCTCCACAACAAGAGAAGCCATCACAGTGAAAGGACCGCCTACTGCAACTAGAGAAAGCCCGTGTGCAGCAGTGAAGACCCAGCACAGCCAAAAATTTAAATAAATAAATCAGTGACGCCTCCAATCATTTTAGAGATGAGGAAACTGAATCCTGGAGAGGACCACAGAGCCACATGGCTGTCAAGTGGCAGAGCCGGTGCCAAAAATCAGGCCAACTCCCTGAGGTACAGGCATGTAACATGACAAAGGCACAAAGGCACAGAACCAGTAGGTAGCTGAACAGAGACACTTGAATGTGGTCCCCAGGACTCCTTCTAAATTTCCTAAAATCTCAGATGTTATCATTTTTATGTTCTTCATATCAGAAATATAAAACTGAATAAGAATACATCTTAGAATCAAGGAAATATGGAATTTGCCTGAAATCTGAGTTCCTTTGGGGACTGAGCTCATGCTGAGCTCAG
This sequence comes from Okapia johnstoni, assembly GCA_024291935.2. Lineage (NCBI taxonomy): Eukaryota > Metazoa > Chordata > Mammalia > Artiodactyla > Giraffidae > Okapia > Okapia johnstoni. The sequence goes on from CM044307.1 coordinate 81,357,978, forward strand.
AAAGCCTGTACTGGGTGGGTCTTGGATATGAATCTCCCTGAACTTGCCCAGAGAAAGAAGGGGGAGCATGAAAAAGACAAGCATATTTGAAATCTGATAGACTTGTGTTCGAGTCCAGCATTTGTGCTCTTGAGCAAGCCCTTGGCTTCTGTAACCTTGGACTCTACAGTGGGGTTCTAATACCTTCTTCACGGAGTTGTGGTGAGGTCAACGTGTTGGAAGTGATTTATGAAGTTCAAGTTGGCACTCCTGCCGTTAGTCTGACCTCATCTTCTCCAAGGAGTGAAGGTCTGCCAAGGGGAGCAGTCTGCTTTCCAAGACCTGAGCTGTCAGACCCAAGCCCTGGGGAGAAGTTAGATGCTGGGTGGGGAGGGGAACATGAGTCAGTCCCAGAGACCTTGGGAGAAGACCAGGTTCCAGGACGAGTAAGGAGGGTGGGTACAGAAGCCTCCCATGGGGGTGACCAGGCTCTGCCTTGACCTCAGATACTTCTCATCAGCCTGACTGAAGACTGATCTTCCAGAATTACACATTAACTTGGAGGAAGGTATCATTAACTGTAAGACCCTTGTTAGCATAACATGTTTTACCTGTGAGCAGTTGACACATTTCCCTCTGAATACCAGCTGCGTACTAAGTCGCTTCAGTCATGTCTGACTCTGCGACCGTATGGACTGTAGCCTGCCAGGCTCCTCTCTCCATGGAGGTTCTCCAGGCAAGAATACTGGAGTGTGTTGCCACTTCCTTCTCCAGGGATCTTCCCGACTCAGGGATCAAACCCATATCTCTTATGTCTCCTGCATTGGCACCTTGTTTCTTTACCACTGGGCCACCAAGGAAACCCTGAATATCAACTACTAGCGCCTATATGGTGAGTGCCCCACTGCTTACCCTATATTTCCTCATGACAGCATCATGTTCAATTTGATCTTCATAGTAAGCTTAGTTATGCAGTATTAACACCCTCCACCCACCATGTTGCTTTTTTTTTTCTTCCTCCAGAGAAAGAAATGAGAGCTCAGGGAGGTTGTGTGCCTTGTCCAAGGTCACAGTGCGGAAGCAGAATGCTATTCCTGGCTTCACTCATCCTTGAACGAGCAACATGAGTTGAGCAGCTGCCATGGCCTGGCTCATGCTGAAGGATTCGGGGATCTGGGAATGCTCAGAGGAGTCAGTCTACTCTCAAAGGGTTCTCAATCCAGAAGTGGAGATAGATGTATAAACAAAAGAGGGTCAGTACAAAGAGAGATGTTGAGTGCTGAGTCTTGTGTGAGCCCCGCGCCCCAGGAGTCAGGGAAGAACAGCAGTTAGAACAATGGGCTTTGACCTAGAGAGTCTGTCTTCCTGCCTCCCACCGAATCACTTCCTACTGTGTGACCTTGGGCAAGTTACTTAACCTCTCGGTGCTTCAACCACCTGTTCTATAACTTAGCCTTATTAATGGTACTACTTTATGGAGTTGCTGTGAGCTTCAGTATGAAAAAAATGCATGCAGAATTCCTAGTATCTGACACACAGCACTCAACAAATATGAGTGACTGTTTTCTCTGGGCAGTGGAAAAGAGGATGGTCAGGGCTTCCCAGTGGTTAAGAATCCACCTTGCCATGCAGGGGACACTGGTTCAATCCCTGGTCTGGGAAGATCTCACATGCCTTGGAAGAAATAAGCCTGTGCACCCTAGAGCCCAGGAGCTGCAACAAGAGAAGCCACGACAACGAGAAATCCACGCTCCACAATGAAGAGGAGCCCCCTCTCACCACAACTAGAGAAAGCCTGTGCACAGCAATGATGGCCCAGAGCAGCCAAAAAGAAATACATAAATAAAAAATTTTTTAAAAAGAAAAGAGGATGGTCAAGTAGGGCTGCACAGAGGAGGTCAGCCCAACTGCATTTGGATTAGATGTCAAGGAATGAGTTTCTCCAGGTGAGAGTAAGTCATTATAAGCAAAGAATCCTTTCCTCACAGGCATGAAGCGGGTTAAGTTTGGGAGCTGGCACTCTGGAAGGCAGGAAGCTGAGTGTGGGCCGGGGATGGCTATGATAGGGAAGGGGAGTGCTGGGATGGGGTGTGAGGGCCTTGAACAGTCAGAGCCCACAGGGTTGTACATCTGCCCCCCGCCCCTGTCCTGCTGGCTTCACCTCAACAGGTTTAGTTTGTCTGAGAGACCAGAAGAAAAGGCGGATCATGAGCAGACATATTTGCCCTGGCTGGGTCTTTGTTAGGCTGTGCAGGCTTTTTTCTACTTGCGGAGAGGGAGGGCTACCCTTGTTTGCTGTGCACAGGCTTCTCATTGCAGTGACTTCTCTCGTCGCAGAGCACGAGCTCTAGGGCGCCCAAGCTTTGGTAATTACGGCCCGTGGGCTCAGCAGTTGCCGCTCCTGGGCTCTAGAGAACAGGCTCCACAGTTGTGGCTTAGCTGCCCTGAGGCAAGTTGGATCTTCGCAGGTCAGGGATGGAATCTGTGTCTCCTGCATTGGCAGGCAAACTCTTTACCACTGAGCCACCAGGGAAGCCCCTGGGACATATATACTTTAATGGGGAAAGTGAAGAGGAAAAAGGCTATTAGGAAGGATAGGACCTGGGGAGGACTCGGGCCCCCAGGGGCTGAGGGAGGCCACAGTCTCTGGCATGGAGGGTGTAGCTTCCAAAGACGGGTGGACAGTGTGACCAGCATCACCTACCTTCAGTTTCTGCAGAAGGCAGTGCTCGCATCCTGCCACAGTCAGTATATCCAGCTACAGGCGGAGCTTCCAGAGACCTCGTGAGAAAGCTGGTCTCAGCCCACCGTGTTGGGTGTACAGAGGCCCCACACAAGGGGACAGAAAGAGCCACTCCAAACCCAGGCCTGCAGGGGCAAGGTGGCCTTAGGCACAAGTGGGTGTCCAAGAGCAGTGATTCCAGCAGGAATTAGCTGCTGGGCTCAGCAAGGTGGTGTAGAAAGCTGTGGAGGAAGGATGGTTCAGGGCAGGAGGGCGACTGTGTGAACAATACTTGTATCATCTTCTCTTTTTTTTTAAGTTTTAATTCTATCATGGTTACATAGCCACATAGCTTAAGGAGTCAAGTTCTAGAATCTCTAAATAACATGTTTGTAATGTTACTCTGTGATTTTTTTTCCAGTTTTATTTCATTATCTAGTGCTGTCCCACTACGAAAGATTAGAATTTAGCTGTTTTTCCTCCCATTTCTACCAAACACACATACCGCTTACCCCTCTCCCCATCTTTTCAATAGAGCGGTTCTACTGCAGTTTTACTTAGATCAATATTCAGTGTTTACATCATTATAACTACGTAAATGTACTCATGTATTGTAATAAACTTTGAATCATTTTCATTCATGCAAAACTTTGTCTTATCTAGATGATTATCTTTTTTTTTTAAGTGTATGTATGGGCTTCCCTGTGGCTCAGTGGTAAAGAATCTGCCTGTCAGTGCAGGAGACACAGATTCAATCCCTGGTCTGGGAAGATCCTACATGCCATGGAGCAACTAAGCCTGTGCACCACAATGCCTGAGCCTGTTTCTCTGGAGCCTGTGAGCCACAACTACTGAAGCCCGCTCACCCTAGAGCCTGTGCTCTGCAGAAGAAGCCACTGCAATGAGAAGCCTGCTCACAGCAACTAGAGAGTAGCCTCTGCTCAACGTAACTAGAGAAAAGTCAATGCAGCAATGGAGACCTAGCACTGCCAAAAATAAATAAATAAAACGATTTTTAAAAATAGTAATTTTAAAAAAGTGTATGTATTTATTACAAATTCAATCCCAAACTGGTCATCCTTTCCAGTTATATTTTTGGTTTTAATTGCTAACATTTCCAGTGTTTTTCTTTTTAAAGGACTCTGAGGGAGAAGGTGAGGGTGGGACGTTCTGGGACGATAACATTGAAACATGTATATTGTCATATGTGAAGCGGAACACCATTCCATGTTCTATGCATGGGACGGAGGCTCAGGGATGGAGCGTTGGGATGACACAGAGGGATGGGAAGGGGAGGGAGGTGGGAGGAGGGTTCGGGAGGGGGAGCACATATGAACCCATGGCTGATTCATGTCAATGTATGGCAAAAACTACTACAATATTGTAAAGTAATTAGTCCCCAACTAAAATAAACAAATAAAAAAAAATAAATTAAAAAAAAAATAAATAAATCCTATCTTCAGACAACCTGAAAAAAATAAATAAATAAAGTACACTTTCATTGCCAATATACAGCATTTCAGATATTTAATGAGTTTAATAGGTTTGGATTGGAGAGATCTGGAGGTAACCTTGAAGGAGCTGAGACTCAAGTCGAGTTTTACAGGATTGTATGTATTTTCCATTGTGGTAAAGTATACATAACAAAATTCACAAAATTCAGACATTTTAAGTGTATAGTTCAGTGGCATTCTGTACGTTCACACTGTTGTTCAACAATCACCACTATTTATCTTCAGAACTTTTTCATCTTCCTTAACTGATGTATTTTTTCCTTAGTTACATTTACTATTTCTGTTTACAAAAATAATATGTGTTCAATGTAGACAATTTGGCAAAAAAATACCAGAAAAGCACAAAGAAAAAATTAAGATATCCCATAATTCCACAAATCTGTTAGCATCTGTTGATAAGAAAGAAATGAAAAGATATCTTAGGGTGTGAGAAGACCCACCCATCCCCCTGGCTCAGAGGATATGAGCAGAGGCGTCCTGTGGGAGATGGTTTTGAATGTGAAGAGTGAAGATATTCTAAACATATCTACCTTTTGTATCTTCCTCAAAAGGGGATGAATGAAAGAAGCAGAGAGTGGTTCTAGTAGTGAACCCAACCCAGTAAAGATTCTAGCATGTGTTCTGGTTATCTGGTAATATATAACAAACCATCCCAAAGTTAATGGTGCAAAACAACGACAACAACCACGTGTTACTATTACTATTTCTCACAGTGCTGGGGGTTAACTGGTCTCAGGATCTCCTATGTGGTGCAGTCGGTCAGACAGGAGCTGGGGGTGGACATTGGGAAGGTTTCCTCACACCTTTGGCTCCTGGGCTGGAACAGCTGGGGCTCTTCCAGCAGCTCCATCTCCATAAGGTCTCCCCACATGGTCTCGCCAGCATGGCAGCTTCAAGGTGGCCAGACTTCTTAACTGATGGCTCAGGGATCCAAAGGCACGTGTCGTCTGGAGACAACCAGGTGGGAGCTGCATCTTTTTTTGGACACATCTCAGAAGCCATGTAGCACCACCTTCACCACATTCAGTGCTTTAGAAATGAGCCACTAAGGTCACTATATTCAAGGGGAGGGGAAGGAGATTACCTGAAGGGAGGGATGTCAAAGAACTGGTATAACTCTCCATACCTGTGGGTTCCATATCTGCAGATTCAACCAAACACAGATGAAAATTAAGAAAAAAAAAAATTCCAGAAAGATCCAAGAAACAAAACTTGAATTTGCCACCCATTGCCAACTATTCACATAGCATTTACATTGTATTTAAAACTATTCATATAGCATTTATATTGTACTAGATATTACAAGTAATCTAGAAATGATTTAAAGTGTATGGGATGTTATATGTAGATTATATGCAAATCCTTCCCCCATAGTCCTGAGCATCTACGGACTTTGGTAACCATGGAGGGTTCTGGAACTAATCCCCCACAGATACTGAGAGACATGGGATGACTGTATTTTAAAAATCACTACAGTCATCGATTCTGGTATTTATTCTAGAATGATGTGAATCCCACTGCTGGTCCTACAGAGCAAATGTTCCATAAATTATTAATTTAGGATCACAGAACCTACTGAGATCTTAGAGATTACTCAGGCAAATGCTTGCCAATGCTTTTTGATGCTCAAATCCCTTTCACAGTAGTACGCTCTTTTGACAACTTCCTTAGTGATTTAAAACTCTTGTCATTTTTGCATAGTAAATGACAAAAGAGTAACTTTTTTTAAGCATTCACTTAAGAAACATTCACTGGGGTCTTACTATATGCTGCACACTGTGTTGGATCTCAGGAAAATAACAAGATATATATGGTTCCTGCCACAATGAACTTGCTGTATGGCAGTAGAGCCAGACAACTTATTGAAGTATGTTATAATAAAGTGTGTTAGATGCACTGACAGAAGTACCAGCTCACAAAATCATTTCTATGGTTCTGATCTCTCTGCTCAGATCAAAACGGTGTTTCCATGATTTTAATATTTTTCACTTGGATGCCAGGCCATACAAGCTCCTCACACACAAGATGTTAAAAAACAAATTATCTCCTCTCTCCACATCTTCCCTCTGTTCTCTTTATTTAATAACATTCCACCCAACTGGCCAAATTAATAGAAACTATGGTCTTCTAGCCTTTTCCCAGTCTCTAGTCCCCTACACTGACCTGTCCCCACAATGTTACCTCTGTCACAGACTGTCTCAAGAAAGTTATTTTAAGAAAAAAAGAATTGTAACAGTATATTGTTAAGACAATTTTAAAGTACTTAAGTAAACTGATGATTAAAAAAAACACTCTTCCCTATCGAAGAAGTGATGGGTGCTAGTTTTAAATTAATTGCAAAAACGTATGATCTGTCAACAAACAAGATAATATATAAAATTTGGGGACCAAATGTACACTGAAATTTAATCATATGTTATAGGATCAAAAATAAGATAAATAGATAAATATTGCTTTCATTTTATGATTGCATTTTGTGCTGAAGTGAAAAAAACAAATTTTGAGTTTTATTTCTGAAATGTGAAAGAAAAGATTTTAGGATCTATTGGGAAGTACTTCTCCACAAATAACATAGGTAAAATCCACGTGCCATTTCTCGTGCCCTCATGCAATAGGGCCTCTGCATAGTGCATTTTCTCCCCCACCATGGCCATTCCTCCCCCACCAAGGCTGTACCCTCCTTAAACTGTCAAGACCTAGGTCAAACATACGCAACAATCAGCAATTCTGTGAAGGCTTTTTCCTCAACTACTCCCCAGCCCCCTACCACACACGGTTAGTCCCTCCTTCTAGTCATATTCCCATTCTCCCGGCCACCCCATCAGGACACAGCTGTCTCTGTGTGCAATGACTTGTATTTTTTTATCCTGGTCCCCTGGCATCTACACAGTGTCAGATACTGGTTCACTGCTTAGAATTCAGCAGTGAACCCAGCCCGTGAAAATCCTTGTCCTCACAAGGCCCACATTCTAGTTGGGAGGACAGATTATAAACAAAATTAGTAAAACAGAGGATGTTAGAGGGGCTTCCCAAGTGGGTCAGGGATAAAGTATCTGCCTGCAATGCAGGAGACGCGGGGCATGGAGGTAAGATCCCTGGAGGAGGGCATGGCAACCCACTCCAGTAATCTTGTCTGGAGAATCCCATGAACAGAGGAGCTTGGTGGGCTACAGTCCATTGGATCGCAAAGAGTCAGACACAACTGAAGGAACTTAGCATGTACAGAGCATGTTAGAAAAATGGGGGATACAGGCAGAGTGGGGGAACTTGTGAGGAAATGAGATGTAGGGGACAGAGCTCCAGACTTGCACTAGCTGAGTAAAGGTCTAGAGGCTGGAGAGTGGGGACTGGCTGCGATCAAGTTACAGCAAGGAGGCTGTGTGACTGGAGAGGCAGTGAGCTGGGGGGATGGCATTGGAGGGGAGGTCAGAGAGGTAGAACAGCCTTCCAGATCAGATAGGTTTTCCTGTCATATGAAGGACTTCAGCTTTTGCTCTGAGCTAGGAGGCACTGGTGGGTTTTGAGCAGAGAAGTGACATGATCCCATCCCCATTTTAATAAGATCACTCTGGATGCTATACCGAAAAAAGACTGAAGGGGGACAAGGACAGAAACAAGTGAGAGGGCTATTGTGATAATTTAGTGAGAGATGATGGTGCTTGGTTGCAGGTAGTAGCAGGAAAGTGAAGTGTGAAAGATGTGATAGTGAAGAGCCAAGGATGGCTCCAAGGCTTTTGATCTGAGCATCAGAAACAACAAAGCTGCTAGGAACTGAGATGGGGAGACTGGGGGAGAAGCAGATTTAATAGGGAAGTTCGGAGCTCAGTTTTAGGCATGTTAAATTTGTTGCTGTTGTTGTTTTTTTAATCCTTGTGGTTTGCAGGGATCTTAGTCCCCCCCACCCCACCCCAACACCAGAGATTGGATCTGTGCTCCTGGCAGTGAAAGCACAGAATCCTAACCACTAGACCACCAGGGAATTCCCTGGACACATTAAAGGTAAGATGCGCATTAGCCAATGGAAATGTTGAGCAGGTAGCTGGATATACAAGCCTGAAGTTCAAGGGAGATGGTGCAGGCTGAGATATAAATGTAGGCATCTTCAGCATAAAGATTTAATTTACAGCTTTGATGACCAGATGAGATCACTAAGAGAAACAAGTAGGAGTAATGGACTAAGTCAAATGCTGCTGATGGGCTTGGCAATGAATGAATAAATGCTAAATTCCGCTGGACCTGCAAAGTGCTGGTCATTATTAAGGGTTAATTAGCAACAGATGGGTACGGTACACACTAGGTACAGAGACAAAATAGCTCTAAGTCATGGAGACAGAGGAGATGAAGAACCATGGCATCTTGGTCTTAGAAATGACCTTAAATAGGTCATTCTGCCTATACTTCACTCCTTATCCTAGCCTGACCATTGAATCCCTGACTTTAGAGAAAGAAGTGTTTGGGATACTAAGACAACCAGTCTAGCTAGCACACAGAAAGCACAGTTGAAATTGTGAGTGGGAAATGACCTTCTGGAGTCAGAAAACCAGAGTTCAGGTCTTGTATTTGCTACTCCCTGGCCTCCTTTCCTTAGGCAAGTCACTTCTCCTCCTCCAGCCTCAGTTTCCCTACATGTAAGATGAGAGCAATCAAACCTTCCTTGTCTCTCCCAGGGCTGCAGAGAGGTCCAAGTATGGCAGTGCTTGCATGTTCATGGGTGCTAAGTCGCTTCAGTCCTGTCGGACTCTTAGTGACCCTATGGACTGTAGCCCACCAGGCTCCTCTGTCCATGGGATTCTCTAAGCAAGAAAACTGGAGTGGGTTGCCATGCCTTCCTCCAGGGGATCTTCCTGACCCTGGGATTGAACCGGCATCTCTTGCATTGCAGGCGGATTCTTTACCCACTGACCACCTGGGAAGTCTGTAGCAGTGCTTGGAGTAGGGTAAATGCCCTGCTGGGGCTGGTTATTCCAAGACCAAAAGAAGGAGGTCAACAGAAGCCATCAGTTTGTTATGGCAGTGGAAATGGAGATGCGGAGGGAACCGTCGTGTCCCCAGAGGGTCTGTCGGTAGAGAAGCTAAGGAGGATTCAGGCCAGGACCTGGGCTGGAACATACTGGCTCAAATGGCAAGATTGGGTTATCAGGACAGAAACCAAGGCCTTGAATATGCCTCCACTGAGCCTGGAACCCAGACGTTGGAGACCCTGAGGCAGCGGCAGAGAAAAGAAATAGAGACATCGAGGCAGAAAGAGATCCCGAGACAGACACGAAGAGACAAACAGACCCAGAAACCAACTGCCCGAATGAGGGGGGCCATGGCGACCCGGAGCCGGCGAGGCACACGGGCGCAGACCCCAGCAGCTCGCAGCACACCGCGAGGCGCAGGTCACAGCACGGGGCCAGGGTCCCTGGCGGGGCTCGATCGGCCGTGCTCGCCTGGCGCCCCCGCCTGGGCGGCTCGCCCAAGATGGCGATGGAGGGGCGGGCGAGGCGGCAGCAGCCCCGGCCCCCGCGCCGGCCCCCGCTCAGGCCCGGGCCCCCGAGGCCGCGCCCCCGCCCGCGGCGCCGCGCCTCCCCGGGCCACTGACGCCCGGCGCGCCCTCCCCCGGCGGCGGCGGCGGCTGCGGCGGCCGAGGCGCGGGGAAGCGGCGGCGGCGGCGGCAGCCCGGGCCCGGCCCCATGTCGCGGGGGGACCGCTGGCCGCGGCAGCGGGCTCATCGCGCTGACCTTCTGCCTGCTGACCGCGCGCGGTAAGGGCGGGCGCCTAGGCAGCGGCGGGAGCGCCTGCGGGGTGACTGTGCGCCCCGGGCTGCGCGGGGCTGTGGGGCCGCCGCGCCCTGAGTCCCGAGCGAATGGGGACCGTGGGGCGCTTGTGCCGGTGATGCCTGCGCTCCGGGGTTCGCGAGCCGCGGCGGATGGCGTTCGGCGCGCGTACTTGTCCGTAGGGGGTGTGTATGTCCTTGATTTGCGGAGTCCGGAGTACGAGTGTGTGTGTGTGCGTGTGTGTGTGTGCGCGCGCGCGCAGAGGGTGGGGAGGGGGCTTCTGCCGGGCGTACAGGTCCGCAGTGCCTGGCCGATCGCTGTGTGGCATCGCGGGCAGTGGCTGCGGTGCCGGTGGTTTGTGCGGGGCGGGTACTGCCTTGTACGCGCGCGTCTCCGGGTTGGGAGTGTGAGAGAGGAGGGGTGTGTGTCTACACCTCCATTTGTGTGTTGAGATTGTGCGTAATTGTGTTCATGGCACTGAGCTAATATTTGGCCTTGGCTTTTGGGGAGTGTCCTTGCCCTTGGTGGGGGGACAGGAGTAGGAGATTCCGGATTGACTGGGGATAGTTGTGATAAAATAACTCAACTTTGTCCAGTGGGTGTGGTCCCTGAGTCTGGTTGTGGGGGGCAGCGGAGGACTGTTGCCTCTCCCCAAAACCCGAGGCCCGGAGTGGGCTGGGGGAGGGGGCAGGAACCAGTTGCTTTCGTGGACGAGTCCAGTTCTCGCTGTCGGGATGGGACGCGTGTCACTTCTGCCCCACCCCCCAGGGACACATCTGAGAAGCGTTGACGAGGTCAGCAAGGCCTCCTCCAGCCCCCCAGCTCAGTGCGCCGTGGGGGTAGGTAACTCTCCAGAGTTGTCCTAGCTGGAGAAAGGGCTGGGGATGGGGTGACGAAGTCCCAAGAGTCTATGCTTAAGGGAGCCTTCTTCCACCCCGGCCCGCTCCCTTTCGGTCCTGTGTGCGTTTGGGGGGCGGCCCAGGGGGAAGGTGGTTGGGAGGGCTGGGGAGGGGGATGGGCTGCCCGCTTTGTTCGCCTAGTCCTTGCCTTCCCTGCCGAGGGGGGAGCTGAGGATGTGTCTGGGGCTAGTCGGGGAGGGACTTGACGGTGGGGGTGGGGAGGGGGATTTCTCTCCAGCTGCTGAGGCTTTCCAGAGAGACTCAGCCAGGCCACGTGGGAGGGAGGCAGGGACGGCGGAGGGGGGGAAGGAGCCTCCGCCTGGCCCGCCCCGGCCCTTCTCCAGGAAACCCAAACAGCGGGTGGGAAAGTATCAGGAACTACTCGGACCCCCTCGCTCCCTACAAAGACATGCCCCTTTTCAGACCCGACTGCGGACCCGGCAGGAGGCCGTCTGGGGGCAGGGTCCCGGCCGCTGGGCCAGGATAGTGGGGGGCCTGGGGTTGTCAGGTGGGGGGCGGGGAAGTGCCAGAGAGGCTTCTGTGCTTCTGGAGGCCAAGGGATTAACGAAGAGTTGTGCCCACCCTCTTCTCAGAGCTCCGGACCGGGGTCGGGATCATCCAGCCAAGCGGAGACAGGGCTGGGAACTGCACTCAATCGAGCATTATGGAGTTAGCGGTGGGGCCTCCCGCCAGGGGCTCGGTTTGCCTCGGAGACTTGTCCTCTCCGGGCCCCGAGTGCACAAGGCCGAGCTGGGGCTCCCTTGGCAGCTGTGTGCTTGGCTGAAGCTACAGCGCTTTCGGTCCTCAGTGCTAAATCCTTTGAGTGTGCAAATCTTCTCAGTCCTGGGGACACTCCCCAGGCTAGAGTTCTGACTAGCCAGCCCCATCTGGATGGAGGTCATTTATTCATTCATTCCACAAATATTTACTCGTTTTGGCTAGCATGTGACCAGTGCCTGGATATAGTAAATAAGGAGGAGACTGACAGGTAGTCAGCAAAGGCGTCCTTCAGGAAGTAGTGAATACTAGAGCTCTGTGCAGAAGGTCAGTTAGCACGGCAGGAGACCAATGGTGGGGAGAGTTCTTCAGAGAGAACTGCTCGTGCAAACGCTCAGAAGTGACTTTCTTTAGACCATCGAATGAAGCTAAATCCGGCTGGAGTTTAGAGTGCAAGGCATGAGGGTGGGGCAGATTAGGAAGTAATGGGCCAGGGGCCACAGAGGGTCAAAAAGAGAAGGCTGAAAATGGAGCTGGATCCAACTCATGAAGGGGCCTATAAGCCCCACCAAGGTTTCTGGTCTCAGAGCCCAAATGAGTCCTTGGGGTTTTGGTGTTTTTTTTTTCTCTTTTTAAATATTTACTTATTTTTGGATGCTCTGGGTCTTCGTTGCTGTTTGTGGGCTTCCTCTAGTTCCGGAGATTGGGGGATCTTCTCTAGCTGTTGTGTGTGGGCTTCTCATTGCCGGGGCTTCTCTTTTTGTGGAGCACAAGCTCTACGCATGTGGGCTCAGTAGTTGCAGGTCGCTAGCTCCAGAGTGCAGACTCAGTAGTTGTGGCTCAGGGGCTTAGTTGCCCCCTTGGCATGTGGGATCTTTCTGGACCAGGGATCGAACTGGTGTCCCCTGCACTGCAGGGCGGATTCTTAGCCATCGGAGCACCAGGGAAACCCTCGAGGGTTTTGAGATCTGTTTTGCATCAGCTCACTCCAACTGAGGTAGAGAATGATTGCATGGGATGGAGGCAGGAAGCTGCAACTTCTTGGGAGGCTGTGGTGGTAATCCAGAAGAGAGGGTGGTGGTAACTAAAGAAGTGGCAATTGGCATGGCCAAGTAGCTGGGTTCTAGAGATATTTAGGAAGTAGAATTAGCATGGTAGTTTGAGGGAGTTTGTAGAGAGTGAGGGAGGGAGAAGTGAAAAATAATAGACACCAGCCACCTTGACATATTGGAGTCAAGACTGTGACTGTCCGTCTCCCTAGCACACTTCTGGTCAGGGGTTGGGAACTGGGGAAATGTTGATGTGAATGGGATCCTATCTGGGAGTGGTGGTGGGATGCCCAGTGCTCTGTTTTCACCACAAGCAAGAAGTAGGGCTCTCCCTTACACCCAATCAGAATTTAGAGGGTGGTGATGCAAGAGGTCAATAGAAGGAGGGCTGTAAGAATAGATGAGCTGCTTTCTTCTCACCAGGAAACTCCCACCTCCCATCTCTTTCTCAGCCCAGAGGCTCGGAGGCCAACCTCAGTCATTTGGAGTGTTGGGGTGGCCCTTTCTGACCTCATCTTGGGGGTTAGGAACTAGGTCAAACACAGTCTCTATTTTTTTTCAACATTTTTTTATTTTGATGTGGACCGTTTTTGAAAAATGTCTCTATTGAGTTTGTTACAGTATTGTTTCTGTTTTATGTTTTGGCTTTTTGGCCAAGAGACATGTGGAATCTTAGCTCCCACACCACTGGCATTGGAACGGGACATCTTAACCACTGGACCACCAGCAAGTCCCATAGTCTCTATTAGTGAATCTAAACAATCCAGTTAAACCTTCATTGATCTTGTATGTATTTTCATGGCTCAGTTAATAAGTTTCAAGTTGATTAATCTCACAATGAGTCTTCAAAGGTCAGCACTAAGGAGAACTTAGAAATAATTTTAGCGTGAACTCGTTTTGCAGATGAGAAAACTGAGTGACTTCTCAGAGTTATATGGATGGAGACTGAACTGGGACCGTAACCAATCTCCAGGCTATTGGAGTAGCCATACTTTCCCGGGATCCGGTACACATTAACCCGAGTTCAGTCTCTCTTCACCCCTCCCCCTCACATGAGAAGTTATCGACAATTTGGGGCTTAGCCCCCTCCCTCCGTGTATCTGGGCCTGGGCCCTGGAATCCACTCTTCACCACCACCCCCACCCACTGCCTCCTGTTCTGCCTCCACTCTTTCTGAGATACAGGAACCAGACTTGACACAGAATTCCAGATGCAGAACGGATGTTATTGCCAAGCAGGCCTAGGGGCTCCCAGCTCCCCAAGTCACAGGGGAGGAAGAGAAAGAGTGGCTCTGATGGGGGAGGACCCCAGCCCCAGCCTGGTCAGAGACGGGGGATGGCAGCTGGGGGGAGAGAAGAAAACCAGAGAGAGGATGATCTGGGCCTGACATGCAAAGAAATGGAATCCTTGTGCTTGGGGCTGGCTGGGCTGCCAGCTACTACCGCCTCACTGCTGAGGCATCTTCTGGATTTGAGGGGCTGTGGGGTCCCTGGGGCTGGGAAGCAGAGGCTCAGGAAGCCATCTCTCAGGTGCAAACCTGAACACGCAAGCTGGTGCAGAGTCAAGACTTCCAGATGGCTCTATAAGGGGCTCACTTACCTTGTACATGCTTGGAGCTCTGGCGAATGAATGGAGCATAAGAGAGACAAAGGTGGGCACACAAGGAAGCTATCTTTAATCAGACCTTCTATATAGCAGCAGAGGTGAGGTAATGAGCTCCACAATCCTGGTAATGTTTAAGTACAGAATTTCTTTGAATGTGAGTTTGCTGTTCTGTCTCAGGGCTTCTTTTTTTTTTTTTTTTTTTTTTTTTTGGCTGCGTCGGACAGCTTGCACGATCTTAGTCCTTAGTTCCTTGATCAGGGATGAAACTCTGGCCCACGGCAGTGAAAGCACAGAGTTCTAACCACTGGACCACCAGGGAATTCCCTGCCTTGGTGCATTTTCAGCATTTTGTTGGATATCTCATAGGTGCCACATACTATGCTAGGCATTTTCCCACATGTATTATTCACATCATCCCCAGCCCTGAAGAGAATTCCTATAATTTTTCCAGGTAAGGAAATTGATGTTTGGAGAAGCACAAGGGGCTCTGCGTCTTGTCCTTTTGAGTATGTCTCCACATGTCCTCTCATCTGTTCAAGGACTATTTATTGAGCACCTGCTGTGTGCCAGACAGTGTTTTAGGTCCTAGGGAGTTAGAACGCTGACCAGGACCGATAATCTCAAACTTGTTGCCTCGCTGGGGAGATAGGCAAGTCAGAAATCTACCATGCTAACTGCAGTGACCCAGGTACCCAGGGTCCTATGGGGCAAAAAATGGGGAGGTGTCGCAGTCAGACCCCGGGATGGCACAGCTCCTGAGGGAAGAGGGAGCAGCAGTGCTTTCAGAGAACAGGAAGTGGTTTGGTCTGGTGGGGACTCGGCGTGACAGGAAACAGGAGGTAGGCAAGTCAAGCTGAGTGTGGCTTTGCTGTCAGGTCTGCTAGGGCTGAGCCTGACTCCACAGGATCACAGATGAAGGGAATGCTGCCTTCCTTGTGTCCCAGGCAACCGTCCCAAGCTCTCCTTCCAGCTGTTGTGGGAGGGGCTTAGCATGTGGTATGGGAGGTGGCCAAGGTGGGGGAGTGGGGAGGGAGGTTTCTGGAAGAAACTGACTTGTGTCTCCTGGGAAAGAGAGTGGTGATGGTGTCATGGAGAATTGCTCTTGTAGACTGAAAACAAGTTATAAATCTGTTGGGCCCTGAAATTTAAAAATTGATGTTTGTGGCAAGTTCTTGCCTTAACAAAGGCGACATCTCAGCTTTGTCCCCCTTCTTCCCCCCACGCCCCCCATCCTCTGAGAGTTCACTGAAGACCGGAACCCTGGCTTATGCCAGGCCCCCACAAATCCCACAGAACAGCACTGAGCTGGCCCCAGGGCTCAGCAGCGAATCTCTTCTGTCTGGGTTCTAATTGGCCTCATAAAATCTAATTTATCCTGCAAGCGGGTAAAATAATGCCAGAAAAAGGAGACTGAGAGATAGTCCTGGGGCTCCTGAGCATAGAAGCTCTGTGTCTCGAGCAGGGTCCCTCCTCCCCACCCGGGAGAGTGAGGAGAAGGGCATGTGGGAGAGGGAGACCCCCTCGAGGCAGAAAGCTGGCCGCAGCAAGTGTCCACTTTGTCTGCCTGGCCTGAGAGGGAGGGCTGAGAAGTGCTCATGGGAGGGGCTGGGGGTGGTGGGAAAGGGGGGCCATGAAACCACTGGGCAAACACGGCCCACTCTCCAGAGCATCACTTTATGCAAAAAGATTTGGTGGTGTAGGAGCCCCATTTACATGAAAACAAACACTGCTGTGTAACAGAATAGGATGCAAAATGGGCCAGAGGTTGCAAAATAAAAGCATTTCAGGTAGTCAGCAAGCCTCCTGAGTCTGCTCTCCTCTACTGCTGGGAGAATTTTGGTGAAAACGAGAACTGTGGCAGCTCTTCATTTTAAGACTAGGGAAACGGAAGCTGAAAGGAGGAAAACGGACCCAAGGTCATACAACACACGATGCACCTAGGACTCTGACTCTAGGCCAAGGCTGGTCCCACCACATCCCATGGTCTGTCTTAGGCAAGAGGAAGGATGGATAAGGGACCTCCGAGTGGCTCCATGCCGTGAGACCCAGGAAAAACCTCCCTTGAGGGGGACAGGGGCAGCTTTATGGAGGGATGTAGCACCTGAGCTGAGCCCCTAAGGATGCACATGTCCTGGGCACAGAAGTTGGGCTGGGCCCTGAGGCAGAGAGAACCTCCTCTTATTCGAGAGCAGCTCTCTCCTCGATCCTGGGATCACCCCTGGGATGTCCAAGAAGGACAATTTCGCCAGACTATCTCCCAGAGAGGCGAGACCCTCCCCTTTTGGGCCTCAGTTTCCCCGTATATAAAATGAGCAGTCTCAGGCTCTGCACACATTTCCATTAACATGAGCTAACCTGGACTCCTGGCACAGCCCTGTACCCCCCGGGGACCCTGAGTTCTCCCCACATCTACATCCTCCTGTTGGTTTCCCCTGCCGCCTGGCCTTGCTGGATGCTGAGCTCCTCTGAGGTGGGGCAGTCAGACATCTGCTGATCCATGAATATTCAGGAAGGAATTGGAGCCTTCTCTGGGCTCCCCAGCCAGCCACGGCCCCTCTGGCTGCCATCCTGCCCACTGGAGCCCAGGCTGCTGACAGACCCAGCAGCTGCTTGGGGCCCCAACTGTTCACATTGTTTGTTCACCACGGCGGGGGATTTTCCAAGCCCCGGACATGCTTTGGGGGGCAGGGAGGCTGCTGGAGGGCTCAGGGATTCAAGTCATGTGGGGCTTTTCTCCCCTGAAACTCAAACCGACTGTTCGGTGGCTGCTGGAATGGGGCATTTGGAAGCCGCTGGGCTGAGAGCCCAGGCTGGCCTTGCCCCCACCGCGTTTGCATCAGAATCTAGGGCCTCAGATAGACAAGGGACTGGATGTTGAGAGTAGTGATTTGCATTTGTACATCCCCTTTCAGTTTATGAAGTCGAAGTATTAGTCATTCAGCCGTGTCCAACTCTTTGCAACCCCACGGACTGTAGCCCACCAGGCTCCTCTGTCCCTGGGATTCTCCAGGCAAAAATACTGGAGTGGGCTGCCATTCCCTTCTCCAGGGGATCTTCCCAACCCAGGGATCGAACCCGGGTTTCCTGCATTGCAGGCAGATTCTTTACCATCTGAGCCACCAGTGAGATCTCCAGTTTATGAAGTGCCTCTAAAGAATGAGTTCCCTTTCCTTGGTTGATGCCTGTTAGGCTTTGAACTGGAGCCCTGCCCTCCATCATCTGGTTTAATCCTCACAGGCTCCATAGTATCACCTTCATTTTACAGATGTGGAAACTGAGGCCCAGAGAGGTGAAGTGGCTTGTCACATAGCTGATAGGTGGAGCAGCATAATTGGAACCTTGATCTTCTGCCCCAAGATCAGGTGCTCTTTGTGGCTTCCTTCCCCAGTTTGGCTGGAAACAGTGCTGTCTTCTTCTAGCTGCACCCTCTAGTACTGCTGAACCCAGTTGTGTAGTTGAAGGTACCTACAGAGCCTTTAAGAAAGGCAGAGAGGCCCGTTCAGACCCCCTCTCTCTGTCTGTCTTCCCACTGCGGTGTCCTGGCTTCTGCCCTGGCCTCTGTATCTCAACCTGTCAGGATTTCTCCCCTCAGTCTTGATCTTATTCAGGGTTTTAAGTGTTGGCATATATGTGTCTAGGTGTTGATGAATGTAGCAGAGATTTGAGTGCACCTGTTTAGGTGTGGAAGTTATCTATAGTTTTTTGTGTGTGTCTAGATGATACAGGCTTCCCAGATGGCTCAATAGGTAAAGAATCCACCTACAGTGCAAGAGATGAGAAGACACAGGTTCGATCCCTGGGTCGAGAAGATGCCCTGGAGGTCTTGGAAACCCACTCCAATATTCTTGTCTGAAAAATCCCATGGACTGAGGAGCCTGGCGGGCTACAGTCCATAGGGTCGCAAAGAGTCGGACACGACTGAAGTGACTGAGCACAGCACAACTAGATGATACTCTAAATCAATTTAGGAATAGGTGTGTCCAGTTCACTGAATAATCCTGCCATCATAGAATCTCAGACATCACCTGCTATGTTTGAGTAAACATGAGCAGGGCGAGGGTGGGGGCAAAAAACTCCCAAGGCCGCACAGCTAGACTGTGACAGGTCCAGGTCTAGAACTCAGGGTCACCTGAGTCCTTCACCATTGTGCTTTCTGCATGCCCCTGACTGGACTCTGTCAGCCCTGGCCTGCCTGGTAATGAGTATGGGCCATTGTCCTCACCTCTCTCCCTGACTCACTCTCAGGCACACCGTGGTGCCTTTAAGCAAGGTGTCAGGCCAGAGGATACAAGGGGACCTTCAGCCTTGGAGCATCTATGGGACAAGGAGGCAGCAGGCCAATCTTGAGGGTGATACAACGGGAAGAACCAACAATTTCCCTGTGAATAATGGTTACTGGCCTGGCTGAGATATTGCTTAAAATGATAAACATTGGCATTTGGGTGTTTTTGCCTTGACCCTGGGATGGCATTCCCTGCCTCTGTTGTCCTCCTGCTTCACCTCCTGCTCCCTTCCTCCACTGCCCACCTTTGCGGCCAGGGAGGTGTTGGAGCTGCGGGCTCTTACAGGGCATCTGCAGAGGGTCGGGGGCCTGGGTTCTGTGCTGGCTCACTGTGCGGCTCTGGAGGAATCAGGTGCAGGGAGGAGAGCTTAACTCTTGCAGTTGCTGCAGCAGAAGTGGGTTGGACAATCATGGTTGAGACGATCTGCAGGATTCCAGGAGAGGGAATGACATTACTGAGCCAGGTCAGCCACTGTGCTGCTCTCCCTTACCACACAGCATCTCACTGACAGCTTACGGCAGCCTTTTGAAGAACGAATGACTATGTCTTTTTAAATTGAGAGGCAATTCACATGCCACAAAATTCACCATTTAAAGGGTACAAATCAGTGGGTTAAGTTTATTCACAATGTTGTGCAACCATCACCACTATCTAATTCTAGAAACATTTTCAGCACCCAGAAAAGAAACCTTAGATGCCTTAGCCATCTCTCTTCATTCTTCCCTCTCCCCAGTCCCTGGCAACCATGAATTTATGGTCTTGTCTCTATGGATGTGCCTATTCTGGACATTTCATAGAAATGAGATCACATTATACAATATGTGGCGTTTCATAACTGGCTTCTTTCACTTTGCATAAAGTTTTCAAGGTTTATTCCCTGTGAGGCAAATGTCAGTACTTCATTTCTTTTGATAGCTGAGTAATATATTTATCCATTCATCAAGTGATTGGGCTTCCCAGATGGTGCTAGAGGTAAAGAATCCACCTGCCAGTGCAGGAGGCATGAGACTCAGGTTTGATCCCTGGGTTGGGAAGATCTCCCTGGAGGAAGGCATGGCAACCCATCCCAGTGTTCTTGCCTAGAGAATCCCCATGGACAGAGGAGCCTGGTGGGCCATAGGGTCACACAGAGTTGAACATGACTGAAGAGACTTAGCACGCATGCACACACAGGTGATTGGGCATTTGAGTTGCTTCTACGTTTTGCTAAGAACTGTGTTATTTTGTGAATGAGGAAGTTGAGTGGGGCTGAGGGGCGGGCAAGATGGGCGCGAAGTGCAGCCATTGGCCCAGGATCACAGTTAGTGATCCCGGCTCTGCCGGGATCCAGACACAGGGTTCCTCATGAGCCCTCTTTCTCCGAGGTTTGTCCCCAACCCTGGTGCGAGTGACTCAGGAGCTGGAGGCTGTGGGATGTAGAAGGACACACTCTGATGGCCCTGGTGTCCCTCCTCTACGCAGGGGAGCAGCCATTGCCCCAGGAGACGACCGTGTCGCTGAGCTGTGGAGCAGGGCCGCTGCAAGTAATCCTGGGCCCAGAGCAAGCCCTGGTGCTGGACTGCAGTCTGGGGGCGGCTGCCACCGGACCCCCCACCAGCGTCACGTGGAGCAAGGATGGAGGCGCCCTCCCTGAGCACCAGCACCTTCGCCTGCTACCCAATGGCTCCCTATGGCTGTCCCAGCTGCCAACAGTAGATGGCGCTGACGAGGCAGACCCTGGGGCTTCAGAGGTCATTGAGGGCAGCTATTCCTGCCTGGCCCATGGCCCCCTCGGGGTGATGGCCAGCCAGGTTGCAGTGGTCAAGCTCGCCAGTAAGTGCTACATCTGGGGCTGAGCTGAGACCCACACGACGTGGGGTGTGGGAACTGGGATCTGCCACTAGTTTCTTGCGCGAAGGCTTGTCTCTGAACCACCCCCCCTTTCCCTGCCTCCTGTCCTGCTCAGTGGGTCCCTTCCTGCTATTATCTGTTTTCACTGTTCAATAGTCTCACTTCTTCCCCACTCTTCTGCTGCTCCTCTTTTTCCTTCCCTGTGACTTCGAGAGTCTAGACGTGTGCTTTCCTCCAGGAAGCCCACTAGAGAGACTTGTAAGAGTGTCAGGAGCACAAAGGTGCTCCCCATGCCCATAGCAGGTGGAGTGTGTGGAGCCGAGCTGCACTGTCCAGCCACCCCTTGGCAGGGCTCTTAGGAGGCATAGATCACCATGACATAATTTTGAGGCCAGAGGAGACACTGTAGTCTGACATAAGTCAGGCGGGGAGACTCATCTGACCAGTCATCACCACTTATCCTCTGCCTGCCTGTCTCCGCCGGGCTGAATTTCCTCCACTCGTGTTTCTGTCACCCTGTGTCCCTCTGTGTCCGTGTGCATGTGTATGTTTCACCATCCGTGCTCGCTGTGGCCTCCTTTCTTGTGTCCCTCTCCTGTCGCTGTATTTTCTTACTGTCCTCATCCCCAGCCCTTGCAGGCTTCTCCCTGCACCCAGAATCTCAGACTGTGGAGGAGAACGGGACCGCTCGCTTTCAGTGCCAAATCGAAGGACTGCCAACACCCGTCATTACTTGGGAGAAGGACCAGGTGACAGTGCCTGAGGAGCCTCGGTGAGTGTCCTGTAGGGGAGTGGGGAGTGGATCCCAGAGGGCAGGTAGGTTGGGCTCTGGGACGTTCTTAGAAACTGGGATCCTTAGAGACAAAGTGGCTCCATTTGCCCAAACTGACTTAGGAGCCAACCACCACCAGATGCTCAGCTCTTTTCTGGTCCCAAAGAGAAATTGGACCAGAGGTTTTTGCTCCCTAGGAGAGAAGCCACCTACCAAGTTATGGGGCTTGGGTTAAGAGCAGTGATCAAGTACTTCAAAGCATATGTAGCCCAACCACTTGTTTTATCGAGGAGGAGACCAGGGCCAGAGAGGAGCTGTGTTTTATCCAAGGCCACACAGTGAGGCATTGGCTGGATGTTTATTGTTTGCTCAGGGCCGGGAGGCTGCTGGGTGGGTTTCCCTTTGCAGGTTCCTCTGAAGTTTCTACCCTAGATACATAACTTCTCTTCTTCCCTCAATTCCATCCAGTGGGGTGCAGCATCTGATAACTGGGTTGTGGAGAGCTTTTCTGTTTCACCCTCCTCGCTCCCCATAAAGGCAATGGAGCAATCCCAGGGAATGGTTTCTAGGGCAGAGGAGAAGCAGAGGCTAGATCCAGGACCTGATCACTACTGTGGCTTCCTGGGAAGGCCCAGACATACACAGAGCATGTCCAGAAGGCATGAGGCTTGTTTGCATCCCTGGTCTTGGAATTGGTCTCGTGACTTGGCTGCCACCCCATAGATTCTTTTTTAATTGATGCACTGGGTCTTTGTTGCTGCGCGTGGGCTTTCTCTATTTGTGATGAGCTGGGGCTGCTGTCTAGCTGCGGCACGTGGGTTTCTTATTTCAGTGGCTTCTTTTGTGGCTGAGAGCACGGGCTCTTTAGCACTCTGGTTACAGCAGTTGCGGCTCCCAGGCTCAGTAGTTGTAGCACGTGAGCTTAGTTACTCTGAGGCATGTGGAATCTTCCCAGACCAGGGATCAAACCTGTATCCCCTGCATTGGCAGGCGGATTCCTAACCACTGTGCCACCAGGGAAGTCCCACCCCACGGATTCTTACACTTGGAAAGGTTTCTCCAAAGGCCTTTCCCAGCCGCCCTGCTATCCTTTCTGTGCATCTCTCTGTCTGTAGTTACCAGCCCACTCTCTCCTTTCCCAGTTGAGGTGAGATTCCTCAGGCTCAAAAATACTGGTTTCCAGATCTCTCTGCCCTGGAACTAACCTGTCTTCAGAGTATTGAGTTGGCCCAGCTCCTCTGACTTTTGCCCATGTCTTGGTAGGGGTGAAAGTGTGAGAGAAACTTCTAGATAGAAAAGCTGCAGGCCACACCTCGGCAACAGCTGGAAGGGAGGAAGAAGGGTGAGAATTCAAGATGTAAGTGATCCTGTGATTCTGGTGATCAGTCAGCCCCACTGATCCAATGGGTTGGACTAGATTGTGGTTTCCAAAGTGAGTTTTTTTTGGAATATTAGTCCCTAAAGATGATTCTTGGAGGAAAAAAAAAAAGTTTTCCATGGTCAAATAAGACCAGGAAAGTGCCTATAAATCTCCCTCTTGGAGTTGACAAGTCCCTTGAGAAGCCCTGGGGTGAGAAACCAGTTTAACTTGTTTAACTACCTTTTAGAGTCATTTGCTCAATAGTGTCAGTCGCTCAGTTGTGTCTGACTCTGTGACTCTTTGCGAATCCATGGACTGTAGCCTGCCGGGTTCCTCTGTCCATGGGATTCTCTGGGCAAGAATACTGGAGTGGGTTGCCATATCCTTCTAATATCCCAAGAATGAGCATTCTAGGGAGGGGACTTCGGGATTGCTAACCCAGCCTTCTCAGCACTGACATTTTAAGTTCTGTGCCTTCCTCATGTGGCGCCTCTCACTGCTGAGGGTGGATGCTTCCAGGGAGTTGCTGGGTGAGAATCAAGTGAGAGGTGGGAGAGAGCAGAAAACTCTCCGTGTGTTAAAAGTCACAAGATGCTGTGCTTAATGAGAGCAGTGTTTTCTCATTTAATCCCTCCCGTCATCCTTCAAGCTAAGGGTTTCTTATTTTTCACATTTTCCTGTGTTTACTTTGTTTATATTCTATTAGATCCATTTTTCAAATTCATATAAATAGAGAAGAAACAAAAATGACTCATCTTCTTACCACTCATAGAAAGTCTCTGTTAGTTTTGATGTCTATCCTTAGGACTTTTCCCCTATATGTTTATAAGTATTAAAAATTTTGGATTGTATATACTGGGTATTTTTATTCAGTCTTTTTTTTTTTTAATTATTTTTATTTATCTATTTGGCTGCACCGGGTCTTAGTTGCAGCACGTGGGATCTTCTATCTTCATTTGCACGTGGGATCTTTAGTTGCCACATGTGAACTCTTAGTTACAGCATGTGGACTCTAGTTCCCTGGTCAGGGATTGAACCTTGGGCCCCCTGCATTGGGAGCTCAGAGTCTTAGCCGCTAGACCACCAGGGAAGTCCCCAGTCTTTTTTATAGAAAACAAAAATGGGATTATATTGCAACTTCTGCTTTTTTTTTTCACTTAATGCATACAGAACCCCCTTCCAGGTTTGTCTGTGTGGCAGTGGCAGATATTCTTCTCTGAATTGTGAAAGGAGGTAACTGAGGATCAGGGATACAAGTCACTTGCCTCAAGTCACACAGCTACTGCCAAGAATATCTGACGTTGGAGCCCTGGGGTGGATGATTTGGTGGTTGGGGTAGGGAAACCACAGGGTCTGAAGAAGCTCCTGTTGCAGGTGGGCTTAGAGATGGAGTGGTCCAGTTATGCTCAGAGTAGAGAAGTTACTTCCTCAGTGTTGCTCCACAAACAGAGGAGTTCCCGCACCTCCCAGCATCTAGTTAGGCCTCTCCCAGGAGGCTGGAGCTGCCAGTTCCTGGACTCTGGAAGTGTTTGCCCCCAAGTCCTCTGAAAATTGATCCTCATCTATAAATAAGCCAGGCTCATATGTCCCAGCACATTGTGTGTGGGGTGGGGGATAAAGAAATACCTAAAACAGCAACTTGATTATGCCCAAGGTATGTATTTTTACACATGCCCAGATAGAGTTCATGTACAAATATGCTATTCATAAACTCAACTCAGAGGTTTGAAGGAGACCATATGCCCAGGTGTAGGCTGTGCACATGTGCAGTTAATAAACACACTCTGTCAGGGTCTGTATGCATATTTTGGGTACTGATGGCCAAGTCTAGACCCTAAGGCAATTGCCTGATACTTACACTAATTTCTAATGAGAGGGGATCATTTTTCTTCCACGGGAACCAATAATCACCAAGAGCAGCGTTTCCCAAATTACAGGCATTCACAAACTCCTGTCATAATCTTGGCCATCCCTAAGCCATTTATACGATCACTCACTTTATACATTTCTTCAAATCAACTCTCTCTTTTGTAACTTTTGTGTGTGCGTGCTAAGTTGCTTCATTCGTGTCCGACTCTTTGCGACCCTATGGACTGTAGCCTGCCAGGCTCACCTGTCCATGGGATTCTCCAAGCAAGAATACTGGAGTGGGTTGCCATTTCCTTCTCCAGGGGATTTTCCAGACCCAGGGATCAAACCCAGGTCTCTCGCATTACAGGTAGATTCTTTACCGCTGAGCCACCAGGGAAGTCTGCTTTGTCACTTTGGTGGTGGTGGTTTAGTCGCTAAGTTGTGTCTGACTCTTTCGACCCCATGGACTATATAGCCTGCCAGGCTCCTCTGTCCATAGGATTCACCAGGTAAGAATACTGGAGTGGGTTGCCATTTCCTTCTGCAGAGGATCTTCCTGTCCTCACACTTTAAAATCGAATGGATTTAATTCCTGCAGGATCCCTGGTCCAGTCCTCTGCCCTACCCATCTCCCAGGGTCCATCTTGTGTCAGCCTCATGTGACCCTCAGCTCATGTCCCTTTTCCTGGGGTGGATCTCCGAATGGCTCTGGGTGGGGCGCCTTGGCCCTCAGGAAATTCAGAGCAGCTCTGTCATTTCTTCTCTGCTCTTGAATCCCGGGATTCAAGTGTCCTTTTGCAGGTACAGGAAGCAGGCTCAGGCTTGGAAAGAGAATGGTCCCTCCCTTTTAGATAGAGGTTGCTTTCATTCTGTAAGTAGCTATTTTATTTGAAGTCATTTTAAAACTATAAAATATACTAACTTAAAGGAGAAAAAGTCACCTACAAACTGATCACAGATAGCTATTACCATGATCTTATGTGAGCTTATAACACATTAACAGGGTTGGGTGTGTGAAATAGGTAGGAATTATGAAGCCCATTTTTCAGATGAGAAACCTGAGGCCTGGACATGGGATATCACTTGCTAAAAATCACATATATTGATTCTCTCCAGTATGCCACAGCTGCTTTTATTCCAGAGCCAGGAGTTACAAAATAAAGTGTACAAGGGCACATGCTTTTTTCTGTTTAAATTTTTTTAAGTTTTATATTCCCAAACTAACAAATAAATGTTCACTGTAACTAAGAAATTTAACAACAGAACGAAGAAGAGCCCCCCAGTAATCCCCCTTGCTGAGAAAACCTCCGCGAAGCACACTTTACCTTTTAGACACCAGCGTGAGCTTTACCACCCTTGACTTTTTCTGCGCACATCCTAGCGTATCATTTATCTATTTTCCAAAAATAGCATTGCTTCCTAAACACTGTTTTGTGATTTCCATCCCGCCCCCACCCCCACTAACCAATGTGTCTTGGACATCCTTCCAAGGACAGAGCTTTTGAAACCACATTTTTAACAAAGCAGAAAACATATTAAATGAACATTAAAAGTGGTTCCATCTCACTTCTTTGGCTGTAGCAAATGCAGCAACAGCACCACACCCAAGGAAAGGTATCCATTCCTTTGTTCATTCGTTCATTCAACACACATAATTAAGGCAGTATTACTTGTCAAGGGAGGTATTAGCTCTTGAATTGTTGCTTTTGTTGTTTAGTCGCTAAGTTGTTGGTTTTTTGTGACCCCACGGACTGTAGCCCTCCAGGCTCCTCTGTCTATGGGGTTTCCCAGGCAAGAATACTGGAGTGGGTTGCCATTTCCTCCTCCTGGGGATCTTCCCGACCCAGAGACCAAACCCATGTCTTCTGCATTTACAGGAGGATTCTTTACCACTGAGCCACCAGGGAAACTCTTGGATATCTGGAGCAACATTTCCCTGGAAAGACCAGGAACCTCTGGGGTCAGGAAGTGTGGGCAGCTATTGAGAATGAGGAAGGAGGAAAAGTCTTAGAGAATATAAGGTGGAGAAGACCGGGATGCGGGTGGGGGCCTTGTTTCCGAGATGGGTCCTTATCTTTCCCATCAAATTCTCCGTGGTGGCAGGCTGGGTCCTGGCCCAGGATTTAGCTCTAGACACCCTGCACCTCCTCATCACCTCTCCCCTGCTGGCCCCAGCACTGCTGCGGGCAGCTCTTGGAGCTGAGGATAAGACTCTGGGGGCAGAGTTGAGTTTGCCTGTGGGGTGAGGGAAGGAGTGATGAAGGTTTACGTTTTTGTTCTAAGTCTTTGGGCCACAGCAGATTTCTAGGCTTATGGCCAGAATTCTCTCCCAGCACCCTTGAGCTAGTACTTTTCTCCTGTGTTTAGATTTTCTCATACCCTGCTTTTCCCACGAACCAAGGGATCTTCGCGTGCACAGCTGCCCCACTCCCTCCCTGACCTTGGCCTAGCATCCACAGTGAGAAACTAGAACTCTCACCCTCGAGCTGACCCTGCAGAGATCACAGCTAGAAGATTCAGGAAGACCCACTCCCTCCCTGCTGGGGCCAGAGCCCATTCTGCTTCCCACCACCCAGGCGCCCATGGACACTTCTCTGCCTGGGATTGCACTGTCTCTGAGCAAGATCTCTGGGCTCTTCTAGCCCAAATTGCTTTCCAACCCTCACCGAAAGGGCAGACAGCACCACCCTCATCCATCCTGCCCCTCCTCAGTAATGTACATGTTGACTGCTGGGGGCATTGCTGGGACCACATCCCTTCCACTGGCATTGTCAGCCACCTAATGGCTGCTGAGACAGGCACGTGGGAAGAATGCGGGATTTGGCACCAGGCGATGTGGGTTCCAATTTTAACTCTGCTTTAACTGTGGGACCCTGGAAAAATACCCTCCTCCCTCCAAGACTTGGTTTTGTCACCAATAAAATGAAGGCTATGATCCCATCTCTTAGACTTGTTTGAAGGTTCAGATTGAGATCATGTGACTAGAAGGGATTTTATCAGAGGAGAGAGAAGGTAATACAGGCAGGAGGTAAACAAATTCAAACTTTACAGAAGGTTATTTAATGAAAGTAAAGTCTCCTACTGAGAGCTCCCCGGATCACAGTTTCCCTCCTAAGACAACCACTATGACCAGGAACATTCCGTGCAAAAGCATATAAGTGTACATGTCCTCCACACACTGTTCTGTACCATACATATTTTGGAGACAGTCTTGAATCAGCACACAAGGAGCTGCCTCCTTTTAACAGCTGCCTAGCATTCCATTCTATGAATGTACCCAAACCAATTTAGCTAGTTCCCACCCTACAGATGGACACTTGGATTGTTGCCAGTCGTTTGCTATGGCAGACAGGGTTGGAGTGAATATTGTTAAACATACGTTTTGTGTATGTGTATGAGAATATCTGTGGGATGAAGTCCTTGAAGTGATGTTGCTGGGTCTAAAAGGTGCATGCAGGCTTGATAAAATACTTATTTGGTTGTGTCGGGTCTTAGTTGTGACGTAGTTGTGGCTCGCAGGCTCTAGAGTGTGGGCTCGGTAGTTGGAGAGCACAGGCTTAGTTACCCCGTGACATGTGGGATCTTAGTTCCCTGACCAGGCATAGAACCCAGATCCCCTGCCTTGGAAGGCGGATTCTTAACCACTGGACCACCAGGGAAGTTCCAGTATCTTGTAGTTTTAACTTGCATTTATTACAAGTGAGCTTGAAAGTAAGCCACAGTAGGCATTTCAGGAGGGAGGGCGAGGTGGGTTCAGGACAGCTGGGGCACCGCCTCCCTCCCTGTAGAGCTCCTGTCCACCTCACAGGTGCCGTCTGTCCCTTCCCAAGGCTCATCACCCTTCCCAATGGGGTTCTCCAGATCCTGGATGTACAGGAAGGCGATGCAGGCTCCTACCGCTGTGTGGCCACCAACCCAGCACACCAGCGCTTCAGCCAGGAGGCCCTACTCCGCGTGGCCCACAGAGGTAAGGGGGCTTGCCGGGTGGGGCAATCAGCCATCTCAGAGCTGGGAGGGGCCTCAAGTGGTCCAAGACCTGCCTTCAAATAGGTGACAGATGAGGCCATGAAGCCCAAAGAAGGCAGTGCCACCCAGGTCTCGGGGTGGAACCCAAGACTTCTGGTCCGGGGCTCTCTTCCTGCTGAGACTGTTTCCGTGGGTGGATGGAGTGTCCAGGGCTGGGGATGGGTGCCGGAAGGTGAGGTGTCTGTGGAGAGGGTAGGTGCCTGCCCCTGCAATGGGGGAGCCGCCCTGTGCTGCTTGCTATGCATCTGGCTCCTAATGGTCTGGGACTGTTCTTTCCATTTCTCTGAAAATCTCCCGTCCCAGAGTGATGTGGTAGGAAGGACACAGGCTTTGGGGTCAGGATGACCTGGTTTGAATCCTGGCTTCTCTACTCACCATCTGTGTGACCCTGGGCTCCTTATCAAATGTCCAGCCCAGGGGGGTGGTGAGAATCACTGAGATAGGAATGGGAAGTGCCTGGTGCCTAGCAGGTGTTCAATAGATCTCACTTCAGGCCTCCCACAAAGGCCTCTATCTTGCCTGCCTTTTCTAAGGCAGCTCCCCTCAACCCCCACCCCTCTGCTCATCTCTTCCCCTCCCCCTCTCATCCCGTCCACTTTCACTCCCACCCTACTTCCTGGGGCTTAGCTGATGAGCTGAGTCTGGTTTGCTGCCCCTTCAGTGCCCGGGGTCTCTGCCTCCACCTGCTGGACAAACTGGGTATTTGCCATGCTGACCCTGTGACCCAAGGTCATGCTGAGAACTTGGCAGGGAATGGGTACCCGCTCAGGGCGCCACCAAGCTGGCAGAAGCTCGAGCCCATCCCCTGCCTTTTCCACATGGGAACTGAGGCGCTCCGGGGAAGGGACTTGCCAGAACTAGAAACTCCAACTATTGACTTCAAGTCCAGACTGCAAGTCTACTCTTGACCCTGCTGGTTCTCTGCCTTGAGGGTGCCTTCCCTCCAGCAGGAAGAATGGGGGCGCTGTGTCAGAGGCCCGGTTATTCCTCTCTGGCTCCCAGAGAAAGACCTCTGAGTTCCAGTCCCAGCTCTGTTGAACTATGCAGCTGCTTTCCCATCTGTCCGATGGAACCCTGGCTGCCCCACCTGTCTCACCAGGTGACTCTGAGCATCAGGTAAGGGGCTGAATGTGAAGACGCCTGATGGTAAGGCTACCTCTCTCCAGGGTCCCTGGCATCCGCTGGGGGGCAGGACGTGGTCATCGTGGCAGCCCCGGAGAACACCACCGTGGTGTCTGGCCAGAGTGTGGTGATGGAGTGTGTGGCCTCGGCTGACCCCACCCCTTTTGTGTCCTGGGTTCGACAGGGTAAGTGGAGGGAGGGGACTTGAAGGCATGGGAGAGGAAGGGGGTGGCATTGCACACACCCCCAAGTCAGGGATCTATAAGGGTGACCACAGTATGGTCACCAACCTTTGGTGTGGCAGGAACTGACTTCTGTCCCCGGGTGGAGTGTGGGCAGAGGAGCCTGGACCAAATTAATCAATCTGTATAGCAAGTTTTCTTTATGAAGCCCACTCAGTCTGCCACTCACAAAATCACTCTTGAGACTTTTCTCGGGGGTGGGCACTGGGCTTTGTTCCCCACCTTCTATGTTTCCAGTCCTTACAACAGTGAGTGTGGGGCCAGTGAGTCAGGTAGAACTTGGACTCTCTGCTGGCCTAACTACACAGCCCCGCCTGGTCCACCCAGTCTGCCGCTGCCTTTGTGTGCCTGGCTTCACGCTGGGCACAGTGAGTGAAAGACCCAGGTGAGAGACATGGGGCCCCTGCCCTCTGATCTCACAGTCGATGTAAGGGAGATAAACACATATCCATGAAGAGACACTTGATGGTATCAGGCAGCAGTGATGCGTGCCAAGTAGGGCTGCATTACAGAAGACACTATCAGGGTAATGAGAGCGCCGGGCCAGCGTCACCTTGTAATCTGCTGATCACGAAACTCACTCTCCTGCCAGAGCCTCCTAGAGCTGTTGGAAGAGGTTAAGGGCCATGGCTGTTATTCCTAGTGGGCAGATGAGGAAACTAAAGCTCAGAAAGGCAGGTGGAAAGCCAGGACCCAAACTTTAGAGCCTGTTGTTTTTCCGATACACCACCCCCTACAGCCCTGTGTGGAAGAAAAGCAAGGATTACTTGTTTCCATTTGTCAATAAGAAGTGACTTGTCCCAAGTTGATGGCAGAAGTAAGTCTTAAATCCAGCTCTCTTTACCCTTCTTCCTTGGTTTTTGTTAAGTTTGTGTCTCACATTCAAGACTGTATAATGATGACTACATAGAGTTTAAAGAAAAAGAATAACCCAAGATGACTGCATAACCCCACCGAGCTGATGAGAAAGAACAGTGCTGGTTATCTGTGCCTCCCTGACCTACCCGACCTCACTGGACTCGTGACACTTGCCTAGTTAGGGGAAATCCTAGGCCAGCAGGACCCTTATAGTATTATTGGGGTAAGCCTGTGATGTCACCCAGTTCTATCATCAGTTCAGTTCACTTCAGTTCAGTTGCTCATTCGTGTCCGACTCTTTGCGACCCCATGAATTGCAGCACGCCAGGCCTCCCTGTCCATCACCAACTCCCGGAGTCCACCCAAACCCACGTCCATTGAGTTGGTGATGCCACCCAACCATCTCATCCTCTGTCGTCCCCTTCTCCTCCTGCCCCCAATCCTACCCAGCATTAGGGTCTTTTCCAATGAGTCAACTCTTCGCATGAGGTGGCCAAAGTATTGGAGTTTCAGCTTCAACATCAGTCCTTCCAATGAACACCCAGGATTGATCTCCTTTAGGATGGATTGATTGGATCTCCTTGCAGTCCAAGGGACTCTCAAGAGTCTTCTCCAACACCACAGTTCAAAAGCATCAATTCTGCGGCGCTCAGCTTTCTTCACTGTCCAACTCTCACATCCATACATGACCACTGGAAAAACCATAGCCTTGACTAGACGGACTTTTGTTGGCAAAGTAATGTCTCTGCTTTTAAATATGCTATCTAGGTTGGCCATAACCTTCCTTCCAAGGAGTAAGTGTCTTTTAATTTCATGGCTGCAATCACCATCAGCAGTGATTTTGGAGCCCAAAAAACTAAAGTCTGACACTGTTTCCACTGTTTCCCCATCTATTTCCCATGAAGTGATGGGACCAGATGCCATGATCTTAGTTTTCTGAACGTTGAGCTTTAAGCCAACTTTTTCACTCTCCTCCTTCACTTTCATCAAGAGGGTCTTTAGTTCTTCTTCACTTTCTGCCATAAGGGTGGTGTCATCCGCATATCTGAGGTTATTGATATTTCTCCTGGCAATCTTGATTCCAGCTTGTGTTTCTTCCAGCCCAGCGTTTCTCATGATGTACTCTGCATATAAGTTAAATAAGCAGGGTGACAGTATACAGCCTTGACGTACTCCTTTCCCTATTTGGAACCAGTCTGTTGTTCCATGTCCAGTTCTAACTGTTGCTTCCTGACCTGCATACAGGTTTCTCAAGAGACAGGTCAGATGGTTCTATCATCAGTGTTTCTCAAATCCTGACCAGGCATCAGGATGACCCGGGAGCTTCTTCAAACTGCAGACTCCCTCCCTTCACGCCTGAAGGATCATGACCCCGGATTCTTAATGTTTAACAAGTTCCTAAGGTCCTTGTTGAAGAAGGCAATGGCAACCCACTCCAGTGTTCTTGCCTGGAGAATCCTAGGGACGGAGGAGCCTGGTGGGCTGCCGTCTATGGGGTCACACAGAGTTGGACACGACTGAAGCGACTTAGTAGCAGCAGCAGCAGCAGCAAGGTCCTTGTACCGAAAGTGTAGTCTTTACCTACCTCCTGGGCGAAGTTAGAAATGCAGAATCTAGGGTGCCTGACGCCTCTGCATCTTAACCAGGTCTCTTGCGATTCTGTGATTTGTTTGCACAGTGGGGATTTGAAAATTGCTGTACTAGAGGGTCCAGACACTGTGGTTCTGGGATCTCACTTGGACAAACTCTGCTAATAGCAAACTTAGAAGACAGAGACTGGCTTCACTCCTGACCCTGGGCGCTGTTCCTTTTCCAGGAACTTTCTCCACTAAGTCTGGAGAAGGAAATGGCAACCCACTCCAGTATTGTTGCCTGGAGAATCCCATGGACAGAGGAGCCTGGTGGGTTACAGTCCATGGGGTCGCAAAGAGTCGGACATGACTGAATGACTGACACACCACAACAACTCCACTAGGTCAAGGGAGGGGCATGGCTTTTTTGTTTTGTTTTCTTTTGATGGCAAAAGTTGTACATATTCATTATAGAAAACTAAGGAAAAGCAGAAACAGGAAACATCCCACCACTCAGAGATTAAATTGCTAACATATGAGTGTGTTTTCTTCCAGAGTTTTTTTCTATGCACATGTATATTTTCCCCCCAAATAAAAGCATGCTGTATTTACAGTTCCAAGTCTTGTTTTCATTCAACAGTATATCATAAGCATCTCCCCATCTTTATTTTATTTATTTATTTTTGGCCACACCATGCTGATTGTGGGATCTTAGTTCCCTGACCAGGGATTGAACCTGTATCTCCTGCACTGGAAGCTCAGAGTCCTAACAACTGGACTGCCAGGGGATTCCCTCTCCATCTTTAAAGCTTTTTCAAAGAATAATTTTAATAACTGATAGGCCATCATTTGAGTGTAGCCATAATTTAATTTTTGAAGTCTTTCCCAGTTGTCCACTGTTACAGTTAACACTGAGGTGATCAGCACTGTTAACAGCGCCCCACCACAGGGTGCCCACAAGTGGAATCCTGGCTTCAAGGTCAAGCTGGAGCCCCTGTATAGCCCTATCTGCATTTACCCTTTCTCAGGCATTGCAACATACTGTCTTTAAAAACTTTCCCACTTTAATAGGTGAAAATGAACATCTGTGTTTTGATGTGCATTTCTTTGGTTTTGTGAAGTAGAATAGTTTTTTTTTTGTTTCTTGGCGGTTTGCATTTCAGCTCCTGACTTAAGGCAAGGGCTTTCAAAATGGTTCTCACTTCACATCAAAATAAGTCTGCACGTACTCAGGGCTCTGGTTATGGTGCAGACCTTTCCAGTCATATCTTCATCATAGCCCTGGGCTGAGATCATATGGCAGGAGTGTGTCCTTGAGAGAAATGAATTTAACAGTAATGGTAATAGTTGTAACTGAGTAGTGTTCGGAGCACCTATTAATGTGCCTGCATTGTGTGGGCCAGTCTCAGGGACCTTATTGATTCCACCCTCAGAACAGTCCTTCCAGCGAGGAACTATCTCCCCACTAGGGCTCAGAGGGGATCATTGGTCTAGCAAGTGGAGGAACTGAGATCCCAACCAGAGACTGGAAGGTTTTGTTAACCCGGGTGGAAAGGGCACCCCCACTCGAGGTCCGAAGTCCGGAGAGTGGATGGAGGGGCAGCCCTCAGCTCCCAGCTCCAGCACTCTCCCTCCTCCCGCAGACGGGAAGCCCATCTCCACCGATGTCATCGTCCTGGGCCGCACCAACCTACTCATCACCAGCGCGCAGCCCCGCCACTCTGGCGTCTACGTCTGCAGAGCTAACAAGCCCCGCACGCGGGACTTCGCCACCGCAGCCGCCGAGCTCCGCGTGCTGGGTGAGGAGGGGTGGAGGGTGAGACGGGGCAAAGGACCGGGGAGCAGGTGTAGGGGGAGATTTCATTGGGGCGGATTAGCTGGGGCTGAGCGAAGGAGGAATAGGAAGTGGGAAAACGGACAAGTGGGCGTGTCAGAGGGACACAGGAGGCGGTGGTGGAGAATGAAAAGGGGAGATAAGGTTGAGGGGGGCGGCGTCCCAGCACCTGGGGAGGAGTCCTTCGTAAGGGGGTGGGGTGCCTTGGAGGGGACAGACTAGGTAATTAGAGGAGACAAGTGTGGGAGGAACTTGAAGGATGGAGTTGAGGGAGAGGAGAAGGGTGATAAAGGGCATTGCTTGGGTTATTGGAGAGGTGGTCTGGGTGGGACCCGGGTAATGTGGGGAGGGATGAGAGTGAGGTTATTGGGGGGGGTACATCTGATAGGTGTGGGGTCCTGGGAGGTAGGGGAGACGGAATAGCTGCGGGAGAAGGGTTAGATCCTAGAGAAGCCAGGGTATTTGGGGAGGCCGAGGAGGCCTGGAGAGAATGGTCAGTGTAGGGCCGGGCTAGAAGGACGAGGCGAGCTAAGCTGCGCTGCTGAGGGTATTTGGGGGGGGGACGGTGAATGAGGGAGAGGTGAGAGTGAGTGAGGGGCTGCGGGAGTCCCTTGGGTATTTGGAGGCGGGGGGGCAGGCCTCTAGCGGCGTGAGCGCGCAGTCAGCGTCCCCCTCCGGTCCCCCAGCCGCTCCAGTCATCTCGCAGGCGCCGGAGGCGCTGTCGCGGACGCGGGCCAGCACCGCGCGCTTCGTGTGCCGCGCGTCCGGCGAGCCGCGGCCGTGGCTGCGCTGGCTGCACGACGGGGCGCCGCTGAGGCCCAACGGGCGCGTCAAGGTGCAGGGCGGCGGCGGCAGCCTGGTCATCACGCAGATCCGCCTGCAGGACGCCGGCTACTACCAGTGCGTGGCCGAGAACGGCGCGGGAACGGCGTGCGCCGCTGCGCCGCTGGCGGTCGTGGTGCGCGAGGGGCTCCCCAGCGCCCCCACGCGGGTCACCGCCACGCCGCTGAGCAGCTCCGCCGTGCTGGTGGCCTGGGAGCGGCCGGAGCTCCACAGCGAGCAGATCATTGGCTTCTCCCTCCACTACCAGAAGGCACGGGGTGCGTCTGAGCGGCTCTAAGACACCCCAGCAAAGACCTACTGCAGGGGGTGCCTCCGCCGGGTGGTGGGAGGGGGGAAGGGACGCGGCACAGGCTGGATGATTGAAGGGCTGCCTTTGGGGATAGGATGGGATGGGGTGAGAGACCTGTCTGTAGATAGCCACAGTTTAAAAAAGCAGTGAGGGGATGCTACTCCCAGGGAAAATGCCTTGGCATTCCTGGAGCCAGCTTGTTAATTGCAGCAGGAGTCACTTCAGTTACACGCTAGAAAAGACTTCCTAACCAGCGGGAGAAACTAATACAGTGGGACTAGATGTCAGGGGAGTTTATATGCTCCTACTCGGATTATCTGGAATGATTTAGCTAGAAAGAGGCTATTCCAGGGACTGGACAACATGAAGGATCCCCAGACAGCTTCGAGCAGGGAAGCCTCTGGCGGTGGCCCTGTGACAGACACTTTGTCCCCTAACCCACTCAGGCGTGGACAATGTGGAATACCAGTTTGCAGTGAACAATGACACCACTGAGCTACAGGTTCGCGACCTGGAACCCAACACAGACTACGAGTTCTACGTGGTGGCCTACTCGCAGCTGGGGGCCAGCCGTACCTCCTCCCCAGCACTGGTCCACACACTGGATGATGGTAGGGCCTCTGCACCTGCCGTGGGCACCTTGGGCCCCAGGGAATTCCCTGGGGATGGTAGCTTAGCTTCTCTTAACTCCTGTACGCCAAGGCACTTTTACCTGCCTTGTGTCATCTTTTGTGCCCTGTAAAGGAGTGGGCAAGGCAAGGGTTCATCTCCCTAATTTACAGTTGGGGAAATGGAGGCCCAGAAAGTGAGTGACTTGCCCAAGGTCAATAATGCAGCTGAAACTTGAGCCCAGGTTTCATGATTGCCTGTAATCAGGTGGCCCTTCTCCACCGCACCCAGCACCATCCAGTCAGGCAGGAGCCAGTGACAGTCCACTGGATGTAGAAGATTGTGCCGGGGGAATGTCCTGGGAAGGCTGTCCCATCCTCTCCAGCTTGGGGCTCCCCTAAGAGGCTCCCTTTCCTCCCTCAGATCCTGGTCCTGGGCCTACTTCTGACTTGCCGTGTGACCTGGGCAAGTCTCTGACCGCTCCTGGGCCTCACCTTCCACGTTGGTAGAGCAGAGCTCACGCTGATGTTCTTCTGTCTCAGTCCCCAGTGCAGCGCCCCAGCTCTCCCTGTCCAGCCCCAACCCCTCGGACATCAGGGTGGCGTGGCTGCCCCTGCCTCCCAGCCTGAGCAATGGGCAGGTGGTGAAGTACAAGATAGAGTACGGTTTGGGAAAGGAAGGTGAGTGGGGGCAGGAATCAGTGAGGTGAGGGGTTGGTCAGAGTGGCTGGTGGAGTATGGCAAGGTGAACCTAGAAAAGGGGAAGGTGGGCTGGGGGTTGGGAGGGCAGGAGTGGAAGGGAAGGCTTAGTCCGAGGGCTCACTCAAGACAGGTAGGGCTGGGGGCTAGCCTCACCTTCTCTACAGCTGCGGCGCCTAATCCGACTGCATCCCTACCACAGGCTCCTTGTCTGTGAAGTGAGGCAGGTGACCTAGGTAATCCCTGGGGTCCCTTCCAGCTCAGAAGGCAGATGAGGGATAGGGAGGTGCAGGGTTTGCTTGTGGGATTGAGGGAAATGAGGCATGGGTGGGGTATTAGGACAGATGTCAAGAATCTTGGGAAGGAGGAATGAATGAGATGAAGACATAGGAGAAGGCAGTTGGCTGGGGGCCAGAGGGCCAGGGTGAGGATGGAGGGAAGGGTCAGGAAGGGGGCTTGGGTGGTCGACAGGGCTCTGGAAGAGGCGGTGCTTGGTGGCTTCACAGCCAGCCCCTCGTGCCCATGCCCTGGTATGTGTGGGCTGGCTCCTGGGGCAGTGGGGAGCGTGTGCCCTGATTCTCCCCACTGTGAGCTCAGGCTTATGGCTGGTGTCAGCCAGGGCCAGAGGCCTGGGCATTCAGTGAGGCATGGAGTCCATCCAGGCACTGAGGGGTCAGTGTTGAGAGGGCCTCAGGCTCTGATAGCACTGAGGAGCCAGGACCTGAGGTGGAAGAGTCAGAGTAGGGGGGTTAGGAGTTCTTAAGGGGGCCACCCAGAGCCAGTGTCTTCTGTCCCAGCAGATCAGATTTTCTCCACCGAGGTGCCGGGGAATGAGACGCAGTTTACGCTGAACTCACTTCAGCCCAACAAGGTGTATCGAGTGCGGATTTCAGCTGGCACAGGGGCTGGCTACGGGGCCCCCTCCCAGTGGATGCAGCACAGGACGCCCAGTGTGCACAACCAGAGCCATGGTACGGGGTCAGAGGGGACAGGTGGGGTGATGTGAGTGACTGTGTGGGCATATGTGCGCCCTTGGAACCCAGACCCAACCACCCCTTCCATCAGAGATCTACCACGGCTGCCCCTGCTCGATGGGTGACAAGGCGAAGGGCTGGCGTTTGCAGACACCCCTGGGCTCATGTATCCCTTCCATCTGCTGTGTGACCTTGGACAGGCCATTCACAACTCTAAGACTTCACTTACTACTGCCAGGTGTATCATGAAGATTAATTAATATAAACAAAAGTTTGATACATAATTAGAACTGGTTAAGTAGTAGCAAATCGGGGACCTCCCTGGCAGTCCAGTGGTTAAGAAGCCATGCTTCCACAGCAGGAGGCACAGGTTTGATCCCTGCTTGGGGAACTGATTCCCATGTGCTGCACAGCACAACTGGGAAAGATAAATAAATAAATAGTAGTGCTTCTGTGCCTATGACTGTTGTGGGTTTTGTTAAGAGGCCCAATAGTAGAGTGGTTAAATGAAGACAAAACCTGGCACATATACTATCTGTGTCATCTTGGGCAAGTTACTGGACTCCTCTGAGCCTCGGTTTTCTTATCTGTAAAATAGGGACACTAGTATTTTTGTTATTTTGTAGGGTTGTGAGAATAGTTAAGATACGCGCTGTGAAGTGCTTAGAACAGCATCAGACACACAGTGAGCCAACCCACTCTCAGGCTCCAAGTAGGTCTCCCCACTCCGGTGGCTCCATCACTCCTTCCTGGCTTCAGCAACTCCTCTGATCCCCTTGCCTGCCGGTGCCCATGCCTTCATCCCTTCAGAAGATTTATAGAGCCCTCCTCTAAGTCAGGTATTGTCAGCCCTGCCCCAGAAGTGCTCCTAGCTAACCTCTTTGCAAATCCCCAGGAGACGTCCCTGCGTTCCCAGCACTCTGCGCTTATGGAATAGTGAGTTCTCCCCTAGACCCAGCCTGGGCCTGACCCTTAGGCTGGTGGCTGAGTGGTGAGATATATTGGGAGAACTCTGGCAAGGGCCTCACTCAATGCTGTCTTCCTGCTTTCTGCTTCCTCATGCTCTTCCCTCCTCCCTTCCCCGGCCTCCTCCTTTTCCTTCTCCTTCATTCTCTTACTCCTCCTCCCTTCCTGCTCCTCTGCCCCCAGTCCCTTTTGCGCCTACAGAGCTGAAGGTACGGGCAAGGATGGAGTCCCTGGTCGTGTCATGGCAGCCACCCCCGCACCCCGCCCAGATCTCTGGCTACAAACTGTACTGGCGAGAGGTGGGAACGGAGGAGGAGGAGATGGATGGTGAGAGCCCTCCAGGGGGCCGTGGAGACCAGGCTTGGGATGTGGGGCCCGTCCGGCTCAAGAAGAAAGTGAAGCAGTATGAACTGACCCAGCTAGGTAAGGAGGGCCGCCCAGGAGGGGATGAGACGGACCTAGGTCCAGCAGGGGACTGGACAAGCTGAGCTGGTGGTTGGAGATGGAATCTCTCAGCGGATGTGAGAATGACCCTGGAGGTTCCTCTAACCAGCGAGTGACCCCCATGACCTTCCCCAGTCCCTGGCCGGCTGTATGAGGTGAAGCTCGTGGCATTCAACAAACACGAGGATGGCTATGCGGCAGTGTGGAAGGGAAAGACAGAGAAGGCCCCCACCCCAGGTGAGGAGGCTGGGGAAGCAGGGGAGGAGGGCTCAGTCAGCAGATCTGTGCGTGGCCTCCTTTCCCTCCCCTCCGGGCCAGCCCTGGTGGTCAGGCCGTCTAGAAGTTTCAGCCACCTGCAAACCTATTCTACTGGCTCTTCTAGATTACAGAGAGAAGCTCCCGCTTCTGTCTTATAGGCCTGTGTTTTCATTATCCATGAACAGTGCTAATTTGAAAGGTTTGGACAGAGAGAAACCCCATGGTTCATCAGTGACTTCTGACCCCAAGTCTGACCTTTAAACAATTTTTCAGATGACCCACCTTCATCACACTATCTCTCAGATTATTCCTCTGCTCTAGACAGGGAGGGTGTCCCTATGTGGCCCACCAGGAAACTGAGGCTCAGAGTCAG
Source organism: Okapia johnstoni (assembly GCA_024291935.2). Lineage (NCBI taxonomy): Eukaryota > Metazoa > Chordata > Mammalia > Artiodactyla > Giraffidae > Okapia > Okapia johnstoni. The sequence continues at coordinate 81,397,425 of CM044307.1, forward strand.
TTCAGGCTACTGTAACAAAACACCATAGACTGGGTAGCTTGCCCAGCCAACATTTACTTCTCATTGTTTTAGAGGCTGGGCAATCCAAGTCAAGGCCTTAGCTGAGTCACTGTCTGGTGAAGACCCGATTCCTGATTCATAGACCATAGGCCATCTTCTTGCTGTATCCTCAAAGGGCAGAAAGAGGTCTAGAGCATTCCCTAGGGTCTCTTTTATAAGGACACTGTTATGGACAAAAAAATCTGTGTCCCCCAGAATTCATACGTTGAAACTCTACCCTCCAGTGTGATCTATTAGGGGGTAATTAGGATTAGATGATGTCATAAGGGTGGAACCCTCATGAGTGAGATTTGTACCCTTTTAAGAGTAACACAAGAGCTTGCTTCCCTTTTCTGCCCTGAAGATACAATGAAAAGTTGATAGTCTATAACCCAGTAGAGGGCCTTCACCGAAACTTGATCTCAGACTCTGAAATTATGAAAAATAAATTTCTGTTGTTTACTACCCAGTCTGTGGTTGTTATAGTGGCCCAAACAGACAGGACTCCACCATATGTTCAAATTTCACCATGGGAACTTTGCAGGGGGACACAAACATTCATTCCAAAACACTTCTATATACTTTACAAATATTAATTAATTTAATCCTCACAACAACCCTATGAAATGTAGGTACTATTATTAGCCCCACTGACAGAATAGAGAATGGAAACACAGAGAGGTTAATTAACTTCTCCATAGTCACACAGCTAGTACATGGCAGAGTTGGAATTTGAATCAGGACAGCCTGGCTCTAGAATCTATGTTCATAATTACCATGACTTGCTGTCTCTCTCTCTTACATTCTTACATACTAGTGTTCCGTAGTCTGCTCGCTGTATGCCCTTGGCCAAAATCACTTAAATCCTTGGGGGCCTCAGTTTCCTCACCTGTGAAGTAGAAATAAAGCATTATTCCCAACAGGATCACAAGAGAAGGGTAAAAGAAAGTGCCTTGGGAACTGCAAACCGCGGTGTGTATTTCCAGATGAATATCCTCACTCCCTTCCCACACTCTAATTTTCACCCTCCAGACCTGCCCATCCAGAGGGGGCCACCCTTGCCCCCTGCCCATGTCCATGCAGAATCAAACAGCTCTACCTCCATTTGGCTTCGGTGGAAAAAGCCAGACTTCACCACAGTCAAGATTGTCAACTACACTGTGCGCTTCAGCCCGTGGGGGCTCAGGAATGCCTCCCTGGTCACCTATTACACCAGGTGGGAAGAGGGGCTATGAAGGGGTGGAGTGGAAGGGAAGAAGAGCAGATGGCGGGGAAGAAGGCAGCAGGTAGTGATGAAGAGAGGGGCCTGAGGGTTCAGGGACATTTCATGACTCATGTGTTAAACTGGGGGCTCACTGAGAGTCTGATGATCTGATGGTGACAGATGGGAAAGGAGAGCCCATCCAGTCCTGTCCCCTCACCAGAGGGCCTTGCGCTCAACCCTGGGAGACATCATGCAGGTCAGACCTATTTCTTCAATCTCAGGTGATGGGGAAGAGACAGCCCAGCTGCTGTCCTGAGAGGCCCCCTGCTGGATGGGGAGTCAGAGACCTGTTGGTCTCTGTTGGTTTGGCAGACAAAACAGCATAAAAAGCAATAGATACATATTAATACAATTGCAGCTGAAGGAAAATTATGCATCAAGGAAAAGTTATGCATCTTTTCCTTTAAGTCAAGGAAAAGATGCATCAGAGAGGGTTCTTTGGGTGGAGAATGACGTGGATTAACCCAGGAATATTTCTTGAAAGAGGGGTCCTAGCTTGGGGATTGGACTTGGAATCTGATATATACATCCATCCATCTACATCTCTCTGCAGGTCCTCTGGATGGTGTTAGTGGCCCTAGTGTCAGGGAGTAGATTCCCTGCCCAAGGCAGGGGTTGGGGCTGGGTTGGGGGAGGAGACTTGAAGGGGTCTGAGAGTCCTAGTTGCATTTCTTACCTCGGCAGCTCTGGAGAAGACATCCTCATTGGCGGGCTGAAGCCGTTCACCAAATACGAGTTTGCAGTACAGTCTCATGGTGTGGACATGGACGGGCCTTTTGGTTCCGTGGTAGAGCGCTCCACCCTGCCTGACCGTGAGTGGCCCCTCAGCCCCTTGACCACAAAACAAGTCCATCTTTCACCGAACTCCTTGCCCCAGCAACCCTCTTCTGAAATGCCCCTCAGAACCCCGTAAGTTCCTGTCATTCACTTTGCATTTATGTTGGCAGTCCAGTGCTGGTCTTAACCGTTTACTCACAGGCATGATCACATAAGATTTAGAGGAGTGGTTTCTTTTAAGAGGCTGTGCCAAGACCTCACCGAGCCATGAAGAGGGCCGGCTCTGCAGGCAGGCATCCTGGACTCTGCATTTGGGTCCCCATCGTGCCCCTAACACACAGGGATACCTAGGCAAGCCCCTTCCCCACGCAGGGCCTCTTTGTCCTCATCTGTAAAAAGGGAAGACGGGACCATCAGCTCTGCAGGTATGTGACTCTGGAACCCTCTGGAAATGCATCTGGAAACAAGTGGCTCTTTGTCCTCACAGCACTGCCTCTTGGGTTCTGCTGACCCTGAGACAGTTCCCCTTTCTATCAGCAGACCTTTGTTCCTGATCTGAAATAAGAAGACGTGTGTAGGATGTAGGGTGGGGTGGGGAGGCCATCCACCCTCATGAATGCACTTTTTAAAAAAATGCTTACAAATTGTTTCTCACACACTCATGACCTCAGCTCAAGTGGTGTTGTTAGTCACTCAGCCATGTCCAACTCTTTGCTCCCCATGGACAGAGGAGCCTGGCCATGGAATTCTCCAGGCAAGAATATTGGAGTGGGTTGCCATTTCCTTCTCCAAGGGATCTTCCCGATCTAGAGATCGGACCTGGATCTCCTGCACTGCAAGCAGTTTCTTTACTGTCTGAGCCACCAGGGAAGCCCAAGAGCTCCGTTTCTCGTGGTCTTGCACATGGAGTTAGGGACACTCAGTGTTTTCTCAAGGGAGACTCTATGACATGGAATCCCCATCTCAATTGACCTGATTACAGAGGGGGGACTATTTTCTCCTTTCACAGATGGGGAGACTAGAGCCAGAGAAGTGGGGAGTCACCTAGGGCCAGTGAGGGTTCCGACTGCCCATGGTGCTGTGGCTTTTTTAAGCCTTACAGCCCTGGGTCCCCATCTCACCCTCTGTTGGGCCTTGAAAACCTGAGCCCCGAAATTTCTGTTGTTTCCCAACTCACTAGTCACCTTTTGTCCCTCCTTTCTCCCCTCCCTTCCTCATTTACTCCTGCCCCGCTCCTGCCCTGTCAACTTCTCTGAAAACAAAACACAAAGCCTTTCAAGGTGGTACTCCTCGCACAGGGATTCCTGTGACTCTGAGGTCCTGGGCCCTGGCAGGCGTACACAGAGGCTATACGGGGTGTCAACCAATTTTACTTGAAGATTGGGGGTGGCGAGGGGAGTTAGGAACTTTAAATAATAAATCATTTCAAACACTACTTGGATATTAAATGTTACCATGGAAGAGATGAGTTTAAATGAAATGTAAGCCTTCAAAACACTTTTGAGCTCTGCCCTCAGGTCCCCCGAGGACCAGACACCATCCTCAACCCTTGGAAGTATTTAGGTGTGGAAATTTGAGGAGCTCTGCTCCAAGGAGTGGAAAAAAGAGTTTCTAAGAGGGGAGGAATGGTGGTGGCAAAGCCCCCCTCCCTAACTGTTTTCCAGAAATTCCCCAGTGACAGACCCAACCTCATTTTGTTCTGTGGTTTGTGGTTTGTTCCAGGAAAGGCAGAAGCAAGGAGGCCATGCCTTCATGCCCTGGCTCCCAGCTGCACCCACAGCTGGGGCTCTCAGTGACCCTGCCTCTCCCTGTCTCCTCCCCTGACACCCAGGGCCCTCGACACCCCCATCTGACCTGCGCCTGAGCCCCCTGACACCGTCCACCGTCCGGCTGCACTGGTGCCCGCCCACGGAGCCCAATGGGGAGATCGTGGAGTATCTGATTCTCTACAGCAACAACCACACCCAGCCCGAGCACCAGTGGACCCTGCTCACCACAGAAGGTGAGTGCCCTCACCCCGGGAACTCTGAGCAAGCGTCTCCCCCCACCCCTTTCCAGCCTCCCCAGTGGCTGGGTTAGTACTGAGATGGCCACGGAGGTTTGTTCTAGGAGGAGCAGGTGGAAGCTACTGCCTGGGTGGGAGCAGCAGGTTTTCTCAGGGCCACTTCCCAGCCCTGCCCAGCAGGCCACCCCCACCCGGTTCACCAACCCTGCTCTCCCTGGCTCTCCCGCCCCCCAGGAAACATCTTCAGTGCTGAGGTCCACGGCCTCGAAAGCGACACTAGGTACTTCTTCAAGATGGGGGCACGCACAGAGGTGGGGCCTGGGCCCTTCTCTGGCCTGCAGGATGTGATTACTCTACAGGAGAAGCTCTCAGGTAAGAGGTGGAAAGGGAGGAAGGGGTGGGCTCCATCCTGGGGCAGCCCAAGCTCTCCAGAGGCCCTCAGAGCTGACTTCTAATCCTGAAGTCATCTCCTCCAAAGCCTTGCCTTCAGGCACATGTTGTTGGACAGCTGCCCTCTTAATTTGGTGTGAAAGTATTAGTTGCTCACTCACATCCGACTTTTTGTGACGTCATGGACTGTAGGCTCCTCTGTCCATGGAATTCTCCAGGCAAGAGTACTGGAGTGGGTAGCCATTCCCTTCTCCAGGGGATCTTCTTGACCCAGGGAACGAACCCAGTGCTTCTGCATTGCAGGCAGATTCTTTACCGTCTGAGCCACCAGGGAAGCCAGGTGTGGAGAGGACAAATTTGAAGGGGAAATGGGTGAGGTTCAGAGGTAATTCAGTCGAAAGGTCAGATTTGTGGGAGACTGGCTTGGTTTCTTTGGGAGCTTACTTTGACTGGAGAACTGGCTTGAAGAGGTGATGAATTTTATATGGTGGAGGTCTCAGGCCGTGACTGTCTACACCATAATTTGCAGGGCCCCGTGTGAAAGAAAAATGTGGGACCCCTTATTGAAAAATGAAGAAGACAGACTTCCCTGGCAATCTAGTGGTTAAGACTCCACACTCCCACTGGAGGGGTCATGGGTTCAATCCCTGGTCAGGGAACTAAGATCCCAAATGCGGCACAGCAGTCACAAGAAAAAACTATCCTGTGTGCCACAACTAAGACCTAGCATAGCCAAATAAATACATTTTTTTAAAAAAATGAGCAAGAATTTCAAGGTAGTGACAGCAGAGGATTAAACCAAGCCCAGAGCCCTTCTAAGCACGGGCCACGTGCCACTGCACGTGTTGCACACCTGCGAAACCAGCCTTGTTCGGCAGGCAAGAGGCATGTTTCACTGAAAGGCCAGGTTGATGGGGAGGAACTTCAACTTCCGGATGTCCAATGGGGCAGACAGTTGGAGAGAGAGGTAGTGGTGGTCCCTGTGAGTCTGTGGGGCCCTCTGATCCTTGCATCAGAGATTTCACGTGTCCAAAGGAAGAGACTCAGGCCAGTGGCCTCCGGAAGAAGCCCCAGGATGTCCTGGTCTATGAACCTCGGGTTTTCTCCTGTCCTTGATCTGTTCTATCCCCTCCCTCTCCCCTGCCAGACTCTTTGGATGTGCACTCTGTCACGGGCATCATTGTGGGCGTCTGCCTGGGCCTCCTCTGCCTCCTGGCCTGCATGTGTGCTGGCCTGCGCCGCAGCCCCCACAGGTGGGTGGAAGGACCAGTCCGACCACAGAGAGGAACAACTTCCAGAAGAGCTGCAGAGAAGAGAGAGCAGGCAAAGTGGCCATGACTTGCTCTAGCCCCTCCTGGGGACCCCATTAAAGTTGTCTGGGATGAATGGGTTGGGGTGAGGTCCTCGTGAGAGTGGGGAGCGGAGTGGGTTTAGGGAAGCCCCCAGCGTATCCCCTCAGTAAGGGCTGGAATAGCATAGCTGCCTCTCTCCTGCTTCCTTGGTGGTGATTGTTCAATCGCTCAGTCGTGTCTAACTCTTTGCGACCTCATGGACTTCCTTGGTAGCTGCCAGCATCTTGCAAAGAGGGCCCCCAAATCTCCAGATGCCCAGAGCCCAGGGAGAAAGGACCTCAGTGCAGTGTCACAGCTGTTGTGAACACAGAATTTCTTATCCATTGCACAGACGGTGAAATTGAGTCTCAGAGATGGGTAGGAACCTGCCCAGGGACATAGGCTGGACTAATCCCAATCCCACCCCTGCCCTTCTCTTTGACCACTGTGTCTGTTCCCCATCTTCCCTTCCAGAGAAGCCCTCCCAGGGCTGTCCTCCTCGGCCACTGCTGGGAACCCTGCACTGTACTCCCGAGCCCGCCTGGCCCCCCCAATCCCCCCAGCCGTCCATGAACTGGAGTCCCTCGTGCACCCTCGTCCCCAGGACTGGTCCCCACCGCCCTCAGACATCGAGGACAGGGCTGAAGTGCACAGCCTTATGGGTGGCAGTGCTTCTGCTGGCCGGGGTCACTCCAAGAGAAAGGTGAGCCTGGAGCCGGCCGAGGTCCAAGCCCCACACTGTGGTTCATTCCCAAATAGGACACTAGGGGGCGCAAGAGCACACTGTGTGACCCTGCGAGAGGACTGCTCCCCCTTCCCCTCCCTGGACCAGCTGCAGAAGAAAAGGCTCTCCCTCCTCTTTGAAAGGGTTGGCAAGGCAGGGAAGCAGATGGGCCTCCATCTCTGGCAGAATAGGTCAGCCTGGTTCTCAGGAAGGAGGGGAGAGCCCCCGAGGGGCTGTTGGCGGGTGACTCAAGGTGGCCAGTATGGGCCTCACCCTGGGAGCCAGGGAGAGCTCTAAGACCCGGTTCTCCCCAGCGTGGGGGAAGGAGGCTGGTCAGGTTGGCTGTGGCCAGGTAGGACAGGGATCCAGATAAGGTGCATCCACACAGGGCAGGTCCTGTCCATCCTGGCAGTGGTGGCTCATCCTGCATTCTCTGACCAGCCAGCTCGAACTCCTGAGTCTTTTCTCACCCTCTCCCTGCCTCTGTGGTGAAGAAGACCTTGCCTAGCTCAGAAACTCCTGGGTTGTTCTGCAGGAGCATCTTTCTATCCTCAAATTCACCCCTAGACTCTCAGATTCTGTGCCTGTCCCCACTGCCTTGGGGAGGGAGGTAGAAAGGGGGCCAAGAGTCTGAGGAGGGGGCTCCAGCCATTTCCTGCATATATCCCCTGCCAAGCCCTCAGCTCCTGCTTCTTTCCCTGTGCAGATCTCCTGGGCTCAGCCCGGTGGGCCCAGCTGGGCAGGTTCCTGGGCAGGCTGTGAGCTGCCCCAGGCAGGCCCCATGCCCTCTCTGACCCGGGCCCTGCTGCCTCCTGCTGGAACTGGGCAGACACTGCTGCTGCAGGCTCTGGTGTACGAGGCCATAAAGGTCAGTGTCCTGGGAAGAAAAGGGGAGGGAAGGAGAGAAGGGTCCTGTGCTTGTTAAGAGCAAGTAGTGAATCCTCTGGAGATCCCTGGTGGTAACATCCCTGGGGGTAAAAGTCAAGCCTGGAGAACCCCGAAGCCTCTAAAGGTGAGTGGGTAGAGGGCAGGCCAGTGTTTGAGAAGGCAGTCCCTCCTAGAGCTAGGCATAAGTGGGCCACTGCAGAATTCCCTTGGATCTGAGGGTGCACCAGTCTGACTGCATTCAGCCCTTCTTCGTGTTTGCTGAGCCCTGCCTGTATCTGGTATTTCTGAAATTCTGTGACAAGGGCAAATTGTAATGTTTCCCTGCCTTCCCATGGATCTGATCATCATCTCTTGGAAGACAGTCACTGTTCTTCCTTAACCAACTCCCACATAATATATAATGGGCTTTAGGCTGGGGGTCAGCCTCTCTCCATCCCGAGAATGATAGTCATTCTTCTGATAGTCACTCTCAGTGATGGTTTTTGTGTTCTCTACTCTGACCAGGGCAACGGGAGGAAGAAGCCTCCCTCAGCCTGCAGGAACCAGGTGGAGGCCGAAGTCATTGTCCACTCTGACTTTAGTGCATCCAATGGGACCCCTGACCTCCACCTCCAAGACCTGGAACCTGAAGATTCCCTGCCTTCAGAGGCTCCTGACCTCGCTTCGAGTGCTGTGGATCTCAGTCAAGGGGAAGACTGGCTGGACAGGGAGCCAGGAGGGTGTGAGCAAGCAGCCCCTGGGCCAAACAGACTCACCTGCCTGCCAGAGGCAGCCAGTGATACTTGCCCCTACTCGGACCTCCAGTCCAGTGAGGCTCTGGAGAAGGCCCCTGGGAACAACTGCCAGCCAAAGGCCCCCTGCCCTCCAGGAGCCAGCCCAAGCCTGCCCAAAGCCCCAGTCCCCTCCTCCTCTACTTAGCTCCCCTAGAGGGCACAGTTTGGGACAGGCTAGTTTGGATCATGCGACATGACACGTGTGGCTACACATGTATGCGTCTCTGCCTGCAAGTCATCAAGCCACTTGGAGCCTCCTGGGGTGCTTTGGCTTGGGGAGAGGAAGGATTGGATTATTCACTCCCCCCATACTCTGTGACACATGTGATATGTGAGAGACATGTGACGCACAGTTACATGTGATAGGCACATGTGTGAAGCACATGTGTGTGTGCTGGTTGGTGAGCTGGGAAGCTCTGGGCCAGGCAGTGGTCACTATGGCCTAATTGATCCTCCAGGTCAGGACACTGCTCCAGAGTGGTCCGCCTCCAGCCCTGAGGGCCCCTACTCTGTCACCCAGCCTTTTATTACACACTCTGAGAGTGTCTCCAATGCCTTGTCTGACAAAGACAGCCCCAGCCCACTTTCCAGTTGGGCTGGGCTGAGTGCAAGTAGGCTCTGAATGCCTGACATGTTAGTTGCATCACCTCCCATCTGCCATGTGCCCCGTGCCCAAATTGAGAGGGTGACTCCAGCTCCGCTCAGAGCAAGTCTGCATCTAATTTTGTAATTGGGGAAAGTGCCTGGTTTTGAAAATCTGCTTTCTCTTGCTCTCCCTTCTCTCCTCCCCGCTCACTCCTCTACTGTCTTGTCTCCCTGTTCTCCCAACCTTAGTGCCCTTCTCTTCCGTCCTGGGACTCTGTCCTTCCCTCTCTGTGGCCTCTCTGTCTGTCTCTGCTGTCCTTCTCTCGCCTCTCCCACACTGTGTCATGTGGTTCTCCTGCCTGGGTCCAGTCTCAGCATCCTTCCCTCACAACATGACTACCTCATGTCTGTTTGAGGCCGTGATGGGACTCCCGTGTCCGCCGTCCACTTCAGCCATCGTCCTCCTGCCCCTGCTCCTCTGTGCCTCTGCAGACTCCATCCCCAGGCAGACTGCATCCCCCCAGTGCAGGTTTGGAGAAGACCTTTCAGCGTCCCTTGCATCTTTGAGACTGGAGGGTTCTCCTTAGAGAGGATGAATGCAAGTCATACTTGGGGGTTTTGAGACAGGGAAGGGGGAACACGACCCAGAGGCTTGGGATAGAGTTATTCCCTCCCTTCTATGCCGTAAGTCTGGTTTGCTGGACAGAGGCATTTGAGGCACCTTCCTTTCCAGCTGGAGCTTGAAAGGGGGAAGGGGGTGGAAATTAGGGGCTGGGCAGCCCCTTCGCTTCCCACTCGGTGCACCTTGACCAGAAACTGACGCGGGGCTGGGAGGAATCTCATCCTCTCGGGTGCTGGAAGCAGGGTCTTCGCACAGGACAAGGGTGATGGGCTCATCTCATTTTGCCCTTTCTTTAAGTTCAATCCTGAAGTCATTTTCTGTTGACCCCACACACACACACACACAGGGATAAGCCTGACTTGTTTCTTGTGGAGAGAAAAACGTGTCATTTATTTGATTTTGCACCTCAGCCTCTCATAGGAGCATTTAGTACTTGGTCTCTTCTCCCTGAATTCATCTTTTTTCGCTGAGCAGCAAGCACATCCAGGGTTAACTGGCTTCTGAGCCAGATTAGAAATAACCAGTCTATCTTTCCTTTTTTTTTTTTAATGGTGAAATGTCTCTCAGTGGAGTTGCAGCTTCCTCAGACCCTTTCAGCATTTGTGCTTATTACACTCGGGTGTCACTCAGGTTTGACATCCGCACCCACATTTCCTCCTCCTCCCCCTTCAGGCAGCCTATGATAACACTAAAGATTATTAATGCTGGTTTTGTATCTCGTTAAGGACAGAACTATCATTTGTACTATTTCTGTAGCATTCAGCACTGCCGTGGCTAACACTACTGTATATGTTTCATCACTGCTCTGAAGGTCAAAAGCCTCATTTTATTTTGCTGGTTTGATTTTTTTCTTTTTTTTCCTAAAGAGAAAAAAAAAAAAACTGTCCTGAATTAAATGGCTGTTTTAACAGTAGGCTCTTAGCATTACACCACATAGTCATTTTTCATGTTCTTGTTTAACAGGCACTGAGGTTCTGGTTTAAATTAAATGGCTGCAAATGAGACAATTTATAACCCATTAGGTTGGGTGGAAAATTGTTTCTCAAAAGCAAATAAGTAATAAATCTGGTATCTGCCTATAACTCACAGTTGATAAGAATGTGGCCATTACTCACTAGCATTATATATGATTTGGGCTCTGGGTAATTTGGAAGTGTTAGGTTTGTGTCTTTGTAGCAGTATTTTTATTAGAAAAGAGTCCATTGGCCTTTTACAGGGTATTAATCCTTTTGTCACCTACCATGGATGCCTTATGGTTTTTGAGTCTCATTTAAAAACCTTTTCTTGATGCATGACAAGTATAATCGGTACCTGCTCATTTATTTGTCTGTAGTTTTGCTGTATTATTTAATTATTTTTCCAGCATTTTTTCTCCTTACAATTATGATATTCTTTAGTGTTAAGCCAATGCATTGATCATATACCTGTCCCTGTAATGAATTAATAAACTATTTTCCAAAAATGTTCTCGTTTTTGGAACCAAGTGACTAGAATTTCCTCAGCCTTTCTGCCCTAGAGGATGTATTTCTTACCAGGATGGGAAATGTTGAGTTTTGAGAAGAAGAGCAGGTGGTTATGAGAAAGAACTGGACTTTCTCTAAGGAAGAGGGAACCTTTGTACACTGTTGATGGGAATGTAAATTGGTGCAGCCACTGTGGAAAACAGTATGGAGGTTTCTCAAAAAACTAAAAATGGAACCACCATATGACCCAGCATTTCCACTCCTGGGTATACAACAAAACAAAAACACTAATTTGAGAAGATAACATGCATGTCAGTGTTCACAGCAGCATTATTTACAATTGCCAAGATATGGAAGCAAATGTTCATCAACAGATGAGTGGAGAAAGACAATGTGGTATGGTTAAGCAATGGAATACTACTCAGCCATAAAAGAGAATGAAGTTTTGCCACTTGCAACAACATGGATGGACTTGGAGGGTATCATGCTAAGTGAAATAAGTTAAAGACAAATACTATATAATATTACTTATATGTGGAATCTAAAAAATACAACAAACTAGTGAATGTAACAAAAAAGAAACAGACTCAGAGATATAGAAAACAAACTAGTGGCTGCAGGGGGGAGAGGAGAAGGAGCAAGACAGGGGTAGGTCAATACTACTATGTATAAAATAAGCTCCAAGGTATAGAGCCAAAATTTTATAACGGTAAATGGAGGGTAACCTTTAAAAATTATGAATCACTGTATTGTACACTTGTAACATATAATATTGTACATCAACTATATTTCAATAAAGTAAAAAAAATAGGTTACTCAGACTCCTAGGATAGGAACTCCTTCCCCCACCTCAAAAAAGGAACTGAACCATCTCCCTCCCTCAACAGGCACTTAGAAAAAACATCTAAACTTTGGAAAGATGCTTTCTTTGAGGGCATTCTTTTAGGCTCTTCAGGGATCTCTTTTCATCTGGACACACATTTTTTTAACTTTGTTGGATGCAAGGGAGGAGTGAACCACCAAACTCCAGAGATTGGGTTCGACAAATCTTCTTTGTATAAATCTGGCTTCCAAAATTGCCCATGATGCTCATTCACACATATGGGTACAGTGCCTATGAGCTCAGAGACCCACACGTGCACTCTCACCTTCACAATCATGCTGGTGTCCATTAACTCAAACCTAGGCACAATAGTCATATACCAGACTCCATGCTTACACCCCACACACATCTCAGGATTACAGTTGGTAACTGCTAAGATCTTTTTAGTGCCTGGACCATGGGTGTTTTTCTACTGCTAGGAACCAAGAACCAGAGGCCTTCCTGCCCAGGACCACCCCCAAAGTGGCTGGTGAGCCAGCCCTGAGTTAATTGACACATTGTAGGGGGAGATACTGCACATTTTGCATGCAGGAGAATAGCCATTATTTGCATATCACTCTCAGACCAAGCGTTGTGATAAAGAAGAATTAAACACTTGTCAAAATGAATTTAAAATGACAGCAACTCAGGACACCAATTTGACCTCTTCTGAGTCTAAGACAAGCCAAGAAGGGGTTGTTGAGAATTCAAACCCTGCAGGAGGGAGTTCCAGGCCTTTCGGCCCAGGGAGGGCTCCCACCCCTCCCACCTCTCCAACCCCTCCCTTTCCTATGGCCAATAGAGGCTCATCCTTCCTGCCCTTCCTTGTAAGGAAATTGGCTTGGGACTTCAGTGTGTTCCTGACCCTGTATTTCTCCATTGCCTCCTACTGCTTGCTCATATGTCTCAAGTCCTGTTTATCTTCCAGTCGCTACTACAGAGTCCCTGGGCTGCACAAACCCCATCACTAGTAAACTTGCCTGATTTCTGGAGGCCCTTTCTTTACCTATCTGCATCAGAGTTAGTTTTATATATGTTAACACTCCTCCTCCGCAATTCCAGAGTTGGTATCAAAAGGGAGATGTAGTTACTCCTCTGCCTGACCAATTCAATGCCAATAGCTGAGTGAGGCAGAGACTACTCTCTTTAAACCTCCTGCTCCTTGAACTTAGTAGATGCTCAGTAATTTTGATGGACTAGCACATCATGCTGAACTCAACAGAAGATCATTTAATAGCGAGTGGCCAAGACTGATGATCTCTGCAGGCCAGCGTGGGGCTGTATCTCTTAAGAGGCATGCCTATCTCCCATAACAATCCTTACCTGAGACTGATGTTGTCTCCTTTTACGTTCTCTGACATGAAACATTGAGTCTGTGGCATAGAAGTGTTACTGGGAATTTGAACTTTCAGTATGCTATTCCAGTCATCAGGTCATTTGTCATGACCTGTATCCTTTACATTTCCTTGAAAGTGAGCAGGGGAGATGGGATATCTTTATCTTTCAGATGAGCTCTGAGAGTGACTGCCCGGGTTTGCTGAACTAAACAGCAGGGAGAAGTGGGGTCAGAATCCGGCTTACTTTAGCTTTCTCATTGTCCTGTTAGGTCTGCTCTCCCGGGGCCCTGGACGAAGCCGCCTTCCCACTCTTCCTCCTGTCCACCCAAGCGCCAAAACTCTTCGGTCTAAAGAGGCCAGTCTTGCAGCTAAACGTCCTAACCTTTGGGTGGAAGAACCAGAAACCCATGGAAAACCGAATCTTTGACAACTTTGTGCAGCTTTCAGGGAATTATCTCGACAATACAGACGCGGACACGGTGCAGGAGGGCGCAGCAGAAAGAGTGGGTAGGAGAGAATCTGGCAGCTTCGCGTGTTTCTCCGAAACCCGGACCTACTCCGCAGTCCACTGGGTTTCCACTTCCCCGGCTCCCCAAGTCCGGAGCTGGCCCGCGGGGAGGGGTCCCGGGCTGCAGCTCTGGATGGCGCCCGCCGCTCCGGCCCCAGTTCAAAGCGCAGGGGGCGCGTCCGCCGCGCAGCCGGGAATGTCCGGCCGCTTAAAGCGTTCGCCGGCTCTTTTGTTCCCCAGACCCGGCCTCCGGGGAGAGGGGGCTGGGGGAGGGGACCGGGAGGGGAAGGAAGAGGGGCGGCGGGCGGCGGGAGGAGGAGGGCGGGGCGGGTGGTGCGAGTGCGGAGCGCGCACCCCGGGCGAGGCTGACAGATCGCCCGGGTGGGTGCAAGATGGCGCAAGCGGCCGCGTTCGCCCTGCGCCCCCGGCGCTCCTAGGCAGGCATGTGGCCCCAGCCCCCAGCCGCCCGGGCTCGGCCCCGGCCGGAGCCCCGGCCCCGGCCCCGGCGCCGGCCCCGCGGGGACACTGTGAGCCGCGAGAGGCCCCAGAGCCGCGCGTCGCCGATCCGAGCCGACCGCGAGCCCCATGGCTGCCTCGCGCGCCGCGCCCCCGCGCCGCCGCGGGCCCCGGCTCCTGCTGCCGCTGCTGCCGTTGCTCCTGTTGCCTGCGCCAAGCGATGGTGAGCTAGGGCGCCAGCGGTCCGGCTGCTGGGGACCGAGCCCCGGGAAGGGCGAGAAGGGAGTAAGCGGGCGCGAGAGGGGGGCGGACCTGGGGAGAGCGGCGCGGACCTGCCGGCGGACCGCGGGCTGGAGGGACTTGCCCAAGAAGGGGAGACGAGCGGGACGGGGCGGAGCCCGGGGAGAGGGCACTGAGGCCCGGCTGCTGGGAACGCGGAGCCAGGCGATGCTGAGGATGGAGCCCCCAGAAGAGAGACCCACATTCAGTCCGCTGCGGCTCCAAGATTCAGTAGTGTCCGAGCCCGGACCGAGGGGCAAGGAGCGCGGCAAAGCAGGAGATCGGCGGGCAGGCTGGAGTTGGGGAGAGGGGAGAACGAGCCTTGGGAGACCGCAGGGCTGAGTCCGGTCCGAGGCGCGAGTTGGGGAGCGCGGAGGCCGAGGGTGGGCACAGAGTGGCCCGCGGCGGCCGAGGTTAGGAGACCGCCGACCCGGGAGACCGCCGACCCCGGGGGCGGAGTCCGGGACTGAGCGGACTGCGATGGGTGAAGAGAGCGTGTCGTGGATTTGGAGAGGGACTGGGACGCGGAGTGCGAGGGAGAGATCGAGGAAGAGGGAGGTCCCCGGCTGGCCGTGCGTGGGGAGGGGGAGGCACCCTGCGAGCTGAGGAAAGGAAAAAGAAGCCGACCGAGGGCGAGAGAGCGGCGGGGATGCCCACGTGCCTGCCCTGCCCTGGAGGGTGCACACTCAGAGCTCGGGATCTGCCGGCTTGGCTGCCCGGAGCTCCGTCACCGCCACCCTGTTCCCTCAGTGACTGTAACGGGCCCATTTCACGCGAGAAAGGTGAAAATCTAGTCGCTTCCCCTCCCACCCCAAGTTCTCAGCAGACACTCCTCTGGGCAGTATTCTCTCCCCTCTTAGCTCCGGAGAAGCAGGATGTCGCAAGCGCATCTAGTAGAAAGTTTATCCATCCCCCAGTTGCTATTAAAATACCGGGGTTGGGGTGCGGAGCCGAGGCAGCTGAAACGCAAGTCTTGGGAAGGATGGGTAGGGATCTGAAGGGGCGTGACCCTCAAATATCTTAAAATACGAATTACACGTCCCTGGGGGTGCGGTAACGCCCCTAACCGCAGCGCTCCTCCTTCTCCTTTCTCCCCCTCACTGCCGGGTCTCCCCCCAGCCAGGGAGGGCGCTGGTCTGTGAAGGGAGGGGCCCGCTCCCGTATCACTAGTTGCCCGGAAATGTGGAGGCGTCTGTGGCTGCCTCCTCAGCCCAGGTGGGTTCATTTCTCCAGGATTGAAGTTGTAACTGGTCTGGTAAGTTGCTCGCTGGAGAAGTTGGAGACTTGGCATCACGCCTGGGATTGGAGCTCTCGTCCTTCCTCTCCCACTTCTGCTTCCCTGATCACCCTCGTCTTCCCTTTTTCCAGTTCCTTTCTCTTCTGCAGGAGTGAAGAGGTTGCTGGGAGAAAGGTTCTAGGAGCCTCCTTCTTTCTGAATTTTGAGAAATCTGAGTAGATGTGTGGTATCCCTCATTCTCTTTATGACAAAGGCAAAACAAATGGAACTGCCAAACCCCAGAGCATCCTAGGGGTGGGGCAGTGGAGCTGGACCATAACCTAGCCTGTACCCAGTCCTGGACCCACACACCCTTTTCCCTGTTCAGATGGTGTTGTCATCAAAAAGAAGCAGCGATTTATTACTATCTCACTTTATATTTGTTTAGAAATTTTAACTTTTCATAGTGCCTTTAAGTCTTCAGGTCATATTTAACATAGGGCTTCCCTGGTAGCTCAGTGGTAAAGAACCCACCTGCCAATGCAGGAGACATAAGAGACGTGGGTTTGATCCCAGGTTGGGAAGGTCCCCAGAGGAGGGCACGGCAACCCTCTCCAGTATTCTCGCTTGGAGAATTCCATGGACAGAGAAACCTGATGGGCCACAGGTCATGGGGTTGCGAAGAGTCGGACTGAAGTGACTGAATGACTGAAGTGACTTAGCATGCAGGAACAACACAAGCCATATTGTTGTTTCTTACTTAAACAGATGAGGATGGAGGAGCCAGGGCAGATTGAATACTTTACCTGGGGTCACACTCTGAAAGTTTGTGAGGCTTCAGTGTTTAACCAGGTGGCCACAGAAGTGGCAGCAGCTATGCTGGAATCAGTCTTGCTTGTAGGTCCCAGATTTGTAACTATTAACTCTGAGGTCTCGGATAAGTTGCTTAACATCTCTGGGCTTCAGTTTCCTTTTCTGTAAAAGATATGAATAAAGGCCTCGTGCCACAATTAAAGAGTCCATGCACCACAATGAAGATCTTGTGTGCTGCAATGCAGTCAAGTAAATAAATATTTTTTAAAACATACAAATAAAAGAAAGGTGGTAGAAATAATATCCATCTCTGAGACGGTCTGTTGATTAAGTAACTGTACTGCATGAGATGACACTTCATAATGCAGAAATTTCTACATATTAATAGAGATTCCAAGCATGAGATGACCCTTCATAATGCAGAAATTTCTATATATTAATAGAGATTCCAATTAATATCGCAGAATGATGGGGATGGGACACTCAGATCCAGAGAACTTGGAAGCCCTGTGTTTTCAAGTTCATTCCACACTAACTTCTCCTTTTACTCTCTCTCCCCCACCTGATGCAGGTCTTGGCCACTCTGCTGAACTGGCATTTGCTGTGGAGCCAAGCGATGACGTTGCAGTCCCTGGGCAGCCAGTAATGCTTGGCTGCAAGGTGGAGGGGACTCCTCCAGTGCGAATCACCTGGAGGAAGAATGGGGTGGAGCTGGTGGACAGTACCCACTCCACTGTGCTGGGCAATGGGTCCTTGATGATCCGCCACTTCCTGCTGGATGGAGGAGGCAGCCCTTCAGATGAGGGGGACTATGAGTGTGTGGCTCAGAACCGCTTTGGGCTGGTGGTCAGTCGGAAGGCTCGAATCCAGGCTGCAAGTAAGTGGGTGCCCTTACTTTTTTTTTTTTTCCAGGTCATGGAGGGATAAAGGGAGCCATTCCATCTTATGTAGCTTCTGGAGAACTAATGTCTCAGCATGGGTCAGTTGAGAGGAGCATAGCAGCAATTTGCAGTGGCGGACTTATATCTTTTATTCATTTAACTGACTGGAATGCAATTTGACAAGAATGTAGCCAAACTGTTGTAGGAAGAGGGAGAGAGAAAGCCAGCTTTATTCAGCTCTTGGTTCAGTGTGTCTTAGCTTCCATATGCCGGTATATTATGAGCATCCCAATCTTTTGAGTATGATTTTTGTGTTTAAAGATAAACTTTGGGGGTGATTTAAGAGGATTTTGAAGGGTAATTTTGATTACACGCAGTTTTTAATTACGTGCTGACTTTCAAACCTTTGGGGTAGAATAAACCTCACTGTACCAGTGATAACATTCTGAAGCTTCAGCGATTTGCTTTACAAAAAATATGATAGAATAATTTCAGGGTTAACACAGTGATGACATTTCTCTCACTCACGTTCCTGTTGGTGTACCTTAAAAAAATTCCAGCTTTATTGAGGTGTAATTGATAATAAAATTATAAGATATTTAAAGCGTACATTGCGATGACTTGATATTTGATGTACTTTTTTGATTGGGAGAGAAGAGGTGTTTCATCTCTAGAATTGTCCTTAGCTGATGGACCAGCAGTCATTGTGGTGATGAAATGATGGTTGCGTTCTACTGCTCTGTCCTACCAAGCGTCTGCTGTTGCTGTTTAATCTGTGCACAATCGTAGGTATTATCACATAAACCAAAATTATTTATGCATCTTGGGAAGGTGGCAAGCTATGAGGGTGGGAAGTCTGCTCACAGACTTCTGGTTCTTTCTTTTTTTTTAGCTATGTCGCACAGCATGTGGAATCTTAGTTCTCTGACCAGGTATCAAACCTGCATCTCCTGCACTAGAAGCAAGGAGTCTTAACCACTAGACTGCCAGGGAAGTCCCAAGAACCACTGCTCTTAAGAAAGGGCAAAAGTTTTGCCAAGTGGAAAATGTTCTGCATCCCATAATCTCTGTACTTCTGGGTGGTGTCTTGAGGTGGTGTCCCTTAAAAAGGCTGCTTTAATTTTGGTTGGTAATCATTCAAACCAATGCTTATTAAACACTTGCTGCATACTGGGCACCCTGCCCAGGCACTTTATATGAATTATCTTATTTAGTCATTGTGATGACACTGGAAGATAGGCAGTCATCATCCTCATTTTACAGATGAGAACACTGAGACTTAGGGGGACTGGCGACCTTCTGGTGAGCAGAGAAGCCAGGACTGCAGTTTAGGTATTCTGAATCGTGCACCCTCCCACTTAACCCTTGTGGCATGCTGCCTCTTCCCCATCTGATCACTGACCAGTTTCTTCCTGGCTCCGAGGGCATTTGCACAGTTGCTCTGAACGGCTGGCGAGTGATGAATTGTTCTGAGGCAGGAGGCCTCTCATTGGGTTTAAGATGCCCCTTTGTTCTAAGGAAGGCTCATCTAGGCCCCCATATGGAGCTCTCTGGGAAGCAGCCCTGGACCTTGAGACGGAACCACTTCTGGCTCGGCAACCCCTCATCCTCCGGCCCTCCTGGCAGTGTAGGGGAAGGCTGGTGCGTCCTCCAAGCAGATGGCTGGGTGTGAGGAGGAAAAGTGGGGACAGAGAGTGGGGACCCAAGGAAGCTTGTCAGACAGGAGAGAAGAGACTTCTCAGGGAGCTCTCCCTGGCCTGGGTCAACTCTGAGAGCTTGATGGCTCCTGCGTCACCAGCCTAGACTTCTGGGAGATAAATCCCCAGGTGTTTATATAGAGCTAATTGTAAATGTGCTTTTTCTATAAATGGTAATACCTTCAAGATGTTCAGCCTCCTTAAACTCCTAACAGTATAAGCAGTTGAGCTGTGGGCTGTGGCTGCAGGGAGGGCCAGCGGGAGAGGTCAGCTTGGTTAATCCTCTGGGGTCCTGGGGACAGCTGGGGATTTGCCTCCAAACCCTGGCAGTCTGATACGGGCTCTGTCCCCAGCAAGGCTTGTGGCCCCTCGGGGAAAGCTTGGATGGTTGGATCCCCTTTCCTCACGTCACAGGCTCATGTCCCTGTGAGGTTTGAAAAACCTCCAAAGCTGATAAGCCGCCTGGGTTCTCTCCTTTGGTAACAACGCCCTGCCCATGTGCCCGCAGGCTGGGCAGATGTCGTATGACATGGGAGGAGGCCTTCTGAAAAGGTGTGAGGTGCCTTCTAGAGCCCTGCTTCTCCTGCCTGCTCCACAGGGGCTGACAGGGTGGGAGGATGCTAAGCACCCCTCACCGACACACTATCCACCCAGTGTGCTAACCCAGTGAGGCAGGTCGGTGTGGGGCACCAGCCAGAGGCCGATGGCTGGGGATGCCTCCTCTTCCATCCAAGTGGGCCTGCATGCTGTCATTGAAAGACGGCCTGACCATGATGGACTAGACTCCAGGCCCATTTCTTGGGGGCTTCAGTGGCAAGTGTCTCCTGTCTGGGATGGAGTGACTCAGGGTCCTAGGAATACTCATGCTTCCAGCATGTCTGGTTTCTCTGCCTTGCTGTTCCATGTGTTTATAGTTTGGGGGCTGAAAATTGCAACACTTGTGAAGGAAGAGATCCTAGACAAGTTAATCTCTCCATGGCCCAGTGTCCTCACCTGTGAAATGTACATATAATTCTACTTTGTGGGATGGTGATAAGGACTAGCACACTCCATGCTTTGCCTGGCACAGAGTTGGTACTCAGTAATGGAGTCAATCCTCTTTGCTTCTTTTAAAGGCAATTCCAGTCTTGTGGCTCAGCTGATAAAGAATCTGCCTGCAATGCAGGAGACCTGAGTTTGATCCCTAGGTTGGGAAGATCCCCTGGAGAAGGGAAAGGCCACCCACTCTAGTATTCTGGTCTGGAGAATTCCATGGACTGTATAGTCCATGGGGTCGCAAAGAGTCAGACACGACTGAGTGACTTTCACTCCCAGTGACATTGCCAGCAAAAGCAGACTCCTGAATCCACTCCCAACCCCCAGCTTTCTCCCACACTGGGATTCAGTTAGGGAGTACTCCAGGGAAATCTCTCAGGGAGTAAGTCTCTCACTTCAGAGCTGGAGTGCAATGTGTTCTGTTTTAACCCCTTCCTGGGCGGGTCTGGGGATTCTCCTAAGCCTCTGGGTATCTACTGAAGCTTGGCTGCCCTGTGAGACCCTCTACCATCCCCCTGGAGAGGCTCCAGGAAAGGGCATGTGGGACACCTGATACATTGGGAATAGGCAGTGACTCATACCTGTTGAGATCTGTGTGCCTGGATGACTCCAAAGAGGGATGGGGTGGCTACAAGGAGGGGACATAAGTGGGGGGACCCACCCCCAGCTCCCCTCCACCCCCAGACCCCCTCCACTCCCAGGATCCCTCCACCCCCAAGATCCCTCCACCCCCAGCCCCCCTCCACCCCGAGGTTCCCTCCACCCCCAACCCCCCTCTACCCCAAGGATCCCTCCACCCCCAGCTCCCGTCCACCCCCGGGCCCCCTCCACCCCAAGGATCCCTCCACCCCCAGGATCCCTCCACCCCCAGCTCCCCTCCACCCCCAAGATCCCTCCACCCCCAGCTCCCCTCCACCCCCAGGTTCCCTCCACCCCCAGCCCCCCTCCACCCCCAGGTTCCCTCCACCCCCAGCCCCCCTCCACCCCCAGGATCCCTCCACCCCCAGCCCACTTTAGGCAGATACCCTTAGTTCTTGCCGCTCACTTTCTGGCCTCAGTTCCTGATCTTGAGCCCTTTGGGAGATGGAGTAAAGAGGTAGATGATCTGGAACACAATTTGTCAGACTTTGCTGTGCCCGTGAATTTACCTGGGGATCTTGATAAAATTCAGATTTTGAATCAGTAGATCTAGGCCAAGGCCTGGGGGTCCTGCAGGTCTAACAAAATCCCAGGTGATGCCAACAGTGCTGGTCCACAGGTGTGAGAGGAGAGCCCCCTCCCACATCACAGTTGCTAGCATAGGGGCGTCTGTGGGCAGTACAGTGAAGTCTGGAGAACATGGGCTTCAGGGTCACATCTGGGTAGGTTTAAACCCCAGCTCTGCCACTCGCAGATGACAGCACCAGTTACTTTTAACTCTCTTGAGTCTGTGCCTTCATCTGAAAAGGAAAAAAAAAAAACATAATCCCATCATCCTATCAGGGCTGTTGGAGACTTAAATGAGATGATGGATGGATGAGGTGATGGATGAGGGCTTGGCCTCTAGAAATGCTCAGTAAGTATTATTGTTAGTATTAGGTTTGTTGTTGCTGCTGTTTGGTCGCTCAGTTGTGTCTGACTGTTTGCAACCCCATGGACTGTAGCTCTCCAGGCTCCTCTGTCCATGGGATTCTCCAGGCAAGAATATACTGGAGTGGGTTGCCATTTCCTTCTCCAGGGATCTTCCTGACCCAGGGATCAAACCCATGTCTTCTGCATTGGCGGCAGGCAGATTCTTTACTCTGAGCCACCTGGGAAGCCCCTTGATAGGTACTGAGCGCTAATTTAGGATGAAGACAAGCCTGTTCCAATGCAGGTAAGATTCTCAAAGTGCCAGGATTGCCTCCCCCATAGCCTGGAGCCATCCTGACTGGGCGTGCCCAATGATGGTTATGAGTGTAGGCTGTGGAGGGAAACAGATCCCCAGCTGGATGGACTTGGGTAAGTCACTGGAATCCCTGAGTCTCCGTTTCCTCAACTTTAAATTGGAGGAAATAATACTTAGCAAGGAGGAATGCTAGGAGGATCCCCCATGACAATACGTGTAAAGAACTTAGCACAGTGCAGGGCACATAGAAAATGTTCCTTAGATACTGTTATTATTCTGGGGTGATAACAAAGGTGAGACATGTGAAGTTCTAAGCTTCTTTAGATATGGTGGTTCCAAGAAGGTCCCTGGTGAGCCTGGACTCCTAGTAAGAGGCAGTGGGGCATGGTGAGAGGGACGGAAGTCCAGGTCTAGTCCCCTGCTGTCTCTACCTTACTAAGTCACCTACTGCTCAGGCCCTCAGTCACCCGTTCCTGAAGTCTGAACCATTCTCAACCTGTCTGAATGAGGGCGGTTTCACCAGCTACTCTGAAATCTCTTCCAGCAGCAACATCCATGCCTGTGTGGATGTGGGGGCAGGGTCTCAGCATAGACCTGTGGAGCCAGGTCTGGGTGGGCAGGTTGGGAAAACTATGGGCTGGAGCTGCTGAGTGGCACAGCTTGTGTGGTGGCCTCAGTATATTTAGGGGACCCCGGAAGTGCCTCAGTGTAGGGCAGCAGTTTGTGCAGGGAAGTGGTTCCTGGCACAGTGACTGGTGACCCTGGAGGCCTTTGTCACCTGGAGGCCCGGTGTGTGAAACCCAAGCTTTTCTCTCCTCTTTGAGGGGCAGCTCAGCCAAAGTGGGTGTTGTTCAGTTGCTCAATTGTGTCCAACTCTTTGTGACCCCACGGACTGCAGCACGCCAGGCTTCTTTGTCCTTCACCATCGCTCAGAGCTTGCTCAAACTCATGTCCATCGAGTTGGTGATGCCATCCAACTGTCTTGTGCTGTCATCCCCTTCTCCCGCCTTCAATCTTTCCCAGCATTAGGGTCTTTTCTAATGAGTCAGGTCTTCGCATCAGGTGGCCAAAGTATTGGAGTTTCAGCAGCAACATCAGTCCTTCCAATGAATATTCAGGACTGATTTCCTTTAGGATTGACTGGTTTGATCTCCTTGCTGTCCAGGGGACTCTCTCCAAAGTAACCCTGAGGAAATCTCCCCTCTGCCCCTCACGTGCGTCCGCCTGCCTGTTAGAGCAGAAAGCAGGTGCTGCTGCTGAGGTGTCACCAGTATGATGAGCGATGGCCATGCCAAGGCCTACTCTCATACCAGGCAGGTCACCCGTGAGTACGCCAGGGTGCAGAGGTAGATGGAAATCAGTACTCCACAGCCTGACCTCTTCCGATGCTCTTGAGAAGCTGTGAGGTGTGGTGGAAAGGCCCTTCCCTGGACACCAGAGTCCTGTGTAACTCTGGGCAAGTCAGTCACCCTCTCTGGACTTGGTTTTTCTGATTGTAATATTGAGTCGTTGGACCAACGTTCATCTCAGCACTATGATATTAAGGCTTCCTTTCTATCTAGTTAGTCCTTGGGAACTGCCTGCCTTTCTGAGCCTTTTCCCAGTCTATTCTTGCCCCTGCTCGTCTCTTACCCAATCCCTCCCCGAAGACCACTTAATTCACAGTAATTTCTTCCTCACCCTCCTAAGGCGGGGAGTACTTGTGGTCTGTGGCATTCAGGCTCAGCCTTCCTCTCAGTGGGGGCTGCCTTCATTGTTAAGTAACTGTTTTGTGGCTGGATATTCCATCTGTTTCCTTAACTCGATTTTAAGCTCCTAAATGGCTTCTCTCTCTTTTGTATTTCTCACGTCCTCTGCTTGTGGAGCCCGATAAAAACTAAATGAACATGTGGCCTTGTAGGTGCAAAGCTCCATCTCTCTGCTTCTCTTTAACTTTTTCTGTTTCTCCCTACCTCGTAATTGATAGCATAGCTTAAAGGAACAGAAGCTGGTGAATGGGGAATGTAACACACTAGGGGCAAAATCTTGGGGTGGCTGTGGCTACATGTTTTTCTCTAGAGGAGCTGAGACTCTCTCCTTCGGCAGATGGTGTGCGAATCAGAAACCACATTGCTTGGTAGCCCTCATGCCTGGGTCTTGGGGTTTCCTGCCTTGGACTGTATTCCCTGGCCGGGTAAAGGCTGTGTCCCCAGACCTACTGGCCTCAACTGTAGTGGTAGGACTGCCCCTCACCCCACCAGCAGGACTTGAGTGTGGAAGTTGAAAGCTTCTGGTTCCCACACCTTGGCTCTGCTGTCACAGGCAGCCAGCTGGCCTCTTGAACACAATGTGCAGATCTTCTCTGTTCCCATTCCGGGCATTGTCCATGGCCCGGCGCCTTGGCTGGGAATGCGGGCCGGTGAATAGCGGAGGCATTTGCAGCCTGCAAATGAAACAGGCCCCCAGCCCCCCATTCCCTCCCCACCCCCCGGGAGAAAGGACTTTTTCACTTCTGGCCTTCTTGTATTGCCTTCCCCTCTCCTCTCCAGAGTCCCTGCAGGCGTGTGTGTGTGTGTGTGTGTGTGTGTGTGTAAGAGACTTTTCACAGCAGCTTGAAGGCTGTTCAACACAGCCTTCAAAAAAAAGTAGAATGGAACAGAAGGGCACCCAGGATGGAAAACCAAACAATTCACTGCTGTCGTTGTTTAAACTGGACCGAGTGGTTCCAAAAATGTCTGCCTGTGTAACTAACCTATGGCTCCCTAAGATCTCTGGCCCTAGCCTTGTTGCAACAAGAAATGCAGAGACCAGTGCTAGTGCTAAGTCGCTTCAGTCGTGTCCAACTCTTTGTGACCCCATGGACTGTAGCCCGCCAGGCTCCTCGTGCATGGGATTTTCAGGGCAAGAATACTGGAGTGGGTTGCCATTTCCTTCTCCAGGGGATGTTCCCAACCCAGGGATCGAACCTGCGTCTTCTACATTAGCAGGCAGGTTCTTTACCACTAGCGCCACCTGGGAAGCCCGTGGAGACCAGTAATGTGTGTGTATATTGCCACATGGGCCTCTGTGGGCACCTGAGCATACAGGTACGTGCCGAAGAAGGGTGCATGGGGCTCAGGATGAGGGTCCAGCTTTCAAAGGACTCTCCTGTGGGAATCCCTCCTCCCTGAGCAGTGTGACCAGTCTAGAGATCTAGAATGGACAGAACTGGTGCAGGGCAAGAGGGGGTGGTGGATCATTTTATTAGATCCTGTAGCTGAAGTGAGAAAGGAGGGAATGCTAGCCTTAGGTCACTGGCAGAGGGTGGGGCTTACACGATGGGCATGGGGTCTGCCCATAGTAACTCTGGGAATCTAGGCCGTAGTTTCCTTATTTATTAGGCGAGTGCCAGCAATCTGGCTGCAATCTGAGCCTGCTGGCCTGGGCTGCTCGTGTGCCCACCGCCCCCCACCCCACCACCGCCACCACCAAAGGACCATTCTTTGATGTCTGAGCTTGCTTCCCCTGCCTCCAGCTTTGTTCACCCTGTTTCAAGCAAGGCTGACCCTTTCTGACTGCCCTCAAAGGTAAGGGAGGGGCAGAGAAGCGAGTGTTCTCTGTGAATCGGAGCAGCCCCGGGGGTGCTTTCTGGACAGGTAATATTGTGACCTATGGAAGGGCAAAGACAGGGGCCCAGCAAGGGCCTGAAGAGGGGCAAGCAAGGAGGAGTGCCAGGCCAGACCCCAGACCCCAGACCCCAGGCAGATGGAGAGGATGGAAGTGTGGGCTTAATCCAGGCCAGCTCACCACCTGATTCAGGCAGAGGGAGGACAATTCAATGCAGAGGGCTCCCAGCCCACCCTCTCCATCTCTTCCCTGGATCTTAGCCTCAAGGCTCCTCAGTCTTTGACAACCCCCCCCACACACTCTGCCCCCCACCTCTGCCCTCCTGTGAGGCCACGTTCAGGGTCTTTGTCTTGAGCATTCCTCCTGCCTCCTGGTTTCTCTTGCCCTCCCTTCCCCCTGTCTCCAGCTCTCTTTACTATTCTGTGTTTCCTCCTGCCTCTGGCTCCAATTTTAGCAATTCCTTTGTCCACCCTCCATTGCTGTGCTTGGAGGGAGACACTGCTGCAAAAGTAGGTGAGCTCAAGCCTCGGCACAGAGCAAAGAGATGGGAAGAGGGGAGTCAGAGAGGATGAGGTGCAAAGAAGACCCCAAAGGAAGGCATTCGTGGCCTCCCCAGCAAGTCAGAGTCCCCTTGGGGCAGACCTTCCCCGAGAGAAGAATCTGAGAACACTGGCCCCTGCCTGGGCCCTGTCTCTGAGCCCGGACACTGACCACGGTGGGTGGTGGAGGCAGCCCCAGGCTGCTCTCTGGAATGCTGGTGTTGGGTTGCAGTGCAGATGCAAGCAGTGATAATGGGCAGGAACTGGACTTTCTGGTCTGGCTGCTGCCCCCAAGGCCATTGGAATGTGAGGGGGGACTAGCAAGAGGCCCTAGGGACTTGAAGTGGGCAGATGGAGACCAGACCACCAAAATGGAGAGGAGGGGGCAGACCACCAAGAGAGAGGACCAAGTTCTAGTCCTTTCACTGAGTTGCAGGCTACAGTCGAAGAAGCCTAAAATTCCTGGTCCATCTAGGACCTTGGAGGTCTGCCCAGCCCCTCAGTGGGGTCACAGGCATCCAGACGGCATCCATTTGGACCTTGCCTGGTCCCACCTCCTCGTTTGATAGAGGTGAAAACTGAGGCCCTGAAGAGGTATCCTGCCCAAGGATGTGATTGGTCCTCCAGCCTGGGCAGGTTGGAGAGCCCTTGAGTCCCTCGTACCGCTTGCCCTGCCCAGTGCCTCACCGCTTTCTGGTTGGGGACGGGGGAGATCTTTTTATATCCCCTCCAGGGCAGACTGGCACATATATTTCCATTTTTCTCCTGATCTACCCCACCCAGGCTCTGTCTGTGGGGGTAGTTCTGAATGTGAGTGTCAGCCAGTGTGTACGGGCTCCTGACATCCACGGCACATCTCAGAGAGTCTCTGAGTTTCCAGAGCACCCCAGATGCTGAGCTGAGTGGTATGAGGGCTACCTACGTGCTGGCTCTGGTGGGGAACCTGCTAGTAGTAGCAGGAGTCATCCTAGTCAAAGGGGGCTGCACTGTCCTAAGCCCTTTGTGTGTTAATTTACTTAATTCCCACTCATTTCCATTAGTAGGCATTACTAGTCCTATTTTACAGATGAGTAAACAGAAGCCCAGACAGGTGAATTAACTTGCCAAAGGGTACACAGTAAGTAGAGAAGATGGGATTTAAACCTGGTCTGCCTGACTCAAAATTCAATGGCCTGAGTGTCCTTAAAGGGGGCTAGAGTCCCTTGAGAACGTAATCAGTATTTTTGCCTAAGAAATATTAACAGAGCCACATTCCTGTGCAGGAGTATTGAGAGCAAACAACTTAGAACCCTGGCCAACGTGGGAGCCACTTCTGGGTGTGCCAGATGGGGCTACATGGCCCCCACCCCCAGCTGCTGCTGGAGGTCTGGGGAGAATCTGGAGGGCAGTTAGGCTGGGTGCTCTGCTGGGATGCTCTGCAGAGAAAAGTTGTCTTACCTGAGAGGCTGGGCGGAGTGGCTAGATACAGGTTCCCAGCAGGAGGAGAAATCCGGAGGGTGTTGGGCTGTAGGTGTGGGAATTGCTTGTTTCATGGAGGAAAGACAAGTTCCCCTCCCCTGGGGCCCCTCATCTCCCTTTCCCTTTCTTGTTTCCCCTGCATAATGATGCTGATTGCTCCACATCTGTCATAATTACTCTTTGTTTGAAAATTCAGAACAAATCACAGGAGAGGAACTGGTGTGGCTTGAGTAGGATCCTTCTCCCTAGGGGTTCCAGAGATGGGGGCTGGGTAGTATGGAAGATGCCTTGAAAGATGGAGAAGCCAGGCTGCTGATTGTCCTTTTGCTGCTGCCTTGCCTGGGCAAGGTGGCCTAAGGCCTCGTGGAGTTAAGTGGCCCCCACCCCTGACCACAGTCCCTGCCTGCTGTGGTAGCTGGAAGATTCGGCTACTGCCCCAACCTGGGTGTGTGGTTGACCTGAGGCCCCTGCCCTCTCGGCCCCACTGAGCAATGTGTTGGACGGCAGGCTCCATGGTCAACCCAGCAGCACTGCAGGGAGGGGCAGGCTGTGCCTGCTGGGAGGGCACAGGGCAGGGGCTTTACTGGCCAGGGCGAGGGGGCCAGTTGCAGCTGGGATCCCTAGAACAGGTCGAACTTTGGGTCTCTGAGAACCGGTAATGGGGGTGGGGAGGGAGCAGCAGATCAGACCTTGGGATCCAGCGGCAGCCCTGGGTGCTCTGCGTTTCTTCACCCTCACTCTCAGCAACCTGACTTCTGGGGAGGGTCCTGGTTCCTGCCCGCATCCCTACCCGAAAGCCTTGGTTTGAGGGCTGATGATTCCTGGGGCATATGCCCTGACCTGGGGCCCTGCCTGCCATGGAACTGCCTGCATGTCTTCCTCCCAGTCTATCCACTTCCCACTTGGGAAAGTGTCTGCAAAGACTGCATACTGGGAGGAGCCTGGATCTGACATAGCCATCATCATTACTTCTGTGTCCTCCTTGACTCCCACTTCAACCAGAAGCTGCTTGTAATATATAAATATTCAACTCATCCCCATGTGGTTTTGGATCCACAAAACCCAAAGTTCAGTTTCCTGGACCTCAGTTTCCCCATAGGTGGAAAATAGTGTGGAGAGGACCAGATTACAAGGTTCTCACTTCTAAAATTCAGAGAGATGGACTCGTTTTGTCTTGAAGGTAGTTTCCCCCTCCCCAACTCTCCTCTCTCCCTCTCCCCAGGCTGGCCCTAGCTCTCTCCTCCATCTCCCTCTCCCACTCCTCTCTCTCTCCCGTGCTGGGCTTGGCTTCCTCCTTTTTGAACTGTCAAGATCACAGTTCTACAGCAAAGCTCTCTTGTCACTCTCATCCTCTGTTGCTGCCCCCACCTGGGCGGTTGCCGCCTGCCTGGCTCCGGGCAGCGCACGTGTTAGAAGCAGGGCTCCTGAGTCCTTGGGATTGGGGTGTGGCGGCGGCGCTCTCCCCGCTGCGCAGGGACTGGCTCTCCGCCCCGCGGCAAGCGCGGTGTGAAATGAGTGGACCGGGAAGAGGAATGCCCCCAGCCCTCAGCACAAAGCGGGCTGCTTCTCCCCGAGGCGGGGCCCGGCCGGTTGGCCGACAAGGCAGAATCATGTGTCTTCAATTAACCTGCGCTGCGCAGTTGCGGGGCTGTTAAGTCACCGCGCCCTGTGTCTCTGTGGATATGAGAACATGTGTGCGTGTGTGAGTGTATCTGTGGTCTGCGAATGCGCCTGTGTCCTCCTTGGAGCTCCTGTATGGTCCACTACTTCCCTGGCCTTCACCTGGTAGCTCGGGAACTGGCTCCCACCGACTGGAGGCCTCTTACTGGTCTTGGGGAGCAAAATGGAACAGGAGAGGAGAGGTCTAGGGCTCCCAGCCTCCTTCCTCCCAGTTGGCTTGGAGTGCAGGCCAGGGATTGCTGACAAGGGGCAGGAGCTAGACAAAAGTTTGTAAGCCAGCCTTTGAACAGGAAGCAGAGGGGGTCCTGAACCTTCACAGAATGGCAGCTGGAACAGAGATGTGTGCTTGTCTCCATGACAGTGCTTGGGAGTGTGCTTCCCCCCCAGGGGCAGGCAGGAATGGGGAGAAGGGACCTTTCCAGGTTTTGCTGATGCACCCTCACCCTACTCTGCCCTGTCCCCAGTCTCTTGCCCATGTTTCTCACATCACTGCTGTGGAAGCTGAGACCCAGATTGCAGGCCTTGCCCCAAGTCCTGGGTGTACAGAACTGGGACAGAAAGCATTCAGGCATTCTTTCCAATGAGTTGATTGGCCAAATGGGATTTGGGATTCTAACTTCAGAGCCGGCATCTTAGAACACTGAAACCCAGTATTTGCTTGTTATAAACAATTCCTGGATCTTTTCCTGCCATCTTCACATCTGGCTGTTTTTTTTCCTCACCTCCCCTGCTCTTCGTGGGTTAGTTTTGTTTTGCCTCTTGCATCCTAGCTTATATGGAATGTCACTCTCTTTCTGCAGTAGTTCCCTTCACCCTAATTTTTTAGAGGTCTCTTAAAATTGTATGCTGGGCTTCCCTAGTGGCTCAGTGATAAGGAATCTACTTGCCAATGCAGGAGACATGGGTTCAATCCCTGGGTCGGGAAGATCCCCTGGAGAAGGAAATGGCAACCCACTCCAGTATTCTTGCCTGGGAAATCTCATGGACAGAGGACCTTGATGGGCTATAGTCCATGGGGTCACAAAAAGCTGGATACGACTTAGCAACTGAACACCATCACCACCACAAAAATTGTATGCCAAACCTCTAACACCTTAGAGAAACCCGTCTTTAGTCCCACTTGAAGAATGGGTTAGAATATCCTTGATGCCACTATATATAAGAAGACCAGTGAGTCTCAGGGTTGAGCCTGTTTGATATTCCTGCTCTCTTGTTTTTCTGATTTTGCTTCTCAAATCAGTCATTTTCCCATTGAACCGTGACAAAATCAAGATCATTACAAGCAAGGCTGGTAAGTATAAGGTTGATGGGATCAAGCCTTCCCTAAAATAAAGCCATATAGCTTTTATTGCCTCAATTCGGGAAGGAGTCATTGAACTGTATGCCCAGCTTTGCTTTTGGGGGGTGAGGAGGATCAGAAGACACCCCAGTCTGTTCTGGGACAGTGAGTATAAAGCTTGTTCCTCCCAGTGGTTTGCAAACTCCTTGAGGGGTGGGGCTAGCTCCTCTGAGCATCCTCAGCGCTAAACACAGGGTGGTGCCTGGGAAGGGTGAGAATGGAGAGCTGCAGGCATATGAAAGGGAGGGTAGGAACATGTCCTGCCTGCTGTGGTCAGCACACTCATCCTCTGGAGCTCAACAGCCTGGACTTGGAGGATGCAAGTAAGGCTGAGTCGGATATCACTCGAGGGTCTACAGTGTACTTTCACTGAAGCCATTCTCCGCAGGCTTCTGAGTCCCCTACTGTCAGGAGCCGAGAGCAGACATGCCTGCATCTAACTGTATCATCGGTCTCCTAAACCAGCTTCTTCTAGTCTTAAGAGGCACCCCGGTCTCCCTCTTCTGTTCCCTTCCTTGAAACAGCCTTCTTCCAAGGTCCCACTGCTGGCCACTTGGGGGAGGATCGAGACTGGACGAAGCTGCAGGTGAGGTGATTGAATGCTGAGTGGGAAGGGGTTGGCCTGGTGAATTCAGACCTCAGTTTCGCAGGAGAGGTGGCTACTGATACTCAGTCACCTCAGGGTGGGACACCCTTCCAGACAAGCTGTAGAAAGTCTGAGGATGCCAGGCCATTGGTCTCATCCCCAGAATGGCTAACAGGCTAGTTCCATGCTGGGAAGTGTCCCTCTTCCCTTGTGCTTCATGTGCATCCTCTTGGGAAGGACTATCCTTGCATATGTACATGCCTATCTTCCTGTTATCTTGAAAAGTCATAACCATGATAACGAAGCCTCCTGCAAATGCATGTTGCTGTGGGAATGGATAAGGGGAGAAAAAACACACTCTCCTTATTATACTCATTATCTTCTTATCAAAATATTCACCCAGGGAGCATTATTTTTAAAGTTACTTAATGGCCTTGGGTTTGGGGAAAGAAGAGATGTGAGGAGAAATAGGCTTCCTTTAAAAAGCACTTTTTTAGTTAAAAGTGTTGAATCTCCAGTTTGGGCCTGGAGGCGCCTCATGTCTTTTGAATAGTGGATCATTTCCCAAGTGTATTTTTCCGGGGATTAGACATTCAGGCACTCCTGTTGAAATCTGGACAAACTATAAAGACACGTGTATAGTACTGTATAATAACAATTATAGTTTCTGTTTAAATGGTCATTTTAGTCTTGTAAAATGAAGCTAGTGGCCTGTATGGCATTAGAATGACCTCTGATCTACTACAAACTAACTGTTGCTTCCTTGGATAGGTCCTTTTTTTCTCTAGATGAAGGGACTTTAAGCATCATTCTCTACGGTCCTTGGGTCTGTGAACGGGGCTCAGGGACTGGAGATGAGGGAAAGAAAGGTCAGGTTGGTGGAGCTTCAGGCTTCTTACATTTACCATATCCACAGCAGTTCTATATTACCTTTTCGTTTTGTTTTGGAGTTCTTTAGACCAACTAGGCAGATCAGCTAACTAGGTAGACTGGCCTAAGCAGGGGAGTGGTTCAGCAGGTGCTGGGATACCAAATAGGCTTAAGATTCTAGAGCCTTAGGCAGAAGAAACTTGACTCTGAGGTGAAGATTTAGGAGAATTATAAAGAAAAACATTATGATCATATTGGCAGTTATGACCAGATTAAATTAAACCTTGATTGAGAATTGGGTTAGAAAAATAATGACCTATACTTAGATTTTTCTCTCCTTTAAAAAGCATACTTTTTCACGTATCACTGTTACAACTAGTGCTCAGTAATGTTAGATGTGGTTGATCAGTCGAAACAAGGAGCCGTTTTGGCTGTTGTTTAGTCTCTCAACAAGTGTTGTCCAATCTTTAATTTTATTCTCAAATAAATGGATGGATGAAATGGCAACCCACTCCAGTACTCTTGCCTGGAAAATCCCATGGATGGAGGAGACTAGTAGGCTACAGTCCATGGGGTCTCAAAGAGTAGGACACGACTGAGTGACGTCACTTTATGGGTGGTCCTGTTTCAGAGTCTAGTTATTGGCTGCACGCAAAGGGTTCATAATCTCGTTGTGGTAACATGGACATTAGAACATTAGAAAAGATTGCTGCTTTAGAAAGAGCCCAGTAATATGCGTCATAAGTAATGCTAACCAAGGGCTACTGGGTCAGCCCAACAGCCTACTGCTGATCTGAGCAATGGACCTTTTTATCAGTTGAGAAGCCTGAAAGGACACTGGATCTTATGTATGTTCTTCCTCTAGGCAGACGTAACCTAAGAGCCCATCAGAAGGGATTAGGAAGTACGTGCTTCCAGGAAAAGGATACTGGAACTGAAGGATATTAAAGCAGGTCAGTTATCAAATCAACCAGTCTCTAAGAGCATCTCTCCTACACCTACCTGCCTCTAAACTGAGTACTCTGAGGGACAGAAAGATAAGACACCTCCTGATCTTGAAGAATGTGAGCTCCTCTTGCCGCCTTGCCAAAAAGCAACCATAACTGGTGGTGATGGTGAAGAGAGAAGGCAGCCTGATAAAGTACAGAATCTGTTGAATTCATAAACAGTGTGATTGTCAGCCTGTCCATCTGCATGGTGATTTTCCTTTAGTGCTGATTTCTAAGCTGAACCTCTCACATCCTTATACAGGAAGAAAAGCGAAGTGCCTCAGGCTAGTCCGGTTCCTGATAGAGAGTCGGTTTTCACAGGCAAGTGGTTGAAACTCCAGTCCTTCCTTCCCATCCACCGTTCTCATCAAGGGGACCTTTCTTGGATCAAAGCAGTGGCCTGGGTGCTTCCGGTATCACATCCCAATCCTGAACCCCGGCTCTGCAGACCTGACTATTTGGACCTCCCCTTTCCAACCATTCTCTCTTCCTCCCGGAACATGCCAGTCCATTCCTCAGCCCCCACACACAGCTCCCCATCTTCCTGCCTCTTCTTTTCAGATCCCTGTTCTCTCCTCACATCTCTCCCAGCCATTCTCTGAACGTCTCCAGCCCTTTCAGCCGGTGGCACACAGTTGGACACTGAACAATATAAATCCTCGACTCTTCCCATTGTTTCATGCGTTCCCAGCGAAATCTAATTAGGCTGTGAAGGCAGGGCCGTGCTTGGTTTTTCTCCGAACCGGGCTGTCCCAGTAGGTGCCCCTAAGAACCCACTGGTGTACCGGGGAGCCCCGGGGCAGTCTCGTATCCCCCGCCGGGCTTCCATGGAGGGGGGGGCGCGGAGGGCTTCTTCCGAGGGGAGGCGGGACCTGCTTCCTCAGTTTCCCTGGGCCGGCCGGGTCCACCCGGGCGCAGCTGGGGCATTTGCCCCGCTGGGGGGAGGGGGTGGCGGGAAATGGTGCCTCGCTCGCCCCAGCGACATCAAACCCTCGTTTGGCGTGCGAGGACAATGGTTGTCTTATTTTCTCCATTCGCCGCGCACAATGCCGGATTCTCTCATTCACCCGCGGCGGTGCGAGCGAGGTAATTAGCCAGCGCCATTCAGCTCGGACACTATTGCTATGCGGGGGGGCGAGGACGCCCGCGTCGGCGGGGATTAGCCGCGGCTCGGGGTGTGCAGCTGCGGCCACTTCAAAGGGGCCCGACGGCCCGGCCGGCTGTGGGAACCGGCGCCGCCTCCCTCGGGAGCCGCCCCGCCGGCTCGGCCCGGGGCCCGGCGGACCGGACGCGGCTGCTCCTCCCCGGCCCGCAGCCGCCCGCCGCGCGCTCTCCGCCGGCGCAGGCTCAGCACTGCCCGGGCCCCGAGCTCCAGTGTCGCTCCCCATCACACTCCCACTTTCATCAGGACCTCAAGGGCTTTTTTTTCTTTTGAGTCCCGAGAGTCAAAGGGCAAAGAGGGGAAGGTGGAGGGAGGAGAGAGGGGGGATGGGAGCTTGACACAAAGCGCTGACCTCTGCCGAGTGGAGCAGATGGTCCCACTTACTCCTGCCGCCGAGCGAGCGGCTCTCAGGGCCCCAGGCTCGAGGGCCCTGACCCCGCCCGGCAGCCGAATGCCAGCACTGGGGGCCCCGCAGGGGCCGGGCTCCCACATGCTCCTCCACCCGCCCCACTGCCGGCTCTTGGCATTGGAGTCAGACTGCCTGCACTAACTAGCTGGCCTCGTTGCTGGAGGGGTTGGATGGGTGGATGGGGTTAGGGGTGCTGGGCTGAGAATCTGCCCTTGTCGGATGCAGGAGCTCGGGGGACGATAAGGATTCTCGAGAACCTGCCAGGCCAGGGGTTCCCGATTCTGGCCGTGCATATGTGACAGCCTCCTGCGCTTTCATAGACAGCCTCCTGCGCTTTCATAGCCAGACCAAGGAAGTGGAGTCCGGAAATCTGCACTGTTACTCAGCACCCTAGGTTATTCTGATACACAGTCAGGTTTGAGAAGAGGAGTGGGGGTGCTTAGTCCCAAGTCCTTCATTTCATTGAAGAAGCTGAGACTCAAGGAGAGAAAATAACTTGCCCCAAATAAACAATGAATTGTGGCAGGGTGGGGACTTGGGTGGAAGAAAAGATAATGTGTAATGACCCCCAAGATCATATGACCCTTAACACTAGCATTCAGGACACGGTTAATGAGGACTCATTATTTACCTAGTATTTGTTCTGGGCGCTGGAGGTAGAAAGGCAAATTAGACCATTCTGGGCCCATAAGGGACTCATAGGCTAGTAGGTGATTGATGTGTAAGCAACAGATTCTGATATGTTTTGTTAAAGGCTCGGAGAGAGGCACAAAGGCAACACATTCAAAGCAGGAATTAATTCTGCCTCCTTTGGGGGCTGTAGAAGATGAGATGCTAGTAGAGAAAATGGCAAAAGAGTTCCAGGCAAATGGGGACAGCAGAGGTAAAGAGAAGTATGAACATCTATGATATGTCCGGAAAAGACAAGCTTGTCTCACACGATCGGAGTGCAAATTACACGAAGAGAGAACTAGCTGCCTTTGAAGTTGGAAAGATGAATCAGGATCTAATAATGAAGATCTTAAATGCCATCCCAAGGAGACTACCTGGATTCAAGGCAATGGAGAACCACCAAAGGTGCTTAATTGGATATTCAGGAAGATGATTATGGCTTCAGGATGGACTAAGAAGAGGAGGTGTGTCCGACGCTTTGCGACCCCATGGGCTGTAGCCCGCCAAGATCCTCTGTCCATGGGTATTCTCCAGACAAGAATACTGGAGTGGGTTGCCATGCCCTTCTCCAGGGGATCTTCCCAACCCAGGGATCGAACCCAGGTCTCCGGCACTGCAGGCAGATTCTTTACCAGCTGAGCCACAAGGGAAGCCCAAGAAGCGGAGGAAGGGAGCACTAGAAATGGGGAGACTGGACAGGGGAAGCTATTACAGAGACAGTTGAGAGTGTTGCGAGCCTAAGCCAAGGCAGTGGGAGGGATAAGGGAGGTTAGCCCGGGATTAGTGACCAGTTGACTGTGGGGGAGAGGGTGACAGGTATGGCAGTGACCCCTTGTTTTGTTCTAGCTTGGGTAGTTGGTGCATGGTGAGGTTCTAAGAATCACAAGAAAAGGAAGAGGTTAGGGGTGGATGTGGTGATCCCTTTGAATTTAAGGGAAAGCTTTTGAAACCTTCTAGAGAAGATCCCTAGGGCTTTGGGAGACCTCTGATAACTAGAGGACAGCAGTGGCATTCACCAAATGAGTCTACTTGCAAGAGCTGGTGCCCCAGCCAAAAAATTCATGATCTGTTCGTGGAATGCAGGTCTCTCTCCTCCCCCAACAGATAAGGCTTCTCCTGCAGTGTTGCTGGGGTGGAGGGTCTGCAGGCCTTAAACGATCATGGTTCAGAGTTGAGCCTCCAGAGATTCTGTAGAGTCATAAGGGGTAAATACAGCATCAGATCAAGGTTTGAGAAGAGGAGTCCTTTCATGGGAGGAGAGAGACCATTTCACTTAGTGTTATCCCAAAATATTAGTGGTATGAACCTTAGAGATTATCTTGTCCATCCTCCTCCACTCCCATTTTAAAGATGAGAAAATCAAGGTTGAAATGGAAAGGTCATATAAGGAATCTGTGACAGACTTGATCAGGTCACACCCCTTTCATTACCTAATGCCTGCTAGATTAGTCCCCTACAAATCCTAATATATGGTTCTGGACATTTGGTGGCAGTGTCTGTTTTGTTGAGTTGTCCTCATGGTCACGTGAAAGCAATTTACTTAATAGCTCCAGCCTGAGCCCCCTAACCAGACGTCCTTCCGGGAGGTGAGGGAGATCCAGTATCCTGACCAGAATGACGGAAGTTAAGGATGTTGTGGGCCCGAGCATGTTTACATAAGGAAGATTGGTGGCCCTGACACAGGTGGAGACGTGCAGTCTGTGGCGAGGGGCCCTGCCGGGCCTGGACAGTTTCAAGTCTAAGGCAGAGAGGGATTCCCAAGTTGATTTCTAGCCCCTGACCCTGCACCCTCGGCTGCTGCCTGGAAGCACGTGTGTCTCAAAGGCTGTAGCCGGATAGACTTTATAACCGGCCCAGTTCAACTCGTCCATTTTACAGAGGAGGAAATAGAGGCCCAGAGAGGGGCTTTGGCTTTATCAAGATCCAGTTATTATAAGGACGGAGACAGTCACGGCTACCCTTAGCACATTCACCTTCCCTCTCCCTGCCCCACCAACCCCACTCACCCCATGGAAGCCACTGGCATCCCACAATGCTTTGTCCTCTTCCTGCCAAACCCAGAAAATAAGTTACTCTTCTGTTTTATAAGACCTGACAAGTGACAGGAGTAACTCTGCAGGCCCCATCCTTGCAGCTTGGTTTCTTGGTTTGCCTATTTCCACGAGCACGAAAATGCTCGTGGAAGGGCTACCTGGGGACTGGCGTCTGGGTTGTTTATTTACCTGTGTTAATAGAATTTAGGAAACATGTGGGCTCAGTGACCATTAGGAGGCTAATTACACTGTCATATCATGGTGCTTATCTGCATTAGTTACGCTCTGTGAAACCTACCTCAAACCCTGGGGGAATTCAGTTAAAGTGAAGCCTGCTGTGTCATGGGTGTCTCCAAGTGTACATAGGCATGATACGTTTTTTTTTAGTGTGATACTTTTAAGGGTCTAGGATGTCGTGTGCTTCTGTGATTTTCTGTGCCATTGTTCAAAGGTATGGTCAGTCGTGTTTGAGAAGCATTTGAATGTGTGTGTCACAGCTGTGATGCAAGGAAAGAGCATGGGTTAGAACATTTTAAGTTCAAATGCCTGCTGTAGCATCATTAAATGTTAACGTGTGAGGATCATTATTAAATGACTGTGTGACCTTGGGCAAGTTACTTAACCTCTCTGTGCATCAGAAGGGCTAATAATCCCTACCTCTCAGGGTTATACTGACATAATATCTTAGCTTTGCCCATCAGTTGCTTCTGCAGGTTTCTGTTTTTCAGGGTCACAAGACTACGATCATACCTAAGACTCTGGCTCTGGTGTTTTCACCTTTCTGATATTTCTCGGAGCTTGGGTGGAAAGTCTAAAGTAGGGGTCTGTGGGCGGAGGGAATTTGCCCCAGGGTGCCAGGACATCCTCTTGACACGTTAGCAATCAGTAAGTATCTGTTGAATGAATGCTTAGAGTTGATTTAGTGGGTGTGCTATGTAAATATAGGACAGATGACTGTATTTCCCAGACCAGGACACATCCTCTGACTCATTGCCTGATGTGTTGAATGAAAAATAAGAGCAAAATATTTGAAGTTGGGACTGCTTTTGAAAACCTAGCAGTGGAGTGGGTAGGGTGGTCTCATGGGGTGAGTGATTCTCTTCGCCTTTCCCTTCCCGTGTGTAGGGGCCACACTGACAGCAGTGGAGCACACCCACCTAGCGGTTCACCCAGGATGCCACGTTGGGCAGGGGCCTCACCCGTGTCCCACTGCACACTCCACCAGACACATTTACACCCTCCATGGTGGGCTGGAGGTAGGGGAGGGATGGGGAGCCCACTGCTCAATGTGGAGGAAGAACCGGAGCCTCCGAATTATGGGCTGAATAATTAAAAGGAGGGCTTTGAGAGGTTTTACTCTCTTTGGGCAGTAAAAGCCCAGCCCAGAGACTGCAGAGAGCCCGACTGCCTCCCCTGCAGCTGTGCCTTGGGTCTTCCTGTCCGTTGGAATCAAAGATCAGGCCATAAAGGTTTGATGCTCAACATCCTACAGTGGGCCAACAACTGGATGCAGGGACTTTCCCAAGCTGAGTCTGGCCCCCCACTGTCCCCTACTCCTCCCATTTGTCAGAGGTGGCTGCCAGGAGGCAGGGGAGAGACGTGGATTTATGGCTGCTGACTTGAAAGACAAAGTTGCCTTTTGTGTTAGAATTGGGGCCGGGGGAGTGGTGAGCTGGTGGTGGTGTGGGAGGGTGGGAGGGAGGGTCTGGGGTTCAGGGGCCTAAGGCAGGGGGTAAGGGGCTTGAAGAGGGGGACAAAAGGATCCAGAGGCTTCTCAGAGCAGGGTCACCAGGCAAAGGCCCAGATGAATCAATTACCCCCAGCAAAGCTGAGCAGGGCCTCTGAGCCACTGCAGTCTTCTGGGGCTATTTGTAAGCCCCAGACACCATCCACCAACACCTATCCACCCAAACCCCACACAGTGCCTTCCCCCACCCCCACCCCCCAAAAAAACAGCATACTCTCTGGATTCAAAACCTTAATTCAACTCTCAGACTTCCCTTTGGAGGCCCAGGGAAGTAAATACAGCTCTTCTAAGTTCATACTTTGCTTCATCCCAAATGTCAACTGCCAATCAATGTGGGTGTTCTTCCCTAACAGAGCCAAAGTCATGGGCAAGGCGGGGAACTAGAAACTGGGGAGACTGGAACAGAGGGTTAGGAAGGGTGAGCCTGGGCCAGAGAAGCCTGATGACAAAACCAGTATCCCACTGGGGACTATAGCAAGCTGCCAGCCTCCCCAGGACTCAGGAGTCTCTGCCATCACCTCCCTCATTCCCGTTCACATGTAGAGATAGGACATTTACAAGTGCTTTGTGGAGTTTAAAGAGCACATGAGGTGGGACTTGGCTGGCCTCCTCACCGTCCAGGGTCACTCTGCCTGGTGGGTCTGGGTGGAGCCCGGAGTAGCTATAGGGTGCCAGAGTTCAGCAGGTGCTTTAACTGCACCTCGGAGAGCCACATCCATCCCCCGGAATGAGCCTGGCCAATAAAGGCATGAGTTTATGGGCTTCATAAACATTTTACTAGAGAAGTCAAGGCCTCAATTACCCAATGGCTTCTTCCAACTGACAGCTCACCTATTAGAGCCTTTGTGAAGCCCCCATGCAGAAGTGAAATAGAAGCCAAGTTTGGTTTATACCCCACTGCCCCCTTCCCCCTGCACTGACCCTCTCACCATTCAAGGCTTGCAAATTCTGTCTTTACTCACTTTTTCAGAGGCAATACCACTAACTCTCTGAGCCTTTGCCTTTCCGTGAGAATATGGCTACTCTCTTGGAGGAGATGGCTACCAACCCCCAATCCTACCGTGCTCTGCCATAACCTCAGCACCTTTTTTTTCCCTTAATTTTCTCAGCTGTGCTATGTGGCATATGGAATCCTAGTTCCCTAACCAGGGATTGAACCCAAGCCCCTTGCATTGGAAGCACAGAGTCTTAACCACTGGTTCACCAGGGAAGTCCCATAACCTCTCAGCATCTTTTAACTCAATTCCTCTATTTTCCCTCAACAACAGGTAGCAAGCTTTTGCTATTTTCTGAGGACTGTGCCAAGTACTTTACAAACAGGTCTCAATGATTCCCCCCAGTGCAGTGGCTCTAACGACATAAACTATTATCAACCCTATTTTTATCAATATAAGTGAGAAAATAGAGGTTCTGAGAGACTAAGTAACTAACTCAGTGTCACAGAGCTGAGAGTGGTGGTGTTGAGTTTTGTACCCAGTTCTGTCTGAT